>CM070574.1:17950000-19200000 GCA_036346355.1 Rhipidocladum racemiflorum | reverse complement strand
TATAGTGTGGAACCACACTTCCTATAACTTCATTTCCTTTTACACTATGCCACTTGCGATACGGGCAAATATAAAAAGAGACTAATATTACCATGTAATCTAGAAGCTACTTTATGACTGTTAGGAACAATTCCACATCACAAACTCTAAAACTTGACTAGAATACATATCGAGCTCCAAATAGGCTTTACCTATTTTCCTCGGAATGTGGAAGCACTGAAAGGAACTTCGCTGGAACAGCAAGACCTGCCCACATGCATAAGGCCAGCCCCAATAGCAACTGCAGCATCACCTGCACGATCAGAAGACTTTAATGCAAAGCACAGACACCCTAAGGCGTAAGCTGCTTGATGCCAAAAAACAAGGAACTAGATCGAAATGACTAGCTTGCCTAAAGTGTATGTAAGCTGGCTGATTAGTGATGACTAGCATAACATTTGGAATTGAGGTATACGTAAGTACGTACACATATGGTGCATCTCATACATATCTGAATTCTGAACACAATTTTAATGCAAACTGAAACACCCTTTTTTCTGGACATTGCATGCCTAAAGCACTCAGTGCTAACGAGCAACTTTTGCGGCAAAACTAGGCTAAATCACAAACAACAACCACTAAACATTGGGTTTTTGTTTGTGGAAACACTATTATTATACAATTCATGGTCACACCTACAGCAGTAATATCCCAACTTACTGCAAAATTACCACCCAAGCCACCCAAATACTCGTTTCAAGCACAGCTTCATGCAACAAAATTCACTAGTATATCACAAAAGAAAGGATTTGAAGAGGGAGAGAGTACACATACATCCATGGGCGGTCGCGAGAACTCCTCCTCCGTGATCTTGAGCACGGCGCGATCTGCAACAACAACAAACACGCGTACCAATCATCCAACTTGACCCAAATTAAACAGAAACAGCGACGGGAGATTTGATTATTTGCCACAAAGTTGATGTGCATTTGATGATTTTCCACGCCATCTGCGACGGGAAGAACACACCCCACGAATCAAAGACATAAGCTCAGAAACAAGATCCAAAGTCCACTGAAGTAAGACCAGACCACCCTCCCCGATCCGGCAATCCCGTACAAAAATCCGAGCGCGTGACGCCGGAAACCAAGAACCCCGGAACCCCAAGAAGCCGCCGCCCACGGGTTCGAAAAGGGTAATAAAGATCCAGAGCGAATCGACTCAGAGCGTAGGAGGGGAGGAGGAGGAGGAGGAGCGCGATGTTACTTACATTGGATGGTAGCGTATGCGGCGTGGAGGACGCCGACCACGTTGCCGATCCCCATGGCGAGGCGAGGCGAGCTGCTTCTCTGGGCTCCTCCTTGCGCTTCCGCTGCGGCTGGTTGTGCTAACGCTAAGCTGACAGGTGGGGCAGGGTGGGGGTACGGCAAAGCCTTATGTCCTTTTTTTAATTGTATAAATATTAAAGTATAAATAAAAAGTAGATAATAATTATTTATCTCTTTATTTGTTTTAATATTTGTGCAACTTGTACAGGGAGAGAAAGCATAAAAACATTATTCTTTTCTAAAAAAAATTCAACATGCAACTGCAAAGTTCCTAAATCCAGATATTTTTTATCTTTACTAATACATAAATACCAATCGGTGGTTAGTTTTCTCTCTCCTCTTTTATAAGAAAACAAAATGTATGTTTCTCTTTCCGCTCACACCCGATTTCTCTGGTAGGTGTATTAATTATGCATTTCTCTCTTCCAATACAATTTACTTTTTTTAAACATGTGATATGATTTAATTATTTAGTTAAAATTATATTCTTGTCGTAGCGCACGGACACTAACTTGTGTTAATAAGATAATAGATGATATATTTAGGATCAAAAGATTTTCCAATAGCTAATAAAGAATAGCCTTTTTTTGGTCGTGAGTCCAGACAATGGATCAGTCGTTCTCCATTGCTAAAGCTCACTTTCGAACTACAGGAGCTGTACTATAGCAGATGACTAGATGAGAGGACTAGCTAGTAGTGTTCCTAGTATATTACAGCACTGGATGAAGTCCTCTGCCTTTGATTCAACAAAGGCATGAACTGGTGGACAGTCTACGCTTGGGATAAAAGCCAGTGTGAAAATTGAGGGCTTTGAAACTTCTTGCAAGAGATTGACACCACCTCACTGGCCTCAATCCAAACTGTTTTATGTTTGGCCTCAACGGCTGCATTGCCACAAAACCGCGGAATGGCAAAGAAAGGCGGAGAGGAGGAAAGGGAGAGCATACGGATCGCAAAGCATATGTTGATACTTCCTTGCACCAGTTCCCAAAAACCAAGCCCCTGATAACTACACTTGCATGCATGCTCATATTAGCATACTAGCAGAGGCGCACGCTACGCTACGCCGGATGAATTTTGATAAAGTACTTGGATGACAAGAGCAACCTTCATGACAGGCCCGTTGATGGCCAAGTGCCACGTAGGCACCGGCACAGGGCCCCTAAAATTATTAGGGCCCCCAAATCAGAGTTCTGTTGGAACAAGAAACCCAGAAATTTTAATGTTGGAATAAATCTTGTAAACAAGAGAGGAGTCCGAATCCTACAAGGAAAATGTATTTTTCCTATTAGGATTGTTGAATCCTATTCCGTTTTTTAGGGTTGTAGTTTGGATATAAATATAGGGATAGTCATGAGTTTTATAAGAAAGAAGCAAGCCAACAAGAGAGATAAAGAAGAGAAAATTGTTTCAAGATTTCTGAGTGTCCTGTTCCAACAAATTCAAAGCCATTAGCAACTCCATGACTGGTCCACCTTGATTAGTTTGTTTGCTCGCATAGTACCAAGGGCGATGCCAATACGGTAGTACCACGAGTCCACAACGATGGTTTGTATGCCTACTCGATCTTCGCGAGGACCACGACCCGTCGACGCCCTAATCGATTTTTGGCGTGGACGTGGCGGTGACTCGCGACTCCATACGCAAATACGCCTATGCACCTTTAGCGCGCGAGGTCAATGGGTTGATAATGATAGCACTTGAAAATGATGTTTTCGAGAAGATTAATTATGAAGATATAGTTGAAGATTTTATTTCAAGAAATACTAGGCGGGTGATGCTTTTTAGTAGAACATGAGGTCAGTACTATCTTGACTCTTTTAGCATTGATATTTGATATGTTTCCTAAATTTTGTAAGAAAAAGCACATATTAAAGATATATAATTATCTAAAAGTATGTCTTATTTATAGTACACATGAATTCTTTAAATTTTAGAGTCTCAATTTGCATTTCGCTCCGGGCCCCAAATTTCTGGAGACGGCCCTGCTTCATGATAGATGTCATTTTTCGATTGGCGAAACACAACACTATCTAAGAAAAACAGAAATAATTATGATTTTAAAATTAGCGACAGCCTTCACGCCCAAACGACGAATGAGAAAAAGACATCGGACAATTTAGGGGGATTTCGCTAAAGTGGGGATGCAATTTTTCGGAAGCATGGGGTCTTTTGTGCAAAAGGATCTATTAAGGTCTATGCACAATTTTTCGGAACCACGAGGATCTGTTTGCGAAAGGGCTCGGTCCGAACTCGGGTGAGAATATTCGGAGCCACGAGGCCTTTTTGCAAAAGAGACGGTGGAAGGGCCTCAACGTAATTTCGGATTTTGCGGGGAAGTTTTTGCTAATTCAGTGAGGTGGCACGCTGGCTGTCCGGCATTTCCTTCGACTATAAGAGAGTAAATATTATAGTGGGACGAATCTTCGGCCTCCCAGCGTGGCCGCGTTATAGTTTTGCGTAAAGGCCCTCTGAGATATTAGAAATTGTGGTGAGCCCCGAGAGAACGGGCTAGCAAAGGCTCTTGCGTTCGAAAATTTTGTAGCGAACCCCTCGTGATTTTTGGTAATTGCATTGAGGTCCTGTAGTTGTCTGCCCATTCGATGGCGCATCCAGTCGCCCTTGCGCACGTTGCAAACCTCGTGCCCTAGCCCCTCCCGTTCCCCTCACATAGGTCGCCAGCTCACTGCCCTGCACTCTCGCCCTCGTCCGCGCCTCCTTGACCATCGCCACCGAGCTCAAAAACCTTTCCTCTCCGGCCGATTAATAGATCTGGTAACCCGTAATAGCTTGGCGTCATTGCTGCTGTAACATCCCAATTTTTGTGCATTTGGATTTGATCTAGCTATTTTGAATTTTTCAGAATTTTGTACTAGTTAAAGTTTAAATTATGAATTTATTTAATTTAAAAATGATTTAATATGATTAACATGTAAGTGAACATTTGTTAAAATTATTTTATTTGAGTTCTATATATTTCAAAGTATTTTACCGAATTTTTCTGGATTTTTGTAAATGGATTTGCTATTTATTTGGAGCTATTTGCATTTTTGGGTATTTTCTAGATTGGGAAAAGATTTAAAAATTCGGATTTGAGCCATGGGCCAAAACCCTAGCGCCAGCCCAATTCCTTCATGCCTCGACCCATTTCCTCGCGCCACCCCTTCCTCTCGATCTGGCCTGCTCCGCTCCCACGCCGCAGGAGGTTGACAGGTTGTTAGGACGAGGATGCCGATTAAAGAAGGGTGAATAGATGGTTTTAAAAATTCTCTATGATTAATTAATCACCTAAGTACCCCTATATAAAAATTTAAATAATAAATAATGCGAAAGCGATAAACTAATGTTTTGACAATTAAAGCGTAAATCAACTAGCTCACTAAGAGTGCACTAACTATGTATATCTCTAACAATGATTTGTAATTCTAAATACAATCAAGCAATCAATCAATTTAATTCTATGAATGCAAATTGCTTGAATATAAATAAGCACAAGAAAGTAAACCACACGAGAGTGACACAAGGATTTTTAACGTTGTGATCGTAGATTTGCCAGTCTCCCCTAGTCCACATTGAGGTTAGCCTAAACACATTGGACCGGCTATACGAATTGAGCACCCACCTCGATTCCACTAGTTGTAACTCTCCCCCCTCCAAGTAGGCGAGCTCCGACGTTCACAATTTGCCAAAGCTTCTCACAACCTCCGTTAAGAAGCTCACCGCGCACAATGCCTCCACATGCCGTCTATGTGTCAGCAAACACCAAGAGTAATAAGTCAAGTACTATGCTTGAACTTCACCAAATGCAACGCATGCACAATGGAGATCACCAAGTGTAACACATGCACAAAGATCCTCCTCATGTGCAATACATGTACAAGACGCTCTCATCCTCTTCAAATTGCAACACATGCAAATTAGAAACTCTCTAGCTCAAGAAGCAAATGAATGAAGGCAACGCATGCCCAACTCTCCCATAAACACACACAAAGCCAGCAAGCACATACGTCGTCAGCCCCTTGGCATTCTTTTATAGTCATAAAAAAAACTAGCCATTGGGGGGTAAATTGGGCAAAATTAACCTTTTTCGGTTCTACCGCCCTTTTAGGGACAGTAGTACTAGCCTCTATGCCAACGGCCGGAAAACTAACCATTGTGCATGAAACCCGGTACTACCGCCCTCTAGGGTCCGGTAGTACCACTCGAGCGGTAGTACCAACCCCTACCTCTAGTAGTGATGGACTTCAAACTCCGCAAAAACCCATTCTCTAGAAAATAACTAGTGGCCCTGAGGAGCAGAAGTACTGGTCGAGTGGTATTACTGGCCTCAGAAGCGGTAGTACCGACCCAATGGTACTACAGGCCTCAACACGTAGGTAGTTCTGGATTTTCCAGCAAAACAAGATTTTACCAAAAAAAAATCTTTTCTTTTCAAATCAAGAACCACTAAGGATTGATTCATTGAGTCATGTGATGATCAACACATGATCAAGTCAATTTGCAAAACACATTTGCAAACTCTATTCACATACTCCAAAGAATCGCATTAAACTTTAACTTATCTGCAAAACACATTTGCAAACAAACAATAAATCTATGAGATCAATCCTCTGGCCATGTAATAATCAACACGTGATCACGATACTTTGCAAAACACATTTGCAAATTCCAACACATGCTCTAGGATCCAATCTCATAAACTTCCAGCTCATTTATAAAACACATTTGGAAATAACAAAGCCATATGATGATCAACACATGATCACGACACTTTGTAAAATATATTTACAAATATCTCTCACATGCTCCAAGATAAGACGCATAAACTCAATATTTTGCAAAAACTCAATTTGCAAATAAAAAGCATAAACCTTCTTAGCCATGTGGTGATCAACGCATGATCTCTAGCAATTTGCAAAACATATTTGCAAACTCTACTAGCCACGTGCTAAGAAAAATAATGCATGAGCTTTCTCTAGTTGCAAACCATGCAAATACTTAGCTACATGCAAACAAAAAGCATTTAAATCAAATGCATGAGCTCTTTCTATTTGCAACACATGTAAATACTTAGCTACATGCAAATACCAACTAAACCAAAAATGCATGAGCTATCTTTTTTTGACACATGCAAAACTTAGCTCCACTCAAAATCCAAATCAATCAAGATTCGATAAAGAAGCAAGCATGAACTTCCCTTATTTGCAACTCATGCAAATATAAGCTTCATGCAAAAACTAACTTAAGAGAGTGAGTTAGAGGGAACCAGATTGAGTTCATCAACACATGACAAAGCTCAAGCTAAATGACTCAACCCCTCTTAATTGTACGGCAATCCTATACTTGCAACCTGGTCTCTCATCCAAACACCGAAACCGGTAAAAGACTAGGAATACATCCTTAGCCCTATGCTAGTCATACATTTGCCTCTACCACATCCACTTAGAGCTTTCATGATAGTCGATCATTTTCTTTCCAAGTTGAATCTCATCTTGTTGATCAACACATGATGAACCTCCCTCTTCTCTTTACTTCAGGATCCATCCTTAAAGCTCATCAACACATAATGACTTTCTTATCTCGTACCTTGACTTGGTGACCATCAACACATGGTGATATTCCAAGTCTTCATCATAAGTTGGACTAATCCTATATCACAACTCATTGAAAATAGTTAGTCCAACAAATATGGTTGTCTCAATCATCAATTGCCCACCATTAGTACATAATGGTTGCCCCCAAGATCCTTTGATCTTATCCTTTGATGATTTACCACAAACCAATTCAATTGATTTAAAGATTAAATTGTGTTTTAGGTACATTGATGCAACTACTGATTCATATACTTACGAATTTTCCGTTTGTCCTTAATCAATCAAAGAAACACTATCAACACATGACGAAGAGTTCTTTGATGGTTAAAAGACAATCGAACACAATTTGAATTGCATTTAAATTATTATGAGTATATATAACTACAGAAGTTTAATATACTCCAATTGATGGTTTACAAATAATGATCCAATAAATTGGAGTGGTAGAAAGGGATCAATACTCTTATCATCATCAAGCATAGAATAAACTCCGCTAAACTTGTGCATACAAATAGTTGACTTTGAATAAATATGCATAATTTCTATTTGAGAATGCTTTGGAGTCTATCCTATATTAGCATGAGTATACTATAACTACACAAGTTATATATATACTCAAAAGGGTTTGTTTCAAAGTAATGATTCTTGATATAAAAAAGATGAATTAGATCAATATTATTGAAACATCAAGTTAAAATATGAATTCCCTTTAGATATGTGCATCCATTTACATATGGATTTGGAAACATAATACACATCTTTAAGGTTGAAGTAATGGTGGAGTTCATCCTTTAATTTGAAATTAAGGAATGTATCTACATATTAAAGTTGCATTGTATACATACCTTTTGGATTTTCATTTTTCCTTTTCATCCAAATTTGAGATTAATAAGAATAAAACTCAATAATCATATTAATCTCATAATGATTATATTTGTCATTAAATAATGATTAAGTATTAATTTAAAACCAATCACCAAAACCAAATGAAACTTGAACTTACACAGGTGGGGCCCACCTGTCAGCCTCGCCTCTGCTAACTCTGCCATATAGCTATAAAAGAGGCCGAGTATGGAGGTTTTAGAAGCTGCTCCCACACTTATTTTAGGCATACATTTGAGAGCTTATAATCTATACTTGAGAGATTTGAGATGTATTTGAAGTAGAGTTTCTTGTGTACCCTATTTTCACCCTTTTAAGCTAGCGTAATCCTCTCAATCAATTGTGCATGTGTTGCACCTTGTGAGCAAGGAGATAAGAGCTCTATGTGCATGTGTTGCATCTAGAGGTGGATTGGGTATCCACTTGTGCATGTGTTACACTTGGTGAGGATCAAGCAAGAGGCTTGGCTTATTACTCTTGATTTTTGCCAACACTTAGATGACGTGGAGGCGTCGTGGTTCTATGATCTTCTCAAGAAACTTGTGATAAGGCCTGATGTGTTGTGAAGGTTGGAACTCACCTACTCGGAGTGGAAAAGAGCTACCACTAATGGATTCGATATGTTTGGCTTAATTCGTGTAGCTGGTCAAATTCATTTATGCTTACCTCAAGGTGGATTAGGGGAGGTCGGCAAGTCTCTGAACACCACAGTAAAAAGATCATGTGTTATCTTTTGGTTTGCCTTCTTTGGATCATTCACATTCTTGCAACTTACATTCCTAAAATTAAATTGTTTGGTTGTCACCCTAGGATTGCAAACCTTGATCTAGACTTAGGTTGTTGGTGCATTTAGTTTGACTAGTTGATTTAGGCCTTAATTGGGCAAAACCGTTTTGATTTGCGCTTCTGCATATAAACTCGATTGTGGCCAAAGAGAATTTTAAAACCATCATTCACCCCTCTAGTCGGTCTCCTCATCCTTACAGTCCTATAGTATGAACGACCTTGTTTAAAAAATATAAGAATTGCATGTAGATTTAATGAGATTTTTTCTGCTATACCCCTATTTATTCTCTCTAAAACATATGCATTTATTATTACCGTCCGCATAAAATATTATCTCTCATCTTCCAGGACGATTAATTAGGATATCTATGTCATTTTCTCTTATACCTTTCTCAATTTCACTGTAACCTTAATCATTGTGCAGAATCGAAATACACCATATATTTCTAATCAAAGGGAGTAGTACTTGTTATATTTCCTATGTTAAAAATAGTATGAATAATGCATTCATCAAAGAACTCTTCTCTCCTTCTCCATTCTCAGACCTCCCATTACAATTCAACATGAAATCTAAAAGCTGTTGCCTAATGTTCTTCTTTTTGCTAACATAGGCATGCCTAGATGCAACTGTCCAGGTTTTTGGAAATCATTGCTTATTTAGCCCTAGTACCTCTTTTTTTTTTTTTGCAAATCTAGCCTTTGTGTTCATTCATTTGCAAATTTAGCCCCATCCCCCACCACGGAAGGCATCGCAGGTGACACCTGTCCCCTGTTGTGCCTCGAGAGCATGTAAGGTCACTGATGTCGCGGTAGGGCAAGGGACCACAGTGGAGCTGTAACGAGCACAATGCCATGCAGGAGGAGGCACTGCCGCTCCCAGGGAGCGCAGAAAGTAGCTTGCCATTGTGGGCCATGCACTTCTCCTGCGGTCGGTCGAGCTTAGTGACCTTCTGTGGTGAGGGAGGAGGCCAAATTTACAATTGCATGTGGGGAGGGGGACTAGATTTGCAATCATAAAAAAGAGGTACATGTGTCTGATAAGTGATGATTTCCAGTAAGTGTAATATCCAAAATATACATGTTCTGTCATTGGGCTATGGGGGGTGGTGTGGGCTGTCATTGGGCCACGTGGGCATGGTGTGGGCTGTCGTTGGGCCATGTGGGCATTGTGTGGGCTGTCTTTTGGCCAAGTGGGGAACCCTAGCCCTTTTATTCCCCCCACTTGGCCGCACCCACCTTGTCCCCCACACCCAGCCGCCTCCTCTGTCTCCCTCCAGCCATGCGCCCTTGCGCTACCCCAGCCGTGCACCACCTGGTCTTTCCCCTGACGTGTGCACCCCTGCATCCCCATTGCTGCTTCTGTGACCCTACCTTCCTAGCACCCCCCTGTCTTCCTCCCCTGTGCAGCTCTTGCTCGGTGTTGCCCTGATGGAGTGGGATTGCGAGGAGAGGCGTAGATCGTGTGATCTAAAGAGAGAAGATCGCAATCATCATTGATCTCACGGTTCTTCGGGTAGAGGTATAATATTAGGATTGTTTTGGTGGTTGTGGTGCTGTGTTTGGGAGATGCCATGGTAGTTTCACTCGAGTTAGTGACGTGATTTAGGTTAGTTAGGGTAAACTCTGGTTGGGGTAGTCTCTGATGACGAGCAGATCTAACTGTGAAGTTAGGGCTCAGTTCTAAGGTAGTTTTGTTCAATTTCAGAGAGTCTGGTAGTTGTAAAAGTTGTATATCATTATCTAAAGTTTTATCAGAGTATAAGAATGCGAAATTTGGTTAAGCGAATCAAAAGTTATGACCTGTTGAAGCAGGCTGTACAGATTCTGATCACAACTAGAAGCAGTCTCGGTTTTATGCAAATTAGGGTTGTTTAGTGGCCGAACTAAATTATTTAAATAACTAGAGAAAGCTAGATAATTTTGTTTAGTTTTCATAAATATCCTAGTTTGCTTTATTTGGAGTTTTATAAATTTATTTATGAAATTTTGAAGTCTACTGTCTAGTGAGGCAGCAGATTGGTTTTCAGGGCAGAAAACAAAAGGCTACGTGGTTTAATTAATAAGGTTGGTTAACTAGAAATTTGTGCATAATCTCCAATAGATTTCATAAAGTTTATGGTTTCCTTGGTTTGGGCTCTAGGGGTAGAACTTATAGCCTTTAGACCGCCGAGACAGAAAAGGGGTGGAACTGTCCAACAATGAGAAAGTTAAAACTGGGGTTGTGTGTAGGTATGATGTCATTATGTTTGATGTTTTTGCTATGATTGCATTGTTTTGAGATCGGTGCATTTATTTCAGGAGGCGTGACGTCAGGAGTGGCCTCAACCTCATGCCACTCCGCTCCTCATGGATAAAGAGGCAAGTGCATTGTATAGATATGTTGGATGTGAGACATATCGGTGTTTAAATTTGATAAAGTTGATACTTGCTATCCTAGATGGTTAATATAAATTATTACCATTGTTTTTATGCGTGTTATATTATGTTTATGATTAGGATGGAAAAGATGCAACCTACAAATAATTCATATCATTTGCATATGTGCATTCATGATGGAAGAGGTTACCTGTGTGAGCCTTTATATCTCACTTGTGGTGGGCATGAAAGACTTACTGCGTTAGACCCCTCTACGAGATGGAAGGGAATGAGAGGGTGCACACCGACGGGTGTGCACTCAGCTATACCGGTATAAGCTATGCGATATGCATTATAAGCATGCATGATGCATTGCATAAATGAAGAGAAAAGAATGTTAAATTAATGTGCTCATTTTCATGTGTGGTTAACAATGTTTGATATTATTTGCCAGATTTATCTTATGTATTGTTTTCATGATATGATGCACTTTGCTGAATTTTGGACTCACGCTTATTTATTTAAATATTTTTAGGTACCATAAGATCGGCATATGGGAAGAAGATGTAGCACAATCACTTCATTTGATATCACACCATTTCCCAAATGTTGATTAGTATTTGATCATGTTTGGATCACTAAATAAATTAAATAGTTGCAATCATGGAATACTTTTAGTAGAACCATTATTGTGAGAACTAATTCGGTTTCGTTAAACCATGTTGGTGGGTTTCAGTTTTGTCACGTTAAATATCATTCATGGCTTTGTTTATGTCTTGGAACTAATGTAAGCAACAAACTTAGAGCTGCTACGGTTATCTTTCATTGTTTTTCCCTATGATTATTCTTTAGTTGGTGTTTAGCGATTAATTGAAGAGATTATTGTTGCTGCTGAATTTATATTTGAAATGCATAGTTAATTATATGAAATGTTTAGTTAGAGTATGATGATTGGTTTGTGTTTTAGTGGTTTAAAAGGTTTATGGTGTTCCTAAAATTTATGCGTAATTTGGTTAGAAGTTAGCGTAACCATAGGATGTATTAACATTCTTGGCACATAGAGCGCTGGGGTATTACAATAAGACATCCTTTCCATGGGATGTTTGCACACCAAACAGATCAGGAACACTGCAATCTGGTGGATCAGAGCAGATTGCGTTGTACCTCAACCCAGAGTAATCAAAGCTCAAAAAAGACTTGAATTATTGCGTAATTACGTTACAAATTACAATGGTAGTTTCCTCACAACACTGATATTTCTCTCTTTCGCTTGAACAATTCATCGTATTAATGTCTGCAACAAAATGGACACAACCGCGAACAGCGCAATTACAGTGCGAATTATGCTTTAGCCATGATGCAATCAATGGCTTGCTTGCAGATTCCAGTCATTGTCGCCTCTGGTCCATAGACCTGCAAAGAATTGTTGAGCAGAAATCAGCTGGTCTGTTATGGGGATGGTCCGACGATTTCCTTTCACGCCTACTTAAGTTCGTTACTGAGAAATCTCGATAATTAGAGTAGGAAATGGCTGATTTGAGGTTTCTGTAGAAGATGCCTACGAGATCGTAGTAGGTGTAGGTACATACCTCAATTGGAACACCGAGTTCTGCGCCTAGGGCACGCATTTTAGCAAGTCCAGTTTGGAAGTTTGGACCGCCTCTCCGAACATAAATGTTCATCCTTGCAGCCTTTAGTTTCGATTCCTGGCAGCACATTTGGAAGCAAAATAGCAATAAGATAAATGAAGGTTTTAATGGAGACAGGTGGGAGTGGTTGGGGAATAGAACATCAACCCAACTGAATGGCCCAACTTGCCTTCTCTCTTAAAGCCCGAATGATGCCGCTAAATGTAGCAGCAACATCAGTGAAGTTTGCTATACCCCCTCCGATGAGCAGAGCTCTCTTACGGCCATCAGGATCAGCAGTGGCACACTGCAGATTCAGACATTGTGCACATTAGAATAACCTGACAGGCAATACAGCGTGCTAAAAAGTTTTATTGTGGTTCTTACATCCAGAACTACTCTAGCATACTGCAGAACCTCCTCCTCGTTGGGAGCTCCACTGTACTCAGCATAATTTCCTAGCTCTGATGCATAGCCCAAATCTCCCACCTGATATACAAGAGACTGAGATTATTTCTTCATGCAACTCAAAGATGGTCCATTTGTTTGTTAATTATGTATTAGTTCCTTAAGAAATTCATTCTGTGCCTCTCGAGGGAAAAAAAAGATTCATTCAGTGATAAATCCAAGTTAACAGAATATATTATTAAAAGCTCCAAACCCTAACTTAAGGAAGGATTTGGAAGAAAGTTAGGCTTACCGTATCAGCATATATGACACTAGCACCACCACCTGCAACCATTGTCCAAATGCGTCCTTTTGGGTTCAATACTGTGAATTTCAGAGATGAGCTTGTCTGAAAGAACAAGAAATGTTACATTGCATCAATCTCCATTCAGGACTCAACAAAGCATGCAGTACTGTGTCAACATGACTTAATACAATACGCAAATGTAGCACTAACGATTTACAAACAGCAGAGTTCAGGGGAGAAAAGGAAAGGAAAAAATATCAGAAATATCATATGTGCAATTTTATTGGAGTTACCTTCTCATCAAGTTCATGGATAAAGCTTTCTGAGGGGCTGAGGACTCTTCCGAAAGGTAGAGGGAACTCAATGTTACCCCACCTGTAGATTGAAAACAACGATCAGCATGACTGGTAACAGTACAAAGAAAAGATGTACATGGACTCTGTATGTTAGCCCGGAAGCCTAAATCATACTTCTTAAAGTTCTTGAAAGCAGCTGTGTCATCCATCCAGTTCTCCTCTCATGTCCAGAGGATACGGTTCCCCATTTACCAAGGTGAATGGATTCATCTCAAGAAACGAGAAATCCAAGTCTGCCGAGAGAATTTATGAGCATAACATGGTGTTAGTGGCAATTCAACAATTCCAAATTATCTGCCTTTGAAAAGCAAGTGTTAGGTACCTTGGAAAACCGAAAATACTCCTCTAATGAAATCACCTATTTTTGTGCGCACCTGAAATCCAGACAGAAATCATGGTTGAACTAAAAGCACATGATGGTTTATGCAGAACTAAAGAATTATCAGCAGTAAAAAGTATAAATGGCACGAGATAAGGAAGCAAGTAATATAATGCAAGAACTTACCTCCAATGGTAGGGTGGCAATCAAGGGAGCACATGCATCAGGTGTCATTTGCTTCTCTGTGGGAAGAAATATCGCCTTAACCTTGTCCCAGTTCTCCTCAATCTCAATACCTCCGCATTCTGAGAAACTAATAGTGCAGCCAAGCCTATCTGATACAATTGAAAGGTAGTACTCTTGATCATGGGGCACAAATGGCTCAACTATGAAGGTCGTAATTGGAGCCTTGCAGCCGCCCATCTCAACCTAAAAACATGAGCATGCACAGGCAGATTAGAAAATAGTTCTAATTATCAAGCTCGTGGAGAAGCATGCCAAAATGTTAGTTTTGTAATACCTCAACTCCCAACCGCTCCTTGACAAATTGGCGGACTTGAGCAAGATCAAGGTTGAGGGCCACAAGGCCACTCTTCCCACGTTTACCAAACAGCATGTCAGGTTTCACAACCAACTTCATAGATGATAGCCACGGCTCCTGGTTCACTAGCTCCGTGAAATCCGTTGATTGTGTGACCTACAAATAAGTGCACTGCAGATTAAGTCAAGTTGTTCTTGAGGAATATATCAAATATGGGGATGCTATTGCACAACTGCAAACAAAAAAAATAATACGGAAATGGAATCATTACAGCCAAGAGTTATACAATTCTAGCTGATTCTTTCCAACCCATAAACCCAGCTAATGTAAACGCAATGAAGGCACTTTCCAGTAGAAAGAAAATCATCATGGATTGCTTGTTCCTCTCTGGCGATTAGAAACTAAGACAACATTTTAGCTTTTCCTAGATGAAGTACTGATATTTGATATGAACCCATTTCATCAGAGCAAGATTCTCCAAACCCAAACCAGGGACGTTGTTACTTAGATACTCCACGTTGAAACTTCAGACCTAGTAGCACTGCACCTTAAACAGCCATTCTGGTAAAAAAGAATAAGGCGATCATCCATGTCACCTATCACCCAGTATAACATTCTAATCCAAACTACCAACCAATTCACCTACCAGCATTGAATCCTTATGGACAAATCACAGCCTGGATAAAAATCTTGATCTGAACGATAAGACAATACAGTCCAGGCCCCAGGGCTTGCACTAAAAACACAACAGATCTAAGATACTTGTATTGGACAAAAAAACCTTGTGCGTCACATGACGACATCCCATAGCACAGAATTGTTTCCATTGCAGATTGGAGCAAACATGCAAAATATCTTGCAGTGTAGTGCACGACTATTGTAAAAAATCTCGAGTTTACATGATCCAATTCATTTAGCCAATAGAATCGATCACCATTTTTTCTCCCAAGTTCCTAGCTAGATTCCTCACCAGTTACCAATAACAACCACAATGCTCGTATCAGATCGCATCAAGTGATCACTTCCAGGTGGAAATCGATGGTCAAGGTCATTAATTTAACACCCGCAAACGCAAACGCTCGCAACAAATCTGACGCTATCACCGATCACCGATGCTTGTAGCAACAGCCAACAACGCCAGGGCAGAGTTGCTGCATCTCTACAACTTCACCCAATAATCCTGAACCGAGATCGCTAACAACATGCCCCTAAAACCCAGTGCTTATCCCAAAATCCAACCCAAATTAACCTAAAAAACCAGGCCTCACCCCAGAACTGTACATGGAGGCCGCGCCTTCGCACGCTCCGAAGCTGAATCCCGCGCGCCCAGACCAGGATGGCGCGCCAAGGCGCAAGGATCCGCGCTGAATTCCCCAGATCACTAACCGAAGAAAGCGCGGGACACACACACACACACACACACACACACACACACAGAGAGAGAGAGAGAGAGAGAGAGAGAGAGAGAGAGAGAGGGAGGGACGGGCGGGCTAACCTGCGCGGAGAGGATCTGGAGGTCGATGCCGGCGAGGCGCTTGATGTGCTCCCTGAGGAGGCGCTTGGAGTCGTACTCCCGGATCTTCTTCCGCGCCATGGCAGCCCTCCCGAAGCTTCTAGAAGCCGCCTCGCTCTGCTCTCGGACGCCAAGAGGAGACTGAGGAGTAGGTGGTGGCTGGCGTGGTGTTGGACGCCTCCTCCTCACCTTGGGCTTCGGGTGTGCGTGCGCACCAAGGAGCAGAGCTATATATATAGTTATATACACACACATATACATACTCGTTACATGCCCGTGCGTTGCTACGAAAAACAAAATTAATAACGAAAAATAAAGATTAAAAAATAAAAAAATTATTTCACAAGATCAAACATCTATCTTTAACGCTTCGTTTCTTGCGAAAGCTGGCTAATTAAAGCAATACTTCGTTTCTTGCGTAGGGCAATTAAGCAGGGTAATTAATGATGTGGGAAGAACGGATCACTATCACCAAGTGCTGCTTTAGAATAGTAGAGATACACGGGCGCTGGTTGGTTTCACTGCTCTGGTACGACCGTACGATGTTGGTGCTTTGCTTGATGCTATATCTGCGCTGCTGCTATTGTATGGAAAACAGTTTAAATAGTTATAAAAAATTTCGAAACAAATTATATGATATGTTCTACTCTAAATTTCAAATCTAAATTCGCTCCGCACATTGAGAAACAAGAAAAAACGACAAACTCCAGCAAACAGTAGCTTATCTTTTTCTTTTCTTTACTTCGGATTTTATTTCCAGCAGATTTTGTCTTCTTTGTTTATCAATGTGTAGAACTAATTTGGATTCCAAGTTTTGTGAGATAGTATATCATATCATACCTTACCTACGTAATTTGTTCCGGAATCTTTCATAACTACTATTTGAACTGTTTTTCGATAATGGGAGCATAAGTAGCATCAAACACGTTGGGGGCACCGGAAACGTGCCCCGGTTTAGATGAGATCTGGTTGGGTTTTAGGTGCCATAAAACAGCACACAAAGATTTGGGTATTGCTAGGTGCCTTCCACCGGTGTCCTGGAGCTAACTTGCCATGGCCGCCACCGGTTGATTGGATCTAATAATGTATTGGAGCTGCTGGCACTGTCGGGAAGGAGGAACTATATATGGTCACCGGGGAAGAAGGGACCAAGTGTGATGTAGAATTTGTGAAGCGTACGGCTAGTCATACAGTTTAGTCGGGACTCAGGAGTTGTAATAACTAACCTTATAGGCTCTATATTCGCTACGTACCCGAGCGAGCACCAGGTTCAAAAAATTGAATTTTGATTTTCGACTGGTAGAAACCGAATAAATTTGATGTCAATTTTTTAATCGGCGGTCAAACTTTGTTGAAAAAATTGAAATCGGCCGATTTTATCGATTTTTGACTGATTTTCTACCGGTTTTTATTTTCGATTTTCGACCGGTTTTATTCGATTTTCGGCACACTCAAGGCAAATTTAGAAAATTCAAGAAAAATTGGGAAAATTTTCATAAAATTCAATTAATCTATAAAACACCTCATAGAAATTTCAAAAAAATATAATTCATTTATTGTTTATGGAAAATCAAAAACGGCAATTAGTGAAAAAGAACGGAGGCACTGTCATATTTTTATAAAAATTGACAAGCTTAATCATACTTTGAAATTTTAATGGTGCCACAAAGAGTGCCCAAGGATTATGTAGTAAAATTAGTAGAAATATTAGACTTCATTTGATGCCCCCTAGAAAATAAAAAACAGAAGAGCATATACAAAAACAATAGCATTGTCAGAGAAAAAAAATACACATGTCTGATCATCATCTGAAAATTTTACAGCATCCTTAGCATTACACAAAAAACTCCAAAGATATTAGACTTCATTTAGTTCCCTTAGAAAATAAAAAACATAAGAGCATGTACAGAGATAGTAGCACTGTCATAATTTTTTTCAAAATATGCTTGCCTGATAATTATCTAAAAATTTTACAGCATCATTATCATTGTCTTAGAACCTCACAAAGAAAATTTAACACTTTTTTGATAAATTTTTCTAAATTTTTTGAATTTAAATGTGAATTAAACCGGTTTACCGATCGATTTTAAATCTCAAGCCGGTCAATGTGAATGTTCAAGCGGTTTTTGTCGATTTTTGTGATCCCTGGCGAGCACCCAACTTTTGACCGCGTTCGGTGCTACGGTGCGAGTAAACAACCTTTGGCTGAGAGTGAGATCGACCCAATGCAACCCTTTTTTGTCGGTAGATAACTCGGCAAGGGCACAATGAACCCCAAGATTCGTTGAAAATTTTTAGTAATTGTCCGCTCCGCACCATAGAAGAACGCATTGCCCAACATCTTATATGTTTTGCACCCGTCAGGGACGGATACAACTATATCTAAAATCAGATGCAAACCATGTAAGTATGTAACATTCTCTACCCATATTATCACCAGACTCAAAACAACTTAATCACCATCAGTGAGTACCATCTCACCACAAGTTACTTCATACTGTCAAAAAATGACTTGACTTAAAGGCCCATCTAATTTACCAATTGTGGTATGCTCAAGTTTCCCTAGAAAATTTATGCTGATATTTTATTTTATTTTTTTGCATGGACCTCTAATTTACCATCAGTGGTATGCTCAAGTTTCCCTAGAAAAATTATGCTGATGTTTTTTGTTTTGTTCTTTTTTTGCATGGACCTCTAATTTACCATCAGTGGCATGCGCGTCACAAATGAAAGTTAATCAAGTTACAATCTGCTGCTATGTACGCATCATCTTGGTAAAAAAGAACCATCGCCAGATGATTTACGTTGATCCTGTGAAGAAGAAAAGGATGCATATGTCAGTCGGAAAAATCACATTTACCACATTTCTAATAAATTACCACCCTAGGTTGTGTTCCTATTTGTGATGTACTGCCTTCAATTTGGTCACATTTCTAATAGGCGGAAGCCCCGCACCTATTTCACCACGCTTGCCGCCTCGGGCCGATCTGCCTCGTCAAGTGCCGTCCGTCTCGGGGGAGGGCTGTGCGGCTCTCCGCCCGTCGCATGCCTCGTGCGACGCTGCGGGTGCTTACTAGAACCTTCAAGACATATAAGTGTTTCAAATTCAATAATAGATCTTTCCTACATAAGAATAATATGCAGCTAAGTATAATTTCAATCAACACATGAACTTATATGATGTATAATGTTTATATTTATCGGATCTGTTATCGGATATCTATTTCACTAATTTACACTGATATTTTTTCGGATATCTCGGATATGCGGGTACGGATCAGATACAAATCAGATACTTCTCTTCTCATATCTTAACCCGTATTTTTTCAGATAGACGTATTCGACTACAGATCGAATCTGGATATAACCGGATATCATTTTTTCAGATTCAAATCGGGTTGTAAACGAATTCGGGCTCGGATCGGTCGGAAATTATCCGCTCCATTTACACCCCTACTGTCAACCCCCAAACACAGCATGATATCGGCCTATGTCTTCTGGACAACAAACAAGTCAGCAAAACGAACGCTTATGTTCGCATTATCACGTACTAATATTTAATCCCAGTTCTTAAATCAACTCCGTCACTACATTCCACCATCACATCTCACCGACGCAAGGGATGTTCTTCAGAACAATTAACAATCACACGCGAGGGACCAACGGCCCTGGGGAACAAAAACCATTACACCCTACTACTCACCGCCGACGACAAACGATCCGCCGCCGCCCGAGACGGAGAACGTTCGACCTGCCAATCTCATAACTTGTTAGCCAGCCGGGGGTGGTGGTGGTTGGGATCAGATCGCACAAGCTCCCTGTACAAGCACCAAGTCTTTTGACCTCAACTGCAGAAAGATTTCATTCACCCACCTGACGTGAAGGTACCAGACAAAAGCGAGTGCCTGACACTGGGCGAGGGACAATCATTCATCTCGGTAAGAATTAGCAGCTGGTGTTGAGGCAGGGTTCCACTTGACGAAGTGACCAGCGGGACCCGGCCCCCTACTGTGGCTGCGCTCCCTGTACACTGGTCCCGGAGCTGGAGGCCCCTCGGTTCGTTCGTCGGAACTTGGGTTCTGTTGGAAGTCCGCCGGTTTATTGTAGGTACCGACGGGCAGGTATTCGAGATGAGTGCCACCCCTTCGCCTTTCTGCATTTGTGCCATGGCTTGGCTTTCCAGCATCGTAACCCCTTCCCCTGTGCGTGCCGCCCCCTCTCTGGTACCTCTTGTTGTGGTGGCCCTGGCGACGCAGTGCAGGATTAAGCTGCTGCTGTTCTGCATTTTCGTGGCTCCCACTCTTCTGGCTATCATCTCCGTGCGTCATCTCTGCTTTACCTTGCTCACTGTTTGCTTTCTTTTCTTCGTTTCGGCCAATGTTTTGAGCGAGGTTGCTATTGCTGCTGTCTTGCAGAGTAGAACTATCCATTTGCCCTCCCATAGCATTATTGCCCTGTGAGTTGTTTTCAGAAGGGGGGTTGGATTTAGGCTTCCAGTGTGCTCTGGAAACGGTCACTGCTCCGCTGCTCTTCCCATCAGATCTTGACATGTTTCTCTGCTCGGATGAGTTTGAATCCGTGGCCAGTGTTGGCATTTGGTGGACGACGTCCCTCCTGCCTTCTCTCTCTTTGTTCTCATTTGAGTAGTTACTTAACTCGTTTCTTTGAGCCTTAACGTGCTGTCGCCTTTGCCTGTCAGCTGTACCAAGTTCTTTTGCAGCACCGACAGATAATGGAACTGTCCGAGCCAAACTGTTTTCGGCAGCAGCATCTGCCTGTTTGTCAGGTTCAAGTGGCTGCTGCTCATCAGAAGGCTTCTGAACTTCTTGTGATTCTTGAGAGTAGTCTACTCGGTCGACAGGATTTGGTACCACGAAAGCTGATTCATCTGTATTCCTTCTGCGCCAAGAAGGATGAGACCTCCCATGCCCCCTACTAGTTTTCTTGTCATCCCATTTCTTGGGCTCAGTTGTGACCTCAGCTTTAGCAGCAGTGGACTTTTCAACTGATTCCTTATCATGACTCTTGTTGTCCACATAGGATTTCTCTGACGGTAAATTTTGCCCCAAATTCTGCTGCTGAAGCTCTTTGGACAGGGGCTTAGGTACATATCTTTCCATTTCAGCTCTCTTTGTTTTTGTAACATTCTCCAAATCGTTGTTCTTTCCAGCTGGTTGAGTAGGGGAAGCTACTGCTGCATTCAGCGTGGCTTCATCAGATTGGTCATTCTGCTCTGATGGCTTAACCGGTGCCCACATGACACCCTCATTCCCATGTGGCTTCTCAACAGGTCGGACAACATGCTGATTCTTTCCTGATCTTTTTGCCTGCTGAGGTCTTGGGCGGCTGTTTGCTGTATTATGAGCTTCCTCTGGTGCTTTCGAGCACTCCTGGTTCAAAGATCCAAATGAAATACCACCTACGGTTATACTTCCAACAGTGACAATAGTACCTTCAGTAGGAACTATAGAACTACTGATGATGACACCAGCAGTTTGTGTTTTTGGTTCGTTAGAGACTTTCACTGTATTCTGCTCATTAAGCAACACGGGTGGATGTTTAGGAGTAACTGGAGCATCATCCACCTTTTTCTTATTTCTTGAGTGCCGGGCACTCTTCTTGTTGTGGGCTGGGCGGTCATCATGCGATGTAACAACATCAGTTGGTGCGTCCAAAGGAGCCTCAACAATTTTCTTAGCATTTTCTGTGCTTAATGCAATGCTCGACTTCTCACCAGGAACTTTCTCCTCTGAAACAACTTGCCTTCTTCTGTAGCTCTGCCTAGGCTTTGGAACACTAATGTCATGTGATTGCGATATACTTTTCTGGGCCACATGCCCCATCATGTTGCTCTGTGTGTTCCTTGCTGAGGATGAGGGGTTATGATCAGCAGGATCTTTACCAGCACCGGCAGTATGTGGAAGTGTAGCAGGCTTGGACTGTACAGGAAGTGCACTATGCTTGGGATCAGCTGGTGGCTGAGTATTAAGACTATCAGATGTAATAGCATCACTTGATTCAGCTGCTAAAGTAGCAGGTTTAGTAGTCACATCAAGTCCAGCCTTTTGTTTATTATGCACATTATCACTTTCTGGTGGTGCACCATTTGAGTTATTATGACGTACTGATGAACGCCTGTTCAGTTCTTCCAACTTCGCAAATGCTTTTGCTTTTTGTTGCTTTGTTCGTTCATCCTCCTCAGCTTGCAATTGTTTTGCACGCTGTGCAGCCAACTCCCTCATTTTTACACGCTGAAATTAAAATACAACCAAGAAAATACAAGTCAGTAACCAACATGGTTATGAATTCATGCGCATCACATTAACCTTGCACTGTACAATTTATTTACTTGCCTGTTTCGACCATTTCATTTTGTATGCGTGCTACTTTATGTTATACATATTACACAAATTCCACAGGAAATAAAATCGACTCGATACAGTAAAGCAGCTTGCTATGTTCTGATCTAATTATGATAAAAGAATGTGCCTATTTAATAGCACAAAACTAATGAGTGAACTGCATACGGTACAAAACTAAATGCGGTAAGAAAGGGTTTAAAGGTTTCAAGGATGGGAGCCTACAATACCAAGTTATGACGGCCATAACTGCAAGTACACAGCATATGGTACAGCACTCTGTATTGTATTTTATATTTATACTTTCGAGGTTTGAATAAAAGCCGGCCACACAATAATGAGAATTTTTTAACCTCAGCACTCTGTGGGGAACAAATAGCACTAAACATCCTATTTGGCAAAAAGCTAATTGACTGCAACGTTTGTACTGTGAAATGAAGTCCAAACAGTATCTCAGATACAAAAGACAAGACAGGATAATAATTCTTGATGAATGATTGAATGCAAAATGAAGATAGTTCAGAGTATTAAATACTTTTAACAGACAAGTGAAGAGAGGTTACTGGGCAGTGGTCACTATTGAGAATTATACTAAAAAAACTTTCAAAAAAACTAGGATGGTATCTGTACAGTTTTGTAATATCATAAGAAATTTACAACCATATACCTGAGATTCATTATCAAGTGAAGCCATCATATCATCAGTGACTGTAACAGGTGGCAGCTGTGAAGCATTCTCACGAGGTTGGTCATGCTGACTATTCCTTAAATCAACTACTGGTGAAGGTGAAGATTCAGTTGTAGAATTTTCTCGGCACCCATGTCCTGCAAAATTATTAGCTGACCTGTCTTTAGCAGGACCATGGTGACTGTTTCTTGAAGAATCACTTCTCCTATGCGTGCGATCATGAGTTGATTCACCAAGCTTTCCAGCTATGTTTACTTCAGTTAACTGTGAGTGTGATGGCCCAACAACCGCACCATAAGTAGGCACATTTGGTAGTTTCTGCACCACAGGAGAAATATGAGAAACAAAACCTACCTGGCCGGAAGCAGAAGGAAAAGAAGTGATGACAGAAGATGAATCATCTTTTATCACCTGATCTGCCTTTGAATTGGTGCTTTTTTGCTGCTTCTCCTTGGCTTCCTTCGATGAAAATGGTTCTTCAACATTACATGTATCAACATTTCTAGCTTTGTTGTTCAAACTCTCTATTTTCTCTATTAAAGCCACATTCTTCTTAATGACAGGTTGCTGATAAAGTGTAACTGAATTATCCTCCTTCAACTTCTTCCGAAGAGTGCCATCATCAACTTCCCTGGGATGTGAAGGTGCATTTTCTGAAACAGACAAATGGCTTATACCAGCTGGACCTCTCTGATCAGGCACCGACTTCATAAGCACCTTGTTCCTTTCACTAAAGGTATCCTTCATATCTGCCCCCATGTTTACATCAGTCCGGTTTCCATCTGGATGTGGAAGAAGTGGTGGTGCAAGCTGAGCCTTCCTTTCAACGACTTCACAGGGACCTCCTAAGCGATCAGGGTTATCCTGCAAAATCCTAGGCTGTCCTCGACGAATGACATGTACTCTATCAGATTCCAACTGCTCATTGGGAACTATTTCATGTTTGCCTTGTCTACTCTGAGAGTATCCAGGTTGGAACTTATCGTTCTGATTTGGGAATTGATTTAATATTCCTGGTTGATGGGGACCTCCAACGAAAGGTGAATCTCTTGCATTGGCATTATTGAAATTTGCTCGTGGTGGGCCATAATATCCATCATAAGGCATTGGGCCATGGTAGACTGGTCTAACTGGAATAACAGATTGATTCATAATATAGGAATTAGGAGGTATAGAATGATATGCATCTCCATTTTTAGGGTGATATCCACCATGCCCAGAGCCCTGCCTTGCTGCTGCTTCTGAGTTGTGTGGGAACTGACCATAGTAAGTAAATGGTTCAACAGGGAAACTGCCAGGGGGGGCTACAGGTCTGTATGGGCCACCTGGTGATGGTCCTCTATGCCACATTCCCTCAGGAGGGTGGCCCGGAGGTGCACGCCATGAATCAAATTGTGGAGGGGGCATGCAAAAGTTAGGGGGGTATAGTTGTGGCTGATAAGCTTCATTTGGTAGACTTGTGACGGGGAAGGGAGCACCTCCATCGTATGCATGCTGCTCTGTCTTCATGATATCCACAGGCTGATTATTGGATGACAAAATTACCTCACCAGATCCTGACACACAAACATTATCGCATGATGTGGTAAGGCAATTAAATGTTTCCCACAGCAAGGGACATTATCAACTATGAAATAGTGGTGAAATTAGTAATACCTGCTGTTAGGCTCTTTCCTTGTTCATTTGGTGCTGCCTCTTTACCAGAACTAGAAGTCGGGCGCCCTTTTGAACTATGGCCTATAATAAAAAGAACTGTAAGGATTAGCCTTCTTATACATCAATGGACTAGGAGAAATTGGCATTTGTAGAATCAGAGCAGCCTGAGCAAAAACTGGGATTCACCCAAATAGTTGTAATAACAATAACATTTGTCTACTTCTTTCCATATGTTCGATACAATTGAGAATTTGACATACTCCCTCCAGTCACAAATAGTTGTCGTTTTGGACATCGACACGGTCTCCAAAACACAGCTTTGACTACTAATTTCTATTATAATATATTATAAATCCAATAAAATTATAATATTATGAAAGTACTTTTGAGATATCTACAAATATGATTTTTCATGTATCCAATTTAAATTTTTAAAAAGATATTGATAGTCAAATTTAGTTTGACTACACATATGTCCAAAACGACAACTATTTGTGACCGAAGGGAGTATTAAGCTATTAGGCATTACGGTCCAAAAGATTCATAGAAGATATCTTATGTGCAGATTACCTCGTTGGCTGTTTGATTCAGAACTTTTTTCAGAACCGAGTGATGGGAAGTCACCGGTACTTAGAGTAAACCCATGTCCATGTGATGCAGATCCCTACACAGTTAAGATCAAAGATATGAAGCATGTGTTCGCTGTTGAGTCAAAGCCAGCTCAAATTATAGGTGTGGTGCATTACCAATTTGTCAATAGTTCTTATAGATACTTTCGTATTCTCTGAGGGATTATCTGCAAATCGAGAAAGCTGTGAGCTTCCTGGTCTCGTCTCTGCACTCCGGGGACGATTTGCGACCATTGGTAAATGATGTGATGGTAATGTGCCTGAAGCTGTGGATGGTCGAGAATTTGGACCCCAAGCATTAGGTGACTCAAGGGATTCACTTCCAGCTGTTGAGGGCCTTGAGCCTCCCCCAGAAGAGGGACGGCCATTGAAGTGACTGGGTGAACTGGAACTTCCATCGTTCTTGGGAGATAGAAGTGAAGAGGAACCCCATGCATTTGGTGTTGTAGGTGCTGGTTTGCTGCCCCATGTGAGGGTGCCCCTGACATAAAAAAAACATAATCTCATCGCATGGTAATTATGGGAAAACATTGAGAACTCTGAATGACTAGCATCCTGAAAATATAAAACATTGAACCAAAAGTACAGGAAGTAAAAAAAAATTGTGTGTGTGTTGGTGTGGTGGTGGTGGTGGTGGGGTGGGGGATGCTTACTTTGGAACAATTTCCACATTGGGGTCAAGACCATGATTTTCCAACCTTCATGAGGAGAGCAGCTACTGAATAAATTCACATATAGAGAAGTCTATAAAGTTCGAATTTGGCTTCCAATATCCAATAAGAAAAGTGTTACCTCTGACTTGGCAAATTAATAGGCTTTGGGATTTTTCCAAGAACAGTCATGCCAGATTTCCTTGTAGGGACAGCCCATCTGCAGAAAGCAATATGAAATAATACAGAAAATATAGTGTGCATAGTCTGCAGAAATGCTTATGTAGCTATGTAACTATTAAGAGCAGTAACTTGCTTATTGAAGCGCAAAAGGTACACTGTTGAAAAGAATTATAAAACATAAACTCTTCGACAGAAAATTGATGGAGCGTAATCATCTAACCACACAAAGAAAACAAAAAACGTTTGACCAAATGGTGTTGCAAGGCAGTTCATAACACATCAACAAGATTGAATTCACAGAAACTATGACTGAGGGATTGAAAAAAGACAATACTTATGTCAAATGGTAGTTAACAATATACTGTCATAAAAAAACCATCACTTTTGTGAAAACACCACTAACTAATACAAAAAGGGCTAAAAACACAAGGGTAAAAACAACTACACCTGAAAAGTTGGACAAGCTTTGAGATAACTAAGGCACATTTGGCTGTTAATGGGTCAACATGTAACATGATATAAATAAAAATTGCAAAATCGATACGTGCATTTGTGCAACACACTTATTTGTTATATCCATACTGCACAATCATTAATTAGGGTCCCTCAACTGAATAAACACAAACTAGAGCACTCTGCCCTTAACAATAGATAACTTCAATTATTCCCTTAAAAATTAGATAAATACACTGATAAAATCATCAATAGAAGATATGGTAAATAAAGGGGAAAACAAGGTAAGCGAAATAACAAAAGAGGCAGTTCAGCTACGAAAAAAAGGCGAGGAAAATAGCAAGAAGCAATTCCTGTGCTAAATTTCAAGCAAAACACTGGAGTTTTCATGTCGGTAGCTCTTCATTCACAAGGAACATATAATCACCACATCTCCTAGAACTTCCACAATCTGAAACAAAGGAGGAGCACCAAAAAGGCTCATCTTGCAACCATCGCCATATGCAGCCGATGCTGCCACACGAATACCATACCCGCCACTTTGCAAACCCATTTGCCCAATCGATCAAAACAACAAAGGCTCATCTTCCAACCATTGCCACGCCACAATGCTGCGACACGAATACCATACTCACCACTTTGCAACTGATTCGCTCAATCGATCAGGCAACACAGAATCGAACCAAACCACCTAAAAACACACGCGGCCTATTTAACATGCACCATCCATACACCACACATCAAACGAAACAGAACCTAAATACTACCGTACGCCACGCACTACCAAACCGATGCTAAATAATCTTATTTTTTTAAAAAACAAAAGTAGGCATCACCAAAATCACCGCACACAACAATGCCCATGTCCTACGCATCCAATCCAGAATTGCAACAAAAAAATTTCAAAAGCGTGACGAAAGTGCATCGCACGTGCAAGGGAGTGGGCGTGGGGTAGGGATCGCGAACCTCTTGTCCGTGGTGAGTAGGCTCGAGGCCATGGCTCCTCCTCGCGAGCTAGAGCCCACACCGAGCCGCCTAAAATTCCACAGGCCAAATCGAATGGAGCCAAACGCCGGGTGCACCCGGGCCGACGAGATCGAGATATCTACGGAGCCCTCGGAGCAGCCGCGAGGAGCGACGGGAGCGAAACCCTAGGATAGGAGGAGGCGGCGATCGGGGAGGGGACCGACTGGCTCGGATTGGCGGCGGCGGCGGCGGCGGCGGCGGCGGAGGCAGAGGTGGAGGAACTACGGCGCCCTCGGTTCCCTGCCTCCGGCGAGCGGCGGCGGCTGCGGCGGGGAAGATGACAAGTGGGGCCCGCGCGTCAGAGTGGGGGAAGGAGGAGGGGAGGAGGCGACGGGGAGGGGAGGAGGGAGGAGAGAAGGTTGGAGAGGCGTTCCTGAGAGCGATATAAAGGAGGGGAGGAGGGACTCGTGGCGGGACGGGAATGGCTGGGATCGGTAAGCTCGGGCGTGCGTGGGACCCACATGTCAGGGGAAGTTCTGGACCCGTGGAGGGATACGAATGGGGTGGTTCGGTGTGGTGGTCTGGCTGTACGGCGCAGAGGATCCTGGGGTGCTAGTGGGAGAGGAACAGCTATTGCGTGCTTGGATTTGGGTCAGGTCACCACGTTGAATGCAAAGTCTTCAATTTTTTTCAGTGATCAACAATTTTTTTTAAAAAAAATTATGGTTTTATACCGATGAGTTTGCAAAATTAGTCTTGTTTCTGATGTTAGAAGTTGAGCGGGGATGGGAAGACACTTGTAGCGCGGCAGCAGCCTCGACCTCAGCAGGTCTAGCAACATGCCAAGCTCTCCTTGTTTGACATCGGCCTCTACCTTCGTAGACTCACGTAGCGATGGTGGAACGGTGGACTCACGCATGACAGCGGTGGTGCATCAGGCGCAATAGCACGTGTGGTGTGCATGGTAGCTGCGGTATAAACGTTCTGGTGACGGGATGGCAGTGGCGAGCAGATCGAACGCACGATGGTTACCAACTAGGGATAAAAACGGATCGAATATAAATGGATAATAGTTTTATCATTTTTATTTTTATTATGCAAAGACGAAAACGGATAACTCGGATACGAATAATGTCAAATATAAATACAGAGCGAATACGAATTGAAACTAATACAATCACGAATATTTATTGAAACATATAAACCCTTTAAAATTGTACACACAAAATGAATAAAAAAACATAACTAGTTTATTTGATTCAAACATTCATGAAGAACATATAATTTGAATTATGTTTAAAATAATAAATTATATATTTATGAGTTTTTATACATTTTTAGCTACATATTTAAAATATTTTCCTATTAAGGACAATTGTATTTAAATTTTTTAGAAAAATTAAAGTTGAGAAAATCTTAAAAGATAATTTTTTTAAATGATAAATTGTGTCATGAATATAAAAAAAATCATAATTTTTAGAGCTGGCTTGCAAATTTTCATAATTGAAACTTGATTTTTTTGAATAATTAAATTAGACAGAAACTTTTTTGTGCCAAAAGAGTAGCCTTGACCCAACCCGCTCGATTGAATGTCCAGATATCCAGCCCCTGAATATCCGAATCCATATCTGTATTGAACGAATAGTGAGCTACCGAATTCATATTTGTATCCGGCAAAAAAATCCGTATTCATTTCCGATCTGATACTATTCAATAAATATTCGAGCCGACTAATCCGCATTCGAAAATTATCCAAATCTATCGAAAATTATCCGATCCCTACTACCAAGACACATAGCTGCTATGGAGCTCGAGCTTCGGCAATGGCACTACGACTCCAACCGAGCGATGTTGGTGATATGCCATTAAGGCAATCATAGAGATGATTGTATCATGGCAATGACTACCAGATAAGGAAGTAGATCATTGGAGCCGAATGTAGTGATTTTTAAAGTATTGGAAAGTTCACCTTCCCGATGATCCTATGTCTACATAACAAGCAAATGGATCATTGAGACAGAGTTGATTTTTTTGGCATGGGCTTAATTATTTTTTTTTACATTCTGGATGATGTAAATATGATCCGAAAGCTATCGGATGATACTCCAAATCATCGGGATGTAAAGATGATTCGAAAACTACTGAATGATACTTTAGATCTATAATGGCTAATTTTTTAACCGTTGGACTTTAAAGCTTTCGGATGATCCGAAAGGGCTCTGGATAATCTGGAATGTGTTGGTTTCTCAAGAAAGCGATAGTAATGGCTAGTTTCATGTAACATACTCAAAATAAAAAGAAAATGAAATTCAAAATTTAAATCTACATTTTGGCATTGAATTGAATTTTCACTGTGAATTGAAATTCTCTGAATTTTTGCCAATTGAAGAAATGCTTTTAATGGTTAAAGAAATGAATTTCTAATTTTAAGTTTCAAAATCAAACAAACATAAAATATGGAGAAAATTTATTCAAATCCTAATTAACCCTCATATAATCTTCAAAAATTTTAGGAAAATTTGAAACAATTTAATGCCTTTAGAAAATCAAAAATAGTAAAATGTAAATGGAATAGCAGTCTTGTTAGAATTTTATAAAATCACAAAAGATCAATCATCATCTAAAATTTTTATGGTGTCTTAGACATGCCCCCATGATAATATGAACAAAGTTTTAAAAAATTACAACTTCATTTAGTAGCTCAATGAAATCCAAGCTCAATTTCTACCCAAAAATCAAAATGGAAAAACTCCTCTTTTCTCTATCCTATGGTGACTTGGCCCAGACGTTAGCGTCTCTAGCAACGAAGGTCCACCTAGCAGCCTTCTCCCTTCCCCTCACTCTCCTCTCTCTACTCTCTCGCTGCTAGTGGCCCCAGGGCCCGCCTGTCAGCTGTCGCGGCGCCAGAGTGCGCCTGCGCCCGCTCTGTGCCCATGCCGTGCGCTTTGCAAGCCTGGCCTCGCCTGCGTCGTGCACGCCGCGCTTGCTCCATGCTTGTGCTATGCATGCCCGCAAGTCGCGTGCACCCACTCTGGGTCTGCACCGTGTGAGCCCGCACCTTGCCCGCTCTGCACCAGAACTGCCTTCCCCCTCTCTACTTGTCGTTCCCTCCTCGTGCCAGGACCCGCCTGCAAGTACTCCCTCGCCACACCGCCGCTTCACCCGCTGCCACGACTAGCCTCACTCGCCACGTCGTTGTTATAAGTTCAAGCTTTATTGGTTTTGGTGATTGATTTTCGATTAATGCTTAATCAATTATTTAATAACAAATCTAATCATTATAAGACTAACATAATTATTGAGCTTTATTCTTATTAGTCTCAAATTTGAATAGAAAATGGAAAACCCAATGTATGCACCAATATTCACTTTATTATCTTATTACACACTTTGGATTCAAGTTAAATGATGAACTCCTCCATTCCTTATTCCTTAAAAATATGCATTATGTTTCCAAATTCATATATACATGGATGCACACACTTAAGGGGAGTTCATGCTTTATCTTTAAGTTTCAATAGTATTGATCTATTTTGTCTTGCCATTACTTTGAAACAAAATCTTGAGTATAAATTAACTTGCATAGTTGTAGTATACTTATGGTATTTTAGGATAAACTCCAATGCATTAACAAAAAGAAATTGTGCATATTAATTCAAAGTAAATTATTTATATGCACAAGTTTTTGTGGAGTTTATTCTACGGTTGATGATCTCAAAAGTATTGATCCATTTCCATCACTCCAATATATTAGATCATTACTTTGTATCAAATTGAGTATATGAAACTTGTGTAGTTATATATACTCATATCAATTTAAATAAAATTTAAATTGAGTTTCGGTTGTCTTTTAATTATCAAAGAATAATTCATCATGTATTGGTGGTGTTCCTTTGATTGGTTAAGGATAAACAAAAAGTTCTTGAGCATAATGAAGCATTAGTTGCATCAATATAATTAAGGCACAGCTAATCTTTAAATTGATTATATTGGGTTGTGCTTAATCATCAAAGGGATAGATCAGAGGATATCAGGGCAACCATTATGTGTTAATGGTGTGTAATTAATGATTGAGACAACCGTATTTGTTGGACTAACAATCTTCCATGAATTGTGAAGTAGGTTGAATCCAACAATGATAAAAAATAAAAAATAAAAAAGAAGTAACAATGTGTTGATGAGCTTCAAAGGGGATCCCGAAGCGAAGAGAAGAGCAAGAGGTGATTCATCATGTGTTGATGAATAAGAAGAAAAGACATGAACTTGAAGAAATGATGAAGGTCATCACAAAAGCTCCAAGTGGTTGCGCGCGACAAAGGTATAACTAGATAGACTAAGGATGTGTTCCTAGTCTTTTACCGGTCTCGATGGTTGGTTGAGAGATCGATTTTCTAGTTAGGTTTGTCTTACTATTAAGAGTGGTCGAGTCATTTAGCTTGAGCTTCGTCGTGTGTTGATAAACTCAATCCGATCCACTCTAGCTCACTCTCTTAGTCTGATTTTGCATGAAGTTCATATTTATATGCGTTACAAATGCTGAAGTTCATGCTTTCTTCTTAAAATTGTTTCTTAATTGAGTTGGTGTTTGCATGGAGTTATAGATTTGCATGTGTTGCAAAAATGAGAGCTCGTGCATTTGGTTTAGTTGGTTTTGCATTAAGCGAAGTCTTGCATGTGTTGCAAATAGAGAACTTATGCATTAGAGTTCTAGCATGTGACTTGATCATATGCTGATCATCACAAGGCTAAGAAATGTTTATGCTTTGTGTTTGCAAAATGAGTTTTTGCAAAATATTGATTTTATTAAGTCTTATCTTGGAGCATGCAAATAGGGTTTGCAAATTGAATTGATCGTAAGTTGATCATCACATGGCTCAAGATTTGCTTATAAGTATGTTGGATTTGTTATTTGCAAATGAGTTTTGCAAATCAGCTGGAGGTTATGGGTTTCGATCCTAGAGCATGTGAATAAGGTTTGCAAATTGACTTGATTATATATTGATCATCACATGGTTAAGAGGATTGATCTCATAGGTAATTAGTTTATTTGCAAATAAGTTAGAGTTTTAACGTAATTATTTAGAGCATATGAATAGGGTTTACAAATATGTTTTGCAAATTGTCTTGATCACGTGTTGATCATCACATGAGTCAAAGAATCAATCTTTGATAGTTTGGAGAAAAGTTTTTATGAAAAACTGGGTTTTCTCCCTGTGGCCGGCACTACTGCTCATTGAGGCCGGTAGTCCCGCTGGGCCGGCAGTACCGCTTATGTGAGCCGGTATTGCCGCTCAACTGGTGCTACTGTCTCAATAAGGGTAGTAGTTATTTTCCAGTGGGTATGTTTTGCGCCCATCTTTTGGCCGATACTACCGAAGCTCAAGGGCAGTACAACTGGAGGTGCGGTAGTACCAGCCCCAAGCCGCTGGTAGTTATTTTCCAGAGAGGATGTCTCCGGAGGTTGCGTTGAGGTTGGCAGTACCGCTCGTGGGGGTCGGTACTACTGCTCGAGCAGTACTACCGGGATTTTGCCTACGGTAGTACTGAATTTCCTATGCAATAGCTAGTTTTTCGACCGTTTGGGTCGAGGCCAGCACTACCAGGTCCCAGAGGGCGGTAGTGCTGGATTTGCTGATTTTTGTCTGTTTTGCCCCCCACGGCTAGTTTTCGTGTGAGAGGTTATAAAGGGAGTCTTAGGGGCTGGCATTTGTGCTTGCTGACTTTGTGGAGTGTTTGAAGAGGTTCGTGCATGTGTTGCCTTCCTCCATTTACTTCTTGAGCTAAGAGTGAGATATAATTCCATGTATTACAATCAGGAGTGGATTGAAAGCCTATTGTGCATGTGTTGCACTTGGTGATTACCATTGTACATGTGTTGTACATAGTGGAGTTCAAGCTATGTGCTTAACTTGTTATTCTTGGTGTTTGCCGATACATAGACGGCGTGTGGAGGCGTCGTGCGCGGTGAGTTTCTCAACGGAGGTTGTGAGAAGCCCCGACGAATTTGTGAAGGTTTGAGCTCAACTATCTGGAGGGAGAAAGAGCTACCACTGGTGGATTCGAGGCGGTTGCTTAATTCGTGGAGCCGATCCAAAGTGGTTTGGGCTTGCCTCAATGTGGATTAGGAGAGACCATGAAGTCTCCGAACATCACGGTAAAACATCTGTGTGTCTTTGTACTTTACTTGTAATTTCTTATTTACTTTGTTGCAATTTATATTCCTATAATTAAATTGCTTGATTGTCTTAAGGATTGCATATTCTTGTGTAGATATATAATTTGTTAATGCACTTAGGAGCTGTTTGGTTGCCTTCTCTCGCGAGCATGGCCCGTTCGACTCAGCCATGCTGATAGGATACGGGATGCACAGATGCAAAGACGGTGTTTGGTTGAGTGTTTAGTACGCATGTATTTTGAAATTTAAATATTTTGAAAATTATATAGCAAGTGTGGTCTAGTTTGGTTCGAAAAAATGTTAGGAATCTATTTTTTGAAATCGATTCGGTAATCGGAGATGCTAATCAAAAGATATAAACAAAAAAAGAAAAAGGAAACTTTTAAATACCCACGTGGCACCGCATGCATGGTTTTCTATTGTGGCTGACAGTGGCCCCTTCGCAGAACACGAGGCTGCATCCAGAGATACGCCCATTTTCTACGTATCTCCATAGCCAGGCTGCATGGAGAATCTTACATCCAGAGAGCCAGGCTCAAAACTAGATGCAGGCAACCAAACACGAGAAAAGACAAGATTCTGCATCTGTAGATGCAAATCTCTGTATATACAGGCAACCAAACAGCCCCTTAGTGAGCCTAAAAGTTTTAGGCTTTAATTGTCAAAATTTTAGTTTTTTGTTTTTTTTCATTACTTATTGTTAAGGTTTTGACATATAGGTACTTAGGTGAGTAATTAATCGTAGAGAATTTTTAAAACTGCCTATTCACCTCCCCTCTAACCGGCATCCTTGACCTAACAGCCACTCCAATCGACCTCCTCTGGATGACACCGTGGCATGCCGTGCTCGCCAAGACGCCATCCCCCCTCTCAGCTATTTAAGCCATACATTGGCCAGCTTAAGATCCCCACACCACCACAACTCCCCTGCCCTCTCGACTGAGGCCCAAGCTCCACCAAAAAAACGCCATAGCCTCCATTGCCACCACAAGCAAGGAATTGGGGGGGGACCAATTCGTCCTCCTCATTGAGTTCCCATCCAATTCCCTGAGCTTGGAGCTTCCCAGTGGACCCCTAAACACCCTCAAATCCTTAAATTCAGCTCACCCTATCCAGGACGCACTGCCCTATGCTCCTTCGTCTCTTAAGTCTGGCCACTCCCGCCTGACCTTCTCCGGGCGTCTCGGTCGCCCCAAGGTACTAAGATAGGTCCTTCCAAGCTCCCTGGTGCTCTCCTCAATCTCCCCCGAGCATAAGCAAACATCTCCTTCTCCCTCTCCGTTCCGCCATTTCCCGTCGTCGTCCCTGTCCGCCACTAGCCTCCTTTGGCCATGCCCCGCTGCCACTGAGCCACCCCAGAGCTTACCTAGGGTCCTCTCTAGCTTCCCAAGCCCTTGATCGAGGACCATCCCCGCCAAAACGTCGCCGACGACCTCCCCTGTAACAACCCCTACTTTGTGCCTATAACATGCGGGGCCCCTTTGTCAGCCTCATCCTTTCTTAGGCCATGTTTGGATCCCTGGACTAATTGTTAGCTGGCTAAAAATTAGTCATAGTCTATCCAAATAAGAAGATTAATAGGTGGGCTAATTTTTAGCCAACCCCTCAGCTAACAATTAGTCCATTAGCTGGTGAAGGGGAGCTAATTTGGGCTAATAGTAGGTAACACGCTGGAAAAAGTCTGAAATACCCTCGCGCTGGCCTTATCCTCACTTCCTCACCCGTTGTCCGCTCCCCAGTCCGTTATGAGGGGCAAGCATGACTTTTCTAAGAAATTAGCCCAACCATTAACCATGTATCCAAACAGCCCTAGGCTAATTTTAGATGAGCTAATTATTAGCTGGCTAACAATTAGCTCTAGCCATTAGCCAGCTAATAATTAGCTTTAGCCCATCCAAACACGGCCTTAGCTGAGCCAAGCCAGTGACCCGTGGGCCCCCATTATTAGTCGGCGAGTTTAATTCAAAAACCCGAAAAATGTGAAAGGCGCCTTCTAGCTTGGAAAACGTATTTTACTAATTATGCGAATTTCAAGAATAATGCACATTCAAATGCTCATATCTTTTGTAATTTAACTCCAAATTTGGTCAAACTAGTTTTTCAATTCATCTAGAATCATGTCGTTTCTAAATTTACCAAAATATTTAAATTTTGACATTTGTGCAAAATTTAAATTCAAATTTGAATAGAAAGCTAGCTTATTCTCTAGTTAAGAACTTTTGCAAATAGTCTTCAAATTTGATGGATCAAATTTCTATATGCTCCTGAGACCATAAGCATTACATTTCTGCAAAAAAATTATTTAGATTTGAACTTAGTTTGAATTAAATTCATAAATAGGTTAAATTCTAATGTATTAAAAATTCAAATGCATGTATCTATTGCAAATAAATTCCAAAAATTGTAAAAACAAGTTTTCAAAATCTCCTAAAATCATGTACTCTCTGTTTGTATAAAAATAATTAAGTTTAGCCTCTGTTTGCATATAAGTTCATCATGAGATGAATCTTTCTGATTTAAAATTTCAAATAACCACGGCTATTGAAAATAATCTCCAAAATTTGTGGAACTTGAACTGAACCGGACATCGCCCCGCGCGTGGTGGTCCACCTCAACGAGAGCCTTGGCCGCCATGGGCTCCGACGCGAGGCCGACCGCGCGTTTTGGGAGGCCACAAGCCCACAGCCATGCCGGCCGAGGGCAGCGGGGAGAGTCGGAGCTGCATGGGGTGGAGTGCTTGCTCAAGGACGGCGTTGTCAACTACCTCAGGGGCTTCTCAGAGATCTAACCACCTATTCATAAGGGCTAAGCAGGTACATACACTTCAGTAATGCATTAATTACATGCTCATATACAGTGATCATGCTTTCATATGGGCTTCATATATACATTCAGTAATGCATTTCATGAAGAATTCAGAACAGTTTGGAAATGCTATCGGCTATCATTCATTTGGTAGCAACCATGAACATATATTTAACCGTTGCAAGGAAAAGTTTTGAGATCTTAAAGGGCATGGAAACTTCACCTGTTCTTGGATCAAGCCACCGGGCAAACAGGGAGTTATTTCAGAATTTGACACTCAATTCGCAAGCCTTTCAGCTCATTTGGATGACATATGAGATCGTTTGTGTGTATGACAGTGGGCCAGAGTGTCAAATTCCGAAATGTGAATTTTAAAGTGTGTCAAATTCTCAAAACTCTTGGCAAACAGGGGTACCCACTACAGAGTGACACACTCGGCCTTATATCATTTGGTCCTGTTAGCTTACCCTACCCATACACAAAACTATATAAGCATGCACGTACATATAATAAGCTGAAATCATGTAGCAAATCATCGAACAGCAATGCAAGAACAAGGAACGAACTTACACTTCGCAGGACATTACAATGACATACATACATGGCTTTCCTCAAGAGTCCATCATCTCCTGCAAGATGCCCCTGCAAGAACATCGAAAGGATTACTGCATATTTTAACTACAGGATGCAGCATGCAACAACCAATCTCAGAGGAATCAAGAAACGAGAAGAACGACCTAGATCCCAGATTCCAAGTAGAGAGCCATCGTTTGCTCCAAGAAATAGTAACAGGCTACTGAAGTTGTCTCCTTAATTGGGGCATTCCGTCGAACAAATGGCGGGCACACGCCACGAGCTCTCAGAGGCCAAAAGCCCAAAACTAAGGCAAATGCACTGCGGTGAAGGTCGCGACTGTGGTGCTACCTGTTCTAGGCAGGCAACGCGACTGCGGCGATCCCTGTGAGTTTGACGCAATCACGCAGCCGGAGCCGGGCCGGAACATTGGCGCGTTTTTCTCGGGAGCGCCTCTTACGTTTGCACGGGCCACGGTAGGCGCCTCTCTGACTCTCTCCCTCTCTCTCTCTCTCTCCCCCTCTCCACACTTGATTTCTGCAAAATGACGAAAGCGTGAAAGTTATAATACGCCTTCCAAGCAGCAAGGTGTGTGTTGTACGTTCGTGCGCTTTATATACGTGCAGTCCATTCACTCTTCTATAAATGTCCCTCACGTTCTCATAAACTCACAAAGGCGGCCGGAGCCGCCGCGAGATCCCCAGGTATGTATCCCCCGTCCATCTACCGACCGACCAACTCCTCATCACCATTGCTAGTGCTACGACTGCTCTACTCTACGTTTGGTTCCGTTGGCGTTAGTGCAAAAGATCCCTACATCCTCCTTCCTCGCCTCTCTTCGCCATTGCCGGAGAAGAAGTGTCCAGGGCAGGTCTCTTTCCACCGAAACCACGCCATCCTTCTGCTGGGCTAGAGTGGAGTGGCCAGGAGGAGATGCGTCGAGTTTGACTCCTCCTGTTTGTACAGAAGCCCTAGTGTTGCTTGAGTGGATTGTTCTAAGAGGCTGTTTCGTTCTTTGATATGAGCAACCAAACCCAAATCTTTCCCTGCTTCTGAGGTGCTCGATCCATCCGGTTAGTTGCGGGTTTGATTTGATTCTCGTTCTAATAGCGCGGCTTAATTTTCCCAACATTTTAGGTTACTTTAAGCCCGCCCTTAATGGGTTGAATGAAACATGTAAGGGCTTGTTTGGGTAACGGAATGATAAATTCACAGGGGGGGACCCCGAAGAGGATTTCTGGTGGCCATCTTGAAACCCGAAGAGAAAATAATCCCTTTCCGCATTTGGTGGAGCGGGGGAACCTCATCGGTTCAAAATAGTAGAAGAAAATCAAGAAACTTTAGGGGAGAATTCCAAGGAAAACAACAAATTTTCAGTCGCATCAAGAAATTTTAATTTCAGTATTTCCCAACAATCAAATCAAAACAAGCATCAAACGTAAATACATATGCAAATTGTGGGATGTCAGAGACAGGGGTCCCGCAGGAGGGGCCTACACCCGACTGGGCCTGACAGGCGGAATAGAAAGCCCAAAGCCTGTGAGCACCACGACGGCCCAGAGACTCCTCGACTTGCTCCCCAAGACAACTCCCGATCCTTCAAGGAAGCCAGCCACTTAACAACCCGCCAGAACAAAGCATGCGCCTCGACACCGCCGTAACTTATGGATGTCGGAACCTCGACAAGGCAGCGTGGGCCTGAGAAAGCATAACCACCTCTCCGTAACGAGCGTGAAGGCGGATATGACAAGGGACATGTCGCCCAGGCCACCATGTTCAGGGTCTGGTGGCGCCATCTATCATGTATCTTTCCCCAAAGATATAAGGGGAGGAGGGAGAAACAAGAAAAGAGAGACACACAATATATCCAAGAACATGTGACTAGGTATTATCTCCTCCGAGAGAGCCCGAACTCCGTCTAAAACAGACGCTCTCAAGATCTCGTGTTACCATCAAGCCTAGATCCCGCACAAATCCCCTAGAATCACAAATCTCACACGGCTAAACAGATCGTCGAAGCTTGGCGCCGCCTGTAGGGGGCTTGTGTCAAGATCTTCGCCAAGCTTGATGGTCAGCGACGAGCCTAAGTCTCCACAGCCTTCTTCCTGCCAGGTCTTCCGCTTCTAAGCCTCGACCTTCATCTCCAACGACCTAAGCCTTCTCTTCTATGGAACCGCGCCCATGAGGTTTCCTGATCCATCGTCACGACCTCCGCGCCGATCTGGAAGGTCCCCTGCCTCGCACCCTAAAGTACCGAGTGGGGATCCAAGACCTGCTCACCTGGCGAGTCTGCTCGAGGACGCCGAGGCACGAAGGGTGGAGTTCTCACCGCCAAGCCACTCTGGCACCCCCGAGCGCCCCAGGGTTTATCTTCTCTCCAGACTCACCCACCTCACGCCGAAAGTCGTAAGAAAGCCTAGAGAGCTGCTGGAATTTCCGTGAGAGTCCTGCAATCAAGGCTCGCGGCAGATTCGCAGCAGCCAGCTCGACACCTCGGGCCGCCACGATTTGGAAGGAGGCCGAGTGATCGAGCCTGACGCTGCTGGCGCTGCACTCTCGACCGCACCCGCCGCAATGAAGACATTCTGCAAGCCAAGATGGGGACCAGCTGTTTCGCACTTCCCACAGAATATCGCCGCCTAAGACACTCCCGATACCCGACCCTATGCGTCGGGGCGGATGATCCAGCTTGTTCCATCATGGCCCAAGTAAAGGCCATGGTGACGGGCGGCAAATTTATCCAAAGATGCCTAAACCGACTCAAAGGCCGAAGGAGCTTTGCCACGTGGTCCGCGAGGACCCAGACAACAAACCGATCAGGTCGGAAGCCCGCCAGACACATCATGTTCTACCTCGCGAGACGACTTGCGACACAAAGATCGGGCCGCGACTGCTCACTCCTCGACGCCAGCGCCGCCATCGAGAAAGCGGAGGAACAACGCCGGCCAAGCCGACGATTTAATGGCGCACTAAGATCCTTCCGCGAGGCCGCTGGCGTATGCCAAGCGCGATCCCCTCCGCTGGCCGATCACCTCCCGGGTATCAGCGGGTCATCGGCGTTCGTATACACTCTCACCTACGCCGAGTGGTTTGGCCTCGATGGATTTAATCCTAAAGGCATCACTAGGTTCGACGGTGAGGGACCCGAGGCTTGGCTACAAGTATACGCCCTGGCACAATACGCCGGGGATCAGAAAGTAATGGCAAACCTACTTGGCCTCACTCTCGCCTGCCCAAGCATGGCTCACCTGGACTTCCAATAACTCTATAGATTCCTCGGGAGATCTCAGAGCAGCCATCTCAAATTTCCAAGGCACTTACGAGCGCCCAGTGCACCCTTGGGACCTATACCACTACACCAAAGGAGGAACGACCTCCGGAGTTCGCTGCGCCTTCATGAACAAGAAAAGCACCGTCGGACGCCACATGCGATTGTGATAGCCGCTTTCCGTAGGAGCCGCCGATCCCGACTCATCAAGAAGATGTCCTTGCCACCCACGCCGGCCCGGGAGTCAGACGCTTCTAGCGGATCACTTACGCCTACCTCCGAGGCTCGCGAACGGCGTGATGAGGAAGAATCGGCCCGAACTCCCTGCTGAAAGAAAAGAAGCGCAATGGCGAAGAGCCGGTGGCGCGCCGCACCAACTCATCCTCGCTCTCAAAGAGGATGGATATGATAAGGTTATGAACTCACCCGCTCTTTCCATCCGAAGGGAGGCATGCCGCCAAGGATCGCTTCACCTAAAGAGGTTCGCCCGCGAGAGCAAGAGGCAGGCCGACAAGGTCCGAGTGGTCACGCCACAGAAACCGCCTCCTCGGTCGGTGAAGACTATCGAAGTCGACTCGAGCTTAACTACATATTCGGGTTCGTCCGCATATGAGTCCAAGCGAAGCAAAAGCTCACCGCCGACATCTCAGGCAGAGGAGCCGAGACTTCGATATGTTCTGGGTGGTCCGAGGTCGCATTAACTTACGCACCGCACGGATCACCCGTATCAAGGCCCCATTCCCTGGCAGATAATTGCCGGTCTTGGCGCCGTTGTCCGCAGCATCAAGCCTCAAAAGGGTGTTGATTGACGGTGGGAGTGGGCTCAACGCCCTTCTTCGTGAAGACACTGATGATATGGGGATCCCGCTGCCTGACCTCAAACGCTGTCGTCGCTTTTCATGGGGCGATACCTCGAACGCCGGCGATACCACTTTCGGACAAATCACTCTACCACCACGCTCGCGCTTAGGGACAACTAACGACCGAGCCTTAGCTTCGAGGTGGCAGATTTCGCGGACAGCAGACACGCCATCTTGGGGAGACTACCGCCAAGTTCATGGCGGTGCCCCTACTACGCCAGATCGATCAAGATGCCGTCCGAGTGGTATTATCACTCTACGCGGCGATGTTAAGCGCTCTTCTTGCGATGCGAGCCGCGAAATGGCCGAAGTCTCTCGAGGCGCCAAGCGTCGGGAAAGGATTCGCTAAGAGGCGGATTTCGACAAGCCTAAGGCAAGATTCCTACCCGCAAGCCGCAACTCCGGATCGCCCAGGAAGGCACCAAAGGATTCTCTCGACCCGTCCGATCCGGGGCGAGCCGCCTCGACGGACAAGGCTCGGGATGAATAGGAAGACGCGCCGCTACCTTCTCGCGGCAAACCAAGACATCTTTGCCTGGAAGCCGTCCGACATGCCCGGTCCTCAGGGAGGTGATCGAGCACGCATTGAATGTAAACCAATCCGCCAGGCCCCGGCTAAAGGTTACGACGGTTCGCTTCAAGATCGCCGAGAAGCCATCGAGAGGAGATCACAAAGTCGCTAGCCGCAGTTTCATCAAAGAAGTGTATCATCCCGATCGTTGGCGAACCTCAGACTGGCCCGTGAAGAATAAAGTCTGGCGCATGTGTGTTGATTACACCGACCTCAACAAGGCTTGTCCGAAAGATCCTTTGGTCTCCCCTGTATTGATCAGTGGTAGACTCCATCGCCGATCTCACTGCCATCACTCGACGCCTATTCAAAGTTATCATCAAATTCGGCTTCGAGAGGAAGATCATGAAGACTTTGCTTATCACTCCATTCGAGCATATTGCTATATCACCATGCCGCTCGGGCTCAAGAATGCCACAACGCATTGCCGCCGCGGCAAATGAGCTTTCACCCATCACCAGGCGCAATGTGGAAGCTTATGTGGATGATGTGGTAGTTAAAACGCAGACACAAGATAGCCTTATCTCCGACCCGCCGAGACGCTCGCAAGTCTAAGGGCTGTTCCAGATGAGGCTAAACCCCGAGAAATGTGTTTTGGAGTTTCTTCCGAAACTACTCGGTTCATCGCCTCCCATCGTGGATCGAGCCGAACCTTGAGAAAATTGGAGCATCATGAAAATGGCCCCGCCTAATGACAAAGGAGGTCCAAAAGCTCACCAGATGCATGGTAGCGCTTGTGTTTATCTCACGGCTGGGAGTCCGGAATGCCTTTCTTCAAGCTCCTTAAGAAGCAAGATCGCTTGATTGGACTACAGAGGCACAAAGAGCCTTCAAGAACTCAAGGTGTTCCTCTCCACTTCAGCCTTAGTCTTCACGGCCAGTGAACCTCTTCTCTTACATAGCGGCAACATCTCATGTAGTAAGCGCCATGGATAGTTGTGGAGCTGGAGGAATCTTGACACTGCCACGGCGCAACGCCGCTTTATTTTGTTAGCGGGCACGGGCTTAATCCAATACAAGATATCCTCAAATCCGTAAGCCTGCCAGACGCCATTTTGATCTCGCTACTAAGCCGAAGCATTATTTCCATGACATTCGATTTCAAGAGTCACCTTCTTTCCCCGTGGGAGAGGTCCTCCGTGACCCGAAGCTAATCGGAAGAATTTCAAAGTGGGCAACGAGCTTGGAGCTGGACATCTCGCTCAAGCGCACTGGCCAAGTCCTGTGCCTTGGCCGACTTCACTACGAGTGGACTGAATCCTGCACTCCCGCACGGAAGAAGAGCCGATATTGGGTCATGCACTTCGACGATCTCTCATGCTTGGGGAGCAGTGGCGGGAATCTCCTTATCTCGCCTAAGGGCGACATGTGTTGAAGTATGTCCTTCTGATTCACTTCCCGCCAAACAATGCCGCGAGTACGAGGCCCTCATCCATGGGCTTCAGATCGCTACATCACTGAATCCTGACTACTGGCGCTCGAGGCGACTTTCGCTGGTGGTGAATCAAGTACAGTATGACTGTCGTATGCGTGGATCGTGAACATATGGCGGCATACCGCCAAAGAAGTCCGAATTGAAGGCAAGTTTTGACGGTCTGAGTCGGGTTCATGTCCTCCGCCGCAGTAATGAGGCAGCGTACGAGCTGGTTAAGATGGGAGCCACTCGGGCAGATGTCCTGCGATATCTTCGCACAGATCTTCACGAGCCAACTGCTACAAAACGGCAAAAGCCAAGCGAGGGTCCCGAACCGGTCCCGCCATCGACCTGCATCGACTACTCCCGCACTTTGATTACCTCTCTCAAGGACAAACTCCCGGAAGCCACCACTCTAGCAGAGCGCCTCCGACAAGCCAAATCCTACGTGGTGGTGGGCTGACGAGCTCTTCCGGTGCGCTCGGTGTCCTCAAAGTGCAGCATTTCGACAAGTGGGAAGAGAGCTGCCCAAGAAATCCATTCTGGGGATGTGTGGCCATCACGCCGCATCAAGCGCCTTGGTTGGGAAAGCCCACCGACGTGGTTTCTTTTGGCCAACTGCGTAATCGGATGCCAAGGAGATAGTTCGAACCCTGGCGAGGGTCGCTAATTCTATGCAAGACGTATACACTTGCCAAGACAGAGCTACAGACTATACCCATTTCTTGGCCTTTCGCAATCTCGCTCACTTAGTGGGCCCGGCCAAGAAGGCTCAAGGCGGCTTCGCTACCTCTTCGTGGGCCATTGACAAGTTCACCAAGTGGATCGCCAAGCCGCCGTCACTATCACCGCAGCTTAAGGCCAAGGAGTTCTTCCAGGATATTGTGGTCGATTCGAGTGCCCAACCGATCATCACGGACAACCGCACCCAATTCGAGTGAAGAATTCCAAGAATGGTGCGGCGCCGATCAAGATCTGTCACTTCTGGCTCACCCACGGCTAATGGGCAAAGTTGATGCGAGCTAATCTGCCTGTCCTCCAAGGCCTCAAGGCCAGATCTTCGACCGCTCAAACCATACGCTCGATGGGTGAAGGAGCTACCGCCGACTGGGACTCGTAACCTACTCCTAGCCGAAATGACCGCCAAACTCCCCTTTTCCTGGTCTATGGCGCGCAGAGGCGGTTCTCACGACCGAGCCGATTCGAATCCCGAGGTTCGGAATTACAACGGCCGAGTCCGAGGGGCCGAATGGTGGAGCTTGATCAACTCGAGGAGGCTCGAACGCTGTCGCCCCTCCGGCCGCTAAGTACCTCCAGGGACTTCGGCGCTACCACTCGCAACGCCGGCGAACCTTTTCGTATGAGATCTCGTCCCAGGAGGAACTGCAAAGCTGAGCACAAGCTCTCTCCAATTTGGGAAGGTCCGCACATTGTGCGTAAGACAATCCGCCAGGTGCTTATCGACTGCATTTGAGAAGACGGGCGAGGTTTTTGGCGAATACTTGAACGCCGAACAGCCCGCTGCTTCTACGCATGAGTTATGTACCCGACTCTCACACATTAAATAAAATAGTGGTCCGCCTTATTTCCTCAAGTTCTCGTGGTAATGCTAGCCTGGAAGTGGTTATTACCCGACCGGTGTAGCGCCTAACCCTGGTCGTGCCAATATAGAGTGCACGGAAATAACAAGCCGCTGAAGAGCACAAAGCCCTGGGCGGTTTATACCAATACAAGCACAACTGAACGGTAGAAAGCACTAACCACTCAGGACTGCACTGGCAGCACTGCATCTAACCGAGATTCGCCTCGCGCTAATTTCTAACCGCCAAAAGCTCGAGCCTCGGGCCATTGTCGGGTAATCGAACAACCGACTAGAATCAGCTGATCAAAGTGAACTACTAAACTTTGATTAAACATGATGGCATGGATCGATAAAATTTCGCATTGCATTCCGTGAATGTTAATAATTTACATTATCGACTTTCTTTTTTTTTTCTTTTCTCGCGCTTAAAAAACTACCGGTGTGCCAGCACGGTGCTCGCTGCTGGCCTGGTGCTCCCGCCATCAGCATCGTGTCGGTGTCAGCTGTGTGCCGACGACGGCTGGAGGCCCGAGGCTAGATCGTTGAGGTTGATCGCGACTAAAGCCGCTGCATCTCGCCCTCAACCACCCACAAGGGGGTATAAGTTTGATTTGAGGGCCCCGACGGCAAGGTCAGCGGCGATCGCGACCAACCATCTCGAGGATGATCTCGCCACCTCGTGGAGCCCCCAAGCAGCCTCTCCAACAAGGTGGCCACTTGCATGGCGCCCTCGCTGGGCTTCCTTCCTCCTCCGCCCCAAAGGTGGCAAAGTCGAGGTCCTCCCATGCTTCTCGCCTCCTCCGCCAGCAACATCCCAAGAATCGCTAAACAATGCCGCTGGAGGGACCAACGAACCTCCCAGATTAGACATGGAAGGAAACTCGGAAGAGGAAGAAGAAGGACAAGGCAAGAAGAAACGGGCGACGTCATCACGGGATTTCCATTTATAAGCCACCCCACTTCCTAAGCCGGTTGGCCTCAAAGGCAATCAAACGCCGCCACCTCACAATCAATGAAGCGCGAAAACAAAGCGGCAAAGGCGAATACCGAAGAAGACCAAAGACCTTGAACAAAATCAAGGAGAATTTCACCGCATTACGGCGTCGTCAAGCTCGCTCGCTTTCGCTTAATTATACCAAATTAAGCGCCAAAGCCCGGGCCGAGAGCTAGCAAGCGATGCAAGCCTGGGGACTAAACCACTCACCAGGTGGCCATAACGTAAGTCCCGACGCCGAGAGTCGCACGCCAAATTCTCTCGGAAAGCGCGGTTCTGGGGCAAGAAAGCCACGGGCCAACGCCCACAACGTAGTCCCGACGCCGAGAGCCGCACGCCACTTTCTAAAAGCGCAACTGGGCAAGAAAGCCACGGCCAACGCTCGGCGCGTTTGGAAGCCATACATCGCCAGGGTGAAACTCACCCTAAAGGCGCAACAGATCCAAGGCTACGGCCTATATTCGTGTCTCAAGGCCACTCGAAGACAATACAGCAAATCATATTGAAGTAAGAAGACACAATATTTCAAACAAGGAGGGCGAGCACTCGCATCAAGGCCCACATCGAAGTCGAATTCTAGATTCTCCAACAAGGCCTCGCGATGCACCGACACCTCTTCGAGGAGCGCCAGTTGGCCTTGTCTTCATCACAGCAAAAACCTTCTCTTTACAGCCTTCGAGGTCAACTTCTGATAATGAGACTGACCACCGCCAATGCCTGGTTCGCACTCATTGCCGCGACTCTTTGGCGAAGCTCCGATCTCCGCTCCTCCCGAGAAGTGGAACAAAGATCGCCCCTGGCCCTGGCGTGACTCCTTCAATACGCTGTAAGGTGCAGGATCGCTCGCAGCGACGCTAGCTCAAGCCCGCCTGCTCGCGCGCCATCTTCTCCTTGCACTCGCAACAAAGTCAAACGGGCCATCAAGAGCACACCCGACGCCAAGTATGTTCAACCCAAGTCAAAGAAATTTACCCTTCACTCCCACAGATCCTTCCAAGTCGACTCGAGCCGAGGCCGAGCCTCAAGCCTCCAATCGGGCCTCACCAAAGAATCTGGCCGAAGTCGCGCCTCAAACACAAGTGTCATCACTCTCCACTATCCAAACCGAATCCAGGGAGAATCTCACCTTCAAGCATATGCTCAAGCTTGCCTTCCTCCCGGATCGCCATACACTCACCCCAAGCCCGTGACTCTTTTCCACTGGTCTGGCATACTGATTGAAGCTTGTCCTGCATCGCCTTCGCCTTTGAGCTTCGGGAGCACCTTCCGGAAAAACGCGACCTTTGCTCCGAGCGCCCCCATGTCCTGGTAACAGGCAGACCTCGTGGGAGAAGTCAAGTAACATGATTGAAGACAAGAAGCTCACCTCGACGAAAGCGTAAGTTACACTGACGGTGAGCTCATAAAGCTCCGGCCCGAGCCGCTTTCTCTCCATCTCGCCGCCCTCTTCCATCCCTTTCAGCGGAACCCTTCCCACCATACGTCCGATTCGGGCTTTGGCAGAGGACCGAGCGGCGGTGGTTTCGAGGCACTTCCTCCACTCCGGAGACGGGCCGTCGATCTGCGGCAGACGGACCACCGGATGGTTCGACCGCTAGTCGCTGGCGCCGGCGACGCCCCATAGCCAATGGCGGCAATAAATACCTAGCTCTCCGCTCCTTTTTCAGAGACTCCTCCGCCGGACGTCTGTGAGTAGGAGTCCTCAGACGCAAAAAGAGAAACACCTCAAAGACAAAGTAATAAAAAAGACAAGGATCGCCAAAAGAATACCTTTTGGATTTCTTGAATTTCATCCTCAGGTCTCATCCGAGACCCAGACTACTCGGAGGGAAGAAGGCTGCACGGGCTACCCCCGATGTATAGTCGAGGCCCCGCTCATGCGATCCGGTGCACGGAGGTCGGCGTCTACTGACGAAAGATCCTGGCGACCACCTCCGCGACTCCTGGCCAAGATGTCGCCGATCGAGGTGTCGCCCACTCGCTACCGAGCGTGTTTCACGAGAGAGGCCGACAACCGAGCATCGTAAAGGAAGGACGCGCTGCTCTCAAAAAAGGAACGACGCACCTCGCTTGAATCACACATCACCAAAGAAATCATGGAACAAATTTTCGAGAGAATAGTGCACTCCACAGGAGTGGGGGAGGCTCTCGCCGAAATTTATGAGGGCAGCCCCTACAGGATTATTGTGCCAGCACGAAGAGATCAACCACCGTGCCGCGCTTCCATCGACAGTGGCCACGTCCGACTTCGCGTGGGTCCAGAGGCCCTGCGTATTGGAACCCCAAATGGACTCTCTCCTTTAAGGGCTGCACTCGGCGCTTCACAAAACCGATCGCGATCCTCGGACCTCACAAACCGGTTCTTCGTATCGCCAATCAATGCCAGAAGCTCGATTTGGCGCCAAATCCTCCTCCGCCGGGCGCGCTTCCAAAGATCGGGAAGCTTTAGGAGCACTGGCCAAGAAGGGGCGAGGAAAGGATCAACATTGGCGAATAGAACTACTCCCGCCCCAACCTTGAGGGAGGTCTTGAGAGGAACGACAAAATATCGCTTCTTCGAGCCCTCTCGCAGCTGGAGCCTGCGCCCCAACGACAAGCTGGGAGCCGCCCGGTTCGGATGAGGTTTCAAGAAGAAGAAGGAGCTTAACAAATTCAAATGAGGACGTATCTCAAGATACGCCGCAGAAAGCCGACGAAGATGGCATCGCGAAGGATCGAGTTGGGGTTCAAATTGATCAACTCGATTTCAGAGAAGTGGAGGAGCCCCTAAGAAGGCGCCTCCCAGAATGCTAAATCCCCTACCGTAAGAAGGACTCAAACACCACAATCTCATTCTCTAGAGGTGTGGGTAAGGGTCACCGCATGTGGCAAGCAAGTGAGATCAATCTGGGCCGAGAGTGAGGACGCCGCGCGACTCATCCCCTCCAAGCGGGACGCTGCCGTGATGGAAGTCTCCCCACTCGCCACGCAGTGGCTTCCGCGCCACCCTCCGATGACGAGGAAGAAGACATTGCGAAGAAGAAGACCTCGGTGGGAAGAACCGCCGCAAGCCAAGGGCGCGAAACCGTAAAACCCTAAATCGCCAAAGGAGGTTTGAAGGTTTCGCACCGTAGGTGAGAAGGTGCAAGGAGGCCGTTGCTCCAACAAGGGTCCTTCCGACTTATAAGAAATGGGCCCCCCCCGCCGCTGTGGGAAGAAACGAGGGCCCTCCTGCTCACTCCCGGGGCCGATTCCAGGGCACGCCCATGACGGCCAATAGCCGCTGGGCGCAAAACGCGGCCAGGTGTCAAACTGGTCCAAAGTTTGGGATAAAGTGCGCCCCACGATGGGCCGTAGCGCCTAGCCGCCACTAAGCTTGGGGCTGGGCACTTTCCGAACATCCTCCGACGGCACACCCTATAATTTGGGGTCAATTGGTCGGTCATTGCCTCACAATGCGATTGGGTGTCGCGGAGGATCTACAACCAACACGGCCTTGAGAATGCGCCCATGAGGGTCAAAGCGCAGCCAGAGCCGGCACAGCATTACTCCAGATGACCAAGGTATGCCCCATGAGGGTCACCGAGCGACTAAGCCGGCTGTCGCACAAGACCAGAACGGGCGCTGGTACCGCCTGCCCCGAGCCAAAAGACCAAGGTACGCCCCATGAGGGTCACTGTTTATTGACAAGCCGGCTGTCACAAGACCGTAGAACGGGGCGCGGGTACCACTCGACCACGAGCCAAAAGACCAAGGTATGCCCCATGAGGGTCACCGAGCGACAAGCCGGGAGTGCAAATCCGGCGGTACCACTCGCCACGAGCCAAAAAGACCAAGGTATGCCCCATGAGGGTCACTCGAGCGACAGCCAGCTAGTCGCGACCGCAAACGCGCTGGTACCACTCGCCACGAGCCAAAAAGACCAAGGTATGCCCTATGAGGGTCACCGAGCGACAAAGCTGTTGTCACAAGACCGTGAACGGGGCGGGTACCACTCGCCACGAGCCAAAAGACCAAGGTATGCCCCATGAGGGTCACTGAAGCGACAAGCTGTCGTGGCAATCGTAAATCCAAGCGCGGTACCACTGACCACGAGCCAACCAACCACGGAGCCATACTACAAGTTCTTATGATCTCTCTCCCGCATAATCCTCATGACAGTAAGGGACCGGAAAGTCGATCCTAAAGCACTTGGGGTCGCTGGGATGTCGAGACAGGGTCCCGCAGGAGGGGCCTACACTGACCGGGCCTCGACAGCGGAATAGAAAGCCCAAAGCCTGCAGCACCACGACGGGCCCAGAGGAGACCTCGACTTGCTCCCCAAGACAACTCCCCGATCCTTCAAGGAAGCTTCGCGCCCGCCCTAACAACCCGCCAGAACAAAGCATGCACCGACATCACGTAACTCAAGTGGATGCCGAACTCGACAAGGCGGCAGCGTGGGCCTCGGAGAAAGCATAACCACCTCTCCAATGTAGAGCCGTGAAGGCGGATATGACAAGGGACATGTCGTCCAGTGCCACCATGTTCAGGGCCCTGGCGCCCATCTATCATGTATTCTTCCCCAAGATATAAGGAGTGAGGAGAAACAAGAAAAAGAGAGACACACACAATATATCCAAGAACACAGACTAGGGTATTATCTCCTCCGAGAGAGCCCGAACTGTCTAAACAGACGCCTCGCATCCTGTGTTACCATCAAGCTCAGATCCCGCACAAATCCCCTAGAATCACAAATCTCATTGCCGGCGAAACAGATCGTCGACACAAATCGTCAATAATTATCGAACCAACCATTCGTAGTAGCGTCATATCGAAGTGAATTGGATTCGACACTAACCTAATGAAGCCCTTGGACAACCGGCCTTTACTAGATCGGAACCAGAATGCCACATCAATAGCTGTGACAATCTCAGGTAGGAGGATGCCATTGCCCACGATCTCATCACTTCCGCTTTGCTTGGGGAGGAGATGGAGAAAGGATGAGAGCAAGACGAAGGGGGACTAGAGAGATGGAGCCCAAGCTTAATGGACGCGACAATTTGCTCGGAGAGACGTGGCGCAGCTTGCATGAGTAACCGAAAAGGAAATCTTTTTGCGTTGTTTGCAATCGTCAAAATTGTAGAAGAAGGAAGAGGGGTGCCAAATCTGTCGGCAATCCCTATAGTTGCACATGAAGGTGGTGGCACATACAATCTGGTCGGCGTCGGGCGAAGGGAAGCATGGAAACCTCAGCGTCGGGCAGAGGGAAGCATGGAGATCGGAGAGAAGGCAATGGCGGCGTTGAAATACGAGGAGGCGACGACTCGTGACCGACGAGACAGGGGAAAAAATCGCGTCTTGATAGCAGTAAGATTGCTTTAGGGGTCATTTGAAAAGCCCAGCAGGAGGTACGAACGCTAATGGGTTTGGATTGGTCTAGACTTTTGGATTAGATCGATCCAAAATTGCAAATGGATTAGATTTATTTTGAATCCATAGAGCTATTTGGATCAGATCTAGGCTAGATTGGACTAGACCTTACATTTTTCTACTAAATCGCAATATCGCACTTCACACACCATCGGTCCAACCGCAACCTTTCGGTCATAACTGTTAGCCGGATCGCCATACCTAGCGCGTCCGGATCCCAGGTTGTTGGGATGCATTACACTCGTAGACCCAACCAGAGCAGTGGGCCAAGGTCTCTTGGGCCATCTCCACCCAAAAAGATAGCTCAATGAGGTAGTGCTCCCTCACCCTTATAAACCATGATCAATGCCTCACAACTTCCGATGTAGGACTATTCCCAACAATTACCTCATCGACGCTTCAGTGTTTCTCAAGCCGCCACTAGGAAACACTCGCGCTGCCAGCATGCGCCTCCATCATCAAGCCGCCGTTGGTACAATTGAATTGAAAACCTGGCATCGTCCTCCTTCAAGGTGTAACCGATTAACCATCGCCTCCGTGAACTCAACTCTTCTCCATTGCCCAGCTATGGGAAGCAGAAGCATAAGGTAATCTTAGCTAGGGATGCAAATGGGCCGGCCCTAGGGTCATATTTGACCCACTCTAGTTCATTTGTTTGCACTAAAACTTAAAAGGTGGACTAAAAATTAAGTTTTTAGTGCAAACAAATAAACTAGAATGGGTCAAAGAAGACCCTAGGGTCGGCCCATTTGCATCCCTAATCTTAGCCACTTATTCTTGATTTGTTTCAGATTTAGTTGATCTATCACAAATTCTCATGGATTCAATCTTTTCTCCCTCGTTCTTGATTCAACTAAGAAGAATGATAGTCTCTAGCTGTGCCCCCAACCCCATTGAGTTTTGGAATGCGGCTGAGAAGGTACCGAGTGTTGCTGCTTGGAGAAGAATCTAAGGGTTCATCAGTTGCATGATGTTTCGATGTTTCCGCAAACTAGCAAATGATTCCAAGATGTTCTTTTGTTAAAGTGATTCTTAGTTGTGCTTTTAGAGTACTAGGACAGAACATGAACTAGCCTAAGTTAATTTTGTGTTAATTCTGGTCAAAGCATAAATGCATGAACGCTTGCCAACCAAAGCAGTTTATTTGGTTAAAGCATACTAGGATAGAATTAACACAAAAATGCCAGCCAAAACAAAGGAAATGCACGCATCATGCCAGCCAAAGTAAGGAAATGCACGTATTTATATGTTAATTTTGGTCATATTTACATGAATACTATACATGTAAATATATTTACTTGGATCAAGGTCAAAATTTTTATTTAGGTTTGGATTGGACATAAACCTATTAGTTTTAGATTAGAATTAAATTGGATCAAAGAAACAAAAATTTAAACTCGGATTAAGCTTTTACTGAACTTCAATTCAACCCTCTTATCACGACCCAGTACTGACCGGTGATCTCGAATTCCCGAGGATGGAAACAACGAGACTAGCTTTCCGGGCCAGATGAAAAGTACGTTTGGAAGCCCATGAAAAAGGGATATACTGGCCAATCCGTGCCGTTTCCACTGAATTTTATCGCAATCTTCTCAGTCGGGAAGTTCTCCCTGTCGCTACCTCGTCTCGCCCCCGAGTCACAACCACCTCCCTCCCGATCGCCGCCTCCACCGTGCCCTTCCACCCACTCCGGCGACGTGAACTCGCTGGTGAAGTCCTCTTCTCCCGCACAACTCGCCACAAAACCCCCCAGCAATTCCCTACTCTTTCTCTTATCGTCGTTCATCCATCTATCGCATTGTTTCCATACCGAATCCCCATCGCAAGGTGAGAAATCCTCCCGACGCCTCCACCCTCCAGTCGTGATTTCGCTATGGGTTCAGCTCGATTGGTTCGGATTTGCTTGTTTCGCCACCTCGGATTAGTGCGCCTCAATCCGATCGAGCTACTGTTAGGTAGCTGCATTGCAAGTGATTGGTCAGATATGATTGAATGGTTTGGTTTCTGTCGCCTTATGGTTCGATGTGTGCTGGTGCTAAAACATGTGGTAGTTTGTTGCTGCGTGTGCCTTCTAGTTTGTACAGGTTGTGTTAGTGATGGTTTGATCTATCTAGCATTTTTGTTGGTGAGTGATGGTTGTTTAATAGCCAAAGCCTAGAAGCCTGGAGCCTTGGCAATAGGAGTTTTGCTTTGTTACGTTGTAGATTGCTCGTTTTTAGGTGTTCGAAGGTGATTGCCAAATCACGTTGGAGCCATCATAGATGGCTATTGTTGTTAGTGATATATTGTTTTTAGTCTAACAAAAGCCTTAGGACTGGTCTTTGGGCCTCTATTTTTTGTTTTTTTGTGGGTTATTCTTGTCGCAGGGCATAATAATATAGTATTAGCTATGTTTCCTAATTTATCTCCTTTGGTAGTTAGTAATGTGATGTCTAATATGGACGGTACAACGTTCTCACATTGAGTAGAGTATAAGTTGGCATCAATGCCTTAATCTTCACCTATTTTTGTTTCTTTACAAATGATCTGCCACCAATTACTTATTGAGATACCATTTTATTGTTTTGTTTGGTGAGATGGTTTCTGAAACTAGGGATTCCCATATGATGTGTGGTTGTATGGATGCTACAGATGATTAATGTGGCTAAATGTAATAGATGCTTCATGCTATAGATGCAAGTAGTACTAGCTAAACTTGTTTGGGTTTTACTACGTGTGGATATGCTTGTATGAATCTGAACTGAATATGTGGATGTATGAATCTGATCAAATGTTGATGCAGATTTTAGCACCACTTTCTCAATTTTTTTATGATTTATTTATTAGTTTTAATGATTCATATTTGCACTTATGATTTTTTTGAATTGTTTTTGTTTTTTTTTGAATTGTTTCTAGTTTTTTTTCTGATATTTTTGAAAAATTTCAATGCCTCGGATTTTTATCCTAGAGCTTCCAAAGGATGGTAGCGAATATTTTCCTAGGGGGTTGAGGAGGATCCTATGTGCCCTTCAAATCCCTCTTGGGGATTTTTTTCCCTGGGTTCCCCTCTCCTAACTTCCAAACAAAGCCTCGAAGTGTTCTTTTGAAGCTAGTAGAATTTCACGCATCAGCTTGGTTTACTAGATAGCAGTTTGATAGGGCAAGTCGGGATTGAGCAGTGCTGATTAGGGTATTTTTATCTTTAGAAATGGACAGAAATTTCATGGATTTTTAGCCAATGTGCCTTGGAATTATAATATCTGGTCCTAGACTGGTTATTGCCAAATTCCAAGAACCTATATCAGCCGGCACTAACCTCCAAGCACCAAGTGGTAACATATCCAGTCCTAGTCTTCAAAACCCACCGTTAAATGTCCCACCTTCCTTTTCCCTTTTCAATAGTTCATACTGTGAATTTACCGTGTTAAAGATCTGATGGAAATTAATTGAGGAAGAAAGGCATCCTCTTCAAGAAGTGTCCACAAGGCTTTCTAGTTTTGCTGTTTATTTCTTGAGTAACAGCCCAAGGTCTAGATGACTTTATAGATGTTGAGATTTGTTGGTCGATAATATTTGCATTGATCAATGGAGGGGCAACTGAGGCCCAGTTTTGGTTTGGATGAGTCCTTTACTTGCTTTTGGTTAGGATGGGTGTAAGTTGTACCACATTTTGGACAATTTTTCCCCCTTGTTTTATGATGATCTTGATAAATATAGGTGGTGCATGTACATTGACTGCTTCCTTTTTGTCCTCTTTGATGTGTTAATATGTTATACTGGTGTGCCTTAAACGGTTAAACCATATTGCATAGAGAAAATGTCTGGGCAATTATTTTTATAATTGTTGTAGGCCAACCAGAGCCTCAAGTGTTAAAGCTTTTTGTTAGACTTCAAAGGTAATTGATATGGTTGAAACTACCATAGCAAAATTGTCAAGATGAAAGGAACTCTCGTGCTGTCAATGAAGTATAAATTGTAGTAGACCCCTCATATCGAGCTATGACAAGTGAACAACGTTGTAGTATACTGGACAACGTTGTAGTATCCACATTGAAGCAAACTTCTTGCACTTCAATTCTTTATCTCAAACTGATATTAGAGTAAAACCTTCACTTTGAAACAGTAAAACTCCATATAGTATAATGCTAGCTACGATCAGGGTGTCATCAAATTCTTCAGAATTAATTTTGCCCAAACCTCCATAATGGCTGTGCAAGCGATCCAAATTTGCAACATATCTAAACGGCGATTGAACACCAAATTCAATTGTCTACTCAACTTTTTTCTCAAAGTCTCGATCAAGCGTAGCCCAAATGAACTCATTGTGTTGAATGCCTGCAACTCTACCATAGACTTTAACTCTACCATAGACTTTATACGTGCGGATCTTACCGCAATAACCCGTAGTAGACGACGGTTAGTCGAAGAAATCGCCAGTGATTAATCCCACATGAATGCTGCCAATAATAGGCACAACAACCCGAATTGCAATGAAATCCACCTCCAACGGAAGCAATACGATGATTGACTGTAGCAGAAGATTATCGACGGAGATGGCGTAGAATGGTGCCTAGGCACTGCGGCGGGCGGCGTGGGCGATGATGTTGACGAAACTGGTACTGAGCACAAGTCAACTCTCAATACGGAGTCAAGTCTTGAAATAAAGTCAATGCGTGTCGAATCACCGAGTCAAGGCTTGGAATTGACTTTTAAGATTGGTTCAGTACTATGTACACAAAGCAATTAAGGCTTTAGTAGCTTGTCGGTATACTTGGGTGTCCGTTTAGCAAAGAAGGCCTTGTCTCCTGGTACTAGCCTTGTGTGCACCAAGCAATTTTATCCAAAATAAAAACCAATCAGCAACTTCAGTCTGTATTACTCTTGGATTTTGATGGCGAAGGAATCCTGCTCTAACACTTCCAATCTGACACGAACACGAACATGATTTTTCTTCTTCTTTCGCTTCGCCCTTGAGTCTCAGCCCGGTTCGGATTTGAGCACTTTTAACATCCTTGGTGAATTCTTAGACGAACCGTCGTCTACTACGGTATTGCGGCAAGATCCGCATATATAGTCTAAGGTGGAGTTATAGGCTTTCAACACAATAAGTTAATTTGATCTACGCTTGATAGAGGACGCTTCGAAAAAATCAATGTCAGTTGACGATACAACTGAATTTAGTGTTCAATCACCGCTTGGATATGTTGCAATTTTGGATCGCTTGAATGACCATTATGAAGGCTTTGGCAACATTAATTCTCAAGAATTTGATGAAACCTTGATGGTAGCTATCATTATACTCTCAGGAGTTTTACTATTTAAAAGTGAATGTTTTGCTCCAATAGTAATTTGAGTTGAACGATTGAACTGCAAGGAGTTTGCTTTTCCATGGATACTGCAATATTGTCCAGTTGCCATAGCTTGATACGAGGGGTCTATTGCAATTTATACGCCATTAATGACACAAGAGTTCCTTTCATCTTGACAGTTTTGCAGGAGCAGTTTCAACCATGTCATGGATTTTAATGACCTCCGAAGTCAGAAGTTTGATGTATGTGATAGCCACACGTGCAAGTTGCTCTCTAATGGGCATTGTTTGTCGAATTTTGTGTTCAAGGTGGGGCATGTCAAATATCCATGATATGAGTTCTTCGCTATCTATCAAGCATCACCTGTGATGTTTTGGTTTATGTCGTTAAATGATTGAGCATTTGTTTTAGGAGATCAGTTGCATCGACTCAAACTTTGCTGGGATTATAAATTATTGAAGACCCAAATTTGTTTTGCTTTGTTGATGCTGTGTGTTTGGACCTATTGGTGGTTTGCTCAATTTGGCTTCACGAGAAGCATTTGGATAAGACTCTCCTAGTCTTTATTGTTTAGATTAGTCCGTTGGACTTTCCAGGCACAAGGTCTACTAACGAAGACTTATTTTGAGGAGATGTTGATATTTTGGCTACATGAGCGAATTCATCTCAAGGTAGAGATTTTTACAATATGATCCAAATTCGTTTCGGTTATGTTTCATACTCTAATTCAAAGTTCTACTCCTATACGTAGTCATTTATGTTCCACTATAAATATGTACCTGTAGTCCATAGAATAGAGCACGGTAAGCAAGACAAGAAAAGAGAAAGATAGTCTCATTGTAAACATTTTCTCATATAGTGATATTTGCCTTTATGCGTTCATGGTTTTCCCCCGAAAGGGTTTTCCATGTTAAATCTCTATTTCCCGTTCTTTTAATCCTATATTTTTGCCGTGCGTTTTGCAACAGCTTGGATATTTGTTTTCTAGTTCTAATCATAGTCTAAGTGGATATTGGCGATGAAAGTAACTTCTTTTCTTGTTCAATGACTATCACAGAGTAAAAGAAGATGCCTTCACTTCAAAAAGCTTTGCCTTCGGAACTTGCTGATAATGTGCTCAGAGTAAGGCCCCGTTTGGTATGGTTCCAGATTCTAGTAGAAACGGAAACGGTTCCAGATTCATGGTAGAAACGTTTCAGGTAAAATCAGAATCACTTTCTGCAAACCGTTTGGTACGGTTCTAGATTCTAGTAGAAACTAGTGAAACAGGGTTGAGGGTGATTCAACCACGGTGTGGAAAAAGAAGAAACGTTCCGAGGAGAATCGTTACGAGTTTTAGCCCGTTTGACTGGATTTCTCCCGGCAGCTCTATCAGTGAGTTTACTGAGTTACCCTAAATTTATCTTCATTTTTCCTAATCACGTCTAGCATGTCTCCTGCAGCCTAACTCTTCACTATGTTTATTTACGAGAAACTTTGACAAAAAAAATGAAATAAAATCATAGCAGAAGGGGAAGAAAATGTTTATTTGCTGTTGATCATTGTTTTTTTTTTTTTTTGTCATGCTCTAGTTATACCACAAATGCTTAAGAAGGGCTAAGTTCATTGGGCATCAGGTATACATATTTCATTTGAACTATCTTACTATTTTATCTACATAAATCAGCTCTGTTCTCCTCAACAGAGAGTAAAAGCTTTGTTTTTTTCTTATCGTAAGTGTGTGCCAGGGGAACCAGAAGTCTAATTGCCTCATCGTCAGTTCATGTGTCATTTAAATTGGTAGGCATTCCATATAGAATTATTAGAATTACTTGCCTGTGGGGTTGTTCGTTTTCAGGCTATCATATTGGTCTCCATAAAATATGGTGCAACCGAATATGTAAATTGTGAATTCTTTTATACAATTGTAAGATACATGAGAATCAGTTACACAATATACACTAAAAGCCCATGACAACTAGTACTAATAATTTCTCTCTTTTTTCTTGATTTTATGGCATATTTGTATGAGCTTGCGCATATTTTTTGACTGAGTTATTGTATTTTGTAACCAGAAACACAATACAGAGCTTCTTGTTAGCATGGTGAGGCAACAGTTCAAGAAAAAAATGCATGAAACTGATCCAGAGAAGATACAGAAAATGAAGGTTGAGTAAGTTACTGCTCGGTGTACAACTTCCTTTCTTGGATGTCACATCTTATCTTTTGTTACTTTATTCTGGTCACAACATATGTTCTGAAATTTTTCCTTGCTGTGCAGTGCAGCAAGGAGCCTTATCAATCACAATTCTGTACGAGTCCGAGAAGATGACAGGGCGCAAATTCTCAGGTTAAGAAAGTTGAAACTAGGCTTTCAGCATGTGGTTTATGAATAATAGTAAACAGCAACTTGATCTTCTGGTTGTTGAATTAGTTTATCTCTCTGCACAAGGACCTGCTAATGCTTCACTTGGTTGTTGAATTGTTAAAGCCGTGTTTTTCATCGGTCGCGTTTTACTGTGGTTCTAGATGTATTTGACCAAACATGCCAAGTGCTCACTGGTTTAGTTATTTTTAAAATCTTCTTTAAGCTTGGAAATGTATTTAGCAGTCGAGAATTCTTCAAGCTTTCTGAAAACAGATGTATAACTTAAAACCCTTTCTCCTCATGATGTATTGAGATTACACACAACTAGTGCATATGATGATTGGTGAAACTTTTCATCATGTTTCTTGGTTTGGTTTCCATGGAACAAACCACAGCCACAAATTTGCAAAAGCACAAACCACAAATATTCGTGGCAATGATTTTCTCTGTTTCTTAGATGATGGAAGTTTGGACTTTGCCACCACTGGAAGTATTTGAGGCTTTTTGATGATCCCAATTGATGGTCTGCAGTATGGAAACAGTTTATACAGAGAAAAAGTCCACAACTACGAAATGCCTCTCTTTGGCAGAAATATGATATGGTTGCTTGCATTGTGCTTAAAACTGAAGATTGATGTTGCCTTTCTTTCATTCTTTCATAGAATTGTTGTTCTGTGAGTCTGCAGAGTGCACTTTTACCAGTTCTACAGATCACAGAGGCATTTCGACCGTTCTTTCTCCATAAAAACAAGGGAATCGATCCAAGCTTGACTTACTGGAGTGACACATTGCATTCCAATTATTCATGGTCACATCTTGTTGATCCTGGATGGTGTATGTGTCCCTTCTACACCTAACATGCATGGATCTGATATCTCAACTTTTAACTGATGCATCTACATCCCTATGAAATTGTCTCATTGCTCTCTAGAATCCAGAAAAGCGAGACAAAACAAATTGCATTGCATCAAAGAGATGAAAGAGGTATGTAGGAAAGCAACTGATGAGGATGATGAATTCAGAGACCCTGGAGAGAAAGGAGCTTTGGCCTGAGAATGGGACCATTTCGGGAACTATCTGCTGGCGTGACACACGACTTACTGTCGGCGGGTGAATGATGGGGAAAGAACACTCCCTCCTGCCGCACTCAATGCTCAAAATTCTCATCCAGGCATCACCAATGGACCTCAAGGATGGATCCTTCTGTCTTTTTTCACCGTGCTGATGAACTCCAGCCACTACTTTCTCTTTAGCCCTTGCATCCTTCTGAGAATTCTTGTGGTTGAGGTCACTGTTGTCCGTCTTTCCAGCACATTTTCATCACCTGTAAAAGCCATTTGATCACTACTCCTAACTCACGGGTTGTCACAGAAATCATAGATCAAGAAAAAAGGCGACCATGATTGTCGACAACGGGGGTGTTGTTTATAGCCCAGCGGCATGACAAGGTAGCAGCGGCTCCTACGAGCATATGGCCTCACCTGCATACTGATGAATCCTCTGGTGGTATGATATGTTGATTTCAGCAGGTCAATGCTTCAGGGCCAACGCAATGTCTTCTAAAGTTGGAATCATGGCTGCAGTTGAAAGGAAGAATGTGGCTGTGAGGCCACCCCACCCCTCTCCCTTTTCTACCCACTGCAGGCATGTGTTGCAGTTCTCTTTGTTTCTTCCGTCAGATAAAACTGCACCAGAAAAGGCTGCATCTTGAATTATTGATCTTGGCGTCTTTCCCTCTGTTGTAACATGAACATGAACAGGTACAATTAAGAAACTGTACTTGGCAGTTGGCATTCTACCTTTCGAGGCAGTGACTTTGCAGCAAATTACGACAGAACAGCCATACCACATCTCACACCTTTTAACCTTGTGCTAGTGCCTGTACCAGCCAATTACTTCTGGAATCAGCGTGGCCTGTTCTGCAAATAGACTCAGACATTGGTATCTCCCTATGCAGTCATCTTTCTGTCTAAATCAGTCATGTCTGATCTTATCTTGTTTTTCGCCTGCGTGTCGATTGATGAAGTTCTTGGGTCAAAAAGTTTGTTGGGTTGGCTATATATTGTATTTTTTCGCCAACTCCAAACTTTCAATTTACCGAATGTCAGCGATTTGCATCAGAACAATACACATCAGAATAACTTTACATTCTGAATTAAACCTCACAGTCAATATTCATTTGAAACACATGACATGAGGTGCGCTCGAAGCAGAAGTATATACAGACCGCAAAATTGTCACAGTTAAAGCAAGATTTTCATCTATCAACTGGTTCACCGAATCAAGCCTGAATTGTTAAAAAAATTAAGCTCAAGCTATTATTTTTGTTTTTTTTTTAAAAAAGCTTGAACTTGTTACTATTCACTAGTGTATGTGACCAACAAAATATGACCAATCTTCAGAAGGGAAATAGGGCCAGTACTGAGTTTCATATTCCAGCTGGTACGTGGTAACACAAGAAGGTCCATCTTTTATGAAGAGTATGCGTATACAACACTCAAAGTCTCAAACTTAAGCTCAACAAAGACACAACACAGAAAATGCTCACTATTCATCAACTTCATGTAAAAATCAGTGAATATGAACAATTTGCAGTAACAATGAATGGTACTCTCCAAGTTCAGACAGGAATATAGCGAAGAGAAACTCAAAAAAATTTCAAAGTAATCACTCTAATATTCTGCTAGTTCAGATATTACACATATGGTGCTCCCTTCGATCAGGAGGCACAAGGAAGAAGAAAAAGAACAAAAGACAAAATAGGCTAGAGATGTACATCATATAGTGGGACTAGTACTGAAACCATCCATATCTTTTATTTCCAGTAGCTGCATAGCTTCTACGAGGAATGCAGCATTATTTCTTCACTTTGGTGTCGAGCCTTCGCCCAACTTGGATGGCCGGGTCTCGCCGGTCCTTGGGCTGCCTCTCCCCCTTAGAGGGCTGCGTTCATGCCTCATCTCGGTGATGTGAGGGCTGTACGCCTTTTCAGAAACGCAAGGACTCCGGATGCCTTTCAGTTCTGCCACAGGAGTGCCACCTGAGCTGGTGATCTTAGGACTATTCAGGCGCTTGATCTCGCCACGGCTTCTGGTGACAATGTCATCAAGGATCTCCGCACCCTGGGTGCGCCCCAATGCGACATCAATATCTTGCTGAAATGCACAGCATGGAGTGTCAGGCAAGTGCAACAGGATTAAAATTAGAGTGCAGTAGAGATCGTATCTAACCGATGATTTGTTAAGAGTGTTTCTACTACTCTGCTACCAGATGAAGTATAAGTAAACTCTAGTTAATCTGATCCATTGGATCGAAAAGAATAAGTTATTCATATTCAAAGCTCTAAAATTATTCTAGTCATCAGCTTAGAGCTTAGAAAAGGTCGTGTTGGTAAACTAGACCCTAGTGCCTGCCGGGACAGATCAAGTGTATGAACTCACCGCAGCAAGGCTGAATGGTACAGCTGGTGATTCCTCATACTCCGCTGCATCCAGGTCAGTCAGATGTGCACCTTTGAAGAGCTTGGGGAGTATGTACTGCCTGACCGGAACCAGGAGCATGATCATGAGGGGGAAAAGAACCCCAGCTATTGGGATCCATGTGATCCCAAAGCAGACCAGCAGATATGTTGTCTGGAAGAGTGTGAACATGGCTATCGTCTTGAACGGCACGGTCTCGACAAATGTGGTGTGGTACTCTTCTAGCACCCTGTGAAGATTGGTAAACCGTAAGCATTTCAGTCTGGTACAGTAGATACTGATCATCAAACCAGCAATAATTTAACATATGATTCTATTGTTGTAAATAGTACGATGATATGCTCACTTGTTTCCATCAAATTATATCCTACTTTGTGCATTTGTGCAATAAAAGAACCAAATGTGTGCTGAATTAATAGTAATGAAGTGAGTGAAACTTACTTGTATCTTCTGCTGGGAGCAGTGAAGAGCAGCAAGATCCTCTCCCAGAATTGGTTACCAGGCAAACTCTCAATGGCCATGAAGGCAAAGTAGCCCCAGAGGACAGACGTCGGGATCTTCTTGAGCAACGGCATAGCAGCAACACAACCCCCAACCATCGCAGCCTGGAGCAAGTTGCTCAACCTTTGCTCCTTGACCTCGATGGGCAGCAGGTCATCGATTTCTTTCTCTATGTCAAAGATCATCTCATCAACCGGTGCATCGATGTTACCCATGCTTGATGCTAACTGGACAGTCGAGTCCTTGAGCTCATTTAAGCCCTACATTTTGTGAAAAAAATTGCAGAGAAACATCAGATACACGTACCGGATCGTTTTTATACAGTACTCTGAGGAGTTAATATTATCGGTTCTGTGTGTACCTTGGTAGACTGCTGCTGGTAGATCAGTGGTGTCTGCATCTGCTGATAAGCATCCTGCATGCTGCCGTATAGTTGGCCCAAGCTCGCATTCTGGCGCATGCTTTGTCGTGCTGTGGCTACCAGTCGGTTACGGAGTAGCTGCAGAGAAATGCTTTGCCATGTGAATGAGCAATCGGGTATTCAGATGGAAGTTACATACTAACCAAGTGAACAAAAGTTCAGAACATTCACAGCTTACCTGATGCTTGAGAGTAGCCAAGCTCTTTGTATGCATTGGCGACTGTGGAATGACGCCATTTGACGGAGGGATACCGATTAGGCCACACAGTAACGTCTGTTCAAGAGATGACACTGAAATAAGAGAATACATACATATATGCATAACAAAAGTTAAAGGCTATTACTTAGAGGTTGTGCTCATCCGGGCATACCAGGAAACCTAGGAGAAGCAAATCATAGTGGAAAGATGGAGGCTTCCTCAGATTGAACTCCTTCTGCTGAGCAAGCTGGGACGCCACGCTGTGATCGAAGTAGTAGAGAACAGCAATCATTGTCGCCGGTATGAAGGCACCAAGGATGTACAGGGGTGGCACATGTGGCATATCCTGCTCATGGATGTCAGAGGCATTTGATGAGCTCCGATGGTTCACATGAAGACATTTGATGAGCTCCGATGGTTCACATGAAGAAACCGGATGCTTCGGATTGCCGGGGGGATTTTTCGAGTACCTTGATGACTGTCCAATTGCCATATGCACCAGGGGACCATGGGTTAGGACTGAAGAGGCGTCGCGGAATCCCTTTCGGCACACTCTCGTATGGTATGTAAGAAACTCCTGTCCATACTAGCACCATCAGTGGAACACCGTAGTCGGCAATGAAGCCACGCAGCCACCCTGGGTAGAATAAGAGAAATTTTACGGTGGGTTATACTTGTAGTATAAAATTTTACGGTGGGTTATACTTGAGAATTGGACCAACTGAAGGTGGGTACTGGAGTTGAGAAAATTAATCCTCATGGCATCCGCAGGACCGGCTGCAATTTCCGGCACTTACCTGCTCCATAGCGCCACGATCGCGCCTTCCTGCTCCGCAGTGCGGTGAGCACAAGGCCGAACGACAACACAATAGCAAACATTCCATTGGCAAACCTCCATGATGGAACGAACTCTAATGCTTTTCGATTTTTCCTCTCGGGAATTGTGAACTCGTCAACAAGTCCCTGCATCCAACGCAGACAGAGATGTGAGCAGCATATGCAAGTGTCTACTGTCTACAAGGAATTCAGCTTTCATACAGCTCGTAGTATATAATAGGGAGGTAGTAGAAACAGATCTAGCTGTTGATTTGTTAAAAGGTGTTTCTGCTACTCTAATACCAATAGTAGTAAAAATAAATAAATACTAGATAATCTGATCCATTGAATCGAAAAGGATAAACGGTCCACATTGAACTTAGTGTATCGTAAAAGAGCCCTTCAAATAAGCACCCCTGATTATATCCAATGCATTGCTTGGAATTTAGGACAAACAAAACATTCGGTTGGAGCAATGACCAATCATCAAAACTACTGCAACTGGACCTTTTTTTTCAAGAACACACTGCGGCTGGAATTTGGGGACATCCCCATTAGCCTCCATGTGCTTTTCAGCTTTGGCACATGCCTTTGACCAACCTAGTAGATTCTCCCTCTGGTTGGTTGATTCACCTTGACCAGAGCGGTGCACAACTTTTGAAGGGGGCAACTGGTATTTGCCATAAAGTTCACACCACATCCACCTCGAAGAAAGCAGGCCAACACCAACAAAATGTCTTACGAGATTTCTGCATCAGCACAGGAGAGTTCAAGCCTAGATGGGCAACGACGCCAACAGGGACTGCAGCCTGCACCAACCTTGATAGCCTGCTGCATGAAGAGCATTGCGATCAGGAGCCCAAACAGCTCGCCTGCGATACGGGTGAAGCGGTTGATGATCGAGCACGCTCCCAGTATCGCCAGCAAGAACAGCAAGATGGCAGTCCACACGCAGACCCTGCACACGAACACGACATCGAAACCGAATGAAACAACGCCACGATTGGACAAAGGGAGTGTATAGGCATCATCCGGATGTTTTTGTCCTAAAAATCCACCACACCATTGTGAAAAGGATGACCTACCAACCGGTCCAAGCAAGGAACAGGTTCCGGCCAAGTTCGGGCCTGTCCTTGGCGAAGCTGAACATGAACGTGTACATGAGCACCGTCGGCTCGGCGACGCCGAGGATCAGCAGAGGCTGCCCTCCCACAATGGAGTGGATTATGCCACACAGGGCAGTGGATGCCAACGTCTGCACTGCTGTGAGGACTCCATCTGCCCACAACCATTAAAGCCCCAAATAAGCTTTTCTGCTCACTCGCTCACTGCACCAAGGCTAACACCAAAGTACCGAACCAAACACAGAGAGCAAAAAAATTTTACTCCTCCAGTACCAGTGTTCCTCTCCAATTGCTCTCCGAATGATATCACGGGTATCGCCGAAGCGAAGAATATGTAAGTGGTCGGCGCTAGGATCCTAAAACAAATCATAAAGCACTTCATTTCGAGATCTTGGGGTCAAGAACACAATGCTAGAGTAGCAAAAAAGATTATCTCCGTCACGCAAGTTTCAAGATCTTCGCAAGGGCAGATTTCTACTCCTCAAGAACACAATGCCAAGAAAAAGATTGATTAGCTCCTACACAGATGCAGCTAACCTGTTCATACCTGATACCGGCACGGAATCCTCCGGTCCAATCTTGCTTGTAACACATGAGCCTCCCATGGAGGTCATTCTTGATGCCTCGGAAGGGCACGAAGCTCTCCTCCATTTCTCGGACCAAAAGAGCTTCACTTTCTTAGAAAAAAAAGATCTGAGAGTATATATTCGGATGGCCACCTGGTGTCAAACGAGACCGTGCTTACATCTTGTAGCAGATGGAACAGGAAGAAATGCTACCGATTTGCAAGCTTGCAATGCATTTAGCGTGGATCCATGCAAGAAGCCAAGGAGCCAAGGCTATAAAGGCAAGAAGAGCATAGGGAGCATAAGACAGCTAGCAGCACAGGGAGCAAGACAGAGTGATAGGCAGGGCAGGAGAGGGAGAAGCTTGAGAAGGCACTGGACTGGGATGGAGGGCTGATATATAGGCAGTGGAGTGGAGAGCAGGAGAGGTGTAGTATCACTGTCAATTCCTAAAAGAAATCCTTGGTATAAAAAAGATTAAAACTTTTTCCCTTACAAAATGCATTGCACAAGCAAAGTTAAAGCACAAGAGCTGCAGGCTTTAACTGGTACAGCAGAAACTGTAACGGTGCCGGTGCATTTATTGTTCAGTGAAAATGAAAAAAAAAGAGAGGAAAAACAGTTTTTTAAAAAACATTATTTTTGAGCTCTTTTACAGTGGATTATACTTGTAGTATATTATAGTAGTATAAATGAGATCTAACCATTGATTTGGTGGGATATTATGGACTTTTACAAATAGAAATATTACATTTTAAAAGGGTATTAAGGTAATTTTCACGTCGCAATGCAGCTTATCATCATCCGATCGTAGCGTTCGTTGCAAAGCCGCCGCCGCTTCGTTCCTCGGACGACACCATCGCGCGGCCGCTTCGGTCCGGTTCCTTCGACCCCTTCCTCTCGACGCGGATGTCGATGAAGGCGATCCGGCGGTCTCGTCTGCGCGAGCGACGGCGAGGTAGGGGCGGTGACGCCGCCCATGGACCGCAGTAGGGCGACTAAACCGGACCGATCGCTTTGGCCCTGGTACTCGGACGGGAGTTGCGTGGGCACGGTGATGGCCAGTCCTTGTATCGGGCGTACACGTCCACCTTGTTGTAGTAGACGCCGACGCGGCCGTTGTTGTTCGCCGGCGATGGTGGCCTGCATGGTGGTGAAGAGGTAGGTGGACGCCGACGCGTGACGTTGAGGCGAGCACGGACAAACGACAGTCCTCGAGGTAGAAGTCGGGCTTGTGCGGTAGGAGCATCGACCAGACGATGAGCACGACGAAGAGCATGCATGTTTGCGATTGTATCAATATCGATCGATGAGCCAACAAAACCAACTTAAAACTTTGGAGGCAAGCGTAGAGGCAATTCGGTGCGGACGTAGAAATTCATTTACGATTTTACGCCTCCATTGCTTTGAAACGTTTTACCATTTTACCCCTCCGCAAATTCTACTACATATACTACACGTAGTAGTATGTTTAGATCTAGATTGTTTTTAGCCCTTGGATTAAAACCAATGAACGGCTTATATTCATTGTTGTGTATTGTAAAAGAGCTCTTATTTTTTTGGTTTGGTTTCGTTGATTTGGGAGGGCAACGCTAGTTCAGCTCTGGCTGTTTGTCTGTGGAAAGGAGCCAACCAGCTTCGTCTGACTATCTTAGAAACTAGGTAAAAATTCTGCGTATTGTCACGGGCGATTCATGAATTTTAACAGAGAGAAAAGTTTCTTAAAAACTAAGAATGTAAAAAAATAGAAATACTGCTAGTTTTAATAATTTTAAAAAACTATATAGTTTTTTAGAAATATATTTTGTTTTTTTCGAAAAAATATTTTAAAAATAATTTACTATAGAGATTCATGTTAAAAAGTCTTGAGGAAAACAAAAGAATTGTTCAAAAATTTTTTAAAAAAAGGGAAACACTGTAGCTGCACTACTGTAAGAGCTACAATGGTCTCCGAAGCTATAGTACCTACGCCATCAGGATTTAGTGAACCGCGAAGCTAAAGTACCTATGTCTCCGAAGCTATTCCCAGTGCAAAGTGTCATACTCCAATATCCAAAAATACCACATAGGATGAAAAATATGATACTGCATTGAAGAAACACTCTCTACAATGTATAGTATCATACTTATATGTTTAAAATAATTAATTGGTGTGATGTTGTGTCTATGAAAGTGGACCCAGAGCATTAGATTCTGTGCCATGGCCTAAGATACCGTGCCAAAGTTGTATCTTGCTCAAGATACAACTTTCTTCTCCCTCCTATTTATTGCTTTGCCACATCAGCAAAAAATCATATGTGACATCTAATTAATGAGTATGATACTACCCATTGGGAATAGCCTTAGCAAGCGAACGCTCTAACCAACCGAGTAACAAAGTGGTTGTGAATTGTGAGAGATACTAAATATATGAGCATGCATAGTTGATGCTGTAGAAACTACAGGAAAAAATCGACGCGTGTCAGGGAGGAGGGAGGCACGCCGTACATAGCCAAAAACCATAAGTTACTAGTTGAGCAGCTAGCCCACGCATTGCTGCATGCGAAAAGAATTATCGAGACAGGTAGATATTTTAATATATATAGAGAGAGAGATAATATTTTTTTGGGAACACCTTAAGTTTTTTTTTAAAAAAAAATGTAAATAAAAAATCGGGGGAAAATATTTTTAAAAATAAAGTCAAAAAAAATTTAAAAATAAAAAAATTGAGGAAAAATATTTTCAAAAAAAACCACTGTAGCTGGGGTCCAAAAAAAGTTCTAATTCTGTAGCTTGGGCCCCAAAAAAGTTTCATTTTTTTTAAAAAAAAAACTTGTTGCTACGGACGAAAAGAATTATCGAGATAAGTAGAGATTTCAATAGAGAAAGGAAATCTTTTTTGGGAACACCTTAAGATTTTTTTTTTTGCATTTTTTAAAATTAAAAATTTGTGGAATTTTTTTTAAAAATAAAGTCAAAAATATTTTTTTTTGAAAATAAAAAAGTGGGGAAAAATATTTTCTAAAAATAAATTCACTGTTGCTCAAGCCCAAAAAAAAAGGTCTAATTATGTAGCTCGGGTCCCAAAAAAAAGTTCTGCTTTTTTTAAAAAAAAAGTTGGGAAAAATTTTTTGGGGGAAAAATCAAAAATAAATATATTGTAGCCTAATACTGTAGAAGCAGACCGCTGGCAAGTCCGCCTGGTAACAACCGAAAGCTTTAACCAACTGAGCTACGGCGAGGCTTGTGAAATGTGAGCGCTAGATGCGTGCTGAGCGGACAGCTGGACCTCTGTACAAATCCAAGAGCTATATCCTCCGGTATTAAACATCGGAGAAAAGGAAGCTAGAGCGCATCCCCACATGTCACTCTATCCATTTTGCAAAAAACCCTTTGGTTTTTCCGAATTACGGATAGGTCCCTCCGAATTTACGAAGAGGTCTTTTGCGATTTTCTGTGAGGGGAAGAATTTATTCCCCGGTTCGCGTTTAGGTCCCCCGTTCGCCGTTTTACGGAAAGAGCCTCCTATTAAATACGAATCACGAATGAACCATTTTCTAATTTTCCAGGATAGCGAACAGGTCAAAAAATATAATTGATAGGTCCTCGCACTTTACGTTCAGATCCTTTCTCCGTTTTACCCCGAAAAAATATTTTCGCGGTCCGTTTTTCCTCCGGAGCATGTGAAAAATGTTTTCTTTGGACGTTTTTTCTCAAAAAAAAAATGAATATTCGTTTTTCGTTCGTTGTTTCTCCGTTTTTGTTAGAAAAAAAAATTTTCATTGTTTGTTTTTTCTCTGGAGCATGGAAAAAATGTTTTCGTTAACCGTTTTTCTTCGGAAAAAAATGCGAATTCGTTTTTCATTCGTCGTTTCTCCGTTTCTGTTGGAAAAATGTTTCGTTGTCCGTTTTTTCTCCAAACACCGGGAAAAACTTTTCCATGGCCCGTTTTTTCTTCGGATCCCGGGGAAAATATTTCCGTGGTCCATTTTTCCTAAAAAAACACAAACCCATTTTTGATTCGTCCTTCCTCCGTTTTTGGTGGAAAAAATATTTTCGTGGTCCGTTTTTTCTCCATAGCCCAGAAAAAATGTTTTCGATGCCCATTTTCCCCTGAAAAAAGCAAATTCGTTTTCCATTCACTTACGCGGCTCGCTCTCTACGGTTCCTCGAGCCTCCAAAAAAGTTAAAGATACGTCTAAGTCTATTTTTCCACCCGAAAAAAAAACGCAAAAGTCATTTCCGTTCACGCGCGCGGTGTGCGCGCTTACGGCCTAGTTGAGTCCAAACCGCGCAATAAAACGACGCATAGATAGGAAGGCTTGGGGCTGAGGTGTACATCATGCGTTAACGATGTAACCGGCCTCCGTATTGTCATGAGATAAAGACTCTAACCGTATTCGGTTAGGAGTCTATCTCTATTATGTGGGCGAATCCTGAATCCCTCTTCTATATATATTGGGTGCTCCATATTGTAATTGGTGATGATCAATAAAGCAAAAGAGAGTTTCCATCCATATTCTGTGTGTCCTCTATTCTCGCTTCATACGTTCTTGTTCGCTTGCCGGTGATTAAGAGGGAGGACGACATGGTTTTACAACACGTTATCAGCACGAAGTTCTACCGACGAACATATTGAAAAGAGATTGCACACGAGGAGCTAGACAAACGGGCATCACTGCATCGAATTTTTGGCATCGAGTCGCCATCACGCAGGCTATCGTCTGGCATAGCCAAACAATCCTACGCGATTGTCGACGAAATTGCAATCAAGAATCAAGCAAAGGTATTGAATCGAATCCATGAGCTGTAGTCGCATCTATTATGAATTTTAAATTGTGCAACAGTTCTCGGAATCAATCTGCTAAACAAATCTATTAGCAATTTTAGATTGAATTTGCTAGAATTTTAACCTATTGCAATAGAAGTGCAACTAAGCAAGATCGGCACGAAGCCGTCTGGCACATGAAACGCTGGCCACTATCGTCGGATTGGCACCAAAGCGCCATCTTCTGGGCCGTGCGGCACGCAGCCATCCTCGCAGACGCCGGCAACTGCACTCGGCCATGAAGAACAATGTTGCTTGATGTCCGGCGCCTAACCTTGAAGATGCCAACACCGGCCCGTGCACCGCCGACTTGCCTCGGCTCGAAGCAGTAGCTCCTCCAGGCATGAAGCCCGGCCCTGCCGCAAGCCGCCTCGTGGGCGCTTGAAGTCGCCGCTGTGAGGAGCCGCCCAGACCGCCCTCAGGTTATTTGAAGGTTTAGTCATCCTAATCGGATTTGGAGGCTAACAATGGATCGCCGAAAGCGCTCGCGGTGTTAGCACACAAGCCCAATTGAGACAACGTTTGAACCCTTCGAATAACTCGACAACAATCCCGGTATTCCCCTGGTATGCGACCCAGTATCACGCCCAGGATCCCCGCATACCGGTTTTCAATGCCGTATCATCTCAATTTACATAAAGGGGCAACGAACTCGAAACCCCACAACCAAAGATACGCGATGTGGAAGCAAAACCCACCAAACAACCACAGCACAAAGACAAAACCCCAACAACCGCACCACAAAACACACCGAACGACAAAGAAAGGAGGGTACATAAACATGAGATGAGTACCAAAGTACACCGAGCTCAACCACAAAGGAAAACAAGTATTCGAGCCTAGAACATAACCTAACTTGCGACTATCTACACAACAAAAATATACTCGACTGCCAGAATAAACCAAAAATAAAACAACTCCAGAAGTGTCCTGCCCCTGAACACTTCCGGGCGTGTACGACGGCGTAGGTAGCCTCTACTCAGTGCCCCGCCCGGTCACCGAGCGGCAGTATGGACAAAACTCACATCCGTCCGGATCCTCACCTGAAAACCACAAAGCAGAAGCTTGAGTACAGAAGGTACTCGCAAGACTTACCCGTGGTCCATATATGACCGACTCGAAAGGATATGCATTTAGCTGTAGCAAGGAATTAGGCTTACGGTAAAAATGCGAAAAAGCTTAACTTTGTTGTACAATTACATTCCACTACTCCATTTACAAATTTTATAGCACTTGTGGACAGCACCTAATACTAGAGTGAAATCTGGAACTTTACAATTGAAGTAAAGCAAGTAACATCACAAACAAGTACCACCCTCCAACCAACTAGCATTTAGTTCAAGTTATTACTACGTTGAATGTGCGATGACCAAGCGTGCTCATATCCGAGAGCACGGCAATTCGAATCGCTTAATCACCCTACACGGGATCATTAATCGCACGACACGTGCCACAAAGAACCTCGTGTCAACCATCCTCCCATCCATACCAATTCGTTGGGGACATCTTCATGCGGTCCGAGCACCTAGCACCCCCTCGAGCGGCCCAAGCCCAGCTTGGCCCTCGAGAGTCGACCTAAGCCTCGCCCTCAACCACGCCCAACCACATGAGGTGTATACCCCATCGAACGGCATGCGATGAAAGAATAGCTTTACCGTCCCATTCAGGCATGCGATTAACAAAGTGTGCTCGATCAAAGGGCAAACAATGGCTCGGTCCTCAACTGACACAGGCGAGACTACCACACTTGATTCTCCACACCCAAGTGATCCAACTCTCTCACCCGGTCCCATTTCATATTCCATTTCTACTCATAACCATAACTACAGCAACTAGATTATTGTGAAGTGAAATATACTCAAGCGATGGAACCATCCATCACTTGGCCCATATCCGACCTCTAAGCAAAACTAAGCATGGACGCATTATACTACCCATATACTAGCTCCAAATGAGGTGTTTGACAATCGCAAAGGAGTATATGTGCAACAAATGGGATCTAGTAAGTTTATATAGATATATGATTTCTTCATGTGTGCTTTCTCCTATGTATTATGGTCTCTCTCAGCTATTAAAAATTGCTGCTTCTAGGGTCATAATATGTGTCCGGGGATGTTTTTCTCTACTGAAATTAAGGTACAAAGGCAGCAACTTTTGGAAGGATGCTCATGTGCGTTTTTATCTTTTGCCAACTAGAATTTCTGTATGTATGTGCAGCAAAACTCAAATTTGGTAACTGCGTGAGAACACATGAACACCATTGCAAATTATGAAGCTTTTCAAGAACTTCTAATCAATGTGAAACTGTCGCTTTACTACCCTTTTTTTTGTGAGCTCAGTTACAATCTGGAGATTGACATTTCAATATTAATTCGACCAAGTGGCAAATGTTCTCACCAACATTCTGAACTCCGAAGCATACTGCATACCTGCCATGGCCAGTACGCATGCAATGCAAATGTAAACTGTAATTACTTTTTTACTGTACCTCTCTGGAAGTAGCAGGCTAGCAGCTATTACCTTATGTTTCTTGATAGACAAGGTTGTGGCAAGTGGACTTGATGGGCTAATCTGGTGATTATGTCACTTTGCTTTGGATCAAGCATGGGTGTGCTTAACAGGTAAAAAACTTGTTTTTCACTTTGCATGAGTACGCGCTTTACTTTCTGTTTGTGCTGAGGAGTAACATATATGATGGTTAATTTTTCATCTCTTTTACACTACACTAAATTAAATATAAACATTCATTCTTTTCGATTCAATGGATCAGATTAACTAGAGTTCACTTATACGTCATTTGGTAATAGAATAGTAGAAATACTACCCTTAACAAATCAATGGTAAGATACGGTTTCAAATTTCTCTAATTTTTGGGTCATGAATCTGATACAAGTTGTGGATCTTGCACCTACGTTTTTGGTGTGAACTAACAACTCATCATCAGGGTTCACAAAAACGTACCGCCAAAACCGGTTCGGTTTTCGCGGTACGGTTTTCGCAAAAACCGCGCGAAAAACCGCTAAAAATCCGTCAAAAACCGAAGAGTTGGAAAATCCAAAAAAATTGAAAAAAAATTGAAATCCGTTCGGTTTTTCACGGTAAACCGCTCGGTTTTTACGAAAAACCGCTAGGGTTTCACAAAAACTAACCCGACATCTTCGAAAACAGTTTTCAGCGGTTTTACGCGAAAAACCGAACATACAAATTTTTTCAATTTTTTCAATTTTTTTTTTAATTAGACCGGTTTACCGAGCGGTTTTGCATCTCGAACCGGAGCGGTACGCTCGAAAACCGCGGTTTTCGGCGGTTTTGTGAACCCTGCTCATCACCAAACATTAGGGTTTACGTCTTTCGTGCTAAAAGTGGTTCGCACTTAAAATTTATCCAGAATCAACATCAAAATAAAGATTGAAGTGCAAAAAGTCTAACTGCTGCGCTATAATCTGAATAAAAGTACCAAAGATTAAATGGGTATATTTTTTTCAGCAAAGTTAACTAGGTATATTCCTTTGCTTCATCCCTCCAAAGCATGCATGCATACACACGTCAGCTAGCCTTACTAGCTTGCAAGATCGACACTTACGAAAAATAAATTAAAACCAGTTGAGTCCATGGTTCGCTAACTAGTCCCATGCAGAGAGAGAGAGAGAGAGAGAGAGAGAGAGAGAGAGAGAGAGAGAGAGAGAGAGAGAGAGAGAGCACTTTAACAGCGTTTAGTTGGCTACATCCTGCACACGTGCAATTGTGCTTTTATCGGGTTTTCTTTTTTTGAAAACCTTTTAGTTAAACTATTCTACTTTTCCTCGCAAAAAAAAACTATTCTTTTGATGGTCTTTTACAAAAGAAGGCCGCATCTAAAGTTAGGAAAATGTTGCTAGCTTGCACTGACATGAAATGAAGCGCATTAATTAACAGAATAAAAATATTTGTTAATTAGGTTAGATTTGCATTGCTTAGCATCATAAACAATACTAGGAAGATTCGCGCGCTACGCCGCGCCGTGCGAAATTTGATAAAAAAATGATGAAAAGCAGGGAAAAACGGAAAAACGACGGGCGAAAAACGAATTTACGTTTTTTTTTGGGAAACGGCCAACGAAAACATTTTTTCCATGTTCCGGAGAAAACACGGTTCACGGAAATAATTTTTTCAGGCAAAACGAAGAAAGAAAACGGCTTTCCATATTTTTGTGGGGAAATAGCCACCGAAAACAGCTTCCCCATGCTCCGGAGGAAAAACGGATCACGAAAACATTTTTTCGGAGCAAAACGGAGAAAGGGAACGGTTTTCCATATTTTTGTTTTGAAAAAACGGCCAACGAAAACATTTTTCTCATGCTCCGGAGAAAAATCGGATGACGAAAAACATTTTTTTCGGGCAAAACAGATAAACGAAACAGTCTCCCAATTTTTTTTGGAGGGAAATAGCTATCGAAAACATTTCCCCCATGCCACAGAGGGAAAACCGATCACGAAAACATTTTTTTCGGCAAAAACGGAGAAAAGAAACGGTTCTACATTTTTTTTTTGGAAAAACGGCTAACGAAAATATTTTTCACATGCTCTGGAGAAAAAACGGACCACGAAAATATTTTTTTGGGACAAAACGGAAAAACCGATCACGAAAACATTTTTTTCGGCCAAAACGGAGAAAAGAAACGGTTCTACATTTTTTTTTGTGGAAAAACGGCTACCGAAAGTATTTTTCGCATGCTCTGGAGAAAAAACGGACCCCAAAAACATTTTTTTGGGACAAAACGGAGAAAGGACCCGAACGTAAAGCGCGAGGACCTATTTGTTATAATTTTGGACTTGTTCGCTATTTTGAATAATTAGGAAAGGGCTCGCTCGCGATTGGCCCTTAACGGGAGGGCCTACATGCAAAACGGGAAACCAGGGACCTAAACGCGAAACGAAAAAATTATTTCCCTCTCACATAAAATCACGTAAGGACCTAAACGTAATTTGGAAGAAACCGGAGGGGCTTTGTGCAAAAAAGGGAGGGGACACGTGGGGGGGCCGGTTGGCCCCCAATTCCTTCCTCTATAAGGTGGGTTACCATGTCTACATTGTTCTCACACACTTTGGCCAAAATGTTGGCATCCTTATATAGTCTATGATGATTTGATCAATTTAGCAATCACAATTTCCTCTTTCTTTTGTTAGGGAATAAGTTAGGAATCACACCAGCAAATGGCCGTCAAATTTTAAATGCTCTCTCTGTTGAGAAATAGATCTTCATTGGAGTTATCCATAATATAAATTTTTATAATTGTATACTAAAATTTTTCATATAAAAAGGAATTGTCAAAGTTGCATACCGGAGAACGTGTCAATGCCATATATTCTTTAACAGAGAGGGAGTATTTATTTATGAAAAAGTCAATTTAGCAATTGTTGCGCTTCTACTACATTTGATTCATGCAAAGCTAGATATCTCCGTGGTTATGTAGTAAAGATCTTAATTTTCTTTCATCAAAAGGAGCAGATACATATATGATGCTCAGACATGGGCCATAACCGCGCGCGCGCGCGAGAGAGAGAGAGAGATGCACATGTTGTCCTTACTGTATATTCTCGAAATGTTACCAAATGTCCTCTTGTTGCTATCTCACATCTGTACCACTTGTCAAACGGAAACCATAGTTTTAGGTTTGTATCTGACCTGAAAGTGGGATTAAGTACCTGCTAGAAATATCAGGACCTAGATAAATATACAAGCCATGTTGAATGAGAGTGCTACAAAACTAGTCCACTATGTGCTGGCATTCCAAGTTGAACGAGTACTTCTCATCAGAACGCAGTGCTAGATTCCAAACTCCTCTGTCGCAAACCTAATCCACTATGCTTCTGTTTTGGCTTCCCTCATCACGATCCACATGTGCCGCATTATGTCATGAAAAATGCAGAGTGCAGAGCTCTCACATGGGCAGAAAGCTTGCCAAAGCAATTTTCTTTCATGGATCTCATTGAACCCTGCATGCTGCACCTACCATGAATACAAGGCTAATGGGGGCGATCCTGCATGATCGTGGCGATTAAAAGATTAGACAAATTTAATTTGAAGTTGTAAATATCAGTTTGTCTGATGATTACTGAACTCTCCACTGTCACATTATCGTATTGATTGAAAATTTGTCCTAGAAATATTCGGTACGCATTGTTTCAATTATCCAGTAATTGTGAAGGCGTGAAAAAAGAGAGAGCATCTAAGATCCAAACTCATGATTCCCCAACCAAAAGATTGTTAGTGCTTTGTGGCCCGTCTTTTCGCCCTTTCGGTCAGATAAGACCGTGGGCTGAGGTAATTGCTGAGCTTTTGGTGAGCAGGAACATGGTAGCCTGGAAAAATATCTCTGGTCAGGAGCACAAAAGAGAAGCTAGGCTTTTCAGATAAGCTGATGAACCTCACCGTACCGGTTCTTGTCGCGCCAAATGAAACACAAATATCTTTTTTTTTCTCTCGTACTTTTCGATCCAATGGATAAGATTAACAAATCAACGGTACACTAAATTGAATATGAACCGTTCATTCTTTTCGATCCAATGGATCAGATTAACTAGAGTTTACTTATACTTCATATGGTAGTAGAGTAGTAGAAACTTTGGATCTGGTGAATTGGATGTAAACTTTGGACTTCTCCTGCTAAGAAAGATATTCGAGTGAACCATCAAAATTTCACAAAGATGGCGAAATACTTTAGTACCTGGCATTTGGTTATTGAAATTTTTAATAGCCTCCAGCATGTTACGTACAGAGGGTATCCTAGTATGGGATCAAAATTTGTAAGAAAATAATTGTTATTTTTGTGTCAATAATTGAGCTAAGCTAGCTAGTGGCCTGTCTGTCAGCAGCCACCAACTGGTGTTCCTTTCATTCAGCCTCATCGCCTACCGAAACAAAATCAAACAACACTACGTCTAAATGATAAATTTAGCACAACATGCAGAGGTTTAATAAACAAATTAATTCTGGTTTGTACCCTTATCTCACCTTGGAAAGATGCCACAAAGCATTTTTTTTTTAGACTCCTTCCTCCTTTACTATCTATAGAACGGCTAGGTGGCTACTCAACTTTATATCTATGATGCAATCCGTCTAAATGATAAGGTGTTGCAGCCAAGGCTGGATCGCAGATTGGTTCGACACGAAGCATGCATAGATTTATTTACCTAACTACAGCAGTTGAATTGCAGCACATTTTGTAGTATAATTTAAGCAAAGTTCATTAAGCAGCTCCATGCTAGATCAATGTAGACATCATTAATGGTCACTGGATCGACAACGTAGCAGGTTGTACTGTCAATATAATATATGTTTGTACTTTGTAAACTAAAGAACCTCATGAGATCATCCGAGCCTCCCCTCCAATCTTACGAACAAGATAACATAATGAAGTTGGAGGAGGACTTGCAGTGTTCTCTCACTGCTTTCTTTATTGGTTGTGGTCTAACCAGATGAAGCTTGACCTAAGCATTGATCGTGCCATACATCACCGTTTTTTTCTGAAAATTGCTGTTTATTTTTTTAGATGACGAAAGAATATATTAACCTTTCGGTCTTTGCATTGTGAAATACACACAACCTAAAATTTATTATAGAGTTACAACTAAAAATGTTGTCAAGATAAAATTCATAACTAAAAGCTGAACCAAGAAAAAGGTTGCGACAAGCAATGAAAAGATAAATGAAAAACACTCAAGCTGCGCACAGTCTTCTTTGAAATCTCCATCCATGCCCGATGAAGAGGTCTCTAGCCACGGCATGTAGCCTACAAACTGATTGCCACTAAAATCATCTCCCGGTCCTCCTAACATTGCATCACAGACTATCACAAATAAATAACCTACAACGGATTAGGTGGTTGTTTATTATCAAAGTCAACATTATTTCGGCATAGCCAAAGGGACCAACATAAAGCGGACAATCCAATTAAATATTGAGCCTTTAACTCCTTTTCCAATCCCATTAGTCAAGTTCCAAACATATGTGATATAGTACTAGGAGGGGTCAGATTAAAAGTCACTTGTATAGTCCGCCATGCGAATCGAGAAAATTGACAACAAAGTCATTTACGCGGTGCCGCCACACCGAGGCATAGCCTTCGAGGCAGCTGGTGTGCCGGATAGAGGCCTGTGGTGTCAAAGTCGTCAACACAATACTGCCACATCGAGGCATAGCCTCCGAGGTGAACGGCGTGTTGGAGCGAGGCCCGTGGAGACGAAGTCGTCGATGCGGGTTATTATGAGTAGTTGTCATTTTCTTGTGGTTGTACATCTTACTCTTTTTAGATACCTGGTACCGTCCCCCCTTCGACCACATATAGGTATCTGCACAGGTGCCCTTAGGTGGCGAGAAGGGTCATTACAAGGTCTCTTGGCCAAGCACTTCATTCCTGAATCATTTTTAGTCACGCCCTAATGCTGCGAAGGGTGCGAGGGGAGAGGCGTAGCTGACTGCCGTCTCCTATCTTTTTAGTTGCGCTCTAGTGTAGCAATAGATACGAAAGGAGAAGCGAAGCCGAGTACCATCCCCAATCTTTTTTAGTCACGCCCTAGTGCAACGATGGGTGCGAGGGGGAGGCGAAGCTGAGCGCAATCCCTAATCTTTTTTAGTCGCGCCCTAGCGTAGTGAAGGGTGCGAAGGATGAGGCAAAGCAAATCGCCATTCCCAATCCTTTTTTTAGTCATGCTCGCAGTGAAGGGTGCGAAGAGAGAGGTGTAGCTGAGCGCCACCCCCAGTCTTTTTTAGTCACGTCCTAGTGCAGTGAAGGGTGCGAAGGGAGAGGCGAAGCTGAGCGCCATCTCCAATCCTTTTTATGCCACGATGTTGTAGGCTTTATGGCACTATTGCTGCCATCATGCACTGAGGCCATAGCCGTCGAGGTGGGTGTGCCGAGGCCAAATTCCCTCTAGGCCTCTTTGTATGTCACAATGGTGGGCTTATATATGCCACTGGTGTGGGCTTTTTGGCGCTATTGCCGCAATCATGCACTGATACCATAACCGTCGAGGTGGGTGCGCTGAGGCCAACCAGTGTGGGCTTTATAGCACTGTTGCCGCCATCATGTACCGAGATCGTAGCCGTTGAGGTGTGTGCGCCGAGGCTGGATTCCCTCTAGGTGTCTTTGTATGCTAGGATGGTGGACTTATATATGCCACTAGTGTGGGCTTTATGGCGCTGTTACCGCCATCAGGCATCAATGCTGTAGCCGTTTTTTTAGAAGGGGTGATCGAGTTACCCCCTCATTTTTTTAGGGAGGAGGCTCACAGAACCCCCTCGTTTTTTATGGAGGGGGTATCGGGTGTACCCCCTTCATTTTGGGTGAAAGGGGTATGCGATGTCCATCAAGGCATGGCCTTCGAGGTGGGCTCCCTTGCCCTGAGGCAAAGGTATGCCCCCTAATTTTTATGGAGGGGGTACTGGGGGTATCCCCTTCATTTTGGATGAAGGGGTGCGAGATATCTGCCAAGACATGGCCTTCGAGGCTGGCTCTCTTGCCCTGAGGTAAAGGCATATCCCCTTGATCTTTTGAGGGAGGGGGTACTACAGGTACCACCTTCATTTTGGGTGAAGATGGTATGTGACGTCCGCCGAGGCATGGCTTTCGAGGCAGACTCCCTTGCCCTAAGGCAAAGACATACCCCCCTTGTTTTTTAAGGAGGGGGTACTAGGGTACCCCCTTCGTTTTGGGTGAAGGGGGTATGCAACATTCGCAGAGGCATGGCCTTCGAGGTGGACTCCCTTGCCCTGAAGCAAAGTCATACCTCCTTGTTTTTTTTGAGGGAAGGGATATTGGGGGTACCCCTTTGTTTTGGGTGAAGGGGGTATGCGACATTCACCGTGGCATGGCCTTCGAGGTGGACTCCCTTGCCTTGAGGCAAAGTCATACCCCCCTCATTTTTTGAGGGAGGGGGTACTGGGGGGTACCCCTTCATTTTGGGTGAAGGGGGTATGCGACATCCATCGAGGCATGGCCTTCGAGGTGGTCTCGTTTGACCTTGCCGCAAAGTCATACCCTCTCATTTTTAAGGGAGGGGTTACCCCATTCGTTCTGGGTGAAGGGGGTATGCGATATCTACTGAGGCATAGTCTTTGAGGTGGACTCCCTTGAACTTGAGGCAAAGTCATACCCCTGATTTTTTAGGGAGGGGGTACTGGGGGTACCCCCTTCGTTTTGGTTGAAGGGGGTATGTGACGTCCGTCGAGGCATGGCCTTCGAGGTGGACTTGCTTGCCTTGAGGCAAAGGCATACCCCCCTCATTTTTTGAGAGGAGGTACCATAGGTACCCCATTCATTTTGGATGAAAGGGGTATGCGACGTCCGCCAAAGCATGACCTTCGAGGTGAACTCCCTTGCCCTTGAGGCAAAATCATACTCCCTCATTTTTTTAGGGAAGGGGTACTGGGGTTACCCCCTTCGTTTTGGGTGAAAGAGGGTATGCGACATCAACCGAGGCATGGCCTTCGAGATGGACTCCCTTGCCCTTGAGGCAAAGTCATACCCTCTCATTTGGGGTGAAGGGTTGCGAGGACCCCCTCCTTCTAGTGAAGGTGTGCGGGACCCCACTCATTGGGGTGAAGGGGCTGCAGGGACTTCCCTCGTTCCAGGTGAATAGGGTGCGGGGACCCTCCTTATTCCAATGAATGGGGTACAGGGGCCCCTCCCTTCCGATGAAGGGGGTAGGCACCCTCCCTCATTGGGCTGAAGGGACCCCCCACTCTCTTGTGTAGCTTTTTGCATGGTCCCTACGAACAGCACAAACTGTTGTAGCACCAAGGCTAAACAGTGGTTATTTTCATACCCTTTGTCATAAGGATACCACATGAGAATGAGAGTTGGGAGAAAAGATGGGAAACTCCCCCATGCCCTCCTTGGGGTGCTTTATAAAGATGAGAGGTGGAGGGATACATTCCACAAAATGCCCCTCAATTACATGACCTAGAAAAAAGGGAAGTTTGGTACATTCTCCCTTAATACAATAATGGAAAATGGTATACATGTCAGTACATATTCCTTAGGACCCCCAAATATCCTTGATAGCCTTAGGGGCTAGTCCCCCTACAACAAGAGGCACCAATATGTTTAATAATCATTTGATTGAAGAGTAAACAATCTTTCTTGGGAAGAATAGCTTATGGCATGCATTCTATAGCCCTTTTAAAGAATGTAGGTACCCATCATATCAAGTAGTATAATGCCACAGAAAATGCATTATGCATTTTGCATAGTGCACTCCTAGAATTTATGAGTGGTTCGTGCCAAATTTGCTGAACTGTCTCACAACCATGACTAGGTTCAGTGTTCTTATCTTCTACTTGTCAAATTATTTGTACCATTTTTATAACTCAACTCGACTAATTGCAACGATTTGTACAATCAATTGCTACTATTTTCAATTCCATATATGTTAGTGGTATGTTATTGCCTTAAACCTCAGGCAATGCAGTGCTTCTATGCGTTTCCTTTTCCTTCAGAAGTCAATGACAATAATATTGAATAGATAGACACTTTAGAAGCAACCTTATATGTTCTCTACTTGCATTATTGAAGCTACTTATACTGGTACATCACTCATCACTGTGATGTCCCTGGCATCCAGTTTGTCGAGAAATCAGGGCAATGGATCAGAGCAAACGTCTTCGCTATATGGTTGGTTAGTGTTAATGTGATAATTTCATGCAAGCGACGCTTCAATGCTTTTTTTCCCATTTCAACACCTAAAACCTAATTTCTTGCAAGCTTGCTTTGCTAACTAAAATAAATGTTCACATTCTAGTGTTAAGTAACTTTCTTGTAATGGAACTCCATGTTGAAATTGTCGCTTCATATTTCAGGTTAAGCGGCGAGATAGAGATGATGCTGATGAATCTATCTCACTGGTTATTAATATCTTCTCTGGACATATACTCTGTTGCCAATACTTGAATGCTAATACAAGCTTCTTGTAAATCCAACACTATTTGTTCTTTACAGTTATTTGTGTTTATACATGATGCTTTGAGCATTTGCGAATTCTTGAAAATGCTCAGAATTTGAAAGTATTTTAATAGTCCTGAAAGGAAGTGCTGATGATTTTGGAGTCTTCCCCCCGTATAAAAGAAAAACATTACAAGTTTAGGGGAATCTGAACTGAGTCCAAAACTAACTTCTGAAGAAGCTTTGGATAAGCATTTTCAAATTGCAGTAATCAAAGATAAAATGTACTGAATTTTTTTAATATTTTTTAGTGTATACAACACTGCACATTAACTAGGTCAAATAACTACCTGGCATTCCTCGTGTGAAACATTTCATTAGTCATGGCCCTAACGTGGTTTAGTGATTAGCCAAAAAAATATAGCTGTTACAATATAGCTATTACGATATAGTCATTACCATATAGCCGTTATGATATAGTCATTATATTATAGCTGCTACGATGGTTATTAGAATAATTTTTAATTTTTTTGCATTTAAAAATAGTTGTTCGATTTTTTTCTCGGTGGGAGGAGATATATGAATTTTCTTTTTAGGAATTATACCTCTATTACATCTGGAAGGTTTCGAGGCTCCTCAAGGGGTCCAGGTGGCTCTCCACCATTTCCCGAAAAAGCCCCTCTATTTCTTTAAATCACGGATAGGTCTCTACGAATTTACGAAAATATCCTTTGCGATTTTTTGTGAGGGCAAGAAAATTTTTCCTGGATCGCGTTTAGGTCCCCGTTCGTTACTTTACGGAAAGAGGCTCCCGTTAAATACAAATTGCGAATGAGCTCTTTTTTACTTTTTGAGGATAGTGGTGAAGTTCAAAAATATAACAAACAGGTCCCGATTTTTATATCCAAGTTCTTTCTCCGTTTTCCCCGGAAAAAATATTTTCATCAACAGTAATATGTGTACTTTTTTCAACGCGATCTCTAATATTTCTCGAGCCTCAAAAAATTTAAAAAATACATCTAGTTCTATTTTTTCTCTGAAGAAATACACAATTATTTTTTATTCACGTGCGCGGCGTGGTCTAGTTCTGTATATAGGAATATAGAATCCAAATTTTAAGAAACTGTGTGGGAGAAAGGGTTAACAAAACCGAACGAATTTCGCGATTTTCGTTCGGTTTTCGAGATTTCGAGCCCCACCGAAATATAAAACCGACCGGTAAACCGGTCCAGTTCAAAAAAAAATCAAAAAATTTTAAAAAATTTATGATATGTAAACCGAGCGGTTTTTCGAGAAAACCGATGAAAACCGCTCAAGAAACTGATCGTCCAAAAGGTTCAACTCGCCGAGCGGTTTTTCGAGAAAACCGATGGGTTTTCGAGAAAACCGAATGGTTTTCGAGAAAACCGAATGGTTTTCGTTTTTTTTAAATTTGTTTTGAATGTTTTTTGTTCAAATGATCGGTTTTGAAACTCTTCGGTTTCTAACGATTTTCCAACAATTTTTAGCTCGATATTTTCAAATTTTCAGTTTCGATTTTCCATCGGTTTTTTCGGTTTCGATTTTGTTAAGCCTGGTGGGAGACGGTCCTCGCCGGACAGCGACAGGGACCTCCCCCAAACCCCATACCGCTCCCGCACCCGCTCTCCACGCCATGTCGCCCGTCGCCGCCTCCGCTGCAGCTGCGATCTCCTTCACCGCCTCCACTGCCCCCTCCGGCCGCCTCCTCCGCCTTCCGCTCCGCGGCCCCCCCGCCGCCCGTTGCTCCGTTGCCTCGATGGCCGTGTCCGCCCCCAAGTCGTCGGCCGCCGCCTCGTTCCTTGAGCGCCGCGAGTCCGAGCGCGCCCTCCACTTCGTCAAGTACCAGGGCCTCGGCAACGACTTCATCATGGTACGCCTTTGTTTTCGAATTATGTTGAACTACCGCATCGTGTAGTATCCATTTGTGGGTGGCACATGCTGTTGCGAATTCGCGCGATCTCTGATTTTACATGCTGTGCTATCACTTTTTTTTTTGCTGATTTTTGTTTGGATCTGTAGGTGGACAACAGGGATTCGACCGTGCCGAAGGTGACGCCGGAGGAGGCCGCGAAGATGTGCGACCGGAACTTTGGCATTGGTGCCGATGGCGTGATCTTCGTCATGCCGGGGGTCAATGGCGCGGACTACACCATGAGGATCTTCAACTCCGACGGCAGCGAGCCGGAGGTGAGCGGTCGTTTCATTACAGCACTGGATGCCGTTGTGCGTTGTAGGAAACCTGCTATTCGGCGTTATGTTCATTGTTTCTCGAAGTGATTCCTCTATGCTAAAGGGAATGCATTTAAGTTGAGTAAACTTATATTAGCACAATACTACTTGCGTGCGACCAGTCTCTGCTGCGAAAATTGTGCCAATATATGGATGTCTTCAGCGTTATCTGCAAAACGAAACCTGTAGCTGTACAAGTTCCTCAACTTCATCGTGCAAATCCACTGTGTATGAGCCGGATTTATAGCTCACCTTTGTGTAAATTGGGACATGTACTAGCCTAATCCACAATCGGAATATATCATAGAGTGTGTCACGAGTGTTGAGTGCGTTGGTACCCTGTCCTATATGTTGAGGATCTAATCATCTAATCCAGAATCATTCATGCTACTTATTCATACACGTGAATAACATGGACTGTTTTACATTTTTACCAAATTATGAGCTTGAGAGACTTCTTTTTTTTAAACAAGGAGCTTGATAGACTGTCAAATTTCGAAAGTGTTATCAATTTATCATGTTACCAATTCATAATCTAAAGCAGCACTTAGTCTGCTTCGTGTTTTTTTTGTTTGGCTCAAAGTTGGCATATTATTCCCTTTAGTTTTACACTTGTTCTGCTTCATGTTTTTTTTGTTTGGCTCAAAGTTGTTGCTAATATAGTGTTTATTATGGATCTTTTTAGCGCTGAATTTTTTCATACAATATTTGTCCATCCCTTGTGTCTTTTTGTTTCAGATGTGTGGTAATGGAGTTCGTTGCTTTGCTCGGTTTATAGCGGAGCTTGAAAATCTACAGGGAATACATAGGTAACAATTCATGCATGAACTGTTCAATATCCTTACATTAAGAGTAAAATAATAGTAAAGTTCAACCAGTAGATTTCAACAGTTTAGCATTGAAATGCACAAAATTATACACGCAGTCTTATATAAATCTGAATATAATATTACTGTAGCTAATAATTGGACTACCGACTGTTCTTTACAGTGGGTGCTAGAAATGCGATGATATAGATGTACCATTCTTTGCAATGGCCCTGAAGTTGCATTCTTGTGTTTCAGCTTCAAAATTCATACTGGTGCTGGATTAATCATTCCTGAAATACAAAATGATGGCAAGGTAAACGCCTTTTAGTTTATTTAGTCTTTTTTAGTCTTAATTTTGATAGGCATACACCTCTGTAGTTTGCTCTTCACTTGGCTCAATCGTGAGCAAAAGTAAACCATTTGTTTTTATTTATAGCTGCGGCCTGCTAAGGTATGTTCCTTGGTCTGTAACTGTTTTCAGGGATGTTTGAAACATGTGTCATCTTGCATGCTTCTTGCAATTTGTTATCAACACGAAATCTTATACCATTATAATTGACAAACTGGACTAAATTTGCACTATTTCAGGATGTATGCCAAAAGAACCTAGTTATATCATTTATTAAGTTTTCTATAAATCTGGTTACAATTTGCACAATTTCAGTATGTATGCCAGAAGAACCTAGTTAAGTCATATAGTAAGCATTTTGTACTGCTGGTTACAATTTGCCTGCCAGAAGTACCTAATTAAGTCATAATCATATAGTAAGCATTTCGTCCTGCTGGTTACAACCTTACATATTTTCCAAGATTTCGCAGTTTTCTTGGATATATTAAGCTGTTTAAATCCCCTTTCTTCTTTCTTGGCTCTAGTAGCCTTTAGAGTATTCCCTTCCTATCAAGCTTGAACCATTAATTAATCAACGCTGGTGAATATGGTTCCCTCCAAGTCTGAATTTATATTGTTGATAGAATCACATATATTTATCTTGTTCACAGGTTACAGTTGATATGGGCCAGCCCATCCTTTCTGGAACAGATGTTCCCACGAAACTGCCGTCCACCAAGAATGAAGCTGTTGTTCAAGCTGAACTGGCAATTGATGGATTAACATGGCATGTAACATGTGTTAGCATGGGCAATCCTCACTGTGTCACATTTAGTGCAAAGGAGTTAAAAGTAATTGATTTGCATGTTCAAATTCCCTACCTATCACATTGCTTTTTGTCAAAGTTCAGAATTTCAGTATGCCTACCAAATTTCACCTCTGCATTTTATGAATCCAAAATATGCCCAAAAGGTTCTTGGATCAAAGACCTATTGGTTCATCTGGACATCCTAATGATCCATTATGGGGATAGCTTGTCTTATCATAATAATTAAATCTTTTTCACATGTCTATACAAAGTATGTTTGCTTTAGGCCCCAAGGCCTACAGTCTAGATCAATTTCATGAGTTTAGTCCTACCATGTCTTGTCGTATTTCATACACCAGATTTTTGAAAATTTGAACTTGTTAATTATTAAAACAGTGAAACCAGTGGTGTTTGTGATCCCTTTTGTTCATTACCCATTATCACCTAGAATCGTTGCTATCACTTGCAATAAATTTGTGGTAACATCTATGCTGTATGCTTCCAGAGAGCAAGGGAAGTTTTCTTAAGATATTTCAATATGGCTTTGTTTATTTTGAGGCCCATTTGTGCAGATATAGCTAACAAGTTCCCCATAGCAATCCTGACTGTTGTGAATTTTGCCGCAAGTGGAAAGATTGCTATGTTGGTTGAACTTTATTTACTACGAATCATGTTTTCATTAGCCTACCTGGGCTGTTGACAAAACAGTTGATTATTGTCTTGGCTGGACCACAGGTTTTGCATGTTGATGATTTGAAGCTTAGTGATATTGGTCCTAAATTTGAGCATCATGAAATGTTTCCTGCTCGCACCAACACAGGTAACTCTTAATTAGTTCATTCTTCTGCCACTATATGCTTCTATGTATATGTCCTTGCATTTGAGTTTAGTTAAAATAAGTTTTCCTTCTGCAGAATTTGTACAGGTTGTGTCTCGCTCACACCTCAAAATGCGAGTTTGGGAGCGTGGTGCTGGTATAATTGATGTTCCCTTAATCTTCCTTGAATTTTGTAGGATAGACCTTGTGCTTGAACTTCATATTTTCTTTTCTTTTTTTGTATTTATCTTTGTATGTTGAAAAGGTTACACATCTTTTAGTCCTAGGGGTCAATGTGTCATCAGTACCAAAGCATTAATCCATAATGTAAATAGCTTCAATGTGTGTGAAGATTTTCAGTGGGATCTTTTTTTTTTTATCTCCAGGCATTTATCACAAGGACTGGATATAGAAAATAAACTTTATGATTTTGACTGTAGGAGCAACTCTTGCTTGTGGCACTGGTGCTTGTGCAGTTGTTGTTGCAGCTGTTCTTGAGGGCCGAACTGAACGGGTTTGTCCTTTCTTTTGTTGTTTGCACTGTCAATTTATCTCTACTATACCTTATGTGTTCCTATTTTTTTGTGATACAGAAATGTGTAGTTGATTTGCCTGGCGGGCCTTTGGAAATTGAGTGGAGGGAGGATGACAATCATGTTTACATGACTGGTCCTGCTGAGGCTGTATTCTATGGATCTGTTATTCACTAGGTCAGTTTGTGTGTAACTTCTTTACGAGGATCCAATATTTAATAAGATATTGCTCATTATAACTTGTAAGTCTATTGTCCGAGTCATTATACCTTCCATATTATCAGCCTACCCAAAATATAATCATTTTATTTGTTTTCTTAGGACCTTCTGAATGGCAAGAGTGTTCTTTGCTTACCTTATGAGTCTGTTACTATCTTGAAGTTCGTGAGTGTTGATTTAATTGAATTGCATATTTCTGTTTTCCTTTCTTGATTAGTTAGTGTTTTTGGAAAATGTACTCCTGGACCATGACTAGGAAATATAACTGAGGTAACTAAAAGTAGAAAGGGCAAGTCAGTTTAAGAATTTTACATGACAGTAGTTACGGAGTGGGGAATTACAGGAAAACAACTTTCTGGCCTGTAACCTCTGTAAGGAATATACAATTACAGTAGGGTCCTACCCAGCTGTTTCATAAAAAAAAAAAAAAATACCAACTAATAACATTGAAATCAAAGTTTATGCAAGTTGAATCACTCTAATTATTGTATTGGTTGTTTTTTCTTTTGCACAAACTGGATAGTTCCAGTCTATATATAGAGAGAAAGATGGAGGGACCTCCCAAACAATAGAACAAAGATGAATGGAAGCTCTCCAATCTTCAACTTCAATTTGATAAATGTGAAAATCCCACATTCATTAAAGTCTCCATGCAAACAACATGAAATGTGAAGCTCAGTTGGTTACTGGAGGGAGCCAGGGAGGTGGTGGGATGGCCAATGTGGAGCTCAGTCTGTATGTCCCAACAAAGGGTTCTTGAGTTCGAACCTCAAGACTGGTTATTTGTGTTAATGTTTTGCACTTTATATTGTGTGCATGCATTTTTATGAATTAATTTTCTTTTTGTGCAAGTCGTAAGCCTGCTGTTTTGCATGCCCACTGTATACTTGTTAATTGGATTAAAGCGATAGTTGTAATGACATGTGCAAGTTAGTACTTATTTTAAGTGAGATGAAGCTCTTTTTTGTGACCTAATATTTAATCTAGTATAAAGTTGTCATTGTGTAACAGATCCTTCTTTAAAACATGATGCCATTGCACTATTTTGTCACTAACTAATTAACTTATTCACTCATGCTGTCATGCAAATGCTTACCAAACATTCTTTTTTATTGAACTTACCAAACTTTGTTATGTACTGGGGACCAAGATGGAAGGGTTTGCCAGAACTAGAAGCTCGAGAGATTAATTATAAGGTACCAGTCCTTTTGATGTTCTTAATTATGGCTGCTTGCTATGGGCAGAGCATTAGAGGGCTCCTTTTGAAGCATTCTAGTATTTTTCTAAATTTTGTACTGTTTGAACCCTATGTGGGTTATAGATCTCTCCTACCTTTTGTTGTTTCTTTTCTATGGCGATAAGCTGGTGCTGCTATGCATAGCTTGAATAGTGTTGTCTACATATTTATCTTGATTTACTGCAGAATGGTTTGGGCGTACTTGTTATTTCGTGAGACAGTGTTGTCAATTTCCAGAAAATTGCTTTATACTTATTTCATTCCAACTTGAAGGCCATAAATTTGTGGGTATTGGCAGAATTTTAACATCAATGAATCAGCATTACTGTCCTGTCACCTGTGCCTATCCTGAAGCTACATTTGATTTTCAGTCCTGTTTAACTCTTAACTGACTTAGGTATTATTTTGACTTGTTATTTGTCATCCTTTTGATTCGTTATTAGTCATTTTTGACTGGCAAGCAAAATTACCAGTGAAATTTTCATATTGATGTGCACAAAGGATTACTTGTATTAACATTTCAAGTATCTCAGGAGCTATCATCCCATCAAATGTTTTCAACTTGAGTGGTGGAAAGCAAGTACCATGTACCCTTCATATATAAAATGCCTAACAAGCATTTAAGTCGAACCAAGAAAATGATACCATTGCGTTTAGAAAAAGAGAAGAAACAACACGATGGAAGTTTGAGGATATAGTTGTCCTCGTATGCATTGTATGTGTTCTTATTTGAGAAGGGTGGGAGTTTGGATCTGTTTGCTCCTTCCTGCTGGGAATGCCTTTCCATGTATTATGTGGATTTGCCAGAAATGAAAGCCACGTGTGTTGTCTCTTGTGTGCTACTTTACTTAACATCAGTGATGCATCATATCCTTGCACTTAGATTGTGCTAATTTTTTTATTAATCGTGTGATCTTTTAGATTTTCCAGTAACCTCACCATGGGCAATAAAATCTTTTTTGTGACCAGAATGGGCAATAAAACCTTGTTACTGTTGTCCCTTAGATTCTCTGTTTTGAACTTCCAACTACAAGATTGACGAAGCATGTTGCTCTCCTACTTGTAGATCCATTACAGAACAATTGAGAAAAACTCTGTGATCAGCATTTATCATGTTGAAGGTCTACTCACTTTATGACTCTGGTGTTCTTTATCATGTTTTTCTTTTAAATTTCCCTTCATATTGCATGCAATTCATCCATGTGTATATCTCCAGGAACATTTCCTTGAAGTATTTGTTATCAGACTTACTTTAAGCTTTATAATCTTTTGTATTTTTAGCTGGCCCTGCTAAGTCAGCATTATTAGTTCTCTTTAAAGAACATGGCGCAGGGGAAACTAAAAAAATAAATCCACAGTTCATCCTATGCCCATCAATGCTACCCCAGTTTTTGATTTTCCTGGTGACGCCATATGTTGTAGTGGTTGGATCCAGGTGGTTAAGCACTAGGCATTTATTCAATTAAAAGATAACGTAAGGTTAATTTGTTGCAGGATTGGTTTCACTAAAGTAGATGTTACAAAGTTCTCGATACAGGCCACTTATAACCACCTTTTAATTCCCCTGTCACAGTGCGGTTTCCTTTTTTCCTGCACGCATGACCAGGCTTTCTAAACTAAGTAGTGAAACCTAGCTTTCATGAAAGAAAAAAATGAAGTCTAATGCTAATCCTTTTTCTAAAGAAACAAAAATAATAAAAGACAGTCCACTCTTTTCTTGATAGGAGTAGGAATTATAGTACCATTGGAAGACTCTCTTTCTATCATGCCCTTCTGATCAAGATTAAAAAAAAACTCTTCCAACTGAATATGATAAAGCCTATAAAATAACGAGCTTCCAGGCTGACTATAGACCTTGTTAGTTCTATAACAGTATGCAAGGGTGTACTGGCCAGGAGATGTGCAAATTGTAGTCCATTCCATGAAAGAAACAGAGGCTTTTGCTTGCTGCTGCTGTTTCTGGTACGTTTCAGAAGTTTTCTGTGGACTAAATCTCCCTCCATATCGAACTATTAAGGCCAATACACACTTTTAGGGTCAAATCAAAGGCCAACAGTTGGGCCATCAATCAATAGGTTTGGTCATTAAGAACTAAGACATTGTTACTACTAAAGTTACTAATATACTGCGATATAGATTCATCATCAAAGTTTAATCTCGAAGACCGATAAATGGTCCTTTTACTTTTAAACAGAGGGAGAACTATATTTTAGTATAGCACTCACAAAACTTTATTCTGTCTAGATATATGGTTATACATTTCCTTCCTTGAAACATGGTTGCTAGGTAGAAGATAGTCACCAGGGCCATGAACCTGCCTCAGCTTTACTTGAACTTTTAGTTTCGCATTTTGGATGTCATGTGAATAATTCATCTTTTTTGTTCTTTACTTGCATTATTTATGCGAATTTACTATTTTCTCTGTTTTCTAACCATGCATTTAGTGAAATATGTCTATCCAGCTCTCTAGGACTTATCTAACTAGAAACTTTGGGGGCATAAATGAGAAGATGTGCATATGCATGAAGTTTTAGGATTTAAATTTAATGAAATGCTTCTGAATCTAGAGTTAGGTTTAAGAAATCCTTCAAAATATAGAATTGGAGTTTCTATAAATTGAAAGCTCAGTTTTAACTATATTACCGTAGGGGCCTCCATAGCCCCTACGGTCTCTGGTAAAAAAACTCGGTTTTAGTGGAGTTATTCTTTTGCCTTGTTTGCTCTTCCGGAGATGAAATTCTGTAAAGTCTTAAGTCTTTTGGCCCTTCTTTTGTTGGATGAGACTAGTATTTACCTTGAGACTTGGTGAGTCCTGAGAGCTATGCCTTTTCCTATTCCACAACTTGCAAGTTATACTATTCAGAGTAAAATATACTACTGAGAAGGTAAGGTGGGCAGCTCGATCGGAGCACTAGTTCCAAATTTCCATTTGACTTCTCTTTGGTTTATAGTTCTTTGCTCCAAGACATCAAATAGCCTATCCACATGTACAAAGCAATCTTCGCTGGTTTACCTGCATTAGTTAACATTTCCAGTTGTATCAGCATATGTTCATCTTAGTAACAACCTTTCCGGATCCAACCTGTAGAAAGCATTTAAGTTGAGATAACCTTCTAACCATATTACAGTGATACTTGATGAATATAAAAGTCTCACAGGAAATTGCTGATTATATTGTTAATACAGAGTGCACTTGCCCTTGCATTGCATACTTGATACTTCAAGGACCAAGTGACATAAACTGTCTTGCACACTAGATACTAGATGGGTACATAAAACATGAGCACACCTGCAATGCTACATAGATGTAAATATTTAGATCCATGCTAATGGTTCTTTCTACAAAAGCACTTCACTTCTGCTAGGTAGATAAGTAACTTAGTAATTTGATCCAATATATATGACTTCAGTAACAAGGGCCCACTCCTTTACTGTAACCAAATTGTGGGGCCATCTTGATCTCATCATCCATCTTCCAGCATGCCTCAGGGCAGTAGTAATCCCACATAGTAGATGGCAGCAGAGGGCCGGAGAGGCTGCCGCATGCATTATCCTTCCTTTCATCAAAGCCCAGCCCTGTGGGCGCCTGTGGTGCCTCAATTTCCATCCATATCTGATCCATGGGATATCCACCCATGTCAGCAGGGTTGCCCTTCAGGATGCTTGTGATGCAGCTACTACTGCCACCATGAAGCTCTTGTTCGTCTATTCCAATGATCGACGGTGCCTCTGGATGGCAGGATTGGTACGTCAGTGAAGATGAGGATGACGAGGGTGACATGTTCCTCTTCCTCTCCTGTGCTTTCTTCCTCATGTGTGTCCTCCAGTAGTTCTTGATCTCGTTGTCAGTACGCCCTGGCAGGCGCCGTGCTATTCTGGACCACCTATTGAAGAGAAACGACCAAACTTATCATTCATAATAGCAGAGAAATCTACCACTGTGCTCTTTAGTTTATCTTTTGAATCAAACCTGTTTCCCCACCGAGCATGGAGCTCGAGGATGAGGCGCTCTTCATGGGGAGACATGCGCCCACGCTTGAGGCCAGGGTGGAGGTAGTTGACCCACCGGAGGCGGCAACTCTTGCCTGTGCGGTTGAGGCCTGCATGGAGATTACAGGGGGTGAAGCAAGAAGAGAGCCCGGTTAGAGAAGGTGACAATTCTTGTTGCGACATTGCGCAGAAGACTTCAATATAGCTACCTAATTTTTGGATCCCCCACCCCTCAAACCTGATACTTTGGCAATGAAATCCCAACGACGTTCACCGAACAAACGGACAGTGCATACCAGTTGCAGGTCCTCCTGCTCTGTCCACGGCCCTCTGCGTGTCTCCTCTCTCACTGTCACCATATCGACCCTACAATATGATGACAGTGCCCTAACGCTGTTCGCTCCTACCTTGTATCGGCTGGGAGCCGGTCTTCTTGCTCTTCTTCCTTTGCGTGCTTGTGGGCTCCAGTTTCAGGATGAGATCCTTGATGAAATCCAGTCTGTTTGGAAGAAAAGAAGAAGAAGAAGAAGAAGAAGAAGAAGAAGAAGAAGAAGAAGAAGAAGAAGCCACTTTGTCTTCGTTGCCTAATGGTTTGGTGGCTTTTACCTCATTTATAGGCAAGAGAGGGAGCTGGGGGTCATGTGATGTGGTGGGTGTGATTTGGCGCTCCCCTAAAGATCCTATATTCCATCATTTGGGTTGTCCTCAGATTCTAACCAATAAAAGTGGCTTTTTAATTGGCTCATGCTGCACATACTATATTGCAACTTCTTAGGTGTGCATGTTGGGATATCCACTCTTGTTGTATGGGATTCATTGGGGCTTGCAGTATATGCCTGCTTTGTGCTTACAAATTACACATTAATGCTGATGCATCATACAGGTAAATTTTTGTTAATACTGGACGTGTTTCAAATTCTTGAACTTTCTATTTCTTGTTCATAACTTTACCTGAAACTTCTTACTTCTTAGCTTTGGTCACGCCTTCTAGAAATAGACTTTTCAATTTAGTTGAATATAGGATGTTCGCCATTATTCATTATTGTCTAAGTATCTTCACGTGTCAATATCAAAACAAAATCGTGTGGTAATCGGCTAGCTACCACTGGCTACCAGCCTACCACTAATACCAAACTAGACTGGTATACAAAATACCGGCCAGTTTAATTAAAAAATGTCTGCTCGCTGGTGATAGCTATCCGTTAAACTTTGAAATTTTAAACACAAACGTTTTTGCACAAACAAGTGACAAGTAAATACTGGTTCGTGCCAGTACTGGCTGGAAACCCCTATCAGGCTACTAGCCAGAACAGTTTACTTTTACTTAATTTTAGACCTTTAACTTTAAGTTTGTACAAGATATATACTTGTCTTGTAATAATATGATGATTCTGAAAGTATAGTCTGATGCTTTATTGTTTCCTTTACTTGTTTTATGGGATTCTTTTTTGTTTCTCGAGAAAGAAAGTTGATGTGCTTATCAACTTTTTGGGTGCTTTGATAGACCACCATGCATAGTAAAACTATAAACAGTATCTTCTTTTTTGGTGATCAATCAGATGAATTGCAGACATATAATTAAACTGGATAGATATCTGATGCTCTTGCTATACTAGATTTGTGTTTTTGTTCTCAACCAAAGCTTGCGGATTAACTCATATTTGGTAGTGTGATTGTCTGAAAGTTTAGAAAATGCAAAAGACAAGTATCCAGCATGGTAGAGTTTCTGAGTTGGCGACTTTTGATGCCTTTTGGTTTATAAGTTCTTGGTTTATGTGGCAGAACTTCATAAATATTTTGGGTTATAAGTGAAGTATATTTTTAATGTATTTGCTGAGGCACACAAATACCCTTCGACGTTTTGCCTTCATAGGGCTGAATCCTGGAAACTTGTAATGCATAATGGCCTGTGACTTAACTAGGCAACTGCTGACTTGAATTACTTGGTGAGTTTTATTTCTCCTTCCTTTCATTATATGTGTGTGTGTTAATGTAATAGGTGTATGATTGCAGGATGCAAAACATCTGAAAATGCCCTAGCTTGGCGTAGTTCACAATGAAAATTCTACTTTGCAGTCTATAAAACGGCTGGTGTATTCTAGAATTTTAATCGACTGCTTACCATTGGAAATGGGAATCTTCGTTAAGTCCCTATCTGGTTTCTTCCATTTTTTTTTGTCCTGATATTAAAAGCATTAGCCTTTCTGTCAGTCATTATCATTGGCACAGAGGACTCATCACTCCTTTTTTGTCAGCCATTATCATAGGCACAGATAAAGATATTACGAGTTCGCAGCACAGACACACCCCAGCACAAGCCCAGCACACACGTACCACTGTTTGAGTGCCTGTACAAACCTGTCCTTGTAAGAAGCGCCCCTCTAGAGCTGCTTGAGCCAGCTGAAAGCAAGCTTTTTGTGAATCTGTAGTCCTAAACTGACCTTAGCTTTGGACGATTGTTCATCCTTGTGCTGATCGTACAGCTGAAAAGATGTACAACGTTTAAAGCTTTGATCATCTTTTTGAATATTTCGGTGCTGTCAAGTCAACATATGCTCCGTTGGTTCCAACCCTTAATTACTTTCAAATTATGGTTGCTTTGCTTGGTTCAGAAAGGTTTTGACCCTATGACACTTGTGTCAGACTGCTGACATGAAGAATGATTGTTTAGTGACCGGGCGGGATGTTAGGACATGCTGCTCCTTTTTTTGCATGGCATAGTTGTATGCTTGGTATATTTGGCAATCCTGGATCATCTATCTCATTGCGAGGGAAAAATCCGTATTTAATACAACATACAGCTCGTATTTACGAAATGGTACAACAATCTCGCGTAATTATAAAAAAACCAACCTTCACCGGTTGCCCAAAAACCGTAGATGTATCAGCGGCAACTCAGGAACCGACGAAGGCCATCTACGGGCGATGGGCAGCCGGAAGTGCCTTGGCCGGTTCCTGGGCAACCGGCCAAAGGCCGCACTCTCGACGAGGGCCTCATGGCCGGCTCCTGGGCAACCGGCCAAGGAACCAATTATGCACATCACGACTTCCAGCCGGCAGACAAAACAAAAAGAAAGCCACCCTTTTGCCCATTTGCCTCTTGTTTGTAGCAGCAGCAGATTGACCCAATACTGCATATTGCCCGATCGAAAAATCAACAACAAAAAAATTACATGGTTTGCCTTGGTCGGTTTCCCAGGAACCGGCCATGGGGTCCTCGTCGACCGTGCAGCCTTTGGCCGGTGGCCCAGTAACCGGCCAAGGCATCGCCGGCTGCTCGTCACCCGTAGAAGGCCTTCTACGGTTCCCAGGGACCCAAATACACCTTGACCGGTTTCTGGTCTGCCGCTGATACATCTGTGGTTTTTGGGCAACCGGTGAAGGTTGGTTTTTTTGTAAATACGCGAGATTGTTGTACTATTTCGTAAATACGAGCTATCTGTTGTATTAAATATGGATTTTTCCCATTGCGAGTGGTTTCTCTTTTGCTATCATCATCCATGCTGTAGTATATTTGGCAATCCTGGATCATCTATGTCATTGTGAGTGGTTTCTCTTTTGCTATCATCATCCATGCTGAAGTCTGCATTTCATGCATAGTTTTTGCCTGCATGCACAGGAGCGTTCTGAAGCGACCACATCCCCAGAACAGTACCGCCGTAAGAATTGTTTGATCTATGGGACCTAACTTCTCCATTACTATAGATAATTGCTTGTTTCCTTCCTGTGAAAGGCCTTGTTCAAAGAATGGAAGTGATTTTCTGGTGTGAGCCTCAGCATGGGCAGCCAAAAAGTCATGGAAGAAGCTCTGATGTGGAGGCCACCAAGCTGCAATCTGTGCTGCAGTCCACTTGGGGCTGGGGGTGGCCTCTCACCAGTCATCACCTTTTTATCTTGGCATCTTACTTTTGGAAGGCTCCTCCCAATACACTGCAGCACTGTTCTATCCCACTACAACGAAACCCTTTAATTTTTCTCGCCTTATTTTTCCTCTCTCTTTTTCTCCATTGCTTCTGTTTGTTGTTTTGCTGCGTTGGACCTCTCTTGTGTCCCTGTCACCTGCTGTGGTCTCTCACCTGTCGGGGCTGTGCGATGACAGGAGAGCCCCTGCTTGCTTCTTCTTCTGGCAGTGGCAGCATGCACTATCATCAGGATTCGTCGGTCATCATCGGTGCGACGACGATGGAAATTTTTTCATTTCAGTGCCAGTCGATTGCTCTGTTGAAATCTCCATGTGTGCAACTGCAATTTCTGATGTGCAATTACACTGAATTAGTGGCAACAGTACATAGATGTTGGACTTGAACATTGCTTGGAACACTATAGAATTCAGTAATCTGTTCCTAGCAATGACAATTTAGCAAATTTTGGCGATGCTTAGTGCATAATTATCAATACCGGTATGTCTCGTTTCAGCACCAAAACCGGTACAAAGTAGCTTTATGTACCGTACCGACTTTGATACCGATCATATCAGCTCTACACCGATCAATACCCGTCATATTGGCTTTGATACCGGTCAATACCAGTCACGACGGTAGAATTGATAATATGATCTATTAAACTATATATTATATTTGATAGTAATATGTATTTGGAGTAATATAGACCGGTACCGAAATATATTATTTCAAGAGTCAAACCTTATAGCTTTCGTATTAACAGGTTTGGTTCAGTGTATGTATTCTTTTCGTACCTTAGTGGTTGGCAATGACAAGTTTGTCCACTGTTCACCTGTTCATCCTTTTCCTTTATCTGACCCTGGCTGTTTTTGTTTCACCATGTTTTTTTTCTCTTGAGACTGGATGACCGTTCAAGTCCCTAAGGGTGGTAACCCTGTCCCTTAAAAACTTCTTTGCTATACCTTTGTTGCGCAGTGTCCTGTGTGTTATCTTATTGATCAGTCCCTGTTATCATTGATGTGTCATTGACAAGTGGACGGTTAATGTAAACTTTATCATCTTGCATCACTTATATTATATGCTTATATTTTCTGATCCAATCCTTGATTTGTTGGAGTGTTGCCCTTGTACTACTGCTCGGGTGTTCCTTTTTGACAAAATGCTTCATGCTAGATGATAAATTTTTTTCTCATGGAAAAGGTGACCCACATTTGCTCCCTGGAAAAGGCAAATTCATATTCTGATGACACTAAAGTTTTGGACTTATTATTCCCCCCCCTTTTTTTTCTTATTCCTTCCGTAGGCTACGAGGCCACCTATGCGTGTTCACAGGATCGGTAGAATTACAACACAAGTCATCTTCTTTATATTCTTTGCTTAGCCGTGTTGCACGGTCGCGCCATCAGCCAGGATGTTGCAGGCGGATTCCCGGAGCTCACAGGCCAACAGCAATCACGTTTTGTACGTGGCTAATTTGTTGTTATATGCGAATTTTTGAAAGACTGCGAGATTAACCGTGTGTTTGGTTGCTTGTATTACTTAAGTGATACATGTATGCGATGGTTCAGGAAAAAAGTTATTCATGTGTTTGGTTGTTTGAATGAAATCATCCTATCTTGAATCAAGTGATACAAATTTGAAGAATATTCCTTATAAATGCTGAACTATTTCATTCAAAATAATAGAATCAAATGGTACAGAACCATTCCATTCTATTCAACCTCGTACTATTACTATCAATCAAACGCACCCTAAGCGAACCTCGGAGCTAAGGGTAAGCTTTGCGCAATATCATCATCCAAGATTAGAAGACTAGATGTGCCTCCCTTGCGTTGCCGGTATTATAACAATTGGACCAGCCAGCCACCGATTTCGTCGCAGAAACCCCCGTCCTGGATAGGCGACATGTCCCGTTGGGCCTTTCCACCAACATCGCCGGACACGGACACGATGGTCCGTTGCACTCCCTCCGGCCGGCGATTTAAATTTTACGGTGCAGCAGCGACTGGATGAGCTCGACAGGTTTTCGATCCTGCCCTGCCATGGAAGCGATGCCCCGTCCTGCACACCCCCCCTGAAAAGCGTGCAGATGTTGCACTGCATCTGGCAAAGAAGGCCTCTCTTTTAGACGCCTTTCTGGGAGGATCAGATGGTGGCAGTAGCGATCTGGGAATTTTCTTGCTTGTTTGACTCGCTGCCAGTGTCATTGGCAAGCAAATAAGAAGAGGATAGACGAGACCGTGATTTGTTCTAGTGGCTGTAAATCTCTACCGTGAAGGCCTGGCCTCCTCTATTCTCTAGTGCTCTTGCCTTGGGGTCGCGATGGGGATGCATGTGAGGCGACCAGCCATCCGATTCCTGCAAAAAGATTAAGGTGATAAGGAGGAGGAGCAGAGTCCTGGTTTTCCTTCTTAATCGTGATTTGCACAGCGGTTATGGTGGCGACGAGCGACGGTGACAGCCATGGTATCCATGTGGGATTGACGTCGCCCGGTTGGTGAAACGAGAGGCACGTGTACGAATGACAGCGCCTGACGAGACGTCCTCGTAGCGGTCCCCGGTCAATGGGCCGCACGAACCATATGGGCCCACATGTCAGTGCGCGCTGTCGAATTTCGATTGCCTGGGTTCACACCGTTGGACTCGCATTCTAAAATATATAGTTTTATAATACAAGTTCTCTTAAAATATATAGTTTTATAAAATATAAGTTAAAATCGATAATTTTATGGTAATTTGTGTGTATATACATACAGGGGACTGTACCCTTACGGTGCAAACATCTATAGTGAGGAGCCAATTAAAGGAGAGGGGACGGACAGAAGGGTTCCGCGTTTGGAATAAGATCCAGCAAGGGTGCTCGTGTGTTTAGCAGAAGGGTTAAATAACCAATTACCCTTGATGCGTGAGATCATTCATAGCCGGCCACTTGCTTATCTAGCTAGTTGCCATAGGGCCTAGCTATTAGTGGACGTCGTATTAGCCCCCTTTTTTTTTTCTGGGTGCGTTAAGGAGGAGAGCGTGTGGCTATCGGAGCGAGCGAGGCCGCCGTCGTAAGCGATCGATCGATCGAGCAGCAGCAGCTGTTGGATCAGATGAACACCCCCCTGGAGAGTGACGCGCACCTCGGGTCTGATCTAGCCAGCCGACAGGAGTGTATCTGCGAGATCATGTGATGCAGTGGCGGATCCAGGAATTTTTTAGAGTCTGGACACGTTTAAAGAAGGACAGCAAGTTTACAAACTATTTACTGAGCTAATAACAAGTGACCAAATCACTGAAGGAAGTTTCTATCAAGTAGTAACTGGGCTTTTGTTAAAACCAGATGTTATTAGCTCGGTCCGTTGTTGAATTTACGGAAGGACACTGTATTTTTCGTGATCTAAACTTTTATTACATGGGCTTGAGCCCGGGACCGTGCCCAGGCTGGCCGGGCCCTAGGTCCGCCTATGATGTGATGTAGCAACTAAGCACGATTCGTACGTATCAATCACAACGAGCATTTGTGCCTTTATTATATATGGATTAATTACCAAATGATCGCAACTAAGCACGATACGTACGTATCAATCACAACGAGCATTTGTGCCTTTATTATATATGGATTAATTACCAAATGATCGATGTAAACGCCACGAGATAGATAGAGATGCGACGCGAACGGTGGGTGCGACTGTTAATTCCCACCAAGGAAAAAAAATTATGTGCGCTCCCCTGTTGAGACAACGCGGAGCGTGGCAAACATGGCACGTACGCGTGTTTCGATACCGGCAAATACGTGTGTCCACCAACCCATGGCATGCCCAGTTGCATGGTAATTCGTGCGCGGTGGTCGGTGGGCATCAAGGCTGTCGTGACAGTGATATAGACGGGTATTTTTAATTAGGGCGCTCGAATAAGTTTGGTAAGCTGATAAGCTCGAATAAGCTTGGTAGGCTCGAGTAAATTCGGTGAATCTGGTAGGCTCGGTAACAAGCTCGAGTAAGTTCGGCTCGAGTAAGCTCAATAACAAGCTCGAGAAAGTTCGGTTTACGGGAGCTCGATCCTAACTCACGAGCTATTCGAGCTCGGCTCGGTGAAGCTCGCGAGCTCGAGTTCGGCACGTTTGGAGTTTGAACCGAGCTCGAACCAGGCCTAAACCGAGCTGAATTCGAGTAGCTCACGAGCTCGAGCTTTTTTTTACAGCCCTACTCTCAATACAAAGTTTCTTTAGTTTTATCTAAAATCTTCCATATCATTAATAAATAGTACTCACTTCGTTTCACAATGGCTATAACTCTAACTAAATTCACTCAAAATGAAGAGACGTAAAAAGTGATTTGTCTACCTTCATTTAATTCATCCTCTTTGTGATTAATGAAGGGTAGCTGAACAGATTAGCTAAACAGATGGCTGCATTGATGAAGGGTACAAAAGTCATATTACCTCTAAAATTGCATTGGAATATGAGAACTTCAACCATTTTGATAAAAAAAATTTGAATGCTAGAAATACAACCATTATGAAATGGAGGGAGTACTAGATATAACCCTTTCAAACTTTTGTATCTTAGCACAAATACATAGAGAACATTAAATGAATATATGTAACACATAGATACAACCCTCTTTTTCCCGGCAACATACCCAGTGCAATTAAAGTTTTCGTGTAATCACCGTGCACCCTACTAAAAAAAGTTTCAAAAAATTCTGAAAAAAAAAATCATAGATGTACATCTCAACTTACCCCATCTGTGTATAAAATTTCATGATCAAATTCGTCCTACGCTAGTTCAAATGCATCCTAAAATTTGTCTTTTTTGTAACTTCTAGCATAGGACGAATTTGATCATGAAATTTTATACGTAGATGGGGTAAATTGAGATGTACATCCATGATTTTTTTTCAGAATTTTTTGAAACTTTTTTAGTAGGGTTGCACGAAAACTTTAATTGCACTGGATATGTTGTCCTTTTTCCCAATGCATTTTTTGTTGTATCTTTCCTTGGTTTATGTGCCTAAACTGTTTCTTATGTAAGAAATTGCTTCCATCTCTCTCTTATTTAATTTCCTCTCCACATCAGCATTAATCCTGTATAACATGTTTAAAAAACTGCTGATATGGGAGCATTGAAAGTGCCCTAATAGATTGGATCCAAGGTTTTTAGAGCCGATTAAAGATCCTGTCTAAGTCTACGTAGAAATATCTTTTAAAGAGAATCCGTCGCGTATTTCAACGCTATTAGAACTTTTGTTTATGAAAATGTAGTGCAGAGTAAGCATCGTTTGTTATTTATGTAAATTATAATAGGCTGGAGACAGAAAAAAGTAAATTTTATAATTAGGAGGACAAATACAAGTAATTATCTGTAATGAATCGGTAGAATCGGGTAGGATCGTATAATATTTTTTTTTATCACGGTCCTATATTCTGGTAGAATCGTAATCGTCCCATCTATTAGGGATGCCAGTTTTATGTATGAGTTTGGGTATTTCATGGGTACCCAATCCGATAAGGACGGATACGGATAGCACTTTATACCCATATGTTTTTAGGCTTGGGTACCCGATAATACCATGGGATAGGTATGTATGTCAATTTGTACTCATAAGTACCCGATGGGTATCTTATGACATATGAGTCTAGTTTTATAATATATAAATTAAAAAATAAAATGCTAACCCTCACTAATTCGCTAGTTTTTAGAAATAAAATATGAACATCGTTTTATTATTTGAACTTCTATTTTTATAGTGGCATTTAATTATATGTTTATCGTTAAATTGAGATAAAATAGGAATTATTTGAACCTTTTACTGAATAACCTATGAGCATAACCATGATGAGCATGGGTACCCATTGGGTATCGGGTACTTATTGGGTTTGGGCATGACACAGATCTATACCCGATAAGCTTAGGGGTTTGGGTGGACGGCCTAAATTTGGGTTTCGGGTTTAGGTCTGAGACAGTTGTACCCGAAGTTACCCACCCGATTGCCATCCCTACCACCTATTAATTAGGGCTGTAGGATCGTATGGTCAGGCAACCTTGATGGGCACGGTTTGATCGGTCCCACTAACTATGTATTAGGTGAACTTATTTGTAGATGTTTTTGAGATCTGGTTCAGTAACATCTTGGGCTCAATTTGTGGTTCTTGTGTTGCGCTTATTCTTCAAGCTATTGTGAAAATAAGTTATGAAAATTCTATTGATCTGTTTGGTAAATCATAACAAAGTTATATATTTTTTATCCAACGTTTATCCTCTCACATTTCATCTCATATATCTGGGAATGCAATAATATATCTGTTTGCAACTTGATCATAAAAACGCAATCAGCCAAACATCCAAATATCTTTAAAAAAAAAAAAAAGGTTCGACCAAACGAGATCTTTGTAATCCATCGTAATGCCAAATGGAGTCTAGTAATTGCAAGCTTGAAGAACTATTCTATTAAAGGGGAAAGAATTGGAGAGCTCTAAGCCCATCCACCTCACCCCTATGCCATTTTGCAAAAAGGTTCCTTACTTTTCTCTAATTACGGATAGGTCCCTGTGAATATACTATCTATTAAAGGGGAAAGAATTGGAGAGCTCTAAGCCCATCCACCTCACCCACATGCCATTTTGCAAAAAGGTCCCTCACTTTTCTCTAATTACAGATAGGTCCCTGTGAATTACAGAGAGGTCCTTTGCGATTTTTTGTGAGTATAAAAAAATCTTTTCCAGATGGCGTTTAGGTCCCTGATTTGTTACTTTACAGCAAAGCCCCTCGCTAAATACGAATCTCAAAGTAGCCCTTTTCTAATTTTTTATAATAGCGATTAGGTCCAAAAATATAACAAACAGGTCATGGCCCTTACGTCCATGTCCTTTCTCCGTTTTCCCCGAAAAAAAATATTTTCGTTAACAGAAATATGTGTACAGTTCTATATCTAGATTTTTTTTCCCAACTCGATCTCTAATATTTTTCGAAACATGTATTATTACTCGGTGAACGCATATAGTGTTAAACTCGATAAAAGAAGGTTGACATCTCTAATATTTTTCGGAACATGTATTATCACCCGGTTGACACATAGAGTATTAAACTCAACAAAAGGAGGTTAGCCGGGTAATGATAAAGTGTTAACCAAATTCGTAAAAAGAGATATGTGTCTAAGTTCTTTCTTCGTTTTTCCTGGAAATTTTTTTTTCATCAACAGATATATGTGTACAACTCTATCTTTAGATTTTTTTCCCCAACTCGATCTTTAATCTCTGGAATTTTTTCCCAACTCGATCTCTAATATTTTCCGAAATATGTATTATTAATCGGTGAACACATTGATTGTTAAACTCGACAAAAGAAGGTTGGCATCTCTAATATTTTTCGGAACGTGTATTATTACTCGATTAACGCATAGAGTGTTAAACTCAACAAAAGAAGGTTGACGGGTAATAATAAAGTGTTAACCAAATTCGTTAAAAGAAATATGTATGCAACTCTATCTCTCTCTCTCTCTTTTTGTAACTCGGTTTCTGATATTTTTCGGAATAAGAAATATATGTATATAGCTGTATCTCTATAGTTTTTTTTGCAACTCTATCTATAATATTTTTCGGAAAATGTATTATTCACCAGTAAACGTATGGAGTGTTAAGATCGCTCCGAAAAAATATGTTTAGTTCATTCGATAGTTTTTTTTTAAAAAAATAGAGTAAATTTTATACGATGCGACATGCGCCGCACATTCTGCCTAGTAACTATAATAACTAACCGTAGCTCTCCTAAAAGAAATACGTATACCTTTATCGCCGATTACCAACAGTAAGCACGAATGACGTGATATATTCGGACTTTGAGTGCATGTTAATTAGGTGGAAATGTGGAATTGATAAGGCGTGAATTTCACGTGCTTCCTACGACAAATAGCCCAGCCGGATAACTATCGGCCCCAGGCCCATCCAGCCCAAGAACTGTGTCGGCCCAAGGGTGGCCTTGCTCCGCCACGTGGCACCGGCCGCCCATCCCGACGGCGACGAGCCGACGACGACGGAAGCCAAAGACAGATTCAGATTCAGGATACAGTTATGCCTAAAAGTATTTTGATATTTTTTGTATTATGAATGCCCTACAGAAGGATCTGATCATCATATTACAAAATGTTTTTTCCCACACGAAGATGTGATAGGATACTAGCATTTATTCTGCTCCCTGACTCAGCGATGTGAAGCATAGTGTAGATGAGCTTGGTCACATCTACCGTTGTTGATATCTGAAAATCATAGAAATACTCTATCCGTTAATGGATAGAGGAGACTAGGGAACGGTACACCGTTCCAACGGTATAGCCGTGAAACTTATAAAACTTATCAGTTTCAGTGCTAGTTTCATGAGTTTCAGTGTTTAGTTTCATGTTTCATCAGTTTTTAGTGCTAAGTTTTATGAGTTTCAGTGTAAAAATTCACAAGTTTCGTGAGTTTCAGAGGTAGTATACCGTATATTAGTTTTTCTGTAATGGATAAATGTTATTTTAGGTTTTTACACTTCCACAGTTCCGCCAAGGCATATCTATGGAATACAATATAACACATCTTCATTATCTTTAATGTGTGTTTTACTCACTATATGGAAGTAAATGAAATTAGAAATAGCTCAAGGAGAGGGATATAGAATGAAAGAAAAGTAAAAAGTCGTCTTGAAATTATAGAACCAATACGGTAAGATGCGAAGCAGAGATGGACGACGCACCCATAAAATGCATCCTCCATTCTTCACGCTAAGCTCACAACCTTCATACAGGTAGTCTATATATAGAGCTGGGAGAGTAGTTCCTAATGGCAAAAATTACAGAACCTATACGGTTTTCTGATGCATCCCCGACCTATACGAAATTACAGAACCCAATTGAACGGTTGGTCTCATCTTGGTGCGGGACCGATGCGAGTTGCCGATGCATCGCCAACATATCCCAATTCAAGCGCGCTTTGCTGCCTCAGATCACTTGTCTGAGCATCACTGTGCAAGTCACCACTTGCTGCGCTGAGATTGTTTGCGCTGGTCGGGACTGAGCTGTAGTAGCCCACTGCACGAGGCACCTCCAGCTCCAAGCTCTCCTTGAGCTCCGCCACAACGTCGGTCATCGTCGGTCGCTCCCTCGATGGCTGTTCTTTGCACGTCAGCGCCAACTCCGCGACCTTCCAAACAGAGTTGACGTCGTACTCCCCTCCCATCCTGGGGTCAGCGACGCTCTCGATGCTACCTTCCGAGAGCTTCTGGCGCACCCACTGCGCAATGTGGATGCTCTCGGTGTCGCTGACGGGGATCGCCGGCGGCCGGCCGGTGATGAGCTCCAGCAGCACAACTCCGAAGCTGTACACGTCACTCTTCTCGCTGAGCCGAGATGTATTGTAGTATTCAGGGTCCAGGTAACCCAGGGTACCTGCCGGTTGGGTGGTGATGTGGGTCCTGAGCTCATCGGCGAACACCTTTGTCAGCCCAAAGTCGGATATCTTCGCTCCAAGATCGGCAGAGAGGAGGATGTTCTTGGTCTTCACGTCCCTATGGATCAGTGACGGCTGGCATGACTTGTGTAGGTACTCCAGTCCTGCATCCACGGCCAGGAGTTAGTAACTAGGTAGCGCTGGCTATGGATCAGAAGGGTGGTATTGTAATTTGAAGCGTGTACGGTCGTACAAACCATGGGCAGAGTCGAGAGCAATCTTGAGACGTTGATGCCAAGTGAGGGGCGTAGCAACGGAGGCCTCTCCTGTAATAGAAGGTCACAGACTTGGTTGTAGCAAGGTTTGTGCATAAGGATGAAAAAATAGCCTATGTTTGAAATTGGGTTTTTAGAGAGAGAGAGAGAGAGTAACTAAACCTCTTAAACGGTCCTCTAGATCTCCTCCATGCATATATTCGTAGACAAGGGCCAGATGTTTCTTGTCCTTGCAATAGCCAATCAAGGAAACAAGGTTTCTGTGGTGAACTCTAGTCAAGTGTTGTGCCTGCAATATGAAACAAGAAAAAATTGTTTTAAGCGCATACAAAAGATAAATTTCAACTGAACAACCTACCTCAGCTAAAAACTCTTTATGCCCTTGAGAAGACGTGTTTGAACGCATCTTGACGGCAACTAGAATTTCGTTCTCCAAATGGCCTAGGAAGACAGCACCAAAACCTCCTTGCCCTATTTCTTGTCTGAAGTTAGATGTCATGAGCTTCAGCTCCTTGTAGGTGAACCGTCGGTTCTCAAATACATTTGATCTGCCTCGAGGGCTATTAAGCCTTGAGTTGTTTGCCATCCATGTTTCTGGAATCAAACCACATCTTGTATGAACAAACAGAGCATACTTCTGTGAATACAGATTTAGTGGTTCCCTTGATGAAATCTTACCTTGTTTGTTTCTCATTCTACGAAGTAGAAGAAGAATTGCTGCCACAAACAGTAGAGTTGCTAGAGCTATTGGAACAATTATCGCAATGACAAGTGCTCTGTTGCTTTCTTTTTTCTCTGGCTCACAAGTAGAAGCATCATTATCGCATAGGTTCACATTGTTATCAGTCCTAGCATAGGAGAAACAAAATATGAATTAATTAAAATTACAGAGAAAATGCGGTAAATGAACTTGTTTGAGCCAAGTTGTAGAATTTTTTTTTATTCCTCATCCACTGAATCCTTTAGGAAAGATTGCATCATTCTTCTAATAAAGAACCTCTTTGGATTAAATGAACTCCAAGATCATACATCTTTTGGCAAAAAAAAAACTATAACCTATTTCTATCAAGTGATGTTATAAAGGATCAAGTTAGCAATGCGACGCAAACCTTAACAGAAGAGATCCTTTTTTACGCTTTTCGAGTAGAACTTCAGGGATTGATCCACTTATTTTGTTGCTTGACAAATCACTGCAGAAACCCAGTACATGTTGAATATACTGATGACGTTTATTGTTAAGTGAATTCAGATGAAAAAGAATACTTACAGGAATTTGAGTGACGGCATTTGTGCTAGAAAATCAGGTATTGGACCAGATAGGCTGTTATTGGACAGGTCCCTGGAAGTACATTTCTTATGACAATACTCAAAAGTACAAACGCGAAGACATAAGTAAAAGTTAAAAGTTGTGCTACTTCAAGTTTCTGTTGGCAAAAGTAGTACCTAACTGAAGGATCGTTATTTTTGATCCAGTTGATTTTGATGATGAGTATTTGAAAAAGATTTGAAACCAGTTTGATATTTCGACAAGATTTATTTTTTGGTTTCTTTATTTGAAAAGATCTGAAATCAGTTTGATTATTTGAAAAGCTTTTTGATTTTTGCAAAGGTTTTTGTTCGTGTTTTGAAATCGTGTTCTTAAAATATTTAATGCAATGCACTCCTGTGAGTGGTTGCATGGTTTAATGTGAGTCAAGTCGCGGACTTGTGCTCGGAATCGTTTTGTGGTTTGTTCATGTGCAGTATTGCTCGAGGGCGAATGTGGTCGATGACGGACCGAACTAGGTTCATGGAGGAACTGAGGTTCGGGACTAGGTTCAGGGGAACCGAGGTCTTGGTGGTCAAGGATGTCATGCGGGGACGCTCGGGCTAAGAGAATGGTGCACATGAAGAATGGTTAGTCACGTGAGAATGGCATGAGGTCATTCGCGTGCAAAGTGTTAGTCACGTGAGTATGGTAGGGTTGCCATCTGCAGCAAGAGTTGTACTTTCGACCAGGTTGGGCCAAGTGGAGTTGTGTTGAATACATGCTCTTTCTAGGATTAGGAGTGGGAATCCTTTTAGGATTAGGAATCCTTCTAGGATTAGGACTCCTTCTAGGATTAGGTGTGTTTGCCTTCTTTAAATAGAGGGGTTGCCTCCTGTTGAAGGCAATCAAGCTTTGAGAAAGCTTTAGGGTTGTACTCTTTTGTTTGGAGTATTTTAGACAAAAGAAAGGAGAAATAAAGATCAAGTTCATCAAATCTTTCGGCGAGCTACAATTCTAGTTAGATTTATTCTCGCCATCTTCTGGAACAGTAAGCTTGCGAAGGTCATAACTTTTGATCCGTAAGTCCGATTGAGCTGATTCTTTTCGGGTTTGATTCGTATTGGAATCTAGTTTCTTGTGTCCAAATTTCAGATCGATCGGACGGTTGGATCTCCAGGAATTCGCGTTTTACCAAACCTCTATCATTCTGTTTTTTTCAAAAACGAGGCAATTATTTGGTTCTATTTTAGGGTAAACTTTTAATAGATCAAGAATTTGGTTTTAGCTTCCGCACAATCATTCACCCCCCCTCTGATTGCTATATTCGGTCCTACACTAACTACATATGTATTAGAGATATGGAGGTGAGAACCTGAAGGGGTTCCAAAATTTATAATATACAACCACAATTTACGATATAAGGGACTTACAGGTGTTGAAGGGATTTTAGATCACCAAAAGAAGTGTCAACTACACCAGTCAACCCACTAGATGGCAAGTGTCTGTAGCAAATCCAATAGTAGATTAATAGCATGCAGGGCATGGGAAAGCTACTTTCTTTCCGGTTCTTTCAGTGCAAGCATGCCTAGAGCACTTCTGCTTTTGTTCATTAGTGTAGCAATGCTTGCAAGTTTAGAACTTACAAAGCGGTTATCCATGCTGGTCCAGACGAAGAATAACTACAGTTCAGGCCATCCCAGGCAAATGCTCTTGGTGCACAAGGATCACCCATCCAGTTTTTCTTCAGTACATACTCCGTGCGGATTCTCATCATGGCCTTGGCTGTTCATACGGAAAAAAGAAGGTAATTCTGAAATTTCTGCCTTGTGCCATCCAAACAAATAATTCAAAGCCGAGCTCCTAAATTTTAACCCAAATTAAGATCTTTGACAAGACTATCAAACACCGAGGCCAATGAAATAAGTTCTACACCCTGTTCTGCTGCAATGAGAGAACGAATATGCCACCATTCCTATGTTCAACGCAACACGATGCCGATGGATGCAAGCTAACAGCTGAAGCGTTAGATGGATACCATCTCCGTCATTCGTCGCGAGCTCAGTCATTGGATGCACCGAGTATATCTCGAATGCATTCAGGATGGGTGGAAGCGTAGCATCCGGTGTGGCAACAAGTGAGACGGCGTGTCGGCTCGATCCCCGCACCATCCTTCTCACAATCTCTGCCGAAAGGTACTTCGGGGTGTAGCGCCGGCTGCCATTCCATGCGGCGGCGTCGACGAGGATATCAAACTGCCTCAGCGCGTTGCTTGGCACCCGCTGCACCTCCGCGAAGTAGAGCAGCACGAGGTAGGTCGTGTTGCCGTTGTTCATGGAAGAATCTGCGCCCCATGAGAAGTCGAGCCGGGTTCCGTTCGCCGGGATGGCGGCGCTCTGCAGCACCACCGACGGCTTGTCGAAGCTACTGATGTTGGAGACGTCGATGGTGGTTGAGGCTGTTACGTTGGTCCATGCAGCAACATTGCCGTAACTCTGCCAGAGGCGGTCGTACGGATCAAAGGGGTACCTGTGGTTTGCAAGAGATCGAACAGAAGTGAAAGAATCTCCGGAAACTAATTAGTAATTACTGAGTACTCATTTTTGAAATCAAACTGTTGTGCAACATAGCAGAGAGTGCCAATATCATTCAGTCGTCAGGCATCGTCAGATGGTCAGAAAGAAAAGTCAAGGCGACTGAGGCAACCTTGTCTATCGCCGATGATCACACTCACCTGAACAGTGCATGATTTGCCGGCCAGAACTGGTACCGGCTGAAACCGTATCTGGCTGATGGCCGGGAAAGGCTGAGCAGAGTCAGCGACTGGTTGGCAGTGGCATCAGGATACATGGTCGCCCTGAGTGGCCTCAGATCAAGCCCGGAGATGAACGGTGTACCCAACCCTATATTCACCAAGCACACCTGTACATGCACATGTTAATTGTGTGAATTAATCATCAAGGGCTTTATATTTTGTCGACAGATATACCACTAAATCCCTGTATAGACATTTTTCTCAGAAAATATACGAAAATTTGCTCTCTGAAATACTAAACCTTTTTGACATGACTCTGAAAAACTAACGAGATTGTATTGGGTGGTGCTTGCAAAAGTCGGACCCCCCCAACTTTTTTCAAAATTTGTGTTTTCGTTGCAAGAACTGACCTGCAAGAACTCAGCCGGCGACACTACCACCTTCTCGAGGATGTACATGTCGTCGGCGGTGGTGACGTTCACGGTGGCCCAGCGGTTCACCCCGAGGTAGAGGTCGAAGACGGGGAGCCTGCTGAGCGCGTCGTAGTTGCCGTAGTAGAAGCTGCACCTGGCGAGGTACTTGCCGCCCGCCGAGAGCTGCCGGAGCGTGTAGCAGCTGCGCGCGCCGTCCGGGAAGTACCGGACGGTCCGGTACCGATCCGCCATGTCCGGGTTGTCGTACGGCGGCCGCACGGCGGCGTTGAGCCCCGCCCCCGCGTCGACGAAGCCGTCGTCGGAGACGTAGAGCAGCCCGTAGGACGACTGCTCCGAGTAGGTCCTGTTCGCCGCGATGCCGCAGTCGATGGATATGAACCCTGTCCATAGATCGATATATGGTCGTGGAATCAATCAAATGCTCGGCATCGAGGCGAGAATCGGAGGAATGGATAGTTGTTGCTCTAACGATGGCAGAGGATGCGATCCCAATGTAAGCTTACCTAGAGATGAGTCGAGGTTGCCATGGATGCGAGCCACAAGCTCAGAGGATGCGAAGCACAGGAGGACGAAGAGCTGCATAGCTGCTGCTGGCGCCATTGATTTGGAGACAGCTAGCTGCCTAGAGTTCGTTAATACTACAAGTCTAGTGTGTATATTACTTACATAGTACATGAGCATTTACTCCCAACCAACTTACGCAAAATTTAAAATAAACAAATAAGTAAGTAATCAGTATATTTTTGTCCATACTTTAATATTTATATAATTTAAAAAAATGTAAAGAAGCATCTTTTTATTGTCTCTGGCTCTGATGAGAAGAAGGCCTGGGGCTTTGCATCGCAAGTCAGCGAGTGAAGTCTCTGATTGTTCTAAAGAAAGGTTTCTCTGGTTGGAAGATGCACATCACCAACCACCATAGGAACATAAAATTAACAACATAGAACGCCCTTATCATGGCCACTAATGTTTTTGTTTTTGTGCTGTTTATTTTTAGAGGAAAGTAGTAAGGACGTACACTCCACTCATACTATACACGCACACATATATGTGCGCGTCTACTACACAGTAGAAAATTTTGTAAAGGCTCTACGATCTCAGTAGAAAAATGGTTCTGTACTCTCTACTCATTGCATGTTAACTGATGTTACGCAAATGAAAGCACATTTCATAAGTAAAAGTTGTTAATTAGTTCCTCCTAATTAGGAGGTTGTTTTTAACCAAATAGAAGTAGGCAGTACATACACCTACGAGTAAAAAAAAGCTTCCTATAATATATATATATATATATAAATACTACAAAACACCACATCAATCCTAAAGATTAAACTCAGGTAGGTGAACAAACACCCTTGGGGGGTCACCCCATTGTACACAAGCATACAGAATAATAAAGCAGACCCGTTCCTCCTCATATTGTGTCTCTTGCCCTCTCTCTCTGTTCTCCACTTTAGATCTATTAGGCAACCCCGGACTATTCGATAGCGAGGTTGTCTAACACGTTATCAGCACGAAGCTCTACTGGAGAAAGATTGAAAGGTGAGAAAAAGACAACAAGCGAAGGATCGTCGACTACAACGAACATCGACTACTGGCGATTGATCGCCTGATCCGATCTGCAATCAACTCGTCATCAGGCCGGCATCCACTCGGATTGCCGAAAGAAAAGTCCTACGCGACTCTATCCTACGCGATAGCCTACCGAAGAATAGATTGAAAAGGTGAGAAGCGAGGATTGAATCTAATTCCTCAGATGAATCAATGCTTGCATCTAATCTACGCATTAGTACGGTGACTGTCGTGTAGCAAGAAGTTACGAGTACACAACACCTATTACAGATCTAGCACGAAGCTAGAGAGCAATACAGATCGTGGCATGAAGCTGCAAAACAGATCTATCTGCATCCGCAATATACAAATCTACTGTACAATGAAGCAGCCACTATGGCTTGAAGCCGTCGCTGCTGTTTGGCACGAAGCCGCTCCCGCCGAGGACGACGCGTCGCGCATGGCCTTGCAGGTCACCACCGTGCGCCACCACCGTGCGCCACCACCACTGGCGCCCCGATGGCACGGCCCGGCCGCCGTGAGCTCGAAGACCAGGCACGTGACCGGCCAAACACCCCAGATGCTTGAAGCATCGCCACCGACCCGCTCGCTCTCCGCTAACGGCCGGCATGATTGAAGAAGAACGGATTGGCCCGAAGTCATGTTCGCTCACGTTCCCGGCCCACGTCCAGCCATGGCTCCAAGCCACCCTGGCAGCCGCCGCCGCTGGCCGACGCTGGCTGGGCCGGCCAGCGTCAAGAACGCCGCTCGGCTCGAAGCCGCCGAAGCTTGTGCTCCGTGCCGCGCCATCGCTAACCGGCCTCTACGCAGTCGCGCAAGCCCGCAGCGGCAGAACGCCGTCCGGCTAGGTCTTCGCCGCGCTTGAAGCCGGCCGCCATCGCCGCTTCCCGCTGTCGGGACACGCCGCCTGGCCGCTGGCTCGTGCACCGTGCTCGCTGTGTCGCCGAGCTCACAGACATCACGCGCTACCGTCCCGGCCGGGTTCGCGCGTCTCCCGGCCCGCGACTTGACGCCGTTGCCGCTACCGCCGGCGCCTCCTTCTCGCATTGGATTGATCGGACATGAGGTCCCCAAAGCCACCCAGCTTTGGAACCGGTGGAATCCGGATAAGTGTAGAGGAAAACGTGAAATTCCTTTTTAGCCCACCAATCCAATCGTGAGAAGGGCCACCACGCAAGGCTTCAGTGCTTATGTTATGAAGGCCAAAGCACCAGAAGAACTAGCTTTTATAAATGAAGTGAGATTCGTGTGACCCCCTGCAGCAGGCCACACTTCACTTGAATACAATATGGACATGAAGTCCAATATACATGGACGTGATTCACGTGAAGGCTTTGATTGAATGGGTAACAAGCCGACCGGACCCGATCTGGATGCAAAGCCGGATTCAAGTCCAGTTAAGACACGGGAAAGGGGTTTCCCCGCAAGACTTGTCCTGACCGGCAGAAAGCCTCTGTGCCGTTTTGGACATAAAGTCCATCGTACATGGACTTGAAGGCTTGAAGCCAATTGGTTCAATGAATTACGAAGCGGACCGGGCCCGAGCAAACTCAAAATGATTAGAAATTCATAAAAAACAATTAGAAAATTCCAGAAAATCGTGGAAATTGGCAGAAAAAATATGGAAATTCCTAGAAAATTGCAGAAAAAATTCTTGGCTCTGTTTTATTTACTTAGCCTTATTTTCTGCATTTATGAATATTTGCATGTATTTTTACAATAATTGCCCTGTTTAGAATATCGGAAATTCCTGAGAATTTATTTTCCGAATTTATGAATTTATAAATTATGTCATGTTGATATTTGCTGAAATTCAATTTCCTGTTGTAAAGTAATTCTGAAAATTGCTTGGAAATTAGCAGAAATTATGAAAAGTGTTAGGAAAATTCCAGAATTTCTCATACAACAGTTTATGAGAACATGAGTGGTTGGGATTTGATTTTAGTAATGAATAAACAGATATGAGACAATTGGTGTCTAGGAAAACACACATGAGGCTTGGTTCTTTAATTGGCACCCGGAAACTGAAGTGCTCCCTCCTCATGTGAGCCCTAGGGGCAGTTGACTCGGCCAAGAGTCAAATTGACAGAGATATTCATTACCTGCTTTCGCTCCCACCAACAAGAATTATATAAGTTGTAATTAGACTTATGCCATGTTTAATTCATGTTGCAATTTATTTTCATATCAAGTGATGCTTTGGAAAATTGTCGTATAATTAATGTAAAATTGCCAAATACTAAGGAAAATTCGGAAATTTCGAGAATTTATTTCCGCATTTATGAATTTATGAATTGTGCAATTATTGTTTATTCAATATTTATGAATCTGAGATCTTGAATTTATCTTGTATCTATGAATCCCGTACTTATGAATCATGTATTTATGAATCTTGCAATTATTATTTTCTTTTAGTTTGCTGGAAACTCATGAGAATTCAATTATGCATTTCATTGAATCTAGCAGCCATTTCCTATTAGATTGCACGCAGTAATCTAATGGAAGAACCTTATGAATGTGCAAAGGTGTGGCATTATCTAACGTGAGTTTTTGAAGAACTGACATGAATTGTCAGAATTATCTCACATAGACATCAGATTGCATAATGAATAGTAAGCTCTCGAAGAGCATACTTTTCTCATGAATAGAATTGCAATTTACTCTTTATTCCAGTATTCTTTATTTACAAGAAATTTTTGAATTACTTAGCCACTGTATGATTAGAATTATTTTTCTTTTCATCTAGAAATCGTGTAGCGCCCAATGGAGGAAATATGCATTGTTGATAGTGGCACAACAAATACCATCTTAAGAGAGTCGAAATACTTCCGCACAATCACGAAGAAACGCATTTGGAAGGATTACGACTATCGCAGAAGCGATACGCATATAATAGGCTCAGAAGAGCCACAATTATATTGCCAATGGGTACAACTTTGGTAATTGAAGAAGCCCTCTTGTACCCTGAATCAACCCGCACTCTCTTAAGTTTCAAAGATATCCGCGCCAATGGGTTTCACGTAGAAACCAATGAAGAAAATGGCAAAGATCACTTGTGCATTGTGAAGCACGCGGAATATGGAAAGATGGTACTAGAAAAATGTCCCTCATATGAATCAAGTTATACTACACGAAAATCAATGCACATGCAGTGTATACTTCTTTGAAGACTGTCTTTAGAAGCTCTGAATTATTTGCTTTATGGCATTGTAGATTAGGTCATCCTGGTCTTAGATTGATGAGAAATATAGTTAACAACTCACAAGGTCATGGCATTAATGTTAAGAATTTTCCGAATCACGAAGATTTTGTGTGCCATGCATGTGCCACCGGAAAATTAATAACTAGACCCTCTATTATGAAAGTGCAACATGAAATCCCTGCATTCCTGGAACGCATTCAGGGGGATATTTGCGGCCCGATTCAGCCCTTGTCAGGGCCGTTTCGATACTTTATGGTGCTCATTGATGCTTCCTCGAAATGGTCGCATACATGTTTGCTGTCAACAAGAAATCATGCATTCGCAAAACTGATCTCGCAGATCATCAGAATTAAGAATGCTTTTCCTGATCATCGCGTGAAGTCCATTCGAATGGACAATGCCGGCGAATTTACTTCCAAGGCATTTGATGATTATTGTACAAAGAACGGGAATAATCATGAGCACTGCATCGCACGCCCATACGCAAAATGGGCTAGCTGAAGCACTAATAAAGAGGATTAAGTTCATTGCCAGACCGCTCTTGCAGAGTTGTAACTTGCCCAACACTTGTTGGGGACACGCAGTCCTGCACGCAGCAGCACTCATCAATTATAGACCATCGGCCTACAACATCCATTCACCTATGCAACTAGTGCAAGGGGTCATCCCGAAGATTTCCCATCTTAGAAATTTTGGTTGTATGGTATATGTACCTATACCACCCCCACAGCGGACTGCAATGGGCCCTCTCTGCAAGTCTGGGATATACGTTGGTTATGAGAGTGCATCCATAATCAGGTATTTGGAACCCATGACTGGAGACTTGCATACAGCCCGATTCGCCGATCATATCTTTGACGAGGACCGCTTTCCGTCATTAGGGGAGAGAATCAACCATTGGATGAAAAATGCCGGAAATAATATGGTATTCCACTCGATCCCCGCGCATGACCCTCGCACTAATGAAGCAAATCAAGAAGTCCGTAAGATAATTGATTTGCGTAATTTAGCAAATGAACCGCCTGATCATTTTTGTGATCTCAAGAGCGTGGTTAAGTCGCATGTACCAGCAAGAAATGCACCGTAGAGGGTGGAAATACCAAAGAAAGCGTAAGGTATCCTCATCCTGCTCAGAGGCCTCAAAGAAAAAGAACAGAAATCGGCTTCTCAAACCCAAAGTACCGGAGACGTCTGGGAAAATCGGGCAAGAGGACTTACCACACCAATCACAAAAGTGCCCCAAAGCAAGAAGGGGAGCCAGTTGAGACCTGCACCGAAAGAAGCCTGTGGAAAAGGCAATTCCAGATCTGAACCTTCCATTGGAAGAAGCCACGAAATAATGTGTGCGCACATTGGCGGAGAAAAACTAAAGGAACTTGCTCCTGGAATGGGAAATAGCAATGAAGAGCAAGTAGAAGTGCATGAAGCACACCATGACGAAATGGCCATAAATTTTGTAATATCAGGAGAATCAATGAATAGAGCAACAGCCAATGTCGATGCATACTTTGCAAAGAAGATTGCCACGATCATTAATTATGATCCCGAGCCCGCATCTCTCGCAGAGTGCAAGAAAAGGCTCGATTGGGAAGATTGGAAGAAGGCAATCACCGCAGAGTTAGTCTCTCTGAACAAAAGAGAGGTGTTTGGGCTCGTGTGCGCCGCCTCCCCATATAAACCCGTGGGGCACAAATGGGTTTTTGTTCGGAAGAGGAATGAAAACAATGAAGTTATAAGGTACAAGGCAAGGCTTGTCGCTCAAGGTTTCACTCAACGTCCCGGGTTGATTATGAAGAAACCTATTCTCCTGGTCATGGGTGGAATTACCTTTAGATACTTGATCTCAATGGCAGTCAACTTGAAGTTGAAAATGAAGCTAATGGATGTTGTCACAAAGATACTTGTATGGAAACTTGGATTCGAGATATACATGAAAGTACCTAAGGTATCCCTATCCCGAACCAAGACAGAGCAAACAGAAACCTATACAAAGGTGAAATTGAATAAATCACTGTATGGGCTCAAGCAACGATCGAGGAAGAATGTGGTACAATCGCTTAAGTGACTTTCTTTGCAAGAAAGGCTACACCTAACAAATGAAGATTGTCCATGTGTGTTTATACAACGATCCCCGAATGGATTTTGTATAATCTCCGTCTATGTAGATGACTTGAACATCATTGGGACGGATGAAGAAATTGAAGAAGCATGCACATACTTGAAGTCTGAATTTGAAATGAAAGACTTGGGTAAAACTAAGTTTTGTTTAGGCTTGCAGCTTGAACATGTCCAAGGCGGAATCTTGGTACACCAATCTTCCTACACGCAGAAAGTGTTGGAGAAATTTGGTTTTGAAAAGGCATACCCCGCAAAGACCCCAATGGCTCAAGGTCACTCCAAGCGCAGACCTAGACCCGTGCAGCCTAAAGAAGAGGGGGAGGAAGTCCTGGGAGCGGAATTCCCATACTTGAGTGCAATTGGAGCGCTCATGTACCTTGCGAATAGCACTAGGCTGGACATTGCGTTCGCCGTGAATTTGCTAGCGCGGTACAGTGCAGAACCCACCAAAAGGCATTGGAAAGGGGTGAAGGACATCTTCCGTTACCTTTAAGGAAGCAAAGACCTTGGCTTGTTTTACAGAAGAAACAATGAATTGAATTTGGTTGGCTATGCCGATGCTGGGTACCTATCAGACCCACATAATGGCAAGTCACAAACTGGGTATGTTTTCCTTTGCGGTGGAACAGCAATTTCGTGGAAGTCATCTAAGCAGACTCTTGTCTCAACGTCGACAAACCACTCAGAAATAATTGCCTTGTATGAAGCATCTCGAGAATGTGCATGGCTTCAAGAATGGTTCATCACATCCGTAAGTCATGTGGTTTGAACATGGAACAAACCCCACCATTATCTATGAAGATAATGCAGCTTGTGTTGCTCAAGTGCAAATGGGATATGTGAAAAGCAATCTTACGAAGCTAACATCAACCCCAAGTTCTTTTATGCCCATGAAATGCATAAGATGAACGAGATAAAGATATCGCATACTAAGTCGTGTGAAAATCTCGCAGATTTATTCACTAAATCACTCCGCATCTTCCTTTGAAAGATGTGTTAGAAGAATCGGGATGATGAGGCTTAGAGAAGTGCAGATTTCAGGGGGAGAATTTTCACATACTCCTACATAAATCTCAAACATGAAGATTGAGTACCCAACGTGAATCTTGAAGATTAACATTGAAGTTTGGGTGGATTGTACTCTTTTCCTTAAGTAAGTTTTTCATTGAAGTTTTCTTACATAAGGTTTTGATGAGGCAATCCGTGCAACACAGCAAGCGTGTGCTATGTACTCTTTCTCCAATTATTTTTCCCACTGGGTTTTTATGGAGTTTTAATGAGGCATATGCATCTCGCAGTGAAGAGTCCAAGGGGGAGTGTTAGGAAACGGATTCGTATCCGATATGGACTCTTCCTTATCTCTAAGCAGAACCGCTTATATATAGGAGGCAGGTCACCCCATTGTACACAAGCATACGTAATAATAAAGCCACTGCTCCTCCTCATATTGTGTCTCTTGCCCTCTCTCTGTTCTCCACTTTAGATCTATTAGGCAACCCCGGACTATTCGATAGCGAGGTTGTCTAACAGTCTCATCTATAGGCGAGTGCCCATCCGTAATTGGTCTCTGATGTTGACACAAAACGATAGCGTACGACAAACAAACAGCGGCCATCCGTAATTGGTCACTGGTGTTGACACAAAACGAAGGCGTACGAGTGTACGGCGAACAAACAGCGTCAACGGCAACCTTTACTGGTTAAATAATCCATCTGGACAGCGTCGTCCTAGCATGCAGGCCAATAGCCTTGACCATGCTTTCGCATGCCGCTTGGCTGCAAGCCTACTAGCCTCGTTCCAGTGCTCGCCCGCTCGTCAATGGTCAAAATTCGATTTAACAGGTAATCAATCCGTCCACATTTTATTGACCGTATTTTTATAATAATTTTGTATATAAATATAGAACGTATTTTATATAATAATTAGAATGGTCTAATTATTTTCAACATCTTTTTATCTATATTTTAAAAATATAACCCTATAAACTTTGGCAGATGAATAACTACCTACCCTACCCCAAGATGTCCCAAGCCCTGTCGTTCCCTACTCTGCGGAAAACTCAAAACCATTTCTCTAATGCCCGCGCCTTGGAACGGAGTGATCTGACATCTGGTGCTCTTTCTCCAAGATGTTTGTTTGCCCACATAAATGTTGTGCAAAATGTTGAGAAAATACGTAGTAAGGGCGGGTACGTTAAAACCATCTTAATTTATTATTAACATATACATATTAGATTTGTCTTAAGAGAAAAAAATAAGCGAATAGAAGAGAGAAGAGAACCGGCTCTTATTTAGCAGCAGCATTGCACGCGGGAAACAATATACTATCGTCAGCTAAAAGTCGGAGTTGGAGCAAGTATGCTTATTTTAGATGATATGAATGAGAGATAGTTATTGTACAAGCTTTAATGTTATAGCCAAAAGTGTTTATCTAGAGACAACTTTTAGAGATAGTATAGTACAAATTAGATTTATTGTTTACTTTAAATGACATGGATGAGAGATAAAGTAAGTAGTAAACTTTGTTATTGTACCTGATAGTACAAATTAGATTTATTGTTTACTTTAAATGACATGGATAAGAGATAAAGTAAGTAGTAAACTTTGTTATTGTACCTGATATAAAACATAGCTCAAGTTTGGGCAGATGTCTCTTTTTTTCATTAGCACCTTGTTAACGCTAAAAACTTGACGAAGGGTTAATAGCTCCCAGCACATGTTATGATTACCACCATCGACTTTATCCTTACTCTTTAGCTGATGATGTAACCATCCTTTCAACTAATACAAATGCCTATGTTTGTACGTTATGATTACCACCATCGACTTTATCCTTTCTCCTTTTCGTGTATTGCCTCATAATTGATGTAATCAGCTCCAATCAGTTGTATTGGCTTTAATAATGTCAACCCACACCAATGCCTTACTGTTCCAACTTTCCCAGCGGTTTTCGCGCCAACCGTAACGATTTTCCCGCGTAACTTCATGACCGTATGCTTCCCTTTCATTAATTACGGTAAATTTCGGCTGAAATTACCCACCTCTGCCACTGAGTTTACCACTCTATAAATACGAGCCCCCTTTTACCTGTCATTTTCACACAACCAATCTCACTCCCTCGGCAATCGGCTTCTGTAGCTCCTCCCTTAGCTTCCCCTCATCGGCTCAAGCCAATGGATCCTCAACAAGTACTCATCTCTGAATCTGATAGAGAAAACCAATATTGCTTAGGTCCGATAGGTCACTTAGAGCTGTCAGTAGTCAGAGATGAAGAAATTCCCCGACTTCCACTGTCGGCCCCTGAGTACAACATAGAGGATTGGAGTAAAAGTTTTACATCTTGGCCGACGATGCTCAAGGGGTGGAAAAACTGGTACAACAGAGTAGCTGCCGAAAATATGCCACTGTGGGAACGGATCGGCATATCAGAATGCTTGCCGCTGTCGCTAGCCGATCCTATGGCAAATGAATCCATGATAGCTTGAGCATGTTACTTTTGGTCGGACACCTTCAATGCCCTCATGCTCTGACCTGGTCTTATCGGCCCAACCCTACTAGATGTATCCATGCTCTGTTGCCTCAGGCCTGACGAAGATCAACTATCGACTTTCAGTGCTAAGCCAGAATACAAACTAATCTCAACCAAAGGGGAAGGTTGGAGCCAATACTTATCAGAGAACAAGGGAACAGGTCCAGTATCGGTCATGGAGCACGTGGCTTTCCTTAATATGTGGTTAGACCGATACTTGATCTGCGGTGCCTCTTTGGGCCCGACACAAGTGTATCAGCCTCGATCTCCTCTTGCTATCCTGGGCGTGATCGTATCTGCTTCAATCTCTGATTTTACTTGTATCGGCCTCGATTTCCTTTTTAGCATACTCCATGCCAAATAATCGTGCCTCCTCAATCTAAAACCATATCGGCTTTCCTCATACTCGTCTTCTCGGCACCGAATCCGAATCGGCTTACTCCTTCCGATCCTAACACCACACCGATTTTGAACTCACATCAGCTTCTTCTGTTTCCAATGTTAGGTGCTAACACACCTAGACAACAAGCAAACGAGAAGAGTAGATACTTGGAAAATGCATTTTTCCTTTCTCGCATCATTCTATGGCCCAGTTCGTTTCAGCTTCTAGATTATAGATTATGGATTATGGGAGGAGTTGTTTTTTATTATGGGAGAATCAGGCCGATCCAGCTACAACTTTTAGGTTTCGGACCGAGCCGACGAGAATCAGCAAGAATCAGTGAGAATTAGGTTTCAGCCAGATTCCGATTATATATAACTAGTTACATGCCCGTGCGTTGCTACGAAAAAAAAATTGATAACGAAAAATAAAGATTAAAAAATAAAAAAAATTATTTCACAAGATCAAACATCTATCTTTAACGCTTTGTTTCTTGCGAAAGCTGGCTAATTAAAGCAACGCTTCGTTTCTTGCGTAGGGCAATTAAGCAGGGCAATTAAGCGGCAATTAATGACGTGGAAAGAACGAACCACTGCCACCAAGTGCTGCTTTAGAATAGTAGAGAAAAATCAGCTTCTCATTCTCAGAGAAGCTGAAACGAACGGGTCTATAGTCTTTTTTTTACAATAGGTTTTCCCTGCTTTTATTGAAAGCAAATAAGAACACCATACAATTTCTTTAGACTTCAGAGCTGGGAGATTATAGTTGCTTGATTACTTGCTCAAATAACAGAACCTATACATTTTCTGATGCATCCCTGACTAAACAAGCAATACAGCCTTAAACCATACAGTATCGAACGGTTGGTCTCATCTTGGTGTGGGACCTATGTGAGCTACTGATGCATCCCCTACCTGTTCCAACTCGAGCACGCTTTTCTGTCTCGGGTCACTTGCTTGGGCATCACTGTGCAAGTCACCACTTGTTGCCCTGAGATTGTTTGCGCAAGCTTGGGGGCTTGAGCTGTAGTAGCCCATTGCATGAGACACCTCCAGCTCCAGGCGCTCCTTGAGCTCCACCACAACGTCAGTCATCGTTGGTTGCCATGGGCGGATCTTCGCGGTTTGGGTAAAGCTTTTTTAGTTGATTTGATTACGGTGCCTTGATTACGACATTGGCGGTATGGGATTGGTAAAATCTTAAAAAGTATTTGTATCGTAGTTTTAGCAAATTTAGAAAAAATATACATCTGTATTGAAAGTTTTCTAGCTCCCGCTGTCGTGGATGAAGCGAAAGAGGAGCCACCTTCCATCACGGGTTTCAGGGAAGCAAGATTTGGATCGAGTTGCTGGCGATTTTGTTTGGGTAATTGTTTGCTGCTACTTGAGCTTATGCAGCAAATGCACTGGCTCTTGCAAAATTCTCATGTAAGGTGAACTGCTGCGAGTGTCCGGTTCCATTTCCCGTTCAATTTTTTTTTTTTTTTTTTGAAAATAAAGGCAGGAATTTTGCCGAATCAATTAAGTTAGAAAAGTAGCTTAAATACAAAGAGCGAAATCGGAAAGCAAACGACAACGGTGATAACTAGCAAAGGGAAGAGAAAGACAAAGAAAAAGAAAAACCGCCTCCTTGCAAGGCGGTAACGGTCAGCCGAGACACACGGCTACTCAGAGGAGTTAGACCTTCGAGCAAAATGGAAAGACGAGAAATCATGAAGGATTTGCTGGACGACCACTGAGACCAGAGAGTATTAATTGTTGAAGATGCGAACTTGCGTCCTTTTCAAATATTTCAGAAGGAAAAGATCAGCATCCGTCGCAACGTGCAGGCATCCATCTCCATTCCGACGCGCTTACACCTAGCTCGCTCATTCTGTTTTAAATCTTATCTTCTCCTGGCTCCTTCCCGTATATTTCCACACAAATTAATCGTAATCTCCTCCTCATTTTCGCAGACCGGCTAATCATGATCTCTAGCAGTGGAAAGTAGTGGCTTTTGCTTGGCTGGGGTATTGTTCATTAGTTTTGTCATTACGACATTAACTAATTGTGTGTTTGGTTGGAGAGTGAGGTGGAATGGAATGATTCCATCCCAAATTTCAGGCATGGAATGGCTTCATCCCAGATTTCAGGGATGGAATGGTTCCATCCTGCATTTTCGCATTGCAGCCCACTGTCACTCTCACATTCTAAGTGGGATGGCTGCGTTCCAGAAAATTTTTAGAACCTGGCCGTCCCAAATCTAGAGAGAATATTCTCTTTTCTGGAACCAAGTCATCCTCAGCTCTCCAACCAAACACTAGACTTGGTGGAATGGGATGGTTCCATTCCACTCCATCCCACTAACCAAACACACAATAATGGAGTAAGTAACCGTCCTTGGATGCGTCCAGTCCATTAGTCATTACGATTTACGACATTAGTTTTGTCATTACGACATTAACTAATGGAGTAAGTATAATATGCCTCAGTACCTCTAAGAATTTAAAAAATGCTATAAAATCGTATTTTTAATAGACTAAATTTATCGATTGAATTTGTTTCGATTTTGGTGGTTTAGGAATTATAAAGCTTTAAAATTATTTGTATTGTATTTTTATCAAATTTTAAATATATATGTTGTATTTATAATGTTACGAAATCGGGAAAAAATCGTATTTAGCACATGTTTGAACCCGTAATTCCAAAATGATACAACTTTTTGGCGTATTTACAGAAAACACACCCATGGCCGGTTCCTGGGGTACCACTCATGCATGGCCGGTTTTTGGGCAACCATAGATGGGCTTGGCCGGTTCTCCATTTCCCATAGAAGCCATGGCCGGTTCCCATTTCCCATAGAAGCCATGGCCGGTTCTTGGTGTCCCATACATGTTCTTGGCCGGTTCCTGGGGAGCCATACATGGCCATGGCCGGTTGCTAGTGTCCCATACAAGCTCACATGCACTATACTGGAAAACTAGCATCAGATCAGATCGTAAACTATACAATGTCACTGCAGACCGAATACAAGCAATCTTCGAATTCCAAAAGTTATACACTATACAAGCACTCTGTGATATGCACTATAGTGAGTACTCTGTGATATGCACTATATTTTGACCCGTAATTCGAAAAGTTGTACTATACAATGTCATCAGATCGATTATTTATTTCAGCCGAATACTAGCACTCTATTGAAATACTATACGAATTGTCACTCACTTATGCAAATTTGAAAACATAATCGCTTATTGAAATTTTGATCAGACCTCTTCCGCTTTTTTCTTTTCCTAATTAGCCATGCACTAAGTTTTTTCCTTTTCCGAATTAACTCCTAGTTGCTTCCAAAATCGAATCCGTAAGCTTGCTAGTTGCTACTAAGTCACCCATGTAAGACCCACACTTTGATGTGTTCAAGACCCAAGCCTTCATTCACATTTGATATGGCGAATCTTGCTGTCACTTCTTGCGAGGTGAATTTGTATCTTTTCGATTTCCAAAAAAGGATATAATAGTTTCACGTTGTACAAAATGCAAAGGATTTAAGCACTGAATAATCGGTTCTCAAGAAACCAAACTTTCGAAAATTTAGGTGTTCAAACCTGGAATTCGAGACTAATAGGATGTATTGCAATATAGCCCGGCTCTCATGGCTCAACAGAAAGAAAAGGAATCAAGCAAAGAAGGCTACCAATTGATGATCGCTTACGATCGTTGTGATTAACATGAAGGTACTTGTCATATCACCTTTTTCGTGCTTTTGTTATATCACCTTTTGAGCCTTTTGTCATACGGGTTTTTTGCAAATCTGCAGTCTTCTTGCAAAAATTACATTTAGACGTGATATTTTACGTGCCAAAAGGCTAAAAGTTAACGCTGACAACAAAACTTAGGGTTATTGCGCCAAAGATATTTTTGTAGCAGAGAAAGGTGTAAATAAAATATTTTCCCAGAATATGGTACTCCATATATCGTAGAGCAAATCTGCAGTCTTCTTGCAAAAATTACATTTAAACGTGATATTTTACGTCACGAAAAGGCTTAAAAGTTAACGCTGACAATAAAACTTAGGTTATTGCGCCAAAGATATTTTTGTAGCAGAGAAAGGTGTAAATAAAATATTTTTCCAGAATATGGTACTCCATATATCGTAGAGCAAATCTGCAGTCTTTTGCAAAAATTACATTTAGACGTGATATTTTACTGCCGAAATGGCTTAAAAGTTAACGTTGACAATAAAACTTAGGGTTATTGCGCCAAAGATATTTTTGTAGCAGAGAAAGGTGTAAATAAAATATTTTCCCAGAATATGGTACTCCATATATCGAGAGAAAATCTGCAGTGTTCTTGCAAAAATTACATTTAAACGTGATATTTTACTGGTCTAAAAGGCTTAAAAGTTAACATTGACAATAAAACTTAGGGTTATTGCGGCAAAGATATTTTTGCAAAGCAGAGAAAGGTGTAAATAAAATATTTTCCCAGAATATGGTACTCCATATATCGTAGAGCAAATCTGCAGTCTTCTTGCAAAAATTACATTTAAACGTGATATTTTACTGTCTAAAAGGCTAAAAGTTAACGTTGACAATAAAACTTAGGGTTATTGCGCCAAAGATATTTTTGTAGCAGAGAAAGGTGTAAATAAAATATTTTCCCAGAATATGGTACTCCATATATCGAGAGCAAATCTGCAGTGTTCTTGCAAAAATTACATTTAAACGTGATATTTTACTGGTCACTAAAAGGCTTAAAAGTTAACGCTGACAATAAAACTTAGGTTATTGCGCCAAAGATATTTTTGTAGCAGAGAAAGGTGTAAATAAAATATTTTCCCAGAATATGGTACTCCATATATCGTAGAGTAAATCTGCAGTCTTCTTGCAAAAATTACATTTAGACATGATATTTTACTGTCACTAAAAGGCTTAAAAGTTAACGTTGACAATAAAACTTAGGTTATTGCGCCAAAGATATTTTTGTAGCAGAGAAAGGTGTAAATAAAATATTTTCCCAGAATATGGTACTCCATATATCGTAGAGCAAATCTGCAGTGTTCTTGCAAAAATTACATTTAAACGTGATATTTTACTGTCACTAAAAGGCTTAAAAGTTAACGTTGATAATAAAACTTAGGGTTATTGCGCCAAAGATATTTTTGCAGCAGAGAAAGGTGTAAATAAAATATTTTCCCAGAATATGGTACTCCATATATCGTAGAGCAAATCTGCAGTCTTCTTGCAAAAATTACATTTAAACGTGATATTTTACTGCCTAAAAGGCTTAAAAGTTAACGTTGATAATAAAACTTAGGTTATTGCGCCAAAGATATTTTTGTAGCAGAGAAAGGTGTAAATAAAATATTTTCCAGAATATGGTACTCCATATATCGTAGAGCAAATCTGCAGTCTTCTTGCAAAAATTACATTTAGACGTGATATTTTACTGGCCGAAAAGGCTTAAAAGTTAACGTTGACAATAAACTGCCGATTTATTGGAGAACGGGCTCCGCCGAGCTTACTTGTTGAATGGGGATCAACAGAGCCCGCCGCACGGACCGAAGAGAGCGTTCGAGCGATGCGAGGTCGGGAGAAGAAGAAAAGGGGGGCACGGTGTTTTTATCCTGGTTCGGGCCTCTCACCGCCGAGATAATAGCCCTACTCCAGTGTATTGTGTTCTATCTTCGTGTCCCCTCCCTGTTACAGATCTTCAGGGGGGTTTAAATACTACGACTAGAGATACGAAGAAGGTAACTACCTCCTGGGATCACGCTATGTATCCATATCCGTGATCCGCTGTCCTTGATTCCCGCGTTATTTGAATTTCGGGTATGATCTCCCTTGATCTCTGGCTGATTGGTTGGCTCCTTCCTTCCTTGTAGCGTTCGCTGGGCCCTCCGACTAAACACCCGAGTAGGTCGTGGCCTCTACGAGCATGCTTGCTCGTGGAGGGGGGCGTGTTTGGTGCTTCTGCGAGTTAAGGCGCAGACGCGTATGCTCGGAGGAGAAGGAGGGATGCTCGTTTCGTTCTCCCGAGCATCTTCTTTTAGTACCACAAGGTCGGCGGGTTTAGCTTTTACTGGGTACCGTGGTCTTTTGCCAGATAGCCAATCCCCGACAGCTAGCCCCCGAGGTTCAAGTGGGGAACCCTCGGGCTTCCCCTTGAGCCTAAGAAGACTTGAGGGGGGATTGAACTTCTTTTGATCGTGGTGCACGACCATTTTACGCCGGGATACGAGCTTCTTTTCCCGCCACAGGCTGCTCGCTGGGCGCTGGCTGCTTGGTTGTTCTCGCGGTTCCTTCTCGTGAGAAGCCTCCTCAGAATTCAGATTTCTCGGCTGAAGCGGCGCTTTTTCCGGCCAGTGTTGCTACGTGATAGGCGGCGATTTTTATCCCGCCTTCACTGCCTTTTAACCCTTTCTACCGGAGAGGTCGGAGTTACACCGTGTCTCTTTGCTCGTCTTCGGCCAAAAAACCTTCCAAGAGCCCTAGCGCCCAAGAACCCTTTTCGCTCCTCTTCCTTCTTTGGCCATGGCGCGCTTCAAGGTCAGCCAGATGACCCGAAGGAGGCTCCAGGCGCTCACGGATGAGGGGTACGTCGACCCAAGCTCGGGTCGAGTGCCCGGGGGCGACGTGGTGCCAGCACCGCGGGAGACGGAGATCGTCTCCTGTGAGTTGTATGCCATCAACGGGCTTCGTCTGCCCGAGAGCGACTTCCTCGCCTCCGTGCTTGCCTTCTGTGGGTGCGAGATCTCTCATCTCCACCCCAACTCTATCCTTTCTCTCGCAATCTTCTCCTATCTTTGCGAGGCGTACGTGGGCGTAGTGCCCACGGCTAGCCTTTTCTTTCACTTCTACTCCCCCTTTCGCACCGGCCGTGATGGCTCCGCCGGTTGCGTTTATCTCCGCCTCCGGACCAACCGACCATACGAGTATCCTCTTGTCGCTTTGAAGGACTCGGTGTCGGGTTGGGCCGACCTCTGGTTCTACCAGAAGAAGGCGGAGGGGTCCCAGTTGGTCTACACTGGGGAAGACGCTCCGCCTACTGAGACGGCGCGCCCGCCCGTGCAACCCGAGGAAGAGCGGGTGCTCAGGGCGATCGCTGAGCTCGCCAGATGGGGCTCATCGTCGAGATATCGCCAGGATTTCACTCTTCAACCGGTGTCCCTGAGGCGCCGCGAGCACCCCTTCTTCGAGGTGACCGGGTGGCATGACCTCACCCGTGAGGACAACGCAGGTATGTTCCTGGACTCCTTTCCCGAGCATCGCTGCTTTCTGATGATCGGTGCTATATACATATATATATATCTTTTGTCTTAGTCTTCGGTTGTGACGCAGCTCCGAGGACGGATCAAGTTGACGAGAGGGTCGCCGAGATGTTCGGTGCCCCGAAGGAGAAGGAGCTGACGCCCAATCGTCAGGTCCCCAAGAACATCTTTGACCGCGGCGACGCGGTAAGTACATCTTCCCGCTTCCGCTCGGGGGCATGTTTTCCGAGCTTATTCCTCCCGATTTCTGTTTGCAGGAGAAGGTCGCCCTTGAGCTTGCGGTGTCGAGCGCTGCAAAGATCGCCGCAAGCCAAAGATCGGCCAGGGCTCCCGCAAGAGGATGGCGGGTCGAGGCCGCCAGGCATCCGCCTCGCCTCCCCGCGCCAAGCGGTCGAGGCGCCGAAGCCGACCAGACTCCCCACGCCGCACCTTGAGTACGCCGACCGCCAGGAGGTAAGCGAACTCCGACCTGGTTTGATGACTTCAAACGGAGGAGGCCGGAGCCGATGAGCCGATCGGAACAGCTCGCCGAGCAAAGCGAGGAAGGCCGAGGAGGAGGCCAGGTCCTCCCGACCAAGGAGCGGCCGGAGAGGCAGATCAAGGCCCTCCAGACTGGGCTTACTCGGGTGGTCGATGACCCCGAGGAGGAGGAAGAAGAGGAGGCCACCTATGCTCGGGTCGGAAGGAGCAGGAGGTCGACCTCTCAAACAGCCTCGACGCTGGAAGAGGTCGACATGGACGACGCCGACCCGGCGATGGCACGTGCGCTGACGCCGCGGAGGAGCGCTGGCCGTGGTCGTGGGCCGAGGCCTACGAGGCCGCCCGCCGCGGCAGTCGCCTGCGGGCCCGGCGAGGAGGCCGAGGAGGATGGCGCCGCCACGGCGTAAGGTAGGTTCCTACTTCATTCTCTTATTCTGTTCTTGTCTCGCGATTTTCTTCGGGCTAACCCCACCCTGTTTGGCGTGGGCGTGATAGCTCGGATGTCGTTTTTGGACTTCCGCCAGATGGCTGAGGAGGTTATCGACTCTGCAGTTGACGCCGAGCTCGACCGCGTCGTCGACCAAGTGATGGCCGAGATGGGGGAGGAGCCAGCGCCAGCTACGGACCCCGTGGAGCCCGAGCTTCCCTCGGCGGGGCCCGAGCTTATTCCATCCGCGGAGAAGCAGGAGCCGCAGGGGGCTGAGGACCAGGAAGCCTTGGCCTTGGTCCCTTGCGAAGGGGTAAGCGCAAGCGAGCCCCAAGCGACGGGCTCCGACGGTCAAGGGGTGGTGGCTTTTGACCCACCGCCCTCGGCCGTGAGCCAAGAGGAGGAGCGGCCGCCGCCGCCACCACCTCCAATCAAGGACCAAGGGGGAGATGCGGTCGTGATCGACCGTCCACTCTTGGCCGCGGAAATGATCGCCGAGCCCGACCAGCTGCCTCCGTCCACGGGCCACGAAGAGGAGGTGGTCGTTGATGACCAGCTGCCTCCGTCCGCGGGCCACGAAGAGGAGGTGGTCGTTGATGACCAGCTGCCCCCGGCCGCGGATCACGAGGAGGAGGTGGTCGTTGATGACCAGCTGCCCCCGGCCGCGGATCACGAGCCGGAGGTGGTCGTCCTCGACCAATCGCCTCCGGGCGTGGAGCTTCCATTGCTTCCGGCCGCGGAAGTGCAAGGGGCGAGCGGCAGCCGGCGCCACCCGGCACAATGCCGAGCAGGAGGAAGGCGGCCGCGAGTCGCCTGTTGATGCAGAAGAACAACCTCAGGGCGTCCTGGGGTTGGTTGAAGGCGGACACGTCGTTGCCCTCCTGGAGCACCAGTGCCCAGGAGGGGCAAGATCTGACGTGCCGGCTCGGGATCGATGGCCTGCGTGGGTTAATCCCTTTTTCCGAAAGCCGGGCGCTATCGACCGCCCGCTTCAGGACAAGCCGGTCACCGGCTCTTCCGTAAGCGCTTTGCTTCTAACTTTCGCCATGAGGCGAGCAATCTTCAAGGGTTCTTCTCGACCTTCCTTCCTTTTCTTCTTTTTGCTCCAAGTTTGCGCGAAGGCTATGGAGGACATCGATGCCTCCGCAGCCCAAAGCAGAGGAGTTCGGGCGCATTCATCGCGAGCAAGACGCCAAGATCGCCGATCTCGAGCGCCGGGTCTCCGAGGTGCGCGAGGCCGACTGAAGGAGCCGGAGTCGGCGAAGAGCCTCGCTGTCGGACTTCTGACCAGCCTCTTTGAGAGCGAGACGGCGAAGAACACTTCGGAATGTATGTGCCGACCTCGAAGAGGAGCTGGGAAGTTGCGCCGGAGGTCCTCGACCTGCGCCGAACTCCAACGAGCTCGGAGCGAAGAGGCCCACCAAGGAGGTGCAGCTTCTGACAAATGGTCAAGGTCGCGCCGCTCGTCGGAAAGTTTTGGACCTGGAGGCGGAGGTCGACTCCCTTAAGGAGGAACTTGCTGCCCTTCAGGTCGAGCGTAGGTCTTAGCTCTTCTTTTATTTTTAGCTCGTGCAAACCCTGTAAAAAAAACAACATTTCGGGTTAAATGAGCAAACTCGCAGGTGTTTGATCCTTGCCTGTTTTTCTCGAGTCCGCCTTCAACATATGCCTATATGATCCCGGTTCTGCAGAATAAGTTCCTACATAAGAGCATATAGCATAGATACGAGCAAAGGATCCTTGGAAGAAGGGACGGAACGCTCCTATCATACGGAGCTGTTGCGAGCACGAGTTTGTTCACGAAAAAATTTAAGGGTCGCTTTGGTCGTGACGATTTTTTGAATGAGATAAGTAGGTTGGTTGCGTCGAGAAGAAATGTGAGCACAGAGTAGACGAACTTTAAACCAACATTACGTAGAGCCACCATACCCGAGTGGTCACTGAACCGGGCTTAGAGTGGATGCTCGCGCCCGACCACGCATACAGTGAAGAGCTACTGTGGAAAGTGAACGATTGGGCGAGCATCCGGCCGGGAGCCAAGGGAAATGGTGCGCACATACTTGTCGGACAAGTTCGTCTGCAATGCTGCTAGATGACGATGCTCGTTCGACAAAGCGAGGACGAAAACACGAGAAAGAGGGAAACGTTTTATTGGAAAGAACGCAAGGGGTGCGAGATAGGAGTACTCGTCTAAACGTAGAATTTACGCAGTTGGTCGATGTTCCAGTCTTTGGTGAGCTCCCGACCATCCGCATCGCGAGGCGAACAGCCCGGGCGTTCTGTAGACACGAAAGTGTAGGGTCCTTCACACCTTGGGGTTAGCTTGTTGTACTTCGACTGGTCTTGAACTCTTCTTAAGACCATGTCGCCGACTTGCAGGACCCTAGGCCTGACCGCCTGGCCGCATGCCTACGAAGAGCCTCAGAGGTAAACCGCAGACGGAGCAACGCCCGCTCGCGTGTCGCCGACGAGGTCCAGGTCGACGAGGCGCTCAACCTCTTGATCGACGGAATCGATCGCTTGCACCTTGGGGAACCCAAAGACGATTTCGCAGTGTAATGGCCTCCGCACCGTAGACGAAGTCGGAAGGCGCCTCGCCTGCGGGCTCGACCGGGTCGTGGTGCGACAGACCAAAGAACGGCGGGAAGCTCATCCACCCATCGCCGCTAGGCCGGTTGAGGGTCTTAAAGACCCTCTTTTATGCCCTGGACTAGCTGCCCATTTGCTCGCTTCTACGCTCCGTTACTCTGTGGATGTGCCACTAAGCGAACAGACCTTGGTCCCGACTCTCCTCGCAAGAACTTTGGAACAGTTCATTTGGTGAATCGGGTCCCGTTGTTCAGATAAGACGGTTGGGTACTCGAACCGAAGTTACCACATTGTCAGCGAGGAATCTCTAGGCCGCTCGGGCCGAGATGGTCGAGACGGGCTCGGCCTCTATCCACTTAGTGAAAGTGTCGATGGCCACGAGCAAATACTTGCAGCCTTTCCGACCTCGTGAAAGGGTCCAAGGACGCCGAGCCCCTGTGTCGAGAATGGCCACGCAGCGGTATGGTTTGCGTGGCATATGTCAAGTTGACGGGATTTGCGAGCATGGAAATGGCATGCTCGGCAGTCGTTACGATTGACCGTCGCCCGTCAAGGCCGTGGCCAAGAGTACCCTAGACGGAAGGCCTTGCTCACAAGCGCCCCGAAGACGAGTGAGCTCCGCACATTCCTTCATGGATATCACGAAGAAGGTATCGCCTTCCTCCCGAGAGACGATCCGAAAGGATCCCTAATGCGCTTTTCCAGATAGGTCGCCTTCGATCACCTGACTTGAGAAGATCGCCTTATTAGCCGGAACGCCGGCTTCTTCCTCGGGCAATGTCCCATGCGCAAGATATTGGATGAATGGCGCCATCCGCTTTGCACTTTGCTCGAGGAAGGAGACCCTACCGCCGGTCTCTCGTGCCTCCTCTTCAGAGGGAATGGAGGGCTTATGTAGGTGCTCGACAAGCACCCCGCCGAGCGGTGGTCCGAGAGGAACCGACCTTAGACATTTGGTCACCAGTGAATTATCCTTCCTGGGATGTAGATTACTTCAAAATTCTTGAAGTATTTCTCCATCTTCCTTACTTCGCCAGGTATAGCGCCATTGAGGTATCGAACACCGATACTCCTTGTTGACCTGGTTTACGACCAACCGTGAATCGCCCTTCACAAAGTGAGCCGTTGGACTCCTAGCGATTTACATGCTCAAGCCCGCCAAAAGGCCTTCAGATTCGCCGCCGTTGTTAGTCGCAATAAATGTAGTTGGATGGTGTAAGACGACGCCAGCCCCCGAGCGCTCGTATGCTCGGGATCCATCGAAATACAGAGTCCAGGAGTTTTCCCTCGAATCGTTGGTTCCGCTGGCTGGTGGAGCCGGAGCCGACCATTCTGCCACGAAATCAGCCAAGACTTGTGATTTTATCGCCGTGCGCCGAGAACACCAGCTCGAACTCACGAGCTCCATTGCCCACTTGGCTATGCGACCACCGGGCGCCCTGATTTTTCAGGATTTCCGAGTGGGAAACCGGTCGGCACCACGATCTTGTGTGCTTGGAAGTAGTGACGCAACTTCCTCGGAGGCCATCAAAGAATGAGTACAGAGTTTCGGACCTCGGTAACGCTCCTTTGGTCCATGAAGCACTTTCACGACGTAATAGATAGGTCGCCGGGTACCATCTCTCTCTACCGCTAACACCGAAGCTTACCGCTATGGGTTGCCGCCAGGTATAGTAGCAATTCTTCCTCGCCAGGTGTGACGAGGACGGGCGGTTGGGAGAGGTATCGCTTAGCTCTTTGAACGCTGCTGATCGCCTTCCTCCGTCCACGTGAAGCCATCATGTTTATGGAGGGCTTTAAAGAAAGGTAGTCCTCGCCTCAAATGAGACGAACCGGCTTAAGGCGGCCATTCTTCCTGGCCGAGCTTGTACTTCCTTTACGCACGTGGGCGACCTCATGCTCTCAATGGATTCGATATTCTACTGGATAGCCCCAACGCCATGTGGTCCGACCATGTAGCAGAGCACAATGACGGCCTTCACGCCGAATACGCATTTTTCCTGGATTTAGCTTTATTCGATGCTTATTGAGGTTACGTAAAGTTTCTTCCAAGTCAAAGAACGTGACCCAAGCACTCTTGCTTTTGACAACTATGTCGCCGACATAGACCTCCAAATTTCGACCTACTTGGTCTGCGTGAAAGTCTTCGCATGAGGCGCCGAAAGGTTGCTCTCGCATTTCTCGCATCGAAAGACATGGTCGAGCAGCGTAAGGTACCGAATGGGGTGATGAAGGAAGTCTTTTCCTCGTCTTCGCGCGACAGTCGATTCGATGATAGCCTGAATAGGCGCTCTAGGAAGCTCATGGTTCAGTGACTCGCGCCGCTGGCCCACCAATTGGTCTATGCGAGGCAACGGTAGTTGTCTTTTGGGCACGCCGCGTTCAAACCTGCGTGGTCGACGCACATGCGCCACTTGCCTCCTTTCTTCCTCGACCGGAATCGATTGGCTAGCCACCGGAGTGCTCGATCTCTCCGATGAAGCCACTTTTAGGAGTTTATCAAGTTCCTCCCGATGATTGCCTGCTTTTCCGGGAAAAGCGCCTAAGTTTCTGTCTCACCGTTTTTGTCGTCAATCATAGCTCAGCTCGACCACCTCCCTTAGACTCCGGCATGTCGGATGGTTCCCGTGCGAACACATCCGACCTTGCCCTGAGGAAGGTGACGAAGCTCGAGTTCCTATTTGGGATCTAAGGAAGATCCCAAATGAACGATTTGGCCGGTTCCGACTGCTGAGCGAACAGCCTTGGTCTCTCCTCCAGCCGAGGGCAAGTTTAGGCCGGAATGCTTCGGCTCTGGTCGACCGCGAGTGGGTAATCGACCGACCATATCTAGGGCTCTTTCGCCGCAATTGAGTGCGGACTTGTGGTTCCTTTGATGGTTATAACTCCGCTCGGTCCAGAATCTTCGTGCACCGATACGCTGCGTGATGAGAGGCGGCCATGAACTTGGCCAAGGCCGGCCTGCCGAGGATGGCGTTGTAGGCCGACTCAAAGTCTACCACCTCGAAAGTGATTAGCTCCGTTCTGAAGTTACTTGGGCCGCCAAAACTTATGGGCAGGACGACCTGTCCCAGAGGTTTGATCGAGGTGCCCGGGACTATCCCGAAGAAGGGCACGGCCACACTCTTGATTTTGGAACGAGGAATCGCATCTCGCCCAAAACCTTGGTCAAATAAGGTCCAAAGAGCTCCTGAGTCTATGAGGACCCGACCGAACTCAGTATTGCTGATGGTGGGGTTCACGACCATCGGAAGCCTCTGGGGTTTGGTCATCCCAAGGGGACAATCGTCCTTGGAGAAGGTGAGGGATACCTCAGACCATTTCAGCTGCTGCACCGGAGGCATACCCTGGGTAACCTGGTGCACTTCTCTTGCGGCGTCCTTCAAGTCCCGGCGGGACTTGTAGGCGGAGGAGCCCCCGAAGATGACCGCTATGTGATTCCTTGGTTCTTGGTATTCCATGTCATCCTCACTTTCCTCGGCGGGCTGTTTTCCTTTGTCATTTTCACCCTGCTCTGGAAGCGTCGGCATGGGACCCTCGCCAGAAATCGCTTCCAGCGGTAGGACCATGTTCGCAATTCCGTAGGTCGTGCCCGTGCCTGGTGAAGCGGACAAGAGAGGTCGCCTGCCGGTCCGCTTTGGTCGCCTCGTCGGGCTGGTCGCCTCGCCCTCGAGGCCTGTGTGGTTGTCCTCTCCCCGAAGGCGTTAAGCCCCGGCCAAGCCGGGTTGCTCGGGTTGTTGTTGTTCCACCGCGGCTACCATGGTGGCGAGGGTTGCTTTTTCTTCTTTTCTTGATCTTCTTGTCTACGCACTCGAGCCCTTTTGCTAGCCGAGGTCTCTAGGCCAGGTTGAGGCGGCAGCTTCTTCGCCCAAAGATCTTCTTCCATTGAACGGCTTCATCTGCGTTGGCGATCGATCGGCCATTCGAAGAGCTCGTTTCGCCGTTAGATCCGTGGATCTCCGTGTCCCGCGTGAAGCGCGACGCCTCGCACTCGAACTTGAAAGCTCGGACGACCGCCTCGCTCGATATGTTCGATCGAAGTTCCGACCGATAAACCTCTCGATTTAATTGTCGCAGGTTTCCTCGTCTGTCAGATCAAGCGCTCAGGTCGCGCTCCTTTCCCGGCGGATGTAACAGCCTCCGAAATTTGCTCGGGCGCTGGCGCCGAGCCGCCTCAGACCGTATGGAGCCTTCCTTCTGATTAAAAAGCCACGTACGAGCGGCTCCGTCCAGAACCGTCGGCAGGTAATTTGCCATCACCCCCTCATCGCCTCCGGCGGCGAGGATGGCGGTAGTATATATTGAGAGAAATTCGTCCGGGTTCTGGGTCCCGTTGAACCTTTCGATGTGGCCGGGCTTGAATCTGTTCGGCCATGCGACGTTCCGGAGGGAGCTCGTGAAGGCCTGGCAACCGGTTAGGATTTCGCTGTGAAATCCTCGGTCATAGCGTCCTCCCCGCGGGGCTTACACCCAACGCCCGGTGCGCGGGCCGTGTCGGGAGAAAACCTCATGCGACGGTCTTGCCGGGCGACCGCTTGGTCGTGGAGCCGCTCAGAGCGCCAGACCGGGCGATTATACGATATCGCCTGAGGTTGCTCTGCGGATCGCTCCGGCCTTTCCCGGATCAGGTTAGCGATCTGGGGCGATCTCCGAGCATGGCTCCGAGATTCACCTCTGTGCGAGCGCACGGGGGAGCGTTTGTGATGGTCCCGGGAAACACTCCGGGCATCCCGATCATGGGGAGGATCCGAGACTTTTAGCTCGACGGCAAGCCTTTCCAAATCTTCGGCTATGACCCTGCCCACGGCCTCTAAGTCTACTTGCTCGGGGAAACTACGCAGGTCACGCACGACCGCCGCTAAGGCAGAATCGCTCCCGCTTTCCGGTGAATCAAGCGGCGGTGAGCTTTGGCGACACTCCGGGGCGCGATCGGGAGTTCGGTACCCACGAGAGTTCCTTTCCGTCGAGGCGCGCCCCCCCTTTGCCTGGCGGTGAATGCTCGCGAGGGTCTTTCCCAAGGACGCCTCAGTGGAGTCCGCCGCCAGAGTTGTCGTGCTTGGCAGCGTCCGAGGATCCTTCTCCGGGCTCCGCACGGCTCCCGGCCACGTTGACTCGACGAGAGCGGGATGAAAGTGATGGGGACATCATTGTATCCCTTTGAGACGCAGTCTCTCGGTCGAGCTCTAGGTCGTCTGGTATGTCCAGGCCGTCGTAGAGCTCGTCGCAGTCATCCTCGGGGTCCCCGAGGGCAATGTCTGGGGAATGGAGGCCCTGCCCTCGCATTCCCGTGTCCGGGGAAAGGCTCCCAGACTCGGTCAGACCGATAGGATCGGTCACCCTGGCCGCTGTCGTCGGCGGCGTAGTACACGCCGTCATCTTCAACGTGGTCAAAAACACAAAGGTCCCGAGTGTCTCCCGAGTTCGGCATCCTCGAGGATCTTGATCTGCAGACGGAATCAAGTCGCCGATCCCCACGACGGCGCCACCGCCGACGATTGGAGAACGGGCTCCCGTCGAGCTTACTTGTTGAATGGGGGATCAACAGAGCCCCGTCGTACGGACCGAAGAGAGCGTTCGAGCGATGCGAGGCTCGAGAAGAAGAAAAGGGGGGCACGGTGTTTTTATCCTGGTTCGGGCCTCTCACCGCCGAGATAATAGCCCTACTCCAGTGTATTGTGTTCTATCTTCGTGTCCCCTCCCTGTTACAGATCTTCAGGAGGGTTTAAATACTACGACTAGAGATACGAAGAAGGTAACTACCTCCTGGGATCACGCTATGTATCCATATCCGTGATCCGCTGTCCTTGATTCCCGCGTTATTTGAATTTCGGGTATGATCTCCCTTGATCTCTGGCTGATTGGTTGGCTCCTTCCTTCCTTGTAGCGTTCGCTGGGCCCTCCGACCAAACACCCGAGTAGGTCGTGGCCTCTACGAGCATGCTTGCTCGTGGAGGGGGGCGTGTTTGGTGCTTCTGCGAGTTAAGGCGCAGACGCGTATGCTCGGAGGAGAAGGAGGGATGCTCGTTTCGTTCTCCCGAGCATCTTCTTTTAGTACCACAAGGTCGGCGGGTTTAGCTTTTTACGGGGGTACCGTGGTCTTTTGCCAGATAGCCAATCCCCGACAAAAACTTAGGGTTATTGCGCCAGCATATTTTTGCAGCAGAGAAAGGTGTAAATAAAATATTTTCCCAGAATATGGTACTCCATATATCAGAGAGCAAATCTGCAGTCTTCTTTTAAAAAATTACATTTAAACGTGATATTTTACGGGTTGCCGAAAAGGCTTAAAAGTTAACGTTGACAATAAAACTTAGGGTTATTGCGCCATCATATTTTTGTAGCAGAGAAAGGTGTAAATAAAATATTTTCCTAGAATATGGTACTCCATATATCAGAGAGCAAATCTGCAGTGTTCTTGCAAAAAATTACATTTAAACGTGATATTTTACGGGCTGCCGAAAGCCTTAAAAGTTAACGTTGACAATAAAACTTAGGGTTATTGCGCCAAAGATATTTTGCAAAGCAGAGAAAGGTGTAAATAAAATATTTTCCCAGAATATGGTACTCCATATATCGTAGAGCAAATCTGCAGTCTTCTTGCAAAAATTACATTTAAACGCGATATTTTACTGCCGAAAAGGCTTAAAAGTTAACGCTGACAAGAAACTTAGGGTTATTGCGCTAGCTTATTTTTGTAGCGCAGAAAGGTGTAAATAAAATATTTTCCTGCAATATGGTGTAAATAAAGGCGGATTAAATTATGAATTGGCGAGGTGGACCATATTTTATTTACACCTTTCTCTCACATAAAAATATGTCAAGCAATAACCCTAAGTTTTATTGTCAACGTTAACTTTAAGCCTTTTCGCAGCCCGTAAAATATCACGCCTAAATGTAATTTTTTGCAAGAAGATCGCAGATTTGCTCTCTCGATATATGGAGTACCATATTCTGGAAAATATTTTATTTACACCTTTCTCTCACATAAAAATATGTCGCGCAATAACCCTAAGTTTTATTGTCAACGTTAACTTTAAGCCTTTTCTACACTCGTAAAATATCACGCTTAAATGTAATTTTTGCAAGAAGATCGCAGATTTGCTCTCTCGATATATGGAGTACCATATTCGGGAAAATATTTTATTTACACCTTTCTCTCACATAAAAATATGTCGCGCAATAACCCTAAGTTTTGTTGTCAACGTTAACTTTTAAGCCTTTTCGCACTCGTAAAATATCACGCCTAAATGTAATTTTTGCAAGAAGACCTGCAGATTTGCAAAACCGTATGACAAAAGGCTCAAAAGGTGATATAACAAAAGCCTCAAAAGGTGATATGACAAATACCTTCATGTTAATCACAACGATCGTAGTGCTACCATCAATTGGTAGCCTTCTTTGCTTGATTCCTTTTCTTTCCTGTTGAGCCATGAGAGCCTGCTATATTGCAATACATCCTATTAGTCTCGAATTCCTGTGTTTCAACACCTAAATTTTCGAAAGTTTGGTTTCTTGAGAACCGATTATTCAGGTACTTCACATCGCATTTTGTACAACGTGAAACTATTATATCCTTTTTGGAAATCGAAAGATACAAATTCACCTCGCAAGAAGTGACAAAGAAGATTCGCCATATCAAATGTGCATGAAGGCTTGGGTCTTGAACACATCAAAGTTTGGGTCTTACATGGACTGACTTAGTAGCAACTAGCAAGCTTCTGGATTCGATTTTGGAAGCAACTAGGAGTTAATTCCGGAAAAGGAAAAAACTTCCGTGCATGGCTAATTCCGGAAAAGAAAAAACGGAAGGGGCTGATACAGTCAAAATTTCAATAAACGATTATGTTTTCAAATTTGCATAAGTGAGTGACAATTCGTATAGTATTTCAATAGAGTGCTAGTATTCGCCCGAAATAAATAATCCAGTACAGTGACATTGTATAGTACAACTTTTCGAATTACGGGTCAAAATATAGTGCATATCACAGAGTACTCACTATAGTGCATATCACAGAGTGCTTGTATAGTGTATAACTTTTGGAATTCCAAAGATGTTGCTTGTATTCCAAAGATGCTGATGACATTGTATAGTTTACCAAGACAAAGATAAAGTGCTAGTTTTCCAAAGATAGTGCATGTGAGCTTGTATGGGACACTAGCAACCGGCCATGGCCATGTATGGCTCCCCAGGAACCGGCCAAGAACATGTATGGGACACCAAGAACCGGCCATGGCTTCTATGGGAAATGGGGAACCGGCCATGGCTTCTATGGGAAATGGAGAACCGGCCAAGCCCATCTATGGTTGCCCAAAAACCGGCCATGCATGAGTGGTACCCTAGGAACCGGCCATGGGTGTGTTTTCTGTAAATACGCCAAAAAGTTGTATCATTTTGGAATTACGGGTTCAAACATGTGCTAAATACGATTTTTTCCTACGAAATCGTTGTATAAGACTATAAAATTATATTGTGAAGTGTCCACACCTATAGAGATTTTTTTTAGCTCTGGTATTGTTGGTGGTGTCTGCTCTTTGCATTTCAGCGCCAACTCTGGTACGTTCCAAGATCAGCAATGCTCTTGATGTTTACCTTCCGAGAGCCTCGGGCGTATCCATTCTGCAATGTAGGAGTCTCGGTGTCACTGACGGGGACCGCCGGTGGATGGCCCGTGATGAGCTCCAGACATTAGTGTTACTCCGAAGCTGTACACCTCAGTGGAAGCTGTACACCTCAGTGACTCACTCTTCGAACCAGCTCGGCTTCGGTTTTTCACGAAAATCGATCAAAAATCGTCAAAAACCGAAAATTTTAGAAACCGAGCTTTTGAACAAAAAAATTCAAATCAGATTTAAAAAAAACAAAAACCGGTCGGTTTTCTCGAAAAACCGCTCGACGAGTTGAACTTTTTGGGCGATCGGTTTCTTGAGCGATTTTCGTTGGTTTTCTCGAAAAACCGCTCGGCTTTCACCGGTTTTCGATCGGTTTTCATCACATAAATTTTTTCAATTTTTTGATTTTTTTTGAATTTTTTTTTGAATTGAACCGGTTTACCGACCGGTTATGATTTCGAACCGGCTCGATACGGTCGAAAACCGCGGTTTTCGACCGGTTTTCGACGGTTTTGCGAACCCTGGTCCAGATACCCCTGGGTACCTGCCGGTTGGGTGGTGAACTCATTGAGTCATGAATTTTTTTTTTAAATAATATATATTTTTATTCAAATTGCAAAAATATACCTTGATTCAAAAAATTTACAAAAATATACCTCTGTCGCCATTTAAATTGGCGACAGGGGCCTGTCGCCAATTCAAATGGCGACAGAGACCTCAACCTTGTCGACTAAATGAATCTACGACAAAATAATCCGTCGGTCAAATTCAATCCGTGACAAAACAGTCTCTATCGCCAATTGAAATGGCGACAGAGTCTCTGTCGCCATTTCAATTGGCGACAGAGGTATATTTTTGTAAATTTTTTGAATCGAGATATATTTTTGCAATTTGAATAAAAAAAGATATTATTTTTTAAAAAAATTCTTGAGTCATTGGCAAAAACCCTCGTCAGCCCAAAGTCGGATATCTTCGCCTCTAGATCAGCAAATAGCAGGTTCTTGGTCTGCACATCCCTATGGATCAGTGGCAGTTGGCATGACTTAGAGCATCTCCAGCAAGAGCCCCTAAAACAGAGTCCCTATTTTGGATTTAGGGGCTCTCCCTATTTTTTGAGGCCCTGTTTTCAGAGCACAAGTCCAAAGAATGTTCTTAAATCTCAAATTTCTATTTTACTTTTTCTTCTATTTTGACATATCCGCTATGTATAATCTTCATTTGACACCACTAAAATTCAATCAAAAATATTTGTAATACATAAAACATAAGCATATTAACATTTACAATTTAAAAACATGAAATTTAAAATTTAAATTTAAAATTTTCAAAACATGATAAAATTTTCGAAGCCTCTCATGTATTTTCCTATCTTCAATAATAGGGGTTGTACTCGTATCCCTGAGAATTGGGGCTGAGGAGGCAAATTTAGGGGCCTCCTAATTTTAGGGGCTTGAGTTGGGGGCCCCTGGGAATTGGGGCTAAGGAGGCAAATTTAGAGGCTCCCTAATTTTAGGGGCTTGAGTTGGGGCCCTGCTGGATCTGTTTTTTTTTACTGCACTCCCTATTTTAAGGTTTAGGGGCTGGTTTAGGGGCTCTGCTGGAGATGCTCTTATGTAGATACTCCAATCGTGCATCCATGACCAATGGGCAGTAAGCACATAACAAAACCATGGCATGGAAACTGTTTGGAAGCAAAATCTTTTGCATGATGAAGTGATGCCAAAAGCTCCAAAAATACCATGGTTTTCAAAACAGAATTTTTTTTGTTGCTTCCAAACACCTTATGCAAGAAACTATGAAAATATTTTGTTGCCAAACAGGCCCTTAGCCCTTAGGTGTGTACATACGTGCAAACCATGGGCAGAGTCGATGAAGCAATGTACATATTTTCTTGCAATATACCTCATTAGTTCGACGAGTTTTTAAAATTGAATGTAAATTCATATTTCCTTAGGTGAAATAAATGAATTAGAGTGATTAAGTGTAGCTGCACAAGGATAAAGTGTCATTAATATCTTCACATTACATAAGTTACGAAGGATATCCGGATCTACCCGAATTTTGTAGTTATTTGATTCGTATTCGTATTTGAGCATATTTGAATCCGTATTCATATCCGTTTGAAAAAAACTAATACGAATGTGGTTTCATGTATTCATTCATGTTCGATCTGTTTCCAACCCCAAAGGTTACGCTTGTCAGTGATGAATTTCTCAAGTTTTAGCTCCCTGTTTCTAGGTCATACAGAACATAAATGTCGAGAATTACTATGGATCTTATGAAATAAATAGGCGAGACTCAACACATTGGATTACACAATCAGCGAGTAAGCATTTTCTAGAGGAAGAAGCAATCAGTTTGCATGCTGAGAAAGCACGGGCCTGTAAACCCAAAGCACGGTACGACACAAATGTCTTTGAATCGGATCGACATGGTATGAATGATGGGTTGTGTCGAGTCTGTAAACTCGATATGATGGGCAGCATGATACAGCACGACCGACTGGACCGTACCTACAGGGGCAAAACCAGGATTTAAGGTTGAGGGGGGCAAGCCATCGAAGACACAAGATAAAATAGGCAACACCACTAACCATGATGCGTATATATATAATCTCCATTACATAAATAGCAAAATAAAATAGCATCTATTTTGCCAAACCAAAGAAAATTACATCTCAATTAAGTTAAATTTAGCTCTACGAGTATTAGCTAGATCATAGGCCTTAATAATATCATCAGAACTAATCATTGCTGCTAAGTCCCTTTCAATGTAAATGACCAAATAATCCCGCAAATAGGCATCTCCCATTTTGTTTCGAAGACGTGTCTTCGCAATTTTCATAGCTGAAAAGGCTCTCTCGGTGGTCGCAGTTGACACAGGGAGAGTGAAGAGTAATCTCAACAACCTATCCACCATCGGATAAAAAGAATCTTTACCCAGCTTAACTAATCCACTTGTTCAATCAGCCAGAGATGATAAATTTTTTAGTTCTGGATGGTTGCAAACATTAAGTTGAAAATGTGGCAGTTGGCACTCTAATTGCATTCTGTCGGCATTCTAGCCGACAGGCACCTCCTAATCGGGTGCTTGTAAGGTTCAAACGGGGGGCTTTCGGGGCAATCGCCGGAGGGAGAGAAACCGGGGTGCCGGGGAAGCTTGGAAGACTGGGGATGCTAGGTTTTCCCCAGGTTCGGGCCCTCCTTAGAGTAATAGTCCTAGTCCTGCTTTTCTTGTGATTGCTTGTGTTCTGGGATACGAACTAGAATCCTTACTTGAGAGAATCGAACCTCACATGGAAGAGTCGAACCCTTTCTCCCATGCACCCCGGCTCCCTTTTATACTTGGGCCGGCGGGAGCGCATGGGAGGCTTACACAGCAAGCTATACTCATTACACTGCCACGGGCGCATTTAATGCGCCCGTCACTGTTCTTACACCCCATTTAATTCCTGCCGCAGCCGTCACACTCCTGCCTAGGGCCCCACGCCCACCAACGCCGTCCGTTTCGTCAGGGGGAGGGGCGCTGCCGTGACGTCACCCGTAGTTAATACGCGCCTGGGGAAGACGCGTCGCCATACTGTAGCCTCCACACTCTGCATTTAATACGCACGATCCGCATTAAATGCCCTTGATCCTGGTGCCGCCGCCAGGTGGAGCGCCAGCTGAGTGGCTCGACGCCACTCGCCCACCGGGCGACCACCTTATCGGGCGCCAGCTGGCGTGGCTTCGACGCCACTGCCCACCGGGCGACCACCTTATCGGGCGCCAGCTGGCGTGGCTCGACGCCACTGTCCACTTGGCGACCACCCGGTGGCCCTGCTGCTCGCCGCGGCGGTGGGGTCCAGACGTGCCCTGCCCGCCTGGCGACCGTATTCATTGCGGGGGAGTGGGTACCCTGGTGTGGAATACGCCGACAGTAGCCCCCGGGCCCACCCAGGAGCGCCTTTTGGTTTTTCGCCTTCCTTTTTTCTTCTCTCTCCTCTTTAACTGACCTTCGGGAAACCGCTCAGTCTCCCGGGTGGGGCCTCTTAAATGCCCACGCGCCCCGCAACTTTAAATATCCTCCATCTTCTCCGGTTCCCAAGGCGGTTTGCGCAGTTATTCCCGCCTTGTAACCGTCGCACGACCCTTGGGATGCGCCCCCTTTATGGGGTCTTTTGAACTTCCCACTCGCGAGCCGCCGCGTCTTTTTGATTTTCCCGCTAAGCCTTCCCTCGCAACCTTATAAAAAGGCCGGCCATGAGGGGGGAGCGGTTCTCTTCCTTTCAAACCCCCTTTGCCCTGTTTTCTCTCGTCACCTTGAGTCCCTTGTTTCTTCTTTCCCGACGTGCTTCGGTGCTCTTCTGCACTTGATGGCTCCTCCGACTCCCTCCGTCACGATTCTGCCCCCTTCGTCTGTCGAGGAGGAGGGTGCCGCCAGGGTCTCCAGGCACGTTTCCGCGGGCGCCCTCCGAATTCGCCCCGGGACCATCGCGCCCCACTGCCGGCCTGAGGAGGTGGTCTTCTTCGGGTGGCAGCTTGTAGCCGGCCTGCTGCCGCCGGTTTCTGACTTCTACCTCTCCGTCCTCAACTTCTACGCCATTCAACACATCCATCTCCCTCCTAACTCCATCATCCTCCTTGCTGTTTTCGCCCACTTCTGCGAAATGTTCGTAGGAGTGCTGCCCAACCTCCTCCTTTTCCGCTTCTTTTACGCTCTTCGCACCGCTGGCGCCAACTCCCCTGTCTCCGGGAGCTGTCACCTGCGGCTCCGAGACGGGACCGTGTCGCACTACATCCCACTGGACTGCCGGTCCAACTGGAGGTCGTGGCGCGATGAGTGGATGTACGTGGAGGATGACAGCGGCATTGAGGTGCTAGAGCTTCCAACCGGGCCAGCGGTCAGCAACCCCAACTGGGGGGCTCACGTCAGCGAGACGCCCGAGCTTCAGGCGATGCTGGCTCGCGTTGATCAGCTGCGGACTGCGGGCTTAACGGGGGGCATGGTAGTCCGGGACTTCATTTCTCGGAGGATTAGCCCCCTGCGCCGCCGCATTCGCCCGGCCTGGAAGTACATGGGCCAGGATGATGGGACCCAGACGATCCATGGAGGTAGGCTGCTACACTTGGATCGCCTTCCCCTTTGCTCTTCTTTTCTTCTTTTTTCTGGCCATCACAGGCTCTGACGGCATTCCTCTTCTTTTGTTTTTGCCAGCCGCCGGGAACTTGCCTCCCACCCTGATTGATGCGTGGATGGGGCAGCTGGGCGTGCCCAGCTCTGTTCCGCCGTTCCCGGCGGGCGCGCTCCCACTCTGCCGGCTAGAGCCCAGGGAGCGTGCGGCGATTGTCCGGGCTATGCCGAAGATGGACGCCATGGGGACGCCTGATACAACATACCAGCGCCGACGATTCGAGACCCTCCGCCGGCGACCAGGAGGGGCGACTGGCGAGGCGCAGCGCCACCGACGACGATTTAGGCGGGCCTTCCTAGCGTTTCCGCCTCGGCGGCAAGATTGCGTGCCGCCTGCCGTCTGGGTTTCGGCCGAGCGAGTCCTCCACAGCCGCCGCGGAGTTTCTTCACTGCGGCGAAGCTCCACAACGGGCGCAGGGGTTCGTCGGCCGGCGTAACCTCGCCCACCTCGCCGTCGAGGTGGCGATGTTGGACCCTCCAGCGCCGACTCTAGGAATGACGTTGCCGCCGCCTCCGCGCCGCTGCCGCGCCGGCCTAACGACGACGCTTCGGCCGCCATCGCCTAATGGCGGCGTTTTTCCTCCTCCGCCGGTTTGCGGTCCTTAGGCCGCCGGACGGCGCCGCCAAAGACGCCATGGGGTCGGGTCCTTGTCCGTGTGCCCCCGCTTCCCGAGGCCGCCACCTGGGTACTTATTCAAAAACGCACACACACAAAATACAGTCAAGTCCCTCCAAATCGCGTCTTACCAACGTTTCTTCTCTTTCTCAGGGTGCCTGCTCCGGACGTTCTTGCCGCCCAGGCCGCGGGCATATGGGATCTGGGCATGTGGCTGCTGGGCTGGGGGGGGTCTTGGCCCAATTCAGTTGGGGGGTGCGTACCTAGACCCTTTTTTGTAAAAAAACATCATATCTACAACCTAATCTATCATCAACTACTTTACCATAACGGTCTAGCCCATCATCAAATATTAATTCTCCCCTTCGCTTCCTAATCCGGGGCAATTGACATCTCCCCGTACCTCTGTCATCTCTCTCTTCTCTCGCCCTTCTCCACCCATGCTTCCTCCCTGTGCTGCCACCTCCCCCGTCGTCCCATGCAATCCCCTCCTCACTGTCCCTCGACGCCTCGGTGCCAAATTCAGCGGCATTCGGTCACATTCGGATACGGCCTTGTAGCACTGCACCACCAGCTTCGCCGACCATCCCGAGAAAGAAGACGATGGCGTTGGGAGAGGAAGAAGGTTGTGACAGCGCCAGATCCATCAATCTTTTCCTCAATGAATAAATAAAATTTAGTTATTTTCTTAAATAATTGTGTGTACTAGATACTCATCGACGATCGACGCTTGCTCCTCATCCTTAGTGCTGTCCAAGGTGACGAACCGACGACAATGACGTTTAGGACTCTACATGTTCAATGTAATAAGATTTGGACCGGTATAACCCGACATATCTTATACTATGGCTAAATCTCACCGAAGACAAATTGAAAAAGCACACCAAAATGACCGTACCATACAGACATGGCACACCGCAATCCGAAGCTTATTGGACCCGTGTCATGACACGGCCCAACACCCGCCGCTATTTCAGTCCCACCATTCCGCGACACTGACCCCACGACACCACCACCCCTTCCGGAACAAATCCAACGGCCCAAACCCACACTAACCCCCATCACGACCGTCCGCCCTAGGGCAATCCCTCCCTCCCCCCGCACGATATATAACGCTCCCCTTTCTCTCTCCCTCCCCCTGCCCTAGCCGCACCCAGCTCCCCATTTCGCCTTCCCCGCCGCCGGTATGGGTCGCGTGATCCGCGCGCAGCGTAAGGGTGCGGGGTCCGTGTTCAAGTCGCACACTCACCACCGCAAGGGTCCGGCCCGGTTCCGGTCGCTGGACTTCGGCGAGCGCAACGGGTACCTCAAGGGCGTGGTCACCGACGTCATCCACGACCCCGGGCGTGGCGCGCCGCTGGCCAAGGTGACCTTCCGGCACCCGTTCCGGTACAAGCACCAGAAGGAGCTCTTCGTGGCCGCCGAGGGCATGTACACGGGCCAGTTCGTCTACTGCGGCCGCCGCGCCACGCTCTCCATCGGCAACGTGCTCCCGCTCCGCTCTGTGCCCGAGGGCGCCGTCGTCTGCAACGTCGAGCACCACGTCGGGGACCGCGGCGTCTTCGCCAGGGCCTCCGGGGACTACGCCATCGTCATCAGCCACAACCCCGACAACGGCACATCCAGGTAAAGTCCCCCCAATCCCTCACCCACGTTCTTTCTCTCCTCTCATGGCGTGGCATTCGTATGGTTAGATCTGGTGTGCTCGTGCTCGACTGCTCGTGTTTGTAACTGTTGTGGAATCTGATGTGATGTGTTTGATGCGTGGTAGGAAATGATGCTCTGTTCGTAGGGCCCGTAGTTGTATGTATGTATGTATTAGTTTACTGCTCTAGATATTCATGATCTAGATGTTGCTTTGTAAGTTATCAAAGGCTAGAATGTTTAGATATGTGCCGTTTGTATAGACATGATCTGCAATTTCGATGTTATGTTAGATGTTTCCATTTCTGTTGTATCTTAGATTTGACACTAGAACAGGACAAACAGCTTGCCACAAAGCCATTTGATTTGTTGCTGTGTTAGCCTCTTTTTGGCCGTGTCTATATCACTATATGCCTTAACGAATGTTCTCCATGCATGCTTTTAAGAATTAAGGTCATTGGAGGTTATGTATATGCTGCTGCTGATGTGAGCTAGCGATTGCTTCGTAATTATTAGATCATGTCAATTTAGATTCTACATGTTATTGGAATTGTTAATTTTGAATGTATACATGTGCATACTTGATTGTCTCTTTCGCTTGTGCTGCTAAGATGTCTTGAACTCTTGATGCTTGTGATGAATTGGTGCAGTAACTTTACTGTATAAATGTATTTAGACACAATAGCGTTGTATGGGCACAGCTAGTCATGCTGTTCTGTTCTTGCAGGATCAAGCTTCCCTCTGGCGCCAAGAAGATTGTCCCGAGCGGCTGCCGTGCCATGATCGGCCAGGTCGCTGGTGGTGGCAGGACTGAGAAGCCAATGCTGAAGGCTGGCAACGCCTACCACAAGTACCGTGTGAAGAGGAACTGCTGGCCGAAGGTGCGTGGTGTGGCCATGAACCCTGTCGAGCATCCCCACGGAGGAGGTAACCACCAGCACATTGGCCACGCCTCCACCGTCCGCCGTGATGCTCCGCCTGGCCAGAAGGTTGGTCTCATTGCTGCAAGGAGGACCGGTCGGCTCAGGGGCCAGGCCGCCGCCACTGCTGCCAAGTCCGACAAGGCGTGATCGTTGTTCTTGTTCTTCAGCTGTATTCGTTGCTGTGCTTGTCGCTAGATTACCCTAATGACATGTATTCCGGTATGGATGTGGTTTTTGCTTGGTACCTTGGTGACATTATGATGGATGTTTTCTGTCAGTTTTCGCGGTCATGGTCTGGACCCGACATCCCATCTAAAGAAGTTTTTGATTGGATATTTGCTGGTTAAGTTACTTGTTCAGTTAGGCCCTGCTACTTGTTAATTTCATTGGGTATTTGCGTTTTGTGCTTGTGTGATGGTTGGCAACTAGGTTTGGTTCTATGATCTCGCCTGATCACTGAATTTTTAAGGTCCTGTTGGGGATATTGCTATCTTCATAGCTCTATTCGGTTGTTTTAGATCATTTCATTGCACGATGAGCATTTGGTTGCCAAGGCAGCGGATGCGTATTTGGAGGGAAATGAACTCTTGCGCGCTTCGCCTTATGAAGCTTCCAGTTCGATTTACATTCCCTTTTTTGTTTTGAAAGGAAATTTTCACCCATGATTGATTGCTTGGTCTATAGCCTAATGAAGAGTCAAATAGATGAGGTTACTCTCATTTATACAAGACCCGCATTGAAATGCGTGCACCGTAGCTTGTTGCATCGATCAGTTTCCTGGTAGTAACAAGATACTACCCAGCCTCCACATCGATCAGTGGTCTTGCAAGCTGAACTGAAGAGACTCCCAAGTCGTCATACATCAAGCAGTAGCACTGGCACCAAGTCGTACGGTCTTACCCTTTGCAAAGCTCAAGGACTCGCTAGGTGAACCGGAGGGCACCAACCCCATACCATGGTCATGGCGTCCTTCTCTTCCATGCTCTCTGGATACCGATTCTTAGTACCTTTCTCCTCTCTGTCCTTGTCTCTCTTCTCACTGGTAGTTTTGTTCCTAGCCCTTACTCGAGGCCTTGGCGTTGTGAAACCCTTTTTTTGAAATATGCACAAGTAGTCCATTTCACATACACGCGTATATCACTGACATACAGAACGTGTATGGTTTCTCTTAGATGGAGTGCTATGTTTTCCCCCCCTAGAGCGAGGAAGAACGTGGTACAGTTTGGAAAGCTGAGTGCTTGGCCATTGCCTCCATGTAGGGGTGAAGTTTTCGACCGTTCCAAAGAAAAACGGAAACAAAATGTAACGGACCGCCTTTTTAGGGGCAGTGCGAAAACTCACAACAGTTACCCAGGAAGACTAACTGTTGGAAAGCAAGAGTACAATTGCCTGGCAAAAGCCAATTCAATATAGATGGTCTAACGACCGGGTTTTTTTTACAAAGGAAGCATCCGAGCTTCTAGATTCATTACCAAAAGAGATAAAACACAGGCAGGGCCTGAGCGAAGACAAAGACCTAAAACCAGACTAAATCACCATCTACGATCTCCTGGTAGGCTTCGGCATCTTCGAACTCTGAAAGGGGCGGGGTTTGCAAGGGTGAGTACAGAGTACTCAACAAGTCGTACGGAACCACTGAATACTATATGCAGGGGTATTCAAAGAGATGGCAATAGGGTTAAGTTATGGATGCAGTTGTATTTTCTAATTCATTTTACATTTGAAGCACAGACTATAAATAAGTAGTAAGGGGGTTTTCACAAGTTCAACAACACTTAGTCACATTCATCAAAATTTACTCAAAACAGTAACTTGAGCTTAGTTACGGGTATCACCCCAGTTCAAACTTAACTTCGTTAACCGGAAGTACGGCGTAATCGATTACCATCAAGATTAACTCTGCAGAGCGGCTCAACTTTACCCACAAGATATCTACAACCTTTAATGCCAATCGCGAGTTTTCATGCAACTTAAATGCATGTGGCCCAGTTTAGATTATCACAGCGTTTCGTTTAATCATTCCTGTCCTTTAGTTGTTAACCGATAGATACCGCTACCTTGGACTCGCAGTCCCCATTAGCGTCTACCGTTATGAGAACCAAGAATGCCGTTTACGGACCATTCCCGTTCCACCCCTCCGGTACACTTCCCTGCCGGAAAGGCCCGATCCCTATTCTCTCCAGAGAATAGTACCACCAAAAATAGTCCAACTATTATCTCAGGAATGACTAACCTACTGAGCTATGTCGGATACGGGTCCACCGACCAGTCCGACCTGTGGTTGAGCGGGAACTAAGTTGTTTACTTTTGCTCAAGGGGATTATTAACCTTACACTTGCCAAAGACCAAGCCTTCAATCCACAAACCCAACCCGGTACTCACAGCACCGGCCACCAGACAAACCAAGGCATTAATCATCAGCTGGGGATCGGAATCTCGTCCACTCCAGGATTTATCCGATACTGTCCCCCAGACTGTAGCACTTTTACAAACATCCGAATCAGAGATTCGGCAGCATTTTCTCTAAATTCCAAGTTTTTGAACTAATCTAGCAATATAATCTAACCTATTCATGGCAATAAGCATTTTAACTAGGGTTACAAAGGATTTAATAGGGTTCAACATTTCAAGGAAGTTCCACGAGCAATTTCGGCATTACCTAGGTATCATGTCATTCTAAAATACTGTTTTCAATAGTTCAACATACAGTAAAATAATGCGATATAAAATAATTACTACTATAGCATGGCATGATTGGATCAACATGATCAAAGGTGTACGGCTTGCCTTGCTCGGCAACTGGATCGGATGAATCGTAGAGGAAGTAGTCGTATTGGGCTCCCGTCTGGTCCAACGTCTGCTCCGGGAACTGCTCCGACTCCAGGGACTGCTCCTGCTCCACTGGCGTCTCAACGGTCGAATCTAACGCTGAAAAGACAACCAACATAAGTAAACGACAAAAACTACAACTGGAAAAGAAACGGAAACCGGGAACCGAGTCGGAAGAGAACGGAGGGCAATTCTGGGATTTTGGGAATTTTCTGAGTTTCGGATTTGGGAACGGACAGCATTTTTGGACTCAGGGGATCGAAACGGTTTGGAAAATGTATTTGGTGGGGCTCTGGGTTTTTCCGGGATTTTTTTCTGGATTTTCTGGGCTATTTTCTGGATTAAAACGATATTTCGGAATTTAATTAGTTAAATTAAAAACCGAAAATCGGTTTGTCTTTCGAGGCGCTGGTGGCTTTTGGTGGGCCAACGCCACGACCACGGCGCGCGCGCGGAAGGTCAAGTTGAGCTCGGCCCAAACCGAGCGCAGGCGAAGGGCTGCCACCAGCAGGCTGGCGGGCCGACGCAGGGGCGCGGGGTTAGGGTTTGCACTGGAGGCAGGGGAGGCGGCGGCGTGGGACGACGCGGCGGCCGGAGCAGAGAGGGACGGAGGGAGAGGAGAGCTCACCAAGAGAGGAAGGGAGCGGGACGAGTTGCAACGGGAGCTCGACAGGTTTTATATAGCCGAGAGAGAACGGGCAGTAAAGCGGCCCGACACACAGCGGCACAAGGCAGACGGCCTACGAGACCAGAGGCGGCAAGCGGCGGCAGAAATGAAGCTGGGTCGCGGCCGAGTCGGAGGCGACGACCACGGGGGCGGGTCCGGTCGGGGTAGGCCGGGCCGAGTGAGCAGGCCGGGGGTGACGGAGCCGGCTGGGCATGAAGGAAACGGGCCGGGAGGCCCACGAAGCAAGGGAATTCGGCCCACGAGGTAAAACTGAATCCAACTCGATTTCCAAATTCCAAAACCAAATTCAAATGCAAATTCGAATAAAACCAACTAAATTCATTTTGAATTTTTGGATTGTTTCACAAAAGTCCTTTTTCGGAAAACGAAACGGAAAATACAGGTACGGAAACGGAAACGGAAGAGCCAATTTAGGCGGAAACGAAAACGGAAACGGAAATTCCGTATAAGTTGAACCGGAAACTAAAAACGGAAACGGGCCGGAAAGAGAAATGGGCTTGACCCAAAAATGAGAAAAAGAGTTTATATTTATTTTCGAATTAACATAATTTCATAAATACAAATGATTTTATATAAAATATTAAATAGAGTTCAAAAATTTTGAAAAAACTCTCAAAAATACTTTCGAACATTTTGAACCTAGAAAAATTATTTTCAGTATTATTTTTTTATAAATAAATTAGTTTTATAAATCTAAAAATAGCAAAATGGTATTTACAAACTTCAGAAAATCCAAGATAAATTTTAGAAAATCATAAATGAACATCGAACAATAATATACAAATTTTAGGGTGTTAAACCTTGTAGTTGGTGGAGCAAAAAGATATCTATGATAATTATGTGGATGAGCGTCCTGGTCGGTGTTCACCCAGCATTGACGAAATGTGAGCACTCTACTCATACTCTAGCACCTTTTTTTTCACGTCTAGGCTCAGCCAAGCTTACGACGTTACATCAATGTAGGCCGAGAGACATAGCCCGGTCATGCATAGCCCAGTCTCAGATCCTCTAGCCTGGGTACCACGTTTAGTTTCATGGATCAGCCAGGTCTTAGCACGTTAGGTTCCATGGATCAGCCGACTCTTTGATCAAAGAAGTATTAAATACAAGAAACATTTAACGAGAAATGACCGTACATATTTTTTATTAAATGATACCTCACAATCACTTAACCGCTTCTTAAAATATTTAAGTGGGAGTATATATATATAGAGAGAGAAAATTGTAACAGATACACTCTAGCGGCGTCTGACAGACCAACGGCATCTCAAGCGGGTTCTCTCGGTCGGCGCCGACGAGGGAGATGAGGAACCCAACCTACCAGCCACTTTCCGCTGCTCGATCGGCCCGTGACCTGCGTGTCCGCCGAGTCTTTAGCCGAGCCGCCGAAGCCACAGGCTTTGGCCTTTGTTCGGACTTTTTTTTTTCCTGGTTTAAAAGCTAGAGAGTTAAAGGCTAAATAAATAGTGGTTTTTTAAAATTTGTTGCAGTATAAATGAATTATCCGTCTTTCCTCATTAGCTTAAGCTTTTGAGTGAACTGGCTGGTGCATGCAACTCAATATGGTATCCGATCCAAGAGGTATTGAGTTCAAGACCCGGTTGATGCAATTAAAAAAACAATAATTGCAGTCCACTTCTATTCCACGTCTTAGGCCTGAGGGAGCCTACACGTGAGGGGAAGTGTTGAAGTATAAGTGAATTGCCCGTCTTTTCTCATTAGCTTAAGAAGCTTTTGGGTGAACTGGCTGGTGCATGCAACTCAATAAAATTATTTTTTAAAAAATCATAATTCTCTATACAACTAAAAGCTAAATGCCATTGAATAGGTGTTTTTCTTAATCTTATTAATATTTGATTTTAGACCAATCAACACTTGTACTGTGTGTAAAAATGGACTGTTTCTAATCTGTTTAAGTCAAAAAGCTAGCTATAAGCTGCGAGAAGAGGACCTAAACCTAACCAAACACCCTCTTTTAGCGTGCAGATCCGCTTCATGTCGGACCGCGTTTGCTGACTTCACACCACACCTCATTTGAGTCATTTCACATGTGGGTGCAGCGGGCATTAGATTAGCCGCCTCACGCGCCTAATGTAACGTCCTTGTCTCACACTACAGTATTTGACTCCATCACCGCTAGAAAGTCCCTACTACATCGGTTCTCAAGTCACCTCAGCCGGTGATTTCAAACGCCGGTATTACCGATTTATCAAGGCGCAGTAACGCAGGAATCTCACATGGAATTCTTTCTACGAAAATCTTGTAACTTTTGCTTCCCTTCTTAATGAATCGGCAGCGCTTCTGCCCCTGTTTCAAAGTAGAAAAAAAAAATCTCGTAGCAGGGAACAGAATGAGCTCTCAGGTCCGGTTGGATTGCCATCCACCACCGGTTGGCGATTGTAGCTAGTAAACCACACACGAAGCTTTTGCTTTAGCTCATGAGTTTTCACGGGAATCACACTGCATCTCCCGCCACTTTCACGCTCCAATCATGGGGGCGTGGGGCGCAGTGCAGGCTAGGTCGGCAGCAGGCATTCCAGATTTGGCTCAAGTCAGCCAAGCCGGCCGCTCGTGAGCCGTGCCGCATCCTTCTCACGCATTGACATTTCTACAGCCCAGTAGTACAGATCGCAGTCGCACTGATATTTCTGTTAGGAAGCAGGATTAAATATCACTATATGGACTTTCCTTCTCTCTATGAACCGCTATATAGGAGGCGAGTCGCATTGTCTGTATCTGAATAATAAAGCGGACCGTTCCTCACTGCATGTATGTCTCTCGCCCTCTCTCTGTTCTCCGACTTGAGATCATTAAGCGGCAACCTGGTATTCGATAAGCGAGGTTGTCTAACACGTTATCAAGCTCTACCCGAGGAACAAATTGAAAGGTGAGAAAAGACAGAAAGCGAAGGATCGTCGATTACAGAACATACGCTGGCGATTGATCGCCCCGTCCGATCTGCAATCAAATCGCCATCAAGCCCGGCATCCACTCGGATTGCGAAAGAAAAATCTTCACAGCGACTCTATCCTCACTGCGATAGTCTGGGAGAATAGATTGAAAAGGTGAGCAACAAGTGATTGAATCTAATCGCTCGTTTGTATTTGCATCTAATCTATGCATCTAGTAGCCGGAAGCTACGATATGAAGCAATTTTGCGATCTGTAGCGCGAAGTCATGTGGCATGGAGCTACAGTACATGCTCTAATCTAAAATCGGCCGCCCTCACGGCCACCACGACACGGCCGCAGCAAACCAGCGCTAAAGCTGTATGCCAACGGCGCCACGCACACAATGACCGTGCCACCATGAATCCACTCGCGGCCACCGAGCGGTGCCTGCGCATCGCGAGAAGTGCTTGCCGCCGACTAGAAGCGAGCCGGCTCAAAGACATGCCCGCCGGCTTGAAGCCCAAAGCATAACGCCTGCAACGTAACAAAATAAGTTGTATTCAAAGATGTTTGATAGGGCTCCTCCTCTATGGTTACTGGCTTGCCATGTCTTAGTTCTTTATTCCTTGTTAGGATTAGCTTTAGTGGATGATTTCATTCCGTGTGGTTGCAGCATGGCATGCAACGGAATGGAATAAGGTGAGATGGGTGACTTGAGTTGTACTAGACATTAATCTCGAGTTAGGCAAAGGGAGAACGTGGGATATTGATGAAGATTGAGGCGATAGAAAAGGAGATTAAATGAGCACGAGGCCGCTGGCCGAACCTGCGTCAACCCAACGGCGGAAGCCGTCGCTAATAGCGCAGAGGATAGCCGATGCGTCGGCGCCATAGAACTGTACAAGCTATTAGGCGCCCGGGCGGCCGGCGCAAATCCTTGCCTTGCGGCCTTAGCTGCCGTCCTGCTTGCCCGTGCCGGCTGCTCGTCGCCAACCGCCTTGCCCCTTGCGGTTTGGACATGAAGTCCAAATCAAGAAGGACATGAAGTCGACTTTGAATGGACATGAAGTCCTCCTTTTCTTGTTCAATCCGTTGAACCGTCAAATCGAACGCTTTCCCAATAGGATTGAAATCCTTTTTGGCGCACGGAGGATTTACCCCTTTTGCCCTTCTCTGTTTCCATTATTTCTTTTTAAGAATTAAGTAGAAATTATGAAAATTGATTAGAAAATTTTAGAAAATTAAGAAAAAATTGCGGAAAATCATGAAAATTCGAGAAAATTTTATTGGCTCTGTTTCATTTTTTCCTTAGCATTATGACATGTTGATATTTGCTAAAATTCAATTTTTACATTGTAAAGTAATTACGAAAATTGCTTGGAAATTAAGCGAAATTATGAAAAGTGCTAGGAAAATTTAATATTTCATACGGCATTTTATGAAAGCGAGTGGTTGGGATTTGATTTTGGTAATGAATAAGCAGGACATGAGACAATTGGTGTCTAGGAAAACACACATGAGGCTTGGTTCTTTGGTGGCACCCGAAGCGGAAGTGCTCCTCCTCATGTGAGCCCTATGAGTTGACTGGCCAAGAGTCGAATTGGAGATATTAGTTACTGTTTAGCTCCCAACCAACGAGAGTTACATAAGTTGTAATTAGCATTACACCGCATTTAATTTATGTGGGAATTTTTTTTTCCGTATTTATGAATATTTATGAATCTGTGTATATATGAATTTTGCAGTTATGAATAATGTATTTATGAATCCTGCATTTATGAATCTCGCACTCATGAATTTTGCATTTATGAATTCCGTACTTATGAATATTGTACTTATGAATTTTGCATTTATCTTTGTATATATAAATCTTGATATTATTGCTTTCTTTTAGTTTGCTGGAAACTCATGAGAATTCAATTATGCATTTTATTGAATATAGCAGCCATTTCCTATTAGATTGCACGTAGTAATCTAATGGAAGAACCTTATGAATGTGCAAAGGTGTGGCATTATCTAACGTGAGTTTTGAAGAAGTGACATGAATTGTCGGAATTATCTCCACATAGACATCAGTTGCATAATGAATAGTAAGCTCTCGAAAGAGCATACTTTTCTCATGAATAGAATTGCAATTTATTCTTTATTCCGATATTCTTTCTTTACAAGCAATTTTGAATTACTTAGCCAACTTTGTATGATTAGAATTATTTTTCTTTTCATCTAGAAATCGTGTAGCGCCCAATGGAGAAAATATGCATTGTTGATAGTGGCACAACAAATACCATCTTAAGAGAGTGAAATACTTCCAGAATGATCACGAAGAAACTATTTGGAAGGATTCACGACTATCGCGAAGCGATCACATATAATAGGCTCGGGAAGAGCCACAATTATATTGCCAATGGGTACAACTTTGGTAATTGAAGAAGCCACTCTTGTACCCTGAATCAACCCGCGCTCTCTTAAGTTTCAAGGATATCGCATTAATGGGTTTCACGTAGAAACCAATGAAGAAAATGGCAAAGAACACTTGTGCATTGTGAAGCACGGAATATGGAAAGATGGTACTAGAAAAATGTCCCCCATATGAATGCAGGTTTGTACTACCACGAAAATCAATGCACGCAATGTATACTTCTTTGAAGACTGTCTTTAGAAGCTGAATTATTTTCTTTATGGCATTGTAGATTAGGTCATCTGATCTTAGATTGATGAGAAATATAGTTAATAACTCACAAGGTCATGGCATCAATGTTAAAAATTTCCCAAATCATGAAGATTTTGTGTGCCATGCATGTGCCAGGAAATTAATAACTAGACCCTCTATTATGAAAGTGCAACATGAAATCCCCTGCATTCACAGAGCATTCGAGGATATTTGCGGCGATTCAGCCCTAGTCGGGGCCGTTCGATACTTTATGGTGCTCATTGTTGATGCTTCCTCGAAATGATTCGCATACATGTTTGCTGTCAACAGGAATCATGCATTCGCAAAACTGATCTCGCGAGATCATCGAATTAAGAATGCTTTTCACGATCATCGCGTGAAGTCCATTCGAATGGACAATGCGTAATTTACTTCCAATGCATTTGATGATTATTGCAGCAGGAATAGCTGTTGAGCACTCTGCCACGTCCATCGCAAAATGGGCTAGTGAAGCACTAATAAAGAGGATTAAGTTCATTGCCCGGACCGCTCTTGCAGAGTTGTAACTTGCCCAACACTTGTTGGGGACACGCTTGATCTGCAGCGGCCTTATCAATTATAGACCATCGGCCTACAACATCCATTCACCTATGCAACTAGTGCAAGGGGGTCATCGAAGATTTCAATCTTAGAAATTTTGGTTGTATGGTATATGTACCTATACCACCCCCCAATGATGCAATGGGCCCTCTCCACAAGTCTGGGATATCGTTTGGTTATGAGAGTGCATCCATAATCAGGTATTTGGAACCCATATTGGAACTTACATCTGACGGTCAGCTATATCTTTGACGAGGACCGTTTCCGTCATTAGGGAGAGAATCAACCATTGGATGAAAAATGCTTAGGAAATAATATGGCATTCCATCTTTGGGATCCCGCGCCATGACCCTCGCACTAATGAAGCAAATCAAGAAGTCGGAAGATAATTGATTTGCGAGGAATTTAGCAAATGAAGCGCACTGATCATTTTGTGATCTGAAGGCGTGGTTAAGTCATGTACCGAGCAAGAAATGCACCCAGAGAGGGTGGAAATACCAAAAGAAAGCGAGAAGGTATCCCTCATCCTGTTGAGGCCTTAAAGAAAAAGAAACGAAATCGGCTTCTCAAACCCAAAGTACCCGGAGGCGTCAGGGGAAAAGCGGGCAAGAGGACTTACCACGGTAATCACAAAAGTGCCTAAAGCAGAAGAGCCGGTTGAGACTGGCACTAGAAAGAAGCACATGGAAAAGGCAATTCGGATCTGAACCTTCCATTGGAAGAAGCCCTTAGGAAATAATGTGTCGCACACATTGGCGGAGAAAAACTAAAGGAACTTGCTCTGGAATGGGAAATAGCAATGAAGAGCAAGTAGAAGTGCCTGAAGCACCCCATGATGAAATGGCCATAAACTTTGTAATAACGGGAGAATCGATGAATAGAGCAGCGACCAATGTCGATGCATACTTTGCAAAGAAGATTGCCACGATCATTAATCATGATCCAGGCATCTCTCGCGAGTGCGCAAAGGCTCGATTGGGAAGAGGTGGAAGAAGGCAATCACGCTTGAGTTAGTCTCTCTAAACAAAGAGAGAGGTGTTTGGGCACTGTATGCATACGCCTCCCATATAAACCAGTGGGGCACAAATGGGTTTTTGTTAGGAAGAGGAATGAAAATAATGAAGTTGTAAGGTACAAGGCAAGGCTTGTCGCTCAGAGGTTTCACTCAACGTCTGGGGTTGATTATGAAGAAACCTATTCTCCGGTCATAGGTGGAATTACCTTTAGATACTTGATCTCAATGGCGATCAACTTGAAGTTGAAAAATGAAGCTAATGGATGTTGTCACATCATACTTGTATGGAAACTTGGATTCGGAGATATACATGAGAAATCTGGGAAGAGTATCCCTATCCAGAACCAAGAGCAAGCAGAAACCTATCTGATGTGAAATTGGAGAAATCCTTTGTAATTTGAAGCGATCGAGGAAGAATGTGGTACAATCGCTTAAGTGACTTTCTTTGCAAGAAAGGCTACGAGCAATGGATTGTCCATGTGTGTTTATATCTGTGATCCCCGAATGGATTTTGTATAATCTCCGTCTATGTAGATGACTTGAACATCATTAGGACGGATGAAGAAATTGAAAAGCATGCACATACTTGAAGTCTGAATTTGAAATGAAAGACTTGGGTAAAACCAAGTTTTGTTTAGGCACGGCTTGAACATGTCAAGGCGGAATCTTGGTACACCAATCTTCCTACCGCAGAAAGTGTTGGAGAAATTTGGTTTTGAAAAGGCATACCCACCAAAGACCCCAATGGTCGGAAGGTCACTCCAAGCGGACCTAGACCGTGCAGGCCTAAAGAAGAGGGAGGAAGTCTGGAGGCGGAATTCCCATACTTGAGTGCAATTGGGTCGAGGCGCTCATGTACCTTGCGAATAGCACTAGGCGGACATTGCATTCGTAGTGAATTTACTAGCGATGCAGTCTGAGAACCCACCAAAAGGCATTGGAAAGGGGTGAAGGACATCTTCCGATTTACCTTTAAGGAAGCAAAGACCTTGGCTTGTTTTCTGAAGAAACAATGAATTGAATTTGGTTGGCTATCACGATCTTTGGAGTACCTATCGGACCCACATCTTGGCAAGTCACAAACTGGGTATGTTTTCCTTTGCGGTGGAACAACAATTTCGTGGAAGTCATTTAAGCAGACTCTTGTCTCAACGTCGACAAACCACTCAGAAATAATTGCCTTGTATGAAGCATCTCGAGAATGTGCATGGCTTCGAAGAATGGTTCATCACATCCAGAAGTCATGTGGTTTGAACATGGAACAAACCACTCAGAAATAATTGCCTTGTATGAAGCATCTCGAGATAATGCAGCTTGTGTTGCTCAAGTGCAAATGGGATATGTGAAGAGTAACCTCACGAAGCATATCAACCCCAAGTTCTTTTATGCCCATGAATTGCATAAGATGAACGAGATAAAGATACTGCATACTAAGTCGTGTGAAAATCTCATGATTTATTCACTAAGTCATCCCGGCATCTTTCTTTGAAAGATGTGTTAGAAGAATCGGGATGATGAGGCTTAGAGAAGTCACGGTTCGGAGGAGAATTTTCACATACTCCTACATAAATCTTAAACATGAAGATTGAGTACCCAGCGTGAATCTTGAAGATTAACATTGAAGTTTGGAGTGGATTGTACTCTTTTTCCTTAAGTAAGTTTTTCATTGAAGTTTTCTTACATAAGGTTTTTGATGACAATCCGTGCAGTGCTAACACAATAATGGCGTGTATGTACTCTTTCTCGATTATTTTTCCCCTTTGGGTTTTTTTTTTATGGAGTTTTAATGAGGCATATGCATCTCATGATGAAGAGTCGAGGGGTGTTAGGAAGCCGGATTAAGTATCACTATATGGACTCTTCCTTATCTCTAAAAATGAAACCCAGCTATATGGGAGGCGGGTCACCCCATTGTATGTAGTCTGAGGAATAATAAAGCGGTACCAGTTCACTCCTCATATTGTGTCTCTCGCCCTCTCTGCATTATAAGCCAGGATCTATTAAGCCCGGCCTGGTGACCGATAGCGAGGTTGTCTAACAATTTCTTCGACGGAGCCAGAGGCCGTGCACAGAATGATTGCAACGGGAGAAAACTAAAACGCGTCGAACGAAACATAAGCAGAGCGGTCCATGTTTGACCGGACGGACGGTCTTTTATGGCATTCCCAGCGATCCTAGAAAGGATTAGTTTTTAAAAATGTCGTATAGAACAAGTAGCTATGTAGAGGGATAGTTAATAAGGTAAGAGAATGAAACTATATCTCATACAAGATATAGCTTATTCGTGAGGACCAAGAGGATAGAAACCACTTTGAAAATGCACTGTGGCTTGAGCCGTTTTAAGTTTACGCATTTTGCGATTTTGTAGGGATCATTTGTGCCATTTGAGAGAACCAAGGTGCTAGCCATAAAAAAAAATGGTTAAATTGATCTTTTCTTAATGCAACAATAGATAATCTTGTTGACTCTTAGATATAACTTATACATACTACGCATTAGGATAGTTGTATCTAAACATTTATTTATTGCATTCTCTATCCTTCTGTAAATAACTTTATAAACAATGCACTGGTAGCACCCTCAAGAACAATCACCGACAAACAATCCATTGACGATAGGACACGTGGGGTAGATCAATCGATGGATGGGCTGAGGCTGGCGCCCACATTGTGAACGGTACGTGTAGCGGCGGTGCTCCCTGCAGGAAAGCATCACAAGCGCGAAATAGTCCACATTGATGGCACCATTAAGTCCCTCACATGTCGATAACTAACGCTGGGCACAGCTGGCCATGGCATGCAGCTGGGCTTCTTCGCCTCTTGCGCATCCGAGGCTGCCAGGTGGGCCCCGGTTCACGCCACGTCGGCAGCTCTCGTCTCGTGACCCAGGCGGCGGCGACGACGCTTTCTATATATTCGGGAGGAGGTAGTTAGCCCGCTCGTCGTCGAATGACCTGATCGAGCTGAGGTGGTTGTCCGCCGGCGACGGGGACGATGCCGTCGGCGCTGCATAACGGCGACGGCGAGCAGGCGGTGGCGTCGGGCCGGAGGAAGGCGGCGAGGCGGCTGGGGGCGCTGCTGCTGCTGCTGCGGCTGGCGGCGCTGTGCTTCTGCCTCGCGGCGGCCGTGTTCGCTGCCACAGACGGCGCGGTGCTGCGGCTCGCGCCGTTCAGGTTCCTGCTCGCGGCGAACGCGATCGTGGCGGTGTACTCGGTGTTCGAGGTCGGCGCCGCCGCGTGGGAGATGGCCAGGGGCGCCACGCTGCTCCCCGAGGCCCTGCAGCTCTGGTTCGACTTCGGCCACGACCAGGTAACCAACTACACCAGTAACCAGCAATTCATTCACTCGTATTACTGATCTAATTAAGACCATTATGGATTAAGTTGATCACACATAGTGACGTAACAAGCAATCATCACCGAAATAGTTAAGCTCGAGCTGATCAGAGCTTGCGCGCTCGCAGGGTTTCGGGTACATGGCGTTGGCGGCGGCGGCGGCGGCGGCGCGGGAGGCGGCGAAGTGCAGAGGGGGGCAGGAGGGGAGATCACGGAGCAGCACGGCGTGCCTGCAGGGCGACATCGCGGTGGGGCTCGGGTTCGCGGGGTTCGCGTCCCTGGCGCTGGCCGCGCTCGCGTCCGGGTTCCGGCTCGTCTGCTTCCTCGCCACCGGGTCCCGGTTCCCGGCCTCGTCGTCCTCGTCCTCCCAATATTGATCGGCCGGCCGGTCGCGTCCATTTTGGCGATGAAATTAACTACTAGACAAGTAGAGTAGTAATGAAGATCGAGTGTATACGTAGCTAGCTACGTACTGTACGTACTACTTGATGGTCGTATGTACAATACAATCTCGTAGTGCTAGCTATTAATTAGCCTACCTGCCACTCTGCCAGGCTTGTTGTACATGTGTTTAGTGGCTGCATGCTGTACTAAGTTTGTGTGTATTGTGTAGTAAAAAAGTAACCATAAGTATATGCAACTATGGATACAGCTACAAGCTACGGAGAGGTCTGACCGTCTGATCAACTTGTACACAAATCCCAAGATAGAAAGCCCGGCCCGGCACGCCGGCGGCGGAATGAACACGAGGAGAAGAGGTACTCGGCGGCGGCGGCAAGCCGGCAAGTGCTCGGCGGCTCCACCCACCTAGCTAGGGAGCTGCGGTTACACCTTGAGCTTGCAGCTAGGCTCGACAAAACTTCATACCACGGTAACCAACACACGGATTATTCATTTGCTCTTCTTTGTCAATTCTGAAAACAAGATTCTTGAATAAAACACCCGACTACTACAGTAAAAGAAGGACCAAGCATTATAAAATTTTCAGTTCTCACATCTCAACCTCAATGAAAGAAGGGAAGGGAAGGGAAGGGTAAGGAATAGTTCATACTCAGATCTAGCTTGAAGAGGAGGGCTGACGGTGATAAGGCGGCCTGCTGGTAGTTGGGGAGGAAGAGGTAGCAGTGGATTCGTCATCCATCAAGGGAGGAGAGGCGGTCGGGGTGATGCCATGGAGGTCGTGGCGGCGGTGGCGACTCCTCGGGCGAGGGCCGTACGTAGCGTTAAGTCGTCTGCCATGGTGGGAGGCGGCCGGCCGGCGTCGTGGTAGGAGAGGTAGCAGGCGGCATGGTGGGTTGGAGGAGAGACGGCGGTCGACGACTGGTGTTGTGGGAGGAGATTGGGAGAGGCGACGCCCGGCGTCGTGGGAGGAGATCACACGGTGTTCCGGTGTCCTTGCCACGGCGAGGCACATGACAGGGCGGCATGCACATAGCGTGCCCCATCGGCCGGTGCATGGATTTAACGGCGTAGATCTATTGGAGAGCCACACCAAGGCATGAGAGCCACACCAAGGCATGACACAAATGCTGATCACACAAAGATGTGAATCAACGGCCAAAGAACTCAACGCATGCCAAGGCATGAACCGACTCCGATTGTGCTAAGGCGCAAAATAATGTTTGGGTTTGATCGATGCTAATCCCACCTCAAGTCAGACATCAGTCGGATTAAAAGAATAGAGAATTAGGGAGAGGCCAAATAAATCTAGCAACTAATTTGACCCAAAAAAAAAAAAATCAAACAACAACCTTTGAAACGATAACGGTTTTCATTCGGGAGCACTCTCATGCTGATAGCGCATTATATTTCAAGATCGTTGTTGACCAATCAAGATCGTATAAACACGAGATCGAAATAGAGACACAAGATGTAGATCCTCAATTCTCTTCTCTTTGTTGACATTTTCTTGTGTGTGTACAATATGCCCTATGCCCCTACTTATATAGTGGAAGATAAGCATTCTTTTTTTGCAAGCTAAATAGGATATAAAGTAATTTATTAGTACTCTTAGTCCTCAATAAGAAACTCACTTGAGTTTCTTTAGAAAAATCTCGAGAATCCATTTAGAAAAAGGTACACTTGTGTGTGTCTATATATATAGCGACATAGCTGGTGGAAACAATTTTTATCGTATAAACTGCTACTATATGTGTAAGTTTTCAAAAATTCTCAAAAAAGTACCATACGTATAGGAAGTGAGTTTGTATTATCATGCGAAATTAGAAGATCAAACTCAATTGCATTTGAAAGATATGAAATTGATAAGCATTAAGATGTATAGTGATAACGGTGAAACACTATTTAGGATGAATTTGTCTTTCTTATATATTTCAAATGCGATTGATTTTGATCTTTCAATTTTACAGGGTTGTAAAAACCCATATTTCCTATATATGATAATATTTTTAGAATTTTTACGGAATTTACGTGATAAGTTGTCACATCCAGGTTTTTGCAGCAAAAAAAAAGAGTCGTCTTCAACCTCCCGCCTGCTCCTCCCGTGCCTCCTCCCGCGTCGGCGAGCGTCGTCGCCGCTGCCCACTGCTCACACCGCCACGCGGCGACACGCGCCGCAACCCGCCACCTGCCTCCCCGCCTTCCATGCGCCAGCGCGCCCGCCGCCGGCCACGCCTACAAATCGTGGCCATTGCGCCGCCCCTCCTCCCACTATTTAAGCCCCCTTGGTACCCTTTCCTCCCGCCTCCGTCCCCGCCTCTCTCCCCGCTCTCCTCTACCCTCCACGCCCGCGCGCCGCTTCTTCCTCGCGCCGCCGCCTGCGTCGCCGTCTCGCCCGGTGTGCGCCTCGGCCTCGAAGTCCGCCTCCCCTTGGCGCCTTTGGTGCGCGCCACCGCCTCCTTCGCCGCTCGCCCCCGTCGCGCCACGTTGCCGGCCAACGGCCGGCCCACGCCAAGACGCTGAGTGCACCAGTGCTGCGAACGCGTGGACCGATCCACGGCCGATGGCCCCACCTGTCAACCCCTTTTGTTTTTTTTTAAAAAAAAAACTCGGTCGCTGACGCCTGCGTGACGCAATAAACCAGGATTTTCTTTTTAAAAATAAAACCAAAAATCCGAAATCAGTCGCTGACGTCATCGTGGCGCAATAAATCGGATTTTCCTTTATAAAAATAATTCAAAATTCCAAAAAATTCCTTTTCCCCCTTTTCTTTTGTTTTTAAACTTCCGGGAGCCCGTTTTCGCCCGTTCGAACTTCATTTGACTCCATTTTTCTTCCTAAATTTATTTAAAATCTTAAATTTTAGTTTAGTGCTAGTTTTAAATTCAATTTGAATTTATTTGGAATTTATTTGAATTTGGGTGTTTTTCGCCCGTATATTACGGAGAGTCCGAGGAGTTCCCGAGCGACGAATTCAAGCAGCAACTCGTCGAACCAGGCAAGTCACACCACCTTGAACATGTTGCCCCCAGTTGTGAACTTGTATGTTGAATCTTAAAATTATTGCATGCATATGTTTGATAAATGTAATTGCCGTTCAAACTTTAAAATTCTAGATATGCCCCGACTTGTTATGCCACCTTTAATAATTGAATTATTATTCCTTTGTAACCCTAAGTAAAATATTAATTATGGTATGATGTGTGGCGACCCGCATAATTAACCCTAGATAATGACCGAGTGTTGCCATTAATCTTGAGTTAATCATACTGATCTGGGCATATTTAATTAATAAACCATCGAGTAAGCCCGACATGAATATTAATTAATACGCCATTTCAAAGTGTTGCAACAGAAACAATAATTAGAGACTGAAATGGAAACTTTATTACCTTTCCATTGTCACGCAGGCTATATGTTCTTTGCTGTAATTATACATACGATCCATGTACAATAAGGTCAAATACATGGATACTCATTAACCGAAAACTATCATTGGCTACTACATTCATCTGGAATCCATATTCTGATCAGTTGCTTGTCCACCAAATCCAACATCTAGCAAAGGGAGAGTTATAAACGGTGAGTACAAAGATGTACTCAGCAAGCGATAATAGTAACATAATCATAATGAATTTTAACCACCGGAGCTCTTACCAACTCCAAATCAAAATGGGTTTTATAAACCGGAACTCTCCAGTTCCAAACAAACTAGATTTTATCACAGGAACTCCCCAGTTCCATTCCTCAATCACAGCTCAAATCCATTTATCCAAAATAGGTTTTATTAAGAAAATCTTGGGCATTGTTATTTGCAAAACTTCTACTAACACTCGTATTCAATGTTCCGTAGCCTCCAGTCCAGGAGACAGGCATGAATTCATGATTTATACCCTGCGCAGGTTTGTATCACTTTCCCCATAGCGAACTCGACCGAAGTCAAGAACCCAGAACGTTTATCACTACTTTGGTATTAAATCTCCAACCCTGGCCCCTTCGGTTATGCGCTATAATCGATTCGACGGCACTATGACTGTGGTTAGCCGCTTGTACCTCCATCCAGAGATACTCATATGCCCCGACCACTACCAGTTGTGCTACTACGCGAATCGGTGGTACTAAGACATTGGGGTAGCCGCTGATCCCGCCGTTAAGTCGAGATACTCCATCCTCGCTTCAATATAGCGCCTGGTCTCTTGACCACATTTGGCATCCCGTCCTCCGAGCCTACCGGCATGCCCAGAGGAGCGCCTTAATACTTACCCATTGTGGAGATTTAAATACCATCATAGGACAACCTTTTCGGTTGTTTCCACACACTATGGTTGACACGAATTAATACGGTTCTCTGCCGAGTGAAGTGGTTTCCACCTTATATTATATCCCTATGTAGAGGGCCCCACCGGCAACCTCATTCCTTGGCACCCTCTACCCACCATATAATAACTCACCCCGACTCCCCGTCGGTTGAGTCCAAATCATAATTCATCAATTTACCAATCCAACTGCACTTGCAGTTAATCCAATCATCGATTTCAATTTTTCAATTAAATAGATTTTTCCATGCATCAATGCATTTCACAAATCTTTTATAAACTCTTTATAAATCCATTTCATAAACATGGACAAGGAATGCTTGCCTGGATTCTGGTGGAATATACGGCCTCACACGATTGCAGAAGATAATCTGCCAGATTTAGACTGATTTCCTGAAATTAGAGAATAATATAATTTAGATAACTCATAAGCTTTTATATGATTTGGGTGTCCAACCCTTTCTTTAAATTTTATTGAATTAATGTATGTTCAATGAGTATTTCATTTTTGAGGTTCTTTATATTAACATATTTTGATTGAACATGTTTTAGTCTGAAATAGTGTGGCTTATTACTTTTTGTTTGATGCCCATTGCATTCTGAATTTATATTCTAATCTAAATAAGATTATAGTTGTTTCAATTATCATGACAGTTGCTATAATTAATTATTCCTTAGTTTCTTTAACAACTCTAATTCATTTTCCTTTTACTTGGTTTATTTTGTTTCCTTGATTAATTAGAATATTACTGATTCAATTTTATGGTTGATGTATTGAGTAATTTATAGAATCTAACTCCTTTATGGATTATAATAGGTTATACTTGTCAATTCAATTCCATTTTCTTGATTAATAATATTTGATCCTAACTTATTCGATTTACCACCTGTTCGACTAGTTGGTTGAAAGTAAAGTGTTAATATCATTTCCTTTTAGTGTTCGTATGACTATTTACCCTTATGCAACATTTAACTATCCTAATATGATTATGACATAAAGGTCTTAATGTAATTCGATTTATTAAATCTTTAATTCTAATAATAGTACTCTTGATATTAGTATTTCTTGTATTGGTTATTACTATATTTTATTGTCCTCCTATCAATCCTTTCTTTATTAGGTTATTAGTTATATTATTATTATTATTATTATTAGCATGATTTATTATGCATGATTTCATTATTAAATTACCGACTTCTTCTCCTCCTTTCTTTCACTGTTCAATTCTTACCTTTACTTTTGACTCAAGTTAATCTAATGCATAAACTTAGTTTATTTAAATTCAACATACAAATAAATACACATTAATTTGGCGTCTTCTTGATTTGGCGTGTTTTAATTTTAGACCTTACAGTTTGCAATATTTTTAGGTTAGTGTAATTTATCTTAACATATGGCAATTTAGTATATTTTAGCTTGGTGCATCGGCGTAGTCAAGATTATCCATTTTTACTCATTAAGGCAGCTAATAGTAAGGTTTATATTCCTAATGGTCCTTTTAATTAATTTAGTTTTTATTTTGATTTCTGTTAAATACATACTGCATATATCCGTATGAATTAATCTTTGTTGCTATTAATTTGGTCAACGTTTCTCTCTTATTTAAAATATTATTCTTCCTAATTGACCTATTATGGAGATTATTGATTTTTACTCGGACGCAGATCAACAGTCCAATTAGGACTAAGTGTTACAACTACCCGATTACCATATTTTTGTGGTAATAGGTTTTTATATGTTTTTAAAAAGGCCCAACTAGTTTAATGGATTATTTTAGGGTTTATAAGTTTTGTCTCACGATTTTTAGCACTTTAATCGACTTTTATACAGTTGTATTGGGTTTGAGTTCATTGTTCGATTTAATTTATAGTTTGATTTATTCAAGTATCTGAATTGATTTCTGGAGGTTTTACGGAGATGGAAATCTATAGGTTTAGGTAACTTGTCCAGATTTATTATTTTTCTTGTTTTTCTCTTTTCTTTTCTCTTCTTTCTATTTTTATTTCTATTTCTCCTCTTCTATTTTATTTTCCATTTTTTTTCCTATTCTTTTCCTTCTTATTTCTTTTTCTCATTTTCTTACGCCTCTCCTCCTTCCTCCCGACTCCTCTCTGCTCCTGGCTCCATGGTGTCTCCGCCTCCTCTCTCGGTCCATGGCGCCTCCGCCTGGCTTGGTCCCGCACCCGGCTTCACTGATCCCTGGCGCCGTCATCCTCGTCCTCCCCTCGGCTCGCGCCGCTGCGCCGCCTCCACCGAGGTCTCATGCCGACTCCGACATGGACACCTGCTCTGCCGCCTCTTCTCCGCTCTTGCGGTTTGATTCTTCACTCCCTTCTCCATTTTTCTAATTAGGGTTGGTAACCCTAAGTCTCTACCCTTCTTCCTCTCTTCTCTGGATGCCGATTCCTAATCTATGATTGATGATGGTATTGGGATGTTATGATCTGAATTTTGGGCAATTGCTTGGTAGGTTTGCACTGAGGTCATATGTTCCTTGGTCTGTGATGTGTATTGGATAGTTTATTAAGGTTTGATCAAGTTGAAAAGAATGCCAGACAGAAATGCTTAAGATATAGTGAATGATTGAATGATAAACATGTTTAGAACCATTTCTTGATTGCTTAAGGATGGCCTGATGGTGATGATTCCTTACTGATTTGTTTTCATGGTATATGATGAAATAATGCTATGATATTTGAATGCTTCTCTGAATGTCGAGGTATGGTATGAGGATGCTGGTTCCTTCAATGTTCTACTCACATGATCAATGATGATATGCTATTATGTTGCTGGATGTTTCTTTGAATACTTGATTAAAGTATAGCGACATTGGCTTAAGGTAAATTAGTGGCATGGTAGATGATGACTTCTGAGGCCATGCTACGGGGGTTTGTTGTCTTCTCTTGGTCCATGATGCATGATCTATTGAATTGATCTACTGCAAGTTGGAGGGCATCTGTTTTTCCTAAAGTCAGTGCGCCGGGGGAGCATATTTGGCTGGGGTTAAACATGATGCAACCCTTGTATGTTCAAATCTAAATACTGAGACCAAGTTTCCTACTCTTTACTGCCTATACTTACTTCTAGCTCATTTCTACTCCTACTGTCTGTTCCATTTCAATTTCCATATTTTTGTTCTTATTGTCTCTAGTATATTCTCCTACATGGGATTGGTTTGCTGGGACTTACTTGGTTAAATCTGAGAAGAAGTCAAAGAGGGAGGGAGATGGTTGTGCTGCTCTGCTCGGTTCTTCTCCCTTCTGGTTCCTGGCTGCTTCTTGCTCCTTGCCTGCGCCTTGCCTGTGGTCGCTCTCCCCTTGCTGCGCTTCTGGATGGCTTCCTCCTCTGGAGATCGACCTCCTGGCTCCTTGCTTCTGGGCTTGGAGCTCTAGCCGAATGCTTGGTTTGGTATTGAGAAGTACTGGGAGTTGAGCTAGTTGGGAGTCTCCACCTTTTAGCTGGGCGTTGGCTGGGACTTCTACTGGTTTCTGGAATCGGTTGTGCTGTCCCCTTGGCACAGGGACTCGGTTGGGTTCTGGGAAGGGTGTGTTGTCCACTTTGCACAGTAACTGAGATCTATCCTTTTCACTATGGGCTTCACTGTGTGGTCTTTTATTGTTTTGCTGGATAATTTGATTTCTATGGTTTGCTAATTTGATACACACATCTACAGTCTACCCAGGTTTGTATACTGCCGAATGATGCAACTAATATTCGCTAGAGGGGCCAGATTAACCCCCGGATGATCTAGGGTACCTTAATTAGCGATAATTAATTAAAGACTGACGGCAGTTCTATCTCAGATTTTATATTTCAATTTAGTTACTTATTTCTATTCTAATCTAATGCATGGTTGTTTTCTTACAATGCAGGTTATGCAGATGAAGACTGAAGATCATTAGATTAGAATTTTATACTTTGTAATTCTGCACAATTAGATTGTAATCAGTGGATTGAATTTTGTAACTGCGACTTTTATTGTTTCCTAATTCCATAATTGTATATGGATTGTCAATTTATATTGTAATGTTTCATATGAGTTAATAAAGTTTAATCACCGTTTTTGTTTAATTTTCCTCCTAATTCATCGTTAACTGTTAATTGATTGTGTGGGGTATTTCATGATGGTACTTAGAAAATGCTTAGTCATGCATAGAACCTAACTTAGGAAAATTTGGGGAAAATTATGCCAAAATAATGTTTCATTGAAAATGAGACCTATGGTGTTGATGGTATGGTTAAAAAGGAAATGTGATTTAGACCGGGCGAGAAATGGTTGGATAGTGGTGTGGAACTGGGTTAGTGTAAAGTCTCGCCAAGTCAATTAAGGACCGATCTGAATTTCGCTGAATGTAAAGCTTAACCATACTACCACAAGTCTAGAATGGGACAGACCTGGCTAGCCGTATTAAATCTTACCATGGACAGTCATGCCATTTGGAGGTAGTGGTGTGGTGAAAGCGTGAGGCTGCCACTCTGGCGCAAGAGGGGGCTTCTGAATAGAGGGATTCTTTCAGCGGTGAAACCTTAGCGGGCATGACTACATGGAAGAGTTTCTATAGGGGCCTTGTCATAATTTTCTCTATCACTCACCAAAGGAAGTGTGCTGACACAAGGGGAATATTATGTCTTGTGGGTAAAGTTGTACAACCTCTGCAGAGTGTCAAACTAATCGATTAGCCGCGCCTGCGGTTTTAGGCATGCCGAGCAAGTCATTCTCAGATTAGACTTTGGTATTTTAAAATTTGGCTTACAAGAATGATGTTGGGATGGAGTGAATCCATCATGGGAAATATTTGGATATTCCAGTAGTGATTCCTGTGTTGAAAATGTTTAAAGTTTATGTATTCTCAAAATTATGCCATTTGAAAATTATTTGGAATTTTTAGAAAACTATTGCTTTATGCTAAAATGAACCATATAACCTTCCTTTGTTGCCTGTGCATTATATTGCATTTTTCGGTGTGACTTGCTGAGTATGTTTGTACTCACCCTTGCTTAATATGCTACTTCAGAGAAGGAGCACCACGATGGAGAGGACCAGTTGGACTAGGCCGCGTCCCCAGTCGATTGCCTGTGGCAAATTAATTGGGCCCTATCTGCTATTCTTCGGTTTCGTTGCTTTTATTTAGTCATTTATTGGGCTGTGTGCCATTTAATTTGTAATTCTGAATATTTATTATTAATAAAGCACGATGGATATTCTATGGTTTCATTTCTACTGTGTGTACTAGCTTTTCCTGGACTAGTATAGAATACACAGAGGATTTCAGATGTATTATTCCGGGGTCCAACAAGAGATGGTATCAAAGCCATATCGACTGTAAGAGTGGCCTTAGTCAGAATGGTTTAACCTTAAGGACTTATTTTGAAATAAAAATAATATTTTGTATAAGTTCCACTATAATCTTATGCTATCTTGTCCTTATCTAAACTCTTATTTAATTGTTTTATCTACTTCATCCCCACTCTCAAAACAATTGGTGAAAACCGGTGAAATCGGTCGATTTTTTTTAAGGATTGACCACCGATTTTAAAATTTTTGACTTCGAACTCATTTGTTTTCTACCGATTTTAACCAATTTTCAAAATTTGATCTTTGAGCGCTTTTTACGGAAACGAAATTTGAAACCCTAGACAACATTCATGAATGATTGAATGTTCGCAGCAAAAACCGACAAATGGATTTGGATGTGTACATGACACCCATATATAATATAACTTATCTCTAAAAGCTGAAGGAATCCTGGTTGAGGAGTGCGCCACCTCGTTGATTTTGCGAGAAGGCCTCTATGAATCCCAAAATTGTATATATCCTCGTATCGGTTCTTTTGCAAAAAAAAAAAAAAAAAAAATCTCAGTCCTGAATTCCCGTTTTCACGAAAAGGCCCATAAATTTTTCCCAAAATCTTGTCCCCATTCACCGTTTTCTATGAAAAGGCCGCATGCAAATTCTAAATTTGTTATTATTTTAATTTTTCTTTAATCCATGTTTTTGCAACAAAAAAAAACCATAATTTTCTAAAATCTTATTCTCATTCACCGTTTCTGCGGGAAAAAAACCCCGTGAATTATAAAATTATTATTATTTTAGTTTTTTTTAGATTTTTATTGGTTTCATCAGAGAAAAATAACATCTACCATGAAGATTGTTTTTAATATCTAAACACTATTAAATTTCACCCAGCGTAGTGTTACGCGTGGCTCTACCTTGTTGGTGTAAAAGCATATGCGCTTACTTGTTTGAAGTATAGGAGCATGCATAAAGCGCTTCTTTTTCCCACCCTTTCGTTTTAGTACACATACCTCTGTTTAGGCCGATTTAGGCCCCGTTTGGTACGATTCTAGATTCTAGTAGAAACGGAAGCGGTTTCAGATTCTTAGTAGAAACGTTTCAGGTAGAACCAAAATCACTGTCTGGAAATCGTTTGGTACGGTTCCAGATTCTAGTAGAAACGGGGTTGAGAGTGATTCAGCCACGTTGTGGAAAAAGAAGAAATGTTCCGAGGAGAACCGTTCTGAGTTTTAGCCCGTTTGGCTGAGTTTCTCCATATTCTAGTAGAAACAGCTCAGTTCCAAGTTGCCAAACGGTGCCTTATACGATCCTTCTAGTGTATGGCCCGGGGTAATATGCTACGAAGTCCATGCTAACTAGTGACGGATCCAAGATTTTTAAAATAAGTGTTCAATTTTTTTTAAAAAAAGTATTATTCAATATAAGAGATAAAAGGTTTAGAATAGCAAAAATATAAAGTATCAATTGTTCTTACCAGAGATAACACCTGAAATACTGTAGAAATTTGTGAATTGGTGATTTCAAATCTACATGCTTCCTCTTTATTTTTAAATGCTCTACATGTTACATTTAAAAAATCATAATTCACCATTACAATCAACATAATGCTAATAGATATGTGAAATAGATATTTCATATTTGGAATCAAGAATAAAATTCACATGTGTGGTTACCGATGTCGAATGCACAGCTACTGCATATTGTTTTAGCACCGCCTCTTGCCCCATGGGGGTGTTGCCGCCCTGACCCGTTTGTCACCACTGGGGTCACCCTAACCTGTCGGTCATCACCGGTGTCACACCCTCCATTCCCGAGTCGGTGCTCCACAAGGGCTAGGGTTGCTCGGTGCTCGTTTGCTACCATGCTCCATGCCAGCTTGCACCTATTCTGTGTCTCTTGTCCGTTGTTGCCGAGCTATCGCCTGCTAGCTGCACCGTCGCCACAGAGAGAGCGTGGGTCAAGTGGAACGGAGAGGGAGATATGTGTTGGACTTGAGAAATGGAGGAAGATTGTACCTTGGATGATTAGGCCGCGCAGGAAGATTGGGAGAGGGCAAGGGCGTAGCCAGTGCTGGGGAGTGGTAGTGGTGGGTGGGTGGGGGAGGGCTTCGTTAGGCTGGAGCACCCCTCCGGTCGTTGTACCTTAAGTATCTCTTTGGCATCGATACTTAATTTTTGACATAGCGACAGTGAATGCACACACGCTCGGGTGTGGCTGGATGAAGAAGAAGCTTTGCTAGGTGAATGAGTTGCTTCATGTACCATGTGGCTTAGTGGGCCGTTGCTTATTGGAGTTCTAATTTGGTAATTGGTGTCTTAGCTTGCTGTTTACACAATTAGGCTCGAACTCTCAACGCACGCAAAGACCATAGAGGAGAAAAGAGGGTGCGGCTCAATATCTCTCATTCGTGAGGACATGGCAGCTCATCGAGCCAAGGTCGCTTGACACGCGTAATGGAGGGTGGGTGCTAGGGAGCCAGCTAGAGCGCGGGTGTGCGACATAAGCAGCCCACCATGGCGATAGCCAGCAGGCAGAGAAAGTAGAGCAACATGATTCAGCGAGTGCCTGATCGGCTAAGTGGGCTGACCAAAACAACAAATAGACAATCTGAGCATCTCTTTTGATTCATATTTTTTTGTCAATTGAAACCGTGTAAATGTGTTGAATAGAGAAAATAGCTGATTTATTTGATTGATTAGTGTTAACTTGTTCGTAGATTTAGAAAAGTTTGACAAGCGAATATTGTACAAGTATTTTCTCAAATAATAAAATATTATTAATAATTCTCGAATCGATAATAATACAACATAAACTGTTTAATATGTTTATCTCAATTTAGCCTAATTATTTGAGCCCACCCTTTATTTTGTTTTCTTGGCTTCATCACTACAGGGGAGTGGGCGGGACATGCTAAAATAGATTTGAAGATTGAAATACGTATTTTTAACCTGACGTAGTAGTATATATACCAATGTACTTAGTATATACTAAGTTTTTTCATCAAATTTTTTGGGTGTATATCTGTACACCCATGCATCCGCCACTGATGCTAACAAAAAAAGAAAGCAATTATGAATTTGTGAGAAGTATATGCCATAAAAATAATTGTACTAGGTAAATCAAAATGTAACTAACTTCCAAAAGTATTTATAAATTTTCCAATAAAAACGGATACAAATATCTAATCAACTGCACGCTTTTCTCTACTATTCTAAAGCAGCACTTGGTGGCAGTGGTCCGTTCTCCCCACGTCATTAATTACAGTTTAATTGCCCTGCTTAATTGCCCTACGCAAGAAACGAAGCGTTGCTTTAATTAGCCAGCTTTTGCAAGAAACGAAACGTTAAAGATAGATGTTTGATCTTGTGAAATAATTTTTTTTATTTTTTAATATTTATTTTTCGTTATCAATTTTATTTTTCGTAGCAACGCACGAGCATGTAACTAGTATATCTCAAAAAACAACTCAAGTAATAACCGATGAAAACTGACGCCAAGAATTGACGCGTGAAAAGCCAGGCGACTCGGTAGCTTAGCGTGCATACCCAAATAATAAACCAACGAAGAGAAGCCAAAAAAGAAATCCCACCCAATCCGAAACCCTCCGCCTCCATCACGACCGCCCGTCGCAGATCAGACGGCCCGGAACCCCGCGCCCCCAACTTGCGCCCACCACACCAAAGATGCCCTTTCCCTTTTCCCCGCATTATTTGATTTCCTCCCCTCCCCTCTATCTCTCTCTCTCTCTCTTCGCTGCCTCCCTCCGCCGCCGCCGCCGCCTCCCGCACCTCCTCCCCTCGCGCCGCCTCGCGGATCGGGTCGCGGCCGCCTGCCCCCGCCTGCAGCTGAGCCGAAGTCGCCCGTCCCCCGCCCGTGCGCCGCGCGGCACCCGCACCACCCACGACGTAAGTGAGAGTCAAAACCCTAGGCTCCCCGGAACGGATCTGGGTCCGATCCCGATCCGCTTCGGCGTTGGTTTGATGTGTCCGGGTTGTGTGTGGAGTGTGACGCTAGATCTGGGTAGGTTTCCTGGTCACTGGTTGAGCTTTGGGCGATTTATCGGTGCGGGTTGTTAGATTCGTTGGTGGATAATGTGGTGATCTTGTGTTGGTGCGAGGGGGTTGAGTTGCGCATCGTGGGCTACGAGTATCCGATGAATTGGATGCACATGTTTTAATTTCTGTAGAGTTGAATTGATCGAAGTACTACTAACTCATGAACTGCAATGTCGATGTTCCCGCCTTTATGTTGCCGTACTGTGAACTGTGCGTGGCTTTATCCTCTTACGTGTGCTCATTCATGTTAAATATGTTATTAAAACGTTGCAAGTTTAAGTCAAAGCTTATTCCTAAAATTTCATTGAAGTCTTATCATGCCCTGCTTTGCTTTGTATAAACGTCCTATTTTGGTAATTTTCAGTTGGTATCTGATTAATAATTTGAATATTTCATGACATAAAATTTATTATTACTGACTATTTGTGCGTGCGCAAGTGTTCCTGCCTCCTTGTTTGTGCTTCATTTGATTTTAGTGCTCGGTGTTAGTGAGCCTATGAAGCTGACAGTCTAGTTATCTGAATCTTGGAGTTTCGTATATAGGGATTAACTGAAAATGATGGATGCTCAAGCGTATTGTATTCTTATGCTGCTGTTTTGTGATAATTAATACGTGGTCTTGTCCACAACGGGTTACATGTCATCTGATGACCTAAGCTGTATTGGATCATTCTTTTTTCGATGACATCTCGTTTGGTTATTAGCATATTCTGTCCATTATGATGTTTCAATATAGTTTATTTCTTACATGTCTGTCATTATGTCTTATAGATGATTAATGAACTAGTACTTTGTGATTATAATTTTTTTGTGTTGCTATTATACAAACACAAATATGTTTGTTCTTATGGACCAGTAGGGTTATATATGTCTGGTAGTAATAACTCTAGATATCTGCATGTCTTATTAACTTTTACATTATATAGGAGTTTAGTTTGTCTTGTTTGGCTTTACACTATAGAGGATTTTACTGTGTCGTGATTAATTTACATTAGAAAGGAGCTATGTTCCTATTCATATGGTTTTCATGTCATGAGTATGTACTTATTGCCCCTATTTTGGTCTGACAGAGTCAAAATGTCATTGGATGTTACTCAAATTCTCTTGAGTGCGCAGTCTGCTGATGGCGCGATTAGGAAGCATGCTGAAGAAAGCCTCAAGCAGTTCCAGGAGCAAAACCTACCAGGTTTCTTGTTCTCTCTCTCTAGTGAGTTGGCCAATGAGGAGAAGCCTGAGGAGAGCCGCAGGTTGGCTGGCTTGATTCTCAAGAATGCACTGGATGCAAAGGAGCAGCACAGGAAGAATGAGCTTTTCCAGAGATGGTTGGCACTGGATGCTGGTGTCAAGGCACAAATTAAAGCTTTGCTGCTGCAAACTCTCTCATCTCCTGCTGCAAGTGCCAGATCTACCTCTTCTCAAGTCATAGCGAAGGTTGCTGGTATTGAGATTCCTCAGAAGCAATGGCCTGAGCTTATAGGATCTTTGCTATCAAACATACATCAGGTCCAGCCAAACGTCAAGCAGGCGACGCTTGAGACACTTGGCTATTTATGTGAGGAAGTTTCTCCAGAAGCTGTTGACCAAGACCAAGTCAATAAAATTCTTACGGCTGTTGTTCAGGGTATGAATGCTTCTGAAGGGAACTCTGATGTGAGGCTGGCAGCCACACGAGCATTGTATAATGCATTGGGCTTTGCTCAGGTTAACTTCTCCAATGACATGGAGCGTGATTATATCATGAGAGTTGTTTGTGAAGCAACTCAGTCTCTGGAGGTGAAGATAAGGCAGGCTGCCTTTGAGTGTTTGGTGGCTATCTCGTCTGCTTATTACGATAAGCTGGCCACATACATGCAGGACATATTTAATATCACTGCAAAGGCCGTGAGGGAAGATGAGGAGTCAGTTGCACTTCAGGCGATTGAATTCTGGAGTTCCATATGCGATGAGGAAATTGACATTTTGGACGAGTATAGCAGTGAGTTTACAGCTGACTCTGATGTTCCTTGCTATTATTTTATCAAGCAGGCTCTTCCTGCCTTAGTGCCAATGCTGTTGGAGACTCTCCTCAAGCAGGAGGAAGATCAAGACCTGGATGAAGGTGCTTGGAATCTTGCAATGGCTGGGGGAACTTGTTTGGGCCTGGTGGCGAGGACTGTCGGGGATGATATTGTCCCTCTTGTTATGCCTTTTGTTGAGGAAAACATAACGAAGCCCGATTGGAGGCATAGAGAGGCTGCAACATATGCTTTTGGCTCCATTTTGGAGGGCCCATCAGCTGATAAACTGGCTCCTCTTGTTAATGTTGCATTGAATTTTATGCTGTCTGCCTTAATGAAGGACCCAAGTAACCATGTGAAGGACACAACTGCTTGGACCCTTGGGAGAATATTCGAGTTTCTTCATGGCTCTGCACTTGAAACTCCTCCTATCATTACGGCCGAGAACTGTCAGCAAATACTTACTGTGCTGCTTCAAAGCATGAAGGATGTCCCAAATGTGGCAGAAAAGGCATGTGGGGCACTCTATTTCCTTGCTCAAGGCTATGTGGATGCTGGATCTGCGTCACCGTTATCCCCTTTCTTTCAAGATATTGTTCAGAACCTTCTTATGGTTACTCACAGGGAGGATTCTGCAGAATCTAGGCTGCGTACTGCAGCTTATGAAACTTTAAATGAAGTCGTCAGGTGCTCCACTGAGGAGACAGCTCCTATTGTTATGCAGTTGGTACCTGTCATCATGATGGAACTCCATCAGACACTTGAGGCGGGAAAGTTGTCAACTGATGAGAGGGAGAAGCGGAGCGACCTGCAGGGCCTTCTTTGTGGTTGCTTGCAGGTTATTATCCAGAAGTTGGGTGGAATGGAGTCAACAAAGTATTCCTTCTTGCAGTATGCGGATCAGATGATGGACCTGTTTTTGAGAGTTTTTGCTTGTCAAAATGCCACAGTGCATGAGGAGGCTATGCTTGCTATTGGTGCATTGGCATATGCAGCTGGTCCGAACTTTGCAAAATACATGGCACAGTTTTATCAGTATTTGGAAATGGGACTTCAGAACTTTGAGGAGTATCAGGTCTGTGCCATTACCGTGGGTGTTGTCGGAGACTTGTGCAGAGCACTGGAGGACAAAATTTTGCCCTACTGCGATGGCATCATGACTCAGCTCCTGAAGGACCTATCCAGCAATCAGTTGCATAGATCTGTAAAACCGCCTATTTTCTCATGCTTTGGTGATATTGCACTGGCAATTGGGGAGAACTTTGAGAAGTATTTGATCTATGCCATGCCCATGCTACAAAGTGCAGCAGATTTGTCAGCGCATGCCACAGCCGCTGATGATGAAATGCTCGACTACACCAATCAATTAAGGAATGGAATCTTGGAGGCCTACTCTGGTATTCTTCAAGGATTTAAGAGTTCCCCTAAGACACAATTGCTGATGACGTATGCTCCGCATATTCTTCAGTTCCTTGATGCTCTTTACAATGGCAAGGATATGTAAGTCATAAAGCCTACCTTCTCTTTCCTGGATTGCTCTCTTATTTACATGATTTTTTGTTCTAAAATGATCTCTTATCATCTCAGGGATGATACTGTGATGAAAACTGCAATAGGTGTCTTGGGAGATCTAGCAGACACATTGGGTGTCCATGCTGGTCCTTTGATCAGTCAATCTACCTCAAGCAAGCAATTTTTGGAGGAGTGCTTAGCATCGGATGATCCTTTGGTCAAAGAATCAGCTGATTGGGCGAGGATTGCAATCAGCCATGCGGTTTCGGACTGATGTCACATGGGTCCCAAGTCTGCACATGCATCCATCCACGTGTCATGTCTGGGTCGTTGGTTGCATCATGTATAGACCTGCTCTTTGGAGAAGTCCACGCATCCTTACAGCAGAGTCGGATGGTCCTCACTAACTCATGCATCAGTACATGTGTCAGCCTGTCCTTCTCACTTCTGCGGAAAAGAGGGTTAAGTTGGCTGCCTGCTAACTTTGCTAAAGGCATCTAGAACCTTCATTTCTTACTGGAGGTGAGATGATCTTCTATTGATGCCTGCCATGCGGATGGTTCCTCGGCATTCTTATGGTCTGGGTGCTATCATTTTCCCTTGCATTCATTGCATGAATTGAACTTTGGTCGGATGGTCATTCGGTACAAGGCCCGATTGCTTATGGATCCATTAAGCAAAAGGGGGCTCGAATGCATTATCACTGGATTATTTTGTATTGCTCAGGGCGTTCAAGTTCATTATGTCGGACATGTCCCTCCCTAGCTGGTAGCTTTGTTTATCTCCTAGTATTTTCTTCACTTGCATTGTCTTGCATCCATTCTTGGTCTGTTTTGTAAGAGTTCTTTTTTGGTCAAAACTTTGGTCTGGTACGGTACGGCACGACGTTGTACAAGTCCCCACGTGTGTCGGTTTATTTTCAGGTGTTATCAGATCAGCGGGCACTTGTGCTTTTTTTTTTTTTTGTTATCCATGCTGCTCCATTTCAGTTTCCTTGAAGCTGGGCTGGTGAAACATAAACAATTATAGGTCTTGGAGTGGTTTTTTGGCGGGGCTGTTGTCGAGTTGGATTTGTTTACAAAAAATGTATTATTCTGTGGAACTCTGCCGCCTCCCCATGTGTCATATCATCTGTTGAGCATATGAGAATGATGATGATGAAGTGTTAAATGTATGGTATATGAGAATGCATGAACGAATGATTGGTTGTGTGTGGGCATTGCTTGTCCACTACAGACCTGGGCGAGAAGATGCGGAGCCCCGTTGTGAGACGTAAGCCCCACGTGTGTCGGTTTATTTTCATTCTGCTGCTATCTGTTGATGCAAGTGACTAGTGCACCATTTATTCATTGAGAAAATCTACTAGTATTTGGCAAATAGTATATTTACTGCCATCGTTGAACTGCCTGTGGAACCCTTTTCTATCCAGTAGACTGTACTGTGCCGAACGGTGATATACTGATATGGTATGTAGCAAGTAGTAACGCTTGCAATGGTTGCTTTAATCCTTCTACCTAGAATGCCACTGAAAAACATAACCGCGTCATTCTGAAAAATTCATCTGAAAATGCCATGCCAATGGATGACCATGTTGGTATTTATTCCTTCATGCAATGCAAATGCTGCAACGCCAAGTTTGTCCTCTTTCTCATGCCTGGTCATTCAACACCTTATTTACTCTACATTACATTAGTGTATCCATGGGATCGTACTCCTTTCAGTTTCTTCTGTCGCATTGTATGATTTGAATCTCAAGGAAGACATGTTCCTGAGTAGCTTTCTGCGCAATTCGTTTCAAGAAGTGAGACGTTCTCTTCTCTCTTACAAGTCGTATGCACTTTTTTTTTCTGAAAAAACAGCAGAAGCTGTGAATATATTAGCAAGTCATGTGCTCTTTTCACAGTTAAACTTAACGCCAAACCAAGATCGATAAAAGGACTGCTCTCTCTCTCTCTCTCTCTCTCTCTCTCTCTCTCTCTGGATTAGAGATCTTTCTAGATCTGAAACCAAACGAAAATTTGAAAATGTTTAAAACGTACGAAGGGGAAAAGAGATGGGTTTCAATCGTAAACTTTGTACTGTAGAATGGTTAGCGTCTCCAATCGTAAGCTTTGTGTTAGAGAGACGTAAGCGTGTATTGGAGAATCCAAGGATATAAAAGCCATTTGCAGTTTTTAAAAATGTACCCTGGAAAATTTAATAATGAAACTAAACCTGGTTGGAGCTGTAACGATAAACTAGGGTGCATTTATTTGATTGAGCTACAAATGGCGATTGCATGTTCTGTTTGATTTGGCGAACGGATGGTATGTTCCGTAGATTAATTTAGGAAAGGTTTTGCCGATTTGCTTACTCCCTCCGTTTATTTTTGTAAGCCTATTTTAACTTTGCATAAAGATTAAGGTTACATTAAGATTGAGAAAGGTGTGAAAGAAGATGACTTATATGCCCTCACTTAATTGTGTTGCAAGATAAAAGATATACTTTGTGTGGGTGGTAATGAAAAATGTGTATGGTTGAGAGAGAATAAATAGGGGTATAGAAGGAAATGCTTCATTAAATCTACATGAAAGCGTTATATTTGTGAATAAGATCATTTAAAAAATAAGCATTATAAAAATGAATGGAGGGAGTATTAATTTGTTGAAAAGATTCTACTACCTTGAAGGCGGATGGTTGGGGTGAGAGGCGCGTGGCAGCGGCAGCATTCCTTCAGTCGATCTCGGGTTTTGGGGATGCGAGACCGGTGCGAGGTTGTAATTGTTTTTGTATGTTCACTTCGTCCATATTTATAAAGCGTATTTTTTTAAATGATTTTGATTATAACAATATATAACATATTTTATTTTTTTTAATACAAAATTAGTATGATACTCCCTATATATCCCTAATAAATATACATATTTATCTCATATTCTCTACATACATGTATTGAATATAGTGCTTAGTGATAATAATTAGGGGCAATCTAGTTATTTTTTATGTTTTTTTTATCTATGTGTTAAGAAAAAATACGTCTTATAAACTTGGACGAATGGCGTATTCACGTTCTTATATATTCGCTCTATTTCTGAATAGATGTTATGTTAGGATATTATATTTTTATCAAGTCATATGTACAAAAGGCAGACTGTATTACCTCTCTTCGTTAGATTACTTATTATTTTTAATGATATGTCTAACTCTAATCATAGTAGTAAATGGTATTAGAAATAGTTAAAAAGAGGGATATACAAATAAAAAATGATAAATAGTCATCTTGGAATTGAAGAATGACATGTAAGAAAAAGTGACTTTTGCAAAACATTGTGCATATCTATCCCATGTATATCTTCTTCTTCTTCTTTTCAAATTTAGTCCCTCAACTCATTTTTTTATAGGAAAAATGCCGCCCTCCTTACTGCGGAAGGCGTGGCACGTGACACGTGCCCCTGCTGTGCTTGGAAGCGTTGAAAGAGGCTGGTCCGATGGTCCCGCGTAGGCGAACACAGGAACGCATGGCGGGCGAAGCGCGGCGTGCGCAGGCGGTAGTCGAGCGTGGGTAGTCGGCCATGCGCATGGACAGTTGGGCAACCAGACGTGGTGCTCGCACAATGCCGTGTTTGCCTTGTGCGGAAGCAAGCTTCATCGCTCCCCGTGTGCGAAAGCAAGCTTCCGCTTTCCCCGGCTGTGGCACCTTGGTGGACCCAACTGGCTTCTGTGCTCGACCATGGAGCCGTGGTGGCAACACCCTTCCACGCTAGTAGGCCGTGACAGATGACACATATCACCTAATGAATCTTTTGCGCTCAGACAAGGGACATTTTGTAATTTTTATCGTAAGAGGCTAATTTCAGAAGGAAAAAATGTGGGAGGGGTTACTACAGTAACAAAAACTCAATTTTTGTAACCTCGGGGAGTGTCCAAGTGCATCGACACGATCTCAACACGTGTCCTCGAGACCTCTTGTGCATGTTGGTGAATTGGTATGAGTTCACCGTGATCTTTTGTGCATGCAACTGTTGTGTGGTTACTATGTTCGGTAAGACGAGGATCTTTTTGTGTAGGTGATTGTTGCATTGTTTATTTTCCCATATTCGTGGGATCACCGCCTTTCCCATGTAGTCCTTCTGATCAAAATGAATCATTGAGGTAGCATTTGGATGCATGAATGAGTTTAGATAGGATATGGTTATCTTATTGTAGTCATCTAATTGTTTGGATGGGTGAATGGGTTGAATAGGGTCATCCAGTTTTTTAGAATATTCCCTCAAGATGCAGAATAGAGCTATAAAAAAAGGCCGAATGGGCTCATCTAGTTTGTTGCATGAAGAGATGTACTTGGTCAAATTCAAATTTCGCCGAAGTGTACTCAGTCAAATTCAGATTATGGTCAAATTTTATCCACAAATTTAAATTTTTGGACAAAAATTTCATCCCGAAATTCCACCAAAATTTCTGAAATTACCGAATTTCGTTAATTTCGAAGGATGCCGAAAATTTTTAAAACCTTTCACAACTAGCCCATCCATTCTCATCCATCTAACCAAACAAAAAATTGGCTAATCCTATCCAGTATCATCCATTTAACCAAACAAAAAATTGGTTCATCCTATCCATCCGACCACAGGCATGTGAATGCTCCATCTCTACCAGGATGGATGGCTATATCCCATTCAGTCTTATTCGGGCAACCAAATGTTACCTGACATGATGTCATTTATAAACCAGATAATGGACGGAAGAATTTCGCTGGTTGCTATAGGCATTTTACTTCGCTGGTATATCACCCTAAGTCAAAATCCTGGATAAGATGCATGTGGGCCGATGGTTCGTCTTATCCTCTGCAAATTCACGGTTTTTGGCTAAAACCGTCATTGATAATATGAGTATTTGTGGCGATTTTAGTCAAAAGCTGCCACTGATAGTATATGTGTGGCGGTTTTAAAACCGCCACTGATAATCCCTTATTATCAGTGGCACTTAATCTATGACGGTTTGAAAACCGTCACTGTTGTAAGTTAAGAACCGCCACTAATGTCGATTTCTGTACTGATGCATGTTGGTCTTTTAGTACCCTTTTGGGCGTGCCGTCTGCAATTCCTGTCAGGCAGGCATGTTACACATGCATTTAACGTGCATACATGTCTCATCGAAGCTAGGAGATCAGGTGGCTAGGAGATTACCACAGAGCAAATCAAGAAGATAAATTTTTCTGTTTAGCATATCTTTTTTTTTGGCATGTATCCCAACCAATTCGGTTGCCTCCTGTACTACATAATGCTGATCAATAGAAACGCTAAGTGTGATATCTAATTCACGTTCATGGTATCAGACACCATACGATCCTAACCCTCTCTCCCATCACTTCCTTTCTTCTCCCATGATGACGACCGATGAAGCCGCCCAGGAGCAGGCATAGCGCAAAGCCAAGGCCGTACCCTGGGTGCAAGCTGTTGGTGTCTCCAAAGTAAAGCTTCTTGTCCCCCATCACCCTTGACCTGCAAGCGAGCAACTATGCCCAATGGCGTGGCCTGTTTGAGGTCGCTCTCCAGAAATACACCCTCGAAGCCGACATCCTTGAGGACGTCCCATCGGCTCCTAGCGACCAATGGACGTGCCTCGACGCCCTTGTCTGTTCGTGGCTCTACACCGCCATCTCACCCAGCCTCCTCACCATGGTGATGGACACCAACACCACTGTGCACACCATCTGGTCGCCCATAGAGGGCTTGTACTGCGACAACATGGCAACACATGCCATCTACCTCAAGCAGGAGTTATACGGACTCCAACAAGGTGCCATGTCCGTGGCCGATTACTATAGCAAACAGAAGGCCCTCGCTGATGAACTCCTCGCCGTGGGAACGCTGATCCTCGCCGTGGTCTGAGCCAGTGTTTCACCCACATGCGCACGCTCATCAAAATGCAGGGTCCTCTGCCTTCCTTCCTCAAGATGAAGTCTACTCTCCTTCTCGAGAAGCTCATGATTAATGCCGAGTCCTCGCTAGCTTTGGCCTTTGTCGCCTCCTCCGGTGGTAGCTCCTCTAGCACCTCCAAGCCCGCCACCAGCATCACCACCAACACTGGTGGCAGCCAATCTCGCATCTCCAACAACAACAACACCAAGTCCGGTAGCGACAACCACAACAACGGTGGCTACTCCAGTAACCATCGTCGCAACAGCAAGGGTGGCAGCTCTTCCCGAGGCGGTGACGCCAACAACACCTGGCCGTCCCTACAGAACCCTTGGGCCGGGTCCATCCATATGTGGCCCGATTAGGGTCCCCAGCCAAATTACCAGGGCGTTCTTGGCCCGTGCCCACCTGGTGCCTTCATCGCCACCATGCAGGCCCATACACCCGCACCAAGCCAAGTCTACGTGCCCACACCAACTCAATGCTACGTGCCCACGCCTGGTGCGTTGGCATATGCGCCTGCTCCACCCTCAGTTGCGACAACACCGTCAGCTTCCTGAGACAAGAACCAACTCATGCATGCCTTCAACACCATGACGCTGGCTCCCCCATCATCTAACTGGTACATGGACTTTGGTGCAGCCACACATTCCTTCCGTTGCATCCTCTTACGCCATCGTCAGCAATGGGTCTCATATTCCCATAACCCACACCAGCACGACCTCTCTTCAGTTTCCTTCTAATTCGTTCCAAGTAAATAATTACATTGTCACACCTTCCTTGATCAAAAATCTTATTTCTGTTCGTTGTACTTTGGACAATAATTGTTCTATGGAATTTGACCCGTTCGGTCTCTCTATGAAGGATCTTCAAACCAAGAGTGTGATCACCAGGTGCAATAGACATGGCAACCTCTATACTTTGCATTGGCCACCTCCAGATTCTAGTGCCCTCTCCGTCGCCACTTCACCCTTTGCCCTGTGGCATCGGTGACTCGGCCACCTCAGCATCCAAGCACTGTCGCATCTTGCTAGTTCTTCTCATATTTCATGTAATAAAGTCTCCACATACCCGTTGTGCCATGCATGTCAGCTAGGACATCATGTGTGTCTTCCTTTTTATACCTCTTCTAGTCGCACACATAGAGCTTTCGAGTTAATACATTGTGACCTATGGACCTTGCCTATCCCTAGTATTTTCGGTTACAAATATTATCTCGTTGTTCTTGATGATTTCACTCATTATGTGTGGACGTTTCCCCTTCACCTAAAATCTGAGGTATTCGACATCCTACACAACTTCTTTGCTTATGTGGGCACTCAATTTTCCATCACTGCTCGGAATATCCAATGTGACAATGGCCATGAGTTCGATAATCACGCCATGTGAATTCATCTCCTCTCTCATGGCATCACACTCTGTATGTCATGTCCACATACATCTCAACAAAATAGTAAAGCGGAACGAGTCATCCGCTCTATGAACATCTTACGGTCCCTCCTATTCCAAGCTAGCGTGCCTCCCTCTTACTGGGTTGAGGCCCTAAACACCACTACATATCTTCTCAATCTCCACCCCACAAAAACTCTCAACTTTGGCATCCCGCTCCAGGCACTCTTGGTTCTCACCTGACTATTCCCACCTACGTGCCTTTGGTTGCCGGTGCTATCCCAATCTTCCTGCCACCGCAGCCCACAAACTTGCACTGAGATCCGATGCTTGAGTCTTTCTCGGCTATCATTCACACCACAAATCATGTCATCATTTCTCATCATGTTATTTTTGACGAATCATCCTTTCCATTTGTCATGCAGTCTAACCCGCCTGTGCCCTCTGACTTTGATTTTTTGTCAGTCATCGCACACGCGCTCGTCCCAGCTCCCATCGTGTTCCTAGCTACCACGCCAGCTGCCACCACTCCACTCGCCACTAGCACCGCATATTGCTCATGCACCGCCTCAAGCACCACAGTATGCACCTGCGCCACTACCTGCTATGCCTGCACCACCACCTGTTGCACCCGCACCTGCCATGCTTCCAGCCGATGCACCTTTGCCACACACCGCTCAGCCAATCACACAAGTGGTCAACACCACACCATGACGACTCGCGGCAAACGGGGCTTTCGGTAGCCCGTGGACCGGCTGGGCCTCCATGTCACGGCTCCATCCCCAATTCTGCGCACATGTCGCACATCACTCAACGATGAAAATTGGCGTCTTGCCATGTAGCAGGAGTTCAATGCCTTGTGCGTGAACAATACATGGGAGCTCGTTCCACGCCTAACTAGTGCTAACATTGTTACGGGTAAATGGATTTTTCGGTACAAGTTGAAGTCTGATGGCTCCTTGGACCGATACAAAGTTCGGTGGGTACCTCGAGGCTTCTCTCGGCGCCCTGGGGTTGACTTCGGCGAAACCTTCTCTCCAGTTGTCCAACCGGCCACCGTGCGCACCGTCCTCACCCTTGCGCTCTCCAACGTTGGCCAATTCATCAACTCAACATTAACAACGCCTTCCTCAACTGCACCCTCGTCGAGGTCGTCTATTGTCAACAACCATCAGGCTTCATTGACAACACGCTCACCATGCATGTCTGCCACCTCAACCGGTTGCTCTATGTCCTCAAGCAGGCCCTGCACGCCTGGTTTAGTCGCATCACCAGCTTCCTTGCGTCCTTGGGCTTCATCGCCTCCAAGGCCGATCCATCATTGTTCATCTACCGGTACGGCGTACCTACTACTATACATCGATGACATCGTCTTAACAACCTCGGCGACCACGCTACTTCACTGAGTGATCGGTTCCCTTGGTTGTGAGTTCTCTCTCAAGGATATGGGTGATCTCCTCTACTTCCTCGGTGTCTCTATTTAGCGCAACGAGTCTGGTTTCTTCCTCTCCCAGCGCCAGTACACTAAGGAGATCTTGGCTCGTGCAGGCATGAGCAACTGCAAGCCTTGCAACATGCCCGTCGGCACTTGTGCCAAGCTTTCCTCCACTGGCCATCCAGTTGACTGTGCCACTCATTATCGGAGCATTGCTGGCACCCTACAGTACCTCACGTTAATGTGAATAGACATCGCGTACACGATACAACAGGCATGCCTTCACATGCACGATCCTCGTGAGCCCCATGCCAACCTCCTCAAGCGCTTTCTTCGCTACCTCAAGGGCACCATCGACAGCGGTCTACAGCTACATCGCACCTCGACGGAATCTTTCACCGCATACACAAATGCCGACTGGGCCAACTTCCCCGACACGAGGAGATCTACATCGGGCTATATGGACCTTGACTCATGGTCATCCAAGCGACAGCAGACAGTCTCCTGCTCTAGACTCTAGTGCTGAGGTGGAGTACTGTGCCTCGCCAATGCCGTCGCCAAATCCTGCTGGCTTTGTCAACTCCTAGCGAAACTACATCGTCTACTTCACCACACGACCGTTGTCTTCTGTGAAAACATTAGTGCAGTCTACCTCTCAACCAATCCCATCCAACATAAGCGGATGAAGCACGTTGAGATAGATCTTCACTTCGTTCGGGAACTTGGAGAGGTCCATGTCCTTCACATCCCGACATCTTTGCAGTATGCTGATGTCTTCACAAAAGGATTTCCGGTCACCATATTCAAGGAGTTTTGTTTCAGTTTGAACGTCTGCCCCGCTGCCGTTCCAACTACCGGGGGTGTTAAGCAGACACATTACACATGCACGTAATGTGCATGCATGTCTCACCGAAGCCAGGAGATCATTGAAAACGCCAAGTGCAATCTCTAATTCACCTTCAATTCCCACTGTACTACGCATCTGCGTGCGCGCAAGCAAAATAATGCGGTGCCTCCTTCACTTACAGCTACGAATCCGATCGAACCTCGTATACACACTACATACGTCATATCTATACCGCGTCTACCATTGAAATGAAATTATTCATATTCGTACCACACATATACCATTGAAATCTAATGTTAATAGCAGGTACAAGTGAGATCAGGTAGGATTGTTGTAGGCAGGAGGGCTGGGAGATTCTTCAACCTACTCATCATCCGGTCCCAGAATAAGATTGGATGCTCTTCTCCTACTTCAACAAATTGTCAAGGGAACTGCCCTGACTTTTTTTTTTAAAAAAAAAAAAGCTATTGAAAAAGTCATTTGTAGTGTTAAGTAAGCCCTTGTTTAAAATATGCTTATGCCAGACGCCATAGGTGTTCACCCCTGATTTGCCATAACTGTCTAAAAAGGTATCTTTGTATGTTCTGGTTGGAACTTCGTACTATTGGAAGATTTGATATTTGAACCTGCTATAGTTAGAATCCTATAGATAGAAGGATTAGATTGTAGCTATCCGTAATTGGTTGTTACTATTTACAGCATGTAATCTCCTACCTGTATACGCCACGGTGAGGGCTTTTCTCACCTTATTTAACACGTAGTCGCGGCCTCCACGGAGGTAGAAACGCTTCTGCCAAAGCTGTGAAATCCTTCATGGTATCAGAGCCAAGAGGTCTCGAGTTCAAGACCCGGTTGGTGCAATTAAAAAATAATAATTGCAGTCCACTTCTATTCCACGTCTTAGGCCTGAGGGAGCCTACACGTAAGGGGGAGTGTTGAAGTATAAGTGAATTGCCCGTCTTTCCTCATCAGCTTAAGCTTTTGGGTGAACTGGCTGGTGCATGCAACTCAATATCAAAGTTTCCAATCCAGCATATGACGTCTGGATCACAGCCGATCAGCAGGTTCTTGGATACCTGCTCTCTTCTTTATCAAAGGAGGTGCTGACACAAGTGGTCAACATGACCACATCTGCTCAAGTGTGGAAAGCCATAGGAGATATGTTCTCCACTCATTCTCGTGCGCGATCTGTTAACACGCGCATGGCTTTGACCACCACACGTAAGGGCAACATGTCCGTGGCAGAATATGTCGGCAAGATGAAGGCTTTGGGCGACGAGATGGCTTCTGCAGGCAAGCCTCTCGACGATGAGGAGATGACATCGTACATTCTCGCCGGTCTCGACATCGACTTTGACCCCGTTGTCGCTGCTGTCGTCTCCAGAACAGAGCCAATCACGGTATCTGAACTCTATTCGCAACTCTTGAATTTTGAGAACAGGATGGATCTGCGACGTGAGGGCAAGCATTCGCATTCTTTCTCTGCCAACTTGGCCAGACGTGGTGGTAGAGGAAGCTTCATGTGTGGAACAGGAAGATCAGGAGGTCGTGGCCGAAGTAGAGGCCGCGGCCGTGATAACGGCGACAACAGCAGTAGCGGTCGTGGTGGTTTCAAGCCGCGTCCAGTCTGTCAATTGTGCAGCAAGACCGGCCATGTTGTGGCCGATTGCTGGTACCGCTACGATGAAGACTTTGTTCCAGAGAATAGAAGTGTTGCTACTGTCATAAACTCGCACGGCGTTGATACAAATTGGTACATGGATACCGGTGCTACCGATCACATCTCGGGAGAACTTGAGAAGCTTGTTGTCCGGGATAAATACAACGGCAAGGATCAGGTACATGCCGCAAATGGTACAGGTATGAACATTAGTCACATTGGCCATTCTATTATCCAAACCCCTAATTGTGATCTTCATCTCAAAAACATTCTCCATGTTCCGCAGACACAAAAAAATCTTGTTTCAGCACATCGCTTTGTTAAAGATAATAATGCCTTTCTTGAAGTTCATCCAAATTTTCTCTTGGTGAAGGACCAAGCAACGAGGACCACTCTTCTTAAAGGGCGCTGCCACAATGGTCTTTACCCTCTGCCACAATCGTCTTCCTCAACCAAACAGGCTTATGGAGTCACCAAACCATCTCTTACTCGATGGCACAATCGCATGGGTCACCCATCTACTCCTATAGTTCATAAAATAGTTCACGCAAATAAACTCCCATATGTAGTTGAGACATCTACTAATTCAGTTAGTGATGCTTGCCAACAAGCCAAGAGTCATCAATTACCTTTTTCTAGATCTTCTAGTGTCTCAAACTCTCCTTTAGAGTTAGTTCATTCAGATGTATGGGGACCTGCTCCTACCTCTGTTGGGGGCAGAAGATATTATGTCAGTTTTATTGATGATTATAGCAAATTTACTTGGATTTATCTCCTAAAATTCAAGTCCGAAGTGTCTCAAAAATTTCATGAATTTCAAACCCTTGTTGAGCGTCTCTTTGATAGAAAAATCATTGCTATGCAAACTGACTGGGGAGGAGAGTATGAAAAGCTAAACTCCTTCTTTACAAAAATTGGTATTACCCATCGGGTATCTTGTCCTCATACACACCAACAAAACGGCGCAGCTGAACGCAAACATCGTCACATTGTTGAGGTTGGGTTATCTCTTCTTGCTCATGCCTCCATGCCTCTAAAATTCTGGGATGAAGCCTTCCTTACTGCCACCTATCTCATTAATAGAACACCCAGTAAAGTGGTAAAGTTTTCGACGCCTTTAGAGCGTCTATTCCATCAAACACCAGAATATTCTTCCCTAAGGATTTTTGGGTGTGCATGTTGGCCAAACTTGCGTCCTTATAATACCAGAAAACTCCAATTCCGCTCCAAACGATGTGTCTTTCTTGGATATAGCAATCTTCATAAAGGATTCAAGTGTCTTGACATTCCTTCTGGTCGGACATACATTTCCCGCGATGTTATCTTTGATGAAAATATTTTCCCTTTTTCCCAACTCCATTCCAATGCTGGGGCACGCCTACGATCAGAAATTCTCCTATTACCACCCACCCTTTTAAATCCCACTTCAGTATCTCAGGGGAATGGAGACATAGATGACCCATTGACTAATGCTTCTAATACCTCAGATTTTTTTGTCTCTGATGAAAATATGGCAGCAGCATCTGCGGACGATTCCGATGATATTGGCGCACCAACAGAACCAGACATCAGCGAACACCATCCGGCTGACTCTCCCGCTTCGTCGCCTGCCATATCTGCTCCGGGCGCCGCTTCTGGTCAGCCAGCCACGACGGCCTCCGATCCGACAGAAGATGTCACTTCTCCTGATCGATCTCTCAATGCTACCAACAGCACTGCACAAGCTGTCCCAGGCCCGAAAATTTCTGTGACCCCTGCACGTCCTGCGGCTCCAACATGGTATTCGCAAACCAAAGTTTTACACTGACGGTACTGTTCGCTATGGACTTTCCACTATTATAGGTGAACCACACAATCTGAATGAAGCCCTCTCCACTCCGTGCTGGAAAGAAGCCATGGATGTTGAGTTCTCGGCTTTACTCAGCAATAGTACATGGCATCTAGTGCCCCCTCAGAAGGGGCGTAATGTTATTGATTGCAAGTGGGTTTATAAAGTCAAGAAGAAATCTGACGGGACACTCGATAGATACAAGGCACGCCTGGTTGCAAAGGGGTTTAAGCAAAGGTATGGCATTGATTATGAAGATACATTCAGTCCAGTTGTCAAACCGGCCACTATTCGTCTTGTTCTCTCGCTTGCTATCTCTCAAGGCTGGAGCTTGCGTCAGCTAGATGTACAGAATGCGTTCCTTCATGGCATTCTCGAGGAGGAAGTATATATGAGACAACCACCAGGATATGAGGATAAACTTAAACCATATCACATATGCAAATTGGATAAGTCCCTCTATGGTTTAAAACAAGCGCCAAGAGCATGGTACTCCAGGTTAAGTACACGCCTATGTGAACTTGGTTTTAAGGCTTCAAAAGCAGATACTTCTCTATTTTTCTATAATCGAGGTCACGTTACCATATTTTTGCTAATATATGTTGATGATATTATTGTTGCAAGTACAACACAGGATGCAGTTAGCGTGTTACTCCAGGACCTTAAAAAGGATTTTGCCCTTAAGGATCTAGGAGATTTGCATTACTTTCTGGGTATTGAAGTAAGAAAAACACAAGATGGTATTGTTTTGTCTCAAGAAAAATATGCAACAGATCTTCTTAAACGAATAGGCATGATGAACTGTAAACCTGTAAGTACTCCACTGTCTATTTCAGAAAAATTATCGATTCATCAAGGACAAGCACTTGGCCCTAATGACTCAACAAACTACAGAAGTATCGTTGGCAGTTTACAGTACCTCACATTGACTCGACCTGACATTGTTTATTCTGTCAATAAAGTTTGTCAGTTTTTACATGCACCTACAACAGATCATTGGAGTGCAGTCAAGAGAATTCTTCGGTATATCAAGTTCACTGCTCAAGTTGGTTTAAAAATCAGCAAATCTTCTTCTATGATAGTCAGTGCCTATTCAGATGCAGACTGGGCTGGTAGTCAAGACGATCGCCGTTCCACTGGAGGTTTTGCTGTCTACCTAGGTAACAATCTGATCTCATGGTCAGCACGTAAACAAGCTACTGTTTCCCGGTCTAGTACAGAGGCCGAATACAAAGCTCTTGCAAACGCTACTGCTGAAATAATTTGGATTGAAAGTTTGCTAAGAGAATTGGGAGTTCAGTCATCTCATGTTGCACAATTGTGGTGTGACAATATTGGAGCCACATACCTTTCAGCCAATCCTGTTTTTCATGCTAGAACTAAACATATAGAAGTGGACTATCACTTTGTAAGAGAAAGAGTTGCACAGAAACAACTTCAAGTCAAATTTGTTTCCTCAAAAGATCAAATAGCTGATGGATTCACAAAGCCATTGCCCACGCGCAAACTGGAAGATTTTTGTTACAATCTTAACTTGGTGAAGTTATGATTGAGGGGGAGTATTGGAAGATTTGATATTTGAACCTGCTATAGTTAGAATCCTATAGATAGAAGGATTAGATTGTAGCTATCCGTAATTGGTTGTTACTATTTACAGCATGTAATCTCCTACCTGTATACGCCACGGTGAGGGCTTTTCTCACCTTATTTAACACGTAGTCGCGGCCTCCATGGAGGTAGAAACGCTTCTGCCAAAGCTGTGAAATCCTTCACGTACTACCGCCTGTTCCCCTTCCCGTCCGATGGCTATGGGAGGCCAGATCCAGCGACAATGTGATGGCGAATGACTGACAAACGATGGATCAAACAGCTACACAACGATCCATGGCCAGGTCTACCTTCCCATTTGCCTCAGACGTTGTCCTCCCCCGCCGATGGGATTTTCGAGTGTGTTGCCATCCCCTCCAAGAACCTCTCATTGAGTTTGTTTGTTAGGAATTGTGTATTATGGGTAATTGCTGGTTTGAGGGGAATCCATACTTCAACAGGGTTTCTTCAAATGCAACAAAGTCAGGTACCACTGTCCTTTATTGGTAAGATTTATGTGATATCCAAAGAAAGTTGCAGCTGTAGGATGCAATAATTTTTGTTATTTGTTTGATTCCCCAATTTATAATAGAGATACGTGTTCATATGCACTACTTGTCAATGAGTATAAATTATTACTAAATTTCTAGACAAAAATGTTATATTTATCTTTAATAGTTCCGGCAACTTTGTGTAGTTTAATCTCAACACCGAAAGGACATACCTACCTCCATGCTTAATCAATTTATGGCTATTCCAATGCTGTAGATTTTAGTCTCATCCACTGTATTGTTTATACATGTTTGTTCTCAATTTATTTATTTTTTCCAATCAAATCAATGACAAGAAGTTTTCATCCTGCCATGTGAAATTCTTGTTTATCTTGAGGTGCTCATGTGTACTTGATCTATACAAAGTATTCTGTATCAAGCTTGTGACATATGTGACTTTACCTTTTATTTGATACAGAATCTAAAAAAAATTGCATAGCCCGTCGGAGAAACAAAAAGGAGGATAGCCTGCTGCCATCCAACCCGAAAGAGGTGGAGGCGCTGAGAAGGGACTCGGCTTGGAACTAGGGATTGAAATATCGTTGATAATCGCTCAGTTACTGAAAAACGACCGTATCAAGCCTGTTTCAAATTAGAAACTGGTCGGTAAACATGTCCAATTCAATAAAATAAAAAAAAAATTATGGGACATAAATCACTCAAAAATCAGTGAAAATACAAAAATTGCTAAGAAAATCGACCACCAAAAAAAATTCAACTGGTCGATCGGACAGTTTTCGGTGAAAATCTGCCGAGTTTTGATTTTGTTATTTTGAAACCCTTCGATTTCTAGTGATTTTAGACGAAAATCGCTACTGATCCGGCACCGATTTTCCAAAGCAATTTGGTAAGGTAAACCTGCTCGGAACCCTTTGATAGCATTCACATTTGAGGAGCTCGAGCAAATCTCCAAGAATTTCAGGCAGGATTCATAACTGAGAGGAGGCGGATTTGGCAGTCTACAAAGGATACACCACTTCGTGAAGGATTAGCAATAGAAGAGCCACTGCGAGTTGCCGTCAAGGTCCATGATGGAGACAATAGCTACCATGGCCATAGGGAGTGGGTGGTGAATGGTGGTTGGCCTCTCTGAATAATACTTCATTGCTAAAAGCATGCTTGTGTTCAGTTATTATCACGTTCTTGTCTTCTATTTTCATATTTTATTTAATGTTATCAGATATAAGTTATTTTTAGTGAAGTTGGTCAGATACCGTTGCAAAGATGATCATAGGGTTCTCGTGTACGAGTTCATGCCCCTTAGGGCTGGAAAAAAAGCTCGTGGCTCGTGGCTCGGCTCGGGCTCGCCCGAGCCTGGCTCGGCTCGCACAGGCTCGTGGCTCGGATCGAGCTCGAGCCGAGCCTACTTTTCAGGCTCGCAAAAACACCGAGCCGGCTCGGCTCGGCTCACGAGTCGCCATGAGCCAAATTGGCTCTTGGCCCAAATTCCATGCAAAGTGAATTTAGTATGATTAATGACTTATATTTTTAGGAAAAAGATGATGTTTAGACAATTCCATATCCTACAAGTGTGATATAAAGCAACTAAGCAACTACTATTATTTAGTAGTAACTAGTAAGTTAATATTATTCACTGCAAATATATGAATTATTGTATAAATACTTAATTTTCTGATAAAATGTTCTGGCTCGGCGAGCCAACGAGCCGGCTCGCGAGCCGAGCCGGTTTTTTGGGCTCGCCTCAGGGCCGAGCCGAGCCTGGCTCGGCTCGCCACTAGACCGAGCCGCACCGAGCCGAGCCGAGCCGGCTCGGCTCGTTTCCAGCCCTAATGCCCCTGTCCCTGAGAACCGTGGAGTCACGTATGTTTTTAGGTAAGACTAAGCATATTCTCGAGAAATTGTTGCTTGTTTTAATTTACGTGTTGTATTTTCTGAGTTATAATAGAAAAAAATATTAGAATTCACCGATAGTTCTCTAAAAAATGAATTGACCGATAATAATATAACTAGGATGGCTAATTAGATCAGCACAACACATATAGCACAAAGACGCCAACTTGACCCAAAATCAGCTAAAGCACATCAAGACTTGCTCGGCAACTGCTACAAGGTAGCACTGAATTAGGTCGAGTGGTCGATCTTAATGGACGATATATTGTGATTAGTACGGACTTAGCCCCAGAACTGGAGTGCATTGAAGCTCGAACCGCAGCCAAAAGGGTTAGCTAGCAATTCCTATATTGTTAGGGCATGTTTGGATCTATTAGCACTAACAGTTAGCTGCTAAAATTAGCTAAAATAGATCTAAACAGCCCAGCTAAAACCCAGCTAATAGTTAGCCAACAACCCAGTTAATAGCTATCTCATTAGTTGGTTCTCCCCTGCTAATTCCAGCTAATACATGGTTAAAAGACTAATTTGCCCCTCCACCACAGGCCCTTTTCCACTGTGCTCCGCTTCACCCATTAGCTAATTAATGCAAGGGTACAATAGAAATTTCCATTCACAACTAAATTTCCAACCACCTATTAGCTATTACATCCAAACAGCCCCAGCTAATAATTAGCCAGCTAACTATTAGTGCTAATGGATCCAAACATGCCCTTAGACTAAAAAAGAGCTTCCTAAAAAACTAAAAACTCCTTGTGTTTTTTTTTATTTACAGGGAGATCCGAACATACATGTTATCACCGTACGTACGGATGTAATCGGGTAAGATTTATCACAAGCATACATTCATTTTTTTAAAAAAAAATAGACAGAAGTTCTTATATTTATTAAAGAAAAAAGAAGTATAATAGTTATGCTATAAACACACACATCTCCCTACGCGCACACATAAACACCGGTCCTAGCTCGTCCGTATCCCAGCTCCACCTCAAATTTAAAACTTGTAGGCTAAAATAAAGTGACTTAAGTTTATATTTTTATTGTAAAATGTAAAAAAGATGATCTACATAAACACTCTTAATATACCTCTAGCTTCAGCTCTACAGATCTGGTGGAGCTAGGAATACCCAGCTCCACCAAATCCACTAATTTGATGGAGCTGGGGCTGTGGCAAACGGTGCCTAATACTCGAACACGGACGGGCAAGTGGGCAACTTGGCGGTTCAGCAACTTCATCATCAGCTCAGCTGGACTCGCTCCTCCAAGCAGACAGTCCTCAGCCACGAAATGTACGGTAGCTTAAACTGGTCGGCGGTTTGATCGAACTAAGCCTGCATGGCTGCATGGCAGGTTGTGCTCCAGCATCCGAGGCGTGCCCGGACTGTTCTAGGCTGCTCAGTCATTGCTCAGATCTCCATGCACATCTACAGCGTAAAGTGCTAACCTAAGCATGTTTTTTTTGGCACAGCTTTGCATTCTGCGAGACGAAATGGGTTGATTCATTTTTTTACTTCCACGGTAAATCAAGTAACCTACCGAGATTTTTTTTTTTCCTGATCTGGCCCTCTCGTTACCTTTTATTGCAAAAATAGTTTCTTTCCGAAATTACAAAAATAGTTTCGAGACTAAGCGCACAAGACTCAATAGATAACGTGTGGCATCTGGTACAGGTTGGCAGCGCAGAAGGGAGTGACCGCAACGAAAGAGTGCAAAAGTAGCCTTTCGCGTACGAGGAGCCGCGTTAGCACGCGGCTTGTGCCTGCGGCCACGCGTTACCCGCACACTCCGCACTGCTGTGGAACCAGCCACCTCCTATGCACGAAAGTCACGTAGATGATACATGTCATCTCTTGGGTTTTCTACGATAAAGGGAAAATTTATTTTTAAAATTTTTGTCCTACAAATGCTATTTTTTAAAAGGAAAAAAACACGGAGGAGCTACCAGGGGAAACGCTTCTAATCCAGGGATTCAAATTTCGGACCCCTCCGAAATTCAAAATCCTGGTCGGATAAAAAAAATTTAAAAAAAAAATTTCGGATTTCTCGGTGAGATCTCGGCGATTTCGGCCGAAATTTCATGATTTTTTGCAGGATTTTAAATTTTGTGCATTGGATTTGATTAGATTTAGGGTTAAGATCATCCACAAAAAAATTCAAAATTTTTTGACATGTTTGTGATTATTTTTTGGCCGGTTCAATTTGTCGGTAAGGACTGTCCGAATTTTTTAAAAAAATTCAAGATTGATCATCATTTGAAAATTTTATGGGAATATTATGGATGTATTAAGACCATTCACGAAAATTTTCAAAATTTTTTAAAGTGATTTGTACTATTTTTCATTTAGGTGAATTTTATCAGTTCTTCTTTAGTAGCATTATTTGAAATTTTCAAAATTCCTAAAGCTTGATCATCATCTAAAAATTTTATGAGAATATTATGAATATGTTAAGACCATTCATAAAAAATTTCAGAAATTTCTAATGTGGTTTGCACCATTTCCCATTCGGTTGAAATTTGGTGGTCAACCCTTTTATCAGGATAATGGCACTGTTAGATTTTTTTAAAATTCCTCATGCTTGATTATCATCTGAAAAATTTATGGAAACATTAGTAATATGTTAATATCACCAAAAAAAAATTCAAAATTTTTTAACATGTTTTGAACTATTTTTGGGTCAGTTTAATGTAGATCGAGATATCGATGATTTCGGTCGAGATCTCAGATTTCCCGGTTGAAAAAAGATTTAAAATTTAGTTTTTATAATTTATCCGAATTTTATCCGAAATTTCCGAATCTCGCCAAAATTTCGGATTTCGGACACCTCGGAGTTTTCACTCGTCGAGATGCGGAAACTTGTTCTAATCTATCTGCCAATCGATCAACCATGTTTCGATGTCTGTAGCCTGCCTGGCCAGGAAAATCCCCATGCATACGTGTTGCGTTGCACTTATTCACGGGTAGCTTCAGATGCAACAGGCAGTACAAATGGCAGATCCTTTTATCGCTTTTTTGCAAAAAGATGTATAGTTTCACAGATTCCCAAACAAGTTCTTCCTAATTTTTTTTTTTTACAGAAAGAACTGTTTATTGTGCAAACTCACGGACGACTCTAACCAGCCTATTTCTTTTACAAAAAGTCCTCAAAAAAGTAAAATTACGTTAAAATCCTCCTACTATTGTTTTTTTAAAAAAAGAATCATGGATCGAGCTCCTTTCTGCAGTATGTTTAGATTGGAGAAGAAAAAAAATATGAAAAGCAAATCTTGAAACCAGTACATGCATGATGCATGAACCATGTGCATGCATAGATGCTTTGAGTAGTACAACTTTACCTTTCTTCTCTTTCCCCTATCCGAAAAAGGGACACACTGGCATTTGCACATGTAGCTGCATGCAGGCCACTGAATTTTAGAATTGATCACTTTTCTGGTCCATCTTGTATCAATTTTTCTTAAATCTATTTTTTTTCTCAATACAATTGGAGGCAGCCTCCCGTTGGCTACCGCGGTGGGCTAGCTCCCCCGCGCCGTCGGCCTCCCGCACTCGGCCACCGTGGACGAGCGTGTGCTCTGACGCTCAGCTGCGCCGCCGCATCGCATCGTGCTCGTCTGCTCCCGCACTCGCAAAGTGCTGCAAGCCGGTTTCCACGATAAGGGAGCGCGAGAGCACGATAGAGGGTGTTAGAGCATCTCCAGCAGAGCCCTTAAATCAGCCCCTAAACCTTAAAATAGGGAATGTAGTAAAAAAAAGCAGATCCAGCAGGGCTCTAACTCAAGCCCTTAAAATTAGGGGCCCCCTAAATTTACCTCCTCAGCCTCAATTCCCAGGGGGCCCCAACTCAAGCCTCTAAAATTAGAAGGCCTCTAAATTTGCCTCCTCAGCCCCAATTTTCAGGGACACGAGTACAACCCCTATTATTGAAGATAGGGGAATACATGAGAGGCTTCGAAAATTTTATCATGTTTTGAAAATTTTAAATTTAAATTTGAAATATCATGTTTTTAAATTGTAAATGTTAATGTGCTTATGTTTTATGTATTACAAATATTTTTTATTGAATTTTAGTGGTGTCAAATGAAGATTATACATAGCGGATATGTCAAAATGGGAGAAAAGGTAAAATAGGAAATTTTGAGATTTAGGGGTTATTCTTTGGACTTGTGCTCTGAAAACAGGGCCCCAAAAAATAGGGGGAGTCCCTAAATCCAAAATAGGGACCCTGTTTTAGGGGCCATTGCTGGAGATGCTCTTAGATTTGCAATTTTGAGGGTGAGAAAGCTACATTTGTATTTTCGGTGATGAGGAGGGCCAGGGGCGGAGTTGGGCCTCGGGCTACTGGGGCCTCGGCCCGAGGCCCAACCGAAGCTACAGTGGAAAAATATTGTTGATGTCACCCTGGGCCCGAGGCCTGCACCCGATCGATCGGGGGTTTGTCCTTGCTGCTGGAGCGCTCGAAGCTGGAGATTGGAAAGCGAGAGCACTGGCGAGAGCACACCCGAGACTACCGAGTGCGCCGCCGTCGCCGTTCGTCGCTCCGAACCGACTACCCAATGCGCCGCCGCCATTCGTCGCTCACGAGCCGTCGCCAGCTGCCGCCCCGCCTCCGACTCCAAGCTCGGCCCACCCTCGCCCGGCTCGCTCGTGCTCGGCTCGCGTCTCGCCCTTGCCTCGAGCTCGCCCGCCCCACATTGCCCGCGGCCAGCGCTTCGACTCGGCGACCCCACCCTCGCCTCCAGGCTCCGGCCCGACGCCGTAGATCTTGGCATCCGGCCCTCGCCCTCGCCCCCTCAAGGCGCTCGTCCGTCAGCGTTGCCCCCTCAAGGCGTTCGCCCGTCGGCCGCCGCCCCATGGCCTCGTCCAACGCCCGGCCACCCACTGTGACTTGAGTTCATCCTGCCGTGTCGCCGTCGGTTTTAGACTTGATCACTTGAGGAGCTTTGATTTGAGGACCGAGGAGGCCACCCGCAGCCGGTAGCTCTGATTTGATGAGGCCACCCGCAGCTCTGATTTGAGGAGCTTCTTCAGTTCTTCTACAGACCCCGCAAGGTAGCTTCTTCAATTGATACACTGATGTATTTTGTTAGTTCAAGTCTCTATGCCTATTTGGATCCATGTAGCTATCTTCGTTTGGATACCATCACAGTTTATGATTTAGTGCAACTGCATAAAACTTCATGAGATCATTAGCTGAGTTCTACTCCAAGGATGGACCCTTCGCTTCGCTCTCATAGGATGTTAAAAACAAGGTCCTCGATGACCTCAACACCGCAGACACCTATCTGTAGATTTTTGCTTTGCAACATTGTTGTACGTTGCTACGAAAATTCTCAAGCACAATTTTATTAAGAAAAGTCTTTCAAAGCAGCAACCAAGTTGATTGATGAGAAAGACATGCATTAAGCAAACTTGTTAGCTACTTAAGAGTGCTTCAAATTATGTCACTTAATCATTCATGCTAGTATAATTTTAAAAATATCCTGGCTAGTATAGTATTTGGTATTAGTTATTGCCCCTTAGTTTTCGGCCTGAGGTTTAGTAGAATCCTGGCTCCGCCACTGAGGAGGGCTAAAAAAGTGACCAATCTCAATTTTATTGCCACCAAGTCGATGTAACACTAACACGTTGCATGTTCTTTCTCAGGTCATAAACAATTATGTTTTGTTCATCCATATGATCTCCAAAATATAGTTTTCATCATTAATTTTTATTATAATATATTTATATAACCCAATAAAATTATACTATTGTAAAAATATTTGTTATGACAAATCTACAAATATAATTTTCATACATCTAACTTAAATATTTTACTAACAGCTTATAAGTGTGCAACATTGTAGCTAGCGTGGCTCACGTACGTTACACAGTGCCGGCCACAGACAAACACAAAAATCATTTGCGATTCCCCGGCTCCATCTCCGACAACTACTGCAAGATCGAGCTCGCTCTGCAGATCGCACTGTCCTATCCTTGGCTAGCTCGCTTGATCAAGAGAGTGACAGGTTTTTTAACCGACCTCTTTTACTTGTATACTAAACTAAAATTTGATCATAATAGATTTATCTATACTGCGTATTTAATAAATCAATAGCTAAATTTAATATTTATAGCCTATTATATATTTATCAGTATAATATACCATAAAATTTATCTCTTTAACCATGCCTCAATATTTCAGATCCGGTTAAAAGGCACTGTGATCAGCGGCGAGGAAGCTTTCGGTACTACCGAGAGGAGCGTGCAGAACAAGCCCTCTCCCCTAGGCCGCAACGCGCCTATAAATACCCTACCAGCTTTGAACCCGAAACGGACAAACTGATCTCTGTTCGGTCCTGATTAGCCACTGAAGTAATCAACCACTATGGCGTTCTCCAAGACGCTGTGCCTCCTGCTAGTGGTGCTTGCCGCGACGGCCATGTCGGCCGCCGGCGACTCCTGCGCGCAGACGAGGAAGATAACGGTGCAGAACCTTTGCGGCCACGACCTGGCCCTGGCGCTCACCCCCTTGGCGAACAGCCCCCACCTGTTCGGTCCCGGGTACGTGCTCCGCCACGGCACGCACGCCGAGTTCCCCGTCTGCATCTGGACGGGGAGGCTGTCGGCGCCCGGCGCGCCGGAGGCGGAGTTCCACGTCGCCCCCGACGGCGGCGCGTGGTACCAGGTGAGCAACGCGCAGTCGGGCCCTGTCAGGGTGTCGGTCACGCCGCACGGGCGGCCGCTGCAGGGGCACTGCCCCGCCGCCGGCTGCGCCGACCACGGGCGCTGCTTCGCGTACGCCGTCCCCGGCGGCAACTGCCACAACGTCGACGAGCTCAAGATCATCTTCTACGGCGCCTAATGCTCAGCTAGCTAGCTAGTTAATCCATTCCAGTTTCTTGTTCATTTAATTGGCAGCTTATCTAATCAGTTGGAGAAAATGCATGCATGCAGCATGCACCTGCACGGCTGCACGTCGTCAGTTCCTGTCGTGTCCTGCATGGATGGTCCTGTCGTGTCTACTCTTCACCATGTGCTCGGTTCATCTCAGTTAATGTATTGCTGCTTTACTTACGTGTCTCTGTACTCTGTATCAGCATATGCTTGCTTTTGGGGTTGGGATTTGGGAATCGCAGCATTTTTGTTTTTCTTTTCTGCAAGCTTTAACGGGTGCCTACCAGCACGGGAATGACTAGTCAAAGTTGAGGCCTGACAAGCAGAAAGTAGGCCCTGGGCCCGCAGCTGTTTCGTCTGAAGATCCATCGAGAAGTTGGTCTCACGGACCATGCCGACGGTGCGCCGCGTCAGGCCACTGTCGCACCTTAACGGCCTTTTTCTCGTTTACTTAGATCATCTCTAACAGTATTCTTAAATTTGAATCTCTACATTCAAATCTGTACATGGGTACAAAATTTATATGTATTCATACCCATGCGGGTAACAGGGAACAGGCAGGTAACCCGCACTCGCATTATGGACAAATACCTATGCAGGCTGTAGTGGCATATCTTATAAGACAATTCAATGAAAATGCAATGAATATCTGTATTAAAAATTAAACATTATACTAGAGTGCACAATTAGTCCTTGGGCCGCATATCTTATAAGACAGTTTAGGTTTAAAGATTTAAATGGGCTGATCGGCAGGGCTGCACAATTGAGCCTTAGGCAGTTGGGCTAGATTGCTAGTAGACCAGACCTACGGGTGAATGGGTACAGGTAAAAGCAGAACAAACCCGTACCCGCTCCACCCGCTAGGTAGTAACTTTTGCTCGTTAATAGACCCGTGGGTATGAAAAATTGTTTATATCGTGCCCCTAATGGAGTAAATACCCATTAGGTTTCGGGTCCCCATTGCCATCTCTAATCCAAGAGGTGAAGGTCACTTCCATGAATGACATTACTACACAAGAAAAACAACTTGCTTACAAGCCACAACAAACAAGAAGCCATGGACCATGGTTCATTGTTCAATAGAGGCTAGAAAATTAACATTATGTTTTGCATAATATAAAAGAAGCAGCCATGCTGTTAATATTGTCATTAAACACAACAGGACCAGAAATCAGGATGTAAGTGAGATGTAATGTGGGTGTCTCAAAACAAAAGAACAAAGATGTAGTGTCTTTTTATCAGACAAAAGAACAAGTGTGCTAGAGCTACAAAACAGGAATTTCCACTCTCTATATAACTAACAGGTTCCATATTCAAAGCTAGACATGACAAGTATTACTCTGACACAAGAGGAATCATCTGATCTAGATATATTGAAGGTCAGTTATCTTCAGTTCAACACACTTGCGAAATATACACCCACCTCAGAGAAATCCAAGACCTACTTGCCAATAAATATTAAACTGAAGTCCTGACAATGTTTTGTTGCCCAACAGCAGATGAGCTGAAAGAATACAGTAGTATTGTTTCAATTAACAAGAAAAAGAATCCAGATCTTGATGTAGGTCCCCAACATGCTCATCATCGAAAGCTAGATTATACTAAAGTGGACAGTTGGTAAACAATAAATCAAAATAGATACTTCAAGGCCAAATTTTATGTATCATTAGCAAAATTTATACACCACTCTTCAATTTCAGGGAGGAAGTCATTCGGGACATGTAAAACGAGTGCAACAAGCTAAGTAGGTTACAACTCATAATTTGTGTACTAATTTCATTAAAGACGATAAAAGAAACAAGATCTCCTAAACACGATTCCCAGTCCACCAGGCAAGGCTAGCAAAAAGATCTGGTAACCACCAAAATCACAATTGCAGTTTCAACAACTGGCGTCTTTTCTTCAACCAAAGAAAGGAGTCTTTGTTTTTTGAATTAATAGAGTATCCTCTTTTACGATCTTGATTATAGTAATTTCTAATTCATACCACATGACCTTTCAGAGTGTCTAGAACATCTTTGAGCTTCTTCAGAAGAACCTGCCTATCTAGTGAAGTTGCTTCTCGTCGCTTAACCTGAAATATGAAGCGACAATTTCAATATGGAGTTTCATTTGGTTCTAAACAATATGATGTTTTGGAAATGGAAGCAACATAAGCAAAGAGAAGTAAACTACAAATGAAGTATGAGAAAAGAGATCAACAAGGTCTGAAGCAATAAATTTAAGCCCTGGAGAAAGCTATTGATGCTATTAAGTTGAGACTGAAAACAACCTCTTAATTTGGTTATTGATAGATAAATTAAACATAAATTTATTCTGTCACTTGAATTATTAAAGTATTTGCCTAAGATGAAAACAGCAAGCAGGCACACTAAACATAAGAAAAAAAATCAATAACATAATAAGTCAAAACCATCGCACCCCCTTTATTTTTGTTCCTAGTTCTTCTCTCCATTAGTGTTATATGTATAACTAAAATTAAGAGATAATCTTTTGAAAGAAATGCATGTCTAGATTCAGCCAATAACAGCTTGATGTTCAAAGCATATTAACAATCACGGCTTGCTCGCACCTTAACTGGACCCCGTTGCCATCTCTAATCCAAGAGGTGAAGGTCACTTCCATGAATGACATTCCTACACAAGGAGCAACAACTTGCTTACAAGCCACAACAAACAAGAAGCCATGAACCATGGTTCATTGTTCAATAGAGGCTACAAAATTAACACCATGCTTTGCATAATATAAAAGAAGCAACCATGCTGTTAATATTGTCATTAAACACAATAGGACCAGAAATCAGGATGTAAGTGAGATGTAATGTGGGTGTCTCAAACAAAAGAACAAGTGAAGATATTAGTGTCTTTTTATCAGACATAAGAACAAGTGAGCTAGAGCTACAAAATAGGAATTTCCACTCTCTATATAACTAACAGGGTCCGTATTCAGAGCTATAAATGACAAGTATTGCTCTGACACAAGAGGAATCACCTGATCTGGATATACTAAAGGTCAGTTGTCTTTAGTTCAACACACTTGCGAAATATACACCCACCTTAGAGAAATCAAAGACCTACTTGCCAATAAATATTAAACTGAACTCCTGACAATGTTTTTGTGCCCAACAACTGATGAGCTAAAAGAATACAATAGTATTGTTTCAATTAACAAGGAAAAGAATCCCGATCTTGCTGTAGGGCCCCAACATGCTCATCATCGAAAGCTAGATTATACTAAAGTAGACAATTGGTAAACAATAAATTAAAATAGACACTTCAAGGCCAAAATTTATGTATCATTAGCAAAATTTATACACAACTATTCAATTTCAGGAAAGAAGTCATTCGGGACATGTAAAATGAGTGCCACAAGCTGAGTGAGCTCATAATTTGTGTACAATTTCATTAAAGATGACAAAAGCAACAAGATCTCCTAAACACGATTCCTAGTCCACCAAGAAAGGCTATCAAAAAGATTTGGTAACCACCAAAATCACAGTTGCAGTTTCAACAACTGGCGTCTTTTCTTCAACCAAAGAAGGAGTATTTGTTTTTTGAATTAATAGAGTATCCTCTTTTATGATCTTGATTATAGTAATTTCTAATTCATACCACATGACCTTTCAGAGTGTCTAGAACATCTCTGAGCTTCTTCAGAAGAACCAGCCTATCTAGTGATGCTGCTTCTCACCGCTTAACCTGAAATATGAAGCGATAATATCAATATGGAGTTTCATTTGATTCTAAACAATATGATGTTTTGGAAATGGAAGCAACTTCAGAAAAGACAAGTAAACTACAAATGAAGTATGAGAAAAGAGATCAACAAGGTCTGAAGCAATAAATTTAAGCCCTGGAGAAAACTATTGATGCTATTAAGTTGAGACTGAAAACAACCACTTAATTTGGTTACTGATAGATAAATTAAACATAAATTCATTCTATCACTTGAATTATTCAAGTATTTGCATAAGATGAAAACAGCAAGCGGGCACACTAAACATAAGAAAAAAAATCAATAGCATAAAAAGTCAAAACCACCGCACCCCCCTTATTTTTTTCCCTAGTTCTTCTCTCCATTAGTGCTATATGTATAACTAAAATTAAGAGATAATCTTTTGAAAGAAATACGTGTTCAGGTTCAGCCAATAACAGCTTGGTGTTCAAACCATATTAACAATCACGGCTTGCTTGCACCTTAACTGGTCATGAGCACTTGAGCAGGAGCAGCTCATCTGCACAGAAGCTGCAGATAACCCATCAGTATCAGGACTTCCTCCCACCTCACAAGTTCGCCCAAACAGCTTGTGCTGAGTGGCCATGAGCCTCAATCAGACACCTCTCAACCATTTCACCATAATCAAGCGCAATTACACACAACTAACTAGTCGGTAATGGTACTTTGGCAAATCTTAATCACCCGAAGCTGAGAACTAGATTCTAAAAAAAATCAACAAAACGAACTCAATTGCAGCCAAATCAGGAGCGATGCATCAGCGTTCATAAAACAAAATACACAGAGATAGATCGCTCAGAGTGAGATTACATATGCCTATCAGTGTTTACCGAGTCAATTCGCCGACTAGTTGAGACTCCACCACAACTGGCGGTGTCACGGCGAGTAAAACTGAGGTTTAAGGGGGTCGCATCACCTGCTGTCGCACGAGGTAGTCGGATATGATGGAGGCGATGGAGGAGAGGAGCTCTGGGAGTGGGAGCAGCTTCATCACCTCGTGCACCGCTGCCTCCTTCACCTCGATGCCCAGATCCTCCATGACCGTTGGGCTCATCGCCGCCCGTGGCATGCCTCGCCTGAATAAAGGCACATGGGTGTAGGGCTGTAAAAAAAACTCGAGCTTGCGAGCTACTCGAGTTCGGCTCGGTTTAGGCCCGATTCGAGCTTGGTTCGAGCTCCAAACGAGCCGAACTCGAGCTCGATCTCGAGCTCGCGAGCTTCACCGAGCCGAGCTCGAATAGCTCGCGAGCCTACTCGAGCTTGGATCGAGCTTCCGTGAACTGAACTTTCTCGAGCTTGTTATCGAGCTTACTCGAGTCGAACTTACTCGAGCTTTTTACCGAGCCTACCAGATTCACCGAATTTACTCAAGCCTGCCGAGCTTATTCGAGCTTATCAGCTTACCGAACTTACTCTAGCCGAGCTCGAGCCTACTCGACCTTGGACCAAGCCGAGCTCGAGCCTGGATCTAGGCTCGGACCCCAACTCGAGCTCGGCTCGAGCCTTACCGAGCTCGAGCCTGATAGCCCCAGGCCCGCTCGAATTCAGCCCGTTTACAGCCCTACATGGGTGTCCTCATGCTGGGGTAGGAAAAGGGCACGGTGGGGATGGGGAATGGAGATTGAGTTATACTCTAGCTCCTCAGTGCCCGCCACCACCGCTGCCTCCTCTTTCCCCACCTGCACCAACCATAGCATCCATATCAACACCAATACCGGCACAAAATGAAACTGAATCAGATCGAAATGAGCGAACTATTTAGAAATTTCTCGTCGGATGTGAGGGGGCTGGCCTGTCCTCGCAAACGCAGGAGGGATTCACCGTTGCCTTCGAGCGGATCGGGAATGCGATTAGAAAGGGAGAGATAATCCTGAAATCTCAATATTTTCTCTCCTACCCCTAAAAATAGAGAATGGGATGAGAATCTGTTGGAGCATTTTTTTTTTTTGCCATACTGTAGCACATCCTACTCATTTTTTGCCATAACTTGAATAACGAAGAGAGCCCCAACAATATACATAAAAGATTAATGCTGTAATCAAAGGAAAACATAAATATACTGTTATTTTAGCTAGGATCCAACAATACAACTCTCATATAATCATTTGCGTGGTGCCATAAACTTTTTAGCATGGGTAAGTGTTAATAATTTGCACCAAGCTATTAAATAACTCTCCCATCAATAAGTATCCATTATCTATGTGTAACGGTAATACTTTCAATCAGACATCAAGAACCAATATCATCAATATGTAACTAGGTTCACAACTGAAATGCAGCTCAATTAGACAAGACTACTAAAAACCAGTGACGGGGGGCTGACAGCGTTGCATGTCCTCCAAGCAGTGGCAGGGGTAGGGATGCCATCGGTTTGAATTCGATCGGATATTATTTTTTTATATTTGAAACTATATTTTTTTTATCGGATTCTGAGTCGGATACAGATAATACATGATAATACGGCGCGAATAATATCAATTACGGATTCGAAACGAATACATAGCGAAATTGATACGGTGCCGAATATTTTTTATCTGATATCGCACCAAAATTGAAAAATAGACGCACAAAAAGAACTAAAATTTTATACTACTAACGTACTGACACACATAGGATCCTATCCGAGGCATAATCTCCTAGTCGTAATAGTGAGCTATTTGTCCAATATCCATATGATACCATCTAAACTATTTACCCAACCTGAATCACTACAGATACTTTTTCAGAAGAAAACACTTGTTAGTCCCTCCTAGTCTTCAAAAAGATGCCGTTTTGGACATTAACACAGTCTTTAAAACATAACTTTGACAACTAATTTTTATTATAATATATTTATAAAACTCAATAAAATTATAATATTATGAAATTACTTCTCGAGACAAGTCTACACATATTTTTTATGTATCTAATTTAAATATTTAAAATATATTAAATACATCCGATCGATCGGTCGGACGAGCAAAAATTATCTAAATCATTTACACTCTTAGCTTAGGAGGTGCAGCGCTGCAGCGTCTCCAGGACGCTGCTTCAGCGTGATGCGGCGTGGAGGCACGGCTCGATCTGAGGAGCGGCATGGTAGGGCAAGTGAAGCTATTTTTACCATTTTATCGCTAAAGAGATTATTTCTATAAAAAAAATTTTCGAGAGCTATCACTGTAAAAATTTCGTGCTTCCATCGCCTATCCATTGTTTCAAAAATTCAAACCCTTCACAGTCACCGTCCTTATCCAGCACCTGTCACAAAGTAAATAGCTCCTGCAGAAAAAAAAAAAACCGTACACGGAAAGAAAGCAATGCTAGTAGTACGAGAGAGATGCCCTTCGATTATTGATGCGCACGCAGATCCAGCGCTGATTCGGGTGGTCACATCTAGCACGGAGCCTCGGGAGTAGTAAACGAGCACGTGAAGCGCACAGTAGCACCAGTAGTTTTACAATTTTATACCGAACAAATGGTGGGGTCTCTGACGGAAAAAAACTCATCCAGAGGCATTCATAGCCGTTCAATCGTGAATCACGGGATGAACAGACGGCTCGAATTTATACTTGTCCCTAGTCTACAAAAGTCATTTCCGGTCATCGCTTTGTAGTTGTACTATACATTAAAGATATGCCCTAGAGGCAATTATAAAGTTGATTATATTATATTATATTTATGATTAATTATCTTATCTCTACTATTCTAAAGCAGCATTTGGTGGCAATGGTCCGTTCTTTTCACGTCATTAATTGCCGCTTAATTGCCCTACTTAATTGCCCTGCTTAATTGCCTCTACGCAGTTAAAACGGTTATTGCTTAATTAATTCGCAGAAGTTAAACGCGTTGCTTTAATTAGCCAGCTTTCGCAAGAAACGAAGCGTTAAAGATAGATGTTTGATCTTGTGAAATAATTTTTTTTTATTTTTTAATCTTTATTTTTCGTTATCAATTTTGTTTTTCGTAGCAACGCACGGGCATGTAACTAGTTGTATGAAAATTGTCACTATTATTTATTAGCAAGTATGGGACTTGTTTGTGAAGCTCTATATACGATACAGTGACGATTATTCTAAATTGATTCCTAGTCGATAAATATACAATGACGCATATGAATAAATTAGTATAGGTATTGCTTAATGACTATATTTCACGAGTTATGGGTATGAAAATATTAAACCAATAATACGGACATATGTTAGAAAAACATGGAGTTGAATCGACCTATCTTAAAGACACTGGAGAATATTGTAATTTTCTTGTCATCAGTTGGTCTCATATACAATGTGTATGTTATATTCTTAAATTTGAGATTGACGTATGTACTCGAGATGTGTAATAACTTATTTAAAGATTGCCAAATGCTACTTCGTAACTAGGTAATTATAAATGTAGCTTTCGAGTTTTTTAATGAAGCATGTTGCGAGGTATGGTCAATCATGATGGGATATGCTCCACCATTTAATAAGAAAGATAACTTTAGGCCTCTCGAGTGATCGAATTTTAGAAATGCATAGCTATACTACTGACGATTAAAGAATTCAATTCTGGAGGACTGGAGACATCTATTTGTCATGTCGTATGGGATCTATACGTGCGATTTGTTGAAAATTAGATTTGTTGGGCCGAACTCCATCTATTTGTAAATGATAACCTGGTCAATGAAAAAACCCTATAAAAATATAGCATGATTTGCAAAGAAAAATCTCTAAAATATCTTAGGAATTAAAAAAATATTAAAATATAGTCGGTATGTAAATCGTTTGCACGATTTTAACAAAAATGAAATAGAGAAAGCACAATCCAAGACATCTAAAGTGTGTTTGGTTGATGGGATAAGGTTGAATGGGATGGGATAGTCTTGTATCATTTGGTTCTATTATTTTGTGTGAACGTAATGGTTCAGCATTTATAGAAAATATTTCTCAAATTTGTATCTTTTGGTTTATGATGGGATGGTTCCGTTCAAGCAACCAATCACATGGATGACTTTTTTCTTAAACCATCTCATATATGTACCACTTACTACAAGCAACCAAACACATTCTAAGTAAATTGTATGATCTAGTACTAAAAAGGCACCTTTTGCATTCGCAGCACACAAATCATAGTTTTTTATTTGAAAGGGATAAGGCAGATGCAAATAAACTATGCACCCCCACAATCATATGTATGTATGTGTGTGTCACCTATAAATACTAAGAAAATAATCGACGGCTCCACGACATTCAGAACAAACAAAACACAATGTGAAATTTTCATTGTAGTAGCCTCGTGCTCCATTTTTCTTTTTGCAAAAGTAGCTTGGATCAGGGTTCAAAAATTTGGTTTAGGATAGAATCTCGTCACTCATCGAAATCCGATTTTCCGTCGAGATCTCGTTATTTCGGACAAAATCCGAACGAAATTCAAAAAACAAAATTTGAATCCGTTTTTTTAACCGAAATTTCCGAGATTTCGGTTGATTTAGACGAAATTTCGTCCAAAATTCCGAAATCTCGGCGAAATTTCCCGGTACTATCACACATTCAATTTTTTAGGGTTTTTTCAACTTCGCGGAAATTATGATCTACCGACTGTCCTACATGGGAAATAACGTGAAGAACCCAATCCGATCAAATTCGGTCAATTACGGTTAAATCCGGTCAACTTTTATACAAATCTCGATCAATTTTACCGAGATTTCGGTTAAAATTCACCGAAATCTCGACGAGATTTTAATGCACTGCAGCACTTTAAATTTTTTTAGGGTTTTTTAATTTCGCCGGGATTATAAAACTCGGAGGGGCCCGAAATCCGAAATTTCGCCGAGATTTTGAACCCTAGCTTGGATGTGATGTTTTTGCAGAAATAACACTCGAACGAGTGAGACAAGACCGATAGCGACGCGTGTCATAACCCGCGGCAACATAGCGCGGAAGCGGCCGGCCAATGCGCACAGTAGCAACAAGCGAGAGACTCGTGTGTAGGGATGGCAACCTTATCCGATTACTCGTGTACCGTGTGTAAAAACCTAATAAAGATGAGTATGTTCCTCTGTTGTTGCCCGCAAGTATTGACGAGTACACATACCATGGGTACCCCCAGCAGCCCGGGACGGCGAACGGGCTGCCTTTAAGGCCCAATTCCGACCAAGGGCCCGTAGGCCGCGAAGGGACCTTGTCCCTGGCCAAACACAAATGCAAACGCGCTCCGACCCCTCAAGGGTCGGGGTGCCCAGCTCGCTTCGACCCAGGGGCTCCTTCGAAGCGTTTTGGGCACCTGTCCTACTGGCATGACGTCCTGAGACGTCCGCACTAGGGTAGGTGGCTCCTTCCCAAGGAGTCAGCAAGGCCGCCAAAGAAGTCAAGCTCCGGTCCCGTCATCCTGACACGCAACAGAGAGGAGCGCCCCCTCCCGAGACCACGCTGAGGTCAAACGCCATTAATGCCGACGCTTGACGACCGTACGGAGCGGTGCGTCACTTCTCCAACCCGGCTCCCCCCTCCTCTTTCTTTTTCCCATTCCAAACTCCCATGTAACCTGCCATTTCCGCCTATATAAGGAAAGGCAGGACCCCGAGGGGAGGGGGCGACGCAGCGGACAGAAAAAGGGAGGCTTCCGATCGATCGAACTAAAGACCGATCGGACGAACAACGAGAAATACTCCCTCGCTTGTAACACCCCGTACCCATTTGCTCCCGGAAGCAATATACACCCATCTCACGAACTGGAGTAGGGACGTTCAGCCCGAACCAGTATACATCTTGGGCTCATTGAGTCAGGCCATTCGAGGAGAGGGAACGCGCGACCCTACTAACCAAAAATTTGTATTACCGGTGCACGAAACACCGACAGGTATGTTCATGGGGGTCTAATTTTACCTAATGGGTAAACGGGCATTGGTATGAGGGAGCTCTACCCGTACTCGTTCCGCTCGATTACCGTCACCTTCTACTGATATGTGAGCCATAATAGACGTCTAGTTGGTCCTTTGATCCCCAATTTGTGGTATCTCATATAAGTAATTTGTGATTGGTGATGCTGTGATGGACGATTGTAATGTGTGTGGTGATTAATGAATTGTTTCTATTTTAATTATTACAATTGAGCATTTTTTTATGACTGATGAACTATTTTCATTTTAATTGTTAAACTTGAGTATTCGTGTGTTATTTGTTTACCTGTGTTATTTTAATTTTTATCTCTATGCGCATTTGAAATTTGGAATAATTGATAACCATTCTTCAATCCACATGATGTAGCTGATTCCTGCAATTTCATCAAAGGGATTGTATCGGTATCATTGATCATTAGTTTCTAGTACCATTTGGTTCAAAGGATTATTAATGGTGGCGGGTAAACGGTTACATCTGAGGGTAACGAGTACTCGCGGGCGACTAGTATAGGCGAGATTCTTTACTCGTCACCCTTCGTGGGTATACCCGTAAGAGAGATTTTGTCTGGTGGGTATGGGTATGAGCGAGCATTACCCGTGCCCGCCGTACCCGATTGCCATCCCTACTCGTGTGGAAGCACTGTGCTGCTCTCCCGACACATGAAAAGTTGCTTCCGCCACTGCGTTTATTAGCGAGTAGTACTTTGCAATAGCGTTGCACTCCCTACCGCAGTAGTAGCCGACACGCTTCTGCACTGCCTTGTCGCAATAGGAGAGGATTCTGTAGTGCCCTACCGCGGCAGATCGAAAGAGGGTATCTGTTTCGTGCCAGGTCTTTTGTGCTCACTCAAAAAATTAGATTTGTAAATTTTCTAATGCAGAAGCTAGATATTTTTTTTTTTAAAAAAAGAAATGTCTCACTTAGGGTCTGTTTGTTTTTGCTTTGAATTCTATAAAAGCTGATTCTGGATTATGGTTATTGAGAAGCTGATTCTCCAAAAGCTGGAATCTAAAAGCACATCTGAAGTGAATTGTGGATTCTTGTGTATTTGGATGGACTGGATTATGAGAATCGGATTCTAGAAACAGACTGTTTATTTTTTATTCAGTTTTTAAGTTCAGAATTTAGAATCAAAAGCAAAAATAAATAGACCCTTTAAATACACAGGCATATGCACCACCTTTTCTTACTCCTATTTAGCAAGCGCTCACGTCGACCAGAGGCGAACGCCGGTGGTTACGGGTTTTTCTTTTTGTAATACCAGAGGCCACGGTTTTGACATTATGGCCTTGGCTTTGTCCTTTTGGTAAGCCCAAGGTAATGCTCACCATCTTTTCCACTAATTTGCCTCTATAAAGCAGGCCTGCGCATGCCTCTGAACTGAGCACCACCAGCCTGCACCTGCAAAGCCAAGAAACAACATACACAAGACCATGCCTGCCACGGCCAAGCACCTCGTCCTCGCTTGCCTCGCTGTCGCCGGCGTCTTTGCGGCCTCGACGGCTGCCACGACGCTGACCCTCCACAACCTGTGCCCGTACCCCGTGTGGCCGCAGGTCACCCCGAACACCGGCCTACCATCCATCTCCGACAACACCATCCGCCTCGACGGCGACGGCCACGGGCTCGTCTCCTTCCGCTTCCCGCCCACCTCCTGGGCCGGTCGCGTGGTGGCGCGGACCGGCTGCTCCGGTGCCGGGGCCGCGCCGCCGTGCGAGACGGGGACCGCGCCGCCGTTCACGGTGGTGCAGCTGGTCGTGCACTCGCCGGAGGGCGGCGGGCAGGACCTAGCGGCGTACAGCGTGAGCCTGGTGGATGGGTTCAACGTGCCGGCGGTGGTGAGCCCGCAAGCCGTGGGCGGCGGGCAGTGCCCGGCGCTGGGGTGCGCGGCGGACCTGAACGAGCGGTGCCCGTGGAACCAGCGCGTGGTCGGGGCCGGCGGTGGCGTGGTGGCGTGCAGGGGCACCGCGAGCTACTTCAAGCAGCGGTGCCCACTGACCCGGACGACGCCGAGCGACGTGGAGCCCGTGCCGCAGCGCTGCCTTGCGCCCGGCGAGCTGAAGGTCGTGTTCTGCCAGCCCGCCATGGTCGGCGCCGACGCCGCCGAGCCGGGGCTCATCCGCACCGTCGTCGCCGACAACTAGCTAGCTCGAGCTGGTCTTTAATAAACTAGTGTGCGGTTAATTAGGTTGATTAGCCAGTTAAGTCACGCCTGTGTAAGGTACGGTGTTGTGAGTGGCTTCGTTGCCACGGGATGGGAGTAGTGCGTGCGTGCGGGTACGCATGTTCGTTACCATGGGAATAATACCACCGTCTACTGCTTTCCTTCACGGAGTTTCAGCTCTTGGCAATCACGGCATAATTAAACGCGCGGTTTATTTTGTGTTGTGGAGTTTCCGCTCCAAATTAAAGCCACCGTAAGCTTGAGCTGCCTAAACATTCATGTCCTAATTAGCTTAAGCCTAACAATGGAGAGTTGCGGTTTCTCGAATGGTGAGAAAACGACAAGCAAAGGTGGCGCACTGTACACTGCTGCACCGCACTAACACGCATCACAAGAAAACATTCCAAGCCGAGGCTAACGCACTGACAGCCCTGTGCGGCAACAAAGTATTTTAATAGTTTCTAAATAAAATCATAATTTTGAAGAATACCATCGTATTTTTAGTCATAAGACTATCTCCAGTAATTTCTCTTCATTCCATTCTCTTCCCTATTCTCTTCCCCATATTCATTCCCTTTATTTCCTATCATCTCCAGCAGCATCTCTTCGAAGGAATTTATGAAGGGATTGGAGAGAGAATCCCTTTCTAGAGAGATTCTTTCTCCAAATCCCGTCCAAAGGGAATTATAGTTTCTAAATAAAATTATAGTTTTGAAGAATACTATGGTATTTTCATTCATAAGGTGTTTGAAAGCAACCAAAAAATCTATTTTGAAAACCATGGCATTGCTAATACCATAGTATTTTTGGAGTATTGAAAACTTCACCGAGGTCCTGTTTGGTAACAAAGTTTTTCAATACCATGATTTCAATGGTGGTTGATGAAATCATGGTATTTATACTAAAGCAATTTTCAAACCATAATTTTGTAATACTATGGTATTAAAAAACTTTGCTGTCAAACAGAGCCTACATGTGAACCGCCTAGGCTAGCGCGGCTGGATACCAAGACTCCTAGTCCTAGGGAAAGAAGAATACCAGATTCTTTCTAGTCGTGATACTGGGCCGGGATGGCTTGACTAGTTGGGCTAGACGGACACATTCGACAGATGCTTCTGGTCTCGTCTAGTTTCTGCTCTATGACCGAGCCTGGCCCCTCTCTCCCTTTTGGGCCTCTATGTAGGCCGAATCGTGAGGTCATGGATCCCTCAGTCTCTCACATGGATTGGCCCCGCTCACATTCAAGTATCATCGAAGAAAATGGTGTCGTTTCTGTGTGTATATGTGTATTTGCATGGTACGAGACCTGTTAACCGATCTTGTACTAGCTTCGGATCAGGTTCATAGAATCGTGAAAAAATGATGATTTTTGCGATTTTCAATCAAAACAAGTTGGTTGTCGATTTTTTTTAATTTTTTTTCAGAAAAATTTGAATTCTTAACCCTTTAGTTTCTGACGATTTTACAACGATTTTTCATTCAATATTTTTTATTTTTGATTTTTTTAACGGGTTTTACGGTTTCAATTTGGTTAACCCTACTTGGGATGGTGTAGGCCAAAGCCACTCAAAACAGCTAATATTACATATCATAAAGACGATGGAATCCCCGCCCTCTCTGTGATTCCGTACGCCTTAGGCGTATTTTTGTCCAATCAGGTTGCTTCGTCCTTCTCAGCTGTTGAATCGCGTCCTGACCGGTGTGATGGGTCTTTGCGCGTGCTACCCTCGGTGCTTCGAAAGGCCTCCATGCGATGCGGCGCCTGCGCCCGGAGACCTCGAGGAGATGCTTTCCTCCGTCGCACCCGCTTCCTTCAACCGACCACATGGCCGTCGCCTCCGCCGCTTATCCTCCCAGACCACGACACCTCGCGCCTCTCCCTACGCCCTCGCCCTCATTCTTTGCGCGGCATGAATTCCCACTCTGCTCGTCCCCCGCACATCGCGTCCTCCGCCAACAGCCACTCCTCACGCGCCACCATCCCCCGCGCCTTGCCTGCTTCGCTCTTTGCTCACCCGCGCCTCCTCGCCTCTCATGCCGCCTAGGTATCCTTCCCTCCTCCCTTCCTCCTTGCCTGCTTCGCTCTCCGCTCGCCGCGCCTCCTTGCCTCTCCACGCTACCTGGATAGACTTCCCTCCTCTCAGCCGCCTCGCCAAGCCTCCTGCCCGCTGCCGCTCGCGCCACGTGGGGAGCCTTCTCTCAGTTCCATCTTGGTTAGTTGTTGATTCCCTTTCTTCTCCCGCCTCCGCCTGCTCCTCCCTTCTGCTCCCTTTCGCTTGGGCACCGATACTGCCGTCTCTGGTAATTGGCTCCTCCATCGCCTCCACCACCACCGACGGCAGGGGCCACGGACTTATCCGACGGTAATAACCTTAGGCCGGCTTCACGCTCTCGATTTTGAGTTCTTGGTTTCCTCTTCTTGGAATGTTATCTGGCCGTTTTGGGATTAATCAGATGGTTAAAAGCCTTATGCCAGCTTCGCGCTCCCCATTCGAGTTCTTAGTTTCCTTTTCTTGGAATGTTATCTGGGCTTTTTTCGGATCAATCGAATTTGATTCGCTCAAATGGCAGCAGCCGTGGCGATGATGCTCGTCGCTGTGCAAGTGGCAGCTGCACCGACAACGTTGACGTGTATATACTAATAATAAGCTAAGGTAGCATTATTATATTTGCTCTTAGTGACCACCCACTCTCTCATGCTGTACTTATCGAAGATCCAATGCCAAATATACAAGTGGTTTGGCATTATTGTTATGTATATTGTGTTTTAAAATGAAATTTGAAAGACCCAACAGAAAAAGTTTGAAAGCACACAATCACACGAAGCCTCACCTATACAAGAAACATACATGGTGCTTAGAGAGGGTTAACCCACGTGTTAATCTTTGCCTGGAGTGAATTAGGTATTCCTTTGGCACCAGGGTTCCAAATTTCGTCGAATTTCGATCGAAATTCACGAAATTCAACCTTATCGATCCGTATCGAAAAGGAATTTCGTTTGGTTTTTCGCTCAAATTCAAAAAAGAAAAAGAAAAAATGACAAAATTTATCAAAAAATTCCCTATAATTAGTATTAATAGTCTTATGACATCTGGTGTGAATATTTTTTTTAAAAAAAAAGAAGTTTGGAGACGTTTTTGAAGAGTTCAAAATGTAAAAATAGAAAAAAAAAGAAAAAGAAATTAGAAGTATTTTTAGTAGCAATATTTGTTGAAGTACATCAAGTAGCAATATTTCTTCAATTATGTCAAGTAGAAATATTTAGTATCACTTTTGCAAGATTAATCATATGCATTGTTGGACTAATTGCTAATAAAAATTAAAAAGTTTGAATCTTGAAATGTATGGATATCTTATAAAAGTCAATGTAGTAATAAAGGATCTTTTTGTGGTGAAACCATCAAAGTGTATTTGGATTGTTTTGGAGCCGACATTTAGGTCAAACCCACCAAATTTCTTTAATGCCATCTTCTCCTAGAACCACCTTTCTATTTAGTATCAATATTTGTTCAATTATATTTAGTAGCAATATTTGTTGAATTATACTTAGTAACAATATTTATTGAAGTATATTTTAATATGTTAATGTTATCCAGTATTGAAAATTTTCCTTGTATTAATATGTGATAACTTTCAATTATTTAAAATATAGCAAATGTATGGTATTTTTTAATATATTAATGTTATCCAATATTAAAAACTTAGTTGTATTGCTACGTTATATTTAATATGTTAATGTTATCTAATATTGAAAAATTTTCTTGTATTGATATGTGATAACTTTCTATTATTTAAAATATAGCAAGGGTATGATATTTTTTAATATATTAATGTTATCCAATATTGAAAACTTTCTTGTATTGCTATGGTATATGTAATATGTTATTGTTATTTTGCTATGGTATATTTTAATCATGTGAATGCCTATTTTTGCACTTGTATTGATATGTGACAAGTTTTAATTATGTGAATTGAGTTTTACAAATGTTACAACATTTTATTTGCAAGTTTTCTATTTTTTTTTCATTTTTAACCTGTCGTCGAAATTCGACGCTTTTCGGTTGAATTTCGATGCTTTTCAATCGAAATTCGGGCTTTTCACTGGAAATTCGTTCAGCTATTTGACCAATTTTCAAATACGTTGGAATTGTGAAACACTTTGATTTTTATCGAATTTCGGTACCCGTGGCTGTTTGAAAAATCGTCCCCAAACGAGAATTAAAACCCTGTTTGGCCCATGAGAAAGCAAGAACGCTTCAGCCCAAGTCCCAAAAAGAGCCGTTTGAACCATCCAAACTGAGAGGCGCCTGCCAAAAGGATATACCGCACGCGCTCATGACCGCACGATCAGATCTCAACGGCTCTAAACCCCCCGACCCACACCTCAGGAACCTTCTGGAACAGCATCGCCCACGCGCCCCTCGTCCCCTACAAAATCCCCTTCGCGGGAAAATTGAATGAATGACACTCAATTGGACTGCCCCGGACAGAATAACATTAAATTGGTCTGCCTTTCGCGAAATAACACCGTGCACCCTAATTTCATCGTTGAATGACATTTTCGGCATTTTTTAATGTTTTCTTCCATTTCCCTCTCCATTTTCTCTCATTTTAGACATGAAATGACCAACTTACCCCTCTCTTCTTCTTCTACCTCCGTCTCTCTCCTTCCCTCCCGTCTCTCTCCTCCTCCCTTCTTGCTCCACGAAGCGATCCGACGGTGACGCCGCTCGCTCCGGCCGTCGGCCGGCCGCCTCACCGGCAGGCCCGCCGATCTGTCGCCCGCTCCGCTGGTTTCCACGCCGCCGCCACGCGCGCCATCGCCGCCGCCACGAAGCGCGGCGCCGCTTCCTCTTGCCGGCCTCGGCCGCCTCTCGCCGGCTTCCTCTCGCGCCGATCTGCGCCACCGCTTCGCCGGCTCGCCGGCCAGCTCGTCTTAGCCACGTGAGGCTCGAAGGCCACAAGACCGACGCGTTGCCCGCCATTTTCGGCCATCTCCGGCCATGCCGATCGCCGGACCAGCCCTCTCTCCATTTTCCCCACACGGCCACCTCGGGCCCTCCATGGCCGCGCCTAGGAAACTCTAGCTCACTGTTTCTTTGGCCATGGATGAAGCTTGAAGAAGATGCTCCACCCTATGACAGCAAGGGCCCACTTGCCATAGTCTCAATTCAATTCCAAAAATCAGAAGGGAGGAGGAGAGAGACGGGAGGGAAGGAGAGAGACAGAGGTAGAAGAAGAAGAGAGGGGTAAGTTGGTCATTTCATGTCTAAAATGAGAGAAAATGGAGAGGGAAATGGAAGAAAACATTAAAAAATGCCGAAAATGTCATTCCACGATGAAATTAGGGTGCACGGTGTTATTTCGCGAAAGACAGACCAATTTAATGTTATTCTGTCCGGGGCAGTCCAATCGAGTGTCATTCATTCAATTTTCCCAATCCGGGGCCTCCCGCTCCTCCCCTACTCCTCACGAAACCCTAATCCTTCTCCTCCTTACACGCCGCCACTTCGCCTGGGATATTTCGCGAGCGAGAGGCAGAGAGATGGCGGCGAAGGGCGATGAGCCGGCGATCGGCATCGACCTTGGCACGACCTACTCGTGCATGGGCGTGTGGCAGCACGACCGCGTCGAGATCATCGCCAACGACCAGGGCAACCGGACCACGCCGTCGTACGTGGGATTCACCGACACCGAGCGCCTCATCGGTGACGCCGCCAAGAACCAGGTCGCCATGAACCCCATCAACACCGTCTTCGGTGAGCGCCTCTTCATTCGCATGCCCATCCTTGCTCAGATCTGTCTGTTACTTAGATCGGATGAAGTGATTAGTAGTCCACTGCTAGCCAAACTGCTTCGTTCTGCTCGGTTTAGCTTGTTTTAGCCGGATCTGCTTTGGTTCTAGATTTATTTCTGCATTGCGTTTGGTTCCTGGGAGCCGTGCAGGTTGTAGATATGTTTTTGCTTGGATTTGGTCTGATCTGAAGTGGGTTCCGCTTGGTTGTTGCTTAGAGCTGGTTGTTCTGTAGTTTTGTTGCAATTGGGTTTGTCTGATTCAGATCTGTTGCTGTTAGTAAAGTAAGCTTGTACGATTGGAACTTGGTGATTGATTCAGATCCGTTGGATTTATCGGCGTATGGTTGCTAACAGTTGGTGCGTTGCTCTGGGCGCATAGATTTGTTAGTTTAGTGGATCCAGACTACGGATTGCTTCTTAGGGTGGTAGTTTTTGTGGTGCTGTGTTGCTCTTGAATCTTAAATATGTTGTTTTTTGGGTATGTCTGAGGCACTGTGGGACAGTGTAAATGTAATTGAACTTTATGGCTTTGTTTTGGTTAGGTAATATTTGGATTAACATGCCTACATTTGCACGTTGGATGCCTACAGTAACTGTAAAGAACTTTACTCTTACATTCATAGTTAATGTCTTTGTCATGCCAATTCTATTATGAGTTGTGCCTGTTAGGCTGACTCAACCTGGATTTATAAATACAACTATGCTGATGGATCTGTTGTTATAGGAATATCATATTTTCAATGTGGGTTTTCTTTGGAATTTGTGCAATTGTTTTGAAGTTCACATACTTGATGCTGCCAAGTGGATGTATTAAGGGCTTTAGATCAATTGACGATTTAATTAATTCATGCTACGAATGTGCTTAGAACATGTTATAATTGTTTCTTCTGTGTTGTATGCAACTGCATATTGTGAATTACAAGGCGTGGTTATTGAATCCAACTAAATAGTACAACGGATGCTTATTTTAGGTTTCGACTTATTCTTGTAGTTAACATGGTGGTATTAAGGAGTGTGTTTGGTTGCTTGTTTGGTACATGTATGAGATAAAAAAAGTCATCCATGTTTAGTTGCTTGAATGGAACTACCCATTCTGGATGGGGGGATACAAATTTAAAGAATATTCCCTATAGGTGCTGAACCATTTACCCAAAACAATGAACCAAATGGTACAGGACCATCACATTCCATTCAACCTCATCCCACTAACAAAACACACCCTAAGTATGTTGTGAGCTCTTAAATTCAACTCTGTTTTATTGGTATGTTAAGCACTTAATTAGTATTTACTTTGCTACCTCAATGTATGTTGAGGTATGTCTCTTGACATTTGGTCTGGATGATCTTACTGCTTGCACTATCAAGTTAGCTCAATTTATCTTTTCGATTTTATTTTGATATTATAATGCCTTTGTTTGGATGTTGCTATATTGCCATTAATAAACTCTTGATCTGTCAAATTGATGATGAAACATTTCTCCAATCGCTTATTCTGCTGATGTTAATATGATGGAAGGCTATGTTACCATAGCTAAGGCCTTCAATCTGAACCATCTGCAGCTCAAACTTTTTTCTTGAATTTCTTCATACACTGCTTTTCAAATTTGTTTTATACTTGCAATTTTGTATTGATTTCTGTATTTTGATGAAGTACTAAGTTATTCAATCTTTGTTTTTTTGGCCTGAGTTGTTTTGAGTTCTTATTCTTCTTGAAAAAAGTTGTTGGGAGAAGTGATGATATCAAATCCATACCATATTTCTGCATTCATTATGATGATCAATTTACATCATGCACTACCATCTGATCTCCCATTGTTATATTCATTTGAGTTCTTATTTAGTGGAAAAACTTTTGATAAAAATATATTGAAGCTATGTAATGCTGAACTGGTTTTGTGGATAAACAAGCTGAACTGATTTTGCTGATGAGCAATCTGTGGTGCAAGAAATTCAATTTGCTTAATCATTGTGATTATTACAATCAAAATCACCCTCTTTCGGCCGAGATTGCACAAATAGTATAATGTTTCCTTGTTTCAGATAACGGTTACTTGTCATGCGATTTATTATTGCAGTCAATGCCATTTGGTATCTGACACCTGGTCATTTTTGTGATTATGTGTCTCGAAACATGGCAGAAAATAAGTGGGAGCGGATCTTGCGACACTGGTTGCTCCTTAATGAGTTTCCTGTTACTGTATGCCCGTTTACAATGTCTCTGCTTCCCTAGTAAATGTTTGGCATCACTGAGTTACCTGTCATGATGGGTTATATAGATACATACTAGAGTCAATGCACAATATGCATGTCTAGAAAAATATTTACTGTAATTCTAGTTGCAGATGTCACCTGGTTGCATTCTGTTTACTAAAATGCATTTTTTCTGTCTAAGTTCATTTGTTTTTCTGGCTTCAGATTAGGTAGCACCGTAGCATTAAGATTGAAATTCCTGTCATGCTCACTATGTTTCGTGCCCATTTGAGGTTGCTGTCATGCTTTGTTCTACATGTAAAATCACAACTCTTTCTTATCGTATTTGAGGTTGCTGTGTATGCAATTTCTGACATGAACGCTATTATGCAGATGCCAAGCGTCTCATCGGCCGGAGATTTACTGATGCTCCTGTCCAGAGCGATATTAAGCTCTGGCCCTTCAAGGTCATTGCTGGACCTGGTGACAAGCCTATGATTGTTGTCCAGTACAAGGGTGAGGAGAAGCAGTTTGCAGCTGAGGAGATCTCCTCTATGGTTCTCATCAAGATGCGTGAGATCGCTGAAGCTTACCTTGGCAGGACCATCAAGAATGCTGTTGTCACTGTTCCTGCCTACTTCAACGACTCACAGAGGCAGGCCACCAAAGATGCCGGGGTCATTGCTGGCCTCAATGTTATGCGTATCATCAACGAGCCGACAGCTGCCGCCATTGCTTATGGTCTTGACAAGAAGGCTACCAGCGTTGGTGAGAAGAATGTTCTCATCTTTGACCTTGGAGGTGGTACCTTTGATGTCTCCCTTCTCACCATCGAGGAGGGTATCTTTGAGGTCAAGGCCACAGCTGGTGACACTCATCTTGGTGGCGAAGACTTTGACAACAGGATGGTCAACCACTTCGTCCAGGAGTTTAAGAGGAAGAACAAGAAGGACATCAGTGGCAACCCGAGGGCTCTCATTAGGCTGAGGACAGCCTGCGAGAGGGCAAAGAGGACTCTCTCCTCCACTGCCCAGACCACCATTGAGATCGACTCTGTATGAGGGCATTGACTTCTACTCGACCATTACCCGTGCCAGGTTCGAGGAGCTCAACATGGATCTGTTCAGGTAGTGCATGGAGCCTGTGGAGAAGTGCCTCAGGGACGCCAAGATGGACAAGAGCAGCGTGCATGATGTTGTCCTGGTTGGCGGTTCTACTAGGATTCCCAGAGTGCAGCAGCTTCTCCAGGACTTCTTCAGCGGCAAGGAGCTCTGCAAGAGCATCAACCCTGACGAGGCTGTCGCCTATGGTGCCACCGTCCAGGCTTCCATCTTGAGCGGGGAGGGCAACGAGAAGGTCCAGGACCTGCTCCTGCTGGACGTGACCCCTCTTTCTCTTGGTCTGGAGACAGCCGGAGGAGTGATGACTGTTTTGATCCCGAGGAACACCACCATCCCCACCAAGAAGGAGCAGGTTTTCTCCACCTACTCGGACAACCAGCCCGGTGTGCTGATCCAGGTGTACGAGGGCGAGAGGACCAGGACCCGGGACAACAACCTCCTGGGCAAGTTCGAGCTCTCCGGCATCCCTCCCGCCCCCAGGGGCGTCCCCCAGATCACGGTCTGCTTCGACATCGACGCTAACGGTATCCTGAACGTGTCGGCGGAGGACAAGACGACGGGGCAGAAGAACAAGACCACCATCACCAACGACAAGGGGCGGCTGAGCAAGGAGGAGATCGAGAAGATGGTGCAGGAGGCGGAGAAGTACAAGTCGGAGGACGAGGAGCACAAGAAGAAGGTGGAGTCGAAGAACGCACTGGAGAACTACGCGTACAACATGCGCAACACGATCAAGGACGAGAAGATCGCGTCGAAGCTGCCGGCGGAGGACAAGATGAAGGAGCTGGAGGGCCTGTGCAACCCCATAATCGCCAAGATGTACCAGGGTGCCGGCGCTGACATGGGCGGCGACGCGGGCATGGACGAGGACGCGCCGGCCAGCGGCGGCGGCGCCGGACCCAAGATCGAGGAAGTCAACTAAATTTACTTACCATCCTTCTGTAGCGGCGGTATGAATCTGCTGCTACGAGTTATCATCCTGTGGGGAGTCGTGGTGCTTAATTTTTGGACCTCGTGATGGATGGTTGGGTGCTATGTTGGGACACATTGCCGGAGCAAGGGTCTAAGTAATATGGTATTCGGTTTCGGTAGCTCTGTGCTAAGCCTTTTTATTATGTTTACTAACTGCACTGTTTCTTTTAACCACTAAAACGTGTGTTTTTTTATGTTGGTTTGCTCTCGTAGCCGTACGCTCTTGGTTTGTACTAATCCCATGTGCATCTGTTTTTTTTCGTTGGGTTGTGCTAAGCGTGTTGGGTGCCTAATTGGACGTAGATAAGGGTGAAAAAGGAGCGGATTCGACTGGATGAAAAAGGAGCGGATTCGATCGGATGGTGATATTTTTATATTCGTTCATATTTTTTTCACCTGGATGCGGTTACAGATACGGATAATTTAAAAACGGATCGGATATTGAATTGACATCAGATAATAATAAAACGGATAGTAATCGGAGTCGATCGAAAATGGAAACGAAACTAAATATTTAGTCGGATAATATGTAAACGTCAAAACACAAGTTTCAACACAAAATCTCCTTGCTTATCTCCTTGCTGGAAGACGGTAACTATTAAGAGTACGTAAATATGCAAGTACACATTTGATTAGAACACAAGTATTTCAACTGCAAATCATAGTGTTTCGATGAGAGTTCTGATACAGCCACTTTACATGGTAATTATACTTCTTGACTGAACTTTACTGGCTTTGCTTAGTTGTGATTTACTTATCTTGTAACCACTTTTGCAGGTCATGGTTTCTGTGGTTGAAAGTGATCCGATTACTCTTTACATAAGGGATGTTGACCACTTTCTTCACAGATCGCAAAGGACTTACTCTATGTTCCAGACAATGCTAGGCAAATTATACAAAGGATGATTTGAAAGGGTATAAGAAAAGTGACTTTCGCTGTAATATATCAATGTCATTATGTCAAGAAGGAAAGCTACAAGCCACCTGAAGAACGTAGTTATATCTGAAATTAATAGCCTAACAGGAAAGCTACAAGCTACAAGCAAGCACCTGAACTCCTGAAGCGTCGGTCGACGGAGTGGGGCGACACGCCGGTTGACGGAGCGGTGCCGGTGCCGGTGCGGGCCGTGCAGAGAGGTGGCGGTGTGGGCCATGCGGTGGTGGGGCGATGTGCTAGTCGACGGACAGGCGACGGTGCGGGCCGTGCGGCGGAGCGCAGGTGGGTAGAGACACCGGAGAGGTGGCGTAGAGGCGGCGCTCCGGCGCAGTCCGACAGCCGGGAGGCTAGGAGGCGCCGAGGCGGCAGCTAGCCAGCTAGGGTTGGGAGTGCGCCCATCTACACTTGCAAATACGGATCCACATCTTTACATGCAAGATGTAGTCATGTAGATCAGTAGCTAATGAGCCGGTTAGTTGTTCAAACACTTGCAAATGCTACATCCGGACTGGACTGGCGGTCGGACTGGTGCCTCAGAGCCTGGAGTCTGGTCCGTCGGGAGTCTTCGCCAGAGAAGGCTAGGTAGGCCGCGAGGCCCGCGACTCTTGCGGTTAGGGGTGAAAACGGATCGGATACGGACGGATAATGGTTCTACCATATTTGTTTTCATATTTTTTTTCTCGGATTCGGATACGAATACGAATAGTCCGGATACGAATACGAATACGGATAGTTCGGATACGAATACGAATACGGATAATATCGAATCTGAATCTGGTCGAATCTGAATCGAATCGGATCTGATTTACAAATATTTATCGGAGCATGATAATCCCTTAGATTGTACATAAAAAATCAACGAAAACACATAACTAGTTGATTTGATTAAAAAAGTATTGAAAATTGAATAATATAAGCATTTTCATTCACTTAGACAATAGTTAGATACCATATTGCAAACAAAATTATGTAAGATTTAGTTCATCACGTACATACGATTAATTCATTATACATGTAGATGAAACACAAAAAGGTGATCTTTGTTGAGATATACAAATGGAAACAAATATAGAACACACTAAAAGTTTGATAATACTTAATTACCATGTCTCTAGAAAACATATATAACACTTACATGTAATGACCCCAAGATTTGTATTATTTGTTAAATTATGTTTAAAATAATAAATTATGTATTTTATGAGTTTTTGTGCATTTTAGCTACTTATTTAAAATATTTTCCTATTAAAGACAATAATTTTTGAATTTTTTAGAAAATTTAAAATATGATAAAATTTTATAAATATTTTTTTAAAAAAATTATAGACTACGTTAGGAATTTTATCAAAAAAATTCATAATTTTTGGAGCTAATTTGATAATTTTAATAATTGAAACTTGATTTATGGATTAATTAAATTAGAAAACAATTTAACATTTAGTAACCTTTTTGGGCCAAAAGAGTAGCTTGGCCCAGCCCATATGTATATTCGGATATCCGATCCATCACTATCCGAATTATCCGAATCCGTATCTGTATTCGACGGATAGTGAGCTACCGAATCCGTATCCGTATCCGACAAAAAATATCTGTATCTGTATCCGATCCGGCACTATTCGATCCGACAAAAATATTCGTATATGTATCCGATCAGGCACCATCCGATCCGACAGAATCCGTATCCGAAAATTATCCGGATCGGTTGGAAACTATCCGATCCGTTTTCATCCCTACTTGCGGTGGGCCAGTGGGCCAGTGGGCGTGCAGGCCCTGCACTGAGTATACGGATATCCGTATCCGCTCTGTATCCGTCGGATATCACCTCCCCATCCGCTCCGTATCCGGCTGCCCGATCCGGATAATTATCCGTATTCGTATCCGTATCCGACTGATATCAGATTTTTTTTGCCATGTCTCTAAAAACGGATACCGAATACGGATACGGTCCAGATATTATCCGCTCCGTTTTCACCCTTAGACATAGATTTGTGTCTAAATTTAGAACGTAGATTTCGTTGGGTCTAAATGGACCTGTTATATAGGGTTTGCTATTTAGCCCTCTAAATTTAGAAAAATCACAGATTTAGTTGTCGTAGTTAAGTAAAAAAAATGCATTTTAGTCCCTGAATTTTTAGAAAAATGCAATTATTTTACATTGACCCTAGTGTGCTGATTTACAACAATTTCATCCCATAATTTTACTTTGAGAAAGTAAATTAATTACAATTGCATGAAAAACAAATTGTAGGACATGACATACATCTCCAAAAAGGAGTTTGCAGAGTTGGTCTTAAATAATTATCTGACTTGGACGATAGATCTAACGATAAATTTGATGGATAAAGGTTTTGGTGCAATCATCACTGAACCTTAACAAAATAACCCATAAATTTCACAAGCCTCAAAATATGTAACCCTGCATTTTATTTGGCATCATCTCCACTCAGACCTAAAAACTGAGTACTTGATGGAAGAAGATACACTTCAATTGTGGAATTCCTTAAAAGAGAAGTATGACCAATAGAAGTCATTCATGTTACTAGAAGCTCAACGAGAATAATTACTTATACGTTTTTAGGACTTCAAGTCCGTGACAGCGTATAATTCAGTAATATATAAAATAAATTCTAAGCTGAAATTTTGTGACCACAGAGTTGATGATGCCAAACTAATAGAAAAAATATTGTGCATTTTCCATCCTTCTATGCGTATACTTCAACAACAATATCATCAAAAGATGTATACAAAGTACTATGAGTTGATTTATACTCTGCTTTAAGCAGAGAAACATGATGAAATTCTTATGAAGAGATGTGCTTCTATGCTTTTTTTAAAAAAAAAATATTTTGCACAAATATTAAAGCAAGAATGAAGGATAGATGATGATTACTCACCCTTTTATTTCCTTCAAGATTTGTGCAACTTGTATTGAGATAAAAAGCATAGAAGCACTACTCTATGAAAAATCACCATACTCGCCCTACGGGGACAATGGCAGTGCCTTAAGCACATGCTAATACTCAGGGGGCTAGCAGTGGCTATGGGTGTAAGATGCGCCATAAGAAAAAGAGAAAGTGGCAATCCAATGATATGCAAAAATTCAAAAAGAATTTTTCTAAGGAAAAAAGTATGCATTTGCCATAAATGTGCCTGCAAAGGACATTATGCAAAAGAATGTCACAATGCTCCACATTTGATTGAGCTATATCAGCAATCTGTGGACAAAAGCAAGAGGCCTAAAGGGGACAATGTTGAAGTTCACTTCACTTCACCAGCAGACAAAGATCTGAAAATAGGATCAAAGGATATTGCTCTGAATGTTGAGCACCATCAGATGGTCCAACTGAAGGAAGATGACTTAATAAAAACAGATGATATGTTGGTTGAATACACTTCCCAAGATCAGTTTGGAGACACCGTAGTCTCCTAGTTATCTCCTTGTGTAAATAGTTAGGCATAATTGTTCTACATAATATTGTTGTATATTTTTAGTTAACTAAGTTCTGTAGGGAACATGGGTATTGTAATTGTATTGTATAAGCACATATTGTATTTGCAGACATACAATATATATATATATTGTCGACGATCGGGGATCGCCAACCGCAGAAATGAGGTCGTGTGGATATGCGTGTGAGGGACCCAAGGACTTGAGTTTGTTCCTCGGGAGATCGATGGCGCTGCTTGTTATGATTGGGTCGAGAAACGGGCAGAGGACACCAGGAATTATACTGGTTCGAGCCCCTGAGCAGCGTAATAGCTCTACTCCAGTCTTGCCCTGAGGCGGAGGATTTGATTATGTGTGAGTACCAGTGGAGAGAGTGTGCCCTTTAAGAAGACTGCCTACTCATATATACATAGAGGTTACAAGTCTCCTCCCGTTACTGAAGAACGACCAGGAGTGTTTTTCAGATAGGATGGGTCTACTTCCGCTCCAGCCGGATCTTATCCATTCCTTGGGGGACATGCCCACGTCCCGTCTTTGCGGATCTTGGTAACCGCCGAGCCTTTGACCAGGCCTCCCTAAGCTCCAGGTCTTGGTCGTGTCTCGACCTTCAATCCCCTTGCTTGGGGTCGCGCGGGCCTCGACCTGGTTGTTTGGGCAAGAATCTCGGGGCCGAGTATGGTCCTCCAGGTCGGGCTCGAGCTGGGGTTCGTTGACCGTGCTGTTGACTGGACAGGGGATTCCAGTCCCCGACATATATATATATATATATATATATATATAGAGAGAGAGAGAGAGAGAGAGAGGATTGCTAGTGTACTATCGATAGTACAGATCCTCCGTGCTATAATATTTGTGTTTGCAAAATTCGAAGACGAAGTTGTTGATCCAAACCGTGCATTATGTTCATCTCATTGAAATCTCACTACCCACCAAATTTTATATTTTTTGAATTTTTTCTCCTATTTATTTTGTATTTTTCAAAACCAGCTTCATTGGACGCTCCACAACTAATTAGATCGTGGATTTTGAAAAATACAAAATAAATAGGAGAAAAAATTCAAAAAATATATAATTTGGTGGGTAGTGATATTTCAATGAGATGAACATAATGCACGGTTTGGATCAACAATTTTGTTTTCGAATTTTGCAAACACAACGCTATAGCACGGAGGATCTGTACTATCGATAGTACACTAGCAATCCTCTCTCTCTCTCTCTATATATATATGTGTGTGTGCGTGTGTGTGTGTGTATTGATGTACTTGTTCTATATTTGATTAAATATCATGCTCTTTATTATAGAATTTTGTGGCACAATTCAATGAAGGATGAAATCTGTCTAATTATCAGTGGCACCACAAATACAATATTAAGGGAATCAAAATATTTTCGGACTTTGACAAAGAAAAGTGAAAATATAATGACTATTGCTAGAAGAGATAATCTGATTGTTGGCATTGGAAGAGCCATCATAGTTCTCCATAAGGGAACACAATTGACGATTGAAGATGCTCTGTTGTATCCTCAGTCAAATCGTACCCTACTAAGTTTTAAAGATATCCGTCTTAATGATTTCCATGTGGAAACTACTAGTGAGGGAGACGATGAATATATTCTCCTCACTAAAGTTGATGGATACGGAAAACAAGTGATTGAAAAACTCCCTTCATATTCATCTGGATTGTACTACACATATATCAAACCTGAATCACATGTTGCGTTCAAACCAATTTTTAAAATCTTTAACAAATTCAAGATTTGAAATGATCGCCTAGGTCATATTGGTATAGGGATGATGAGAAAAATTGTAAACTGTTCTGTTGACCATAATATTAAAGCTTCAAATATTCCAAAATCAGAAGATTTCATGTGCACTGCTTGTGCTAAAGAGAAATTGATTTTGAGGCCATCATACCTCAAAGTAAAAAGTGATTCGCTGAATTTTTTGGACAGAATTCAGGGCAACATCTGTGGATCTATTTAGCTCTTATGTGGGCCGTTTAGATACTTTATGGTTTTAATAGATGCTTCTACAAGATGGTCTCATGTGTGCTTATTAAGCACATGGAACCATGCCTTTGCTAAATTAATAGCTCAAATAATTAAGTTAAGAGCCAATTTTCTTGAAAACAGGATCAAATCCATTAGATTGGATAATGCCGTTAAGTTCTCCTCAAGGGCATTTAATGACTATTGTATGGCTATGGACATTAATGTAGATCATTCTGTGCCATATGTCTACGCACAAAATGGCTTAGATTGCTAAACCTTTTTTACAGTATTGTAGGTTGCCAACAAGTTATTGGGGCCATGCGGTTTTGCACGCCGCAGAACTAATCCAAATAAAATCAACTGCATATTATATGGTCTCTCCGTTGCAATTAGTACGTGAAAATGAACCAAGTATTTCCCATCTGCGAAAATTCGGTTGCGCAGCATACGTATCGATTTCACCACCTCAACGTACATCAATGGGTCCTCACAGGAAGTTGGGGACCTATGTGGGGTATAATTCTCTGTCAGTAATAAAATACCTTGAGCCATTAACAGTGGATCTGTTTACAGCTCGGTACACTAATTGTATCTTGCAAATTGCACCAGGCCTAACATTGGATTTGCAGCCAATCTATTGGCTAGATACAATGTATCACTAACAAAAAGGCATTTTACTGGTGTTAAACAAGTCCTCAGGTACCTTAATGGAACAAAAGATATTGGTTTGATGTTTCAAACAAATCAATATATAGCTTTAATTGGATACACAAATGCTGGCTATCTATCTGATCCCAACAGTGCCAAGTCACAAACTAAATTTATTTTCCTTTATGTTGGTACTATTTCATAAAAGTCTTATAAATAGACTTTAGTAGCCACTTCCACTAATCATTATGAAATAATTGCTTTATATGAATAATCACGTGAATGTGTATGGTTTCGCAGAATGATTAACCACATACAAAGATCATGTGGTATTAATCCATTGGAATCTCCTATCATTATCTATGAAGATAATACTGCCTATGTTGCTCAGATGCAAACGGGCTATATAAAGAGTAATACAACAAAACATATTGCTCCTAAGCTAATTTATTGTCATGAAGTTTAAAAGAGTGGTGAGATAAATGTATTGCAAATGAAGTCATGTGAAAATCTAGCCAATTTATTTGCTAGGTCTTTACCAACGTCCTTATTCCAAAAATGTATCCAAGGGATTGGTATGATACGGCTTCATGAGTTGTAAGGTTCAGGGGAGTTAACTCTTGAACTAGAACATGTTACACTATTTTCCTTTATGAGTTTTACATAAATGGTTTCTCATAGAAGATTTTTAATAAGGCAACATTGAATGTGAACTTTTGCCATAAAGTTTCTTCTTATATTTTTTTTTCTCATTGGGTTTTCAAGGAGTTTTAGATGGCATATGATTATGAGAATGAATTTTTCATCATATTTTTTCCACAGGGTTTTTGGATGAGTTTATCGAAGCACATGAAGGATGTGTTATTCACCCAAGGGAGTGTTAAGAAGTAGTGAGCGATTAACTGCCAACTCTTAGAATGTGTGTCTTTTGGATAATGGGTGTCTATTGGACAATAGGTGTCTTTTGGGCACTATCAACTTTCACCCATTGGCTTATATAAACATGTAAACACATGTGCAATAAGAAGATAATAATTCTCTATTCTATTCTCGAGTTCAATTTTTATTCTACTTTCAACAGAAAGGATGGATGGACTTACGTTTGTGTTACATTGAATGGTTGGTCAGGCCAGGACGCTTCCCTACCGCAGTTCATTACAGCCCTACCGCAGTTCATTACAGCGGATAAAAACTACAGGGGTTACTCAACGAAGAAAGCTCACGTAGCAAAACTATACCAAACATACATTAGAATATCTAATGTAACTCAAATTTATACATAAATAGCAAGAGATAAAATAAGAGTGTAAAATACACTTAAGGTAGTCAAATTTATACATAAATATCAAGAGATAAAATAAGAGTGTAAAATACACTTAAGGTAGTACCACTACTACAAAACTCCAAATAGGAGATGCCCTATCAGTGGCGGTTTAGTTGGAACCGCCACTAATAGGACTATCAGTGGCGGTTTTTGAGTTCAAACCGGTGCCAGCGTCATCAGTGGCGGTTTTTCTTTCGAACCGCCACAGATAGTTGAGTATCAGTGGCGGTTTGTAGTTAGAACCGTCACAAATACTTAGATAACTATCAGTGGCGGTTATAACCTTGAACCGCCACTGATACTCAACTATCTGTGGCGGTTGGCTCGTAAAAACCGCCACTGATACTTGGGTACTATCAGTGGCGGTTGGAGGACAAAACCGTCACTGATAATCGGAATATTGGTGGCGGTTGTATGTTAGAACCGCCACAAATATGATTATCTGTGGCGGTTTGAGTTGAGAACCGCCACAAATAAAATCCCCTATAAATACTGGTCGCTAAAGCACTCTACAGGAGCTCCTGGTCATCTTCCTCCCCGGAATATTGTCCAATTTTACCATGACATGGACGCTTCAAAGTTAAACTTTGAAGCGTCCATGTCATAGTAAAATTGAACAATTAGTTGAAATTTGAAGCGTCCATGTCATAGTAAAATTGAACTTCAACATGTGGTCATTTGTGAGGTTAAGAGGAGGGGGACACGTTATATTTCAAATGTAATCATACCAACACTTTGGTACTAGATCATATAAGAACTCTGAAGTTAAGCGTGCTTGGGTGAGAGTAGTATTAGGATGGGTGACCTCTCGGGAAGTGCTCGTTTGCATTAAAATCAGTGGTAGAACTCACTAGTTAAGCGTGCTTAGGCGAGAGTAGTACTAACTAGGATATGGGTGAGGATGATCTCCTAGAAAATATCTTCGTTTTGTGTTTCAAAATGTCAGAATATTACATATAAGTATCAGTGTTATCAGTGGCGGTTTTTCTTTAGAACCGCCACTAATAATATTATCAGTGACGGTTCAAAACCGCCACTAATAATCTTCGATTATCAGTGGCACTATATCAGTGACGGTTCGAAAAACCGCCACTAATGGCAGTTACGAACCGCCACTAATGAAAATGACCATAAAATATATGATGAAATGTTTTGAAATGAGACCACAAAACTCTTGGCATTCCATTGAATCTACAATAACTCAGTTAAATGAGACCACATAAAGATGCGCAGTGTCCATCAATTCTTATAGAGAAAGTATGACAGTTTAAAACTTGGTCTACACAAGAGATATGTGTGGACTCCATCTTTTATAAATCTAGCTACGGTAAGTTTTTATAGAATTTATGAGAAGTTGAGACTAAACTAGAGAACACAATTAATTTTTGCTTCTATTATTTTCCATGATGACAAAATTCAAAAGTAACAAGACAAAATTAACTGAGAGACTTACTACGTTACTCCTCACGTGTAGCCACTTGTTGCTGTCTCTGCGTCCTGTCCAGACGTGTAGTTGCCCTCGCCCCCCCTAGCTCCTCCGCCACCAGCCGCCACTTGCCCCTGTGTTGCCATTGCAGTGCCAATAGCCCCAAATGGCGCGCTTAGTTGTTTAGCCAGCCGTCTGCTCATCTGTAGCTAGATTGACTGCGCTACACGTCCGCACCTTGCCGCTAGGTGCTGCGAAGAGCACAACCCTAAAGTCGAGAGCATTGAAGCAGGCAGCAGCAGCGAATTTGGAATTGAAGGAGGTTACGAATTTGGGGATGAATGTGGAATAGGAGATCGATATATCGAGTTGGTTTTAAGTCGGATTCAAGTGAGTTGGTCTGGTGCAATCGAGTGTAAGAATGAGTCTTATATAGATATAATACTAGTAAGGTGCCCGTGCATTGCAACGGTATCTACATTTTGAACGGCTGTCCTGCTATTACGATAACATGAAACAAGAAAATATGTTGTGCAAATAATACTTTATACAATAGGACACTATTGAAGCAGTATTTCTATATTTCTATGTAAATGAAGTGTTCTGACGCTTCGTTTCTTGCGCCTGGAGTGGTTAATTAATTAAAGAGGTGGGTAATTAAAGAATGGTAATGTGTGTTGTCTTCCATCCACACCTGGAGTGGGTAATTAAAGAATGGCAGAACTGGTAATTTTGATGAAATGACGTGGGAAAAAACTCTCACTTTATATAGTAGAGATAAGCCCAAATAGCCCGATTCTCACCTCAACTCTTCTAGTTCTAGTCTTCTTCAAACTTTGAGCGAGAGAGCCTCCGGATGCTTCTTCAACCTAGCTCCCAGCCTCTTGTACCGTTGGCGGCCGGTGCTGCACCATGAAAAACACCGGAAAATAGCTGACGGTGCTAAGGTGAGTACGAGAGGCACACGATACGGCTCCGACCCTTGATGCGTTCGCCACGGATTCCTTAGGCCCTTGGATTTTAGTGAACATATATCAATATGTTTTCGTGAAAACCGAAGCAATCTTTCATAATTCGTTTAATTAGGAGTGTTTTGAGCATCATTAAAAAAATTAGTTTTAACTTTCACGTAATCATTCACCTCTCTGATTAGTATTATATTAGTGTATATCGATCCTACGCTAATTAATTTGCAGCTCAACCCAGGTGGTTAAAGTTCCATCTGGTGTCGTGTTTCGCGTAGATAGATAGCTAGCCCTGAAAGAAGGAAGGGACCAGGTGATTCTATTGTGTGGGAACCATGTGCCGTGTCATGATGGACGAGGTCTCTCTCCCTATATGTATGTACGTACGTACGTATGTATGTATGCGCGGCGCGGCGCAGAAGCACAGGACGTGACCTCATTCTCGCCGATCTGGACCACCGCCCGGCCGGCTTCGATGCTTAGCTTCAGCTCGGTGCCGATCGAACGAATCCGGCAATCATTGCTTCAGCTAGCTAGCTCGCTGCTGCTGGGTTTTGCTAGTCCTAATTAAGAATATTGGAATAGCAGCGGCAGTAGGTTAGTTAGTCCAAACAAGAATTAATTAACTGATCGATGTGTACGTATCTGCATGTTTGGAATGGAACGCAGGACAGGCTAAGAAATTAAACATACTGGAGTAGAAAAAGTAGTACACAAGGTGCCAATTACGTACGTAGGTAGGATTGGATTTGGGGAACAGAACAACACGGGAGAGTATATATAATTAGGAAATCATGCTTGGGTGATAACTTGTTTGGATCTTGTCTGCAGCCTTGAAATTAGCTCCATCCTACATTAATACTATATATATACAAATAAATGGGACTGTAGATGTGACTTTCGGGGAGCTCGAGCCATGCTGCAAGAAGCTAGCTTGTCCCGCATGTATACAGATGTACATGCATACGTCCGTACATACTAAGAATATAACTCTACCAGCAATATTAGGGCCACCGAACAAACACTGGGCCAGCCTCAGGCACCAAGAAGACCAGCTTTCCCTCCTTTTTTTGTGCCTTTGGAGGTGTATAAATACAGGGCAGCAGCAGGAGAGGGGCCTTCACTACTGATCTCACTCATCCTCTCCATTGTGTGCTGGAGCCCTCCCCTTGGCTGGTGGTGCCATCCATGTTTCCTTAGCATGTCACCTCACACACCATGCATCATGCACACTAACCTCTCTCTCTCTCTCTCTCTCTCTCTCTCCCCTACTGTTTAGGGTTTGCCATGGCCTCCTCCTCCTTTTCCCCAGTCATCACCTTTTCCTCTCTCATGTGAGTCATGACATCCATCCCCACTAGCTATAGCTAGCTAACTTAGCACCCTCTCCATCTCTGTCTCTTGCACAGTCTGTTCCTATACTAGTTCATTCTCTCTTAGAGGCTAAGGAATGCCGCATAAATTATAAAAGACACCACTTGCTGTGGGAGAGCAACGAAAGAAAAGTTGTGGTTTCCCTCCTCCACACCATCTCTTCTCCTTTCACCTCTCTTCTCTGAAGCTATACTGTCACAAAGTAAGGAACTAGTTGTGTCCGAGAAGAGGAAGAAGGGGACTTGCTTGTTCGTCACATCGATCACCATGGTTTTCTCTTCACTCCCAATCTTCCTAGATCCTCCAAATTGGAGCCAGGTAATCCATTTCAACACTTTCTGTTAATTTCATCGCACAAACTGATCGACAAGCATATCTATGCACATCAGCACAAGCATAATAAAATAACTAGTGCAGCACAAGCATGCTGCATGTTCATGATCTATGCTTTCATTATTTGATCCCAAATTTTGTTATTTGATCACAAATTTGTTAATTTGCTTTCTTCTTATGAGCATATATATAGATAAAAAGGCGTCATCCTAAGCATGTTCTTGAATATACCATGCTTTAAAGTTAAATAACCTTAATTTTCTCCTTTAATCTTTTGTACTAATGATGCAGATACAGCAACAACCACAGCAGTGCCTCATCGGCGGAGGCGGCAGCGACCACCACCACCTGATCCCTCCGCCGTCTGGCCTGGCGCCGCTGCCGGGCTGCCCCACCGGCGACACGGCGGCAAGCGGGCCGGGGGGCGACTCGTCGACCTCGCTGCAGGTCGCGGGGCCGGGGGCAGTGCAGCCTAGGCCGGCCGTGTCGATGGCGGAGCGCGCGCGGCTGGCCCGCGTGCCGCTCCCGGAGCCCGGCACGCTCCGGTGCCCGCGCTGCGACTCGACCAACACCAAGTTCTGCTACTTCAACAACTACTCGCTCTCGCAGCCTCGCCACTTCTGCAAGGCGTGCCGCCGCTACTGGACGCGCGGCGGTGCGCTCCGGAACGTTCCCGTCGGCGGCGGGTGCCGCCGCAACACCAAGCGCTCCAGCAAGAAGTCGTCCCGCCAGGGCGGCTCCGGAGCAGGAGGAGCCACGGCCGCCACGTCCTCTTCCTCCACCACCTCCACCTCCACCACGGCCACCACTACAAGCGCTGCCGCGGCCGCGGCCGACGTCATCGCCAGCATGCAGGCCCTGCCACACCATCTCGGCCTCCCGTCCGCCGCGGCCGCCGCCGCTCTGGAGGCGTCTCTGGAGGGGTACCACCACCACCACTTGCCACTCCTGCAGCCGCAGTTCCTGCAGCAACAAGGGCTGCACGGATACCATTTCGCCGACGGGCTACCGAGGGGCTTGGCGTCCGGGCTGATCGCGCAGCTGGCGTCGGTCAAGATGGAGGAGCACGGCGGCGGCGCCAATTTCGTCGGGGCGAATGAGCAGTACTGGGCAGGAGGTGGGTGGCCGGCGGAGTTCTTGTCCGGGTTCAGCTCGTCGTCGTCGGGGAATGTGTTGTGACCGTCGGGCCGGGATGCATGGGTTATGCATGGATGGATGCCATGCCACTGAATTAGGTCTCCCTTAGGTTTACGTGATATGGTGTTGTGTTCTTCAATTAGGTTGGTGTTGTTGGTTTTTACATATGCTTTTTTCCCCCTTAGTTTTAATTTGGTTAAATGTCGTGTACTTGGTAGTTGGATGTGGTGGGAAAATGTTGCAACAGTTGTTAACTCATGGAGGGTGATATGAGATGTGTTAAGTGACTCAACTATACTACTATGTTTAATTACATGAGGAACTTGGTACGGAATTCATGGTGTGTATTATTTCCTTCAAATTTTCATATATAGTTTGTAGTTCATATATATTTGTGTTGTTCTTTTTCTTATTGATGGCCATGTTGTGAAATTCATCTCAACGGAGCAATGCGCTGGCATGGTAATGCTGCCTCTTATTTACCTTTCGCAATGTGATATCTCATTGGTTAAGATTGTGCATTGGTTATGTGAGATGCCAATCTGCAGGTTTACCCTTGATCGAACTGTTAGTTTACAGAGATGATAATGAATTGGCAATGAGGGAGATTAGGGAATGGTGTACCGTTCCAACGGTATAGCCGTGAAACTTATGAAACTTAACAGTTCCAGTGCTGGTTTCATGAGTTTCAGTGTTTAGTTTCATCAGTTTCATGTTTCATCAGTTTTTAGTGCTAAGTTTCATGAGTTTCAGTGTAAAAATTCATAAGTTTCATGAGTTTCGGTCTTTCAGAGGTATACCGTTCCTACGATATACCGTTTCTTAGTTTTTCTGATTGGCAATTGTACTTGGTGGTTACTGTTTACCTTGGTAATTAACTTTACCAGACGTGGTTACACTACTTAATTATTGAGCTCTTTTACAGTGGATTAAAATCAATATAAGCCATCCATTTCTTTAAATCTAATGGTTAAAATTAATTTAGATCTAATTATACTACCACCGGTAGTATTGGTAGTAAAATTCAGAAAGGGATAAAATGATAAAAAAAAATTATATCATATTATTTGTTCTCTACGGTAAAACACATCATATGATCCTGATGAATAGCGGATGGATAGATAAGAAGCCTCTGAAGATCATCAGGTATTCGGTGAATTCAAAACTGTGAATGAATTAGGAAAAGTACTCTAAAATACCTCTGATGAATGGATATGAAAAGCCTAAAATACCCTTGAGAAATAGATGGTTAATTAGATTTTATTTCTACTACCACTATTTACTACCTATGTTATCCATCGTAAAATTTCTCAAATTATTTCATCAACAAAAATGCGCAAATCAACCAAAGTAATCACATTGGCTAATTACTCATCGAGTTTGGTGCACGTAGAATCCTGCAAGATCAATATTCTAAGTTTGAATATTTAGTGTACGTAGATTCTCTAGTATGGATATACAAGTAGCTAGCACCTCCCAGTTAATGTGTCACTGTGTGCTGCCTTGTTCCAAATCAAGATGATTAGTAGCTAGTGTTCCTAAAGCTGAGGGCCCAATAAACTATGGTATGTCCTGTTCTTCGTGATCTTCGCTGCGTAGTTAATTATATATGTCTCTGTGATCTTTTGATATATTTTTTTTGAAAATTGGCGAAGGCTCTAGCATTCACTTAAGAAGAGTAACAACAATCGAGTTACAAAAGTACACCTTCACACACTCAGTCCTGTGCATGCCCACATCAAATGGCGCTAGAACGCGGGTGGGACTGAGTGAGCGCGAGAACTCCAGCCAACAGAGCATCGCTCGATCCTTTGATGAACAGGATCAGTGTAGATTAAACAATCATACATGCTTGGACATACAAAAGAAATTCCTCTAGCTGCTACAAATGCCATTGTTTCCAGCAATTAAACAAGAAATTCTTGCTGGAAAATACATAATCAACTTCGGTTTTCATTGCAACATTGAATTTCTCCCATGAAAATTGAGCTAATTAAACAAGTTGCGTATACATCATATATGTGTCTATGAATGAGAGGAAGCTAGCCAGAGAGACAATGAGACATGGATGCACTTTATATGCATGGGGGATGTGCCGCCAAGATCTGCATGTCTCGGTCTTCGGATAAAGATATACTGCATGAATATTGTTAATGCGTATGCTTATGTGTACGTCCAAGATCTGCATGCCTCTAGAATGTAAACTGCGAATAAACTAGCAATCTAAAGGCAGTCAATGACAGAGCTTGCAGCAGGCTCCAAAAGACGTCCTTGAACATCACATATTAAATAGAGATGCATGCATACCAGGAACATTTCTTTGACACGAACAGGAAATTAATAGCTGAAAATGAAGCGCCATGCATGACCGATCGAGCTAGGGGGCGACATGAACTTCCGGTCATGTACTCGATGAGGCGAGGATTGCTTTTTCGTATCAAATGATTATGGCGTCGATCCATCGGTTTCAGGTAGGTATTCACTGATCGATGTAGCAGTACTGGACCTGACCTTCATTAGTATTAGTTGCGACCACAGGAAGAAAAATCTCAACAGAATGATCACTTGCTTTGAGCTGTGCTAGCTACTGGTTTCAAAGGGTTTTGATAAGTTTTATCCGGATGTTTTCTTTAACAATCATCATCCAAATTCTGGGTCATTGGGTTTGCTTTCAGATCGATGCACACCCCCTGAATTCGAGGTGGGTTGATCATACGGGTGTGTGTTTTGATCGTACGGTCCAAAGTTTGGATGATTTTTAGGACAAAAACATCCGGATGATGTCTATACACTCCTGGTTTCAAAACATTAACATCGCTAAATATCAGCTTAATTATATGGTGTGAGATGGGTCATGCATGCACTCATGCTTGATAGTCACTGCTAAGCAAGCCTGTTGTCTTTGATAGCACACCCGGTCTCAATTTCTATAGAAATTAAACTGTTGAGAGGTGCTTCTATACTTTTATTTTCTTCTTAATATAAGTTGCATAAATCTTGAAGCTAACGAAAGGATAAGTAATCATCATCTACCCTTCATTCGTATTTTAATATTTACTAGTTACATACCCGTGCGTTGCTACGAAAAACAAAATTAATAACGAAAAATAAAGATTAAAAAATAAAAAAATTATTTCACAAGATCAAACATCTATCTTTAACGCTTCGTTTCTTTGCGAAGTCGGCTAATTAAAGCAACGCTTCGTTTCTTGCGTAGGGCAATTAAGCAGGGCAATTAAGTAGGGCAATTAAGCAAGGCAATTAATGACGTGGGAAGAACTCACCACTGCCACCAACTGCTGCTTTAGAATAGCAGAGATACAACTTTCAAAAGAAAAAAACATAGAAGCACCTCTCTAAACTGTGTCACTTCAAATTTCTGCGTTGCAAACGGGCTCGACAATTCTTAGTGTCGCAAATTAAGTAGAAACGTGGCAAATCAGACTTGTTTTGTTGGACAAAAGATTAATTAAGTCTAAGTTAATAATGTATGGTGAACGATGCAGCTGCAGTCACCATCAGAGGGAATCTGTTTGTTCTTTGGTAGATCTGCTTTTGCTAACTCCAATGCAGACTAGCTATACTCCTCTCCTCTCCTCTCTCTTATCTTCTTCTGAGGAGGTGAGGAGGGAATAAAGCAACACTGCCCAACCTCCAGCCTATGCAAAATATCACATCAAAGAAAGAGAAAGAGAAGCCCCTGCTCCCCTGGCCCCACATCCTATCCATCTAGACAGATCATACACAATCATACCATCTGCTTCTGCCTCCATTGTTTTTTTCTTCTTCTTCTTTGGTTCTCTTTCCTTGAAGCAAGGGAGGCAGTGAGCATCAATCAGCAAGTGCTGGGAGAGACAATGTGCTGACAAAGCTGTAGACTGGAAGTTTGCTAACTCAGGTACACAAGTTTTGTTGCCTGCTGAGTATGGTAGGTTTATGCTATCACCAAGAAACCATTCTGATCAAAGCATAGAGAACACTAATGTAGCTGTATGTATTCTCCTGCCCGTTTGAAATTTCCTAGGACTCATATGAGAATTATACTGATTTCTACACAGATTCATCGTAATTCGTGTGTTCTAATCATGTGTGTTGGACCTGTTGGTATATGTACTGCTGTTTCCTAGAAGAAATTGTAGAGAGCGTGCGAACGCATAGCTTAGCTTGCAGCGACAATATAATGCGATAACTTAGTGGTTAACACGACGATATTGTGCTGAACATACACTACTAAGAAAACTCTTAAACACAGTTAAGATGAACCGTTAGCAATTTACCATAGCCTCCTCTCTTGCCCTAGTCTCTCCAATCTTTCTTTTTCTTTAGAATACTCCATGATAAACCAGTCAAAAAGATGGCAATACGTCGAGACCAAATAGCTACAAGCCTATGCCAAGGCTGTTGGCCTGTTGCATGGAGCACAGAAAGCTATGCATACCGGCCGACGACTGCGGTTATCAGACAGACAGATTCTTGCGACAAAACAAAAGGTGCAACCTACTCCCTCTGTCCCACAAAGAGTGCATTTCTAGGATTTTTAAGACAGATTAGTGTGCAAGGTAAATGACCAATGTGACCCTCATTACTCCATACACAAGCATGTTGGTGCTTCGGTTTCCACAAGCACTTAAATGAGCATGCATACACTTACAGCTGGGCCCTACGGACTAGAAATGCACTCTTTGTGGGACAAAATTTGAACACTAGAAATGCACTCTTTGTGGGACAGAGGGAGTAACAGCTTATTTCTTTTTATTTTCTTCTTCTCCTCCTCCTAGTTTCATGTGCTCAATCTCCCAATCTGAATAGCCTTAAAGCAGTGCAGCAGCTTCAGCTTCAAGTTAAGCATTGTTCAGATGTTATCATGTGACGGCCGATGTGTAACATCTTTGTGAGCGTGTTGGATTGTGTCAGAAATTCAGAATGTGATCTAGGCACTTTTGACCCTCTGGAGAGCAGGGTTCAAAAAAACGGCGAAAATCGTTCAGTAAATAGATCTAATTCAAAAAAAAATTAAAAATTCGGGAAAATTTATGCGATGTAAACCGGTTAAAAATCGGTGAAAATGGCTTGATTTTGAAAGAAAATTGTTCAAAAAATCGACCGTTAAAAAAAGTTCAACTAGTCCATCAATTTTCCATGAAAACGTCGATTTTTTGTTTATTTTTTCTTCAAAAATTTTGATTTTAAAACTCCACGATTTTCGACAGATTTTTTGCTTTTGCTTTTCGAATTTCGAGCTATTTTCTCCTAATCGATTTTTTGAACCTGATGTCCTTGGTTCCATAGAGCTCCTCCCTATGTACGTGTGCTTCTGTTGGAAAACACCACTGAGATGTTCGTTGGAAATGACATTCTGCTTACAGTGAACCAGCATTGCCGTAGTACTGCACTGGCAGTACTGTTACAATCACAGGATGTGCATGGATCATATAAATTCAGAAACAAGGACGGGGAGATGGCAAGAACTTGATTCAAGCTAAGGAACAGCCAGGAGTCAAAACTCGAAGCTAGCAGAAACATACAGTTGTAGGCACAGCAAGATTTACCGATTAAATCCTCCACTAAAACTTCTCTTTTACTTAAGTTATTACATTGAGCACATACATGAGAAAACCTTGCATTATGTTTCTGCAAGATATATGAAGGTGCATATTTAAGGACTGTACATATTTCAACATCCTGGTGCCCATGCCCACAAGCTGATGGGAGTTTCAGCATACAAGCATGGAAGAAGGCAGATGAGTCGTCGTCGGTTTGAAGACCTCACCTGATAGTAGAAGCTTGTCGTACAAACTCTCGGTCAGCATGAATCATGAGCGGAACGCAGGCACTACTCAACTCCCACTTTCGGTAGTATTGTGGCAACAGTTGGCTGGCATGTCATATCATGATCATATTCATACCAACATAGGGTACCGAGGCGCTGGACTGTCCAATTGTTCAGGGATATCACTTTCTTGGACCTGTTCTGGGGCCTGAGGGAGTTGGACCTGTGCCGAGGCCTGCAGCTGAGATTCCTGTTCCTCCCGTTGCTGTACCAGGAATCTGCTCATCCGCTCGAGCAGCTGAACTGCCTTCCTCTTCCCCCTTTCTGTGCCGTTCAATGCCAGCTCCCGCAATGGGACCATGACCCCACACTCCTCCGCACGAGCTAAATGTACAAGCTGTTGCTCGCCACTGCACAGATGCAGCATAACAGCTGCGGCATTCTCTCTGTTTCTCGGTGTCCCGCTCCCGATCATTTCCACAAGAACAGGAACAGGCTCTGCTGCCCCGATAGCTGCCTTCCCCTCTTGGTGGCTGGATAGTATTGAGAGTATTGCCATAGCCTCGTCCATGAGAGCTCCTGTGGGGTTGGTCAACAGCCCCATGATGAGCGGCACAAGGCCAGCTCGTATTGCACGACCTTTGTTCCCTTGGTAAATGCACAAGTTGAAGAGGGCTGCTGCTGCATCCTTCTTTCCCCGCTGGCTGCCCTCGCTTAGCAACACTACAAGGGCAGGGATAGCGCCTGTTCCCCCAATTGTTACTTTGTGTTCATCGATCACGGAGAGGCTAAACAGCGTGGCTGCAGCATTCTCCCGGGCCTCCATGCTGCCATTCTTCAGAACATGGACTATGCTCGGCACAGCACCAGAGGACATGATGCTTAACTTATTGTCCTCATGTATGGAGAGGTTCAGAAGGGCAGTAACAGCATGTTCCTGAGTCTGCAGGTCAGACGACGACAGAAGACTCAATAGTAAGGGAATGGCACCAGCCTCAGCAATACAAATCCGGTTGTTTGCGTTCCGCTTTGCTAGGAGGCGAAGCTCTGCAGCAGCTGATCTCTGCTCCTCAGGGTCCGGAGAGCATAATTTGGACAGAAGAGCATCAATGTTAGCACGTTCACTCGAGGAGCATGCAGACATCGGCTTGTTAGTCTGGGATGAGCGCTTGGGTGGTTCAATCCCATTGGCTTCACACCACTGGGCGATGAGACTTCTAAGGACGTAATTTGGCGTCAATGTTGTGTTCGCCATCCTTTGTTGTGTAGTTGGGCAAGTATGATGCCCAGATGCTATCCATTTCTCGATGCATTCCCGCTCATATGTCTGCATATTGACAAACAAAAAACAACTATCTCAAAATGCGTATTGAAGTTAACTACAGTTTAAGTCTGAAAAAAATTGAATTAGACATAGCCACCTGGCCTGTAGCAACAATAACAGGATCTTTCATCAAATCGAGAGAAATTGGACACCGGAACTCATCAGGAATGGCTACAGATCTTGCGTCCCCATTGGAATCCATTACCTTGGACGCCATAGGAGGGCCCATCTCAGGGTTCTGAGTTTGCACGAAGTCCTTAATTTTCTTCAGTAGCATTGACATTTTCTCAATGTGCTCTCCTGGGTCCTGACCACCATCAGATGCCACCATTTCATGCAAGGCGAGTGATTCTTGTGTGAGATCAGTGATCGTCATCAAGTGTAGCTTTTCTGACAACCTTTCAAGGATAGCCAGCTCTGCACTTGGGTCATAGTTCTTGTTATACAGAGATAGTAGGTCATTGTAGAACTCATCATCAGGCATATCAATCCGTTCTTTTGCTCTTTTGAGCTGTGCGTGCACTAACTCAACCTGGACAAGAATTTGCAAAGTATCTCCAGTGTTGGATTTAAGTGCTTAACAATAATAAAGACGGATTATTTTCAGTTGTATGTCAATGTTACCTGCTCTCTAACTTCATCTGATATATCCAGTTCGTTGTATGGAAAGTCACACAGAGCTTGCTCCAACTGACCAATTACTTCCTTGAACTTCTTCATTACACTATCCCTCTCAAAGACCTGCAAGCACCCAAAAAAACAGTAGACAGTTTAGCTTAATAACATGCAGCAACAGCAGATTAAGATAGGCATGCTTATAAAAATATTATTTATAAAATTGCCATGATATATCCCAGCATCAACAAGACAGCAGATATAAGCAATAAAATGACAACATCAACAAACCACAGTAAGAACATTTCAAGATATAAGACGGACACTTCAAAGACTGTGTAGTTCAATAAACAGATACAAGAAATAAACTATAATTTGCATGATGTCTTCTTGCAGTGCGAGTACTATCTTTTGAAATTAGAATTTCAAAAGCACAGGTGCAGCTCATAGGAAGGCAACTGGCCTATATTTTACACAATACAACTCAATAATCTTGATGTCCAAAACTAAAGGAAAACATTGCATGACCATGAACACAAAGTCAAGTTCACGGTAAAAAAAATCATGGTATGGATTGTGGGTGCATGACTGCATGCACCCTTAAGAGCACAAATGCTTTTCCCCAAAGGCTAGCCATAGCATATATATTTTACAAAATAGTTGCATCCCTTTTCCCATGCACATCCTGTCACCTGGTGGATGCCTTGGTGCTTGAGATGATGCACAGGCACTGTTTTGGGCATTTGAACTTTTGAAGTGACAAATTTGTCGATCTATTCTGGTTTTGGCAACCAGAACCTAGGATCTTTTGTAATTGACTATTTGTTTTGTGGGAGCTGCTTCTATGCTTCACCCCTAGTGACATACACAAATTTTGGGCCTTTGGTCACTGTGCTCAGCATGTAGTAAGCACAGAAACCAAGATGAACACTAAGCACCATGGCCGCTTCCAAAAAGCACAAATGATGAAATAACTCTTAAGACATTTAAATAGATGCCAAACTATCAAACTTAAATCTGGGAGCAGGCTGAAATTATATTGTTCAGTGTGGCATGCATGATTATGAACAAAACACAGGACCTAACCTGAACTGCAGTACAACCAATCGCTACATGGAGATCCAAATCCTAATTCAGAAATCCCTTCAAAACAGTACTGCTCATACGATGGACTAGCTACATTCATACTAGGTCAAATCATCAAGTACATAGATTAAATGATGGATTTAAGGTATGGTAGCATGGATAGTCGGTAGGGAAAGGAACCACCAGATTTAACCAAACAAAAGGAGGAATTAGTCTAAGCACGTTGTCATTGTGATGCGGAGCTTGTTACGGAATCAATCGCAAAATTCACCTCAAATGTAGTTATGGTCATTATCGTAGCGTACAATGAAGCATTTTGATATCTGAAGTGTAAAGATACTCATGATTTTGCAACTGTATGTACATCCGTATAACCCAAGTTTGGTTAGAGGACAGAGAATGAGCTAATAAGTAAAATTTGAGAGGTGCTTCTATGCTCTTCCTTTTAAAAGTTGCACAACTATTAAAGCATGAATGAAGGGTAGATGGTGATTACTTACCCTTTCACTTACTTCAAGATTTGCGCAATTTGTATTAGAAGGAAAAACATGGAAGCACTGCTTGTAAAATTTATGGTCCAAGAGAACATGTAAAGATTATCACTTTAGCATGAAGTGGGATTAACAATGCAACTTTTTGCAGACAAAATTAGCTGAAACTTCCACTAACCCCCCCCCCCCCCCAATGACACTCAAGAGTAAAGAAATGGTCATATTCCATCCCGATTAACAACAACAACCCATGTTTTTCATAGGTGAAACCGTAAATTACATAGATACATTGAAGGATTGATGACATGGACAGTGGACCTTTCAACAAACAAAGAGACCACTAAATTTGACCAGAACCAAGAGAGGAACCAGTCCAAGCATTTATCCCAGAGTGACGAGAAAGGTAAAACCTGTTCCGAAATCTATAAAAAATTCACCTCATATCTAGATATAAGGTTTATCCTAGCATGGGATCAAACGACTTCGATACTTGATCCAAAAAGTATAAATTTTGACCAAAAGAATAACCCAAACGTACGAACGCTATCTACTAAACCTACCAAATTACACCACAAGAGCAAGGGGATGGCCATATTTCTCAATAATCCACCCCGATTTAACAGCAAACGATCCCCAACATGAAATTAAACATACAAATTCAGTGAATCGAACACAACATCCACACACAAGAATATAAACACCGGATCATCCTAAGACCGCAACTCTCATACAAAAAAGAAGGCGGCTAAAATTTCTAACCCTAGCAATTCTTTGTTTAAAATTACAACCACAGCAAATTAAACACTAGGTCACACAATAGATCCTAATCATTGGTTAACAAAGAATACAAACAATAGGCAGATCATCAGAATCACAATTTTGATTCAAGAATCTGAGGCCACACGTTTTTTAGGAGACTAAAGTTACATGTTTAACACAAAGCAAAGCTTAAAGTTGCACTTTTCATCTAAAAAACAGGGATAATAACTAGAGAATCATCCATCCATATATCTGCTCCCAAACGCAGCCAAGTAGCACGAATCTAGCAAAATCAAGAGCCGCTCCCGCGTAGCCAGGCACATACCAAGAAGATCCTGCTCCCCTCGCGGCCGAGCCGGAGCAGCCCGAGGGCCTTCTCCAGCGCGTCGGCGAGCGGCGCCAGCGCCCTCTCATCCTCCTCCGGCGCGGGCGCCCGACGCTCGCGGAGCTCCTCGGCGAAGGGGCCGAGGAGCCGAATCCGCCGGGACAGAGCCAGCAGCTGCCGCCGGAACGCGTTCCGGTACTCCCCAGCCGCCGCCACGGCCTCCACCGCCGCGGCCACCCGCTCCGAGGCCAGCGCCTCCGCCGGCGCCGGCGGCTCCCCCTCCTCGCGGTCACCGGCCATGGCGAGCGAGCGAGCGGTGGGAGGCGTAAACCGCGTAGGCTGCCTGCTACTACTGGCAGGGTGGTAAATACGGGCAAGAAGCGGTGGGTCGGTGCCATCTTATCTTATTGGCCATGGCTCGCTGCAAAATGCAAATGCGTACGTCATGTCAGCGTCTTGGGCTGGGTCTTTTCCCTTTCTTCCACGGCAGATTTCCGTTTCCATTTGGTGCAGCTGCTGCACCGGCGGCTACCAGCCGGCCAGCGATTACAGACCGGTTGATCGTGGAAAATTGGGTAGACTTGTATGTGAGGAGGGATTACAGACGATGGAAGCAGTAATGTATTTTTCCGGACTCATATTGATCCAAGAAATCCAGTAATGTCTACTATATAAAATGAGAGTTTCTTTCCAAGTCATTTCATCAAAATTACCAGTTCTGCCATTCTTTAATTACCCACCTCTTTAATCAACCACTTCAGGCGTGGATGGAAGACAACACACACAGTTCTGCCATTCTTTAATTAACCTCTTTAATTGTAGAATGTAGACCATTAAGGTATTATTTGCACAACATATTTTTTTCGTGTTTCATGTTATCGTAATAACAGGACAGCCGTTCAAAATGTAGATACCGTTGCAACGCACGGGCACCTTACTAGTCGAGTTTTATGTCTAGGTTGGCTCATCGATCGAAGCACTGCAGCGAATCAGCGGTTTGGTTTTAGTTTATTTCTGATCGATAGAAGATCTTCTAAAATTGGCCGGTGCAAACGCATAGTGTGTGCGTTTATATGTCGATTGTTATTTTGTTCTCTATAATAAATACAAGAGCTTTTAGAGTACTGCAACAAATAAGAAGTTTGCTTTTAATTTATTTTTGATCAATAGAAGAGCGTTCTAAAATTGGCCGGTGCAAGCGCAGGGTGAAGTGCATGCGTGTCTATGGGTGTATGTGCGTTTATAGTTCGATTGTTATTTTTTTTCTATAGTAAATATCTGATCAATTTTTTTTTAAAAAAATCGACTTTTTATTGATTGTCGTATTTCATTGCGAATTACCATAACATAAATCTAATGGTACGACGTCTAGTCTCTCTGGCCTGATAGCTAAAGTTGGTTGCGAGTCTTAAGATAACTACACTAGCTATAAGCAATCGAAGGCTCGTCCTAAAAGAACATTTGCCATGTTTCATCTCAATTACTTTTTCTAGTTTTTCATTGCTCTAGCTAGTCCAGGTCGAGTACCATTAGCAAACGACATTTCATCAAACAAAACTAGTGGCCCTCAAAGATTCAACGGTCAGATTATATTGGACTTGATACAGAACGTCTCTCGCTATGCGTGACTCTTGACTTCTATGTAAGAAATTAAAATACGGCATTTCACATATGTGTGTGATAATTAATTTGACAACAATATATGTGAACATGTGGTTATTAATTTGAGATAAGTAGTTAGGGTTAAGAGAAGATTAAATAGGAGGGCCCTCGATCAAAATTTCGTTAAATCTCGACGAGATTTTGGTTTCCTCGGTTCAGAAAAATGTTGGGAAATTAGGTACTTTTCGATTAATTTTAATCTAGAGTTTATATAACATGACAAAATGAGTGATCATATTGATAAACCAAACAGTACTAAAATACATACTGAACATGTAGTACTTAACATAAGGAGTAGCTAACATATTCATCGCATATGCAAACAGTACTGAAAACCATAAAAATAACACAACATAGTTTATGAAATTATACCTGCGGCGGGACCCGATTGCGGTGACATCGTGGTGCTTTTTTGCCGATCGCTTGTCATGATCGCAGTTGTTCGGTGTAGTCAATCAAACTTTGATGCAGGAAGATGTTTGCAGTGCAGTCCCTCGATCGGCCACCAGGAAGTAGACAACGAAGTAGTAGAAAAATCCGAGCAGTCGCGTAGAAAGTGCGCTCCCCAAAAACCTTATCGCCGGCTATCCCGAGCAGGATCTCACGCAAACGGGGCTTCGGAGGCCTGCTTACTCCGTTTGCCTGTGCGTGCAGGAAAACAGAGCCGGGTATGCAAACGAGCAACGCTATAGTGGAGAAGGAGAGTTGTTCTTTCTTTAGTATATGCCTGCCCTTTTATAGCGCTAGGAGAGGAAGGCCAAGACCAGGAAGATGAATGTCAAGAGCCGGTAGATGAAAGGGCAGCGCATACTTTTATTCATGTGCCTTGAAATTATAATTAAATGGGCTTAACTCACCCAATTAATCTAACAAAAAATTCCGGATTTGAATTTTGCCTTTTGGATTTTGTTCAAAATAACGAGATTTCATCGTAATTTTGAATTTAGAAGGTGACAAGATGTGAACCGAAAATAAAATTTGAAACCCTGGAGGGTACCTCCTACCTCCTGGCTTCGTTGTGCCGCACAAAGAAAAGAAAGGCCAGAGACCAGAGGAGAGCGAGCGCTATAGCGGCGGCCGCAGCAAAAGAAGGAACAAGCGACAGCTTACTTGCTTGGGGCGGTAGCAGTTGTCTCTGTGCGGCTGAGCTACTACCGTGAGGTGGTCACATACGACGTGCAACAAAGTAACGTGGGGCTCTGTAAGTACGTGATGGTGTTGGTCCTATAGGTGAATGGAATTACAATCGATCTCTTATGGAAGACTTGATCAACCAATCATCATCACGAAATGCCAACCTCACACGTCAGTACACATAATACAACTATACAAGGGTGTGCAAGGCATGCATACATGCAAAGTCATGCTTATTTGTTGTGAGAACCAGGGATTAAAAAATTGTCAATAATTGCCCGTGATTATCGCCCTTGTTGTTGTGGCACGATTTCCAAAACCAAGAGAAAAATCAGTAAATTTGGTTTCAAATTCAAAAAAATCATAAAATTTACAAAAAAAATATATCCAAAATATCCCTTAAAATAGTATTAATAAGGTTTTGACTTGTGGGATGAAATTTATTTGAAATCACATAATTTTTTACACATTTTTTTAGACAAAACCGATTGTGGAAAAAGGAAAAAAACAGTGCAGCCTGCAACTGTGGGCTACGAGGCCTATTAGCCCGGTGCGCCCCACCAAAAAACTCTAGACATTTTAACCCTCATCTGCCAGCTTTCGACACAATTATTGACCCAAATCCAGTGAACTCCATGCTCCCCCCGTAGCTGCTCTCTATTCCGGCCAGATCCAGGCACCAATGCGAAGAAATCGACACTTTAGTGGCGAAAATCAACGTCTGGCTACGATTATTGCTAGGGTTGCTGTGCGCAGCGATTTGATCCAAAAGCCAAGTGATTTTCTAGGTAAATCGTGCGATTATCGCTATATTTCGTCGATTTTTTATGCAGTTCAATTCAAATACTTACTGCACAGATACATGATGCAAACACTCCATTCCATAGCCGTCGGCTTTTTTTGTGAAACCACGGGGAATGACCTATTCGCGATTGAAAAAACCCGATAGAGAACCTGGAGGCGAATATACAGGACTACGGGGGTATTTTTTTTTTCAAAATAACCTATGGAAGGACCTAACCATAATTTTAGAATTATATGGAAGGACATAACTATAATTTTAAAATTTATGAAAGACCTTTTCGCAAAAAAAAATCGCCACGTGGTATGGCTAATTGCTCTCTAAACCTAGGCTATATATGTTATAGTATGGATATAGATATAGATATAGATGCATATGTTATGATATAGATGATCAATGACACAACAGATGTTTGCTGATCATATATTAGGCAAGAGGTAGCCTAGGATGTTTCTGGACTCCACATGGTCAAATGAGTTGGCTGGAATGTCATTGAACAAAGTGGCCTTAGCTTCCCCACTACAGGACGCCTAGACCAAGAGCAAGCAACTATTTTGAGTTATGGGCTGTGTCCAAGTATCAAACTATCGAACACCATGGTTTTTAGAATCCGGTGATGCTTGTGACCAAGAAGCCGAAAAGCAATTGACATGCGTCGTTATATTCAGGGGAAAAAATATCTATAATAAACTGAGTATTTTTTTATCCTCCGTAATCTTCAGATCCTCGGACTCATGTTATGTCCTGTCTTCTGCATGCTTCCAATCTTTAGGCATGCAATTGCCTCAACCATCTCAGATCTGAGAGATAACCTCTTTGGCTCAAGTACCCTCCCCACCAAACTGAAAGTGACTTCCAACGATATAGTGAGCACTGGAAACGTAAGTACGTCCCGTGTAAAATAGGATAGCACAGGGTAAATACGTTGGTTATTCTTCAATCACAAGAGCAAGTTGAGTTGATTTTTATCATCATGTCAAGGTCGGTCCCCACAAAAGGCGTGTCGAGGTAGTGGCTGAGCTCTACTCGTGGATTCCGTGTCAACCTGTATAGCGATTGGGAAGACGAACCAGACGTCTTGCCTTTCAGCTTCTTTCATATGTTTGAAGTGGTCGAACTGTCTCGTGCTTATTGCGTTATTGAGGTAAATCTTCTTGCTTCACTTCTGATGCCAAAATTATCATAATATTTGTCAAAAACTCTAAATAAATCATTATAAACACGAGTATATGCCTCTGAGAAATCACGATCAAATGCTTCAACTATTCCATGGAAGACACCCTGCAAGTCAGATAATTTTCATCGAGGATCCAAAGCAGTAGCAAAGTAAAGATGTGGAATAGCTTGAAAATATTTTAATTTTTTTCTCCATTGGTTCTATAATAGGATGTAAAATATAATTATCTCCATTTTCTTTAAAAGCATTAGCAATAGTCCAAAACCACTCGATAACTAAGAAGTTGGGTTACCACTGAATAAATCTTTAGCTGCATTGTAAAAAGTTTCTAAAAAATTACGAAAATGACCGACAATTTATTAATCCACTTCAGTAATTAACGGCTCACCGTTATTACAGTTGACAAAGACAATGACAATATGCTCGTAGCCCTTACACCGCTCCATCATAATATACGTCGAGTTCCATCTAAACTTTATATCAAGGTTGAATCTTCTTGGTTCATTATTGTTAGCCCTACAGTACTCTGAGAACTGTGCAAACCTTACAAACAAATTGTTAATAAACAGAATAGTTTTGCATATATTTTTTAAGAGTGTTGCTAGCCCACGCTATACCATTGGAATGCATTCCAACGGTATATCAGTTTCACCATGTAATTATTAAGTTTCATAAGTGTAGAGATTAGACTTTGAGTTTCATATTTTTTTTCAAGTTCCAGAGCTGCAAATTTGAGCATAAAGAAACGGAAACTTCAAAGTTCAAGCACGAGTTTCAGGTTTCAAAAAATTGAAACTTAAGTTTCAAGCAAGTTTCAAATATGAGACTTAAGTTTCAGTGAGTTTCAAATATGAAACTTAATGTTCCTCCTAGTTTCAGATATAAGATATGGTGGAGGCAGGGCCAGATTAGGTGCATTGGATGGCTCAGATCGGATGGATGTGGGTTATACCGTTGATTGAGTGGTAAACGCTATAGCGTTTTCTAGTATTTCACATTTTTTAAACTAGTTTTCATTACAATTAAACCTGCCTGCACAATGAGATTAATTATGTAGCATACGCATCTCTAGTGAAGTACAAAACCTTCAACATAAGTCTTCAGGTGCAGTGAGAGATAGTGCATAGCCGTCGTGTTAGCCGATGCATTATCAAGAGTGATGGAAATAATTCTACTTTCTATTTTAAAATCGGTAATAATCTTAAGTACATGATTAACGATAGCTTCTCAAATTGTGACTCGAAGATTGGCTTAAATCCTATGACCCTTTTGTTTAGTACATAGTTGTCGTCTAAGTAATGCACAACAACACTAATATAATATGCTCTTTAATGTGAGAAAGTCTATATATCTGATGTTAAGGCAAAGGAAAAACTAGCTGCTATGAAAGTATGTATTAACATTTCTAGTTTATTTATAAATATTTTATAAATATCATGTGTAGTTGTTCTTCTAATAACATGTTGGTATTGAAGACAAAAACTACATTGCATCATTCTTTCAAAATTAGAGCTCTCACTCATTATAAGTGAAAGATCCTCCGTAACTATGTATCGTACAATTTCGTTTCTAACTACATCGGTGTTGTATACCCACGTACTTACCGAATTATCGGTGTTGAAGTTGAGGCTGCGTCTGGACACCCTCGCCCGGCCTTCGTCGTGCCGATATCTTCTTCAAGAATGTCTCTGTGTGTCTCTTCAGATGACCTATTCCACCACATGCATGTGCAGACAATTTAACTTGATAATATTTACAAATATCATACACTACCTCACATCTGTTCGCAATTTTGATTGTTCTGTCCATGTGTTGCAGCACCACGCCCGTCGAGTGCCAGATATGAACGCTTGTCCCGGTTGCATCCATGTAGCGGTATCCGAGCTTGGTGCCGATACCGACGCCCGTCCCGGATACATCGATGCCATAGCATTGGAGCTTGGTGCGTCTGGAATGTACAACGCATCCTCGATGCCGTACATTCCATCTAGATGACGATCATACATGCCATAGTTTTCCATGCTGGGGGAGAGTTGAAGCAAATAACCGTTCAAAATTTGAAATCAGGCGCGGACGTGTGGGAATCCCTCTCTTTACATCGCGTCGCGTCGTTTCATGTCGTATCAATGTCCCTCATTGTCTCTCTTCCGTTGAAATGCATGTGTGGGAGTGCAAATTCTGAAAATCGCACGCAGGGTGGAATCAGCCAGACATTAAAATTAACTTTACGTCATGTCGTTTCATGTCACATCAATGTCCCTCATTGCCTCTCTCTCCCTCTCTTTGTTGAAATGCATGTGCGGGAGTGCGAAATCTGAAAATTGCCACGGGATGGAATCAACCAGATGTTAAAATTAACTTTGCATCACGTCTCACATCACATCAGTACCAATCTGTCGCTAAACGTTATGAAGCTGTGAGACATCGAGAGAGAAAAAATCACCCTCTCTCTCCCCTCTTCTTCCCTCTTCCTCTCCTTTTTCCTCTCTCTCTCCCCCTCTTTTTCCACTCCAACCGGTTCTCGACCCTTCGATTCCCGTGCCCGCACCAGCCCAGCTCCCTCTCAGCCTCCGCACTGCCCCTTCCTCTCCAAGTCTCCCTCTTCCTCCCCTCGGGCCCGGCTCCCTACGCCCCTCCCTCCTTCCCGCCCCAGCCAACCTGTCGGCTGCCGCCCCCTCCCACTCCCTCCCCGCCGCTTCCCTCTCCCTCCCCACCGCCTCCCTCCTCCCCACGACCTCGCCGTGTCCAACTCCGGCCTCCCCTCCGTCTTCGGCCTCCCTCCTCTCCTCCGGCGCCAGGCGCCGCGCGGCCCTCCCCACGCCCCTCCCACTCCCTCCCCACCGCTTCCCGCTCCCTCCCCACCACCTCTGTTCTCTGGCCTCTCCTTCGTCTCCGGCCTCCCCTCCCTCTCCGTCTCCAGACTCCCTCCTCTCCTCTGGTGCGGGCAAGGGGGCCACGGCGCGGGCTGCGTGGCGCGGAGGCTCGCAAGGAGGCGAGCAGAGGCAGGCGGCGTGGCGCGGCACAGGCTGCCGCAGCACACCGGGCAGGGCACGGCGGGTGGGCGAGCACAGAGGCAAAGGCCGTGCCCTGCGGCGGGCTAGTGGCAGTGGTGCCGTGCCGGCGATAAGCATCGTGCAGCGTCTTTGGTGGCGTGCGCTTTGCGTGCCGTCTTGCGACAGTTCGACCAAACGGCTGTGTCGAGCCATGCCATCCATCGTGCCCGGTTTCCGGGCCCAGCACAACTCGAGCTACAGTGTCAGACCAACACGACACGACCCTCTGACATGCCAGATCGAGCTTAGGTCAGATCGTGTCCGCCGTGCTTCAGACCAGCCCAAAAAAACCGACCCAAGTGCCCAACTCGACTCAATCCGCCACCCATCGTGAGTGTGCATTGGAGCACTGCTAATTCGTTGAGACCACACAGTTGTATGACAACAGCGACGCTCGTCCTCCTCTCTGTCAAATTTGAGAAGCAGCGCCACCGTCACCCAAGACATGTCTGATGTGTCTTCCTACTGATTGCCAACCAAAACTTTATGCCCAACTATATCAATCTCGAAAAAAACTTGATAACCATCACCAATCACCAAGTACATGCCACGTCTCTACGGATTGCCAACCAAGATTTCATCACGCGCGGGTTGTATGCGCCATCACTCGACTCCTGCACTGACTGAGATATATTTTATTGACACCCATCGAGCCAAAAAAAAAATCATTCGCACTGATCGACACGTGGGATCCATTTTACAGTATTACTAGCACTGCAAGTGGAGAGGCGAAACCCATCAATTCGAAGCCTTTTGAGCTTCCTGCATGCGCCTCCTAAGGGCATCTCCAATGGTGTAGTCAACTACTAGCTATAAGAAATGTACATGTCATCTATAGATAGCTAATAGACAACCTCTCCAATGGACTAGCTATAGCATTGTCTACAAAATTAAATATGGGCCCATATGTAAGAGGTGATAAATACCTTGGAATCAGCTATAGCCTGGCTATAAGTTAGTAGTAAGCCAATATCTCTCTCTTCTTTTTCTCTCATCCACCTAAGCAAAATGCTGAGTTGGCACCCTTATAGCTAGCTGAAGTGGCACCATTGGAGATGCCCTTATAGCAGGGACCGATCGAGGATTTCCTGGCCCGGCATTAATTCTCTCAAACCTAGGTTTAATTTGTAAGAGCACTTGTTAATTTGTTGGGTCTAAGCGACAAAGCCCATGCATGTAGAGTCTAGCACTAATGGGCTGTTTGGTTGCCTTCTCAACTCAGTAAACAGATGAGTGGAGCCAGCTTCAGCCGGTGCTGAGTAGATGCAAAGAGATTGCTTTGTTTGGTTGATGAGCTGCAGTCTGTTGGCAAGAGATGCTGTTTGGTTGATTGTATGAGCTGGTGCAAGCTAACAAAAGAACGTGTTTGGTTGGTTGCATGAATGTTTATATATATCATCTCCTGTATATCCTGTATATCACCGTATTTAAATTACATTTATTGTAGTATTTACAAATTAGCCCCAAACGAAACAAAAACAAACACAGGGCGGCTAGAATACAAGTCCCATCAAACTCATGCAAAACCGAAATCGGGGGTTCCATTGTCAATTTCGATCTTCTCCTTTTGAGTGAAGGATACTTAGATCTAAGGGGTGCTTACATTCACACAAATGCTACCAAGCCCTTCTCCTAGCACCCACCAAACTAGCGTTACAATCAAAACACTCTAGATCACCGGCGGGAACATCATAAGAGCATATTGACAGAACATTGAACTAAACTCCTTGTATCCGCTCATCGGCTCTTCTTTGTGTTCACCGCAGGAGAATTCTGCTCCGAAATCATCTTCAACAAATTCACAAGGGACCGCAACCTGTCCCACACACTAACGCCGTAGAGGGTTTCAACAAGCAACTCCTGGAATTCAAATCCATTCTCGGAGACAGGATACTGCAAAAATGATCAGAAGCTGAATATCAGAACCACCACAAGTAAATCGTGATAGCTAGACTATTTATCTGGGAAATAGTAGACCTGAAGAGGTTTCGGGATTATTGTTTTAACATATGGCCACCATCTATCTTCTATAACTGCCTTAACAAGGCAGCAAGCCCGCAAGCCTTCGACACCAGCAAATCTCCCAAATCCATTGTCTTTAACTCCACCAAATGGCAAAGACTGCAGTGAGAAATAGAACTAAGCCTACTTGCACTGGCAGGATGACAGAAAGCAATGAAGAAACAATATAGGCCTACCACAATACGATGAATATAACGCCATATACTACAAGATATGTGTGTGTGCACCACAAGGAATTTTTATAATTAAAGCTATGATCCTGGTGTTATGCTTCAGTTTTGTGTCGACTATTACGATGGGCAGAACACAAACTAGATAGTGGTACTTACTTGACACATAGAACTTGAAGCAAAAATCATTTATTGCTGCAACACCACAGTGCAGTTGGGATGCTATTTTGATGGCACACTTTTGTTGCCAGAAAACACAGCACAACCCAGACCATATTTTGAGTCATTAGCAAGTTTGATAACCTCTTCATCAGAGCTGAATTTCATGATTGGTAGAATTGGTCCAAATGCCTGTTGATCAGCAAGGAGCAGTGGTAAGAATAACATCATTAGTACGAAAGGAAATCATCCATTTTCTCCAGCCTACCTCTTCTTGCATATTTTTCATTGTATGGTTAACATTAACCAGAACAGTTGGAGGAAAGAATTGATCAACTGCGTTTCAATTGTCAGTGAGTTGATTCTTAATGCCGTCATAATCCCCAATTAACTACAGAATTACCATCAATCAAGTCAATTTTCACAACACCTGTAGTGCATTGCTCAAGTATCAAATAGAAGAGAGGACCACCAATTAATCGCAGAACATGCAAATACATGCATAGCTGAAAATTAAACCTTGTAGGCATATCAACAAACATCTTGCATGCACTAGGAATCCAACCACCTCAACTAAACTTGTGCTTGAGAGCTCACCACATGGAGAAGGCAAGAGTGGGGAAGGGCGCCACCGGGAAGGGCCAGGGCCAGGGCGGCGGTCGGCAGCCTGCCGGCCGGGAGGACGACTGGGGAGGAGCTGTTGCTCGGGGGGACGGCCGGAGGACGTCGGGCACGGGGACGGCCAGGAAGACGCCGGGCACAGGGAGGATGGCTGACGGCGTCGAGCCGAGGGAGGAGCAGGAGGCGGCGTACCGGGTGGAGGGGTTGGAGGGGCTGAGAGGCACAGGGGCGGTGCGCCGGCCGGGAGGCGCTGCCGTGAGCGACACACCCCAGAGCCTCAGCTCCTCCAGGCGCGTTGGAGACTGGCGAAGAAGCGCCGAGCGCCGGGTGTGGAGGCGTGGGGAGAGAGCCATGTGAGAGGAGGCGTGGGGGAGATGATTTCCCAACCAGGCGCGTGGGGGAGAAGGATCCGGAGAGAACAACCCTGTGCGAGCGAGCGCATCTGCGGAGCCAGGCCCGCCGGAAACGCCCAAAATTTCTGTTTCTGCGGGGCCTGGCTCTGGACGAAGTTTGCATCTGCAGAGGCATAGCCCAGTCGCCGGATCAGCCAATCAAACAAATAGAATGTTGCGATTCACAGAAATTCACTTTCCGTGATGCAAATGCAACCAAACAGGCCATAAAAGAATCCGATGCACTTTTCTTTCTTTCTTTCTTTTTGTTCTCTTTTCCGGGACAGAAGAACGAAGAAGAATCCGACGAGCTTAACTTCCTAACTGGCACGAGCCATACCGTCCGTGGCAGTGAATAGTCACCTCCATGAATTGATGTCATAACGCTCTAGTTAAAGGGAACATATCTAGTGCTAATGGCCATTGGGTGCTAACATGTTAACATTAAATCTGACCCATCAGATCTATGATAAATGGCTCAGATATAGAGAGGTGGAAGCCCTATTAATTACCTCATTACTCACTCAAATGCTTTTCACACAAGCCCATTGATTACCTCATTAATTACCTGTCCAAATCTAAGCCACTCATCATAGATCTGATGGCGCAGATCTTATATTAGCATATTAGCACCCATGGCCATTAGCACTAGATATGTTCCCCTAGTTAAATGATGTCGCGACTGATCACAAAAGGCTCTGGTGGTGATATTTTAAATAAGATATATATACTGTACTTCCAAGCTTTATAAATCTTCGCAATTACACGTACGTCAAAGACTCCTAACACCTCAAATGGTCAATTCTTTGCGCATAAATACATACAAGGGGAAATAGCTGCTTCTATACTCCGATAAACCAAGGCCCTAGAATTATCCTTAGGAATGTTGTATTGTTCAACCGAGGCCCTGAAATTATCCTAGGAATGTTGTATTGTTCTATAGCTAGCTAGCTTACCCTGAAATTTGTGTGAAATTAAACTTGTGCATTCCAAACAGCGCTCGAGAAAGAAAGCTGCTGTCGATCTATGGTCCAACGGCAGAGCCCAAAATTGTGGTGATTGAGGTCATTAGTTCAAGTAAATACTCTCCTTCTATAGGCAGCTCCTCCAACCTTTTCTCGTTTTTTAGTCCGAAACTTGCATCAGGGATCGATTCAGGGTTACATGTCGGGGCGGCCGGCGAAGAGGTCAGGATGGAGGCCGAACAGCTGCAGGCCGTCGTAGTGTTCGTCGGACATGCAGTGCTCCCGGTCCCGGAACCGGTCCTGCATGCCCGCCGCATGCAGTCCACTGCCTGCTGGCACACGCGGCAGCGCCACTGCCCCACCGGCGCGGACTCCGCTCCGTCGTCGTCTGCGTCTCGTGCTGCGCGGTCAGCCGGATCAGCCCGGCGTCGGCCAGCCGCTCCGCCTCCACCTGCCTCCGGTTCGCAGCCGTCCTGGTGGTCGCACGACGTCGTCGGTAACGGTCGTCGTGGCCGTGAAGGCCTACGGCCGAGCGCGTACGCGAGGGTGCAGAGGAGACCGCGGCGGAGGCGGCGCTGTCCATGTTGAGGGTTGCTGAGACGAAACGATCGTTAGAGATGCGAGAAGGGGATGAATGGAGGGAGCCTGAGAGATCGATATCGTAGGTAGGCAGAAGCGCGTACGTACATACAAGCTCGATATACAGGATATATACGGGCTCGACGTACCAGTGCACCGTCTATCTATCTATCTATCTATCTATCTATCTATCTATCTATCGAGGTGGTGTTTGTTTTTTCAGTGTACGTTTGGTTTGAAGAACACCTCCTAACCAACTTCTTAGGCTCAATCTCGGTTCAAAATTTAAGAGTTGACTTGGGAGATCTTTGACGAGCTCGTTCTTAAACTTCACTATTTGCAAATTAAATTCAACTAACACACCTAATCAAACCATAGAAATTAGCGTTACAAATCAAGCGAAAATGTTAGCGAACAGTTAAACTTTTACTCTTAAGTAGGTATCGGGGGACAAGTTTTACAACAACAATGTCACCAATGCACATGGACGTTTCCCGGCCTCCCGGCGCCCACTCGCCTCCTCCGGAGTAACGCCTCGAGGAGGTCGTCGGGGACGATCCACACCCACGTCAGCACGCCGTCGCTCCAGCAGTCGCCGCGGGCGGGCTCTGGCCGCCATCTCTTCCTCCGGCGCGGCGCCGTCACCAGCACCGGTCGCGGCCGCGGCGCTGGGGGGCACACCTCCGGATCCCGCAGCCGATGCCTCGGCGACGTCGGCGTCCGGTACCCCTCGTCATCCTCCTCCTCCTCCGCCTCTCCCTCGTGGTCGTCATCACCACCGTTGCCCTTCACAGGCAACGCCGGCTCGCCGGAGACAGCCGGAGCGGCCGGCGAGGCGTCGCCGCAGGCGGTGGTTTCTTGCTCTTCTTGGACGGCGTCGCCGGTCCGGCGATCCATGCCTACGCGTGGGTGAGTTCTTGGTCGAAGACAATAGAATTTAGACCGACCGATGCGTTGCGGAAGGATGCGCCCGAGCGCGCGAATTGTTTTATAGGCGGCGGAGGAGGAGGAAGTGGCGGAGCCGTGTTGCTTGCGATTGGAGTCCATCGGCTCGGCTACGGTTTTAAAAAAGGAAGGATGGGATTGAATTCCAGACCGTTTGTCAAACGAGTTTGGATTCATTGTTTTCTTACAAAAGGAAGCACGGCTCAAGTTTCTATTCAAAACTAGCATCTTGAAAGGGAATAAAATTGCGATGATTAAAAAAGGAAGTTGCGTATATAGCTTTCCAAGATGAGTCTTTTCTATGTTTTTCCTTATAATACAATTTGTATCCCTTCATTCATACTTTAATATTATTCCTGTAAGTTTGTACTGTATGTCAAATTATCAATAGATATGAGCTCATGCCAAGCCACTGCATGCACAACTGAAAAGAAAAGGAAAGGAAAAAAAGAAAAGAAAGAAAAAACCATTTTGTCAGCTGGGACATGAATGCGACTTGTGAGCATGGGATCCTTCCCGTAACTGGCAGCTCCGAGCAGAAGACGGTCGGGTCGTGTCCCTCCTCGATCGTGCGTCGTACGCGTGGTCGATGCGTATCTCTCCCTCGATCTACGTACATGCGCTGCATGTACCCCACCGATGGAGCTACTCTATGCATCCAAGCCTACGTGCGACCATACCGTACGTGGTGCTCTTGCATTATCTCCCGTTTCACGGTTTTACTCCGTCGTCGTCTTCTTGGTCGTTCCCGCCTAGTTACGCCTCCATGGGTAGGTGTTTTCCAAATCCTAGCTGAAACTTCTTTGCAAATCCGATCTGGAAGTTTTGGATTTTGCGGTTGATTACCAGCGGGTGTCCACTGAATAGTGCCTTCTATATAATACTCTCTATGATCACAAATGGTAGTCGATTTGAAATACGTGCAATCAAACTTTTAAAATTTTAGTTATCTATATCTTTTTAAATGTTTTTTTTAGATCAAAGAGGACATCAACAGATGCCCCAGATTTTCATTACGAAAATCCCCAGAACAACGTTTGAGGCTATCACCACCTCAGAGTTCAGTTCAAGCACAAAGACCACCAGATTACAAAACTGTAATGAAGCAACAGCAAACCAAAGTTGCTTAACAGCGAACACCCTCAACGACGACGATCATATATGTAGATTCATTTCAAAACATACTTTCATGATATCATAGAGATATATAAAAAACTTCACCGTGAGCCATCCGATCGACGACGATCGATCCTTCTCACTGAATTTGATCTTGGCTTCTGTATGTATGTATACATGCATGATATAGTTATTTTCCAAGATCGAACCAACCGCGCGTGCTCCTTCCACACGTTGATTGGACGTCTCATGACAGAATTTGCACGTTGGAAACTCATTAGTTACAAGAGGATTAGCGTCCGCTGCAACCTCATGCGTGTTTATCGGTATAAACATTAAGTAAGAGAGCGGTATTTCTATACTTTTCCTTCTAATACAAATTATACAAATCTTAAAACAAACGAAAGAGTAAAAAATTATTATTCATCATTCATTCATGCTTTAATATCTATGTAACTTAAAAAAAAGCACAGAGACACATCTGTAAGCAACAAGTTTGTAGCTAGACTGGCATACACACACTCACGACGTCCTTGGTGATCTTTGCCTTGCCAGTGTTTTTGGTGCTGATTGTATAATTCCAAGCGCAGAATCTGCACAAAGATCTTCTCGTCGAGTGGTGCATGCACGGCTCTGTATCATACCGACAAATCGAGTATAGTAGTCACTTTGTACTCGTGCATGTACGTAGCAGAGTCCGCTATACAGCATACACGGGGAAAAGAAATGATGCATCACGAAATGTGAACTGGGATGATTGCAACCGCACAGCAGCTTTCAATTAGGATACATGGAAAACCAGTGTTAGTAGTAGTTTTATGTATAGCTCATGATACACAGAAGAATGTTAACTGTAGTTCAATCACTTCACTTTCTCATGCTATTGTAGAGAATCTGAGCTGATTAATCATGATCATTGCCTTTTGAATAAGAAAGTTGTTATAAAGGAAGTATCATGTGCTCACAGTAAATGTTAATACGGCATTCACATTTCACAGAAATGTCTTTCCTCCCAATACAAATTATAACATCTTAAACCAAATAAAAATAAATAAATAATCAACTTCTACTCTTCATTCGTACTTTATTATTTACATAACTTTCAAAACTCTAATTTATTTACCCCCACGAAACGTCTCTGAATCTCTGACGGCGTCCTCATCATTATGCCTCATCTGTTAACCTACCTATCATGCCATCTCTCTCTCTCTCTCACTCTCATATACAGAAATATACACTCCTGTCATGAGAATTTGTCAGGATAAGCTGTAGCCATCAGCCATGATGATCCCAGCAAGTTTCAGAGGGTGAAAACAAAAGCTGCAGAAATTTTGACACCATCATTGGCCGAGAGCAGAGCAGAGAAGCACAGCACTGCTCTGATGAGAGCTTTTCGTGGCCTGCCTTTACTCCCACACAAGGTACAGGAGCACAGACTTTTCGGCCCAGCTCCATCATTGGCAGGCACTGGTGGGCATTTTGGCCCACAGATTACAGAGCGTAGGCCTGCTTATTCGGCCTGGCAGGTGCAAGCCTCCCAAATGTTGACATGGGATGGCTATACCTACCTGGAGAAAGTCACCGCTGTCAGAAAACAAATGTACGGTGAATATGCGACAGTTTAGCCGTTAAGATCACTCGCGGAACTAGAATTTTTTTTTGTTAGATGTGCATATTTTATAGTACAATTATGTACTTTTTTCACAATTATTTTATAATATTATAAATTCAGCACATATATTTAAAATTTGCTAAAAATACAATATAAATAGTTCTAAGATCTTAACAAACTTAAACCATCAAAATCGGAACCAATTTAATAAACAAATTTGACACATCAAAAAAGTAATTTTATACTACTTTGTAAAATTTTGGGGGTGTCTGGTATCATCTCTGGTTAAGATCATTGTCAAATACTAGCTAAGTGGACATGCGTTACAACGACGTAACAAACACTCGTACAGAGATGGTCCGTGTGAGGGAAAAAAACCATAAAAAATAATTCAATTCATCTCAATCTACTTCCATTTCAATTAAAACATACTAAGTTTAAGATGTAACCAAAATAGCAAAGTTCAGTAAATGCTCCTCAAAACAAAATGTCAAAAAAAACAAAATTGAGGTATCATGCTCTATCGGTTCCAGGAACCAGGTAACATAAGCCCGATTTGCCATGGCATCCAAGAATAAAATGAATAAACTTGTCAATGATTATCATTCTAATTCAATCACTTAAACAATTAAAATAAAAAGATGATTGTGACGGACCACCTTTTAAGGGGCACGTCTAAATATCACAACAACTGTCCAGGAAGATTAGCTATTAAAAAACCAAGTGTACATTACCAGACAAAAGCGAATCAACGACTTTTACTGAAATTAGGGCCCAATGGCCGAAGGTTTTTACAAAAGGAGGCGCCATGAGCCTCGAATATATTACAATACAAAATACCACACAGGCAGCCTGAGCAAAAGAAAAAGATCTAAAACCACACCAAATCGCCATCTACGAGCTCTTGATAATCTCCAACTTTTTGGAACTCTGAAAGGGTTGGGTTTAAGCAAGGATGAGTACACAACAGTAATCAACAAGTCACACAGGAACACTGAATATTACATGCGTAGGATTAACAATGGATGGGCAGGAAGTTTAAGTATTGGAATGCAAGTTTGTTTATAAGTTCATTTTACATTGAAAACACAAACCATAAATAGTAGTAATGGGGGGTTTCCATAAAGTTAACACAATTAAGCCACATTCAACAACTCCAAAAATCTTAGCTTTATTTACCGGAAGCACGACGTAATCGATTACCATCTAATTTAACTCTGCAGATGTGCTCAGCTTTACCCACAAGATATCTGCGACCGTTAATGCCAAGCGCTTACTTACATGCAACTTAAATGCATGCGGTCGGGCCGAAATTATCACAGCCTTTTGTTGAACATTCCTGGATTTAGTTCTTAACTGGTATGTCCAAAACCACTCTACTTAGAACTCACTATTCTAAGCGAGCACCTATCGTTGTGTGAAACAGCGAATGGCGCTACACGGCCCATTCCCATTCCACCCTTTCAGTTACTTCCTTGCTAGGAAACCTGATTATCCTTGTCATAACCTGCATTTCTAAATATATAATTTACATACACTAAAGTTTTGCGAGTACAAACGTGTACTCACCGTTTGCTCTAACAGATTTTGGTCAGAAGAAGAAGAAGGTAAGACTGAAGATGTGCCCGACGAGTCGCAATTCGCGGCTGAGTTCGACGAATTCGCGGAGGGCTAACTGGACATCTGACGAGCACACATACCATGGGTATCCCCAGCAGCCTGGGACAGTGAACGGGCTACCTTTGAGGCCCAGTTCCGACCAAGGGCCCGTGGGCCACGAAGGGATCTTGTCCCCGGCCAAGCACAAATACAAACGCGCTCCGACCCCCCGGGTCAGCATGCAGCGGCTCCGTCGAAGCATTTGGACACCTGCCCTACTGGCGTGACGTCCCAAGACGTCCGCACCAGGGTAGGTGGCTCCTTCCCAAGGTGTCAGGGAGGCGCCTAAGAAGTCAAGCTCCGGTCCCGTCTTCCTGACACACAATAGAGGGGAACGCCCCTTCCTGAGAGCACGCTGAGGTCAAGTACCATTAATGCCGGCGCTTGACAATCGTACGGAGCAGTGCGTCACTTCTCCAACCCGGCCGAGAACCCCCCGCTGCAAGACTACCGACTCGGCGTGGGGGTGGACGGAGGCCGGTCGGACGACAAGACCGAAGACCAGATTCCGAGACATAGGACACCCCTTTCTTTTCTTTTCCCTTCCAAACTCCCATGTAACCTGTCGCTTCCACCTATATAAGGAAAGGCAGGACCCCGGGGAGGGGGGACCTCGAGAGCAAGATAGACAAGGAGAGATAGATAGATCGGTCGGTCTATACAAGAAAAACACCCACACACGAAAAGCGGTAAGATCGCTCGGTTCTTCTTCCTCCTAAAGGAAGTCGCCATTGTAACCCCCCGAAAGGACAATATACACTCATCTCACGAACTGGAGTAGGGACGTTCCACCCGAACCAGTATACATCTTGGACTCCTTGAGTCAGGCCATTCAAGGAGAGGGAGCGCGTGAACCCCCTAGACCGAAAAATCGTATTGCTGGTGGTCGAAACACCGACAACATCCTTTCCAGTCAGTTGCCTGAGGGTGGAAGGCACACTGCGTCTTTCTTTTGGACTTCCGCTGGGTTTCATTCGGTCTTTTGGACTTGTTCCGGCTGTAAAGCCGTAGCTTGTAATTATCACTAGCTGTAATTACTTTACCTTTCAGATGTAATATATTTACTTTTGCATGGTTAAGATTTGTCTCGAATGACAACGTGTGGGTGCTGGTCTACTGATCCAGGGAACCAGTACTATGCACACGGTTGCGGGAAGCTCGGATCGTGATCAAATGGTTGGCGCATACACTTGTCTCGAGTGTTGCCGATCAATTGGCCTCAATCCGAGTACGGGTTTAGTTTAGCAGTCAGATGTTATTGCGGGTTGCATTAATCTCTAGTCTGATGCAACAGTAATGACCTGGTTGCTAATCTGAATCCGGAGCCCCCACGACACTATTTTACTAACTCATGAAAAATAATAGTCCAACACATCCGATTGTCACTAATCACCAAAGCGCACCACTAACACATAATGGAGGGCCTAGATCAATTAATCCCCATCTTTTGTGATTGACGACAACCCAATTACAAATAATTAAATTTAAATCAGCATGAGTATATTACAACTACGAAAGCTTCATATACTCTAAGGATGTGTCTCAAAGTAAAGATCATCGATATATGTGGAAAAAAAGAAAGGGATCAATACTAGTGAAAACTTAAGATATAGAATGAACTCCTCCTAAATGCGTTCAAACATACATACATGCACACAAACACACACACACACACACATATGAATTGGAAACAATATGCACATATCCAAGTTGAAACTTTTGTGGATTTCATCATGTATTTTGTATCCAAAGAATGCAAGATATAATGATATGACATCGAATACATAGATTCAAAATTTCTATTGTCCATTCAAATGAGACTAACCAATATTATACTCAACAAAGGAGTTAGTCTCACATTTAGATTTGTCATTAACCATCAAAACCAATTTAATGGTACTTGAACTTACATAGTTAAAACTTACAATGATCTATTATTGAACAAATGGAATCCTTGACCATCGGTGCTGGATCCTCTAAGGAAGTACATTCCCAAAGAAAAAGTTGATTCATGACAAACACACATTGTATATTAAAAAAAAGACATCAAGCAAAGTGCTTTCGATCAACAGAGATTTGAAATTCATAATTAAACGTAGGAATACATTAACAAAATAACCATGCTTGTAGTCCATGTGGCACTACCAAACCTTACGATGAACTGGTCCACCCTTGCCGACCGCATGGCCCTGCAAACCGTGTGCTACAGATATCTCATCTCCCCCTCGACCGCTATACCATAAATGTAAGATTTGTTCCCTAAGAATATAAGGGAGGGAAATCAACGCGTATCTGGGAAAAGTGGTAGATGTGTGGTTCTAGGGGAGAACAATGGTGGCTCACTGTTGGAGGGTGGAGGGATGGCAGTGCACTAGTGGGAAGGAGTAAGCACTATGGCGTGGCGTTCTGGCATAAGTGAGGCTTCATGGAACCACGCAAGGCTGCAGCTTGCATAGGTGATAGGGCTAGCTGTGGATAGGAACAGTGGGGATCGATCGACAAAGCAGGACGGAGAGGGAGACGATGGAGAAGGAGCAAGAGGGAGACAATGGAGAAGGGGTGAGAGGGAGGGGACGAAAATTGGCTCCCACTATCCACCGCCACCATCGGGTTGCCCCAACCTTGCTCCCTCCATCCTCCCCTACCTCTACCACCACTGTCAGGTCGCCTCAGCCCCTCTCCCTCCTCTGTCCTCCCCAATCTCTACTATCACCGCCACCGTCTAGCCAGTGAGAAGGGTGGGGAGAAGACAACAGTTGAGAGAAGGAACGCACGAGAGGTCGACGGTGGTGGGAGGGGGGAGGTTGGATCAAGTAACATAGTAGGAGAGAAAGGAAGAACCACAGTAGGGGATGATAGCGTAGGGAAAAAGTAGGTGTGGCAGTGGGCTGGCACGAGTGCACTGCCGTGGTGGTGGGATCTGGGGGTCTTGGCCGCTACTAGAACTCATGAGGGGCGGAGCCAAGGACTGGCGGCAAGAGCGTGACGGTGGGGGGCGAGGAATGGCGACGCGGGGGAGTGGAAGTGGAGAGTAAAGGAGCGAGGAAAGGGTCACGATGGGTTCGAGGGAGATGAACAGGAGGGGATGGTTCTGTAATTAGGGTTTGCATTAAGTGCTCCCATGTGATCTCGGTCGTCCAATTTTGATCCCGTGCGGGTCGACGTAAGTGGAGAGAAGAGAGGAAGATGAACCATCACCACTAACTTCTTTTAAAGATTCCCTCAAAAGAGAAAAAAGAAGGATTATTGTCAAAGATATGAAGGTCGTACCAATGCAGTATCCAGTTAGGCCAATGTCAATATTTCGTATTGAACCTAGCCTAATCGATCTGTTAATTGCACTTTGTCAAGTTATATTATGGGAGGTAATGCCCAGAGATCTGATAGTAGCAGCAGCATCTCCCGTTCTTGACGTGCCATCCACCAAACTCAAATCGATCAAAGCTTTGTAAAACAGATGCATAACAACAGCAACAAGAAGAAAAAGTCAAGTTAATTGCTGCCTAATTTCATTGTAGAACTCCCCAAAAAAAATTGCTGCCTAATTCTCCATGACTTTGACCTCTGGCTCCTTCCCTCCACATGCAACGCAACTGCACAAGTGCTTTCCCACCCCTACTCCACTTGCCCACCACGCCGCCGCAACGCCAAGTTCAATCCCGTTAACTCCACCGTCAGTTTGCTTCAGATCGAGCTTCCAATCGAACACAAATCAATTACACTTCTCGCGCGTAGTCGCGTTGCTTCGGTCCAGCGCCCAACATGAGCAGTATTACCAACGCAAGGCAGCATGGCGCCAATGGCCGCGCAGTGGCCGGCGCCGACGGCCAGCTCCTGTCATTTCAGGGGCTCGGGAGCAAGGCCGCTTCCTTCCTGCGCGGCGGGTGGTGGCTGCGCTCCGCGCGGCTGGCGTTCACCGGCGCCACCCCGGCGCAGCTGTGAGTTCTTGTTACATGTGCAAATTAATACCGAATCTTTCTAGTTCTAAAAAAGGAAGACTGAATCTTTGTCGCCGTTGTGTACTTCTCATGTACGATGGTTCTGATCTCTGCATGCAAAATGATCACTAGGCTCACGGAGGAGGTCACCGGCGGCGGCGGCGGCTCGTCGCTGCCAGACGCGAGGACTCTCGGTCACATATCGCGCGCCGCGTTGGATCAGGACGATTGCTCCAGGATCATGCAGGTTCTGCACAAGAGGTGAGGCAATTTTCAGAACCTTTCATGCTTGATGAATAATGACAAGATTTCAGGCTGATGTGCTGCTGTTCTTACTCCGATGTTTGCAACCATCAGGTTGGCCAAGTTTGACAAGAATCTGTGGAGAGAGTCGTACAAGGCCCTGATCGTCGTCGAGCAGGTGCTGATCCATGGCCCTCACGGCGTCGCCGACGAGCTCCAGGGCGACACGGAGGTCATCCGTGAAATGAGCAGCCTTCAGTACATCGATGAGAAGGGGTAACAATTAATTATTCATTGAATGAAAAAACATACAAAGCTAAGTCAGGAAGATGAATTCTCGATGCTTTCGCAGGTTCAATTGGGGCCTGACAGTGAAGAAAAAGTCAGAAAAGGTGCTGAAATTGCTCCAAGAACCATCGTTCCTGCACGAACAGCGCGATCGAGCTCATAAGGTTTCTCATGAGATTCAGGGATTCTGCAGCTTCAACCTGACGTTCTCATCAACATCCAGCAAAACCAACCAGCACTTCACACTGCCTCCTTCCATTGCAAGGAGCAACTCACACTACGAGAGCATAAGCACAGAGGAATCCGACGGCGGCGGCACGACCTGGAGATCTGAACTTGGACTGGAAACAGACGAATCATCAGAGCTGCTTCTGACGCAGGACGAAGAGCCAAAGGAGAGAAATGTGCCTGAAAGTAGCTTCTACCGTGACGTGCTGCACATGAACAGCAACAGGTCTGAATTCAGGCACTGCTCTGCTGCAAAGGACGCTGCGTTTCTTTCGGACAGTGTTGCGGTGGAGGAATCAGAGCCGTTCCTGCCGCGCCGCGAAGCGAAACGGGGCAACGATGCCGAGATGGCTGATCATCCTTTCGGCTTTGATTGTCAGGGGAGGGAGTCGTCGTTCTTGCTTCTTTCTTCCTAGCTAGCTACCGACTGAAGATTAGAAAAGCAAATGCCTCTCTTATTTTTTCTTTCTTTTTTTTTACGAGGAAAAAGTCAAGTACGTACCTAAAGAAGCTAATATGTGCTTCATATATAGCCCATGTATACACCTAGGTGGTTCTTGTTTAGGAATGAGCGTGAAGTCGCAAACATAGCTTTTGTATCAAAACATTTGAGTTGCAAAAGATGAGATGAATATATTCATGTAAATTACTTGTATCATTGTATGTAGGCTGCCTTTGAATGCAGAAAAAAAAGAGTCTATAAAAAAAATTATGTGCACAAGCCAAATTTGATGTCATTTGACATATCTTAAGACCATGTCATTTTACATGTTATGCCATGTACTATACTACAAAGTAGAAATGGCTCAAAACATTTTCGACTGGCTAAATTTAGTGATAACACTTCCGCCCAAAAAGGATTGGCCCAATCTGCCCAATCATCTCTCTCTCTCTCTCCCCCCCCCCCCCCTGCAGGCTTGCACTCTCTGCCTTGTGCCAGGCTAAAGTGTTATCCCACGGAGGGGAAGAGCTAGGAGAGAGAGACAAGGGAGAGGAAATAGCCATTACCCCATGGAGGGGAAGATGATCTCCATTTTTCCTTTCCTTTCCTTTTCCTTCTCTCCCTGCGCATTCCAAGGAAAGGACATTCTTCCTCTACCCTGGTATGATTTCTCCCTATTTTCCTTTTTCTCTCTCTGTGAAATCGCGGCAATCCTTTTCTTGTCATGTGATTGCTGGACTAGAATCTTGGTCTCGATGGTTAGGCGTTGTGATGATTCCTATTGCATTCGATCCTTGAAAATTTGCAGTTTGATGGATTATGGACCTTTGATTGGTCTTGGCTAAGGAATTTGTGTTACATTTTTCCCCTAATTTTGTGTTTCCCCTTGTGAAGGCAATGCTTATTTGGTCACATATCTACCATCCCCACCCTAATTTACTATTGGATTTTTAAGATAAACCCCAAAAGGTCACAGCTTTTGTCCCAAAAGAAAATCATCGCACATTGATCTCACATGGAACTCGTTCTTTACAAGAAACTTGAGACGAACTATACAATTTGATTTACTTTGAACATATATTGCCTTGCTGTGTTAAATATAAGTTAGATTTTATTGATCATCCCAATTTTGAGAAATATTGAATATCATTGACATATCTAGTATCAAAGTTTTTGTGTGATGGAAATGGGAACATCAGATATCTCAATACTTTGAGACTAGCTACATGTTTTAAGGATCTAACTTGCTTCTGTATTGATGTCAGCTTTTGCCGGAACAATGGCGGAGAGCAGGCGGTTCGACACACAGAGCCCAGGCTGCCTCGAGGGCCTCTTCAATTTCCTGGCCCTCAACCAAAAATTGCAAATGCCAAAGATGATTGCCTACCGAAAGCATGGCGAAGGAAATAGTAATACACTCAGTAGGGTTCTACTTGTTTCTTGCTGCAATTTTGCAGTTTGGTGAAGCTTTTAGTGTGTCTACAGGGTTGCCTATGTTAGAAGTAAAATACTTCGTCATGGTTTCGAATAGGAGCATGGTTTAGATTTTGCAAAAGCTGGCTGCAGCAAGGCTTGACTATGATATACACACCTCTTTCTTTGGTTATATAAAGTTGCAGTGTGTTCATTATTATTTTCATTTGATGCAGGAGTAAAAGTTCCAAAGCCCAATAACCGTACAGAAAAAGATGAGACTGCCCCGGTACGTGCTCGAATTGCAATATTGCATTTCTTTTCATGGTAATGGCAGAAGTCTCATAGATTTCATTTACTGGTAATATACTGATAGATCACACCATATCATTGATATATTCATATATTAGCTCAACACAAAAACCACAAAGATGACTCAAAATTGTCATGTTGTCACCTCACAACCCACCTTGTTGTTTTTTAACTCACCGTTCCTCTTACGTCCTTTATTAATCTCTAACTGTGATCCTAATTCTCAGGAAGGGACTAACAACATTTCTCCAACGACAAAGGTCCGAATGTTTATATGGAAGATACTCATGTTCAAGAAGAGAACACCCAGGAAATATCAAAAGAAGAGCAACTCACAAACCTGCTCCCCATCATCATCACGTTTTAAACGCACCAGATCGATCCATCATTCGAAATGCTTTGATTATGTGGTTCCTGATGAATTGGCTTCCCATTACCAGAGAATGAATGAATCAGGCTCCAATGAGACAGGTTCTTGTCACAGCACACCGCCGTTGTCACACGAGAGCCCTCAAGGTCCCATTTTTCAGGAGCCGTGCAAGGCCTGTGGTGGCATTGATGGAAAACATAGTTTGGATCCAGCAGCACCCTGTGAGACCGTACCTGAGAACCCTCCCTGTGAAAATGAGGCCTTCTCTACGCAGAAAAGCCGTGATGCTGCAACACATCACTCGAAGGAGTTCTTTGATTTCCTTGAATTGTTCAATGCACACAGGGAACTATTTCTGAAGATACTTCATGATCCTTCATTGCTAGTATCAGCTGAACAGCAAGAGCAAGAAGCTTCCTCCAATGGTGCGGTTCCGCTGAGCAAATCAGGATCATTCCCAAGGCCAGGAGGGTCATTAGGGAAACGCAACCCTGTATTTGGTCGGAGTGACAGTGAGAAAAGCAGCAGGTCAGAAATCCAAAGGTCACCCTCAAGACCTCAAGCTGACCTAGAAGCCTCAAGAATCATCAGTACAAGAATGCCTACTGGTATTGAGGGCTCACCAGTTTCTCTTGCAGAATCAAGAAGCCTAAAGAAAGCTGGAACCTCTTCAAGTCGTTTTAAAGCTATACGTACGAAGATTAAAGATGTCGTAAAGGACAACCAGAAAGAGCTTGCTCGGATTACCAAGGATGGAGTTTTTCATAAACTCCCATATGGCCAAAAGATGGCTGAATTCACCAAAAGCCCCTCCTCAAAGAAATTTGTCCAGGAGGAGAAACAAATACGAAGATCATATTCTATTGCAGAATCATTAGACAAGCATTCAACACTCTATGAGTCAATCTCAAGGGGCTCGGAGATTTCTCCAGAAAAAATAAGTACAACGATGGACGACGGTGCAAGCTTGAAAGATAAGAAGTCGCCGATGCACTTCAAAAGAATAACCTCTCTTCCAGAAATGCGGTTATATTCACCTCAAAAAGATGTTATAACTGAAGTTTCGGATTCTCTGCTTGTACCCAAGACTTACAATATGGAATCTGATCGCTTTTCTTCACGTCGAACTGATTCCTTCAGTATCTGTACAGAAGGAAATTTCTACCCTGATGATATTACAGAAAAAACAAAAGGTACTTACAACGAAGTAAATTATGGAGGTATGAAGGAAAAAGAAAGAAAGAAAGCGTATATTAAGGGGAATATTTATATAAAAATGCTTACATTATTTCTGCCTTTCTGGTTATTTTTGCAGAAGGCGCTTTCGCTGGCTCCCTGGAAGAGGACTTACGCACCATCCTTCGAAGTTCGAGTTTATCTTCTTTTGCTCGATCTTTCTCCCATCGCCGCATCAATAGTTTATGTAATAACCTAGAAAATTAACTAAGCAAACAACAGTAGTAATGAGTAATTAGAGCAGTAGTTAGCGTAATTGTTTGCGAAAAGATTTAAAAATGCGAGTAGAACGAATAGAGTTAGAAAAGAGATTGCCGTCAGTCCCGCAGGCAAGGTATTGATCACCGAGATACCGTCGGTAAATGGGGCCGAGTTGGCACCTCTCGCTAGATCGGTATCATCATCCCAAGAACCGCGACTTACCTGCTCGGATTGCTGGGTATCCGTCTTAACCAAAGAGCCTTGCTTTAACCGTAAAAACCACCTCAAGCCATTACTTTACCCCAATAGACAACTCCATGCATTTGACTATTCTTCCAAGCAACAAAGAAGAACAATACCACGGTCACTTGGCTACCATGCAAACGTTAGTACCACACAGCCAAGAAAGACTGCGGGCAGAAGGGAGGGGGCACTACGCTGCCACACCCGCCCTTTCTCTCTTCTCCTTATAGCAAGCAAGCATTCATTCTTCCTTCAGTCTCCAAAATTAACCAAGAGCACAAACACAACCACACATTCAAATTCAGCGAGAGAACCCGAGAGACCAAGGAGCAAGAAGGCGCAAGAAGCAGGAGGGTGAAGGTCCGTAAGCCGGGAGGAAGAAGAGAGCCACAAGATGAATCAACAAGGAGATCCCCAAGGTCCACGAATCGATCAAGGAGCCAGAGGTCCACAAGACAAACCGAAAGCAAGGAGGAACACCCACAAGAACAACAGAATCCGAACAAGACCCCCCAAGAACAAAGATTTCAACACCATCCTCCCTCGCAACCGAACTCAAACCTCTCAGTGCACTCGGATCACAAGAGCAAGCCACTTTAGTGCACATCGAATAGATCGATTAGCTAGTAGTCTCACCCACATTCTAGGTTGCTAGACCATTAGTCTCGTCCCACTAGAATCACATCATCGACTTCAAAACTTGCAAGCAAAACCGAAGGCAACGAGTAGAACCAAAGAAGCCGAGTATTCTGTTTATCAAGAACCTTAGATGTGAAATCAAAAGGTAGAGCAAACGTAAATGAGGCAAAGTGAATAGACTGGCATTATATGTTCTCATATTCTTTAAAGGCAGAGGAGTAGAGGAGAAGTAGATGAGAGATTAGAGGGGTACTCAGAGCAGAAGAAGAGGAGAGAATAGCGTATATATAGGAGTGGAGATGGGACTTAGCTGCGTGGTAGAAGGGGAAACCTGGCGGGTGGAGTCGCATGGCGCGCGCTGCACCAATGACGCACAGCAGAGAGATCTGAGTGAGCCGATCCTAGGGGAGAAGTGGAGGCAAGGCCATTGCCACTGGGAGAAAGGCAATGCCTAGGGGCAAACCCGAGAGGAGGCTGAGAGGAGGCGAGAGGAGTGGAGTAGAGGAGGGAGATCGAGAGCGAGGGAGGCAAGCGACTAGACCGAGAGGAGGAGAGCCAAGGGCTTCAAGCCAAGAGGAGAAGAAGAAAAGAACAGAGAGGGAGAGAAAAATAAGAAAAGGGGGAAAAGAAAGAAAGAAGAGAAGAAAAAGAAAATGAAAGAAGAAAGAAAGAAGGAGAAAAGAAAAGAGAAGAGAAGAAAAAGAAAAGAAGAGAAAAGAAAAGAGAAAAAGAAAGAAGGGGGAAGAAAAGGGAAAATCTAGGAATCATGATTTCCGTGACGATACTGTGAGATTAAATCACTTGAATTTGAATCGAGGGAAAAAGCTTCTGTTTTAATTTCTAAAAGCCGCGTTAATCAGAGAAAATTGATTAAACTGTAATAATTGTGCTAGTTGTAATTGCTAGTTGGATTGTCAGAAATAATTTGAATTGTGGGTAGCTATGGGTTCTAGTTAGTTTGACGCCACAAGAGAAGAATTGGTTTCCGTGAGCGTGTTGGGTTGATGTCTCGTAGTAATTCCTTGTTATGGTCGTCTCGAGTCGAACCTGGCTACAAACCATCCCCTTAGCCTGAGCGAGGTCGAACACTTCAGCTCTACCTGTGCAAGAGCTTTGATTCATGTTTGTTTAAAATCTTTTCAATTGATTGTGATACTATGTGTATCACTCTTGCATGGAAAACGTTATATTCAAATTAAAAACCTTAAATCTGATGCGTGTTGAAACTGTATTTGAGAAAATGGAATGGGTTTGGTGTCATGTGACACGGAGAGAAATGGATTTGGTCTGCTCACTAATGATCCGTGGTCGTATTATTATTATGGTGGGTAGAGGGCGCCGATGAGAAGGGATTGTCATGCGTTGGGGCCTTCTGCAGGATAGAATATAAGGAATTACAAACTACACTTGGGCATTGAGCCGTAATTGCAGATCAACCATAGTGTGTGGAAACGGTCGGAAAGTTGTCATTCTATGAAGGATTTAGATCTCCACATTGGGTAAGTGTTATATGGCGCACTTCGATATATGCCGGAGGCCCGTGGGGTACAGGTCCACGGAAATGGCGATATTTGAAGCCACGGTAGAGTTATCGCCGACGATGACTGATCGTTTGAGTACAATCAGTAGCCAGCGAGTCGTTGAGACTCGCTTAGGGAAGGAGTTCACGACTCGGTAACAGTGGTTGAGATCTATTTCTCGATTAGTGATAAACGTTCGGGGCCTCTCTCGAGGAGGGTCACTATGGGTAAAGTGGTACAAACTCAAGGCGCAGTTGTTAAAAATCATGAATTCATGCCTGCCTCCGATTGAGGCTACACTAAGATCACTGCCTCATATACAAGTGCTAGTAGGCAAGTTTAAAATAAAATTGCCCAACTTTTAAAGAAAACCTAATTTAAATAAAAACCTAAGTTTGAAGGAAGGAAAGATCTGTGGAAAAAGAGAGGAAAATTCATGTCATTATGTTGCTATTAGTGCTTGAGTACGCTTGTACTCACTCTTGTATAATCCTCCCTGCTTAGAAGGCGAGCTTGATGGATCCACCTGCTGAGGCGTGGATCAAGGCGATGAGCAGGATCGAGCTTCAGAAGATGCTTATTACTACTACAATCAAGAGAACTAGATGATTGGGTAGAAAGTGATTACTTTTGGGACTGGCCGTCATGGGATGAGACCGCTTGTAATATAAATTTGTTGTACTTTGGAACCAATGTCTAATTATGTAATGGACATGTAAGTGCTCGCTGGCTGAATGTAATATATTTCGTTCAGTCTCTAATTATTGTTCGCTGCAATATTCGATCACGGTATGGTACCGATGCAGTACCGACTACCCGGTACTTTGCTAGCTACTATATCGAGATTCGAGTGATTAACATAGGGTAATGCCCAGGTGGAGGTTAATTACTCTAGGTTAATTACCCGGGTCGCTACAGTTTACCTTCTTTTGATCGGTCTTTCTTTCAAGATCACAGTGTTAGTTTCACTGAGCATACTATAGCAGGTGAAGTATATTAAAACTTCAGTCTTACTGTACAACACACAAACAAACAGCAACATGCTATTGATATATTTTTCCCATTAGACACAAATTAGCTAACTTCAAGTCTTCAAGTTGAGCTAGACTTGAAATTATAGGGCATCATTTGTTTTGTAAATAATTAACTAAAACGGTGCGAAACATCGCCTTTTTTTTAACGGGAATAGTAATATTTTCCTAAATATATTTCCCATTTCACGCTGAAACTCTAAAACCCATATCTTGCATGTATTTTTACTATGAACATATCGATGCTACCCCTGTGACGCTTTTCTTTTTTTGAGGAAGATTGTGACACTATTCTGTTCTTGACACATCTTTAGATTCAGAGCCGACGTTTGAACACATGCAGCTTGAGGATGAAGACTGGCTGGTCAAGCCACCACAGTCCTCAGGAGCATACGCCGCAAATTTCAAGGATGATGGGTGGTCAATTAGGTTGCTGCAACCATCAGGTGTCGATGCCACTGATCAAGAGGATGAAGAGTGGTTGGTCAAGACGTTACAGCAACCGGTTGCCAATGCTGTTGATCTCAAGGATGAAGAGTGGTTGGTCAAGCCAGTGCAGCCCTCGAGTGCTGATGGTTTGGATTTAGACTTCCAGTTTATACATGAATTTGCCCAGCAATATGATGCAGGGTCCTTGCACATTTACGTGAATGACAAGAATGAGGCTGAATTCCAGTATGTCAAGGACGTACTTAAGAAATCCGGATTCAGCTGTGGCGAGGCCGACTGGTATGCTGTCAACCAGCCAGTCAGTCCAGTGATATTTGAGGAGGCAGAATGCTCATGTCATGAACTCGACATGGCCAAGGATGATCCTCACAGTATTGTCAGGCGCATGCTCCTGTTTGATCTCATCAATGAAGTCCTACTGGACATCTATGATTCTTCCCTAGTCATCGGTCCATGGCATTCACGTTTTGACTCACGCACCAGGCCGATACCCATGGGGTCTCATGTCCTTGAGGAGGTGTGGGCAAACATGAGCTGCTACCTGAGCCTGCAATGGAAGGTAGAGAAGATGGTGGAGGACATTGTGGCGCATGATGTTATGAGTAAGGACAGATGGATGAACTTGGTGTACGATGCGGAGTATGTCGCGTTGGACATGGAGGATCTGATGGTGGATGACCTTCTGGATGATGTTGTTCTTCAGATAGTACTAGTGTCTACAGGCGAATGATTTTTAAGAGCTCTCCAACATATTGAGCTTTGGAGTAGTTTGGTAGTACATACGGTTGAACAATCCCATGATCCCAGAAGAGGGATATCTGATAGGTGGCTCGCTGTTCTAGCGCTGTGCTACTGCACTTTCTGTTCAGATCATTTTACCAGAATTGTCGTCCTTGCAAATGTAGTAGATACTAGGAATGCATATATATTGGTAGACATAGAAAGCAGAATAGACAGGAAGTAGCTAGCAGATGCCTGAATGAAACATTTGACAGGCAATTCTTTCCGAATCCGAAATACTTGAATTATACTTGTTGTATTATATACCTGTGAATTGTAAACAAAATGCCAGTCATGAGTTCTATAGTTGATATTGGTATATGGTATGGTTTCTTTACTAGCTGACTGTCCCAAGTCCTAACATTCTAGTTTTTATCCTCCAGTCTGAGTGTGTCAAGTGTTTGTTTTTGAAAGCCAAAACAGTGCTTCCTGTGCTATATGTGTAAAAGCGCCGCATTTTTTTTAATGGATTTCCAGTCTTTTTTTTTTGAAACAGACGAACTGTATTAATTATAGAGAGAAAAAGTACAAAGTGCAAGAGAATGGATTTCCAGTCTGAATCGAAGTATTTGCCATCTCTTAATCTTTCCGATGGTGCGCAAAAAGAGCTTTCTTTTAGACACAATTTTTTGCAATGTGACCTCTTGGGGTTGAGGAGGATATGCAAATAGTAAACTGTAGTATTTCATTCCGGTACTTTCCAGAATGCCGTGTGGAAGCGCATGCATGCCAGATTTTTTTTTCTTCTGAGGGGTACCAAGCTGATACACACCACACGCACACTCACCATATGCACACACATATGTACGTGTTTTTTACGCACGCTAAATAATTAATTGAAGTTTTTATAATCTCCGTAGTGCGAGTATACACTATTCCATTTAACGTGTACTGTATGTACTCATTTTTATTTGATGAGCACGCGTCAAACCAGGCGGCCAGCACCAACTGAGCTAAGGCCGAGTCCTCGCATGCATGATTAGAGAAAGCAGTAACTGAAATGATACCATTATGGGTAATAATTTTGTTTAGCCAGGATCCAGGCTAGCATATCAGCAATATGTTGCAAATATAAAATATTGAAGAAAGTTTAAGCAACAAAGCCCGTCTAGCTCAGTTGGTAGAGCGCAAGGCTCTTAACCTTGTGGTCGTGGGTTCGAGCCCCACGGTGGGCGATGCTTGTTTTTTTTTTCTCTTCGACAAATTTCTAACTGCAGAGCATTTCAATGTCTCCTTTCGACTTCTGGACACCCAATCTTCAACCCAAATTAAAATCCAATTAAGTCTATTTGTAAGCAAACGAAATTTAGGCGCTTGTTCTGCGTTGTTTCCTCGTTCGAAGAAGCTTAACTGACTTTCGACAAATTCTATCCGAAGTTTGAGCATTTGGAGGAAAAAAAATATTTTGGAACATTTGAATTGAAAGTAAGATATTTTTTGTTCGCATGTGTTTGAATTCAATAATGATAAGTACGTCTTAAATTTCTAACTATTTCTTTTTGTTTTCTTTTGTTTCTGAGTGTGATTTCTGAAGGAACACACCTAACTTTGACAAAATGCATCCAAACCTTTTTGAATTTTTCGCCCACAGCTGTACAAGAAGACGTGGAAGCAACATTTAAATCGAAAGCAACCTTAATTTATAATTACTTCCGTGAAGAGAAGGAACTGTTTTTTAAATCAATCTATGTTTGATTTGTGTTGTGACAGCAACGAGGTTCTTATCAATAGAATTCAAATTTAGACTCTTTGTTTTGTTGCTTCCTTAATGTGACTCAGGAAAAGTACACCCAGCTTTGGACAAAATCTGTCCAAAGTTGGACCATTTGCAAAACATGTTTGATTTTTTTGTCCATAGCTACATAAGAAGCCGTGGAAACAACATCATTCAAATTGACAGCAACCATATTTATGTTCGCGTGTTTTTGAATCCAATCATGTTCCGTAAAGAACAAGGAACTCACTATGATTTCTAGTTATTCTGAAACAATCTACATTTGAAACCTAATAAGGTAGAAATGAGGCTTTATCACAAAAATGGGATTTTAGGCTCTTACTTTTTGCTGTTTCCACACTATGATTTCTGGATAAGCACAGCCAACTTTGGACAAAATCTTGCCTAACTTTTTGCAATATTTTTTTTAAAAAAAATTGTTGTCTATAGCTATACAAAAAGATCCGGAAAAAAACTTAAAAGTTAAAACTGAAATCAACCTTCATTCATTTCTTTATGTTTGAATTCTTACTTGTTCTATGAAAGCTAGGAGTGCACCATTGTTCACCAATGAAACCAATAATTTCGTTGTAGTTAGATTATAATACAATAAAGAAGTTCCTAGATCAAAATTGTTTCAATTACTTAGAATGTCTTTGTCTGGTCTGAACTTTGCAAATAGTCCATGGTTGAAGAATGTGTGAAGTGCTTGGCCATTTGGCTTCTTCATCTACTGTTACTGTACTAGTTGTACGTAGCTTGTTGAACTAGTGGTTTTTGTGTGTTCCAAATTCCGATCAGAATCATTCAGGCTACCATGGTCTTGTTGTTGGGAAAAGAAAACACGAGGTTTCCAAGCTACTAGCTAGCATGTAAGTATCCTTGTGTCTGTATGTGTTGCAGTGTGACCAGGGGCTAACTGATTTTAAATTAAATGTCTGTTTTTAATTATTTTCTAATAACTTTTTTTAAAAAAATTAATGGGCTTTCGGTACTAGGCCCCGGGCTGCAGCACGAGCAGCCCAGAGCCTGTATCCACCTCTGAGTGTGACGATGTGAAATGAAATTAATATATTCTAGTTGAATTATGCGGTGAATTTGATGAAACACCTACTTTAGCCCCCGCTTCTTGAGATCTTGGTGAATTTGATGAAACACTTACTTCTACTCTTTCTCGGATAGGTTGAACATGTCGAGACCGCACGCGGATCGCACCTTTTATTTTCTACCCAACTGGGACCGTGATATTTATTTCCGATCCAGCGTCGACTCTGTAAGAGCTCTTTTGCAGCATTCACCCGGCCGTGTCTGGGCCGTGTGATATCGATCGGACGGCTCCCGTCTCTCGTCTCCGCCCAACGTACGGTCGCACAACCAACCTTACACTGCTCCCCGACAATGGCGACGGCGGCAGCGCGGGCTCCCACGTAGCCTTCCTCAACCCTTTATCGCGCGGTGGGAGACTCCTTGCGGCAGGTTTGCACGCACTTAGCCAATTAATGCAAGCAAGAACGACTTGGTTAAGGGTGTCCATGAACTTAACTCCGATTTGACTCATTCATGAACTTGTTCAAGACTCAATCTGTGCGATGATGCACCCATGTCAAACGCAATGGGCAGTGACGCAGGGTTGATCTGGTCAAGGGATCAAATCGAACGCGATCCATCTCGTGTAGCAAATTCGAATTCAATTCGCGCTTATTCAAATTCAGTTTGCACAAGCTACGCGTTTCTTTTGAGCATATGTATTTGGCTGGTCTAAAGCAGTGGGTGGTGAAGCAACGCTGGTTTGGTCAAAAGCTCAAACAAATCTGAATCCATTTCATACAAGAAACACGAACTCTGCCAAGGATCAATTAAGAAGAAAGAAGTTTAAGTACAGGAAGTAGGGGAAAAACACCCCCCACCAAGACACCTAAGAAACCAAGACCGCCACGTCAAAACAGGAAAAGACTACTCGGGCAAAAGGGGTCTCCTCGAAAACTTAAAATCTGCAATATCGCTAAGAGCTTTTTGAACCACCGAGAGCATCGGGGAATAGTGGTTGTTAAAGATACGAGCATTCCTATCATTCCAGATGTTCCAGAAAAAGAAGATCAGCCAACCGTCAACGGTGCTGCGCCGCTTCTTAGGTTGGGCGTTTCGGAATTCTTGCCACCAATCTGTGAGCGAAACTGGCGCCTGAGGTATCATCTGCACAGTTGGTGGTAGGTTTAGGCGCCCTGAGATTGTGCTCCAGGTTTGCCTGGCAAAGGGGCAAGCTAGCATCAAGTGGCTAACTGAGTCATCGCCCAACCCGCACAGACTGCAAGTTGGGCTATGGGGCCAACCTTTCCGGGCTAGATTATCTGCGGTCTGCAGCCTATTTTGTAGTAAGAGCCAAGCAAAAAACCTGCATTTGTTCTGTGTTTTGGCTTATTCTAACTGAACAATTCGTACAATTCGTGTCAAAAGAAACACGAACTTTGTATTTCAATTCGTACAGCAAATTTGAATTCGATTCGTGTAGGGGCTTATTCTAACTGAATTTGTATAAACTACGCATTTATATAAGTATGTGGCTGGTGTAGAGCCGTGGGTAGTGAAGCAACATTGATTTGGTCAATAGCTTAAACAAATTTCAATACAGTTCGTACAAGAAACTTTAATCCAATTCATACAAGAAACATGGATTTTATAGTTCAAATCGTACAAGAAACTCGAATTTTATTGGTATGCTAGCAAATTCAAATCCAATTTGTCCAATGATGGATCTACTTTAGGTGTGGAACTGGTATAAACTTGACTTTGCTAGGAACTTAATCAAATTCAACGCTTACCATGCAAGGAATTTGAATTCAATCCGTACAAGAAGCATATTCAATTTCAAGATGTGCCATCATGCATCTATTTTAATCAAAGAGTTGGCATCATGGTATGGAAGCAAGATTAGAACCAGCTAAGAACCCAATCAAATCCAATGCATTTTGTGCAAGAAATTTGAATTCAATTCATACAAGAAACGTATCCAACTTGCTCAATTTAAATATGTGCAATAATGCATCTATCTTAAGCAAAGAGTCGGCATCACGGTATGGAAGCAAGAGTTTGAACCAGCTAAGAACTTGATCAAATTCCATATCTGCGCTGGAACTTAGTGCAGATTCAAATAATAGAACAGGAAAACTTTTGTACGTAAGCAACTCGCACAAAAATCAAGTACGAAAGCCAAATCGGTCAGGCAAACAAACTTTTATTTCAGCCGACCTATAGCATGCTGACATGTGAATGCTTGACATATTGTGCACTCGCTTCTCAAGCACTATAAATAAGGGAGATATGTGCTCTTCTTGGCAATTGCACTGTGCTCATCTCAAGCTTCCTCTCTCACTGCATACAAGTCCCTGAGGTTTGCAAGATCACCCTGAAGATCAAGATGTCCTGCAGTGGAAGTTGCAACTGCGTCGATAGCTGCGGGTATGTTTATCATCTACCGATGATCTCGAATATGCTGTTCATGTGTTGTCAAGCTAAACTGAGATAAGCTGTTTGAGAGGTAGCACCTAGTTAATTTTGAGTGATTTCACCGATTTTTAGTGACAAGAACATACCCTTCCATATTGTTTTCTCCTATTGCTTCAAAGCTATAAGGTTGTAACGGCTGCTTCAGAATTGTAGCAGCTGATGATTTATATCCATAGTTTAAGACAAAGCTGCATGTAAGATGAGCAAAGATTGCCCTTTCTTGTCACTGAAATATATGTGCTAATTTTGCCGGATGCAGAAAGATGTATCCTGACTTGGCTGAGAAGAGCACCGCCACCACCTCGGCGACCATGGTGCTTGGTGTTGCACCTGAGAAGGGGTATGTATGCATGAATCTTCACCTTGGAAACTTTAACAAAAGAAAACTCCTAGCTGTGTTTCGAACTAGAAGATTATCCCAATTTCAATGCCTAATTAAATCTCTCTGCTTCTTTCGCAGACGCCTCGAGGAGGGGTTCGAGAAGGCTGTCGAGTCCGGTGAGGCTGGCCATGGCTGCAGCTGCGGCTCCGGCTGCAAGTGCAACCCCTGCAACTGCTAAGGAGAAGGTGGTCTGAGTGCATGCATAGCTATGTCTATGTAACAGTGTGAGTAAATAAGAGGTCATCTGGTGTGATGCCTCAAGTCTGTGTATCTGCCTGTATGCTACTGTAATGCTGTCGCTTGTGAAGCCAGCAGGTCGTGTATCAAGTATCGACGGCTTGTGGAGCTGTGAACTTGTGATCTAAGATGCTGTGTATCAGCTATCAGTGTGTACTGTGATTGTGATGTAATGCTTTTGAGTGAAATATATAAGCCGGTTTGCCTCCGCACTTTCATTTCCAGTTTTTGCTTCTCTTTACCATTTGGTGATAGCAAGCAAGTAGTACTTCATTGAGACTACTAACTAGTTTGGGACTAATTCTTGAAGATCTAACTGGTTTAGGACATAAGAATTCCATAAATCTCATAAGAATTCGTCCGAAGACTACGATTCATCTAAGAGAAGTTCCTATCAACATCCTCCTCTTCATGCCAAAAAAAAAAACTCCGGCAAACAAGCCAAACATATATCTAGTCTAAAAGAAATAAAAAAAAACTAGGTACTCGCCATTCGTCAAGTCATCTCAATTGTGCCCTCTAGTGCTTCCTTAACATACACAAATACCAGTTGCACCACTCTGAGCCTGCTAACAAGAGCTTTGCTACCAACCTTATCGATCCTGGCAATACTCGCATCAAGCAATCCTTCGCTAAATTCTCTGTAGTTTCACTCTTCGTCTTCCTTGATCTTCAGATTTATCTCAAATAGGCATCACCACGAAATCTGTATGTACTGCAGGCTGCAGCATAGTGCGTCTGTGCGTGCACATGGAATTCTGAAAATACTCGAGGTTTTCCCACCTAAAAGAATTACAAACTGTCTAGTTCTTCGTACGACAGCTTCTCTCTGTTGGGCCTACCCCAAACCAGTGAAGAGCACCTATAGTCCTATACGCAGGGGCGGAGCCGGTCTCGGACCACCTAGGCCTAGCCAAAAAACCCATGTAAATTTTTCAAAAATTTATATAAATTCATAAATTAGTCCAATAACTTCTGAGCCAACCCGAGACTTAGACCTGGATTGGCTCCGCCTATGCTTATTATACCTCCCCACATCTCTCTCTGTCTAATCACAGCTCCCTAACAAAAACAGGTCTAGGATTAAATGCTAAGGAGGAATTGTTTCTATAAGTTATGATAGAACATTTACTTTTGAGAGGTGCTTCTATGCTCTTTCTTTTAAAAGTTACACAACTATTAAAGCATGAATGAAGGGTAGATGGTGATTACTTACCCCTTCGCTTGCTTCAAGATTTGTGTAACTTGTACTAGAAAGAAGAGCATAGAAGCACCTCTCTTTACTTTTTTGTGTTTAAGTGTTTAATTGTCACGTGTGTTCTTTATACTTCTTTTCCCGTTAAATTGTCCGATCTACCTTCACATAATGTGCTAAAATGCATTCTTGCATTTCGTTTGAACGTTGGTTTAGAGCAGGTTCCTAATATTGTCGATAATTGCTCAAATATCGCGATTATTGACCATATCGAGCCGGTTCGGTATCTAATACTGATAGATAAATTGGTTAATCAAAAAAATATATGCGACGTAAATATCACGATAATCGATGAATATCGAGCAAAAATTGCTCAAAAAATCGACCGCCGAAGAAGTTCACTTGGTTGGTCGATTATCAAGACATACGAGCGATTATCGGTGAAAATCAATTTTTTTTATTTTTTCTTTAAAAAGTTTGATTTTGAAACACTTCAATTTTTAACGATTTTCGATCGATTATCAACTAGAATTGGTACTGACCTCCGGTCGATTTTCAAGGTCAAATTGAAACCTGGTTTAGAGTAAACTCTCAACAATTTGATCCTACTTGGCACATGCTAATTTCTGAAATTCGATAGCGCAAGCACATGATCATTAGGTACAACTTAACACTTGGTCTACTTTCCACTGCAATTTGATAATTCTATCATGTCCTTCTATACTGGCATGCTATTACATTGTGTCCGACTAAGGTGTATATGATGATGGGCGGCGCGTACTCTCATCGTCGAGGAAGGTGGTGAGGCCGCAGAACCAGACGCGGGGTGTAGTAGCTGAGCCCCGTCTTGGGGTCGTGCTCGTAGAGCTTCTGGGCCAGAGCCTCCCTCGCCTTCTCGGCTTCTCCTCCTGCGTGATGAGCTCCCACGGCTTCTGGCTCTGCTGCCGGCGCTTCCGCTTCGCCTCGCCGCGCCGCCTCTGCCTCCTCGGCGTACGCCGCCGTTGTCGTTGACGTCTCGTCCTCCCCCTACACGGTCGCTGTCAGGAGACCTTCATGATGGGCCTTTTCGGCCAACAGCTGGGCTTGAATGTTGAAGCCCATTTGGCTCGGCCCAATATTGACGAGCCCAGAGAAGCGTTTGGCATCCAATGTTGACGGAAAGAAGAACACGAATTCCTCGAGGTTCTAGATATCGTCGTTTCCCCTTCCTCTGCAAAACCCTAGCTTTCTACTCCTTCCTCGGGCTGCGGCGGCGGCGGCGGCGGCAGCCATGGACAAGAGCATGCTCGGAGACCTCGACGGCCTCCCGGAGGGGGACAAAATGCGGATGGCCGCCATGGTCGACCAACTCCAGATCCGTGACAGGTCCGGACTATACACCTCCTCCCTGATAATACGTTCGTGCCTGCTCCTTCGATGATATAGGTGTTTCGCATGCGAAATGGGGCAGCTTAGTGGGGGGAAGGGCCTTACAGGAGCCATCTTTGTCGCCCCTCTGCGGCTGTTTTCTACGTTCTATTAGGATTACAATGATTTGTGAGCGATTGGGTGCGATTATGCGGTGCGCTAGGATAGTTGTACTCTGTTTGTTGGTATTCACTAGATTTATGTTATTTTGCAGCTCTTACGTTCCAAACAGGGGGGATTAGTTAAAGCTTGAGGTACATTTTTGTTTTGGTTGCTGAGATTTTGGGGCTAATTTACTGGGAATTTGGTAGGTGGCTGACAGTAATGTAGCTGAGAGATGCACATTTTTGTGCTTTATCTCGTTTTCTTACTTGAGATTGTTATTTACTCATCTACTTGTTGTACTTAGTGTAGTTTGTTCATCTGCTTTCGGTGGTACTTAGTGTAGTTTGTTCATCTGCGTGTTGCTGTTAGCTACTTTAGTGGTAACTAAGCGCTTGTACTCTAATATTTTCGAGGTATTGTCAGCTTAACAGGTAAAATGTGAACCGGAGGTGCTAGCTTTGTGTGATTCAATGTCTCTCTTGCTTTAGCCACGATGTTGGTGACCAAGGGCACTGTGGGTGAAAATTAATAGGTTTGAGGGATTTTTTGTATGTTCAGTTCTTCTCTGTTTGACTTGTTTGGCCAGTAGTTCTAGCCGTTGAAATTGTGGTATGAACTCACATTGGTTAATGAATAATGATACTAATTTTAAGAGGAAAGGATGGGGTATTGTATTGAGGTCTTAGAAGCTATTGTGGTCAAGTATATTACATGGGTAGAAGATTACATGGGTAGAAGCATGTTCTTTTCGGATGATTTGGCAGTGCTCATTTGAATTGTTGATTGATTGATAGTTATATCCTTTTATCTGCTCATATAGGGTTAGTTATGCTCATGGTGTACATGCCTTAAACAGAAATGCAAGTATACATGTCATTTGGTTGTTTTTTTTTATGTTGTTCTTGCAGAGTTACGAGTTCGCTAAGTTGGTGTTTAAGGCTAGTGTTCAAAGGGTTCCATTATTTTACGAAGAATTGATCACTGATTTATCCTTTCAAAACCACATAGGTTGGAAGATTGGCTTTTTGCCTGCTTTATGTCGCTACATGTGACATAATTCAAACCCATGGAGCCAATAAGGATGATGATTGTGAATAGTATAGCCTAGTGAAGTGATCCTTCGGAATATGTCTACGAATACCATATTCTTTCATGTATATTGAATAAATGCTTCCTCATCAATATGCAATTTTCGCATTGTTTTCTCCCAATACCTTTGCAAATTCTTTTATGCCTGATGAGTAAATGGCTAATCAACTCTTTGATAGCCTTTGCATTGTGAAATTTGCAATTGAAGAATGCTCATGATTTTTACTTTGCCGTTTCACAGTTTAAGAATGTACAATGCACTGGTGGAGAGATGCTTCACAGACTGTGTCGACACGTTCCGCCGCAAGACCCTGGACAAGCAAGAGGAGTCTTGCGTCCGCCGCTGCGCCGAGAAGTTCCTGAAGCACTCCATGAGGGTTGGCATGAGATTTGCTGAACTTAACCAAGGCGTTGCCACACCCGACTAATCGAATGGGTGTTCTTGCCCCTGTCAAGTTTCTAACCTTGGGGATTTTGTCAGCATCAATTTGTAATCCTTAAAGATTTGAGTACTTCTTGAGGAGATGAGATTCATTACGTTATCACTTGAACCGACTGCTGGTTATCAAGTTGAATAAAATTATGTTGAATTCTTGTGGGATTTTCGGTGTGGCTTTTATTAAGGTATACAAAAACTATATAAAGCTGCAAGATTGGATTGGTACCTCTTTCCCTTCAGACAGGCAGGGAAAGTCGGTCTGTCTCCCCTGAGGAATGCTAATGAGCTGGTATGAGCAGCAGCAGCAGCAGCAAGATCTTGAGGAATGCCAACGAGCAGCAGCAGCAATCTACGTGATTGGTCTGTCTCCTCTGCTTCGAGCCCAGTATGTAGTATCAACAGGCCCACTGGTCTTTGTAGCCCACTCTAGAATAATCAATTCTAGGTGGCATCATCCATGCACCCTAATACCAGTCAGTACTCAGTAGGTGCAGAACAAACATCGCATGCACTGCTTCTAAGAACTCAAGCCTCCATCGGTTTCCTTCCAGAAAAACACAATAACCTTGATCATTTCGAAGCTCGATCTCCTAATCAAAGAAAAAGGAAAACTTTATCAGTCTGGAGAACAATGAAGAGCTCTGACAGCTTCGCCTCTTCCATTAGCCTCAAATTTCGTGGCGATCTTCTAAAATGTATACCAGCGTAGGACAGAAAACAGATGCCGCTAGCTGCAAATCTCGCCACTTCAGACTTCCACAACATGGACGGTTAATCAGCAGCAATACTGCAGCATATACGTATGTATGTCACTATGTCGGTAGATTATCATCGGCGTATATATGTTGGGATCGAAATTACACACTCAATCTCAATAGAAGACACGCGCACACAAATAGGGTAAAAAGATGACTCGACTAGGTAATTAACAAACTTAAGATTATACTCCCTCCGTCCCATTATATAAGGCGTAACTCCTACCAATGCAGAGACCAAGGAAGCAGTTGTGTCGCGCGGGGCTCAAGGGGGTTAATACATGCATGCATGCGTATGAGAGATGAGAGAGAAGCCAGAACAGAAATCGTACCGCCGTAAAAGTTAATACCGTGCAAGTGAACAGGAGCCGAGGAAGCGCTGCGTCCTGTATTCTGGAACTAAAAAAACAGTTAGACCTTATATTTTAAGATAGAGGGAGTATCAAACATTCTCTCTCCTTATCTTGACACACCATTTCCTAACACATCTCTAAGAAATTCCAACTTCTTTTTGTTGGTCATACATCGGTGTCGTCCCTCGCTGACGATTAACCTATACTAGTACTAGTCATTACTCATTAGCTCATGTTTTTTTTAAGGAAATTAGCTAAGGTTCGGTAAGGGCATCTCCAATGGTGCCACTTCAGCTAGCTATAAGGTTGCCAACTCAGCATTTTGCTTAGGTGAATGAGAGAAAAGGAAGAGAGAGATATAGACTGACTACTAACTTATAGTTAGGCTATAGTTGATTCCAAAGCATTTATCACCTCTTACATATGGACCCATATTTAATTTTGTAGACAATGCTATAGCTAGTCCATTGGAGAGGTTGTCTATTAGCTATCTATAGATGATAAGTATATTTTTTATAGCTAGCAGTTGACTACACTATTAGAGATGCCCTAACCTTGAAGGCATCGGGATGGGTGCAGATGCTAGGTAGCTAGCTAGCGCAATTAACAAAGTTGTGTGAACAACTCCAAGCTTTCAGCTTGGAGCCTTTTTTTTTTTTCATCAGTGGCTTCTGTAGTTGAAGTGATACACTTAAATAAAGCATCACTTTGCACCCACTCAATTGCAACATCTTTAGGTGCACAGCACATGCACTACTCCCAACAGCATCGACCGATCATGTTGTCACACGACGTGTCTGATGACGTCGTCCTAGCTAGCTGCTAAGCCGCAGGCAACTCTTGTTCATTTCATGGGTAACTGGATGGATTATGAGAAGCGCTCCGTGATTCAAGTTTATAATGTGTATTTTTTATAGTGTATAAACTAAAAAGATAATAAAAATGACTAGATTACTCTTAATTATTAACACTAAACACTATATTCAATGCATGCATGTAGAGAATATAAAATAAATATAGAAATTTATTAAGGTATAGAGAAAACATCATACTGATTTTATATTAGAATATAAAATATGTCATATATTTATGAACAAAATTATTAAGAAAAAAAATACACCTTATAAATTTAGACGTAGAGAGCAGTGTCCTGTGAGCAACTCTCTGTAATATGCACTATATATGCAGCCTTAGCCGTTTAGGCCCCACGGAAATTCTCTCGTGTTCTTACCGGAATTGTACTGTTTCGTATAAAATTCTAAGCAAAATTTTATTTTTTGTTTAAATATATATATATGTATATATGTATATATATATTAAATATATATACACACATATATATAATATGGCTATAAAAAAAATCTTAAGGCTCGTGAGCCGATTCGAGCACTAAACGACCCGAGCTCGAGGTTAATTTCGAGCTTGTAAACTTCAACGAGCTGAGCTCAAATGACTCGTGAGCCTCAATAAATTCACGAATTATTTGTTAAATATTACTTACATGTTAACCCTTACCGGGTTTACTCAAGTCAAGCTCAAGCTCGACCTTTTTTTATTGTTAAATATAAGTATACATTAAATTGTTGATTGTTCTTGAGTCTACTCTAGTTTAGACTAAGTACAGCTCGAGCCCAACTCAGAATCGCTTGAGTTTAACCAGAGGTTTTACTGAGTTGGAGCATATATATATATGATGGCTAGTGTACTATCGATAGCACAGATCTTCCGTGCTATAGGGTTATGTTTGCAAAATTCGAAGACGAAACTATTGATCCAAACCGTGCATTCTATTCATCTCATTGAAATCTCACTACCCACCAAATTTTATATTTTTTGAATTTTTCCTCCTATTTATTTTGTATTTTCAAAAACTAGCTTCATTGGACGCCTCACAACTAATTAGAACGTGGATTTTGAAAAATACAAAATAAATAGGAGAAAAAGTTCAAAAAATATAAAATTTGGTGGGTAGTGAGATTTCAATGAGATGAATAGAATGCACGGTTTGGATCAACAGTTTCGTCTTCGAATTTTGCAAACACAACCCTATAGCACGGGGGATCTGTGCTATCGATAGTACACTAGCTATATATATATATATATATATATATATATATATAAAGCCTCTTTTGTACTCCCGGGAGTAATTACTCCCTATGCCGTATCTCACAACTTAGGGAGTATTTCGCACAACGGAGAGTATGTACATGTAGTATGTAAGTATATAAGATCATCTAGGTGGTATTTATATTTTTTCAGAGGTGGTATGTACACTTTTTAGACATACTCCTTTTTATATACGTATATAAAGGTATTTGCAAAATAAGCTAAAAACTATGTACTTCCTTGCAATTTTTTCATGTGGATCTCATTGGAATATCTTATAATTAGTATATGAGTGTATCCAAAGTGATAAATGAGTATTTCAAATTCGTTTGGGTGGTATTTCAGAGATGGGAGTAATTACTCCCGGAAGTACTATATATGTATATATACATATATACATATATATATATATTAATTGCTCGATCCGACAAGCCGGTCCCTATGCTAAACTATGCACTACCACTGTGAAGTGCACGCCTGTTCCCATTAGCTTTTGGGTCCCAAATTAATGATTAATTGTGCCACCATATACTCCATGGATGCAACTTAACTTTGCAGTGAAAGGCTTCTTCTGAGCGATGAGTGCTACCATGCATATTACTCCATGTTGAGGCCACCACCACCTCTCTATATAAGCAACCTTCCTCGAGCTGACAATCAAAACACGAATTTTTTTTTAAATAATATTATTTTAATCAAAATTTACAGAAATAATATGCCGAAAAAGAAAATAGCAAAACTACCCCCTGTGTCCATTTGAAATGGCGACAGGGTCCTGTCGCCATTTCAATTGGCGACAGGAGCTCCTGTCGCTAATTCAAATGGCGACAGGGGGCAAAACCGGAATTTCGCCCATCCTGTCGCCAAATGGAATGGCGACAGGGGGCATTCCAGCCTGGGCAGCAGTGGAAATGTCGAGTTTGCCCCTGTCGCCATTTGAAATGGCGACACCCCCCCTGTCGCCAATTGAAATGGACATAGGAGGGCAGGCTCAATAAATTAAGGAAAAAACATATTTAGCTGTGATAATTGCTGTTGTACTGTATAAAATTACAATTATGAAGGAAAAGTAATGTGAAAAGGCTGAAAAAATATTATTGAACTGTATATACTTTAATATATATATATGCAGCACATGTATAAGCAAATTTTGGAATTCTATACACAATATTTACTGTATTTTAAAATCTGTACAACATTTTTGTGTAAGAGCGAAAAACCCAACCGTATTCGCTCTGTGCCTTTCAAAACACGAAATTGCATCTCGGTATATGCAAAACCGGACATGTTTTATTCGGTCAACGCTAAACCGAAAATCGGTGTATTTGTCACACCGAAATGACAATAGTGAAACGATGCCTTGTCGGGTTCACGAGAACAAGGCCAGGCAATCTATTTTTTTGTTTATTTCGGATTTTTGAAACCGAGTTCAAAAAAATGTTGATAAACCGAGTTGAAACCGAGAATTCTGAGCTCCTCACGAAGGTGTTACATTTTACGTATATGTCAAGAAAACCAATGTCAAGAACCAAAAATTGCAAATCCAGAGGGTTGTACAACTTGTACATGCATGGATAATTGCGATCCTAATAGGTGGCTTTCATGGCTCAACAGAAAGGAAAGGAATCAATCAAAGAAGGCTACCAATTGATGGTGATTTTACGATCATTGTGCAAAGCACGTATATGCAGGTAGTAACCTTAGGAACAAAACTCAGCGTTAGTAGTGCACATGTAACGAAAGTTTAGATGATGAAAGGAGCAACAGATTATATTACAATGACATTACAGCAGTGACGATATTTCTAAGAGAAGTGACGATAACACTGGTTGTCATGGTGGAACAAGTGATCGTTAGTCTATGTTCGTAGAGTGGGAACGATGCCATACATTTTCTACATATTACATCACCCGTCATTCTTTTGCGATTTGTTCTCGGACACCGCTCAATCTCTCTTATGAAAGAGCTCCATGGCCGTGCTTGATGCTCCCGGTATCGCCGAATGGGTAGCCTATGCCATACGTCTCTGGGGTGTAAGTAACTTGTTTGTGTGCATTCTGTGAGTCTGCCCTCCCATATGGGCATGCCTTCCCGATTTCAGCGCCCCCTATGTTAATACCGCTCGGGTTCCTCGATGGTCTCTGTAACCCGGCAAGGATTTCTTCCGTTGTGCATCTCGGCCGATTGCTTCCCCTTGTCCCTACTTAGAGTGGAGGAACCCTCTTCCACTTCTGGTTCCTTGCGGAGACGTCTTCTTTGTTTCGGCTCGCACTCCACTATATGGTGCAGGAGGTGCGTGTTGGGCTTGTCCTTGTATAATCGGAAGCGTGCCCTGCAGTCCATACAGTATGTATGCTGTGGTCGTTGCAAAATACCTTGGGCGTACTCGAGGCTTGGCTTTTCGGGGCGGAAGTAGCACCACGGAGAGGGTTGCTCCCCCCAGTTATCCCATATGGGAAGTTTGAGATGTGGGTGGTACTTCTCCGGATCCACCCAGTTGAAGTAGGCGCACCATTCATCCTCGGCCAAGGGGCACCGGTAGAATCTCCGGTCCGCTAGATCCCCTTGGCAGGTATCAACGACTGCTTCCAGGTCGTGATCGCAAAATTCGGGGCTTTCGGGTGCGGGCCCTTGAGGAGGTTTCTCCTTTGACTTTATCCATTTTGCAAGTTTCTTCTTGGAGTCCTGTATGCGAGGAAGCAGTTTAGAATTACTACTTTGTGACTGCGTAACTGCGTAACATTAGCATGTTGCATGGAACTCACCGATTGGTTGCTCTCTTGCCCACCGGCCCTAAACTCCGGTCGATCTAGAAGGGGGACATATCCCGGCGGCCTCTCCCACCGGGTGAAGTTCTGGGGCGATGTGGGGTAGGCGTCGTGGCAGTTGTTGAGAAATTCGTAGTCACGTCGTTCCGGCCCGTCGATCCATTGGAAGAAGCAACACCGGTCCATGCGCTACAAAAGAAAAACGACGCATGAAATGGTAGTGGTACCCTTAACTGTAATGACACCGATGGGTTTACCTCATAGCCGCGTGTACTGCTTGATAATGGCGCGGGCGGCCGTAGCTCCGTGGTTAGGCGCATCATCTTCGCCGGAAGGTTGCAGCGCAATTAGGTCGAGGCAACTCCGAAGAAGCTGGAGCGTCAACACAACTTCGCATCCGGGTATTCGGGGTTAAGTTTAAACTTCTTTGAAGAGGCGACGGTAGAAACGACATCGTAGCCTAATTCGTGTGAAGTGTGCGAAGTTGATTGTCGATCTGTTGGTAATGGAAGTGCATCCCTCCACCGGTTTTATAGTGGTGGCGAGCTAGATAGCCTATCATCCACTTGGCAAAGATGCATGACTGTCTCCCTCTCCGAAAGCTACACAACTGTCACATCATTAGCAAAGGTGAGCGACATGGCACGCCTTCGCAAAGCTGCATCACTTGTCACGCTGCCGTGAAAGCCGCACGACGTCGTGGTCCAATAAGTCTGAGAAAGCCGATGGCGTGTTGTCAAGTCGCATTGAGGGTGACCGGTCGTGCGGCTTTTATTGAGGGTGGCGGTCGTCTGACTTTTATTGAGGGTGGCGGGTCATGCTTACATTGAGGGTGACTGGTCGTGCGGTTTTGATTGAGGTGGTAGGTCGTGCGGTGAGGGTGATAGGTCGCGCAGCTTTGTGTTGTCTCGTGGTCCAATGCATGTTGGAAGTTATTTTTGGGCCGGATGTACCGGATGTGCTATTTGGTATACGGACTACCATATGCCGTAAAAATATCTCGCCATTACAACTCTCTTCGCATATAAATTCCCAACGCCCAATAACCCTAAGTATTACATTCGCGCACGAACCCTAACGATGAAGGATTTTCGGCCGTAGAAATGCATGTTGGAAGTTATTTTTGGACCGGATGTACCAGATCTGCTATTTGGTGTACGGACTACCATATTCGTAAAAATATCTCAGTTACAACTCTCTTCGCATATAAATTCCCAACGCCCAAGAACCCTAAGTATTACATTCGGCGCCACGAACCCTAACGATGAAGGATTTTTTGGCCGTAGAAATGCATGTTGGAAGTTATTTTTTGGGCCGGATGTACCAGATGTGCTATTTGGTATACGGACTACCATATTCCGTAAAAATATCTCAGTTACAACTCTCTTCGCATATAAATTCCCAACGCCCAATAACCCTAAGTATTACATTCGGCGCATCGAACCCTAACGATGAAGGATTTTCGGCCCGTAGAAATGCATGTTGGAAGTTATTTTTTGGACCGGATGTACCAGATTTGCTATTTGGTGTACGGACTACCATATTCCGTAAAAATATCTCAGTTACAACTCTCTTCGCATATAAATTCCCAACGCCCAATACCCCTAAGTATTACATTCGCGCACGAACCCTAACGATGAAGGGTTTTCGGCGGCCCGTAGAAATGCATGTTGGAAGTTATTTTTTGGGCCGGATGTACCAGATGTGCTATTTGGTATACGGACTACCATATTCCGTAAAAATATCTCAGTTACAACTCTCTTCGCATATAAATTCCCAACGCCCAATAACCCTAAGTATTACATTCGCGCACGAACCCTAACGATGAAGGATTTTCGGCGGCCCGTAGAAATGCATGTTGGAAGTTATTTTTTGGACCGGATGTACCAGATCTGCTATTTGGTGTACGGACTACCATATTCCGTAAAAATATCTCAGTTACAACTCTCTTCGCATATAAATTCTCAACGCCCAATACCCCTAAGTATTACATTCGCGCACGAACCCTAACGATGAAGGATTTTCGGCGGCCCGTAGAAATGCATGTTGGAAGTTATTTTTTGGGCCGGAGGAAGTCGTCAAACCATGAAAGGCGGATTCATTGAGATAAAACATACGAAAAGATAAACCAGTTGAACAAAGTCACTGTTCCACAGAATGAACTGATAGTACTAAAAGATAAAACTAAAGCAAAAACTAGCTACGGCCCCTGCGAGGTAAGACGCCACGTGTGGCCCCTGGCCTCCTCCGACGCTGAACATGCCCAGCTGAATATGTCAACGGGTCAGCAGGAACTCCGCGAGAACTCCTAGTAGTGCGACGTGGTGGAGTCGGAGTAGTGAAGGGGTCCTGCGTCGATCGACCGGAGTCCGGCACGGGTCGACCTGCGTCGGTGGCCGACCGGGTCCGGCGCGGGTCGACTCGCGTCGATCGGGTCCGGCGCGGAGGCGAGCTGCGAAGGACCAAGGATATCCTCCATCGCCGTCACGGGGATCAAGCCAATCGTGAAGAACATCGGTGTCGTCAGCGGGGCTCGAGCCGCCGAGTGGAGTCGCGCTACGGTCATCGGCGGCCGTTGAAAAATGTTTCACGTTAGCACACGTAATGTAAAAATGTAGTAGATAAGGGCAGAGCGAAAGGTGTACTGTAGTGAGGCTGCGCCACTGGAGCCCGGGTACATCGGGAGGAGGGGCTAGTGGCGCGATGCTAGTGGCGGTGGCGAACCCGTCGCCACGTCACGGGACGAGCGGCCGGGACTGTGCCGCCACATCGTCCCTCAATCTCGTGCCGACGTAAGGTGGACGATGCGACGGTCTTGTCGACAACACCTGCAACATCGCTCTCACGATCCATGGTCGCGTTGCGTGTCGATAGCTGCCACCATCGAGGCCGCGTCGTCGTGCACCTCCCGAGCAATGTCACACTGCGTGAAAATGGCTTGTTAGTTCTATGCGGCAGGGTATACAACTTGTGGGAGCAAGTACTAACCACGCGGTGAAAAGCGAGTCGGATGTGTAGGGTAGGTGTCCATTTGTGGAGGAGCGTGCCTCGGAGGTGACTCCACCACACGCACAACTCGAGCAGCGTGTCGCGGCCTGTACCACCGGATGTAGTCATCGTACGTGGCGTGGTCGTAAGGGGCAGTCTCCTCGTGCACGTCTGCCAAAGCCTGCGCCCACTGCTCAATATGAGGAATCATGCGTGTCGCCCAGCTCGTACCAGGGCCTAAGCCCTTGCGTGTCAGTCTGCATTAGTCGATTTGCAAAGAAAACTTCATTAGTTAAATATGCAATTAAATAAGATATTAAATAATTGTAACAGAGATGGAAAGCAATACTAACGAGTGGACGCTAGCCGGGACGATGGCACTGCAGCGGGGGAACTCTGACGGAGGCCAAAGCGCCGCATGACGCGGTGGGCGCGTGCGTCTCAACGCACACGCGTCGAAAACCAAGTGGCGCAGTGTGAGCGATGTATCTTGGCGTCAACTGCTGCCTTTGCAGCGAAAGTCCACTGAAGCTCGCGCGTCGACAAGCTCTGGAAGGTAGGGCCGCCAAATGACGCGGTCATCTGTCACCGGTGGTCAAACATCGCTACGTACTCATGGTGCGGCGTCTTGGACGTGCTTAGGCGAAAGTGGGCTGCAAAAACAAGGAATACACCAACATTAGTACAGAATAGTATTGATAAAAATTATTTCACAAACAAGGCAATATATTATGTGGTACTAACCCGTCGGCGACACCACAAAGACCCCATGGTAGGGCGGTCGACCTCATCTCCAAGCGCCGGTAGAAATCGTCGCCATACGGCTCAGGTCTATATGTGGACGTCCGATCTGGAACCTCTCGAACGACCACAATCGAAGCGATGGCGGACACCCAGCGAGAACGGATGAGTCCGAGGTGCGATGGCACCCATCGCAAAGAGCACGGTAGGTGGCCGCCAGTACTGCCGGTCCCCAAGCCAGCTGTGGGATATGATCCATGTCGTTCTCCGCGATCGACCTGCGAATCGATCAAGTGCTTGTCGACGGAGTCTCCGTGGCTCGAGCTGAACATGACCCAGCCGAATAGCCGGATCAGTGCGCCTCGAAGTGGCGGGTGACGGCGTAGTCCTCGCTCCGCCGCCATCCTCTCGGGCTGCAAAGGCTATGGTTAGCGGCGGAACTGAAAGCGGATAAAAAACTACAAAATAAAGCGCAACTTACATAGAATCGAACCAGCCACTGCGTAGGGCCGTGCGTAGAAGTGAAAGTGTTGTACGATTCTGGCTGGTATCACACTGCGAACGGTGCAGGAGGTCCGTCCGCCAGTTAGGGTCGACGTCGACCGGCACCACTGCGTCCCCTGAGCAAGGTAGGCCCAGTAGGTAACTCACGTCCTCAAGTGTGGGCGCCATCTCGCCGCACGGAAGGTGGAACGTGTGCGTCTCAGGGCGCCAACGGTCCACCAAAGCGGTCAGTAAGGACCGGTCGTACGGGAACCTCCTGGAGGAACCTCGCTGGTCCTGGGCGTCAGCGACGGTAGCCTCCACCATCCTGGCTAATGGAAGCAACCCCGCTGCCCTCAACCTACATGAAAATATTGTAAATCTGTTGCTGCACACATAGATGACGATTGCATTGAACTTATATAACCACGTGATTAGTGTACTAACCTCGGAAGCCATCGCGGGTCAATCCTCCATGCTCTCATGGGGTGCGCAGCGTGGGCGCCAAGCTCAAGAGGTAGATGCCCTGCGGCGTGTGCCGTGGCCAAGTGGCTCCGGTGAGTCGCATCTATCACCGGGTCAAGCAACTCGTACGCCATACCTGCAATGTGTAACCCGACAATAGGAAAATAGAAGAACATATCGTTACAAATTGAACACAACAATTACATAAAGAAAGTGCAAACAATCATTCCATAATAAATTTGAAGTACAACAATTTAATAGTAAGTACATACATAAACGACGAACAACAATTCAATTGGAAAGTCCATACATTAATAACGCATTACAACAATTTAATTGTAAAGTTCATACATAAACGACGTACAACAATTTAATTGGAAACTCCATACATAAACGACGTACAACAATTTTACTGCCTCTGAACCGTGGGACAATACTTGAAAGTGTGGCCCGTCTCCTTGCAAACTGAACATTTCTTCACACGACGTCTACTTTCCGCTGCATCCATATCGTTCCTTATACGCCTTGTCTGCCGTCGCCCAACACCCTTCAGCCTACTTAAATCCGGAACCCACCGTGTCGCCTCCCAGGTATGATGCTCCGTGAATAAACCCACCACTCGAAAACCGTACATTTTCCCACTCCAGGTTGCCATCACTTCTTCCTTGTTGAAGAAATGAGACAAGAATATACCTGGATCCATTCGGATCGTTGAGCAGGCCGCCATGACATGTGCGCATGGCCTGTGTAACAGACGAGGCTTGTTGCAGGTGCATGCACATGTTTGTCTATGCATGGTGCATTCATGTGTAACTCTCCGCCGGTTTGTCCCACGCCCTGATTTATCTTTACATAGTACCTCAAATCGGAGCTCCCTCGTGCCCATCTTCAATGCTCTATGCATCTCCCCCTTCTTGCCCTTTTCCTCCATGTATGCATTACAAATCATCTCGGAGTACTTCACATCAGGGGCATTCATGCGGGCGACGGCCCTAGCATAGCGATCCACAAAGTACTTCGTTATGCCACGAAGAACACCCTCCACTATAGCAACCAGGGGAAGTGGCCTCAACCCCCGCATGACCCAATTGTAAACCTCAGCCAAGTTTGTCGTCATGACCCCATCCCTGGCGCCATCGGTGTCATAAAGTGAGCCCATTTCTCCTTAGGCTCATGCTCTATCCATTCGGAGAAGGATTCCATAGCCCTTCCATTCCTCCGAACCAGGTGTGGAGGGTGCATTGGTAACTCTGCAAAGCGCTCTGGGGCCTCCCTGCGGAAGGCTGTTGGCTTCTTCTGCCTCATTTGTATGCCTTGACGTTAGCTCGCCCAACTTCTTCCATAGTCTCTCAAATTTTCTTTCCTGATTAAGTCGCCTGACCTCTTAAAAAGCTTTGTCAGCTCTTTGTTCCTGAACTGCTTGTAAAAATTGGCGCCCATGTGCCGCTTACACCACCTACTACGCAAATCAGGCCATGGATGTGTCTCATCTTCACCTTGCTGCAATTGCACGATCGCCTTTAGCAACCCGGGATGCCGATCATGTATGACACACACACCAGGCATTGTTCCACGACCCGACTTTCACGTTCCTTAGAAACCATAGCCAACTATCGGTGTTCTCACCCTCTACGAATCACGGCGCAACGGGAAGAACCTGATTATTGCCATCGACCCCTATGGCAGTCAATATCTGGCCTTTGTACTTCCCGGTCAGAAAAGTCCCATCCACGCATAACAACGGACGGCAATGTCTGAATGCGTTGATACACGCACCGAAAGCAAAGAATGCCCGCTTGAGCAACATCTTCCAGGAAACGCCGTGAAGGTTGCTCGAAAATATCGACATAAGTCCCGGATTCCTTTCCTTGATCACCTGAAGCAACCACCCTGGCGGTCGATAGGAGTCTTCGTGCGTGCCAAACCTTGCTTCCAATGCCTTCGCCGCTCTCCATGCCTTCGCATAGCTTATCGTGTACTGATACCTCTGCTCTATTGCAAGTATGATGGCACGTGGCTCTAAATCCAGGTTGCCCACAATCTCCCCGTACATTACATTGGCAACAAAGCCGGAAGATATATTTCTATGCGATTGTGTAGACTCTGTCAGCACACATGCATGCGGCACTACTATAGAACACTTCCAAATTGTGTCCCATTTAGGTTGGTAAGCATGGACACGCCATGGGCAACCTTCCATCTTGCATCTGACATCATACACCGTGATCGACTTAGCAACCCAGAAGGGTCTACGCAGCGACACTGCCCATGTTGTGACTGCTTCCTGCACCTCACCTTTATCCTTGTAAATTGCATCTTGCCGCACCTCATTCCGATCGTACCCCCATTGGACATCTTCACCCTCGTTGACCATCAGTCTGTCGAACCGACACTCATCCCACTCCGCGGGGAAAGGCTCTTCATCCTCTTCATCGTTACTTAAATCCTCGTAGTCCCGGCTCTCTGCGTCCATTGATATCACCAGCGATTCAATATGTTCTCCCTCGTCTGCCACACCCATTGGTTCCTGCACGTCTGCCACACCCATTGGTTCCTGCACATCTTCCATTGGAACACCAACTTCTTCACCTTGCACTGCCTCCTGAGCAGAACTAACATCATGCCTCACTGAGTATTCTCTTGCTTGGCTGCTCTCCCCAACTTCCTCCTCTTCGTCACCAACAACCTCCTGCTGTTCCTCGCGGATGCCATCTGCTTTCTCAAATGCTTGCGCCAACAATACTAATGGCCATCCTCTCTCAATCGCTGCTCTGACATACGAACTCCATGACTTGGACACTGTAATTTCAACTAACTTCCAAGATGCGTCTGATTCGTCTCCGACACCCTACTCCGTGCGACTTCACACCATGCAACTCACGGTCCAACGAGAATATTTGGTATAACCATCTTCTAACAGTGCTCCATGAACGCTCCGTTGGACGTGACAGACCAACTACCACACTTGGGAAATGACTTAGTTCCACCCCTTCTACACCCATGTTCGGAATTCCCTCTCCGTAATATATCGTAAACTGCACTCGTTCATCCATACCTGTCAGCAATTTCAGCAAATATTTGAGGCTATAAAAGTAAATCCACAGGTATGCTAATACCAATTTCGCCAAATTTTCCGTAGTCCATAAGCCCAAAAAACTATTTTTCAGTGTTTACTACCAAATTTCTGAATTTATTTACTGATTTCTAAAATTTCTAAAAAAAAGAAGGGCTAATTCATAATTATTTTCCTACTTTCCCAGAAATTGTTCATAGCATTTTCCCGGTCCATTTGGCTATAAAGGCGATTTTGCCATATACAAGCGGCGTCTCTGTTTTGCGATTATTGCCGTCATTTGGCTTCGGTGGAAGGGTGACTAGTTTGGGTCGTGTTACCATCACCGAAGCGAGCGTGGAGGCAACGGGTGAGGCCGGCAAGCCGAGGCAAGTGTGACCGGGCCGCGCACTAAGAACAGAGCCGACGGGGCTGAGGCGAGCAAAGCCGAGGCAAGCATGGCAAACATGATAATACTACTCGCTAAATCACTAAATTAGTCATTAATTTACTCACTAAATTGCTAATTTCATACAAAAAAAAATTACCTGCGAAACCGAGATCCTCTTCTTCCTCCTCTCCCTCTCCTCCTCTTCCTCCTCTCCCTCTCCTCCTCTTCCTCTCCCTCTCCCTCTCTTCCTCTCCCTCTCTTTCTCTTCTTCCTCTCCCTCTCTGTCCCTCTTTCTCTGCGAGCGAGAAATGGCGACAGAACCGTCGCCCGCGATGGGTAAGGGCTCCTGTCGCCATTCCATTTGGCGACAGACGCCTCGCGCGTACGGTACTAAATGCTGTCACTTCTTCCTATTTTGTTCCTATATAGCCAAATGGAATGGCGACGGAGGCGAGGTAAATTCCTATTTTGTTCCTATATCGCGAAAACATCGCTAAGTCGCTAAACTAACGCTAAGTAGCATGGAGATTTGTTCCTATATCGCGAAAACAACGCTAAGTCGCTAAACTAACGCTAAGTCGCTAATTCGAAAACAACGCTAATCGCTAAATTTTTGCTAAGTCACTAAGTCGCGAAAACATGACAATACTACTCGCTAAATCACTAATTAATCAATCTAGTCACTAAGTAGCATGGAGATTTTTTCCTATATCGCGAAAACAACGCTATCTCGCGAAAACATCGCTAAGTCGCTAAACTAACGCTAAGTAGCATGGGGATTTGTTCCTATATCGCGAAAACAACGCTAAGTCGCTAATTCGAAAAAAACGCTAATCGCTAAATTTTTGCTAAGTCACTAAGTCGCGAAAACATGACAATACTACTCGCTAAATCACTAATTAATCAATCTTGTCACTAAGTTAAAAGAAACATACAAGAAAGAAAAAAAATTTACCTGCAGACGCGATCTTCTTCTTCTTCCTCCTCTCCCTCTTCTCCCTCTCCTCCCTCTCCTTCCTCCCTCTTCTCCCTCTCCTCCCTCTCCTCCTCTTTCTCTTCTTCCTCTCCCTCTCTTTCTTTTCTCTTCTTCTTCTCCCTCTCCCTCTCTTTCTTTTCTTTCTTACATTACGTGCGCGTGCGGCCAGATCGGCTCGGCAGCGAAGGGGTAAGGGCTCCTGTCGCCATTCCATTTGGCGACAGGAGCCTGTATCCATTTCAAATGGCGACAGGATGGGCGAAATTCCGATTTTGCCCCCTGTTGCCATTTGAATTGGCGACAGGAGCTCCTGTCGCCAATTGAAATGGCGACAGGACCCTGTCGCCATTTCAAATGGACACAGGGGGGTAGTTTTGCTATTTTCTTTTTCGGCATATTATTTCTGTAAATTTTGATTAAAATAATATTATTTTAAAAAAAAATTCATCAAAACACACGCGTGGTCGGAGGAAACGCAGTTTCGCCTATCGTTCGGTTGATGCTCGTGCGCCGTACGTGCGTATTCCGAGCACGAAAGACTGCCCAACGACGTCGACCAGCATACGTACGTAATGCAGGGGAACAGGCTGCCGGCCGACGTGCCCCTCCACGTTGTCCTCGTCGTCGCCCTTCTCCTCTTGGCATCCGCCGCAGCCGCCGACAAGTACAGCGGCCGCGTCGTCATCAGCTACGCCGCCGGGTCGGCGAGGGGGGACGCTAGTGCTCGCCATGTCGTGACGGCGTTGATGCCGCGGCGGCGCCTGGAGGACGAGGTGGCGCTGGAGTTGAGTTCCGGCTGGCCGACCGGCACCGGCCTGACGGCGGAGCACGACGACCACATCTCCTATGACGCCCTCCAAAAGGGGCAAGCATGCGGGAGCTCATGCCCCGCCAGAGGGTTACCTTTCAGGCGGCCATGCACGTACATAACTGGCTGTGCCCGTCCACCTTCACCATAGCGTCGTGCGTCAGTGCAACATGGATGATGATGATGATGATGATGATGATGATGTTTTTTTTACGCTCCTCAACATGGATTCTTTTGATAATAATAAGTACTCTTGTTCGTTCATGGGTAACTGGATCAATCATGACAAGCTCTGTAAGTGTGTCAGGTGTATTTTTTTATAGTATATAGATTAAAAAGATATTGAAAATAACTATATTATTTCTAATTATTATTATTAAGTATTGTATTCAATGCATACATATAAAGAATATAAAGTAAATATAAAAAATTTATTAAGGTATAGAGCGAACATCACACCGATTTTATATCAGAATATGAAATATGTCATATATTTATAAATACTAGTAAATGCCCGTGCGTTGCAACGGAATTTCAAAAGAGAATAATACATAATTATAATACAGGATCCTAAACCATACAATAAATCAATTTTCTATAACACACATATCAAGCAAAACATATCTTTGTAAGCTAGTAAATAAATCAAATCATCTATATTGAGTTGTCCTGCAGATTTACAACTATAGGTTAGCAAGACAATAGGGACTCACCTACTGGGCTTTGGGCCTCTACTGTTCTGGCCCAAAGCCTGGCAGACTCACCATCACCACCAACTCATTCTTTTAATAGTTAAGAAAATTATTAAAAAATACATCTTATAAATTTAGAGGAAGAAAGCAATGTCCTGTGAGCAAAATATGCACTATGCAGGCTTGGCCGTTTAGTCCCACGGAAATTCTCTCATGTTCTTACCGGAATTGTAATGTTTCCTATAAAATTCTAAGCAAACTTTTATTTTTTGATCGGATATATATATATATATATATATATAGGATAACAGTATGGGACACCTTGGTGTCTGGGCACCATGATTTTAAATGCGTTAATTCAAGTCAAATTCGGATATATTTTTCAAAACTTTCAGTTTTAGGGTATATACCCATATATAAGAATTCAAATGAAACACATATCTTTAAAAAAATATACTCGAATTTGAAGATTTAAATGAATTTAGATTACATACTTTGCTGATTTATATGTATGATCAACACATACCTACAATCAAACTATCATCAAAAAAGGAAACTTTAATTTGAATTTCAGTTCAAACTTGTTTGAACTAGTTAGTAAACTAGTTGAACTCAACATCCTAAAAATTTCAAAAAAATTCGCATACAAATACATATGGAAAATACCCTTTTTGGATCATGAAGCCTCTTTTCTACTCCCGGGAGTAATTACTCCTTATGCCGTATCTCACAACGTAGGGAGTATTTCGCGCAACGGAGAGTATGTACGTGTAGTATATAAGTATATAAGATCATCTAGGTGGTATTTACATTTTTTCAGAGGTGGTATGTACACTTTTTAGACATACTTCTTTTTATATGCGTAGATGAAGGTATTTACAAAATATGCTAAAAACTATGTACTCCTTTGCAATTTTTTCATGTGGATCTCATTGGAATATCTTATAATTAGTATATGAGTGTATCCAAACTGATAAAGGAGTATTTCAAGTATGTTTGGGTGGTATTTCAGAGATGGGAGTAATTACTCCCGGGAGTACGAAGTATTTTTCCTATATATATATATATGCTATAAAAAAATCTTAAGGCTCGCGAGCTGTTTCGAGCACCAAACGAGCCGAGCTTGAGCTTAATTCCGGGCTTACGAGCTTTGACCAGCTATGCTCAAATAGCTCGCAAGCCCCCAACAAATTCACGGATCACTTGTTAAATATTACTACATGCAGGGATCACAAAATCGTCGAACCGTATCGAGTCGGTTTGAAACCCTAAACCGATCGGTAAACCGGTTCAATTCAAAAAAAAATTGAAAAATTTGAAAAAAAAAATTATGCGATGTAAACCGGTCGAAAACCGCGATAAAAATTGACGAAAACCACTCCAAAAATCATCCGCCTAAAGGTTCAACTCGTCGATCGGTTTTTCGACAAAACTGATTGATTTTTGTTTTTTCTTTGAATTTATTTTGAATCTTTTTTCAAAAGCTCGGTTTCGAAACTCTTCGATTTTTGACAATTTTCGCGGTAAACCGGTACCGCCGATACCTCGATTTTCAATTTGAAAACGATTTAGTTAACCCTAACTACCTGTTAACCCTTACAAAGCTTACTCAAGTCAAGCTTGAGCTCGAGCTTTTCTTATTGTTGAATATTAGTATATATTGAATTGTTGATTGTTACCGAGTCTACTTAAGTTTAGGCTGAGCAAAGCTTGAGCTCTAACTCAGACTCACTTGAGTTTAACCAGAGGTTTTACTAAATTCGAGCACGTACGCATGCTACAACTTAACTTTGCAGTGAAAGGCTTCTTCTGAGCGATGAGTGCTACCATGCATATTACTCCATGTTGAGGCCACCACCTCTCTATATAAGCAACCTTCCTCGTGCTGATAATCAAAACACACGCGTGGTCGGAGGAAACGCAGTTTTGCCTATCGTTTGTCATCAGCTACACCGCCGGGTCGGCAAGGGGGGACACTAGTGCTCGCCATGTCGTGACGGCGTTGATGCCGCCGCGGCGCCTGGAGGAGGCGACCGGCCTGACGGCTGAGCACGACGACCACTACATCTCCTACGACAACCTCCAAACAGGGCAAGCATGCGGGAGCACATGCCCCGCCAGGGGAAAGTCCTGCACACGGCCATGCACGTTCAAAACTGGCTGTGCCCGCCCACCATAGCGTCGTGTGTCAGTGCAACATGGATTCCTGTAATGATGACGATGATGATGAAGAGGAAGGAGAAGAAGAAAAAGAGAAGTTTATTTTACGCCCCTTTATTTTCTAAAAAGATCATTTAATATCCTCAACTATACAATTAGGTATTTAGCACCTCAAACTTACAAAATCAGATCAATTTACACTCTAAGGCGGTTTTGCTGATAGGGATGCAATTCAGGGTGATTTTTGCTATGCTGACATTTGTATCATCGATTTTTGCTGATGTTGATTCAAATGAAATAAGAAATGATGACGAGAAGAAGAAAGAGAATATGCAAAGATAGTAAAGGAGTGACAAAATGGTCGATGATGTAGATATCAATACCCTTGAATTGGATCCACGTTACCAAATCTCGATGACGTAACTATGAATATGGCAAAAAATCACCTTAAATGGAATCCACATCATCAAAACCACCCTCTAAATCCACGTTAGGGTGTAAATTAACCTAGTTTTGTAGGTTTAGGGGTCAACTATCCGGTTTTGTAGTTGAGAGAGTTAGGCCCTGTTTGGCACAGCTCCCAATCCCAGTTCCATCTCAGATCTGAAATTTAAAGGTTAAAATAAAGTGAATTAAGTTTATATTTTTATTCTAAAATGTAAACAAGATGACCCATGCAAACACTCTTAATATACCTACAGCTCCAGCTCCACAGATATGTTGGAGCTACGAATACCCAGTTTCACCAGATTCACGAATCTGATGGAGCTGAAGCTCTGTCATACACCCCCTTAAATGGACTTTTTAGAAAGTTTAGAGGTGTAAGTTATACTTAACAACAACAACAACAATAAATATGGGCGTGCTGAATTGTCTATGTTCTGAAATTGCACTTAGTGTATGTGTCTGCAAGACAAATTTGGTCAAATAATAACAAGACTAATTTATTCAAATAGAGTAGAGACACTCCATAAATTTAAAAAATGATTAAAAACAATAAATACGAAAAAATCAGAAATTCAGATAATAAAAAAACTCAAAAGTGATCACGAATTCCGATAATCACCCCTCATGTATTATAAGTTTATAATCCTAAACAAGGACATGGAACATAACATGTGGCCACTACCAAATGCAAGATAGTGTGCTATCCTTAAATGCAAACTTAAGTCCTCAAATGCAATATGAACTATAAAGTGGTGTGCCTACTAGAGCTGCATGGTGAGGCCAACTTCAGATCTAATTCAAACAGAGTGTGGATTAAAGTAGTATTATGTTCACTAGACCAGAGAAGACCATATACTTAAACAAAAAATTGGAGTATAAGTATCATCACCTAGAAAGAGAAGAGAACACATTGTCCACACTGCCCTCCCAAGAGTTTACCACCTTACTCCAAGTGCTAACCCCTGAAAATATAGACAGAAACAAACCAAGTAATCTGGTTATTTCACAGAAAATGTACACTTTGGCTAATTAAAGCATCTTACTACCTCAATAATACTATGCAGCCAAGAAACAGCTACTACTCAGGATACTCTTTATTCTCATTTCTTAATCAGAATCTCAGTATGACATTATCCCATATAGCAACAAATGCTCTAAAGCAAAGAAAAGATGGAATTTCTTTTCCACATCCCTTCTCAGAAGTCCTCTTCCTTGCCTCAATATCATCTTTATTTCCAATTCTTTATTAGGTAGCATTAAGTTTATGACAGTAAAGCACACAACCAAGAAGTAAGAACCGGTATAAGCTTCTCCTTGATGAAATTCCACAAAGGCATTTCCTTTTACTAATGGGATCCCTTTTAGGTATGCCCTTTCTCATTTTATCTTACTGAACTAGATACACACAAACTTACATAAACAACTAGAGGCAAGAAGCAACAATCTGATTCCAATCCAAAATAGAAGACCATTAACAAATTGGAATCATCACAGAACCCTAGGATGAGGTGTAGGAGGAGCAATGAGGCAGAAGAGGAGGCGAAGACTAATACCAACAGTTCCGTCGGAGATCAAATCCTAGGGGTACGGTGGCTTGCCGACGACAGAGATACGAGGGCAGACGGTTATGTGACGTAACACCGACCAAGGCGAGGCCGCGAGAGTCTACATTCTTCGCGCGGGGGGGGGGTGGTTAGCAGGGTTAACAATACCGTTTCGAAGTCGGATTTTGAAGACCCGTTGGTACCAAAGTTCGTGATAAACAGCTCGAAATTCGCTCAAAATAGAAACGATTCAAAAGTCAAATGAATTTAAAATTTAGTCAAATCGATGAGCGTTTTTGCAAATTTTTGGACAAAAATCACTTGAAAAGGCTCAAATTCCGAGCGATTTTTTTTTCGAAAATCGCTAAAAACCACTTGACAGTTGAAAAATTGGGGAAAAGAGAGAGAAAAATTGCAAAAAAATTTTTTTGTAAAAATCCATTAAAGGGCAAAAAATAGGGAAATGTAATAAATATATAAAAAAAGTACGGAGAAACACGAAAACATTCCAGCATGATCTTTCCTAAATATGGAAAAATTTTGACATGACATTTGCTATTTTTTTTAGACAATTGCAAGTTGTAAATTAGGCATTTAGCAATAATATGTTAACAAATGATCTTTCGTTTCAATACTACTCATATATCAATACAACAAGTGCAATGACATACTAATACCGTTCACATATCAACACCATTTATATTTCAGTACCTTACCGAAATTGCTTGAGTAAATAATTTGCAAGAAATTGCTTGTGTCAAATTGCACGCTATACAACAAAATAAGTACATAATATAACTAGTGGTATCGATTACAACTTCTATACTAAAGTTTTGGTAGTTCATGCATGCATACAACGAGAAGTAAGCTTTTCAATGTTAGATAACCTTAACATATTAAAATATACTGCAGCAAGACAATTTTTATGCATATAAATATCGCTACTTGAACAAATAGTACCATTTTTGGGTGTCGTCTATTGCTACTAAATATACTTTAACAAATATTACTACTATATATACAGCAATAAATATTGCTACTAAATATAATTGAACAAATATTGCTACTAATTATACTTCAATAAAATATTACTACTTGACATAATAGAACAAATATTACTACTAAATATAGTTGAATAAAATATTGTTACTAAAATATTTTGAAGTAAATATTGCTACTTAACATACTTGAACAAATTTTGCTACAAAAAAAAATACTTAAGGTTGTTTTTTTTTTTAATTTTCTAATTTTTACATTTTGAATGGCTCAAAAATATCTTCAAATTTTGTTTTTTCAAAAAAAATTCGTGCCAGAGGGTATAAAATTATTAATACTAATTTTAGGGAATTCAAACCGGAGCGGTACGGAAAACCTGAGAGAGAGTATATGTTATGCCTCACACCACAGTGCCATTCTTATTGGGCCTCAAGTTATCCAAGGCCCATCTATTTTGCTGTTAATGTAAAGCCCGTGTGGCCCATAGTGTTGGGAATAAACGCGCCATGGTGTGTTCCTGGTGTGTTAAAGTCATGTTTAATTAGCGCGTGAGTGCATGAGACTGCATACGTGTGTCTGCAGTCTGCATGTTGTGTGTGTTAGCTAGTTAGTGTTGGCTGTTTGAGTATGGGTCATGCCTAGTTAGCAGCCATGGGCGTCGGATCGTCGAGTGAACGTGTGCTGGCCAAGTCTCCAGGAGATGAGAACGTTGCCGCGTGTGGTCGTGGCCGGAGAAATGGCAGCGAGAGACTCGGATCAAACTGCATATGGAGTTGCAAATTGCATGTATGTGGAGGGCAATACATGCATGCCCAGGAGGACCGCTTCTTGAGGACTCACGTCGATCGCAGCTCGACCGTGCGAAGAGGCAGGGAAGTCCGAGTCTTGTGGATCGTGAGCTGCGTGTGTGGTGCATGCAGCAGGTTGTTGATTAGCTAGGCTATTTAAGTTGTACTGCCTTGTTTTATTCGTTGAGCCAATAACAAGAAAAGAAGGCGTTTGTCGCCGGAAAAACTCCTGCGTGTTAACTTCTTGTTTGCTCCTGAGTTCCATCCAGAGAATAGCTTGCGTGAGTGTAACATCCTCAAACTTATAAAGTAATAAAAATCAAATATTAAAATGATAAATAATGTTCTCATGCATTTCTTGATTCTTATGTGTAGTTATTGAATTGTTTGATACTTGTGATGCTTGCTTGGACTATAGAAAGAAAATGGAAAAGAGAAAATATCAAAAGGTTGGATGGTAAGTATAAGAAATTATCATGGTAAAAATTTTGTATAACCTGGCCAAACCCTATAAAATATCCATAGATGGTCAAAAGACCATGTGCATGCTTTTACTAGTGAAGAAAACAAATTTAAATAATAAACTCAATGGTTGCCCTGACCAATGTCAGATTTTTAGAGAGAGTTGTGGAGCAATATAGACCTTGGAATTTTTACCATAATACCTCAGACATATCACCTTCACCCTCAAAAAGTTTCAAAAATTAATAAGTATTTTTGCTATGTTTTAGCATTTAATTTAGGCAGATTTGAAATTCTGCAGAAAACAGTAAAAGAATTTTAGAAAAATAAATAATGCGACTTTAATGTTGAAATTTTTATGGTAGGTCCATTGTATATAAACACACCTTCAGTAAAAATTTCAAAAATAAATATGTTTATTTAATCCATAAACCAATGCAGAAATCGAAATAGAATTACAGTACAGACGACATTGTCAGATTTATTATAAATAAATGGTAAATAATTTTAACTCCAAAATTTTACTGAAGCTAGTAGACTTAACCATAAACTTGCTCAAAAAGTTTCGAAAAATCCTGAGATGACCTGACCCCTCATTTAATTCTCTTAGTGTGCTGTCTGAGCGGAAGGAACCAGACCTCTCCACCCCTTACTCTCTTCCACGTGGGACCCACGTGTGCAAGACGCTGCCGGACAGATCCCGTAGTTTCCCGTCACTGCCAGGTGGGACTCCACCTCTCGCGCGTCCATTTCCTCCCTCCTTCTTTCTTTCCCTTCCAGTCTCACTGCAAGTGGCCCCGGGGACCACTTGTCGGTTCCTTCTTCCTCTCTCTGCTCTTTCTCTTGCTTTCTCTGCTCTCTCTCACTCTCGATGGAGCCGACTAAACCGCCTCGGTCCCTTGTCGCGACCCCGCCGCAATCCCGCGCCTCGAGGCCACCCTGGCGAGCCGCTGCCAGCTTCCAACCTCGCCCATGCCTTGACTAAGCCGAAGGGAGAACCCTGGAGAATGCCCTAGCTGGTCGCCGCCATTCTTCTTTTCAGACCAAACCTTGCCTTACCGCCTCCCGTGCCTATTTAAGGGAACGAGCAGCACGTCCAAACCCAAAACAAACACGGGTGTCACACTCATTCACTCTCATACACCCAAAACCGGCCGAGCCGAGCCCTTCTTCTCCGCAACCGGCGAGACCCGATTTGGGGGAAGTACCAAATTCGCACGACTCGGTAAGGAAGCATCCAAATTGATTGATCTTGGAGTATCTCTGGGTGTTGATGAAGCTTATGCGCACCTTGTTTCAGCCCGAATCACGCCGGAGAACCCCCGCGCCGTGCAACCTCCTCCGCTTTCGCCCCTGCACGGTGAGAACGCCGCCCGGCCACCCATCCTCCAATCCAAGTACTCGAATAGAGTTGATAGGACCCCTTGAAGCTTACGTGCATGTCCTTCAAGCTCAAGAATCCCCTTAGCGACATCGCACCTTGCGCCACCGTGAAGCGCCGCCGGTCACCGCCGAGAGCTTGATTTCTCCGAACACCACCCTCATCCAAGCGGTCCCCTAGACTTGCCTTGGTCCACTGATGCCGTAGGAACCCTCCAAACTCGATCGACGCCGCCGGAGAGCCGCCGGCGAAGCCGTCGGCCATCTCCCCTGCGCCGTGTCGCTGCTTTGTGGGCCATCTTTGTCAGCCGCCCGTAACCGCGCGTGTACACGCACGCAAGTCGCTGATAAACCGGGCCCAGTTGTCAGTAACAGCAGCTCAATTCAAAAGCCACCCCGCGCCAATGCCAAGAATACGTCTTCCCTTAAGGGAAACGTATTTTCCTTTATTTTCTGGTTTTCTAGAATCGAATATATTCAAACACATATAACTTTTTACCTATAGCTCCAAATCAAGTGAAACTTGTTTTTAAATTCATCATAAATCATCTAGTTTCATAATATGCAAAAACATTTGAAACTTGTTTAGCAATTTAAATCTGAATTTGAATTTAAAGAGTGAAATTTGAATATGTTCCATATAGGATTTTTGCAAATAAAGTCCAAATTGAGTAAAACAAACTTTATTGGAATCCTTAGGTCAAATACTGCTCAAATATGCAATTAAATTTGGATTTGGAGTTAGTTTGTGAAAATTTCCCATTAGGACTTTATATGATGCATAAATTTAATATAGTTGTGATAACTTAATCCAAAATAAATGAAACTTGTTTCTTTGTGCTCATTACACTAATTAGGATCAAATGGTAATATGGAAGTTAGGATGTACCATGTTACTTTTGTTTGGCATGTTTAAAGTTACCTTATGCAATGATTAATATTAATACAACTAACACCACACCTTGAAAATGAATTTCATTATATTCAACTTTACAATCTTAGTTTCCTGAATTCGTAAATTAAAATGAAATAATACATAAAGAAAGGTAGTCATGTTGTATGTCATTAAGCTTTTACCCATAAGACCAAAATCTTATAACTTGGCTAATACATGAATTGATTAAGTGATTACCATCATTGGTTGATTTGAATTGATTTCATTTGAATCTTTCAACTGCTATCCTTGTTGTTTATGTATTTGCTTCTTTTATCGATATTGAAGTATTCTTTTTGCCATGTTCTTAATCGACGAATAGACGCTGAGATTACCGACTACGCTATCGACGACACAGATCCAGCTTACACCGCCGAGGAGCAAGGCAAGCACCCCTTTGATCATTCTTGGACCCAGATTTTACAACCAGATAAAATGTGATTAAGAATCTTCTTGCATGCTTATATTCTAACTATCTAATTCACGCTCTTGGTAGTTATAACCCAATATTGATATATTGTTTTAATCATATCAACATAAACCCCATGATGACCATAGGAATGGATACTCAATTAAAGGATGGGCTATAACGAATATTAATTGCATCTGCTTAGCAATGCTTAGAATGATACATTGACATCTACACCCACATACACACTTCTTCATGAAATCTTTTTCTGGTTTATTTAAGCGATGAGGATCTTTGGTAGTTTGATAAAAATGAAAATAAAACTACTGTTTTGACGTGGGTGATTATTGGCAATAGCCGGTTGTACATGTTTTAACGTGTACGTAGCTAGGGTGGAGTTATCGCCCATGTCACTTTAAGGACCAAACATGGTGTCCCGCGATCCAAGATAACCGTACATCCACAAGTACTGGACTGGGACAGTCTTAACTTATTAAATTATCTGGGCATTAGCTTTGCACATTGGTAGGCAGTTGTAGCACGGGCATTCCGGGTATTGGTTGCTCGAGGGAGGTGCCATCACCGAGGTGTTGGCATCTGCCGTTGTAACGGTGTACGCCTGGCTATGAATTGGGGCTGTTGTTATACCATTTGAGCCGCGGGCTCTGAATACTATTGCTTCACCGTTTGTTTGCTTCCATCATAGTCGGGAGTAATGTCACTGGGCTAGTGCAAAGTTAAGGTTCAAGTAATTGAACAGTTTCGTTATGAACTCCTCGCGGACATACCAAAGGAAGTGTGTCTTATAGCTTGCAAAAAGGGAGAACATATCTTGTGGGTAAAGTTGTACAACTCTGCAGAGATTAAACTAATCGATTAGCCGTATCCACGGTCATGGATGACTTGGTGAACCCACACTAAGTTAGTTGTTTTCTATTTTTGAAAACTTTGGTAAAAGACTTTGGAAAATGTTTTACGACTGATTAATGTCACTTGTCATTGTATTTTCTTTTAAGACCATGGAGGGTCTTGTTCGTTATTTTACTCACAAGAGGGCCGTGAGTAAATTGTTATTATCTTTTTATTACTTGTTATTTCAATTACTTATCAAACTGTCTTTAAAATTTTATTTACGCTTTCCATTACTATTCAGTATTACTTCATTCAAAACTTTCGCTTTATGCAAAACAACCGTAGAAACCCACTTTCTATTTCAGCCTGCATATATTCCAGGAATTGCATACACTACAAAGTCTTGCGAGTACCAATGTACTCAACTTGCTTCAACAAATGTTTTTAGGTGATGAGCAAGATTACGATAATGACGGGAATGAATATGAGGAACCTGCAAATTTTAGCGACGACTGATCTTTCTAGGTTCATCTCAGCAGTTGCCTGTGGAGTTATGGAATAGTTGGCATACTATGAGACATGGTTTTAATTTCCTGCTACTTTTGGTATTGTAATAACACTATAAAACTTGTGATGTAATAAAAGTGTGTATCCTGTGGTCAGTAATATCCAAATTGTGTTTGTGCGTGCCAGCCACTGATCATGGGAATGGCACAGGAAGCACTTAAGAGCCTCATATTTATGTTACTTAGTGACATAAAAATGAGGGTCTCACAGTGAGTTTGGCGCGTCGGCGAGGTGAGTTCTTGGGCGCTTCCAACAATTGGTATCAGAGCAAGGAACGAAGATGTCGGAGACTCCATAGAAGCCCGGCGTCGTGGCGGAGCGCGTCGTCTCCAACACCGGCGTAGTTGAGCTGCCGCTGCTGACCAAGACCAACTATCATGAGTGGTCATTGGTCATGCAGGTGAGCCTAGAGGCGTTGGAGCTCTGGGATGCTGTGAAGGCCGTCAGCGCCGAGCGCGCCAAGGATCGGAGGGCACTGGCCGCCATCTTGCGCGCGGTGCCGTCGGAGATGAAGGCCGGGCTCGCCGTGAAGAAGTCGGCAAAGGAAGCGTGGGAGGCAGTGAAGAAGATGAGGGTCGGCGATGATCGCGTGAAGTCCGCGAACGTGCAACGTCTCTTGAAGGAGTTCGAGAACATCGCGTTCCACGACGGGGAGTCCGTCGACGACTTCGCGATGCGCATCAACGGGCTTGTCGCCAGCCTACATGAGCTTGACGAGGCAATGGAGGACAGCCGCGTGGTGAAGAAGATCCTGCGCGTGGTCCCGAAGAAGATGAAGCAGGTCGCGGTGGCGATCGAGATGCTTATGGATCTCAACACCATGTCCGTGGAGGAGCTCGTTGGACGGCTGCGCGTGGCGGAGGAGCCTCGCGACGTCGATGAGGAGACGGGGGGTGCTGGGCGTCTGCTGCTCACTGAGGAGCAGTGGGAAGCTCGTCGGCGTAAGCGCGGTGGCAAGGAGCGGGCACGCGGCTATGATGGGCGCCATGACAAGGACGATGAGGACGCGAGTAGCACGAGCTCGGGCGCTAGCAGGCGCCACCGAGGAAGGTGCTTCAACTGCGGCGTTCGTGGCCACCTCGCCAGGGACTGCCGGGAGCTGAAGAAGGAGAAGGCGCTCATGGCCGACGTCGACGAGGAGCCGACGTTGCTGTGATGGTGGAACACGCCATGTCGTGTTTAGGGGGAGTTTGTTGGGAATAAACGCGCCATGGTGTGTTCCTGGTGTGTTAAAGTCATGTTTAATTAGCGCGTGAGTGCATGAGTGTCTGCAGTCTGCATGTTGTGTGTGTTAGCTAGTTAGTGTTGGCTGTTTGAGTATGGGTCATGCCTAGTTAGCAGCCATGGGCGTCAGATCGTCGAGTGAACGTGTGCTGGCCAAGTCTCCAGGAGATGAGAACGTTGCCGCGTGTGGTCGTGGCCGGAGAAATGGCAGCGAGAGACTCGGATCAAACTGCATATGGAGTTGCAAACTGCATGTATGTGGAGGGCAATACATGCATGCTCAGGAGGACCGCTTCTTGAGGACTCACGTCGATCGCAGCTCGATCCGTCGCGAAGAGGCAGGAAGTCCGAGTCTTGTGGATCGTGAGCTGCGTGTGTGGTGCATGCTGACGAGTTGTTGATTAGCTAGGCTATTTAAGTTGTACTGCCTTGTTTTATTCGTTGAGCCAATAACAAGAAAAGAAGGCGTTTGTCGCCGGAAAAACTCCTGCGTGTTAACTTCTTGTTTGCTCCTGAGTTCCATCCAGAGAATAGCTTGCGTGAGTTTGGCGCGTCGGCGAGGTGAGTTCTTGGGCGCTTCCAACACATAGATCAAAGCATGAGAGGTCCATCCACCCAAGCTCCTTCGTGGTCGACGTCGGCAGCGGCGCGGCTCCCGGCCGACTCCTTCGCTTGGGATATTGTTGCTGTGGTTTGTTCGGCGTGGTCTGCTCTTCGCCGCGAGGTAGTCGAGCCCAAATTCCTTTGCGGTAACCAGAAATCCGGCGGCGGCGATGGACATCTACAACGTCGAGGCCGCCGAGATCCTCGCCAAGGAGGCCCTCGTGAGTCCCGACATCACCACCCATTCTCTTCCCTTCTCTACGCGTCCTTTCGAGCTCACTTGAGTTGAGGTGTTGTGCCTGTTCCTTCCTTCAGCTGCTCCCCGTCGGCGAGGCTGCCCCTATCTACGAGAAGCTGCTCGCCACCGTCCCTACCGCTGCGAGTTCGATTCAATTCCGACTGAATGTTTGTTCGTTCGTTCCACCAAATCTCTAGGTTTTCCTTAGTTCTAACTTGATATCTCGGTTTGCCACCTTTTGTCACTTCTTTCCAACATTCGTCCCCACATTTCTGCTAACTCCAAGTATTCCGTTTCACCGTTGGGGGAACCCTCAAAGGATTGATGCTACAACTGCTAATAGCCGTCGTGACACGGCACGGTTCCAGCCCGAAGCACGATGAGCCAGGCCGGGCCGACACGGCACGGCACGACGCCCAACTCTACTTTACTTATGAGCAAGTAAGCCAACTTCAGTTTGTACATATAGATGCATAGGGATGTTTGGGTGTGTAATGATGCTTTGTATATTGCTCTTTCCTATAATTCTAGTTAATTAGACACTCTTCTTGTTCACTGTGATCGTTTTGTGACATATAAACCTCTTGTATTTCAATTTCTTATGTAGCTCCTTCTTTTATAGTTTTAGTTTTTGAGCCCCCTCATCCAAGGCATTTGAAAACAAGTCATAGCTAATTATGTCATTTACCCTATGTAAACCTCCGGCAGCTTAAATTTTTTTACTCAGTAGATCTTAGCTAACAGGTTCTACCATTGTACATGGGGACATAATAGCTTTTGTTAATAATTTATGGGATGAATTAATTAACTTGATCATCCTAATTTTTTTTGTACTGCCTGATGCATCTATACCATTACCCTGATATACGGTGTGATTATGCTATGTGGCATGCTAAGAACGGTTCTACGGATTCTGCAATCAAAATATTTCAGCGTGCTCTAAAAGCACTCCCTGGTAATAAAATATTCTCTGAAGTTCTGTTGATCTATTCAGTTAAGATGCCCCCTCCAGTAGTCATTAGTCAATATATCCTTTTTGAAGCTAGTATCATTTACTCTGGTACGCCGGAAGGCTCAGAACATGCTCTCCAGAGGGTTCAGAAAGATTCTCGGGAAAACAATCCAGAGTCTCGAGGGACAGAGACATGTGTTACCGGCTTATTGCCTTAGGCCTCGTTTGGATGGGCCGAGGTCCAATCCACATGTAAATGCAATTAACTAATTTGAACTAAATTACACGTGGATAGGCTGGGATCAGGCCCGATCCCGGCCCATCCAAACAAGGCTTTACCGGGTGGAATTAAATAACTAATGAGCCTAAATTCCTGGATGGACTGATATATACTCTGGGGAACAGACATTACCTCCAGGAGATGATATCTTAGGAGGGTTAAATGTAGCTTCAAGGAAGGCTGAACACATTTGTAAGGACGATACCAAATGTCTCCTTAAGTCCAACTTTGTGATGAGAGCTCACATGTTGGAACTTCATCGTATTTCAACTTACATCTTAGATCGAGATCAGGGACCCACGTATCAATAGAATATATGATAATTTTTTACACAACCATATGGGTGTACTCTCAGACTCGTTGGTTTGTAACAATCTACTAGGAAGATTCGCGCGCTCGCGCCGTGCGAAATTTGAAAAAAAAATGATGAAAAGCAGGAAAAAACGGAAAAATGATGGGCGAAAAACGAATTTACGTTTTTTTTTTTTGGGAAACGGCCAACGAAAGCATTTTTTCCATGTTCCGGAGAAAACACGGTTCACGGAAATAATTTTTTCAGGCAAAACGACGAAAAAAAACGGCTTTCCATATTTTTTGTGGGGAAATAGCCACCGAAAACATATTCCCTATGCTCCGGAGGAAAAACGGATCACGAAAACATTTTTTCGGAGCAAAACGGAGAAAGGGAACGGTTTTCCATATTTTTTGTTTTGGAAAAACGGGCAAGGAAAACATTTTTCCCATGCTCTGGAGAAAAATCGGATGACAATTTTTTTTTCCGGGCAAAACGGATAAAGGAAACGGTCACCCAATTTTTTTTGAGGCGAAATAGCCACGAAAATATTTTTTTCGGGAAAAACGGAGGAAAACCGATCACGAAAACATTTTTTTCGAGCAAAACGGAGAAAGGAAACGGTTTTACATTTTTTTTTGGGAAAAACGGCCATCGAAAATATTTTTCGCATGCTCTGGAGAAAAAACGGACCCCGAAAATATTTTTTTGGGACAAAACGGAGAAAGGACCCGAACGTAAAGCGTGAGGACCTATTTGTTATAATTTTGGACCTGTTTGCTATTTTGAAAAATTAGTAAAGGGCTCGCTCGCGATTCGTACTTTACGGGAGGTCCTAAATGCAAAAGGGCAAACCAGGGACCTAAACGCGAACCGGGAAAAATATCTTCCTCTCACAAAAAATCGCGCGAGGACCTGAACGTAATTTCGAAAAACCGGGGGGCTTTAGCGCAAAAGAGCCGGCCGACACGTGGGGAGACCGGTTGGCCTCCAATCTTAGCCCCCATAAGGTGGGCTACCATTCATTATTGGAAATTACCACTTACGGTTTGTGCACCTTGGGGAGCTACCGACATATTGTCATTGAAGTTCTGTTGCTCAAGTGGAGTGATGATATCCACTCCAGGAGCCAAAGCATTGTTTTTTATGTGAGCTTGTTTAATCTTTTTCCTGAAGATGTCCAGTTGTGGAGCTTTTGATGTGAAGTTCACTTAACACATGATGAAAGAAATATGTATGCATAGTTGTATGCTGATACTTTTATGCATAGTCGTCACAAGTATGGCTTCATTTTCTTACAGCAGATGTTCCGGCCGCAATGACTGAAACACAGACAGTAACTGATGTCGAACGGAAGGATTTGTATATTGTTTGCATTTGTCCACTAATGTTGCCACGAGAATTAGCTCGAATTCACCAAACAAAAAAGGAATTAGCTTGAATTCGGTGACAAATCGTAAATTGCACGCGTTTGCAATGTCAGATAAGAAATTTCTCACCTTACTTAGTAGTTTGTGGTGCCAAGAGGTCGAACTCGAATGCCCACGTTTCCTACATAGGCACGGCAGCCCATTCTGATGACTGGTAACACAATCGAATAATTTCAGGCCGTTTCATTTGAAATTGTCTTATTTATTCAGTGCTAAGAAACGAAACTTGGCACGATAAAAGACTGACAGAAAAGAGAAGAAACGACATTAAGACAGTAGCAGCAGCAGCATTACACTTCTGATCAGCTCGAGAAGTGAAGCTTCCAACGGTTGTAAAAGATTAAAGACAAAGGAGAGAAGACAAAAAAAAAAGGAACAAGCTTGCATGCATGCATGAGCATGGCATCGACGTTTTCAGGTTCTACATGTCACGTCCAAGAAAGCAACCGGTGATCATCGCAGCAGCAGCAGCATCGGCGGCAATGGCGGTCACCGGCCGTTCATCTCGACGGGGGGCCAGCGACGGCACGAGCCGATCTGTTCGAGGAACTTGGTGAGGCGAGCGTGCTTGGCGGCCCACTGCTCCGCCATCTTCTGCTCCTTGAGCTCGGCGTCACGGCGGAGGCCGGCCACCTTCTCCCGGTATTCCGTCTCCACGCGCTCCACCGCCGCGGCCTGTTCCTCCCGCAGCGCGCGCATCTTCGCCTCGAATTCCTCCGCAGCCTCGCGGCGCCGGCACGCGCGCTCCGACTCCAGCTGCAGCTCCACGCGCTTCAGTCGCCACGCCGCCTCCTTCCGGTGCGCCGCCCAAGCGCGGTGCCCCTCGTCCAGCTCCCGGCAGCACTCCGCCAGCTCCGCCAGCGCCTGCGCGTCCATGCTCATGCCCGGCAGCGGCGGCGGTTGCGCCTGCGGGCTCGCGAACCCGAAGGAGGCCGCGGTGGCGTCCTGGCCGGGCGCGCGGTCCGTCTGCTGCATCCACGGCGCCGCGGCCGGGGACGCGGTAACCGCGGACGCGAGGCTGAGTGTCACGGACGGCGACGGCTGGCGCGGTGGCCCCGGCGGCGCCGCCACGGGCACCGCGTTGGACCCCACCGTGGAGGACATCCACGGCGGGAGCATGGGCGCCGCCATGAGCAGCGGCTCGACCTGCCGCTCCTTGACGAGCTTCTCGGCGAAGTTCTCGAGCAGCCACTCGTACCTGCCCCTCTCGTCGGGGCTGGGCTCCGGCGGCGGGCGGCGGCTGTCCCTGAGCTCCCGCTGCTGCTTCTCCTTGAACACCTCCCACCACTTGCCGAGCCGCTTCGCCGTGCGCCCCGGCACCTCGGCGGCGATCTTCTTCCACTTGTTGCCGTGCTTGGCCTGCAGCCGGATGACCAGCCGCTGCTCCTCCTCGGAGAGCGAGCCCTTCTTGATCCCCGGCCGGAGGTAGTTCTTCCACCGCTCAAGGCACGACTTGGCGTCGCGGTCGAGCGCGACGTTCATCCGCTGCGCCACCAGGTTCCACTCCCGCGGGCCATACTGCCGGACGTACGCGCGCAGGATGGCGTCTTCCTCAGGCCGCCACCGCTGTCGTTCCTTCATCTGCAAAGGCCATCGCCCATCGCTCCACCTCACTCCTCATACTGCACTCTGCATCGTATTATTTTTGCATCCATCCATGAAAAACAAAGAAAAACAAATCCTTAGCTCGACGCGGCACGCATCATACATAAGCACTGAATTCCACAAAAACAAAACGATCAAATCTTTAGCTCAAAAATGGAACATGCATTAGGAAAGAAGATGAAATGTTTCAGACTTTCAGTCAGTGCCTTGCTACAGCAAAAATGGAGAGCAATTTTCGGCTGCTTGCACAAGCAGAACAGTGATTAGTAGGGACGTTGAAGATACTTCGATGCATTCGAGTTGTAACAGTTACAGTGATTACTATCTCGAAGGAGGGAGAGAAAGTGAGAAGAGAGATGCATGGGCTGGGTGGTTAGTTGCTTTATTCATTGCAGCATTTATAAGTTTCAGTTTGGGGTGGCAAAAGCAGTATGCAGTAGAGTTATTAGTTCAGGGATCCATTACTGTGACCTGCAGCACACTTCCTACTACTACAAGTCTAGTACTACTGTCTACTGCCTCCAGAGCCAGCCAATACATGCTCCCACAACATGTTGGTACTCCAAAATTGTGCAAGATTATTCTTTTCACATCGTGCAATTATTACTCAAGTGCTAGGATAACCTGCAGGTTCTTCAGGTAACAATTAAGCTATTGGATGTGGCAAACAAAAAAGGTGAATGATTTCAATAATTCTTACCAAGGCTGCTTACCATAAGCCAATGGCAAAAAGGAATTGAGAAAGAATGACCAAACTCTTTAACTAGAGGTTAGAGCCAAGCCATGCTATTACTATCAACATGGAGACAAATTCACAGATGAAGGGTGTGGGCACATCTCTGAGTGAGCAAATAATAAGCTAGCACTGTTTTCTCGCGAGCCTGTCTTGTATCTTGAGCAATGTCGCCATCTAGCATTTATTGGGTGTTGATCAAGGACAAGTTAATCTGCCAAATACCTACCTAATACCCCCGGAAAACAACAAAATAAGAGAATGTGCAAGAGACGGAAGCAAATCCAAATTAATGTGATGATGCTAGGACCATTCGTAACCCCACATATGTTGATTTCTAATGACGCATTAAAGGCGTCAGGTCAGGGCTAAATGACACACGATATGGAATTTTAATTTGGTGGACATTGAAGATTGATTAGGTATACCGGGTGAATTTGAAAATTGGAAAACAAACACGGCAAGAAGTTCACTCAATTTTGCATCTTTTCACCTATTGATGAAGGATTCAAGGGAAAAATAATACAATAAAAATCTGCAAGAATTCCAAGCTAGTCGGTTGGGTGTTCAAGACTGGTTTGTTTTAAAATAAAGTTAGACAATCAGGTAAGAAAGTTTTTTTAAAAATAATAGTTATGTCTCAAAGATTATGAGGAACAGATGTTCAAGACTGGTTTGTTTTCTCTACTTCATCTTCTAATTCAAGCATTAAACAAGAAGAAACAAAATAAAAGGTGGAAAGTATGGTAGCAAAGCCAAATAAATCAATGTGGTGTTGCTTGGACCATTGTAACCCACTGGCTACATGTTAGTACTGACAAATTAAAGGCAGGGAGGGGGTATACCACAAGTATGATGAAACTTGGATCTGCGTTGTTTGATGATATTATTATCTTTCAGGTAGCTCATACAGCAAGTTTTCAATTACTCATCATTTTGCATCCTTCTTTCTTTGGCCTTATTTTTCATATGTCGGTGAATATTCCGAAGGATATGGGGGAAGAAACAAGTAAAAAAGCAATCATGAAGCAATCAAATGAGAAATGGAGGGAAAAAATAGGATCCCTGGAAAATCTCTACAGAAGAAGTTGCCTAATTTACTCCTCTTTACCAAGAAAACAAGGATATATTTCATACCACAAAAAGGCTCTAAATAATGACATATTTCAATTAGGAATCAACAAAGAACGAAAGAAAAACATAATCAAAACTACATAGCCGGTAGCAGCAAGTAGAATAAAAAAACATTTACTAGACCATCCAACAATCAGTGCATTAATGCTAGAAGTGAACACTCAAGAAATAGGTACCTTTTTTTAATCAAGTGAAGACCATCCAACCACCAGTTTTTATGGATTGTGATTGTGTTCACAATCAAGAACACATATCACAATCCATAAAAACAACCACAAGAAGAAATCTCTAAGAATACAGTCAACATTCCACACTTCCTAGATATCCATCCGACATCCCAAGTAGTAAAGCAAAAACAAAAACTAAGCAAACCAACAATCCTTATTATGAAAGCAGTCTATACCATCTTCCCTACAAGACAAGAAATTTAACTAACAGGAGAAAAACTATCTATAAAAATATAGCACAACCAAGAAACATGAACAAACTAACCCATGAAGCAAACAACCACCATCTCAAGAACACATACAACACCTTCACTACCACATGATAAACTTGGCTAGTGAAGTATGAACTATGAATTAACTTGATCAAAGAACTGGGTGTGAATGATGGTATCCACTTACAGAGGCACCACTACACCATCGTGTGCTCTGTTCTTGGCCTCCCTCAAGCTTCAGAAGACTTCTAGCTAGAGAAGCCCAAATAATTGCAACAAGAAGAAGTAGTGGTGGTGGTGGTGGTAGTAGCTAGCTAGAGAAGACAGGGATAGGGAGATGTGAACTGAAAGATTCTCTCCTTTTCCCCAGTTCATGAGCCTCTCTCTCTCTCTCAGTGTGCTTATGTGTGTGCGCTTGTGCACAGTTGGAATGGTAGTAAACTAAAGGAGGGGAGAGGGAGCTTGGGAGGAGACAAGGTGCAGCGAGAAATTAGGGCACGCGAGGGGGAAAAGACGGGGGAGGAAAAAGGATGGGTGGAAAAGGGAGGAGCCTGTATTTATAGACAGGGAAACAAAGATAGAAAGATGTGTGAGCTAGACTTCACTCGCTAGAGCAGCTGCAGCTGCTTCTGCTGCAACAGTTGCAAGCACCATCAACCACACATGAATGCACATGGGCTCCATGGAGATGGAGATGTGTTTCTGAGAGGTGCTAGCTTTTTCTTGGAGCTGACTTCACAGTGGCTGAGCATGCACAGAGAGGGGGAGAGAGAGAGAGAGAGAGAGCGCACTGCTGGTGAGGAGATGGAACAAGAACAACAGATGGAGCCTGGCTGGCTGGCTAGCTCAAATCAAATAATTTCCCATGCATCTGTAGTACCTGCATTTCTTAGCTAGCATGGCATGCACAGGGAGATGCTTGCCTTTTTTTTTCACTTTTACAGTGCATTGTTCATGCACCATGTGTGACAGTGAGCACCATGTGTGACAGTGAGAGTGAGTTAGCGGTGGCTACTGGTGATCAGGAGCTGTTGCACACACTGTATTAGGAATTTCCTTGAGATGATGGAAAATGGATGAACTGCCCAGTCTGGCTGCCGCCTCTCATGCATCTCTACTGTTTACGCCATACGGCGTGGTGCACGCACCTGGAAAAGCTAGAATATTGAAGTCAAACATGGACTGATCTATTACGTACTGAAATGAGGCTAATCAAAATGGATTGGAGGGAGAGATTGATTGCTTAATTAATTACCTGGAGCAAATAAGTTTGGAGAGACAAAAGAGGAGGCGTCTTGTCGTGGCAGTGTGTGTTTGTTGGCTAGCAAACGCAGCAGTCAAAAGCTAGGGTTTCCACGAATCAGCACGCTCCTTGTACACACTTCTGAGACGTTAGATTACATATCGTTACGGTGGCTAGGTCCGTGATATGGTTCCATGCAAGAGCCCTGGCCAAAAGTAGGAAAAAGGGAGTGAATCTTTTTTATCAGTAAAAGAGGGGAAGTTTTAAACTTTAACGATAAAGAAGAGAAAAGGAAACATTAATTTCTTGTATGAGTAAGTATAACAACAAAGTCCACTATTTACTCTATCTTTCATCTATGCCATCTAGAGTAAACAATAAAATCAGTTTATAAAATAGCTATCTCTAAAGATTGTCTCTAGATGTTGTGCAATAACTATCTCTTCTCTCTTATATATAAATAATATGGGCAGTACTAGCAACCGGATGTCTGATTTTTTTTTTTAATTTTTCGGACGCCCGCGCAACATTTTTTTAGCGTCTGTAACATTTTTTTTCAACGTTTGAAACATTTTTTTCGCTTTTGAAACATTTACTGTTTGTCGAAGGAAAATGTTGCATGTGTAGAAACAAAATGTTGCATCGTAGAAAAAAAATGTTGCGGGAAAAAACAGACGTCCGAACTGTAACATTACTGAAATAATATATCTTGTTTCCCGTGTAATACTGGCTGCCCAAAAAGAGCCGGTTTTCTTCTCTCTCCTCTTTTCTCTCTCTTCCACATAGGATAAGTTGATGTGTATATGCTTATAATAAACTGAGATGGTATTATTGTACTTGCTCTAAGGGGAAAAGGAGATCTATGAGTTGTTTTATTATAGAGAACTTATGGCTTACGGGTGTGATGGTTGGCGGTGTACGAAACAAAGTTAATTTGTAGTGATAGCAACACTTATAAATTAAAGCCCTTGGTACTTGTAAGATAGTTGATGTGATACCATTAAGTTCAACTGAACCAGGGGTGAAAGAAAATCTTGAAGGCGTAGCAAAAGGAAGTTCTCGCTTTTCTAGCCCCAATAAATTTTTTTTAATAAATTTGGCTCTTTTTTGTTCACAATTACAAAACTAAGTCCCCTTGCTGAGCGCGGAAATCCCCTGTCGTGCTACAAAAGCTTGAGAGGAACTCATCACTGCGGCAGGTTGCCAGACCGTAGGTGCGCGAGGGTGACCGCGGGAGGAATGAGCTACCGCGGCAAGGGCAGGGCGGTAGATGCTATCCGCTAATACCGAGCTACGGCAGGAGCCGACAACACGCTGAGCTATGGTAGCTGTTGTTTTTTTGGAAAATATCTATTCGACATGGCTTAGAAGAAAAAAGACATATACAAAAAATAAGTAGTGGATATACGTATTGCTAAAATGGAGTAATAGATATTTTTTTATAAAAGTATACCATAAATTGGTGTGGGGTGTCATGTCACGAAGAAAATTTGGTATGTATGGTCATATCACTGAGAAAAGTATTTTGTAATAAAGGCGCGAATTACATAGCGCGTAGCCCGGATCACCTTCCTGACGAGTATGTCAGGTGCAATAGCTCCATATGAGCTCCGAGAGCTCGGTAGTGAGCTGATCCCGGCCTCCTTCCATGGTCGGTCGGCCTACCGCGCTGTCGCCTTGTTACTGAGCTTCCTTACAGTGAAAGGTGACAAGCGTGATCTGTCAAGTCTTTCGGGGTTCGATAAAGAACTAAATTTGCAATTCGTGCTGGATAGGAGCTGCTTTTGAAAAAAAAAAAGGTGACGTGAGGGCTAGTAAAACAAAAAAAAATCTAGCAAAAGTAGAAGTAGAGCAATTTGGGAATTTATGCCATGCAATGCAACACCGCACATATTCAATGTACATTTTACTTGCTACTAGTAGACTGAGCTACAAAGGAACAAGGAAACAAACAAGGTTGGTGCTCTCTCTCCATTGACAATTAAAAGATGTCCATACATACAAAATCATACTATCATGCAATGCAAAGTTCATAATTGAAGGAGGAAGGGAGGGGTCATTTCTTCGACTCCGGGCTCTGCCCAGTCACCTTGCCCGTGCATGAACAACTGTTGGTCCCCGATGCATGGTGACAAAACAATGATGGGATCTCTGGACAGCACTGTTGCAAGTATAGGGCCTCCTGCATTATTGAAGTAAGGGACCTCACCTCACTCACTGCCCTCTCTCTCTCTCTCTCTCTCTCTCGCTGGATCTCTACCCCCTGTACTGTGTGTGCATTATGCTTTGGCTTAGCGTAGTGTAGGTGATGCTTGCTACTTAGCCGCTTCTTAAGTTCATAAATGAGCCGCATATAATCATGCTTACAGGTAGAGATAGCCAGGATCGATGTTATGTGGTCACCAACCGGAAGATAGGAATTAGAATTGACTACAACTCTGTACTGTGTACCAGCTTTGGCCATGTCTTTGTACATCAATGTAGTGATCAGTATGAGGGTAACATAGGGGTCAACCCGGTTGTTTCTGGCTTCGGCCTTCAGTTGAACCAACTTCATAAAGAACTGTTCCAGAAAAAAAAAATTAATCTCGCGCCTCATTGGTGAATTTCGGAAAGGACTAGTAACCAGACTTCTTCAAGAATTAAGCTATTTTCTTTGAAATTCCTGCGAAATCACTGCGCTAAAACACAGGGCCTTATGCTGTTGCCGAATTTTCACCTTCACTTTTTTTTTGTTTTGCATAATTGCATTCTGGTGATCAAGTTATACGAACAGAAATGGCCACCGATCTAGTAGTAAAACAAGTACTGCTACTGTAGGCTACACAAGATCAGTACAACGACTAAGGCCATGTTTGGTACGGTTCCAGATTTTAGTAGAAACGGAAACGATTCCAGATTCTTGATAGAAACGTTTCAGGTATGATTCTATAAATCAAGTGGAACGGGGTTGAGACTGATTCGACCACAGAGTGGAAAAAGAAGAAACGTTCCGAAGAGAATCGATCTGAGCTTTAGCCCGTTTGGTTGAGTTTCTTTAAAATCTAATAGAAGGGGTCCGATTCTAAGTTACCAAACGGGCCTAAGCAACATTAGGTTTAGATATCCAATAGCCCGATACGGTAACCATTTCCGGCTAAGAAGAGCTAGATGTAGCTATGCAGGTTACGAGTGAACCATAATGGTAAGCCGAGGCCCTTTCCTTTCTGCATCGCAGCTTCTGCTGGCCATCTCTTGCTCACTCGAAGAAGATCTTCACCCGGATCGTGTGCTGCCATCTCCCTCCGCAGCCGAAGAAAGAATTCAACGAGATCTCGATCAGAGCAAAACCACTCTAGACGAAGGGGAAAACTTTTTTTTTTTTAACTAAACACGGCAGCATTTACGGCCGACGAGCACAAGGAGCCCAGAGCCGAGTAGACGTTAGAATGGAAATAATGCTGCGCAGGGAAGCGACAGCGCCCCGGGGCGCCACGTGGCAGGTCCCCCCCACTGGCTGGGCCCGCTGCCCAAGGCCCTGTACGCGTGCGTACCTACGCCTGTACCTGTATGCAGAGTACATACGTAGAGCACATGTATGTATAGCTGCAGCTGGTCTATCGCTAGCGCTGCGTGAGTTGTATTATCCATCTGTACTGTACGGCGTCGGTGATGTGATGTGTGATACTCTTAGAAAAGAGATCCAGTGCAGTCCGACTCTCCAGAGGATGTAGACCGTCCGATAAAGCAATTGAAGGTTTAGATTTTTTAAATCCATGTATTCAATTTAAATATTTAAAAAGAAATATCAATAATTAAAATTTCAGAAGTTTAATCATCATTATATCTAAAACGTCAACTTTTTTAGACCGAAGGGAGTATAATAATCGTAATCAATAATTTTTTTGTACGAGTACCTTTTTGTTTTGCTTCTTTAATTTGTTTTTCTTAACTTTGTTTGGAAGGTAACACAGGTGAGAGGGGTTACTACTATTGGGCCGGGCTTGGTGGTCGCCCGACGTTGTAGGGGAGGTATTTTCTTCCTCGGTCTTTTAAGGTTGTAAGATAAATAAAATGCTTATTTTGAAACATCAATGCTTAACTAAGCGTCTATGCTTAACAAGTGCTTATGTGTATATCTCTCTCTGAACACCTATCTAAACATTTTGCATTGAACATGGCCTATCAAATATCATTTTAACTTCATGTAATTTTACCGAGACATATCTACAAAAAATTATATTATTTATTTTTATTATACTTTAAATAGTATGTCTTACTCTAGTATATGGTGGTAAATTACATCAGAAACAGCTGAAACGGATAGATATAAAAAGTAATTTTAAAATCACTTTTAAGTTATAGAAAAATATATATTTAAAAACAAAATTTAAAAGGTAAATAGCAATAAACGGAGATAGCATTTACTACACGGTGTCCAGGCCTGCCGGGCAGCAGGAGACACGCTTGATAGCGAGGGGCTTTATCTAGCTAGTCACGTCTAATCCACGCCCTGCACGTACGTACGTAAGTAGCTATACGTACCATCTTTCTGTGTGTACCTACGTACACGTTGTCCAACCGAGCACGTCCTTACACGTGTATACGGGTGTACGTACGTATGTTGGTTCCAACCTCCAAGTCCAATCTTTACAGTTTCTTATTTTTCTCGAAAAAGGGCATATAACACCGTAAACTTGGTTGAAAAGTCCGTTAAACATCTTGTATTATGAAATTAAATATTGAATCATTCGAACTTTGTAATCTAATTTAAATAATATCATGATCCGGTTTTTACATAGTGGTATTGCTCACATAGTATACGATGAGTGGATAATTTTACCACGTAGGATGACATGTTGAGCAAGTTTAGATAAATGACGGATAAAGCTCACACGACTTCTCTTCCAAATCAAAATAGAGAGGGAGGAAGCCACATGACCGATTAGCATGAAAGCATAATTAGAAGCTCGGCAGTAGAGAAGCCCATGTAGGCTATATCTATGATTGATCTAACTTGTCAGCGTATCATCTTACCTAAAAAACCGCTCACTCATTATACCACATAGACAATATCACTGTATAAAATCGGATCAAAATATTATTTAAACCGATTATAAATTTTAGGACTTCAAATGTCTTGTTTCGTAGGTTAGGATTTGAATGGATTACCGACCAAAACTCAAGATCCTGTACGGACTTATTATTTATTTTTAAAGTACTGCTTGCATGTGATGATCCGCAGTGGCGGATCCAGGAATTTTCTAGAGCCCGGGCACACTTAAAGAAGGACAACAAGTTCACAAATTATTTACTGAGCTAATAACAAGAGATCAAATCACTGAAGGAAGTTTCTATCAAGTAGTACCTGGCTTTTGTTAAAACCAAATGTTATTAGCTCGGTCCGTTGTTGAATTCACGGAAGGACACTGTATTTTTCATGATCTAAACTTTTATTACATGGATCTGAGCCCGGGCCCGTGCCCAGGCTGGCCGGGCCGTGGGTCCGCCTATGATGATCCGTGATGCTTGATGTGTCGTGGTTCTTGCGTATAATTTTCTGCTTTTAAAAAAGGCTCTAATTAGCTGAACGCCTGAACCATCGTTGTGCTAAAAAAAATATACCGGTGGTGATAATACGAACACGGACAGCATACGAAATGAAAGGTTTCGAATCTGACGCAAGCGGGAAGACAGCATGCAACACTGAGCAGCGGCTGCAGCGTGTACAGACAGACAGACACATGCATGGGCCAATACCCACATCAACACGCAGGAGTACACTGCACACCGACACCTCAAGGCTCAAGCAGCTCACCTCTCAGGCCCCACGGACGCGGGTGCCACCTGTCAGTGAGCGGGGTACGTGGAGAGGAGGATCGAGCGGAGCGGGGCGCGATCGATCTCCAGCCCGGTACGGACGGGGTCTCCTCCTCCGGCAGCGATCACCATGATTACAGATCACTGAATGTAGTATAGCATTCCATGAATCTAGATAGATACATAGACTGTGAAAGTACTGGATAGATGGGAGTAGTTTTTTTTTTTTTTTTTTTTTTAAATAAAGAACCCTAGTCAGCTAGCAATAGCATCTTTTGACGATTGTAGCCTCTAATTTTTTTTCCCCAGAATTAACCTTTATGCTATTTTTTTTTCAAAAATAGCCCTAACCCGCACGCGCCCCTTGTGTGCTGCAATGCTAAGCCACGCTCAGGGAGCGTTGCATTAGCTGATGCCGCGCACGGGGGCGCTGCAATCTAATGCAGCGGCTCCCCCTGCAACAGTACGTGGGGGTATTGTAGCACACATTGCTATAGTACCACACACGATTTTTTTTAATTTTGTATTGCATCGAAAAATATTTCATTGTCACATGTGACGGTAAAATATATTGCCCGCAAAAAATATTATTGACGACCCGCATAATTATTGTCGATAATTAGTTCCGTAGAATTTGTGAAAAACTATTGTATTATATTATGCTCCTAGAATATGGCCCGCAGAATATGGGTTCTCAAATATATTCCGCGGGCCTAATTATATTATATTTTTACCACAAATATAGGCCTACAAAAATATTATTTACGATTCAGATCAATATTTTTTTAAGAATTATTTTGCCTATTAATTGGGCCCCTGAAAAGAAATATTTTAAAATTATTTACGGGCATTGCCAATATTATTGCTTGGCTATTTTGCAGGCATATAGCCCCAAGGAAATATTAGCAATAACATTAGCAATGTCCGCAAATAATTCTGAAATATTTCTTTGGGGGCTAATTCATGGCCAAAATAATTCTAAAAAAATAATATTAACCTTAACCACAAATAATATTTTTTGCGGGCCCATATTTGAAGTAAAAATATAACACAATTGGGCCCAAAAAATATATTTGAGAACCCACATTCTGGGGGACAGAATATAGCACAATATATTTTTTTCATAAAATTTGCGGGCCCAATTATCGACAATAACTATGTGGGCCGTCAATAATATTTTTTTGCGGGCAATATTTTTTATCGTCATATGTGGCCATGAAATATTTCTTCAAACGCAATGCAAAAGTCGACAAAAAAAAAGTGCGTGATACTATAGCAATGTGTGCTACAGTACCACACGTTTTTCCAGACGCATTGACTTGCAGCACCCCTTTGCGTGGCGTCAGCTAATGTAGAGCTCTTTGGGCACGGCATTAGCATTGCGACGCACTGGGGCGCTGGAATGCGCTTGAGGGGGTTATTTTTAAGAGAAAAAATAGTATAGAGGCTAATTTTAAAAAAAGTTTAAAGACTACAACGGGAAAAAAAAATCGCATGGAGATGGGGAGGCTGAAGACGCTGAACTGAAGAAGGCAGAGAATGGGTGAGGAGATCAAGAGCCTAGCTAGCTGCTCTAACTATTTATGCTAGTGATGGAGGAGTTGCTGGGTGGCTACCGGCTAGCTAGTTAGCGATCGATTTGATTTGACACGCCATGTTGTACTACTATGTGCTCATCGGTTGACTTACCTTCGTCATAATCATTGCATTAGTATTTCCACTGATTACTTAGGACTTAGGAGGGTATAAAACCCTTGAATCAGACTCTGTTGCAAGATCGAACTGTTCCATGTGTATATATCATAATAATCCTATAAGACTACTGTAGATTTCCCTCCGGCTTTTACAAAGATACTTCGCATAAATCATGCAGCGCTCATAGCAATTCCTTCTGTAGGACCGAATATAGCAATCAGAGGGGGGGTGAATGATTGTGCGGAAGCTAAAACCAAATTCTTGATCTATTAAAAGTTTACCCCAAAATAGAACCAAATAATTGCCTCGTTTTCGAAAAAAAAAACAGAATGATAGAGGTTTGGTAAAACGCAAATTCCCGGAGATCTAACCGTCCGATCGATCTGAAATTTGGACACAAGAAACTAGATTCCAATACGAATCAAACCCAAAAAGAATCAGCTCAATCGGACTTACGGATCAAAAGTTATGACCTTCGCAAGCTTACTATTCCAGAAGATGGCGAGAATAAATCTAACTAGAATTGTAGCTCGCCGAAAGATTTGATGAACTTGATCTTTATTTCTCCTTTCTTTTGTCTAAAGTACTCCAAACAAAAGAGTACAACCCTAAAGCTTGCTCAAAGCTTGATTGCCTTCAACAGGAGGCAACCCCTCTATTTAAAGAAGGCAAACACACCTAATCCTAGAAGGAGTCCTAATCCTAGAAGGATTCCTAATCCTAAAAGGATTCCCACTCCTAATCCTAGAAAGAGCATGTATTCAACACAACTCCACTTGGCCCAACCTGGCCGAGTACAACTCTTGCACGCCGTATGGCAACCCTACCATACTCACGTGACTAACACTTTGCACGCGAATGACCTCATGCCATTCTCACGTGACTAACCATTCTTCATGTGCACCATTCTCTTAGCCCGAACGTCCCGCATGACATCCTTGACCACCAAGACCTCGGTTCCTCTCGAATCTAGTCCCGAACCTCGGTTCCTCCATGAACCTAGTTCCATCCGTCATCGACCACATTCGCCCTCGAGCAATACTTGCACATGAACAAACCACAAAACGATTCCGAGCACAAGTCCGCGACTTGACTCACATTAAACCATGCAACCACTCACAGGAGTGCATTGCATTAAATATTCTAAGAACACGATTTCAAAACACGAACAAAAACCTTTGCAAAAATCAAAAAGCTTTTCAAATAATCAAACTGATTTCAGATCTTTTTAAATAAAGAAACCAAAAAATAAATCTTGTCGAAATATCAAACAGGTTTCAAATCTTTTTCAAATACTCATCATCAAAATCAACTGGATCAAAAATAACGATCCTTCACCTTCGTTATCAAACCCTGTTTAATTCCCGAGTTCCAAACAAGGTCGAGTCAGATTCTGACGATTATCGTTCTTTCTAAATTGAAAGCTAAGGTCGCAACTCATAAAAAAAAGGCATTTTGAGACGCATATAGTGTATGCACATACATACTCTCGAAATGAAATGATGCGAGCTCGGTCTAATTAAGCAGGTCAGGTCGAGACCGACACCGCCCAGCAGAAGCTAGGACTGCTAGCACGGCGCACACAATCCCAATGTGCGTGCTTATTATCCTTTTATTACATCCGGGAAGCTTGAGAGCTTCTCAAGCTATCCACCTGTATCTCGTCATTTTTTGCGAAAAGCCCCTTTGGTCATTCAAATTACGGATAGATTCCTACAAAATTACGAAAAAGTCCTTCATGATTTTTTGTGAGGGCAAGAAAAACTTTTCCAAGTCACGTTTGGGTCTCTCGCTCGTTACTTTACGGAAAAAACCTCGCATTAAATACAAATCGCGAACGAGGTCTTTTCTACTTTTTTGGGATAGCGGTTAGGTCCAAAAATATAACAAACATACCCTCGGCTTTTACATCCAGATCATTTCTCCGTTTTCTCAAAAAATTTATTTTTATCAACAGAAATATATATTTTTTTTCAACACAATCTCTGGTATCTAGAGATCGATCTTTGGATGCGGCCCATGATATTAGGGAGCGCTACCGGAGCGTGCGTGCAGCACGCACAGCGCAGTGAGCAAACCGAGAAACCGAGGAGCCAGGAGAGAGATCGAGAGAGAGATGGCACTGCATTGGCATCGTCGATTGGCTTCGCTAGCCCCCCATTGGACGGTCCAGGATGGATGATAATGGGAGATCGATCGATGCTGTGCATGCAGTCCAGATCATGACACAGCTAGTGGAACGGTACTGCATGTGGGGCCCGCGGCGACAGGGATAGGTATAGAGAGAGAGAGAGAGAGATGTGTGGTGGTACTCGTACCGGGCCGTGCTGTGCGTTGCAGACTTGCAGGAGATTTTAAGAGAGAGAAGGGGCGTGCATGTGTGTTGTGCGCACCGGGCCGCACCTGCAACTACAGCCTGCATGGCCATGGCATGGCATGGCGATCGATCGCACGGTTAGAGAGAGAGAGAGAGAGAGAGAGAGAGAGAGAGTGTGTGGAGCTCGCTAGCTAGCCAGAGAGTAGTCCGTGTTTTGCGGCACAATGTGGCAGCATGGGTCAGGCCTCAGGCCTGTACGTACGTGACGGGGACCCAACTCTACACTGCCCTACCTAGACGTGCATGCAAATTCTCTCTCATCTTTGATCCCCCCTCTCTCTCTCTTAACTGCTCTTCTTCTCCACCTTTCTCTCTCTTTCATTCTCCCCCGGGTTATATACGAAGCTGATCGATCAGTGGCATGCTTGCTGGCTAGCTCAAGCTGCATGCGCCGTGGCAGAGACTGGTTACGTCGCTGTCCTGCCGCGCGGGGCCACCCATGGGCAGCCGCATGCGTAGCAGAGCGCTTGTCTCTTCTGGTCTTCTTCTCCACTTCGGCCGGCCTTCCCGCACGCACATGCACACCACCACCCAGCTGCTATACACAATTACCTTCCCACAAATTTTACGGTTAATAGTGTCGATTCCTGCATGCATAACAAAATTTTCTTACATTAAAAACAGGGCATTAAATATTTTCTAAAAGAAAATATGTGACGGACCGCCTTTTTTTAGGGGCAGATCCGAGACTCGCAACCGTTACCCAGGACGATTAACGGTTGGAAAACAAGAGCACATTTGCCAGGCAAAAGCGAATCCAACTCTTTTTATTCAATATAGGGCCTAACGGCCAGGGTTTTTACAAAAGAGGGCGCAGCAGGGCCCGAAGTACATTACCAAAACACCGCACAGGAAGGCCTGAGCAAAAGACCAAGACCTAAAACCAAACAAGATCGCCATCTACGACCTCCTGGAACGCTCCAGCTTCTTCAAACTCTGAAAGGGGCGGGGGCAAGGGTGAGTACGGGAGTACTCAACAAGTCGTACGGAACCACTGAATACCATATGCAGGGGATTATCCAAAGGATGGAAGTAGGGTTAAGTATCTGGATGCAGTTTTATTTTCAATTCATTTTACATTTGAAGCACAGACCACAAATAATAGTAAGGGGGTTTCACAATTTCACAACACTTTACCACATTATCCAAATTCCGAAAACAGTAGCTTGAGCTTAGTTACGGGCATCACCCCAGTTCAAACTTAACTTCATTAACCGGAAGTACGGCGTATTCGAATACCATCATTAACTCTGCAGAGGTGCTCAACTTTACCCACAAGATATCAACGACCGTTAATGCCAAGCGCTAACAAACATGCAACTTAAATGCATGCGTCGGTCGAGATTATCACAAGACTTCGCTTAATCATTCCTCGTTCTTTAGTTGTTAACCGATAGGTATAAAGCTATCGTGGACCCACATAGTCCCCATTAGCACCTACCGCTGTGAGAACCAAGAATGACACCACCGAATATTCTTGTTCCACCTCTCCTCAGATACTTCCTGCCGGAAGGCTGATCCCTATCCTCCCACGAGAATAGTTACTACCGTAAGTCGATTATTAAATCAGAATGACTAACCTCTTGAGCTATGTCGGATACGGGTCCATCGACCAATCCGACTGCGTGGTTGAACGGAAACTAAGTTCTTTACTTTGCTCAAGGGGTTTCATTATCCTTACATCGCCAAAGATCAAGCCTCCATTCACCACTTATTCCGGCATCCCACTCAACCGGTCATCACCAAATCAAGGCATCAATCATCAGTAGGGATCGGAGTTACATCCACTCCGGATTTATCCGATTCGCCCCCAAATCAGAGCACTTTCACAAACACCCGAATCCGAGATTCGACAGCACTTTATTTTATTTTCAAAGCATTTGAACTAACCTATAGGAATAACAGTAATTTATTTAATAATACCAACATCTAGGGTTACAAAGGATATAATAAGGTTCAATATATTCAAGGAGGTTTCAGTAAGCAGTTTCGGCATTACCTAGGTATCATGTCATTCTAAAATACTGTTTCAATAATTCAACATACAGTAAAGTAATGCGGTATAAAATAATTACTACTATAGCATGGCATGATAGGATCAACATGATCAAAGGGGTACGGCTTGCCTTGCTCGGCGATCGGATCGGCTGAACTGTCGTTGATGTAGTCGTTCGGGGCTCCTGTCGGGTCCAGCGTCTGCTCCGGGATCTGCGTCTGTTCCTGGAACTGTCCAACGTTCGGATCTAGCGCGACAAGAACGAACGACAATAAAGAAACGAAAAACAAAAAGAAACCGAAACGAAAACGAAAACGAAACCGAACCTGCCGAGAGAGAACGAAGGGCGAATTGGGCAATTCGGAATTTTGGGAACTCCGGATTGAGGAACGGAGGGCATTTTTGGACTCAGGGGATCGAAACGGTTCGGGTAGTGTATTTGGTGGATTTCTGGGGCTCACGGAATTTTTCGGGATTTTCTGGGGATTTTTCTGGATTTAAATCGATTTTTCGGATTTAATAAACGAATTAAAATCCGAAAAATCAATTAGAAAAGGAAACGGCCTGCGGGCCGAACGGCGTTGGGCCGTAACAGCACTGGGCCGTAACGGCCCACGGCACACGCGGGCGAGGCCGGCCCAGGCTGGGCGAGGTAGGGAAACCCTAGGGTTTCCCCGCAATGGCCAGCCGGTACGCGGCGGCGCGCGCCGGAGAGGACGGGAGACGGGGAGAGGAGCTTCACCGGCGAGGGGTGGAAGCGGGCGAGGAAAAGAGGGCTGGTCGCGTGGCTTTTATAGCCGCCATGGCGAGCAACAGCGACCATGGCCATGCCGCGGCGAAGTAGGCGAAGCGCAGCGCGGGCGGCGCGCGGCGGGCGCGAGAGGCAAGGCCGCCAGCGCGCAAGCGGAAGCGGCGAGCGAGCGCGAGGCGGGGACCACGGCAACGCTGCAGACGGCAAGGCGGGCGCTGGATGGCGGGCAGCCGACGCCGGAGGAGGAGGAGGCCGTGGCCAGTGGGATACCGGGCCGGGAACGGAAAACGGGCCGAAGGCCCAGAGGAAATTGGCCCAAAACCGAAAACGAAAACCAAAATAAACAAAAGCAAATTCAAATCTCCAAATTCAAAACTTGAACCTGAAAATTTGAACAAACTCCAAATAAATTCATTTTGAATTTTTGGGTCGTTTCAAAATATTTCAAGAAAAAAAATAGCAACAAAAAAAAAAACATTCTATCTACATATATATACGAGCCACACGTACGTGTGTCTATATATACACACAAAAGAAGTATATATAGTGATTGACAGGTAAGCCCCACGGTAATATATATCCGGTGATGTTTGGTTAATTACCAAGCGCGAAATTAAAGGCCTGCACTTACGTATACGGCTCTAAATTACAGTCATATTTTTATGTATATGCATAGCATTTTAATTTCTTCTACACTGGATCTTCCTTTCCTTGTCGCCATGCATTGTCGAAAAAAAACGTTCATGAGGATTGCACCATCAATCATTCCAATCCATATCGTTCGTGCATGCATCAACATTAATCGGAGGAGATACAATACAGTCGGTGTTACTGTCTCGCACCCTCTCGGACAGCGACGCGATCGACGACGTTTACGTGCTGATATGTATACCAATTACGCACATGTACATGTGCATGCAATGATGCAATGCACGTACGTGGCATATATTAAGAGAGTGGATTAAAAGAATTCGTGATACTCATCGCAACGCAGATAAATGATTTAAAACTTATGAAACTTATCAGTTTCAGTGCTGGTTTCATGAGTTTCAGTGTTTAGTTTCATCAGTTTCATGTTTTATTAGTTTTTAGTGCTAAGTTTCATGAGTTTCAGTGCAAAAAATCATAAGTTTCATGAGTTTCAGAGGTATACCGTTGCAACGGTATACCGTTTTTTAGTTTTTCTGTATATTAATTGGCCTAAAAACCAGTGTTGCAACTCCGTAACTATGAGAGCTACTACCTAATGCTATACTGTTAAAAATGATATACCAACGGTTATAGCAAATTAAGGTCCATCAAATTTCATGTTTTGTTAAAATTTTAGTGAGTCTTATGTTTCATCAAAAATTTCAGGTTGATGCTTCAGCCAAATTTCAAAAGGTTTCAGCCATGTTTCAAATGAGATTCAAGCGTGTCTCAGAGAATTTTAAGCAAACTTCACGGAGATTCAAGGAAAATTTGAAACATAAAAGTTTAAAAATTATGGTGAAAGGCACCACACAACGATATCCCGTTAGGAGGTCTTCGAACAGGGATAGAATGTTTCATTTAAGCATCAAAATTGAAAACTCAATTTTTAGAATTGAAACACCGTCAAGTTTCATCCATGTTTGAGGCAAAGTCTAGCAAAATTCATATTATTTCGGTAAATTTTGGAGAAGTTTCATACAAATTTTGGTAAGTTTCAAAGAAGTTTAAGTTTCAGTTGGTTCGGAAAGTTTTATCAATGTTTTTGCTAAGTTTCATAGAAAATCTAGATGAACACAGATGGAAAGAAGGTTTCAAGCAAGTTTCAAAAGCTGAAACCTCGAGTTTCCATGTGAGTTTAGGTTTTAGAAACTAAATCCTTGGGTTTCAAACATGAGATTGAATCGAGTTTCAAAACTGAAACTTTGTTTTATCAAGTTTCATATATGAAACTTTTGCTCCAGAACACGTTTAAAATGTATGAAACTTGATATTTCAAAACTGAAACATTTGTTCTCATATATGAAACTTGATATTTCAAAAAAAAAGTTTAAAATGTGAGTTTCGGACAATTTCAACACAAATTTCAGCCAATTTGCATAGGAGTTTTCAAAGTTTAAATGAGTTATTGCCAAGTTCCAGAACACATTTGCCAAAGCATTGTAGATGTTTCAAAAATTCAACTGTTTTTTTTAAATTGCCTTACCCAGTGGACTCACCAGGCTGATCGCCTGCTCCGCATCCGCGGCCACTCTCGGCCCATGACCATCGATCGCCACTGTGCATGTCCCTATTGTATCAACTGCTCGATCGCCATCTGCTGCCTTGCCTGCCTACCTATTGGCTTGTGGCTGGCCGTCATTCTCGATTGCACGCGGCGCCTAGCAGTTAGCAGATAGTTTAGATTTGTGAATGATATTCTCGTGGAGTATAACATTAGCAAGAAGTCGAGAAAATGTGGTGCTAAAATTGTATAGTCCAAAACTCCAAATAGTTTGGTCAGTATAGGCCCTTGAGAAAAGTTTTGGGAGTAGTGAATTGCATAAACGTGACACTTCCAGAACATGCGATGACTACTTCAGCCAAAGCATTTTATGTGTGTTATGAGATGGACATATGTTGTTTTCCTAAAGTGAATTGCGTATTTCTCAATAATTGGTTCAAATCGCAACATTCACATTAGGAAATTCAATGATCCTTGCATTGTACAAGATGACATATTTCATTAATTGTCACTACTTTGATAGTGTTATTCAATTATCCTTACCTTATTTCATTGTACAAGATGACATATTTTTGATCTAAATTAATTGAAATATGATTTGGTAAAAATAGACGACATGGAAAAGCTGTTAGAAGCTAAATAAAAACTCGAGGTGGAGATCGAACAACTGAAGGGCAAGTCTGAGATAACAGCAATACTTATATCAGAAAAACTAAAAAACGGTATACCGTTGCAACGGTATACCTCTGAAACTCATGAAACTTATGATTTTTTGCACTGAAACTCATGAAACTTAGCGCTAAAAACTGATAAAACATGAAACTGATGAATCTAAACACTGAAACTCATGAAACCAGCACTGAAACTGATAAGTTTCACAAGTTTCATGGCTATACCGTTGCAACGGTATACCGTTCCCTAGTCATTCTCTACTTATATTAGACTATGCATTTAGAGGGTATGGATGCATGTGTTGTATGCAAGTATTTACATCATTGCCTTATTTTGCAGTAGCTAGTTTGTGTTATTGCTCTACGACCGCTTCACCTCCTCCCTTGGATTTGTTGCATTTTCGTTGCGTTCCTTGGTTATTTGTTGGTGCTTATGATGGGGATTATGGTTTGATGTCCTTTTTATCTAGAACTAAGGGGTGCAGAGTCAAATGGGTGAAAATTAGGGGCTTGATGCCTGCATTCAGTACCTTTATTTGATATGAGGTCATTGCTTGTGATTTCAGTACCCTCAGAAGCCCTTTTGCTCTCGTTGAGAAACTCCTCTGATGCTTGTGGTATAGATATTGCCATCTCATGTGATTTCTCAGTGTTTTCCTCATCAAGAATCAACCCATGGAAATAATATGCAGCAGCCTTGTAAAAAAATAGACCAATAACATTAGTTTAAGTCTATAAAAGGAAAAATAAACAGATATATGTATTAGAAATATGTTTATGTGTAGAGGAGAATGTGTATGATCTGTTCAAGGCTTCAATTTAAATGTTTTATTGATGGTTGCATTCAAATGTTTTTTTCCAATTAAATACATCTGACAAATTAAAGAAGCTCTGTGATACTATCCTTATTTCCTTAACCTCTTAAACAATAAGTCATAGATATGGTTACTGATAATATAAAGAAGCCAAAGCCGAGCTTATAGAGGTAATATAAAGCCAAAGCCAAATCAATGCTAAGCTAGATTTAATTCGATTTGGTTACTGATAATATACCATACTATTGCTTTTGTAGAGATTAAGAGATACTGGAGACCAATCGGTTTTTGGTGTCAAACAAATGAGTACTGAACTGGAGTTGTAGAACTTCAGAGAGAACCGAAAAGCCCCTATTGCAGAAGCTATGGTACACATGATGGCAAACATGAAAAATCCATAAGGTCCTCTTGTTTTGAACTATGAAATAATGTGGTATTGTCGTATCATATTTTGTCAATGTAGTGTCACTTGACTTTATTATTAATATTTGCTCATCTTGAATGCAATAACTTAATAGTGTCTTGCTTGCTAAGTACTTCCTTGCATCTATGAGAGCAAATGTTGATGGATTCTAAGGCAAAATCCAATTCCATCCATAGTTCGTCCTAAGAGTTGCAATATTAATTCCGATTTATCTTTTCACTTCATTCTCTCGCCTCCGAATGAGAATACCATAGGTAATCTATTTTCACTCTAATTTTGCGCAGAAATAGAATTATTTCGGTGGTTCTCTATTTCATGAAATTTGGAGTTGATTAAGTCATCGTATGCCCGATGACTAAATCAACTCTTTATTTGACGGAATAGAGAAGCATGTATATAATCCTGTTCCTGCACAATACCAGAGTGAAAATAGGTTGCCTATGGTATTTTCATTTGAGGTTGAGGATGGAGTTGATGGATAGATCATATGATGAAAACTTTAGGATGAACTGTGGATGGATTGGAATTTGCCTTAGAATCTATCAATATTTGCTCTCACAGATGCTTGGAGGTATATATATCTATTAGAGACGGTATATAACCGTGTCTGATTTTAATTTTCACTGATAGTTCGAAAATTGGCTGTGATATGCCGTTGTTATCACTGACACATGTTTACATACGGTTTACAAAACCGTCTATGATGAGATTTTAAAACTGTCTGTGATGAACATTTGTATAGTAGTGACCCGGCCTTTTTGGTAGTTTGAGAAAGAGAAAGATCGTGTTAATCGGCAAGACCGCACATATGTGGCAATTGAACGAACAGATGGAGGGCAGGCGTATCTAGAACGCAGGCATGAATACTATAGAAAATTTCACGGGTTTTTGTTAGGAACAGCGTAATCTATACAATAACCATATGCGAGGCTCAGCATTCCAAACGGGGCCTGGCTAATCAAGATCAATCGAAGCGCCCGTGAACGAAATTACCTACCGAGCTACTACCACAAACTAGCTACTGACGTTTCATTAAAAGAAATTTAAACTTGGTGAGTAGTACAATGGAGAAAAGAAAACTTTTTAGCTAAATATGTAGGGTTCATGGAATCAGAATTGGTGGCAACAAGTGGGACCAGATGCATGGATGGAGCAGAGGGGGAGGAGCAAAGCAACAAGTATCAATCGCAATCAAGGGAGATGAGACCTCCCTAGAAAAAAGAAGGCCGGCCGGGCTGGTCGCATGCCATGTCTGGTCCCCAGCAATGGTGGCAACGGGCAATGGCAATATGGCATAGTGCAGTGCAGTGGCTTGGCTGTACCTTCCCTTACCTTACCATCGTAACAGCGTGTGCGTGTGTGGTTCCAGCTGCATCTCCATTTCATGGCATGGGGGGTTCAACTCATACGTACAACCTTTACTTGCATGCTAGCAACGTATACTCGCTGGCTCCCTTTGTTGCCCATCTCTCTCTCTCTCTCTCTCTCTCTCTCTCTCTCTCTCTCGATTCTTGGGGATTCTTTCTCTCTCTATCTCTTTAGGCGTAGAGAGAGTAGTCTGAAATGAAATCAGATGATGGCATGGCAGTGGCTGGGAGAGTTGCAGAAGTGGTCGCACTGCGCTGCATGCCGCTGCGGCTGCATTGGATGGCCGGGTTGGACGCGTCTCATCTGGGAAATCTTTTAATGCCGCACGCGACTCGTCGCGAAATTTTTTTTACTGTACTAACTTTCCAGTCAATTATTTTTATGAAAATAGTCTTTATAGCAATGAAATTATAGAAATAACCTAATGTCACACTGTCACGCCGCTGAATCGTCCCAGTCCCACGCCACGCCGAAGCAACGCACTTAGGGTGCTCACCGGCCAAAGTAGCCCCTAGGGGCGCTGCACTCATGGTGATATAGTACCGCGAACAGTTTTTTTTTTTTTTTTTGTTGAGAAGCTAGTTCTGAAAAAATAGATTATAATTTTATTATGTTTTATAAATACGTTATAATAGAAAAAAATCGCACGGCAGTTAGTTTTGAAAAAATTAATTTTTTGGGACTACAACAGTGAAGAGTTATACCCTATATAGAAAGACATGAAATGACCTCATAAAATATGAACTAGGAAATTTTCGGATATAAGTAAGAACAGTAAAAAAATATGCAGCGAAATTTTTTTGTACTAACTCGAGTGTTATTTGTATAATTGATTTTTGTTTTTTCACAACCAATCAATAGCATGAAAAATAGTTCGGAGAGAAATGGAATAGCATGACGTGGGAGGTTTTTAATTTGTTTATTTTATTTGCTTCACCGATGTACCAATTAATCAACCGTTTTAAAATTAATCTGGTTTAGTGATTAGTACAAAAGTTATTTAATGTTAGTCCACAGTTTAAAAATTTTTTGGGTTTAATGATGAGTAGCAAAAAGTAAAATTTTAATCAACAGTTTATTAATTTTTTTTGTTGACTAATGTACCACAAAATTGTGGAGTTTGAATCGACAATATTTGCATTTTTTGTTTAGCAAAAAATTAAAATTTGAATTGATAGTGTAATAATTGCTTTGTTGACTGATGTACTGAAAAATTGTAGAGTTTGAATCGACAGTTTTTGAAAATTTTTTTGTTGATCTACTGCAAAATTAGGCAATTTAAATCAACATTTTTTGATTCACTGATGTAACGGAAAACTGTGGAATTTTTTAATTGATAGCTGTTGCTTTTCTTTTTTTTTTTGGTTGAATTCCAACTCCAGCCGGGGCAAAAAAAAAAAGGCCTTTTCTTCACTCCTTGTTTTGCAAAAAGAGGAGAGAGATGAAACGTGCAGTACAAGTTAGGCACTATTTGGATCACAGAAATTTTTTCTTAAATCGTTCCAAAATTAAACTGTTTCATATAATATTTCTGCAGACCTTTTGACTCGAGGGCGAGAGGATACATAGGAGCATTTTATCATAGGTGTAAGGTTTTCCACAACAAATCAGATACATACAAGCATTTTTGTGCTAATAAGTAGGGGCTTCATGTAAGAGCGGTGATAGGCTGAACGTAACCTCCTCCCTTGCTGCACCGTGCACCGTGATGGTCGCTCGTCTGTTCATTTGTCACCCACTCCGAGCCGAAAGATGGAAACAAAAGCAGATACATTTGCCAACTTTTTATCCACAACAAAATCATAGGCATCAGCCACAGCATGCACTTTTCTGTGCCTCCACATCTCCTTGCCTCTCACTGCGCCATGATAAGACCCATATCCACGGCAAGCAGCCATGGAAGCAATCCAAGCACCTGCAATGGCTCCATGATTAAAGGGATTGCATTGCCTCTGAGCTGCAGCAGCATCCACAAGTCCAATCTATAGCACTCATTCGTATGCCTTCCAATGCGGCGCAGTGGAAAGAAGAAGGGGCAGGACCCAACTGGGTCAGCCAGTGGTAGATCCAATCACGAGAGTTTCGCAAACAAGTCCACGGAAATAGGTCCCTGGCACCCAGGCGCATGCATCGCAAACGCGGCTGCATACATAGGATATGGAAAATGGGCGGTGGCCCAGTTCACAACGCAATGCCATGCTACAAGTCTTATTAGGTTCAACAACACGACTCCATTGAGTCCCCAACAGCAAGCGCACATAGGACATAGCATAAGACGGGCGACAAGTCACGTCCGCTACCAAGCACAGCGAAACTAGCAATACAACACACCCCAGAGGGTTACTCAAACCAACTTGATCCGACCAAGAAAGAAGCTAGAGTCAGATAGATGGAAGGAAACATTGGGGCGATAAAGCGAGATGAGAGTAGCACCCGTCTGTCAGTCACTGCGGGCAGGAGACCCATCGGCAGACCTGGAGCGGGATCCAGGAGGCGATCCTGAGGATTGCCTGGGCGACCTCCGATGTGGAGGGGATCTGTCGCTGTCAGGTGGCAGCGACCTCCTGTGAACATAAACCATTGTTAAGAGCTTTCACCATATGATCAGAATATTACTCTACCGGTCATTTTATGATACAAGTAGATGTATATTGCTGAAGTAATGCACAAAAAGACCAAAAGTATGCAGCATGGATTAGAGTGCTCCCCCCCCTGATCTAACAGTGAACACAGCCATTCATTTCTTTACTAGAATACCGTATGGTCGAGTCTACGGTATGCAGTATAAACTTGTTACAGACAAAATTTGAATGTGGAAAACAGCTTTGTTAGAGAGGAATGAAAACAGATCTAGCATGCTGTAATCCAATTTCGTCAAATGAGATTCTGAATAACAAGTTACTGTTTTTGGTGAATAATTGCCAAACTGAACTTAATGTGACTGATGATAAAGTGAACAAAAGGTTAAAGGGACAAATAACAAGACCATAATTAGCTCTGGAGTTCTATAAAGAAATGAAGGCAGATAGCAGAGTCATGCAGTAGCAATGAAACACTAGAACTTACTTCTCATAAGCATTATCAGCATCACGTTGGTCACCATCTCTACTGGCAGGAGAGTAGGATCTCCGCTTCTTGTCATCTTCATGTTCTTTTGGTTGATGCCTGGGAGATTTTGTGCGATGTGACTCCTTTCTCCGTGGGGAAGCAGAGTAGTCATCTCGCCGTCTTGGAGCAGGAGAATATGACCTTTTAAAAAAAATAGTTGAACAGTGTGTCAGGATCTCAGGATTCATGATTCGAAGGTGAATAGCTTTAGGAACATTATATGTCAACCAAAACTATACCAAAAACTATTATTGGTCTACCTTGACTGAGGACGGCCTCGATAGCGAGGGGAGCGGGAGTGGGAACGAGAACGAGACCTCCCTGTATGAAAGATGAGAGGCTATCAACAGTTTGGTACTGCAACAAGAAACTTGCAAAGAACTTCAAATATTCAAAAACGAAGAGTTCAAAGCAACCGCAGATTTCACCCTGATAGTGCTATTCTGAAATCTGAAATAGTAAGTTATGCACACTGCATAAAATAACGTACATATGGGGTCTTATCTAATCGTAACTTTAGATAGCAGCAGCAGTGGTGGTGGATCCATAAGTTTATGGGTGGAAGTGCACATATATGTTGAATTGTCTTGTAGGCACTTTGTTGATTGAACTTCTATATCATGGATATGACGGCGTTGCCTAGGCGACGCCTACGTGTCCCGGCGGCCGGAGGGGAACGCCGAGATCCAACGCCTCGACTGGAGAGCGTTAGGCGACCCCGCCTAGACGCCTAGTCGAGGCAGCGGGCGACTAGGTGTCCACTCTAGCGGCGCCGCTGCTCTGCTCCCTCTTGCCTCTGCTGCTCCCTTTGTTGCTGCTGCTACTGGTGCTCCCCCTTTGTTGCTGCTGGTGCTGGTGCTACCCTAAAATAAGTGGTTGGTAGATCAAACTCCAAGTGCCACCGTTGCCGAGGCTAGCGATGTTGCAGATGCATATGATCCATCCAAGGATCGAAAGCAGAAGGCCAAGTCGAAGGATCCGGGTGGAAATATGGATTTTGGCCAAACTTGACGAACAAGGATATGGTGCAATGTGTACTTTGCGGAAAGCAAATGCATTCGGGTATCAAGAGCTTGAAGCAGTACCTTGCCGCGAGTTTTGGGGATGTTCAAAAATGTCCCAAAATCACCACGGTGATAATGAGAGAGATGCAAGATTACATGAAGAAGACTGCAAGGAACAAGATAGTTAATTTAGATGATGATCATGGTTATCACGGCGACAAGGCGAGGCGAGGCGCCAGCCCACCGCCTGGACGGCTAGGCGAGGATTAGGCGAAAGTCAGAAAAGGGAAAAAAAACAAGAGGAAAAGGAATAAAATCTGGATTTTTTCTCTTTTTTTCGGCCCAAGCCCAGCCGCCCCCTCCCTAACCTAACCCTAACCTACCCCCAACCTGACTCTCTCCCTCACTCATTCCCCCTTCCAAGCGCCACTCCCCCTCCCGAGCGTCGCCTTCCCCTCTCTCCTGCTCTGTCCCCCGCTCTCCCGCCGGCTGGCCTCCTCTTCCCCCGCCGCGCCATCGCCCCTCCTCCCACGTCGCGTCGCTGCCCACCACTCCTCCCGCAAGCGCCGCCACCCGGTTCTCCTCCTCCCGCGAGTGCTACCGCCCGCCACGCCTCCTTTCCCCCAGCCAAGCAAGGCGAGTGGCCATAGCATGCGGACTCCAGCAATTGGACGCCTAGGCGATGCCTTAATAACCAGGATGATGATAAAGAGGAAGGTGAAAGTGATGATGTTTAGGAGGTTGAGGTTAAACAACAAGCGTCCTCGAAGGCGTCATCTTGTCATCCAAGTTCTAGGACAGCTGCCAAGAGGAAGCAATATGCTATTATGTGCAAACCGATGGCCAAATTAACCAAATCAATTTCTTCCATAATAAAAAAGACACCCGAAGAGGTGATCCAGGAAAGGCATTCCAAGCAGTTGTCCAAAACCTCCATGGAGCAATGTACAAGGACCAAGGAAGAAAAAGAGAGTGTGGATATGCATGTTGTTAATATCTTTTATCAATGTGGCATACCATTCAATGCTGCAAATTCTAGGAGCTTTGAAATTATGATGGAGTCAGTTGGACAATTTGGGCATGGGTACAAGCCTCCTAGTTTTCATGCGTTAAGGGTGCCTTGGCTTGCTAAGGCAAAGAATGACATGAAAGCATTAAGGGAGAAGGAAGAGTTTGGTTGGAGACAATACGGCTTCACTCTAATATCAGATGGATGGACTGATAGGAGGGGGAGACACTTGATAAATTTTCTTGTCAATTGTTCAGAAGGGACTTTCTTCTTGGAGTCTGTACTCTGTAGATGCATCCTCTCAGTCGGCTGTTGCAAGGATATTAGCAGATTTGCTTGAGAAAAAGATTGTGGTCACCGATAATGGTGCCAACTTAAGGCTGCAGGTAAGTTTCTTTTCTTTGGCAATAAAAAACATTCTACCTCATGCTGCAAATTGTTTGAAACTCAATCTTTTTCTTTTGCAGGTAAAATTCTTATGGATAGATTTCCTACTCTCTCTTGGACCCCTTGTGCTGCATATTGCTTGGACCTTATTTTGGAAGACATTGGAAAGATGAGTGAGTTCAAGAAGGCCATCAATCAAGCCAAGCATGTGACTATCTTCATTTATAGGCATGGGAGGCTTCTCAATGAAATGAGGGAGAAAACAGGAGGGAGGGATTAAGTGAGACCCGCAACCACTTGGTTTGCCACTTCTTCTCACTTTGCAGAGTTTATATATGCATAAGGATGCTTTGCAACTACTCTTTGTTAGTGAGGATTGGACTAGGTCTAGATTGGCACTCCCGGAGGCGGGGAAGAAAGTTTGTGATATTTTGCGCTCTCTGTGGTTTTGACATGCTGTGGAGGATTGCATAAGATCATCCTAGCCTTTGCTAATTGTATTGAGGATTGTTGATGGGGATGAGAAGCCTGCCATGCCGGAGGTTTTAGCAAGTATGGATTATGCTAGTAAAAAGATAAGGAGGTATTTCGGAAGCAAACCTAGGGTACTAAAGAAGGCAATGGGCATTATTGAGGGGCGGTGGGTGCATCAAATGGAGCAAAAGCTACATTGGGCTGCATTGTTTTTGAACCCAAACAAGTTTTTCGACATCAAAGAAAAAGACATTGACTATGCTTCCAAGCTTTGGATCGCATTCAATGATGTGCTTGAAAAGATGATTGATTGTGATGATAGTTTGCTTAGAAAGATAAGTGACCAAGTGGACGACTATGAGAAAATGAGGAAGAGCTTTGGAAAGCAATCAGTTGTGATGCAACAAAAAATAAAGAGCCCTGGTACGTACTAAACTTCTATTCTAAGCTGATTCAATTTTAAACATTCTAAGTTTCTAGCATAGATACGATGTTTTACATTTTAGTTGATTGTTGGGATGCTTTCGGTAGCCTTGCTAGAGAGCTTCAAAAGTTTGCAAGACGCATCCTCAGCCTTTTTCCTTGAAACATTCTCAGTTTATGAAGACTATTATTTCGTTGCTACATTAAGTATTCACTATTCAATATATTAGTATATTAGTATATTTGCTGTTACATTTTATTTGGTTGCCTAAGCGTCCAGGCGCCAGGGCACCGTGATAACCATGTTCTATATACACTGATGTTTCTTCGGAAGGCACTACTCAATATTAGTCTTGAATAATTGTACTAGTTACGAGAATTGCAACAACACAAATGGATCAAGAATTTCATGCTCTACTCGTTAGTTACACAAAACAAGAATTATATGAAAGCTTGGAGAAATCAGTCACTTTCCAACAGATCAGTCTCACACCCTGCCATGTAGAGGAGAGCCAATTCACTATTTGCCACAAAAGAGGGGAATAACATAGTGGGATAGAAAACAAAGGAAACTACATACAAAGTCCTAAACGTTCTATCTATATACAAGGTCTAACTTGAGACAAACAACCTAACTCTCAAGGGTACATCAGCAATTTTCAACACTTTTCGTGGTGACTACCTGGGATGATATAAAATTAGTAATGTAAGAAATTGCCAACAGCAACAATGACAAAAATGAGATTGTACATTTTCCTCGTAGAAAGCAAAAACGAAGCATCCAGAATTCCAGGTGCGCAATTTGATTGGTGCAGGATCATATTCAAGAATGATGTATAAACTAGTAATGTAACAAATTACCATAATGGGAAGAACGTCGCCCTTCATGACCAGAATACCCCCTGAAAAGCAAAAACCACACAAAGTCATTTCAAATAAGCACACAACAGAAGGAAGAATGTTCACAACAATAATGGAAATAGCATACCTTACTCTAGATCTAGTGCGCATTTCCTCTGGCCTTTTCCGAGATTCAGCAGCAAGAACCACAGTTATCTCCCGGCCAAAAAATACCTGGCGATTCATGTGATATTGGGCCTCGGAGGCGTCATAAGGGTCGACAAACTCGACAAATGCAAATCCACGCGGCTCCCTGTGTATGTCGATTTAATTAGATGAAGTAGGACAAGGGAAATTAATGAAATAACAAACAAATAAGAGGGCATGAAGTGTTCATAAATATTGTTTGTGCCTGTCATGTTACAATCACAGTTCAAAATTCAGTGTGCCCTTTATGATTCTCGGTGAAGCACAGTCAAAAACTTACTAACATTGCCATCAAAAGGGAAGCAAGTGATGCAAAAGGCAACAAGATGTCCAGGCTATAGTATATGAATTTCTTGTATAACGACTACGTACGGTGATCCTCGTAAAGAGCATCTTTGTAAATCATTTGCTTCAAGTTCCCCAATGTTTGAAAAGTACTTGAAATCAACTTCGCTCCATTTTATCTTCTCATGGACAACCCAGTACAACTCTCTTATCTTCTCTTCGTGAAATTAATTTTCTCAATGAATCAAATCTTGTCTTCATAGAGGAACTTCTTCATTCGGACAAGACTCTATCTTGCCAAGCAAATGAATTGTTAGGAATATTAAAACCATTCTTCAACAAATCAAGGGCTCGTATTTACTTCAAACCAATACAACCCTGGTAATCATTTCAGACAAAAGAAGTAACTAACTCACACAGGACAAGGATGAATGAGCAGGAGAAAGTAAAATAGAGATTTCCAGATTAGTGCATTGCATATTCTAGTGACAGGAATTAATCAATGATATACAACAGCAGACTAAAAATTATTAGAGCATTTTGATGGAGCTTAAATGCACAAAGGTGATTGCAAAGATCGAAATCACGCTAAAGCTGGAAGATGCTCACAAGTTTCCTTTGTGAAACAAAGGTTATATTTTTGGTCTAATCCATAACTTTAGAAAAGTTTATGAGATTAAGCTGCAACAGCGCAGACAAGCATTCAGACTATCTACATTTCCCATAATGTGACTTAGGCCCTGTTTGTTTGCCCTATGGATTATATAATCCAGCTTATATAAATTAATGTGGCCAACAAACAACCTAAATTATAATCTAGATTATATAATCCAAAGCAGCAGATTATAATAATCTATAAGCAGCCATTAGGGTGCTTATCTTTTCATAATCCAGCTTATTTTATTACTACATTCTCAAATACCCTGTAAACTTCAGGTATATTACCCACCATTGCCATTATACCCTGTATACTCAGCACGAATCGTTTTTCTCCCAAACTCGCAACAACTCCACCACATGGATCCGATGGGTATCGTTGGCGGCGCGGGGGAGATTGGAGGCGACCGACCCGGCCCGGCGGAGATCGGACGCGGCGGCCTCGGCGGCCTCGGCGCGGCGGAGATGGGAGCCTGCGGTCTCGGCGCTGCGGAGATGCAAAGCGACTTCGTCGGGGCGACGGCGCAAAGCGACGTCCTCGGGGCGACGGCGCAAGGAGTCGGCAACGGGGCGACGGCACCGGGAGGCAGCCGCCCCATCCTTGGAGCGGAGAGCGGCTACGCCATGGGAGCAGAAGCGCTTGGATGCGGCAATGGATCGTTCGCGCAGAGGGGCGGAATCGGGGCGAGGGCGCGGCGGGTCGGCCTTTTCACGGCGGCAAGGGAGGAGTGGGGTGGCGGCGGCTGAGTGCGGCCTCGCCGGGCGCGGCATGGGAGGACAGGCTGGTCGCTCGAGCGCCTCTGGAAGCGCCGCTGCCGCAAGCACCAAAGAGGCGAGGGGAAGCGACCTCCTCGCAGGTTCCATACAAGCCCCACGATCTAATCCAGCAATTGATCTTGATGGTGTGCATGTTGGTGTCGATGAGGAATCTGAAGACGCGTGCTTGAGCCCTCTTGGAGTCCTTGGAGGAAACTTGGTGAGTAATATTCATCTCAAATATGTACTGTTTTGCTGTGTGCTAATTGTTTGGTATGAATTGCTTAATATCTGGATAGTAGCTGTCAAGATAGGGATTAGTTTGGTATGAAATGTTTTGCTGTGTGCTTGGACTTGTTGCTTTATTTGTTGACAAATCTAGAAAACATTTGGTGTTTACAAATTGGTTCAGTGACCAAGAAATAGGTTTACTGGATACTTTGGTGTTCTGTTTCTCTGCATGTGAGTTGCTTATGCCAATCTCGTGGTGGTAAAGCACTTCTGTGATGTGATTGAGGCTACGATCAAGTTCGTGCTCCATATCCTAATTGATTTTAAGTACACGCAGTTCTGCTAATATATGCTTAACTAATCAATTGGTAGTCCAACTAGTTGTGCTTTGATTTGTCTGGCTAAATGCCTTGAGTTGGATGGATCGATACTTCTTCAGTACTTATGCAACCTTGGTTTTAGGAAGCATGCCCACGTGTAGACATACCTTAGGAAACATCACACAAGTTCTCTTGTTAGTAGTTGATTAATAGTTCAGATGCAAAATAAATACAATAACTAGCTAGTCATCTGCCACAAATAGTTGATTAGTAGTTCAGATGATCAAGCCTTACTAGTACTCTTGATCAGCCGGTAATACTAAACAGCGTATTCTTAGGTTGTGAGCAAAATTAAAACCATTTACAGGTGACTTTTATGCTGTGACATTTAACATACTCTCTCTAATTGAATATGTCTTGTGTCACATCTGTCCGTTTGTAGGTGTAAAACTAGAGTAGTCTTGTAGTCTGTTAGTTCGATGCAGATCATAACTATAAAAATAAAACTAGAGTAGTCTCTAATTGAATATGACTTTTATGCTGCGACTTCTTTATCTATTACTGCCTACCAGTTATTCTACTCCATATCATACCATTCTTGTCATTGTCCTGCTTAGTGCATCTTCCAGTTCTCTTTCGATTTGGCTTAGCTGCTCAACAGTCGACTGAGATATGCTCGATTCATCAATTGACCTGCGACTTATTCATCTTAGTCAACTATATGAACTTATTTCTTGTTGAACCTCTAGCAGCTAGAGTTCTAATGTTAGCACAAGAGACTGTTTCTGGACATGCTTCTTCAAGTCCGGCTTTGATCTCATCTATCACTTTGATGCATCGCACCCCTGAATTTTGAACCTGTGAGCAAGACCTTTTTTTATCTATAGCACTGAATATACCACAAGCTGATCTAGACTACGAATGGTTGAAGCTGAAAGCATGGTTCCTGTTGCCAAGAAAATGCAATTTTCAGAACTGTGCTGAGCTGAACGAAAATGAATGGTTTCGAGTTTTTTGTTGTTTTTTATGCATGCTCTTCGTATCATCCTTTTGTAGCAGATGTTATTGTTGACAACATTTACGCCTTTTTCTTATTCACTTTCTCACTGTTTAATTTATCATACATTTAATATATCATGTACATCAGTTTAAATATGTGTATATATGTCTATATATCGGCCAAATAGAAGGAGAGTTTTGCCAAGGCAGAATGGTCGTCTTCGAACACCACAGCATTTTGTGAGATTTGTGTTGAGGAGGTTCGTGCTGGGAATAGGGCTAATGGAGTTATGAGCATCCGAGGATACAAAAACATAGCTGCTAAGTATTTGCAAAGGACAGGTCTTCGTCACTCAAAAACACAATTGAAGAACAAGTGGGATTTGCTGAAGGGGTTGTACAGCTTCTGGCTAAGCATTAACAAAGACTTAACTGGTCTTGGATGGAATCCAACTTTAGGAACTGTGGATGCAAGTGATGAGCAATGGAAACGTATGACCAAGGTATCATACAGTTTGTGTACTATGTATTCCGAATATTGTGTATGTGCTGTATGTAAGACTTACTGTTTTTTCAATTTTTTCCAGGGACACCCTGAATGGAAGAAGTTAAGGACAGGGCCACCAGAGAATGAAGATTTGATGCAGCAGATGTTTGAGAATATTGCAGTGGATGGCTCTGCTTCTTGTGTTCCAGGTGAAATGCATGGAGATCCTAGTGGAATAGGGGGCGGTGATGATGCTTTTGTGGATGGATTCGAGGCCGCTTTTGGAGAAGATATTGGTGATCCAAAAGAATCACCTGCTGGTAGTGGTACCAATTTGAAGGGATCCTCTTCATTGAAGAGAGGAAGTCCTATTGCAATTTATAGCCCAATGAAGAAAACCAAAAATCCCATGGTTAAGGTTATGAAAAATATACATGCAACCTTGGACTTGAACTGTAACATTGCTAATCAGGTGATGAGAGGTGACATGATGTTCAGCTCAATTAAGGAATGCATGGACTTGGTAGTCGAATGTGGAGCGAAAGAAGGATCAATTTGAACATTTCATGGCAGGACAACTATTTGTCAAAGCTGAACAACGTGGTGTATTCAAGACATTTACTACCAAAGAAGGAAGGCTTCTTTGGCTGAAGAGGTGGTGCGCCAAGGAAGGGTTGATGTAGAAGTTATATTTGGCATTGTTGCATGAATCGTTGTCTTTGTCATGTTGGCATAAAACTTTTTTGTGTCGTTAAGTTTCCATGAACTATGTTACAATGATGGTTACATTATATATGGATTGGTTTCCATGAACTATGTTACAATGATGGTTATATTATATATGGATTGGTTTGCATTAACTATGTTACAATGATGGTTACATTATATATGGATTGGTAGACTACGAATTTGTATCTATGGATCATTTTGCCTGATTGTATACGTTGTATGTTTGTAGATGGATATCAATGGGAATGAGGAGGATGAGGACGAAGCTATTGTTCTTGCACGCAATCGAGTTGACATGATGAGAAATTTTGGAGCCGTGATATCTGCTTGTGGTATGTATTATGCTGAAACTTATTTGAACAAGTCAAGGAGAATACAACCTATTTTATCAGGATATGAATGGGTTATGAGAACACTTAGCGTTCCACAAGATTGTTATGACATGTTCAGGATGAGTAGACCGCTGATTGAGAGGTTACATGATTTGTTGGTCATATACTATGGTTTGAAGTCAAGTTGTAATATGGACTCTATGGAGGCATTGTGTATGTTTCTATGGACGATCGGTTCGCCCCAATCTTTTGTTCAAGTGAAGAACCGATTTGGGAGGTCAAAAGAAACAATTAGTAGGAAATTCAGTGAAGTGTTGCATAGTGTATACCTCCTATCAGAAGCTTTTGTGAAACCTAGAGATCCACAATTCTCAACAATCCACCCTAGACTTCTAGGGGCACGGTTCGAGCCTCATTTCAACAATTGCATTGGTGCAATAGATGGTACTCATATACCGGTGGTTGTGCCATCCACAAAAATAGTCCAACATGTGGGTCGCCATGGATTTCCAACTCAGAATGTGTTAGCCATATGTGACTTTGATATGATATTCACTTTTGTTGTTGCTGGATGGCCTGGATCAGTACATGACATGAGGGTTTTCAATGCTGCTTTATTAAAATACGAGGAGAAATTCCCACATCCTCCACCAGGTATAATCAGATTTGCATTGTCTTCAATTTTTTAACAATAATTAAGTTGTCTTATGTTTTGTACTAAATGTGTAGGGAAGTTTTATCTTGTTGACTCGGGTTATCCGAACCGACCGGGATATCTAGCACCATACAAAGGGACCAAGTACCATTTACCGGAGTTTCGAGCGGGTCCTCGTCCAAGTGGCAAGAAGGAGATATTCAACCACTTACATTCATCTCTTCGAAATGTGATCGAGCGCTCTTTTGGTGTTTTAAAGATGAAGTGGAGAATTTTGTTGCATCTGCCAAGCTATCCAATGCTTAAACAATCTAAAATAATACATGCATGCATGGCTCTTCATAACTTTATTAGAGATAGTAAGTTGGCAGATGAGGAGTTTGATCGGTGTGATGAAGATGAAAACTATATGCCTATGCCTGCATCACAAGGGAGTGCAAGTCAATTGGGAGACGAGGAAGGTGCCATGAATGACTTCCGTGATAATATTGCTACTGCTTTATTTGATAGAAATTTATAATTTTATTATGAGACTGTGTTTTTATTATGAGAATGTGTTTATATGGATCAAATATGGTCCAGTTATTTTATTATGAGACTGTTTATATGGATCAAGTTTGATTAATGAGCACTTTGAAAAAAGACGTATTGCTAAATTTATTTTATGCATGCATGGATGATGACAAACACGCTCGATGAAAAATAGAACGACGAGAAAAAATACGATGCAAAAAAAGAACGACAGGACAAAATTGATGAAAAAAACGACGGAAAAATAATGGTGAAAAAAAACAACGGGCGACACATATCCCAGACGACTGTGGAGGATGTGTGCAAGGCACATGGCATCCTCTCAAAAATAGCCCAAAATAGTCAAGGGTACTAATGTCTTTCACCATCTCAAGTTAATAATCCAACACACTAATAATCCAGGAAAACAAACAACCCACCAGCTTATCTGAAGGTAGCTAATATAATCCAGCTTATATAATCCAGCACCAATAAGCTGGATTATATAAGCTGGAGAGGGAAACAAACAGGGCCTTAGTAACACACTAACACTTACCCACTGTAATAATCCTTTGGCAGGTAAACATCCCGAACAGGGCCAAACCTTTCAAAAGGAACTCGAATATCCTCTGCTCTGCCAGAGTTAAGAGAACCAAAATGAACCAGTTAATAACTTGTGAAATTAAATATTTGCTTGTTTCATGAAAAAATATGGGCATCATAATTAAAAAAAACAGCATCCAAGTCACAGTTCCTGTACCTGCAGCTTAATGGGATGTTGCGGACCAAGAGACTTCCAGAACCCTGCTCCTTCCGCCCTCCATATCCCCTCCTAGGGGGACTTCTTCCTCTGCCGCCATATCCCCTCCTTGGGGGACTACGATACGGGGGGCTGTACCTCCTCATTGTTTTGTCTGTAATTACACACAAATACAGGAAATGTTAACGACAAGAAGACAGATACAACCAAACAAGAAAAACTAGGGGACCTGTAGTGCCACTCGAAATTTTAGAGAACGCAACCAGTATATTCTGCTATTTTGGACTTCAACTACGACTACCACCCCCAAAAGAAAAATAAGGAATGAACTCAAAAAACAGAAAAAAAAATGCAAGCACATAGAAAGCTGTCTAGCACAAGCATGGGGTATGTTACAAAGCATGTAACCTTGCACTGTTTAGACTACAATGATCAAGAAAATAATTCCAGACCCATATCAATCAAGTTTTGCATAATCCACTAAAGCATGCCCTTACCAGCTTACGCACAGTTCATCAGATAAGTTTGGAAGATACAGACACTCTGTCAAAAGTTTACAAGGTGACATCAAACAGACTAATCATTGGTCACAGGATCCAGGTTGCCAAGACAACCGATTTCCAGCATGCATATTAACAGTTTACACAATTAATCAACTGTCCAAAAAATATAAGCATGCCACTAAACAATTCACCAGGTGACGTCAAGCAGGTGTGTCTACAATCACAAGAGTGGCGTGCCAAGACAGCAATTTTCACGCCCAAAGGCAGCTGCTTAAGAGCTTAGACACCGTGACACACCAGGTTTAGTCTGCCAGCTAATGAGTCTAGCTAGAAACATGTAAGTAGTACTAAATTATCCTCTCCGTAGAAAAGGTAGTGTGCAGCATTAAGGGAACAAAACAATCGATGAAAAAGTTGAACAAAACAAATCTCCCTTCATCAGAAACTTCTGACACAAGTTTCCCATATACTCAAAATGTAACCGGAGCATACAACTTCAACAAACGAAGCTTCACCTCCACTTTTCAAATTTTCAGCTATAGTTTCCATTCATAAACCGCGCTTATTGTTTTTATTTAAATGCACCAATACTCTTAAGAACATAGCCCAAAATAACGCGAGTTGATTATGCAATTACCCTCACTACCAGACCACTACGGTGCCCACGAAGCCATTGCCGCATCTAACACAGTGGGTTCAGTGCAATAACTGAAGAACACCACCACGAGCTTCCAACCCCGCCACGACAGGAGACGAGATCTGAGATTTCCAGCGGGAAGCCTTCCAGCCAACAAAATCAAAGATGCCTTCCTTGTTAAGGGTTCGTCACGTGCGGAACCGGCAAGGAAACCGACGAATCCCGCGCGGATCTAAGCAGTAAGAAACAAGCCCGCGCTGCGCAGCTAGGGTTTGATGGCAAAACCGCACCGGCGCAAGCACGAACACGCTCGCAAATACGCGGAGGGAGGGAGGGAGGGAGAGGGAGAGAGAGTTACTCGGTGAGTCCGGAGACTGCCGGGGAGGCTCCGCCGCCGCCGCGGGGGTGGGTAAGGATGGTGAGGTGGATGATGCGGGGGGAGGGGAGGGCTCTCGAGGGTGCACGACGCGAAAGAAATTGATGGGTGGGTTTATGGGCCAGATGGGCTGTGGGCCTTGATTGCTTAGGCCACTCGGCGTCAAGTGTTACTTTCCTCATGCAAAAAACAAGTGCTAGCCTGAATAAAGGTTTTCACCTGTTCAAGATTTGAGGACGCATAAACCACTCACACCACACCCACACATATGTGTATAATTTTTAGAGGGTGTCTAGGGAGTACCTGAGTGTTTTTTTAGTTTGTGAGCACTCAAATTTGTAGCCTTTGGATCTAGATCCATTGATTCAACCAATTTGCCATCTCTCCCCACCACCCTCCTTTTTATAGGCCCCCAAGTTGAGTGTCCACAAACCAAAAAAACACTCAAGTATTACTTAGCTATTCTCTAATTTTTATACACGCTGTAATTTTTACGGGGACTCTAATGTCTTATAAAGCGTGGACATACACTTACCACTAAACACACGTATAGATTAAGAGAGGTGCTTCTATGATTTCCCTCCTAATACAAGTTGTACAAACCTTAAAGCAAACGAAAGGGTAACTAGTCCTTATCTACCTTTCATTCATGCTTTAATATTTATGCAATTTTAAAAAGAAAGAACATAAAAGGCACCTCTCATAGATTAAATAAAGCACATCGCATAGATTCTAGAGAAACTTTTCTCTTCTTTATTTTTTTAGAGGTTTAGAATTTTGAGAATGAGCCATGTCATTGGATTTCATATTATGGTACGACCAAATGGATCTCTTTTTCTTGTGCGCCTGTTTTGTCCTCATACGTCATAATATATGATCTTGGTAGACTGTACATCTCTTCTTCATGTGGAGACTAAGGCTTGAGATATGTGAGTAGAGATAGAGGAGACTAAGATTGCGGGTATGATGAGGAAGGTGGAGGAGTTTATATTAGTTGAGGCATGGTTGAGATGTGGATCATGAATGATGTTGGGACCGGATTTGCAAATCCAAACCCTTTATGTATATTGTATTAGTCCAGAATCACGCTACTACACACAGTAAACAAAGTCGATACCATAACATATCAAATGAGATTTTATTCAATTAATTATCAGAGCTTACATTTACAAATGACGTACAGGCCCAACAAAAATAATACAGCGGAAGTAAATTAAAATCGCAGTAGAACCCAACAAATCTGTCATAGGCAATCGACTGGGGTGCGTATCCTAGTATTCTAGATCCTCACTGGTTATGATGTGCTCCTTCTTTAAAAATAACAGATATTGCAAGGGTAAGTACATAAAACACTTAGCAAGTTATGCACAGAATGTAAGTATATTATAACTACATGTAAGGTTTATCCCAAAGGAATTGCTGATATGACTATTTTGCATAAAGCAGTATTTTATCTTTAAATACAACTAGTAATTTCGCAAACATCATTTGACCAAATATAATTGCAATAATTGAAATTAATGAGACAACTAATGAAGATTCCAACTATCTGACGGGCTCCAACCGCCAACTATCAACTTTGCCAACCAATAGCTCAGAGTTCAAACTACTCACGGCTTCCCAATTACCTCCAACTACCCACCAAAACCTAAGGTTCCAACTTCCAACTACTCATGGATTCCCAAACCACCATTTTATTTCAAAACAAAACCAGAAGATCTACAATATAAAAGTGCACCTTGCCTGCCCTTGATCGTGGGCATGGCTAATCGATTAGTTTTAAATCTGTAGAGTGTATTCAACTTTATCCACAAGACATGATCGTCTCTTGTTGCCTTGCGCAATTAATACACTTCCTTTGGTGTGTGGTAAAGAGATCATGATAAGGCATTATAATGTACAACCTCGCTATTAACCTCGCCCTCTAAGGTTTCACCGCTGAAGGGTTCCATATGCCCAGTCGGAAGCCCCCTCTTGCACCTTGCCATTGTCTCCATGTAACAACCATATTCCTCCAACTGGCGAAGCCAATAATACTGTATTATCCTACCCTGCTAATTATCACCAAATAAAATAGATAATACCATCTAGGGTGACAAGGGTACATAATAATCAATGCCAAAGAGGTCATAACAAATTTAGGAATTTAACTAAGCATTAAGACTAAATATAAAGTGCATTGTATAAAAGTAGGCATGCAATAATTTAAAACAACGTATCTTTTATAAACTGGGTTTAATATGATCATAGCACAACTTGTCTTAGAAAAGCTCATGCTCTTGATCTGGACCTTGGGTTTGAGCTAACTCCTCGCTCTCAAACACTCTGGGCACTTCAACGTCTACGCGAAACACAAAATAAATACCAAATAAATACAAACTAGAGAGCAAATGGGCTCCAAAAATCAAATAAAACTCATCATTAAATAGAAATTGAATTTACAATTTTTTAGAAACTGGAATCGCCTCAATCGGAGCTCTATGAGGGAGAACGGCCTCTCAAAAGTTTGAAATAAAAGAAAATACATACAATAGAAAAACCTTAATTTACTGAATTATTTTTCTACTAGAAAAATTGGATTAATGATGTCATCCACAATTTAATTTTCAGCCGAATTATTTTTCTAAGGAAATCCTAATTATGATGTCATGCTGACATTGGTGCTACTAATTACCGAGAATAAAAATAAATCTAAAGATTAATCTTAGACTGACAGGTGGCCCCACAGTCTATAGACCGAGTTTACAAACTTGGCTTGGTCCAAAGTGGACTGGGCTCACCGGAATTTTGACCAGCGGGGATGCGGTGCTGGTGTGGCTGCTGACGCACGCGATGACATGGGCACCCGACGCTGACGCAACGCTGATCTCAGCACCAAGTGGCTAGGGCTTCTGGCTTGTGAGAATGTCAGCACTCCCGTTGAACCGAGGATGACGAACAACAATGCGGTGTTTTGGTAGAAAAATGGTAGATTGGTTAAGCGCACAAGGAAGACGACGACGAGGGGGTCTCGGCTGTGACCTCAATTTCGGCGGAGCCGAGGCGGGTGATGAGATCAACGGCAAGAAGATGGCGGCAACTCCAAGAACTTCGGTGACAAATCTCAGCGACTCTGGCTCCTCAAGGGACTATGATGTAGAGGAAAAGCGTTACGCGAAACTGTGAAATCATGTGCTGAAAAAATTGGCTTAATAATGAATTTGGCATCGCAAAGTGGTTGTGCTTATGTATGGTGAATGTGCATGTACTGTTTCATATGATTAATTAATATGCTTGTGATAGCATGGTAATTGTTTTGCTTGATGCAATGCGCTCGTGTGAGTGGTTGCGTGGACTGATCTTGAGTCAAGTCGTGAACTTGTGCACGTACACGGTTTCGTATTTGTTCATGTACAGGTGTTGCTTGAGGTCAAACGTGGTTGGTGACGGGACCGAAACTAGGTTCATGAAGGAACTGAGGTTCAGGACTAGGTTCAGGGAGGAACCGAGGTCCTAATAGTCAAGGATGTCATGCGAGACGTTCGGACTAGAGAACGGTGCACGTGAAGGCGAGTGAGTCACGTGGTAGCAGCAGGTGGGCCGTACACGTGCATGCGAGAACTTTGGGTTATGTACATATATTGGCCCATATGTAATTGGGCTAGGTGGATATATGTATTTGAATACAACTGTTTAAGGTTGTTTAGTATAAATAGGAGGGGTTCTCCTGGATTTAGGTAAGCTGCCTCATAGAAAATCAGATGCACACAAAATAAGGCTGTGTTTGTTTAGGTGGTCTTTGGAGGAGAAGTCTTTGAGCTGAAGAAGCTAGCCGACTGGCCGAGTGGAGGCTGGAGCTGGAAGAGACTTGATGAAGGGGATGTCAATTTTTTGTAAATAAGATCAAGTTGCAAAGGTACCAGGGAAGTGTAGAGGTTTCGTTGGTCACGTACGGTGGCGGCTGGTAGTGCGTTCATCGGTTCAATGGATTGATTGCGTGCCTGTGCGAGTGAAAACGGTAGAGGAGGAGCTCTCCTGTCTTGTGTGTCTCGGCATGTTGATCAAAGAGCAGTAAGTAGAAGCAGTGCATCTCGCGTGAAGACACAGAATGAAGAAATCGGCGCTACAGTAGTGTGGGATGTCAGAGACAGGGGCCCCACAAGAGGGGCCTACACCCGACTGGGCCTGACAGGCGGAACAGAAAGCCCAAAGCCCGTGGCGCAACGGGCGGGCCCAGAGAAACCTTCGACTTGCTCCCCAAGACAACTCCCGATCCTTCACGGAAGCTTCGCGCCCCAGCCTAACAACCCGCCAGAACAAAGCATGCACTGACACCGCCAGAGCCTGCGGATGCCGGGACGACAAAGCGGCAGCGTGGGTCGGAGAAAGCATAACCACCTCTCCGGGGCGTAGAGGTGAAGGCGGATAAGGACAAGGGACATGTCGTTCGAGGCCACCATGTTCGAGGCCCTGGCGCCCAACTATCATGTATTCTCCCCCCAGTATATAAGGGGAGGAGGGAGAAACAAGAAAAAAAGAGACAATACATCCAAGAACACAGGACTAGGGTATTATCTCCTCCGAGAGAGCCCGAACCTGTCTAAAACAGATTGCCCTCGCATCCTGTGTTACCATCAAGCTCAGATCCCGCACAAATCCCCTAGAATCACAAATCTCATTGCCGTAAACAGATCGTCGGCGGTTGGCGCGCCAGGTAGGGGACTTGTGTCAACATCTTCGTCAAGCTTGATGGTCGCGACGAGCGAAGTCTCCACGATCTTCGCCCGAGCCAGGTCTTCCGCTTTAAGCCTGACCTTCATCTCCAACGACCTCGGAAGCCTCTCTCTCCAAGGAACCGCCAGCCATGGTGAGGTTTCCGGCGATCCATCGTCACGACTTCCGCGCCGATCGGAAGGTCCCCCTGCCTCGTACTCTAAAGTACCGAGCGGGGATCCGAAGACCCGTTCCGCGGAGTCTGGCTCGAGGACGCCGAGGCACGAAGGGTGGGAGTTCTCACCGCCAAGCCACTCGGCACCCCAGCGCCTAGGTTTGTCTTCTCCGGACTCACCCACCTCGTGGCCGAGTCGTAAGAAAGCCTAGAGAGTCGCTGGAATTTCCGTAGAGTCTGTGTGATCGAAGGCTCGCGGCAGATTCGCAGAACCCGACACCTCGATCCGCCCGATTTGGAAGGAGGCCGAGTGATCGAGCCTCGACGCTGGTAGCGTACTCGAGACCGCGCGGTGTCAATGAAGACATTCTGCAAGCCAAGATGGGGACCAGGCTGTTTCGTACCCACGTGAGAATATCGTCGCCTCCAAGACACTCCTGGATACCCCGACCCTATCTTTGAGGCGAGATGATCGATTGCCCGATCATGGCCCAAGTAAAGGCCATGGTGACGGGCGGCTATCCAAAGCATACTCAAACCGACCAATGGCCGAAGGAGCCGCCACGTGGTCCGGCGAGACCCAGACGGCCAGCGGCCGTCGGTCGAAGCCCGCCGATACATCATGTTCTACCCGCTGAGACGACTTGCGACATAGCATCACCGCGACCTCCGTTCGAACCTCGACGCCAGCGCCGCGATCGAGAAAGGGAGGAACAACGCCGTCAAGCCGATTTAATATGAGCGCCGGCATCCTTCCGCGAGGCCGCGAATACGCCAAGTGCGATCCCCTCCGCGTCGATCACCTCCCGGGGGGTATCGCAGAGTCATCGAAGGGGTCCGTGCGTTTACTCCTCACCTACGCCGAGTGGTTTGGCCTGATGGATTTAATCCTAAAGGCATCACTAGGTTTGACGGTGAGAGAGACCCAGAGACTTGGCTACAAGTATACGCTCAGCAAATCGGGGCACGGGGATCAGTAATGGCAAACTACTTGCCAGGTTACCCTCTCGCCCCAGCCCAAGCATGGCTCACCGGACTTCCAAATAACTCTATAGATTCCTGGGGAGATCTGTGTGAGCGATTCATCTCAAATTTCCAAGGCACTTACGAGCGCCAGGCACCCTTGGGACCTATATCAGCTACACCAAAGGAGGAACGAATCCCTCCGGAGTTCGTCAAGCGCTTCATGAGCAGGAAAAGCACTTTGTTCGGGGCGTCACAGATGCGGTTGTGATAGCTGCCTTCCGAAAGCGAGTCGCGACCCGACCTCATCAAGAAGATGTCCCGGAAGCCACCCACGCCGGTCCTGGAGCTGTTTCGCCCTAGCGGACCGTTACGCTTCAGCCTCAGAGGCTCTGGCGAACGACGTGATGAAGGGAAGGATCGATCTGAACCCCTCGGCGGAAAGAAAAGAAGCGCAAGGGCGAAGAGCTAGTGGCGATCAGCCGCGCCAACTCATCCTCGCGCTCTCAAAGAGGATGGATATGATAAGGTCATGAACTCACTCGCCCTTTCCATCCAAAGGAGGCATGCCGCCAAGGATTGTTTCACCCTAAAGAGGTTCGCTTGCGAGAGCAAGAGGCAGGCCGACAAGGTCCGAAGCGGTCATGCCGCCGCAGAAACCGCCTCCCCACAGAAGGCGAGGAAGACTATCGAAGTCGACCTCGAGCTTAACTACATATTCGGGGTTCACCAAGATATGAGTCCAAGCGGAAGCAAAGCTCACCGCCGACATCTATGCAGAGAGCCGAGATCCCCCGATATGTCCGGTGGTCCGAGGTCGCAATAACTTACAACCGCACGGATCACCCAGATCGCGTCCCATTCCCCGTGAGATACCCGGGTCTTGGCGCCGGTTGTCCGCGGCATCAAGCTCAAAAGGGTGTTGATTGGCGGTGGGAGTGGGCTCAGCGTCCTCTTCGTGAAGACACTTTCGGCGATATGGGAATCCCGCTGGCCGACCTCAAACGCGGTCGTCGCCTTTTCATGGAGTGATACCCGAACGACGGCGGTACCACTCGGACAAATCACTCTACCACCACGTTCGGCGCAAGGGACAACTACCGGACTGAGAGCCTTAGCAGGTGGCGGACTTCGCGGCAACAGATCACGCCATCTTGGGGAGACCAAGCCAGCCAAGTTCATGGCGGTGCCCACTACGCCGTGTCGATGTCAAGATGCTTGGTCCGAGTGGTATTATCACTCTACGCGCGATGTTAAGCGATCTTTCTCTTGCGACAGAGAGAGTTGCGAAATGGCCGAGTCTCTGGAGGCGCCAAGGACGGGAGAGGATTCGCCAAGAGGCGGATTTCGACAAGCCGGAAGGCGGTGTCCCTACCCGCATGGCCGCAGAACTCGGGATCGGCCAGGAGGGCACCAAGAGGATTCTCTCGACCCGTCCGATCCGGCGCGAGCCGTCTCGACGGACAAGGCTCGAGGATGAATAGGAAAACGCGCTGTCACCTTTCTGCGGGCAAACCAAGACGTCTTTGCCTGGAAGCCGCCTCGATATGCCCGGGTCCCCAGGAGGTGATCGAGCACGCATCGAATGTAAACCAATCCGCCAGGCCCGTCAAGCAAAGGTTACGACGGTTTGCTCAAGATCGTCGAGAAGCCATCGAGAGGAGATCACAAAGCCGCCGGCCGCAGCTTCATCAAAGAAGTGTATCATCCCGACCGGTTGGCGAACCCCTGCACTCGGCCCGTAAGAAGAATAAAAGTGGCGCATGTGTGTTGATTACACCGACCTCAACAAGGCTTGTCCGAAAGATCCCTTTGGTCTCCCTCGTATTGATCGGGTGGTAGACTCCATCACGGATCTCGGCTACTCGGCTTTCTCGACGCCTATTCAGGCTATCATCAAATTCGGCCGAGAGGAAGATCTGCGAAGACTTCGTTTATCACTCCATTCGAGCATATTGCTATATCACCATGCCGTTCGGGCTCAAGAATCTGCCGGCCAGCGTGCCCGGCAGCGTCTGATGTTTTCACCATCACCGGGCGCAACGTGGAAGCTTATGTGGATGATGTGGTAGTTAAAACGCAGACACAAGATAGCCTTATCTCCGACCTGGCCGAGACGTTCGAGAGTCTAAGGGCGTTCCGGATGAGGCTAAACCCCGAGAAGTGCGTTTTCGGAGTGTCTTCCCGAAACTACTCGGGTTCATCGTCTCCCGTCGTGGGATCGAGCCGAACCCGGAGAAAATTGGAGCCATTATGAAAATGGCCCCGCCTACCAGCCAAAAGGAGGTCCAAAAGCTCACCGGATGCATGGTAGCGCTTGGCAGGTTTATCTCACGATCGGGGTCCGGAATGCCTTTCTTCAAGCTCCTTAAGAAGCAAGATCGCTTTGATTGGGCGCAGAGGCACAAAGAGGCCTTCAAGAACTCAAGGTGTTTCTCTCCACTCCCAGTCTTAGTATCGCCGCGCCAGGTGAACCTCTTCTGCTCTACATAAGCGGCAACATCTCATGTAGTAAGTGCCGTGATAGTTGTGGAAGCGGGAGGAATCTGGACACCGCTACGGCGTGCAACGCCCATTTATTTTCGTCGGTAATCTTGGCGAATCCAAGACAAGATATCCTCAAATCCGAGGCTGGCATGCGCCATTTTGATCTCGTCACGGAAGTGAAGCATTATTTCCAAGGACATTCGATTTCGTGAGTCACTTCTTTCCCGTGGGAGAGGTCCTCCGCAATCGGGAAGCTCTTGGAAGAATTTCAAAGTGGGCGGTGAGCTTGGAGCTTTCGACATCTCATTCAAGCCGCCTGACCGTCAAATCCAGGCTTTGGTGACTTTACTACCGAGTGGACCGAATCCGGACTTCTGCACCAAGAAGAGCCGAATATTGGGTCATGCACTTCGACGGATCTCTCATGCTTGGAGGAGCAGCGGGAATCCTCCTTATCTCGCCTAAGGGTGACAGTGAAGTATGTCCTTCGGATTCACTTCCCGCCTCAAACAATGCCGCGAGTACGAGGCCCTCATCCATGGGCTTCAGACGCCACATCACTCGAATCCGACTACCGGGCGGTTTGAGGCGACTCAGTTGGTGGTGAATCAAGTCTGTATGACCGGTTGTGCGTGGATCGAATATGGCGGCATACCTTGCCAAGAAGTCCGAGAATTGGAAGGCAAGTTTGTGATGCAGGTGGTTCATGTCCTCCGCCGCAATAATGAGGCAAGCCAGACGAGTTGGCTAAGATGGGAGCCACTCGGGCGAGATGTCCCAAGTGATATCTTCGTCACAGATCTTCACGAGCCAACCGTTACAAAGCGGCAAAAGCCAAGCGAGGGTCACTGAACCGGAGTCCCGCTTCATCGATCCAGACCGACTACCCCGTACCTTGATTATCTCTGAAGGACAAACTCCGGAAGCAACCACTCTGCAGAGCGCATCTCCCGACAAGCCAAATCCTACGTGGTGGTGGGCGGCGAGCTCTTCCGAAAAGTGCCTCGGGTGTCCTCAAAGTGTGCATTTCGGGACAAGCGGAAGAGAGTCGCTCCAAGAAATCCATTCGGGATGTGCGGCCATCACGCGGCATCAAGCGCCTTGGTTGGGAAAGCCTACCGACAGGGTTTCTTCGCCAAGCAGTAACGGACGCCAAGGAGATAGTTCGAACCTGCGAGGGTCGCCAATTCTATTCAAGACAGACACACTTGCCGCACATGAGCTACAGACTATACCCATTTCTTGGCCTTTTGCGATGCAGGGGCTCGACATAGTGGGCCCGCTCAAGAAGGCTCAAGGCGGTTTCGCTTACCTCTTCGTGACCATTGACAAGTTCACCAAGTGGATCGAAGCCAAGCGATCGTAACTATCACTGCAGCTTAAGGCCAAGGAGTTCTTCCAGATATTGTAGTCGATTCGAGTGCCCAACCGGATCATCACGGACAACGGCACCCAGTTCAGAGTGAAGAATTCCAAGAATGGTGCGAAGGCGTCGGGATCAAGATCTGCCGCCTCGGTGGCTCACCCACGAAGCAATGGGCGGTCGGCGAGCTAACGGTGCAGTCCTTCAAGGCCTCAAGGCCGGGATCTTCGACCGCCTCAAACCATACGCCGCCCGATGGGTGAAGGAGCTACCGTCGATACTGGGGACTCAGAACCACCCCAGTAGAGCGATCGCCAAACCCCTTTTTCCTGGTCTATGGCGCGAGGCGGTTCTGCCGACCGAGCTGGGATTCGAATCCCTCGAGGTTCGGAACTATAACGGCCGAGTCAGGGAAGCCGAATGGTGGAGCTTGATCAACTCGAGGAGGCTCGGAACGCGTTGCCGCCCTCCGCCGGCTAAGTACCTCCAGGGACTTTGGCGCTACCACTCTCGCAACGCCGAGCGAGAACCTTTTCGTAAGGAGATCTGGTCCCGAGGAGGAACTAAAAGCGAGCACAAGCTCTCTCCAATTTGGGAAGGTCCATACATCGCCCGTAAGACAACCCGCCGGGTGCTTATCGACTTCCAGGCGAGAAGACGGCGAGGTTCTCGCGAATACTTGGAACGCCGAACGACTCGTCGCTTCTACGCATGAGTTATGTATCCCACTCTTACACATTAAATAAAATAGTGGTTCGTCTTATTTTACGAAGTTGTGTAATGCTAGCCCCGAGTGGTTATTACCCGATCGTGTAGCGCCTAACTCTGGTCGTGCCGATATAGAATGCACGGAAATAACAAGCCGCGATGAGCACAAAGCCTCGGCGGTTTATACCAAATACAAGCACTAGCGGGTAGAAAGCACTAACCACTCGGATCGCAATGCAGCCGCTGCAATTTAACCAAGATTTGCCTGGTCGCGAATTTCTAATCAAAAGCTCGAGCCCCACCCTCGTTCTGTCGCTTTGGAGCAACCGACTAGAATGAGTTGATCAGCGGAACCACTAAGTTCGGGTTAAATGTGATAAGCACGAATCGATAAAATTTCGCATTTCATTCCATAATGTTAATAATTTACATTGCTAATTTTCTTTTTCTTTTTCTCGCTAAAAAAAAAAAAAAAAAAAACTACCGGTGCTTGTTGGTACTCCTGCCACTTGGTCTTTAGTCTTCTTTGGTCTTGGCCTTGCTTGGGAGACCCGGAGGCGAGATCGCCGAGGTTAGTCGCGACCCACGCGACCCAAAGCCGCTGAATCTCTCGTCAACCACCCACAAGGGGGTACAAGGCGACGAGGGCCTCGACGGGCAAGGTCGCCGCGACGATCGCGACCAACCATCTCGAGGATGATCTCCGCCACCTCGTGGAGCCCCTGCGACCTCCAACAAGGTGGCCACGGCGGCGGCGTCCTCGCCGCTCCGTCCTCCGCCTCCGCCTCGGTGTGAAAAAGTCAAGGTCTTCCCATGCTTCCGCCTCCCGGGCCAGTGCAACATCCCGAAGAATCGATGGCGAAACAACGCCGCGAAGGGACCAACGAACCTCCCCGTAATAGACATGGAAGGAAACTGGAAGAGGAAGACGAAGGACAAGGCAAGAAGAAACGGGCGATCGCTCATTAGCGGTGACGCCCCATTTATAAGCCACCCCAGCCTCGGAAATTGAAGCATCTCAAAGGCAATCAAAACGCGCCACCTCACAATCAATGAAGCGCAAAAAACAAAGCGGCAGTGCAAATACCGAAGAAGATCGGCGCATTGAACAAAATCAAGGAGAATTTCACCAGACACGTGTTGTAAGCAGTTCAAGCCCATTCGGCTTCCTCGCTTAATTACACCAAATTAAGCGAAAAGGCCCGGGGGCTGGAGAGCTAGCAAGCGATGCAAGCCCGGGGGCTAAACCACTCAGCCAGGCGGCCACAGCGTAAGTCCCGACGCTTGAGAGCTGCACGCCAGCCTCTCGGAAAAGCGTGTCTGGGGCAAGAAAGCCAAGGGCCAAGGCCCTGGCGTTTGGGAGCCATACCAGTCGGCTGAAACTCACCCGGAAAGGCGCGACAGGATCCAAAAGGCTGCGGGCATATATTCTAACAACTCAGCCAGAGAAGAAAGTGGAAGAGGTCTGAAGACCACTCAGCGGAAGACAATACAGGCAAATCATATTGAAGTAAGAAGACACAATATTTGGACAAGGAGGGCGAGCACTCGGCATCAAGGCCTACATCGAAGTCGAATTCTAGATTCTCCAACAAGGCTGCGATGCACCGGACACCTCTTCAAGGAGCGCGTTGGCCTTGTCTTCATCACGAGCAAAGCCTTCTTTCACAGCCTTCGAGGTCAATTCTCGGATAATGAGACTTGACCACCGCCAATGCCTGGTTCGCACTCATTGTTGCGGACTCTTTGGCGTAAGCTCGATCCCGTCGGCTCCTCCGTAAGAAGTGGAACAAGCATCGTCCCCTGGCCCGGCGTGACTCCTTCAATACGCGAAGGTGCAGGACTGGCTCGCAGCGACGCCAGCTTCAGTCCGGCCCTGCTCGACAAATGACCATCTTCTCCTTGCATTCGCAACAAAGTCAAACGGCCATCAAGAGCACACCCGACGCCAAGTATGTTCAACCCAAGTCAAATAAATTTACCCTTCGGCTCATGCATCCTTTCCAAGCTGACTCGAGCTTCGAGGCCAGAATTCTCTGAAACCTCCAGTCGGGCCCTCAGCTCAGCAACGGTTGAGTCGCGCTCTGAAACACGAGAGTGTCATCATCCTCTCCAACCACCCAAAAAGACATCTAAACCGAATCCAGGGGAGAATCTCACCTTCGAGCATATGCTCAAGCCCCGTCTTCTCCTCCCGGATCCTCATACACTCGCCCTGAAGCTCGTGGACTTCTTTCCACCTGTCCGCGCTGATCTCGCTGAGTTTGTCCTGCATCGCTTCGCTTCCTTGAGCTTCGGGAGCACCTTCTGGAAAAACCGCGATCTTTGCTCCGAGCGCTCCCCCATGTCCTGGGTAACAGGGCAGAATCTCAGGGAGAAGTCAGCAGGCAACAGATGGAAGACAAGAAGCTCACCCTGACGAGCGTGCTACACCTGACGGTGAGCTCATAAAGCTCCGTCCGAGCCGCTCTCTCCATCTCGTCGTCCTCTTCCATCCCTTTCCAGTCGGAACCCCCTTCCCACCATACGGTCCGATTCGGGGGCTTCGGCAGAGGGCCGAGCGGCGGTGGCTCTCGAAGCACTTCCTCCACGACGGGAGACGGTGCCGGGTCGATCTCGTCGACGGACGGACCATCCGACGGTTCGACCGTTGGCCCACCGGCGCCCGGTGGCGACGCCCCGGCAGTCGGCGGCAACGGCGACCTAGCCTCCGCCTGGGGCTCCTTTTCAGGAGACCCCTCCACAGGGACGTCCATAGCAGGGGTCCTGAATCAGCAAAAAGGGAAGACACCTCAGCACAGGCAGTAACAAAAAGTCAAGGATCACCCAAAAGAATACCTTTTGGATTTCTTGAATTTCATCCCAGGTCTCATCCGAGACCCAGCACCACTCGGAGGGAAGTTAGCGCCTGCAGTCGGGGCTACCCCTGGGACAGAAGGCTGATGCCCCGCGCTTCTCGATCCGGGTGCACCGGAAGTCGGCGTCTTACCGACGAAGATCGACGACCTCCTCCGCCGAGCTCCCGGCCAGTTCGTCGACCGATGTGTCGACCACTCGCCGCTGGCGTGTTTCAGCCGAGAGAGGCCGACAACCGGAGCATCAGAAATGAAGCACGCGCGTTCCTGAAAAAAGGAACGATCGCACCCTGTTTGAATCACACATCAGTCGAAGAAACCATGGAACTGCCTTTCGAAAGGATAGTGCACTCACGAGGAGGAGGCCTTGCCGTCGAAAACTTATGAGGGCAGCCCTGTTGGTGATTATTGTGCCAGGCACGAAGAAATCAACTACCCGTCTTTGCCGCCGACTCCATCGACAGGCCACGTCCGACTCGCGTGGGGTCCAGAGGCCCGTTGTATTGGAACCCCAAATGGACTCTCTCCTTCAAGGCTGCACCCGGCGCTTCACAAATCGATCGCGATCTGGGACCCGTCGACCCTCGGTTCTTCAGATCGTCTATCAACGCCCGAGAAGCTCGGGGATTTGCGCCAAACCTCCTCCGTCCGGCGTCGCTCCAAGATCGGGAAGCTTTAGGAGCACTAGGCAAAGGGGCGAGGAAGGATCAACATTGGCACAATAGAACCACTCCCGCCTCCAACCTTTGAGGAGGTTTTGAGAGGAACGACAAAATCTGCTTCTTCGAGCCCTCTCGCACTGAGTCCGGCGCCCCAACGACGTTGGGAGCGGCCCTGCTCGGATGAGGCTTCACTGTAAGAAGGAGCGGAACAAATCCAAATGAGGGACGTATCCCAAGATACGCCTCGCAGAGCTGAGACGAAGATGGCAATGTGGAGAATCGAGTTGGGGTTCAAATTGATCAACTCAATTTCGTAGACGTGGAGGAGCCCCGGAGGAAGGCGCCCTGTGGATGCTAAATCCCCGCTAAGAAGGACTCAAACACCACAATCTCATTCTCCTGAGGTGTGGGGTAAGGGTCACCGCGGCGGGACGGGCGGAGATCAACTCCAGCGGAGGGAGGACGCCGGCGGCGACCATCCCCTCCAAGCGGGACGTCGTCGTGATGGAGGTCTCCCACCCTGCCGCCGCAGGGTCGGTGCTACCTCCCGATGACGAGGAAGAAGACATTGCGAAGAAGAAGACTCGTGGGAGGAACCGGCCGCAAGCCAAGGGCGCTAAACCTAAAACCCTAAATCGCCAAAGGAGGTTTGAAGGTTTCGCAAAGTGGTGAGGGAAGGTGCAAGGAGGCCGTTGCTCGGGCCGAGGTCCCTTCGACTTATAAGAAATGGGCCCCAATTTCCACCTTATGGTGGGAAGAAACGAGGGCCCTCCTGTTCACCTCGGGCCGGATCAGTGGCACGCCCCATGACCAGGCCAATAGGCTGCGTCAGCAAAACGCGGCCAGTGTCAAATCTGGTCCAAAGTTTGGGATAAAGTCGCCCCACGATGGGCCTGAACGCCGGCCGCCACGGAAGCTTGGGGTGGGCACTTTCCGAACATCCTCTCGACGGCACGCCCATAATTTGGGGTCAATTGTCGGGTCATTTGTCTCATAATGCGATTGGGTGTCGCGAGAGGATCTACAACCAACACGGTCTTGAGAATGCGCCCCATGAGGGTCTAAAGCAAAGGCGCCAGTAGCGCACGCAGCATTACTCTGTATGACCAAGGTATGCCCCATGAGGGTCACCGAGCGACAAGCCGGCTGTCACAAGACCGTAAACGGGCGCTGGTACCGCCTGCCCCGAGCCAAAAGACCAAGGTACGCCCCATGAGGGTCACCGAAGCGACAAGCCGGTTGTCAGCAAGACCGTGAATCAAGCGCTGGTACCACTCGACCACGAGCCAAAAAGACCAAGGTACGCCCCATGAGGGTCACCGAAGCGACAGGGCTGTCACAAGACCGTAAATCCAAGCGCTGGTACCACTCGGCCACGAGCCAAAAAGACCAAGGTACGCCCCATGAGGGTCACCGAGCGACAGGCGGTTGTCACAAGACCGTGAACGCAAGCGCTGGTACCACTCGGACCCACGAGCCAAAAAGACCAAGGTACGCCCCATGAGGGTCACCGAAGCGACAAAGGATGTCGCCAAGACCGTAAACGGGCGCGGTACCACTCGACCACGAGCCAAAGACCAAGGTATCGCCCCATGAGGGTCGGTAGAAGCGACAGCCGGTTGCGCCAAGACCGTAAATCCAAGCGCGGGTACCACTCGACCACGAGCTAACTAACCACGGTGGCTTCATACTACAAGTTCTTTATGATCTCTCCCGCATAATCCTCATGACAGGGCAAGGGACGGAAAGTCGATCCTAAAGCACTTGGGGCTGCTGGGATGTCGAGACAGGCCCCACAAGAGGGGCCTACACCCGACTGGCCTCGACAGCGGAATGTAAAGCCCAAAGCCCGTGGCGCAGCGGGCCCAGAGGAAACCTTCGACTTGCTCCCCAAGACAACTCCCGATCCTTCCACGGAAGCTTCGCCCGCCCCTAACAACCCGCCAGAACAAAGCATGCACCGACACCGCCAGAGCTGCGGATGCCGGGACTCGACAAAGCGGCAGCGTGGGCCTGAGAAAGCATAACCACCTCTCCGGGGCGTAGGGTGAAGGCGGATAAGGACAAGGGACATGTCGTTCGGGCCACCATGTTCGGGGCCCGGTGGCGCCCAACTATCATGTATTCTCCCCGAGATATAAGGAGGAGGGAGAAACAAGAAAAAGAGAGACAATACATCCAAGAACACAGGACTAGGGTATTATCTCCTCCGAGAGAGCCCGAAGCTGTCTAAAAACAGATTGCCCTCGCATCCTGTGTTACCATCAAGCTCAGATCCCGCACAAATCCCCTAGAATCACAAATCTCATTGCCGGCGAAACAGATCGTCGACAAGTAGGATGCTACAGGAATCGCTACAGTAACTTCATGCTGTGGTGATTTCTTTTGTTCTTCGTTTGCAGTTGTCTCTTTTGGTTAATAGGTTGATTCATTATTTCATCGTGATAATTGTGATTTGATCTAATAAAAACCTTTCTAGGGCATCAAGTAATTGATCTAAAAAGTTTGATTGGTTAATTCCTCATAGATCTTGATTAATTTCATAATTAGGGTTAGAATGATTTTTGTCGTAATCTGATACAGTCAACTGGTGAAGATCATAACTTTCAATCCGTAGATCCAATTGAGCTGATTCTTATTGAATTAGTTTCAAAATTGAATCTAGCTTCTACAGTTAAAATTTCACGTTAATCCGACGGTTGGATCTTTGGTAACTAATATTTTAGTAAATATATGTTAGTCTGTGTTTTGCTGAAACCAAAACAATTTTTTATAATTTGTTTAGGGGTGTTTTGAGAATCACTAAAATTTATTTTAGCTTCCGCACAATCATTCACTCCCCCTCTGATTGCTATATTAGTCTATATCGATCCTACATAAATAGAGAACACGACACGAGAGTCAGGTGCATTAATTAGCCCCTCGGCGTCCGCGTTTGGCACGGAAATCGCGGTGGGATAGGCAGTGGTGGCGGCGGAGGTTGGTTACGATACGGTGGTGCGGGGATGAGGATCCATAGCCAAACACGTGACATGATGGATGGACGTAATGCACTCCAGCGGGAATCAATTAGAACTGCACGTGGGATTTAACGACCGCATCACACTAGGGTTTTGAACAAATCCCCATGTTCAGATCAAGATCCCATGGTGAAGATCTAGGGTTTCAAAGCATGAGCTAAGCGGGCTGGGCCAGTTCTGGCGGGGAAAAACTTGGGCTGCGGACTGGACCCAATGGGTTTTGACCCAAAACGATGTTAATACTTTTTCAAACATTTTTTATTTAATATAATTCTAGAAAATAAACAAAGACAAATAAAATAGCAAAAATATCATCAAATTCTTTAAAATATTTTGAACTCAAATAAAATATTTTTAACAAAATTATATTTAAAAATTTTAAATATTTAAATAAATTACACAATAGGCCTAATTCAAAAATATTTGAAATAATTTAAATAAAAACCAAAAAAATCTCAAAATATAAAAGGCACAATAAATCCATAAAATATAAAAATTGGGATGTTATAATTGATTATGGTCATTGGTGGTGTAGGTGATAGCAATCGAAGGTTGTGTCTATGTGACGATGTTGGACACGGAGTTGGTGGTACGAACGGCAAGGACGACGGTCGTGGAGGTGGTGTCTATCGTGGCATTGGAGATAACTTTGTAGATGTGGACGTCATGGTGGTGGTATTCATCGTCATGTTGGTGGTTCGGTAAAAATAGATGTCTTAGTAAGGGTATTGCATTATGTAACAAGATGTTCATAATTGTATCTCATACCCACCTTGAGGGGGAGCGTTGGAAAGTTAGTATTGGAAGTAAATAGGAGGCTGAGTTGTGCGATTCGAAGTCATATTAGGAATATGATTCGAGTTAAATATAAATTTAAGATAGAGTTTGGTTGTAATTCAATTGTGATTGACACTATAAATAAAGAGTGTGAGAATCTAATAGAACACACAAAGACAATTATTCCGCAAATTACAACACAAATTGTTTTGTATTTTCAGTCTTAAGAGTACCGAACTTCTAAGTTAATTCTGTAACTTGTAGATTGCATCTCTATTTCTTTGTCCTTACTGGACTATTTCTTTCTTAGACAAGTTTTGATGTGAAAGCAGGTAAAGACAAGATTAATGGAGAAACAAAAAAGGCCAGTTGAAGGACCTATGGGCAATGATGCTGACAAGCTTGGGCTATTGGAAGAGCACCACAGGCAAGAGCTAGTAAACAACCCGCTGTTGGCCAAACCTCAGGTATTCTGGTGAGCAGAGATGATGACATGGAGGCAGTCAAAGAGCAGTTGATCAAGGTTGTCTCTATCCCTGAAATTTTACTCAAGATATACGTAGATACTGCATAAATTCTTGTACTAAACATTTGAAGTGTATGGTGTGTGGGACCTGATGTTTTATGCAAATTGGTGTTCCAGGGATTCCTTGAAGTTGGTAACGGTGGGCAAAAAAATGGGATAAAGGAGATGGGTGAATTTAAAGGACCGAAAAAGTGATTAGATGGGGGTGAATAGGAGCCAAACAAATTTTTTCCTTGAAATGCAAAGAACTAAAAGAAGAGCTCGAATGACTGTAAATTTCGAATAAGTGGTCGGATGAACAGTACCACCGACCAGTTGAGATCGGATAAACAGTAATACAACGTATAGAGGTCAGATGAATAGTAAAAACCTGCATCTAGTTGAGTGAACAGTAAACATCAAACTGGTCAGAAAACCAAACAACATTGGTCGGATGAATAGTATTTGGTGGACAGTACTCACGACCTGCTGAGGTCGATGAACAGTACTCCGACCAGTCGTGGGTGAGTGAACAGTACTTCCCCCGACCTGTTGAGGTCGATGAACAGTATCTTCAAGCTGGTCAGGGGTGTTGTTTGGATGAACAGTAAAATCAACGCGACCTTAAAACCAAAAATCTTTGCAGCTTTTGATCAGTTAATTTAAAACCCATGAAACTTTGTGTGTACCTTCATATGGATGTTAAGAACCTATTCCACCAGTCAATCACATGAATTGATGTCAAAATTTTGACAGTTTTCTAGTTTTGTGAAGGTTGTACCAAAACGAGTTTTATACAAAAACTTTACTCTTAGCTTAATTGTGAGGTTTTGATGATAAAGATGATCTTAGATAATCTCACACACATCACAGTAAGAAAGAACACTAATGAATAACATTTCAAACAAATAAGAACACGATCTACAATAATCTTTACTCTTTCGAGTACAAAGATCGATTTCTTGCAAAAACTGAAAAAAAAAGTTGTTGTAGATTGCCAAGATGACTAGGATATGATCTATAGAAGATTCATCCAGCAATCTTTTATCCCTGACACAACATCCAAAAGCACTTAGAAGGAGATGAGGCAAATCCAAAGGGTAATAAGCGAAAATGTAAGAAGCTAAAGAAATTTCAGAATATAGAAGAAATTGAACCATTCATTGCTTTGAGAGGAAGGTTTACAAAGCCACATTACCAGGTGGGCAAAGCTCACATGAGCACAAAGAAAACCAAAAATCCTCTCTAAAGACTTCCCAAACCCCTTCACCACCTTAGGGCCGGAGGTATCCCGCCATCCCTCTATTTATAGTACACTGGGAGCAACCTCTACCCTTAGATGACCTTATTGACTCTCAAGAAACCTCATCAAGGGTTCAAATTCACTCCCTCACACATACATGGGCTAACCCGCAACCCAACAACATAACGGGTTTTATCGACACACATACTAACTTAACCACTACTCCACTTGCGAACCCTTGGTCCAACGATCCACATTCGCTTGAGTATGGTTCAAGTTAGCATCTCAACCATCCACTTATCCTCTCCACTTGCAGCCACTACTAGCCTCAGTCATCTTTCGATGACACCTTGACCGTCTGAACCCCGGCTCTCCCAACCTAGTCCCAATCTCCTTCGCCTCACCATGACCGAGCTCCAAAGTCCTACAACTAGGGATGCAAATGGGCCAGCCCTAGGGTCATCTTTGACCCACTCTAGTTCATTTGTTTGCACTAAAATTTAAAAGGTGGACTAAAAATTAAGTTTTTAGTGCAAACAAATGAACTAGAATGGGTCAAAGAAGACCCTAGGATCAACCCATTTGCATCCCTACCTTCAACCATCACAGGCAAGAGAAACACATTACGTAGCATTGTTCAAAATGATATGCAATCAGTAATTAGCTTCACAAGTTAGTCCCCAACCACTTAAGGTCATGATCAGTCAAGCCCCGACCACTAATGCTCCGATCTGCCAAGGCCTGACCTCTCAAGGTTCTGACCTCTGGTCTCAGGACAACTCACGAAAACTCAAAGCACCGACTTGCCAAGGCTCGACCTCTGGTCCCAGAACAACTCACAGCAACTCAAATTGTCGACCTGCCAAGGCCCGACCTCTCAAGGTTCCGACCTCCGGTCCCAGGACAACTCACAGCAACTCAAATTGCTCGATACAAAAAAACTCAAATAAAACTCAAACTTGAGCGGCACAAACTTAAATGCAATCAATTACTCATCACACTTATGGGTATACCTCTACGTGGTCTTTCAGAATTGAATGAGAAGGCATTCCAGGCTGCTTGCCTTTCGAAGCTCCCTCCTGATGAAGTTGGCACGACATCTTATGAGCTATACTCATTGTGGTAGCAACAACTCAATGACCTAAGCTGGAATCCCTGCAAGGGCTGAAGAGGGCATGGGGAGAAGGCGTCCACAAGGCTATCATTAACTCAGTGATGGAGATGAAAGTCTACAACTGCCTAAATGGCAGAAGGATCACCTATGAGCTAAGGAAATACGAGGAGGGGAGGAAGGCCACTCTGAGGGGGTGTGTTGAGTACATGAACAATCAAGTGAAAAATTCATAGTGGTCAAGCATAGGGAGACTCGTATGTACGTGTACCTGCTGCTTCTGTAAATTGTTCATAGGAGCATGTTGTGGGTTGCAAGAAGCATTCTTGATTATGGTGATTATAGAATCAGGATGACTGTTATTAGATGGAAGTTGCATGTGTTACTCTGCTTCTAGCTCAGGCATTTGCTTGTGTTGAATTGGATCACCTTGAGCCATTCTTCTGCCTATCACTTGTTTTGTGAATGCTGTTGCATCTGAACATTACAGTCTATATGAAAGATTAGTCTTTGATACACGGTAAAGATCTTAAGGAAGATGTTTGTGTGATGCAGTCAAAGGTGACCTAGTGGTGCATGCAGCATCATATCATTGAAAGAAAGGACAGGTAATTAATTTTACATCGAATCCTTGCAATTCACTGTCATGATATTTTTCGAAAAATGATTCTTTTCAGCAAGAGAATGTCACCCTGCGAGAAACTAGAAGCGAAATTGATATGCTTTGAATGCCACATGCATCTGCGCTAGTGAAAAGGCCACAAGCACCTTACTTGATGTCCTCTGTAGTTGCCACAAATCTTTCTTCGAGGATCATATCATATGCGTACATTGCCAAAGTTTAATACATTCTGCCATTGAGCTCATGCATTTTTCCAACATTTTTTTGAACTAAAACCGATGTGCTTCTCATGATAGAAGAGTTTTTGTAGAACGCGAACGTCTTTAGCAGTGCAGTCAAAAGTGCCTTAGTTGTGTTATTGTCCCATTTTGGCAATAGATTTGTATTTTCTATACTCAAATTGCACCATGCCAATGCCTTTTCACATTGAGTTCATGCTTCCTTGTTACTGTTGTGCAGGACACTTACTGGGCGTTGGCTGTGACTAGGTAGAACAGAAGAAGTACTAACTCATGGTGAAGAACTGAAGACAGAATCTGACCTTGTCAAGGAACGAAAACTACAGGAAATCATATCAACCGAAAAATGTTATGATTTTGATGTTATGCATTCGTTCGATACTATCTAGAACCTTTGATGTCGAGTGATGGGATTGAGCTTTCATGCGCAGCCCTTTTACTCACCATATTTTAAACCTCCTTTTAGTTTCAGTATTCTGGTAGCTACCTTGAACTCTGGACTCTAAAGATTGATATCTAATGTGGGAATATTTGCATGGATGGCTCAAATGATGGCATTTCTAACATATAATTGCATAATAGTAGCCAGTAAATGTTGCCATCAGTGCAATGCCATTTTATATTATGCCTGTGGCTAAAATACGCCTCACCATTTAGGGTTGGTTTATTGACTATTTTTACTCGGTAAAATCAGGGCGTATGGCACGCAACACCCAACCATTTGCCACCCCTCTATCTCCATTGCCACTCCTTCCAGTGGCGGAGCTAGGATTTTAGATAAGGTTGGTTCAACTTTTTTTTAAAAATATAACAGGCCAATATATTTATAAATATAAATGTATAAAAAACATAATACGAAGATAATAATAAGGCTTTGCAATAGTTCAGAGAATATTACCGTACTACTTCTTGTCGGACTTATGCCTTCTAATGGCTATGAAAGTCTCGATTATATCATCTTCATCCACTTTGGAGAACATATCTCGCTCAATGAAGATAACTAGACAATCATCCAAAAGACTATCACCCATCCTATTTCTTAACTTATTTTTGAAAAACTTCATTACAGAAAATCTGAATCACTGAATGATTGAGCCGGAGCATTGGTTGGGCCGAGGCCCAATAGTGCCAACTACTGGCTCCGCCAGTGACTCCCTCGCTACCTCTACTGCCACTCCCTTAGCTCCGTGCACCCCCCTGTGAACAGCGGTAAAGAGCTCAACGGCTCCCCCTCCCCCACCAGCCACATCTTTCAATAAAATATTTAATGTGTTGCTGCCTTGCTGTCCTGCTCTCCTCCAGGCCACCACCACCCCTGCCTCCCATCACAACGGGGGGTTTGAACCTGTCGGCAGTCCCATTCAGCGTGAGCGAGAGAGCGAGAGAGAGAGAGAGAGAGAGAGCACCAAGGTATGATATCACATCCAACCGCTACGCTAGTAGGGGATGAGACTACCTGTTGCCTCACTCCAGCTGCCACCGGATCTGGTGGCCCTTCACCCCGTCGACGTGAGCGAGAGAGAAGAGAGAGAGCAAGAGATGTGAAGCGAGAGAGGGGATCACTATTAAATCTAACGGCCATTCCCTATCCCATCATTTTGGAGAATGGTATATTGTTGTGCTGTTTTTCTCTCTTTCTTAAGAAAAATAAAAGAGTGCTACTAGCGCACGGTATGCCGTAGACAAGCATCTCAACGGAATAGGACTCAGCCATTAAATTGTTGAGTGCTTCTATGAGACGGTGTTCCATTATATTACACAACTGACGGTATATATAGGAACCAACTGTCTAATCATAAGAGCACAAACGAACGCCTTTGTTTCTTGCTCTACTCTGTGTCCGTCCTAGTCTCTGTTGTTTCAAATAAATTTTAATTTTCATGATATTTTATAGATAAGTTTCATGATATTTTATGGATAGGTTTCATTAGGTTTCTGTCGGGGATTGACAATTCACTAAAAACGACCATTTTACCCCCAGGGGTCCACGAACATCGACCACACGGTCCCCCACGAAGGAAGCTCGGGAAACTTGCTCGAGCGGCCAAGGCGTCCGAGCTTGCATGCTTGGGGACTCGCCCGCGACTATGCAAAGGACCACGCTCGTGTGTACTACTCAGATGGTCGGGGGACTTGGTCAAACCATTAGAAAGGAAGGTGGCAACCAATCCGCCGGAGATCAAGGGAAGGCACACCCGAAATTCAAATAACGTGCGGATCAAGGGCGCCGGATCGTGTGCGCTACGGTTATGGAAGCACGGCGTAAATCTAGGGGGTTGTTACCTTCTATGTATCTTCAGCTTCTGTATTTAAACCCCCCAAGAGCATCTGCAAAGGGGGACACTTTGACCGATTATAGACACAATATACTGGAGTAGGGCTGTTATCTCGGCGGTGAGAGGCCCGAACCAGGATAAACACCACGCGTCTTTCTCCCGAACTCGCGTTGCTCGAACGAACACCCCGGCTCGCACGAAGGGGCCCTGTTGATCCCTCGTTCAACAAGTAAGCTCGGCGGGAGCCCGTTCTCCAATCATCGACAGCTTCATAGATAAGTTTCATGATGTTTCGGACAAGTTTTATTAGGTTTCGCAGATAAGTTTCATTAGGTTTTACGGATAAGTTTTATTGTGTTTCACGAATAAGTTTCATGATATGTCACAGATAACTTTCATTGAGTTTTATGGATAAGTTTCATGATGTTTCACGGATAAATTTCATTAGGTTTCACATATAAATTTCATGATATTTCATGGATAAGTTTTATTAGGTTTTACGGATAAGTTTCACTGTATTTCACGAATAAGTTTCATTAGGTTTCACGGATAAGTTTCATTGGGTTTCACTGATAAGTTTCATTGGGTTTCACCGATAAGTTTCATGATGTTTCACGGTAAGTTTCATGAGGTTTCACCGATAAGTGTTATGATATTTCACCGATAAGTTTCATTAGGTTTCACGGATAAGTTTTATTGTGTTTCACGAATAAGTTTCATTGTGTTTCACGGATAAGTTTCATTGGGTTTCACCGATAAGTTTCATGATGTTTCACGATAAGTTTCATGATATTTCATTGATAAAACGCAAAAGTGATTTGTGGATAAGCTCCTAGCTCTGCATTCCCTTACATGGTAGGATATAGTGCTTGTGGTGCTTCATGTTTGTTCCCATCATTTGCTGCTGCCTGAGGCCTTCTTTATCCGTATAGATTTGGCAGGTGAGGATTTGCTATAGCCGGATTGGAAAGTGACGTGGGATAGGGACGACGTTGCATCCAACAGCGGAGAGGTATCCCGTCGTATCCCCATTTGACAGGATACCGTTATATAGTTTTTCTCAAAATAAAATTCAGTGTCCATTCACCGTTTTCTTTAGACAAGGCCATATCTCTAATTTCTCAAAGCAGAAAAAAGTAAATCATAAAACTAAGATTCCTCCTCGCAGCATCAGCATCTTATTATTGGAGACACACAAAAGGCATATATTTGATTATTGGAGACACAAAAGGCATATATTTGTTCCTGGTTTTTACTCTGGCCCTTTTCTTTCAACAGGTGGCGCTACTCTGGCCCTTTTCTTTCAACAGGTGGCGCTAGTCACACCGGGTACGTGATCAAAACCGACAAAACAATATTCAAAAAGTTTTTGTTGAAACATGAAACAACCTTCACTATAGCAAACATTCTTCACTAATCACTAGGCATATAACAGTTACGTGTCCTACAGGTATGAAAGAAAAGATTGTGAAACAAATCAACAATCAAAACACAGATATTGTGTTCCCCAGGAACAATAGCACCACACAATAATTAGTACTACTACTTGCTATATATGTTTGCATGCTTCTCAACCCTCAAAACCATTGAGAAGGAGCCTGGCAAGATTAGGCTGGTTAATTTAATTCCACATGTTTAATTAGCATGAAGCAACTGCACAGAAGGATACCACGGATTACGAGTCGAGAAATACAAAGGAAAAGTAAATGAATCAAGAAGATCTGCATGTACACAGAAGAAATCACGTTAAATGAATTGTTGATGCATATATGAGCATATCTCAGCGCATATGCAGCAAAATCTTTCCCGATATTTATCAGATTGCATTAACATGCCGAGCTGTGTTGGTCGAGCACAGCGAGATGTCATTAATGCATTACGCGCGCGGTTGAAGGCGGCGACGCATCCACGTCGTGATTCTTCTCCGTCCGGCCGCCGGGATCTGTTCGGCGCCGCCGTGACGCGTAGCCGTGTAGGTGTAGGCATGGCGCCCATGGCGGGTCCGCATGGATCGACGGTGCTCCGAGCCGGCACGTGCCTCCTGCTGCTGGTCATCCCGGCGTGCTGCGTCCTGTGGTTGCTCCTCTTCTTCCTGTCTCCGGCGTCGGAGGTCGCCGTCGTCCGCGAGAGCTTCCAGCCGAGCATCTCGGCGCCGGAGCAACGGATGGTTGACATGCCGCCACCGCCACCGGCACATCAAGCAAGAATAACAGAGATGGCACGTCAAGCAAGGACAGAGACTCCGTCACCGCCGCCACCACCGGCACGTCAAGAAATTCCGGGGAGGGTCGAGAACAAGGCGGCGGTGACCGACCGGTGCGCCGGCCGCTACATATACATCCACGAGCTGCCGAGCCGGTTCAACTCGGACCTTCTCCGGGATTGCCGGTCCCAGGCCGAGTGGACGGACATGTGCAACGTCGGCAACGCCGGCATGGGCCCGCGGCTCACGCGCTCCAGCGGCGTGCTCCCTGCCACCGGCTGGTACGACACCAACCAGTTCATGCTGGCGGTCATCTTCCACAACCGGATGCAACAGTACGACTGCCTGACCGACGACGTCTCCCGCGCTGCCGCCGTCTACGTGCCCTACTACGCTGGGCTCGACATTGGCCGGCACCTGTGGGGGTTCAGCAACAGCGTCCGCGACGCCCTCGCCGAGGAACTCGCCGAGAGGCTCCGGTCGTCGCCGGCGTGGGCGGCGCACGGCGGGCGGGACCACTTCCTCGTCGCCGGCCGCGTCGCGTGGGACTTTCGGCGCGAGAGCGGCGAGTGGGGCAGCCGGCTCCTCCTCCTTCCGGAGGTCAGGAACATGACGGTGCTCATCATCGAGTCCAGCCCGTGGCACGGCAACGACGTCAGCGTGCCGTACCCGACCTACTTCCACCCGTCCCGCGCCGGCGAGGTGGCCGCGTGGCAGCGGACCGTGCGGCGCGCGCGGCGGCCATGGCTGTTCGCGTTCGCCGGTGGCCCGCGGCCGAACGACGGCAACGGCCGTGTCCGCGACCAGCTCTTCGACCAGTGCACACGGTCGCGGCGGTGCGGGCTCCTCCGGTGCGGCCGCGGCCGGCGCAGCGACTGCTTCAAGCCGGCCAACGTCATACGGCTGTTCAAGAGTGCGTCGTTCTGCTTGCAGCCGCAGGGAGACTCGTACACGCGGCGGTCGGCTTTCGACGCCATGCTTGCCGGCTGCGTGCCTGTGTTCTTCCACCCAGGCTCGGCTTACGTGCAGTACCGGTGGCACCTACCGGGAAACTACTCATCGTACTCGGTGTTCGTGCCGGAGGACGGCGTACGGAAGGGGACGGTACGGGTGGAGGACGTGCTCCGGAGGTTCGATGCGGCTGAGGTGGCGGCCATGAGGGAGCAGGTGATCAAGATGATACCCAGCATCGTGTACAAGGACTGGAGGGCCCGCGCGGCCGATGGGTTCAGGGATGCCTTCGACATCTCCGTCGACGGCGTGATCGAGAGAGTTAGGAGGATCAAGCAAGGGCTGCCCCCAGGAGATGAGGGCAACGATGGGCATCAGTGGGATGGTTACTTTGACTAGCAGTGGTAGATGCATTGCTCGTGCAAACAGTTGTTTTCTTGATTAAGAAAAAATGCAAACGGTTTAATTTTGCTTTGATTTTCTAGGCATAGAGGAGATGGAATGGGAGAGTATTATAATCTGAGGAGATTAGATTGTGATAGGGGGTAAAAGCATTAAGAAGAAAACAACAACACAGAGGATTCGAATGCAAGAGCCCAAAAGGCAAAGAGATTAAAAAAAAGGGTTTTGATAAGTTTTATTTGGATGTTTTCTTTAGCAACCATCATCCAAATTCCTGGTAATTGGATTTGCTTTTAAATCAATGCACGCCCCCTTGAATTCGAGGTGGGTTGATCTTACAGATATGTGTTTCCATCGTACGGTCCAAAGTTTGGATGTTTTTTGGGACAAAAACATCCGAATGATGCCTATACACTCCCTACAAAAAATAGCGAAAAATAAAGAGACCTATATTTTGGCTAGGTGTTTCTCTTCTGTGCTTCGTTTGCGTGCGTGTGTGTCTGTTTTTTTTTTACGCAGGCGCCAGCAGGGATTTGGTTACCGGCAGAGGCAGACTCAGGAAACAAAATTAGGTTGCATGACACTGCCTAATAGTCTATTCAATAGTAAAGCAAGACACATATAAACCATATTGCAATCACACTAATCAGAACATATGATGCTAAATAGAGGTTTGGAAGCTGAATAGCCTAAGAGCATCTCCAAGAGGGGCCTTAAATATAGCCCTAACTTGAATTATAGGGCTTTTAGGGGAAAAGATCAACTCCAGCAAAGACCCTAAATTGTTAAAATTTATCAAATTGTTTTAGGGCCCATGGGAGAGTAGCTATATTTAGCAACTCTGTGATTGAGCCCTATCTTCATTGAGTTTTAGGGCCTAATTGCTGGAGTGAATATTTCATTGGAGCCCTAAATCTAATTAGTTGAAGTCCTAAATTAAAATTTAAGGCTCATTTTTAGGGCCCTCTCTTGGAGATGCTCTAAGGCGTAACAAAAAAAGCACTGATTACGTCTAGGATAGAGACTAAATAAACCAGTACTCTACCCCAAACATAGTGTAGAAGGATCATAGATTAATGATTTATTAGAGAAAACTTTCAGCTAGTTCATGGGCATCCCACCGATGAGTTAGCTAACGCCCCCCAAAATATCCTTTTGGGCTTCTTCGACAGGAGTGGAACCCCGTGTATTACAAACTAAACAAAGCACATGCACGCAGCTAGCGCAACCTAATAATATCTCATGATTAAATTATCACTGTAATGTTTAATCTAGCATGCTAATTTGGTCATCTTGTCCTAACATCAAAATTAAACAACGTATCATGTACTTAACTTTGAAAAGTTTATATCACCTCTGAATTGTTAAATATGGTTACTCATATATAATCTTTTAGGATATAAAAAGGTGTGCTAAAAGAATTCTAGTAGGATTAAGACTGATAATCCTAATAGGAGTAGAATTCATACTTGTTTTGGATGAGAACTAGCGAGGCTATATAAATATAGGGGGTGGTTATGGAAGATCCAAGCAACCAAGAAGCCACAAGCCAACTCATCCAAAGTAAAAGGATCACGAGAGGATTAGATGCTAGATTATTCTTTACCACTAGATTCTTGTGTAGGGCAAGGGTCCGACAGTCCTAAAAGGCTAGGGAGGTTGTGAGAGAGCAACAATCCATTGTACTCTTTTTAGCCTATACTTAAAGAATTTGCGGTCGGTTTCGCCAAATCTTTCTCTCTCGTTATGGTTGTTTCAATGTTGTTATTTTGGTTCTATCTACAAGTAGGGCTGTAAACGGGCCAAACTTGAGCAAGCTTGGGCTCCTCAGGCTCGAGTCTCGATCCAAGCTTGAGTAGGCTCGAGCTCGGTAAGCGTGATAAGCTCGAGTAAGCTTGGTAAATCTGGTAACCTCGGAAAGCTCGGTAACAAACTCGAGTAAGCTCGGTTCAAGAAGCTCGGTCCAAACTCGAGTAGGCTCGCAAGCTATTCGAGCTCGGCTCGGTGAAGCTCATGAGCTCAAGATCAAGCTTGAGTTCGGCTCGTCTGGAGTTCGAACCGAGCCGAGCTCGAGCTTTTTTATAACCCTACCTATGAGATTCATCCTCTTCATTCTTGGGACCGTGCAAGCTCATGCCATATCTCACAAAACTCTTATCCGATTTGGGGGCTGCTGCGCATAACAATGGGTATTGGAGTGTAACAAGTGGTATCAATGCCAATGCTGGATGAGTCAGATTTGTGAGAAGGCCGGTAAAACATTAGGTGGCACAAAATCAAGATTGATGTCGACAATGTGGAATCAAGTAGAGAAATTTGACGGCAGAGAAAATTTTAGCGTGTGGCAATGTATGGTGAAGGATGTCCTTGTACAGCAAGAGTCAATCGCTGCCATTGAAGGGGACAAATCAGAAAAGATATCTGCTAAAGACTGGAAGGTGATGGAGCAAAAGACTGTTAGTACAATCCGTCTATGTCTCTCCAATGAGGTAAAGTACTCGGTGATCAAGAAGAATTCACCAAAGAAATTATGAAAGAATTTAGATGAACTGTATATGGCAAAATTGCTGACAAATCAATGGGTGTTGAAGCAACAACTGTACATGTTGCGCAAGGAGGAAGGTACATATTTCATTGACTATCTCAATGTCTTTAACAATCTTATCACACAATTGATTAGTGTAGATGAAAAAATTGAGGAGAATGATAAAGTCATGATACTGATATCATCTCTACCATCATCGAGGGAGTAATTGGTGGTGAATATTCTCATTGAGAAAAGCACTCTCAACTTCAATGAGGCAGCTGCATACTATTGGAGGCGGAGTCCTTCAAAAAGCCATCAGAATCTTCATCCTCGGGTAATCAAGCATTAGCTGCAGTATGTGTTGCAGGTAAAAGCAAGAGTTATATGAAGAAGAAGGGCAAGAGCAAGGGCACACGTGTATGCTATCTATGTGACGAGGAAGGTAATATGATAAAGGATTATCCGAGTTTGAAGCAAATGAAGAGTGCGTGCTCAATGACAGCAGCAAAAGATGATTCGGATGTACTTATCATGAGTCAACCAGGTACTTCTCATGGATGGATATTAGATTCATGTTGTTGCTTCTATATATGTTCGATGATGGAGATGTTTGGCAAAGGATCTCTACGCTTGCCTCATGAAACTGTCCAGTTGGCTAATTATAAGGAGTATGCAATTACTGAGGTGGGAACAATTACATTGGAGATATATGATAGAGCACATCGCATATTGACGGGAGTCCAGTATGTTCCTGACTTAAAAAATAATCTAATTGACGAGTACCCGTACCATGGGTACCCCATCGGCCGAACGCGAACGGGTGACCAGCGCATGGCGAAGGCCCAGATCGCCGAAGGTACTTGGGCCGCAGAGAGCGGACCCCGACCTGTGCAGGACCGACCCTGGACGGTCGGCGGACTCCGATCCCGGGCGGTCGGCGGGTCCCAACCGCCCAATATTGAGCGCCTTGATCGGCAAAGCTCCACCCGCTGAGCAATGCCAGGCCACGCCGGTGTCGGCGGTACCTTGTCGCGCGACATCCCCTGGCGTCCGTACCGAGGTAGGCGGCTCCTTCCCAAGACTGTCAGAAGAGCCACCGAAGAAGTCAAGCCCCCGTCCCATCGCCTGGCACGCCGCAGAGGAATACGCCCACTCTCGAGGCCAAGGCAAAGTCAATTGCCATTAAAGCTGCCGAGGCTGACAGGAGCACCACGCGATGCGTCATCCAGACAGCACTACGCAAGACCACTCATCACAGAGCCACCAACCCTGCCTCGGGGCGGGCAGGGGTTGGTCGGACAAGACAGAAACCAGACTCCGAGACACGCAGGCCCCTTTCCTCGTGGTTTTCCCAAACTCCCGTGTAACCTGCCCCCTCCGTCTATATAAGGAGAGGCAGGGCCCGAGAGGGAGGGGCGATGGAAAAAACGGTCTTCTAGGTAGCCACAACTCCCTAGCAAAAACACCGAGGGATCGGTCGGCCGACCCCCTGCCTCGCTTGTATACCTCTTGTTCATCGCCCAAAGATCAATACACCCACACCGAACGAATCGAGTAGGGACGTTCACCGAACCAAGATATACATCATCTGACTCCTTGAGTCGACCATTCGGGGAGAGGGAGCGCGCGACCCCATCCGACCACAAATTCGTATTGCCGGTGCACGAAACACCGACAGTTGGCGCGCCAGGTAGGGGCTCTCGCGCGTCTTCACCGACATCCTCATCTTCGGGTTCCCATTCTCCTCCCTGATGGCCTCCTCCCACCACGATTCGCCGATATCGAGGGGCTGGATCCGCTTCGGCACCCTTGATTTCATCGTCACCACGGCGGGAGAGCTTGTCCTCATTCCCACTGCCGTCCGGGACCGGGCGCCGTCCGCAAGCCTGGATGCGGTTGCTGATGTCCTCAGCAACCTCCGCCTCGAGGCCCCCGCATGGGCCGCGCGGGCCGTCGCGTAAGATCGCTTGCTCTGGCGACGCCGCCACGAAGCTACGGCGGCGGCGGTTCCACCCTCCACGGGCTCTCAACTTCGTGGCCATGGCGGCTCTGGCAGCTTCCTCCACGACCTTTGGCCGGATTCCTCCAGCCACGGCTCTAGCTCCGACAAAGAGTATCCCCCGCGCAGGGCGTACTCCCGCGAGTGCAACATGACGGGTGCGGCGGAACCGTCCTCCACCCCCGCTACCCTCGGGACCCTCCTCCCGCGCGACGAAGCGCGGCGGGAGGAATCCCGGCGGGAAGACGACGCACAGCACCTACAACGCTTCGCTGACCTTCGGCGACAGCGCGAGGAGCTAGAGGCCCGAAAGGCCGAACTCGACAAGCTCCAGGCCGAGCTGGAGCGCCGTCAGCCTAACCCACCACTCGCCTCCGGCGCGCTTCACAAGGCTGTCAGTGCATCGGCTGGTGAGGAGACGAACAACCTTCCGTTCTTCCCTCACGCCAACCAGAACATTGCTGCGGTGGCGATGCTGCTCCGAGGGCTGCCCGAGCCAACGGAGCCAGAAGCCAAGGCCACCTACCAGAACCTCCGGATCGGTAGAACGTCTTGTTGCTCAAGACGCCCAGGTTCCGGCTCCGACGGACGGGCGCCACCTCGGGCCGCTGGGCCACTCCCTCACAGGCCGACGGAGCCAGCCAAGACAGCCAGCTTCCACGAGCTCCCCAGGCATCATACACCCCGGTGCGCCACCGCCTGGGGGACAAGTATGATCTTCGCACCACCCTCGAGGCGCGAAGGAGAGCTACCGATGCAGCAGCGCCCTCGCAGGTCGCCGATAGCGGGCGACGCAACCATTCCGACCCGGGATTCGACGGTCCCGGGCCGCGTGCGTTCACCCGCCTCATCCGCAACGCCGACTTCCCTGCCGACACCATCGGCAGCTGGGCCGACCTGACGAATCTCTTCGTCGGGAACTTCCAGGGCACCTACAAACGCCCTGGCAACTCCTGGGACCTGAAGAGCTGCAAGCGGCGGTAGGAAACCCTCCGGGATTACATCCGCCGCTTCTCCCAGCAGTGCAACGAGCTCCCCGACATCCGCGACGCCGACGTCGTCGGGGCGTTCATTTACGGCACCACATGCGAGGCTCTGGTCCACAAGTTGGGCTGCGCGAAGCCCCGGACTATCAAGGAGCTTCTCGACATCGCCACCAACCATGCTTCCGGCGAGGAAGCTATGGGGGCCATCTTCGAAAGAAGAGTAGCCCGCAAGGCATCCGGGCCCGAGGCCGCCGCCCCCTCCGACCGTTCCGACAAGAAGAAGCGGAAGGGGAAGCAGGGCCGCGAAGGTCGAATGGTCGCCGCCACCGACCGCCCCGCCAAGCAGCAAGCGCGGCAGACGCCCGACCGGTTCGAAAGATTGATGGACAGTCCGTGCCCGAACCACGACTACCCCGTCAAGCATAAGTATCGGGACTGCGAAGTCCTGAAAAGGTTTCTCTCCGGGAACCCCACGACCTCGCGGGGTAAGGGGAAGAAGCGCGACCCGGCGCCCGACGCCGGGGCGAAGGGCGATGAGCCAGCCGACGAGTTCCCACAACTCGACGGTTGCCTCATGATCTTCGGAGTAGGGATGGCAAAATTACCCGTGGGTTCGGGTATCCGTGGGTACCCGACCCGATGGGTTCGGGTATGGGTTTGATTTCAGACCCGCGGGTTTCAAATTTCGGGTTCGGGTTTGGGTTCGGGTTCGGGTTGATTCAGACCGTGGTACCCATGGGTACCGAATTAATTAATATAAATTAAAAATAATGGAAAGTTAATTCAAGATTTTCAAGCATCGTTTGAGATGTAAGATGCGGTAACTTTCATGATTATATACACCATATATTTTTCCTTTAAACATAGAAATTACAAATGAATTGATTGACAATTGATGGCTGAAAATTTAATTACAAGGTGATTAGGTGAATTTAATTTCGGGTTGGTGCACTTCGGGTTAGTGCAGTTCGGTTCAGTACCCATCGGGTTCGGGTATGGGCGTGGGTATGTACCCGTGAGAGATTTCGGGTTTGGGTTCCGGTATGAATTTTGGGTTTCGGGTTCGGGTCTGCGGGAGGTCTACCCGCCCGAACCCGCCCGATTGCCATCCCTACTTCGGAGGGGCAGAGTGCTACGCCGACAAGCGACGACTGAAACTCGCCCACCGAGAGGTCCACACGGCGACCCCCGCCGTGCCCTCCTACCTGAGGTGGTCGGAATGCCCGATCGCCTTCGATCGGACCGACCACCCCGACCACATCCCGCACCCGGGACGCTACCCGCTCGTCGTCGACCCCATCGTGGGGACGAAGCGCCTGATCAAGGTGCTCATGGACGGCGGCAGCAATCTCAACATCTTGTATGTTGAGACCCTGGATGCCCTGGGGGTCCCTCGCTCCGCCCTCCGGCCGAGCAGGGCGCCTTTCCACGGCGTTGTCCCAGGCCAACAGGCCCACCCCTGACAGTCGGCTGCCCGTCACCTTTGGGAGCCCGGATAACTTCCGCACCGAGAGCCTCACTTTCGAGGTTGTGGACTTTCCGGCTCCTACCACGCCATCCTGGGGCGGCCTTGTTACGCGAAGTTCATGGCGATCTCCCAACTACACCTATCTCAAGCTGAAGATGCCAGGGCCACAAGGCGTCATCACCGTGGCCGCATCCTTCCAGCTCGCCTATAATCAAGCTGCGGCGGCGGTTGTGGTGGCCTCGGCCGGTCGTCGCTTCCGCCGAGCTCGCCCAGCTCCAGGAGAAGACCCCCGAATCCGCTCTCGACTCCGGCAAATCGGGGACTAGCTCCTTCAAATCCGCGGAGGACACGAAGGAGGTCACAGTCGATCCCAAAGATCCCGCCAAGACCGTGCGGATCGGGGCCGCCCTCACTGCCAAATAGGAAAGCGCGCTCGTCGACTTCCTCCGAGCAAACCGAGATGTCTTCGCTTGGAGACCCTCCGATATGCCGGGAGTTCCAAAGGAGGTCGCCGAGCATTCCCTGAACATTCGACCGATCTGCACCCGATCGCCCGGCGCTGCTTTCGACGAAGAAAAGCGCCAGGCCATTGGGGAAGAGATCGCCAAAATTTTGGCCGCCGGCTTTGTAAGGGAGGTGCGTCACCCCGAGTGGCTCGCCAATCCCGTCCTTGTAAACAAAAAGTCGGGGCAATGGAGAATGTGTGTTGACTACACGAGCCTCAACAAGGCCTGTCCGAAAGATCCATTCCCATTACCTCGCATCGACCAGGTCGTGGACTCCACCGCCGGGTGCGAGTCCCTTTCCTTTTTGGACGCCTATTCAGGCTACCACCAAATTGCGATGAAGGAGTCCGATCAGCTCGCGACCTCCTTCATCACCCCGTACGGCTCGTACTGTTACGTCACGATGCCTTTTGGTCTGAAAAACGCAGGCGCCACATACCAACGGTGTATGCAGGCATGTTTTTCAGACCAAATTGGCCGTAACATCGAAGACTACGTCGATGACATCGTTGTCAAGACCAGGAAGGTCGATGACCTCATCGCCGACCTGGAGGAGACTTTTGCGAACCTCCGACGGTTTCGCATAAAGCTCAACCCTGAGAAATGCGTCTTCGGGGTCCCCAAGGGCAAGCTGCTGGGCTTTATCGTCTCTGAGCGCGGCATCGAAGCCAACCGCGATAAGATCTCCGCCATCACAAGGATGGAGCCAATCAACGATCTGAAGGGAGTTCAGAGGCTGATGGGGTGCCTCGCGGCACTAAGTCGCTTCGTATCCCGCCTCGGTGAACGCAGGATGCCACTCTACAAACTGATGAAGAAGTCCGACCACTTTTCCTGGACCCACGAAGCTCAGGAAGCCTTTAGTCGACTAAAAGCTTTTCTGACCTCACCTCCGGTCCTGGTCGCCCCGGAGCCACAGGAACACTTACTCCTCTACATCGCCGCCACGACTCAGGTCGTCAGCGCGGCACTTGTTGTGGAGCGAGTAGAGGAAGGCTGCGTTTTCAAGGTGCAGAGACCGGTCTACTTCGTCAGCGAGGTGCTCTCCGAAACAAAGGTCCGATATCCCCGGTCTGAAGTTCTTTGTACTCAGTGCTCATTACCAAGAGGAAGCTTGCCCATTACTTCGATCGACACCCCATCTCCGTGGTAACCTCCTCACCGCTCGGAGAAGTCGTCCACAACCGCGACGCTAGGAAGAATCGCCAAGTGGGCTCTCGAGCTCAACGGCCTTGACATATCATACGTCCCGGAGGCGGTGATCAAGTCCCAGTCTTGGCGGACTTCGCCGCCGAGTGGACCGAGGCGCAAGTCCCTGCGGTGATCGAGGACCCGCAAGATCTTGGGCGATGTACTTCGACGGGTCTTACACCAAGAACGGGGCGGCGGGTCGCCATCATCTCCCCACTCGGCAACAAGCTCCGGTATGCCATCCGTCTACTCTTCGACGCCACCAACAATGTCGCCGAGCACGAAGCCCTCGTCGATGGCCTTCGGATCGCGCCGACCTAAGCGCTAGCGGCTCTCGTTCACGGCGACTCCAAGCCGGTCGTCGACCGGTGATGAAAGCCACCGAGCCCCGTGGCGCTTCGGATGGCCGCCATCGCCTGGAGGTCCGCAAGCTCGAGGAGAAGTTCAAGGGTTTTGAGCTCCATCACAGCTACCGACGCTATAACGGTGAAGCCGACTCCCTCGCCAACCTCGCCTCCGGGAAAGGGCCGGTTCCCCCTGGAATCTTCGCTTCCGACCTCGTGACCCATCAATCCGGTTGGACCAGAGTCGAGGGCACCACCGACTTCGAAGGCAGGCGCTCCCACCGACCTTCGGCCAGATGCTCACCCGCCTGGGTCGGATTCGGGCGTCCTGAGCGTCGAAACCGACTGGAGGCAACCGTTTGTCGATCGATTGACAAACGGGCTACTCCCCGCCGATACCACCGAGGCTCGGCGCCTCGCCCGTGAGCTAAGTCTTTCTTCCCGATTGAAGGCGCCCTCTACAAAAGAGCCCGTCCGAATCCTTCGAAGTGCGTTCGCCGACCAAGGGAAGCACCTTCTGCTGGACATCCACGACGGGTGTGCGGGCACCATGCGCGCCGCGGTCCCTGGTAGGAAAAGCCTTCCGAGCAAGGTTTCTCTTGGCCGACCGTAGCAGATGCGACCCAAATCGTCCGCACCTGCGAAGGATGCCAATTCTTCGCCAGCAGACGCACCTTCCTGCGCAAGCCCTGCAGACAATCCCCATCACGTGGCCCTTCGCGGTTTGGGGGCTCGATCTGGTCGGGCCCTTCAAAAGCGCCGGGGCTTCACTCACTTACTCGTCATTGTGGACAAGTTCACAAAGTGGATCGGCCAAGCATTGGCGAAGATCACATCGGCGCAGGCAGCAGGCTTCTTCCGCGATATTGTCTACCGCTTCGGGGTGCCCAACTCCATCATCACCGACAATGGGACGCAGTTCACCGGGAAGGAGTTCCTCGAGTTCTGCGACGACTTCAATATCCGAGTCTCAACTGGGCGGCAGTGGCGCACCCCCGGGCCAACGGCCAGGCCGAGCGAGCCAACGGCATGATCCTCCAAGGACTCAAGCCGCGAATCTTCAGTCGACTGAAGAAATTCGCGGGACGGTGGGCCGAGCTACCGCCCATTCTTTGGAGTCTGCGAACCACGCCGACCCGGTCGACCGGGTTCACACCTTTCTTCTTGGTGTTCGGAGCGGAGGCTGTCCTCCCGACTGACCTTGAGTACGGTGCGCCAAGAGTGCAGAACTACGACAGCGCACGGGGGACCGAGGAACAGCAGGATGACCTCGACCGACTCGACGAGGCTCGAGATGTCGCAGTCTTACGGTCGGCTAAATATCAGCAGGCGCTGCGCCGCTACCACAGCCGACGGGTTCGCGGCCGCTCATTCGAAGTCGGCGATTTAGTGCTGCGTCAAGTCCAATCCGCGAAGGACAGGCACAAGCTCTCCCCGCCCTGGGAGGGCCCTTTCACCGTCGCGGAAGTCCTCCGACCCGGCACCTTCCGTCTCAGAGACCGAAGGAAATCTCCTTACAAACGCATGGAACATAGAGAAGTTGAGAAAGTTCTACCCGTAATCAGCCTACCCCTTCTTTGTACCATGCAAAAAATCCGCAAACGAAGGAAGCCGCAGCTGTCGGACGGCCGACCGAAGTTCTCTCTCTCTCTCTCCCCGTCACGATCTACATAGCATCTTTGCGACCTCCGCCCAGCGAGAGGTCCCAGTAGTACTCGCCGCCTCAAAGATCATGGAAAATAAGGACAACCGACCTACAGTTGGTCGGGCCGTCCCATTCCGGTAACAAACACACATAAAATCCCGCCTCCAACCTACGCCGGATCCGTTGCGGTCCCAAAAGATTACGGATGTGGGCAATCACAAATGCAAAATCCTCGAGGAAGAAAAAAGAAACAGGGAGCAAAGAAGCACTTTATTTATTTATGGAGGAACATCGCCCCAACCAAGAACGAACTGCCCGCCACGATCTTGGTGTGCGCCCCGCCAGCCGGACGACACGCGACGTCCCTCAACCACCGCCTGCACCAGCGGCGCCCTCACTTCCCGCAGTCGGGGAACGCCCACGACGAGGACGCCAACTCGCCGTACGTCCTCACGAGCAGCCTCGGCCTCGACCTCGCCACCTCCTGCAGCCAGGCCGATGGGCGCCGCTTCCTCAGCGAAGTGAGTGTAGCGATCGCCATGGCACGTGAAGAAAGTTCGTTTGGTGGCGATCTTGGCAAAGTACCAAAGCGCCTTTGGCGCCTCTGCTTATAGCCCACAATGCGGAGGCGCGGAAGACGGCGCGCCTCAAGATCACGCAACGGAGCGAAGCCGGCGCCCAACGCCCGATTCGAAGCGGCACGGTCCCCAAGGCGAGTTAATCCACCCTTATCTCCAGAAAAACATAAATCCTTTTCAAAAATATTGCGCAGGCTCAAGCGGTGCGTGGCGACTGCACCCTCAGTCCCCACGCACCACTCGGGGGCTGCCTTACGACCTCAGGGGTCAGCGACCTAGATCGATGACCGGTAACCACTCCGACCGGGCTACCCCCCTCATAGTAACCTCTTCAAACCCAAAATGCTACAGCTCACGCCCCCGCGGCTACGGCTTCGAGCTAGCGCTTTGCGCAAAAGGGAGGCTACTTGAGCGAAGGGCAAAGCGGCGGTCGGATGGAGCCTTTCGATTTAGGTCGGCGGGTCGACCGATCAAACAATCTCCCTCGTGGCAACCTCCTCGAACCGAATGCTACAACTTAAGCCCCAGCGGCTACGGCTCCCGAGTAGCATTTCGCGCAAAAAGGAAGTTGCCCGAGCAGAAGATAGCTTGATCGATCAGGGCAGACCGACCCCGGTCGTCGTTAAAAAAGCGTACGAGTCGCTAACCTAAGCCGTACTCCGACCGACCGAGCTATCCACCTCGTGGCTATTTCCCCCAGCCCAAAGTACTACGGCCTACGCCTCCGCGGCTACGGCTTCAAAGTGGCACTCTGTAGGGGGAAACAAGCCCTCCGAGCAAGAGACGCTAGGGACGGTCGAAGCACCCCCACTCAGGTCAGCGTTCCAACCGACCGAACGGAAGCTTCGCAAAGGAGGCGGTCCGACCTAGGCACCTCTCCTCCGCGAAGCGAGCGCTCTAGGTAGCTTGTCCTATCCCGTGATTTCTTCAGACGGAGTTGGAGCAACACCTACGCTCTCGGGGCACCCCCGCGGGCCCTGTAGCTATGGTCGTAAGATTGTCCAAATCACAGAGGAAGCACGAGGTAGACGGGCAAAAGAACTTAAAACAACCCGACACGTCGAACTCGATTAGGGCAATCATGTTCATTACATGCACTACAAAAAAGCAAAAAATAGGGAAACTAATCATCTCCCTCCTTCCGATGGAGGATTTCATGGCGAGATTCGGCGGGCAATCTCTTAGGCGCACGGATCGACCGGGCCATGAATGCGTCGACTTCTTCGTCGCCGGTCAGAAGCAACGCCGCTCCCAACCGCCTCAAGGTCGACGCCCGTCATAATAAGAGACGGTGTTGACCAGGGCCGAGGAAGCGCCAAGCACCGCCGCTTCCGCATCGACGCCTCGACGTGCTCGAGACCCTTCCAAGTATGACGGGGATGGCGCTGGGCCCGAGTAAGCCCGAACACCGGTCGCAGACGGCCTGGATGCCCACATGGAGGACCGTCGGCTCGGCCGTCGTCTGGCCGCGTCCTCTCCGCCACCCGCTTGTCCATAAGGGCCGAGTCACGTGACTCGACCGCGCATCCCGTTCCTCCACCGCCACCCTTCGCGACTCCGGTAGCGTCGCTAAGGCTTTTTCGCAGCTCTGCGAGGACAAAACAAGGTCGAAGACGCTCGTTGCAGTGGCTCCCAAGGGGTTGAACTACTCACCGGCCACGGAGGCCTCTTTGGCGCGAAGTTCCTCCTCGACCTTGGCGCACGCTTCTCGATCGGACGCGGCGCGGTCGGCAAGCTCCCTCGCCGTCGCGAGCTCCCCCCGAGCAAGATCCCGCTCGCCGCGAAGCCGGTTGGCCTCCCTGCGGGCCGACTCGCATTTCTCTCGGAAGAGGGCGGCCTCCGCCCGAGCGGATTCTTCTGCGCGGACCGCAGAAGTCTTGGCCACTTCAGCATCCGCTAGGGACGACCTGGCCCTCTCTCCCTCGACGGTCAACGACTCCACAAGTCGCTGAGCCTCCCGCAAGGCTTCGGAGACTTCCCCCAGCCGCTGACCAGCCGTGGCGGCCCTCCCTTGCTCGGCAACAAGCGCCCTCCGGGCGTCGAGCAGCTCTTCCCCTATGGCACTCCCGGTGTGCAAATGCCGAGGAACATCGACTTGTCCACCGCCGGGATGTCAAGCGCTGCAAATACTGCCCGATCGATCTCCGTTTCCGATCGAAAGATGTACGAAAGACAAATCCCGTCGGACTTACCGACCGCCGAGCGGGACTCTCTGAGCAATGGACTTTCGCCCTGGGCGCGGCGTCAGCGGCGCGAGTGAGGTCGGCATGGATCCTCCCCATCTCCGCCTCCAAAGCGTTCCAATCGCTGCGTTACGCCTCGTCGTCAACGAGCGCGGGCCTCCGGCCGGTCGTGGCGGGCCAAGTCGGCTGCGGTCGGCAGCCGCTCTGTCTCGACTTCCCGCTTTCTTGAACGTCTGCGGCGCCGGTTGCGCGCCCTCGGCAATACTCGGACCGCAGCGGCGGCGGCCCGGCGCGAAGCGGCGAGAACTCGTCACGGTGTCGCGAACGCCGCGAATCGATACTTCCCCGTGGCGAGTCGCGACCCCCCACGATCGGCGGTGCGGGGAAGCGAGGATAGCCGAACGTCTCCCGTCGATGCTGCGACCGGTGGCGGTCCCAGCCCCCCCAGGTAGCGGCAGGACCTCACCGGTCTCACCGGACGACGGCGCGGGCGAAAGCGCGCCCGGCGGAGCTTCTTCCTGCACTGTCGCGGCCAGCGGCCAGCGCTCCCCCGGTGCGCGTCCCCTCGGCCAGACCACTGCGCGAGGCGCATCCGAAGGATCCCCGCTCCCGACGACCGCTGGCGCGCACCCCGCGGACGGGAGCGGAAGGGTGTGGTTCCTCACCGCCGAAGTGGGACTCAGCGCCCTCAGTAGTGAGCCCCTAACGCCTGGCGGTCGGTCAGGAATTGCGAAAGAAGAAACACCAGAGAGAACCAAACTGGGGGCACATAAGTCACTTACCGAGAGGAGCGAACAACCGGCACCTGACGTGCCCTTTTTGCCGGGACCCTGCGAGGAGGCGTGAGGGGTCTGCGCATCTTCAAGACATACCCTGCGCCCACGGTTTCTTCCGAGGAACCACGGTCGCCGGCCCCACGGCTGGAACCCGCGTCGCAGCCGCCAGAGTCGCCTCCGGCAACCGCTCCCCCCTCGCTCGACGACGACTCTTCATCGCCATCACTCAAAGTCTCGTCAGAGACCTCCTCGCCGCGTGCGGCCCGATCCGCGCGCTCTTTCCTCTTCCGCGTCTTCGTGGCCTCTTTCTCCGCCAGGAGGGCGGCGTCGCGCTACTCCCTTGCGAGGCACGCGGCCGCTCTCGCCTCCTTTTCCCCCGGAAGCCAGGGGCGGGAGATCAGGCCACCGAGCCCCTGCAAGAACGCGCTCGGGTAAGGGGGCGAAGGAGCAGAGCAAAGCAAAAGCGAACAGGAGCCACCAGACGTACCAAGTTCTGCGGATTAGCCGAAACGGCGCAGCCTCGCCAGGCTCGGTATCTCCATAATGGAAATCGCGCCACACGCAGCGCGAGGACCTCCGACGGGGGAAGCTCCCGCTCCGACGACCTTGCAGGGTCGGTCGGCCCGATGTACTCGAACATGGGGCGCAGCCGATCCTTGAGGGGTTGGATGCGCCTCTCCATGAACGTACTGAGGACCACCTTGCCTGTTAGGCCCCGCCGCTTCAGGTCCGCGAGCTTTTCAAGGATCGCATCCACCTTCGTCCGGTCCCTCGCATCGGGACCCCAGGTCCAGCGAGGATGCGGCGTCGGTAGATTCCCACTGAAGGCCGGGGCACTGTTGCCAATGTTCCGGACGTAGAACCACTTCTTTGTGCCACCCGGTTGGGCGTCGGCGGCTTCACATCGGTGTAGGGCGACTTGCGGCGAAGCGCGATTGATCGCCAGGGCGCCGAGGAGGTCGGCGGCATCCGACGGCGGCCTCGCGAAGAAGAAGTGGTGCCAGAGCCCCCAGTGGGGTTCGATCCCCAGAAAAGCCTCGCACAGCGTCATGAAGACCGCGATGTGGAGGACTCCATTCGGGTTCAGATGATGAACCTCCCCCCCGTAGTAGTGCAGCAGCCCCCGGACGAACGGGTGGAGTGGGAGGCCGAAACCCCGCTCGTAGAAGGCCGCCAGCGAGACTATCTCGCCGTCTCCCAGTTCGGGGACCTTGGTCCCGGCCGGCGGCGTCCGCCAGCCGGACTGAGGCCGCGGAGGGAGGAGCTCCTTCCTCTCCAAGCCGAGGTAGCGACCCGCCGCGGCCAAGTGCGGGGTCAACGACATCCCCAAGCGTGCGTGGGAGAGCGAGGGACGGCGCGACGAAGCAGGAAGCTTTTCTTCTTCCCTTGCGTTTTCTCTCCTTTTTTGCAGAGGACAAGGCTTTGCTCCCTCCACGCCGCCCTCTCCTTCCTTTATAGGCGCCTGGCGAAACAGACGCGCCTCCGCGCCCAACCGACGCCTCCTCACGCGAACCGACGCAGTCGCCAACCGTCAGCCTGCCACCTCGCTCACTACTCCGGTAACGTGCCGCAGCCCATTTAAATCCCACTGAGCATTAACTGCTCCGACAGGATGGCCGCCTCGCGCCGCACGCCGCGCAGCATCGCAGACCTCGCCGGCTGCGGTAGGCCAGGGCGCCCCACGCTAAGAAAGGTATGAAAGCGCCCATTTGGGCCGCCGGCCTCGGGAGAGCAAAGCGACTGCGGGCTCGCGCCGAGGCCCGGCTGCCGTCTTGAGGAATTCTGAAGGCCGAATCGGCCATTGGAATGAAAGCCGCCCGAGCACGTAAAAAGAGAGCGAGGGGCGGTCGCGGTGAGCCCCAGAGGGCCTCTAGATGGGTCGGCGGATGACCCAATCAACGTGGCCCGCGTCGAGACCATACCTCACACTCTCGCGGAGCTCATCGATGAGTGGCGGCGGCCAGCGCTCGGTCGGCCAGACGACCGGCGGCGGACACGGATGAGTAAGGAAAGGATTTTATGGAACGCCCCACGCTGGCCTGACGCCCGCGCCGGGAGCTACGTCCGCTTGGAAACGATCCCCCTCGAGGGAGATCTCCAAGGTTCCACTCGGATTGCCCGATAGTAGCTCGCACGAGCACGACGTTCAAACCGACGAAGGTAAACGTGCGTTCGCTCACCCGACTCTAAGGGCCCACGAGCAGCGTAGCCTACCGAGTCCGGCCAGGGCTAAACCCCGACCAGCTCTCCGACCGCCTGGAGCTACACTGCCAGCGCTCTTCCTGCGCCGGGCTCTTTTTTAGGCTGGCGCGGCTCCCAAGCAGTCGCGCCGACCTAGCACCGCCGACTTCCGGGCCGACGGTTACCTCCGCCGGGATAAACCCCCGACCGGCTCTCCGACCCGCTCGGGGGCTCGGGGGCTACTGACGAGTACCCGTACCATGGGTACCCCCATCACCGGAACGCGAGCGGGCCGACCAACCGCATGGCGAAGGCCCGATCGCCGAAAGGTACTTGGGCCGCAGAGAGCGGACCCCGACCTGTGCAGGACCGACCCTGGACGGTCGGCGGACTCCGATCCCGGGCGGTCGGCGGGTCCCAACCGCCCAATATTGGAGCGCGTGGTCAACAAAGCTCCACCCGCGCACGAGCCAGCAGGGCCCACGCCGGTGTCAGGCAGCTGCCTTGTGCGCGGCATCCCCTGGCGTCCGTACCGGGGTAGGCGGCTCCTTCCCAAGACTGTCAGAAGAGCCACCGAAGAAGTCAAGCCCCCGTCCCATCGCCTGGCACGCCGCAGAGGAATACGCCCACTCCCGAGGCCAAGGCAAAGTCAAGCGCCATTAAAGCCGCCGAGGCTGACAGGAGCACCACGCGATGCGTCATCCAGACAGCACTACGCAAGACCACTCATCACAGAGCCACCAACCACCTCGGGCGGGCGAGGGTCGATCGGACAAGACAGAAACCAGACTCGAGACACGCAGGCCCCTTTCCTCGTGGTTTTCCCAAACTCCGTGTAACTGCCCCCTCCGTCTATATAAGGAGAGGCAGGGCCCGAGAGGGAGGGGCGATGGAAAAAACGGTCTTCTAGGTAGCCACAACTCCCTAGCAAAAACACCGAGGGATCGGTCGGCCGACCCCCTGCCTCGCTTGTATACCTCTTGTTCATCGCCCAAAGATCAATACACCCACACCGAACGAACTGGAGTAGGGACGTTCAGCCCGAACCAGTATACATCATCTGACTCCTTGAGTCGACCATTCGGGGAGAGGGAGCGCGCGACCCCATCCGACCACAAATTCGTATTGCCGATGCACGAAACACCGACACTAATATATATGAGGTCGCTTAAACTCAAAGGTTATGAGGTATCATTTTGAAGTGGAGTCATGCAAGTTACTTGCAAATGGTCGATGATCATGAAAAGAATCTGGAGCAATGAAGGATACCAATTGATGGGTAAATCTAAAGGAAGGGCAACTATTGGGAGGTCTGAAAAAACCCTGATCAGAAACCATGTTGTCAATGGTAAGTAAACATATCTCAACTGTAGTTATATGTGGAATTGCAAAGATGGTTGCAAAATCTAACATACGTAAAGGTGAAAGTGCGAGCTGTTGGAAGAAGGAAGACGTGGCGGGACCAACCATGTAGTACAACGAGCAGGTAGAGCTATAAGTTCAAGTCCCTTTGATTTTGGTGATTGGTTTTAGATTAATGCTTAATCTTTGTTTAATGACAAATCTAATCTTTTATGAGACTAAGGGCCTGTTTGGCAACAAAGTATTTTCATAGTTTCTAGGCAAAACCATGGTTTTGGAGAATACCGTGGTATTTTTGGCAACATGGTGTTTGGAAGCAACCCAAAAAACTCTGTTTTGAAAACCATGGTATTGCCAATACCATGGTATTTTTGGAGTATTGAAAACTCCACTCAGATTAGAGTTTTGGGCTTTTGGTGCTGGTGTAGAGAGTGGGAGGTGTCTATACTTTGAAAATACTATAAAAAAGACTTTGTAGCCAAACAATTTGTAGTTCCAAGAAAAACCATGGTTTCAATGGTGGTAAGTGAAACCATGGTATTTATGCCAAAATAATTTCTAAGCCATAGCTTTGTAATACCATAGTATTGAAAAACTTTGCTTCCAAACAGGGCCTAACATGTTTGTTAGGCATATCTTTAATACTCTCAATTTGGATGGAAAATGGAAAACAAATGTATGCACTTGTATTAATGTTCATTATCTTACTGCATAATTAGGTTTCAAGTTAATGTATGAATTTCCCCATTTCTTTAATCACAAAATGTGCATTATGATTCCTAATCCATATATTACATGGATGCACATATTTAGGGGGAGTTCAAGCTTTAACTTGATGTTTTATTGTATTGATCTATTATTCACTCCATATATAAAAGATCAATATCTTGAAACTATTCCTTGAGTATATATTTAACTTGTGTAGTTAGTATATACACATATCAATTTAAATGAAAGTTTAAATTTAATTCATTTGTCTTATTAATCATTAGAGAATACTTCATCATGTGTTGATGGTGTTCATTGATTAATCAAGGATAAATGGATAGTTCTTGAGTATTATGAAGCATTAGTTGAATCATATGCTCAAGACACACTTAAATTTATTAAATTGATTAGGGTTGTGCTCAATCGATCTTAGAGGCACCCATTATGTGTTAATGGAGTGCAATAGATGATTGAGACAACCATGTATTTTGGACTAATATTTTCAATGAGTTTGAAACAGGATTTAGTCCAAAGGTTGAAAAAAAAGAAGAGAATGTTCATCAAGAAGTGATGAACAAGATGATGGAGCTGAGTTACGATCGCGAAGAGAAGAATGATTGAAGAATCATAAAGATTTCAAGAAAGCTAGGCCACGATCCCGGGGAAGATGATTGAAGATCTTAAAGCCCCAAAAGGGATCGCTTGCTGCGGCATAAAGGTATAGGCTAAAGTTTTTCATAGCTTTGAGTCTAGTTTAGCGACGTACTATTAAGAAGGGTTGAGTCCTTTTCTTTGAGCTTCATCATGTGTTGATGATCTCAATCCTGCTGATCACTCAGGCTCAAATTTCTTCTTGATTTGGTTTTTGCATGGAGCTAACCATTTGGCATGTGTTGCTTGGCTTTGTTGGTAGGGAGATTTGATGATTTGTCCTTTTTTCATGGTGTAATTGATCATTTGCCCCATATGTCTCACTGACATGTGGCCCCAGGACCGGCATGTTAGTGAGATATCATGGGGCAAATAATCAATGGCACATGTAAGTGAGAGCAAATCATCAATTGATCCTTGTTAGCGTATTGTTGTGATTTGCATGTGTTGCAAATAGGATAAGCATATACTTTGGTTTTTCGCATAGAAGCTCTAATTTGCATGTATTGCAAATGGGACAAGCTTATACATTGGTTTTGCATGAAGTTCATATTTTGCATGTGTTGCAATTATTGAACTTTGTGCTTTGTTTTTAAACAAAATCTTATTTGAGTTTATTTAGTATGCATGGAGCTAGAGATTTGCATGTGTTGCAAATAGAGAGCTCATGCATCTGAGTTTGGTTTGGTGATTGCTTGGAGCTAGGTTTTGTGTGTGTTGCAAAACAAGGATGCTCAAGCAAATTGATTTGATTTGTAGTATAAGGCTATAGATTTTCAAGTATTGTAAAAGAGAGATAGCTCATGCCTTGTGGTCTAGTTGTTATTTGCATATTCGTTCTGCGAATAAACGGGAGGTCTATGGATGATTTTGATTCTGAGAGCATGTGATTCTTGCATCGTGGTTTTTGCAAGACAGTTTGGTCATTGTTTGACCATCACATGGCTAAGAGGGTAAATCTCATATACTCCGGGATTTATTTGCTTAATGCATTGGTGCGAATATATCTTTGAGTTGTTTGCGAAATGTGTTTTCGCAAATTCTTTGGAGTTTGCATGAGGTTATGGATTTGCATGTGTTGCAACAAGGGAGATAGCTTATGATTTGTGGTTTTGATTGATTATTTGCAAATTCGTTGTGTGAATAAACAGGAGGTTTATGAGTTTGGATCATGAGAGTATGTAATCTTGCACCGTGGTTTTTGCAAGACTGATTTGATCGTGGTTTGACCATCACATGGCTAAGAGGATTAATCTCATAAACTACAGGATTTATTTGATTAATACGTTTTTGCGAATATATCTTTAGTCATTTGCGAAATGTGTTTTCGCAAATTGGTTGGAGTTCGATTGAAATTTCTTGAGCATGGTTTGAGTTGTTGCAAATGTGTTTTGCAAGAAAGTGTGATCATGTTTTGATCACTCATACATCTCAAAGAATTGTTGTTGAGTTTTAGATAAAAGATTTTAGTTGAAAATTTTGATTTTCTCCTAAGGCCGGCACTACCGCATTAAAGAAGGCAGTAGTACCGCTGGCCAGCATTACCGCCGTATGGGCATCGGTACTGCCGCTGTGTTTGAAGCGGTAGTTATTTTCTAGAATGGTGCGTTTTGCGTTGATTTGAATGTCGGCAATACCGAAGCAAAAATGTGGTACAACCGGCGGGCGGTAGTACTGGCATCATAACATCGGTACTTATTTTCCAGAAGGGTATTTTCTGGAGAGTTACTGAGGCGGTAGTACCGCGACTGAGAGCCGGTACTACAGGACATTAGCCAACGGTATACCGAGATTCCTGTGCAACGGCTAGTTTTCTAGCCATTGGCCTGAGGGTGGTACTACTGATCAATGCATGGCGGTAGTACCGCATTTGTCGATTTTTCTAGTTTTTGCCCCTCCAGCGGCTAGTTTTGGAGTGGGGGCTATAAAAAGACCCCTTGGGGGGCTTGTGCTGATTGATGCACTTGTGGTTGAGACTCTTGGCTTTTGTGTGAGTGTTTGAGAGGCTTGTGCATGTGTTGCACTCCTCAATTTGGAGTTTGAGCTCAAGAGTGAAACTAGATTGCATGTGTTGCACCTAGAGTGGATTGAGAGGATTCTAGTGCATGTGTTGCACTTAGGAATCACTAGAAGCGCATGTGTTGCGCCAGGTGAAGTTCAAGCAGAGTGCTTGACTTATTACTCTTGGTGGTTGCTACCACCTAGACAGCATAGGAGTGTTATGTCAGGAGCTCTCAAGGTTTGTGAGATGTCTCGACGAAGTTTGTGAAGGTTCTAGTTGAGCCTATTCGAAAGAGTGAAAAATTACCGAGTGGATTCGAGGCAGAGGTTCAAATGTGGAGTTGGTCCAAAGTGAGTTGGATTTTTCCTCAACGTGGATTAGGGGAGACTGGCAAGTCTCCGAACACCACGTAAAAAGTCGTTGTGTCACTTGTCTCTTTACTTTCAAATATTTACATTATTATATTTTTATCATTTGCTTGATTGTATCTAGAATTGCTTAGTCTTGCTTGATTGATCAATTTAACAATTCTTGTGGAGAGACATAATTTAGTTAGTGCACTATTGAGCCTAGTTGATTTAGGCTTCAATTGTCAAAATTTTAGTTTATCGCTTTCGATATTTATTTGTTAGGTTTTGGCATAGGAGTTGATTAGAGCGTATCTCGACTAGTCATAGAGATAATTTTTATAAACGCCTATTCACCCCCCCTCTAGGCGCATCCACGACCCTACATGAGCTCTAAGGTGTAAGTTCAAGCTCTATTTGATTTTGGAGATTAATGCTTAATGTATAATTAATGACAAATCTAATTGTAAGACTAACATTTTTATTTTGTTCTTTGTTTAGTCTCAAAGTTGGAAGAATGAAAATATGGAAAACATGAAAGGTATGGATCCAATCAACATTGCTAAATCTTGTTGCATACTTTGAATATTCAATGACTAATCCATTATGAGGCTAACTCTTTTATTGAGTATAACTTTCATTAGTCTCATCTCTTTGAAACAATGGAAACATCAAAAGGTATGCATCTGTAATACCCCCAAAATTAAAGGAAAAGTGAAAATTTCAAAATTGACTTTTGGCTTTGAGTTGAATATTCACTATTTATTTACATTTTTATGGACTTTTGTCATTTAAAGAAAGATCTTAAAGGTTAAAAGTAGTGAATTCTTAAGTTTTTTTTAAAATCAAATGAACATAAAATCATTCGCAAATACATCCACATTACTAAAAAGACTAAAAACAACAACTAAATTTATAGTTTAGTTCTTGTATTTAATTACATCGCAATCCTGTAAAAATTGTACCCAAAATTTAAAACCTTAAGCCAAGCTTATACCCCATAGCATTCTCTTTAGCATTGATAACTTCTAAAAACACAACGTATTTCATAATACTCTTATCTCAACAAGTCTCATGCATATATATATATATATATATATATATATATATATATATTCGTAGTCAGGTTTGTCTATAGGTATATCCATACACATAGTGTGGGGAACATCAGGAATGGAACATGTCTTTGTGTGTAATTTTTCATTTTCGGATCCCCCTTTACAATGTGGGGACCCTCCCAAGGAGGTCCCATGTGCTTATTGTACCAGTCCCATGATTAGTAGCTGGTACGCACACTTACAACATTGTTACCACATCCATACACAAGTTCTCAACCTTATTAATATAACTTGGTTCATTCATAAAGCCATGGAGGCTTGGTCGAAAGTAGCAAAAGATCCAGATACTTATCAGTAGGCCTTGCTCATCTATCCCACAGGCAACTAACAAGGTTTAACCCTAGAAGAACTCATCGTCATATTCCCCATTTCCTATGGCAAGGTATTCCTCATCGGGGAGTGCAGTTTCCTCATCAACTGAATGTCAACGATAGCAAGGTTGAGTATTTTCGTACTCAGCAAGACTTGTAGTATTTGCGAATATAATAAAATACATGCTATGACAACGGAGATGGCTACTATGGTTATTTGCTGATAGCTAAATTGAACTGAAATACCGAATAGTAGATTGCAAGCGAAATTTAGTAAAAGCAATTTGACAGGTATATAAATAACCGGTAAGAATAGCATAAATATAATAACTCACAGTCCTCCATGATTGTGAGCTTCACACCAATTCCTGCCAACACATGGCATAACAGCTGGAACCAATCCTTGACAACACATAGCAAAGCATTGAACCACCAAGAGGGTAAACTTTCCAACACATGTTTCTAATGCCCAGCCAATTTTTAAAAATATCAAAACTCTAACTAGTGTCATTGCACCAAGACTCCTATGTCCGTGCGAACGACTTTTTGAAAAAATTTCACTTTGCAAAGGTGTACAACTTTACCCACAAGTTGTGATCAACTCTTTTGCTAAGCTATTAACACACTTACTTTGGTGTGTGGTAGAGAGATCATGACGTAACCGTTACATCACCTGGCCCTAACTTTGCACCAGCCTGATGACGTTAAACCTTACTATGGTGGCAGAAGATATTTGTACAATCACTGTACGACAAATTGTTATACACCCCCATTGTCCCACTTTTCTCCATAGTAAGGCAAACACTGTTGTATCGGCAGCGTTATTCACAAAACCTTGATGAGGGCGCCCCTTCGAGCAATCCATCTCAGAAAGCCCGTACTACTTCAGCCTTCCAATGTGCAAAGCTAGATATAGGTAACTTATTGGTTAAGGCACTTGTGGTTGCACTAATCATTCTTGGATTTTGCAACACTCAGTTAGGTCCTTAATCGACCCAAGCGAGAACCCCCCTACACTACATGCAAGTCTCATGCACATCTGGCTACTGCCACAACTCGCCCATGTTAAACCATAGTCTTGTCCTTCATTTTTATACCAAAATAATTGAACCACATTTTTCCAAAATGGCCTAAATCCGGGTTCTCCGAACAAATAGCATATCCATCCATTTGTTCGCCCAGTCTAAAGCATAGCTAAGCAGATGAAATTATACTCCATTATACACAATAGACATCTCTGTGATGTCTAAACTTTATCTTAGGGTTGCCAAGGTTCACATGTTAACATTCATTAAGGAAATCCCACAAGTTAAGGAATATGTCTACCAGTACCCGCAATATAGCAAAGTTTACTGAACATAGCGCACACATATGCAGTTTTGATAAAACAATATAAACACCACAAAATAATAGTATCAATATAATTAAAGGGGGTGCTTGCCTTGCTCGTTGATTTCAGTAATGAAGTCGCGGACTCTGGAACATTGGAGTCTACACGTCGTTCGTCACAAGGCAATAATAACAATGAGCAAAAGAAATCAAATAATACCAAACTTGAAATGCAATTACGGAAATAAGTTGATGTGAATTTAATCAAGACTTAGGATTTAGTTTTGTGACTTTTGGAGGTTATTTGCTACGGTTGTAAGAGAAATTCCAAATTTAGTTAGGTGCGGTGAATATTGTTTCGTCCTAAGGTTCTATGTGCAAAATTTAGTTGTTAAATGCTAGAATTGTTAATTTAACATATATTTTAATGTTTAAATTTGAATTTAATTAGAGAAAATAAAATAGAAAAACAAGAAAAATAAAATCAGAATTTGCTTTCTAGTGCTTTCTCGACTCATTTTCTTTTACTTTTGGCACAAGTTGAAATACATACATATATGTGTATTTTTATTATTTATTTACTCTTGGGAGTACGTACTCCTACCTCCAGTATACCACTTAAACGAATACGTTATACTCCTTTATCACTTTCAGTATACTCTAATAATAATTCTAAGATACTACAATGCGATATTGTTGAAAAAAATTGATCAGAGCCCTTTATTTTTTAGCTATATACTCTTTTTCATATGTAAAAAGAGTATATAAACAAATTATGCTATAAAGGGTGGACTTTAATGAAATTTTTCGTAGAATTCACTTTGAAGTATCTTATAATCAGTATTAGAGTATACTTAAAAGAATAAAGAGGTATATCAACATCATTTAAGCGGTATACTGAGAGTGGGAGTACGTACTCCCAGGGGTATGGATCCATTTTCCTATATATATATATGTATGTATGTATTTTTTTTACTGAGCCCGATTTTTTGATCCACTACCTCTTCTTTCTTCCTGGACATGTTTCTCCTTCTTTCAACAGAGAAGGACAAAGGAGAGGGCAGAAAAGGCTATAAGAAGGATGGTTGTGGGATGCAAATGTGAGGGGGGGGGGGGGGGTATATGACAACAGAACCAACTTGTTGGCTGAAAAAAAAATGGTCATGGGAGCTAAACCGTGGGCTTGAGGGAGAGTTGGAGTGGAGGGCATGCAGGTTGGGCAGCTTGCCACTGGCCTTCTCTTCCACCAACCTGTGCACAAACTATGCACAAATCGCCTAAGAGAGTCATGGCAGCTAGTTGCTACTTGGGTATGAAACTATTGGCTGAGGTGTAGATGGAGGGCATGCATGCCTCCCTTCAACTTCCACCTGGCTTCAAGGGGGGAGAGAGAGAGAGAGAGAGAGAGAGAGAGAGGAGATATTGGCAGCTAGCTGATGATGATGTATTTTGCTTATGTTTAAACTTTATGAGTAAATGTAGATATACACTGTTGAGATTTGTGGACACAGGTGATACATATACATACATCTTGCTGAAATTTTGTTTTGTTGTTGTTGTATATGACTGTGTATACATGTATTGATGTGGTTGTGTTGATTGTGCAAAGGTACATGTGTATGCCTCTGAGTGTGTGTGTATAACTTCTGGTACGATGTTGATCATTGTGTGCCTATGCATACACACACCCACACACACATATAAAAGAATTAATTGTATGTTTAACTATTGCTTTTAGTCTTTTGTTAATATGAAACGTATTCGCGAATGATTTTATATTTGTTTGATTTCAGAACTTGGAATTGAGGATTCATTACTTTCTACCATTAAAGCTTTTCTTTAAATGGCAAAAGCCCAAGAAATCAACAAACAAAGCAAATATATTCCACGACTAATTTCAAGTTTAAATTTTTGAATTTCATCCTCTCTTTTTATTTTTTGGTTGTTACATACAATATTCAGGCAAAGGCTATTTATAGCATTTTCGTCCGAGGGTGTAATTACAGAGAAGTCTCTATCTAGCGTGTAGACTAGTAGGGGTTCTATCGTACTTTTCGTCCGCCGAAAGCCTGCCCTTCGCCTCCACCCCCCTTCGACGGTGACGAAAGGTCCTGGCGATCCTCGAGCGGGTACCCCTTCGAAGGCGCTCGAAGGGTCCAGCCTTGTTGCCGAAGGTCTTCTATCGTCCCTTGTCGCCCGGTGGGTCGTCCCGCCTTCCCGGGTAGGGGTGCTCTCCGGAAGCTGATTAGGTGTCCTTCTAGCATTCATCCACCTGCTGGGCTGTTTGGGGTGGTGACCGCTCCAACAACCACCTACTTCTGAAGAAGTGAAAGAAATTATACTTTACTAAGAACTATCTAAGAAATTACCGAGAAAGAAGCAAAAGAAATTCTCTAAAACAAACCATCCTCCATAGTATAATGGGAAGAGGATTGAGAGCACATTTGTCATGTCAAGTTTTCTGAAGAGACGAAAGTTTGAAAAGAGTTTTCATAGTCTCACTTTGCAGCTTCCAGCAGAAAGTAGTAATAGAAGTATAGAATATACTGCTGCACTCATAGATTGCTCTAAAGTGGGCAAGACTGACAGGTATAGACAAGTTTTAGTTACCTGAGACCTGAGAAAATACACACTGAACTCTTCTTTCCGAAGTGTTAACAACATTGAACTCTGGTGTTCAAAAGGAATCTGAGAGAACTTAAAAGCAAAGAATCCACCAGGCGGAATTAGCATCGCACCTACATTATTGGTTCAAAGAGCAATGCCCAGCTATGACGAAAACCATACTGTCTGAAAGGCTGAAACCAAGCAATATTATGCTAGGCAGATCAAACAAATAGAACAATACTAATTACAATATTCCGCTAAACAAATTCAGCAAGCACACCCTGCAAGTGCAACATACCACAGTTCATCCGAGAACGAACTTTGATTGACTTTGACCGATAAGATCAAAGAGCAGCAAGCACCAAACACACCAAAATCAGAAAGCAGAAAACCTACCAAAAAAAACATTGAAACCACCGCACACCCACAGGTAAAGGTAGATAGTATCCATTATACTTAGAACTTACATAGGTTTACAAAAAGAGTGACACAAAAGATAATATAGGGGACTTTACATGCCATAGATACGGTAAGCTTGCCAAAACCAGAGGGAGCACTTCCCACAAGCTTACAGAGGCATGTCCACCACAAACATGTATGACAAAGCATGTCTAGGCAAGAATAGAAGGGAGCAAAAAAGAACACTCCCCAAGCTTGCAGGAGCGAGGGCGCCTACAAGAATAACCTGCTAGCTCATCCCACGAGCACTGCAAAATCGAAGGGGAGGGGATCCATCTCTCCTTCAGATTGATGGATCGCTTGCCCTATTATTCTGTATGTTAAGTCCATTTCCTAGTATTACTACTGTATTAGGGAATAAAATCTGGTCAAGAAAACTTGAAGTGCTCAATGATGCAGCCACAGATGGTGCAGGTCTTGAGTAATGTTACTGAAGCCAGAAGGCACCCTCGGCAAGCGATGGTGTGCATACAGGGGGAACATCTCACAGTCGCCTCAGCTCCACGGCAGACAACCATCAGCTGGCACCTTTGATCTGATACCCGTTCCGTGACTCCCTGCATATTTGGCAATTGATCAAACAAATTCAACACAGATATACAGATGTAGTGAAGCAAAAACAACATTAAGCATCCTGATCCTAAACTAATTTTCGAACAGTCTCAAAGACATATACAAAGTATTTTTCAACTGTTTGGAGAATTTTATTACCAGGTATTGGTATTTTGCATCAAGCGCAGGGGAAGACTTGACTCCACTTACAACAGTGCCACAGATCATGCATGCCCTAACATTGCACCTCATCATGCAGGCAACACATATCTTATGAAGGCACGGGACAAGTTCCATCGCAGCTTCACAGGATCGACAGATGATGCAGTAATTACTCTTGGGATATGGAGTCTACAGTAGAAAGAACCGTATTAGTCACACATCATTCTGGGCATAACTGACGTTGTAAACAACGTAAATTTCACAAGAAGGGAGCACTTACCAGGTACTTGTCCCACTGTGAGTGGAAGAAAGAGAATCTCATTTCAGTTTCGCAGCTGCTCCGAGTTACTGCTGCCCTTTCAACCAAACATGCCGTAGGTCTGGACTCGACCAAATCAAGCTTCCTTGTAGGCCCAAGCTCAACCAAATCGGGCTTCCTTGTAGGTCCAGACTCAACCAAATTAGGCTTCCTTGTAGGTCCAGATTCAACCAAATCAGGCTTCCTTATAGGTACAGATTCAAATTTTTGAGGAACAGGTTGAGACTCGATCAAATCAGGCTTTCTTGTAGGTACAGAGTCAATCAAAGCAAGCTTTGTGGTACGGACAGTAATTTCATCCAGTAAGCTACCATTGTCAGTGGAATCACCATCCAGCTGGCTTTCACCGTTGCTTCTGTTGCACTCATCGCCCTGCTGGCTCTGAACATTACTTTCACTGCATGCATCACCCTGCTGACTGTCGGTGTTATGAGGAGAGTCCTCGGTGATATTGGTGGTACTTGGAGATCTTGGGGACTGATGATCTGACACTGAATCTGGGAGCTCATCATGATCAAAGGAGTATGGCTCTAGCAAGGGTACGTACTTTGGTCGAGAGAATGGTGGCAAAAGGACCATGTGTGTTGCAGGGCCATTTCCCACAGGGACTACACACATCCTGCAGATGCCAGGGAGGGAGCGCATGAAGTCACTTAACTTAGGATAGCCAAGCGCGCCATGATCAAGCTCCATTCTGCAAGTTGCTCTGAAATCACCCTTCAGAGAGCTTAATGGGTACCTATCTCCAAGTCGTTCAGTTGCATCCACGAGTAATCCTGGCAACCACTTCCTGAATACGAAGAACCAAGATGGGAGGCACTTCTCTGGCAATGCCCGCCGCCGCTTCTGAAGGTTATGTTCCTCAGTTAGTTCACCATCCAGCACACTGTGAGTTACTTTAGGGCACTCTTGGATGTGTTGCCTTAAAGAAGTAGCCCTCTCGAGCTCCAAGGATGCTCTAGCAATTGCATCCTTTATCTCCACTCTCTTCCCAAGCACGTAGACATGATGAGCTTCCTTTGCACTTATCAAATCCTCCTCTCTTCGAAATTTTACAAAGCCAAAGCCTCGGGACTGCATTCGGTTGCCTATCTTTAACCCGATGACTACTGCTTCCTCCACAGGTCCGAATTCAGTACTGAAGAATTCTCTAAGGTGCTCTGACAGAAAGGAACAACAAAGAAACTGTTAGAAGGACGTAGAATATTAGCTTTTACTTTGTTGAGCACAACTCGTTCAGGATTTATGATGTTTTACCAGAGTCCACAGAAGGTGGGAGGCCCCCGACAAAGATTTTGCGAGTGTAGTCGTGCTTCTGCCAATGATTATGCTAAAAAAAATGTCATAAGTACCAGACCATGTGAAGAAAAAACTATTTGGTGACATGAACAGAGGATGTTTAGCTTACCCGAGGAAACTTGAAAACTTGTTTCAGAGCACTGTGGCTCTTACTCTTAGCCCCTTGAGCAGAACAATTGCTGGACCGAAAATCCTGGTGGCCTGCTGATGTCTTAAGCCCACTATAGATGAAGTAATATTCAAAGCAATATATTATTTAGAACTTCAGATGAGAAGCAATGATTCTATAGTTCATGTAAATATGTAACATATAGGAGACATACCTTTCATTAAAATCATCATTGTCATAATCATCAAAATCATCATCCAGAAGCTCTTTGCAGCTTTCCTTGGTCATCACATGGTTCATTCCAAGTGAGATATGGTTCCCTAAAAATAGAACATATTTCTGCTAAAAAAAAGGCAGTTTGATGGATATCCACCATTATGCAGTAAAGACAAACAAATCTAACCAATCTTCATGTAATTTAACCAATCAAATTCCTTCCATAGAATTGAACTCCTTCTGACTTGTATTTACTATTACAGTTGCGCAAATCAAAGAATGTGGACATATACAAGGACATATAGTTAAGTTAAAGTGTTAAACACAAAATGACAGATAACCAAGCGTTTTTATTTAGATAAAAAGCGCTAATCTTTGTAAATTCAGTCAATTAATATCTTTAGATCTCAACAATTATCTTACTTGGTACCACGTTTGCAGAGTTGAGAATGAAACGCATGTCCTGGGATGTTGCCACATCTATTGGTCTTTGCTTTCTGTTCAATGTCAAAGAATCGCAGCATGATAAGTGCATCAAGCCATCAAATAGAAGCAATCTTAAAAAATACGCTAAATTTTACCCACCGTAGGTTCTGGGCTTTGGTATTAGCCCCAAAACGCAAAAGGAGTTTTACACAATTCACAGAACCGTTCTTCACTGCAAAGAATAATGGGGTTTCTCTGGTCTTGGAAGGTATATCAACACAATCTTGCGCATGAAGCAGAAGTGACTTACAAAACAAAGAAAAATAATACCAGCTAGTCACAACAATTTCATTAAGCACTTCGAAAGGAAATAACAAAAGGTTACCTGAAGAGCCTTGTAATTGCCCTTAGCTGCAGCGCTGTGTACTGGCGTGAGACCTAGTTTGTTCCCCTGGAAAACTTTAGCACCATTCTTCAGCAGGAGCCAGACAATCCTGCACAAAGACAGAAGACAACTAAGAAACATTTGGAAAAATAAGAACAACTATCTTATAATTCAGCAGTTAATAGAGCAGAGTTTCTGAGAGCACCTTGGCTCCTGTGTACATGAGCTACCGCTAAGGCACCAGTGAAGTGCCGTGTTTCCTTCAGGGTCAGCTTCATTGACATCAACATCCCCCATCAGAAGCATCTTTGTGACATTCATATCTCCAGCCTGTACAAGAAGGTCAATCAGGAGAAGTCTCTATAGATAAAGTTGTAGCATTAAAAACATCAGCTTGTTACGCATAGCATAATTAAAGTAATATTGCATCAACCAAATTTGAGAAAATTCAGATATGGTTTTATTTGGAAAAGAGAGTGACTAGGGAACGGTATAGCCATGAAACTTATGAAATTTATCAGTTTCAGTGCTGGTTTCATGAGTTTCAGTGTTTAATTTCATCAGTTTCATGTTTTATCAGTTTTTAGTGCTAAGTTTCATGAGTTTCAGTGCAAAAAATCATAAGTTTCATGAGTTTCAGAGATATACCGTTGCAACGGTATACCGTTTTTTAGTTTTTCTGTTTGGAAAATAGGTGTAGACCTCAAATTACATACATTGAATACTCAAGTTACATGGTAGTCATAGTACTCATTTGATGTATCACGAAAAGCACAAAGCAAAAGAGCCTTGCTTCCATCATGTAGAATTCGGAAATAGTTGTGCTGTTGAACAAGCTATTTAACTATCAGAAAATGAACAGCGGTACCTTGGCAGCCTTAAGTAGAGGGGGAAAGCTTCTCCTGTCGATGTTGTTGTCCCTCCATGATGCCGCCCCGAATTGGTTAAGTAGCTGAATCTCGCAGAGCAGGGCCTTTCTCCTCTCATTGCCGTCTCGAGCTGACTCATCTCCGATTGATAAAGCCTCATCCACAAGAGAGTTATAAATTGATCTCTTTGTCCTGATGCCCTCTATCACTACACTCACTGGTGCCGATATCTTATCTTTAACCACCAGAAGCAGTATGGCCAGCGCAGTCACACGTCCCTCCATGGCATATCTGTAAGCCACCTCCCCAACCTCTCTGGTTCTCTCTGCCAGGAGCGTTACTGCCTTCAGATCCTAAACATAGGAGGTGGCAATTTTGCGTGAAAGATGTATCCAATCCTATGGATCAGCTATGAAACAATGAATGAGTCTAGCAATGATACAAACCCTTTCTTGCAGATAAGACAGAAGTTCTTCAATTGAGTTGTCCAGTGACCATTGAACTTGAACGCTTAATAAAAAAAAGGCACGAATAGTCATTGCAGGAAACTTAAGGAGTGGTTTCAATCAAACCATCCAGCACTAGTAATTGACGACATTGAGATACCTTCTGCTCATTAGCGCGATCTCAAGCGCAAGAAGGGGTCTCCCATCAACCAATCTGAAATCAGTACGCGCATTCTTTGAGAGAAGTAGCTCAATGCATCTCGCCGAGTGTGTCTCAGCAGCAACATGGAGCGCTGTCCGTGTCAGCTGGTCCCTCGCATCAACCGGAGATGCTGTGATTCCAGGGCCTCCCTCGAGGAGAAGCCTTGCACACTCCACCGCGTCGTGCTTGCAAGCAAGGTGAAGCAGCCTTGTGGACATCTCCTGGTCCAGTATTCTTGAAGCATCTGAACCTTTGCGAAGTCGGCCCAGGGCTACCTTCCTAAAGCTCCCTATTGCTGAAAGAAGCAGAAAAGTATTGTCCTCCGCAACAGCACGATAGACACCATTATCTTTCCCCATCTTGTCATCGCGCAGAAGCTTGACGCGATCCATGCTCCCAGTCTCCGTCCCGCTAGTGTCTTCACTTGAACCCTGCGCGTTCAAATGACAAAACTTCTTTAGATGCAGTATGTTAGAACAAAAAAAAAATAACTTGCTCAAATTGCTAAATTGAAATTTATAGCAAGCTATGAAACTTATTGCCGTACACAACGGGGCAAAATCTTATTGCAGTACCCCAAGCAACCCATGAAGCTTCAGCTTGCGCTACATTTTGCACTAAACATCGTCAATCCAAAGCAGAAGACAGGACTAAAAACAACAAGCTAAGGAAACAAAACCAAGCACCAAAAGGCATAGGCGGCAATTTGGATAATGCATCCGAGCGCCCCTCAAGAGAAGAGACAAGAAAATGGAATTTGGCAAATCCATCAATCTCCTTTAATAAGACAGGCAGGAAAATGTGTAAGGACAAACATTAGAGGCCAAAGTTTCGCAGGTTACTGCGGTTCCCCCTCGTCAAATCACGAGGAGCACATAACCAAATCACATCAGGACATTATTGGACGGTAATACAGACTTCACCTGAACATGACAACCGAGATAAATTATGCTCCGCAAAAGATTTCTCCTAGTTAACCAAACGGATAAACACCCAGAAGGAAAAAAATTCCTAAATATGGGAATGCGCAATCTCTCACGAGCACCTCGTCAAATCGCCCATAATGAAAAGCCAAGTGCTCAAAAAATAAACATGACCTCATCAAACCGCACCAAACGGCATGGAACAGCGATGAAGCAAGTAGACGCATGGGAGCAGGATTAAACCACAAAAACTTTGCAAATGGCAGAGAAATGTCACTCCCTCCTCGAAACCGTCACGACAACACCAAAACAGATCGAATCCCGGAACCAAAAGAAAGCGAGATCGCGAACAATGGGGAAACAATAGACCCAAAAACCAACCTTAACCAAAGACCCCAACCGAAAAGACATGGAGATCAAAATCTAAAACCCTAACAGCAACCAAACGGGCAAAAGGACACTAGTGATCCCTTGAACCAAACCGCAAAAGGCTAGCAATAAGAAAAGATCAAAAGAAGCACAGAAGTGTGATCAATGCACCATCTTCCCCGCTCTCCAGATTGTTCGGGATCGTCAGGAATCCCGACCAAATTGCACGCGGCGGGGTAAAGCAACGCAAAATCCAAGCGACAAGCGAAGCCCGGAAACAACAAAACAGATCCACTACGAAGGGGAGGCAGGATGGAATGACGGCAAAACACACGAGGACTCGAAGAGGCCGACGAAATCGCTGGATACCCCCTCGAACCCCCCCCCCCCCCCCACACACCACAAAAAAAAACCTCACCAAACGAAGCGCCCCGAGCGCACGTCCGATCGCGCCTCCCAAAACCCACTCTTGCGGCTCCTCTCGCTTCAGCGATCGATCGGCTGCGCCACCAACTCATCCCATCCCACAGCACGACACATTCGCGACAACTCCGAGAGTTCACCCACCAACAACCACAGGAGTCCCGGCACAAGCTACACGCACTTTAAGACAGGCAGGAAAAGGTTTTCTAGATACGCAAAAGATTTAAGAATGAACCAAACAGTGAAACACTAGCTAGGAAGGAAAAGGTTTTCTAGATACGAGGAACGTGTGGAATCTCCCACAAGGCCATGACCACCTCGCCAAATCGCCCGTAGTGCAAAAGCCAAGATAAACATGACCACATCAAACCGCACCAAACGGCACGGAACCCCGCTGATCAAGCCGTGGAAAACCCCAAACCAACACCAAATCTGAGCAAAAACACGCGGGATTGCGGGAAACAAGTAGAAGACGCATGGAAGCAGGATGAAACTTGGTACCACCAAAACTTCGCAATCGCACTGAAATTTCACTCCCTCGGTGAAACTGCCGCAACACCACCACCGAAACGGGTCAAATCGCGGGCCGGAAAAAACGAGATCGTCTGCAATGGGGATAAAACCGTCTCAAAACCTCCAACCTTCACCAAAAACCCAAAACCCTATCACCAACCAAAGGCGCAGAAGGACTCGCGAGACACGCACCAGTGGAAGTATGATTCCATCACTCGAAAAACCTAGCAGCAAAAAAGATCCACAAAGCCGTGATCAAGGCATCATTTCCCCCCTATCGGGATTGCTCGGGATCATCAGAAATCCCGACCAAATGACACGCGACGACTCAAAAACGAACCAACAATCGGAGCCTCAGAGCACAAAAAACAGATCCACGAAATGGCCGGATTTCTCCCAACAGCGAGCGCGCGGGCTGGGAGGGAGGCAGGATGATGAAACCATCCATCACACCCCATCGGACGCGCGCGCGACGGAACGAGAACTCCGAAGAAGCCAACCAAATCGCAGGGAACCCCCTCGCAAATCGAAAATCTCACAAAACCCCAACAGATGCCTCTCGCTTCAGCGACGGATCGAGCAGAATCATACCACGGCAACCGATCAAAGCCACGGCTACATCCTCAGAACTCCGAAATGAAAAAACCCACCAAAACCACACGGAACCCGCAAAATCCCATCGAACAATCAACCAAAACAACCCGGAGAGAGATTTAGCAATGCTCTCGCAAGAGGGCGGGAGCCTTCGCTCACGCTCACCTCTCCCATGCGCGCGGCTTCCCCGATCGCACGCCTCCGGGAATCAATCAACCCTCTCCAGCCCCCCCACCCACCGCTCCTGTCGCTTTAACCCTTCCCTCCCTTGGTTTCTTCTCCTATCTCTACGTACTACCCCTCCACTCACCAAGCAAAGTAGTACTTGTTACTCCCCCCTCTGTCGAGCTCTTCCAATCCACTCCTGTACCCCCTTCACAGCTTTTGTGCCTATTTCCAAACTCCCCTCGCCTTAAAATGGTTGTTGCTTTTGCGCTTTTTTGCCGTTTCGGGCAGCTGGGGCGCTGCGATTGGGCTTGGCACAGAAATGGCAACACCCGGGCATGGCCACAACGCGTACTTATACGGCCGCGCGTTTGAAATCGGGGGGGGCACGTGGCGCTCCCTCGCCCGCCCTGGAAGCCCCCAAAACTACCCGGATGGTAGGGAATGAGACACAGGTCGGTGGACCCTCGCCTCGGTTTGTCGCGTTCCGCAACTCTGCGCCTCGTGTCAGGGGACAGGGGACAGGGCACTGCCGCTGCTGCTGCAGGCCGCGGGGGAGAGAAACTATCTGGAAAGCTCTTTCTCCTTCACTGACAGGTGGAGTTGAGGGGTGATGGCCCGCGTGTCAGCTGGTGGTGTTAGCCGTCGGGGGAGGCGTGTCCCGTGCGAGGGGCGGGGCGGTGCTGGGTGCTGGCTAGGGGTGAAAACGGGACAGGAAATATCCGCCCGATCCGATACCGAATCCGTTTAAAATCCGTACCGATGTTATCCGTATCCGTATCCAGAAAATCCGGTGTAATATGGGTTAGGATATGGGAAGAGCAATATCCGATCCGTATCCGAAAAATCTCATATAATATGGGTTAGGATATGGGAAGAGCAATACCCGACCCGATATCCGGTAAATATCCGACCCGAATATCCGGATAAAATTAGTTATTCTTCCATTAATTTGGTTCATTATTGGACAGATAGAGTAGTTGTTTGATATTGGCACTAAAAAACACTACTTTGTTATTAAGAGTGAACTTCAACAAATCTATCAACAAACAAATAGAGTGATGACATAATGCTTTTACCTAAATTGTTTTGTTCAACTTATTTGAAAAATTTCTTTTCTATTCAAATTACTGGAATTAGTTGAGTCGCTAAATTGAAGCATAGCAAACAAATCCGAGTAGTCCTCATTATGAGAGAAGTTTATCTTCAGTTTGTCAGAATATGACAATTCAACACTATTTAATATCTCCAGGAATTTATTCCGTAAGGTTAAGTTTGATGGAAGAGCTCCCCTTGTTCTCTGTTTTCTTTATGTATCGATCTCTCTCCTTGTATCCGACCTATTTGCACCTCTAACTGTACTACTATCCTACGTTGAAATAATTATGACTTAAAGCTAATGTTGTAAGGTTAATGCTTCATTCTTTCTTTTACGTACACAATTATGTATTATACTACTATCCGATTATGATATCCGATCCCGACCCGAATCCGTCAGGTATCCGCTCCGTATCCGAATCCTGAATAATCCGAATTCGTATCCGTATCCGGGACATCCGTATCCGACTCCGAATCCGGAAAAAAAAATGGATTAGGATACGGGACGAGCAATATCCGCCCATATCCGACCCGGTTTCACCCCTAGTGCTGGCCTCGCAGCTTTCAAATTTGTTTTCCATTTACATCTTATTATCTTTTAAAATCTAAAATTTTAATAGAATCTTATTATTTTTTAAAAAAGTTTGAATAAAATTTAAAAAGCAAAATTAAAATACAGAGTTTTCTGACAGAGATTTCCGAAATTTCGCTGAAATTTCTGAAATTTCGTTCGCAACTACCGAAATCTCGGTAAATTTCAACTGAATGAAAAATAGTTCAAACAGTGTTAAAACATTTTTGAAATTTTTTTAGATGATCTTGACACTTCACTAATGTTCTCATAAAAATTTCAGATAATGATCAAGTCTGCGAAATTTTTAAAAATTTCGAAAGTGCTACTGTCTTAATAAAATGTCGACCGACAAATTTGAACTGAAGAGACAATAGTGCAAACCACGTTAAAAACTTTTGAAAATTTTTGTGTATGGTCCTGACATATCCATAAATTTTTCAGATGATGATCAAGCTTGAGAAATTTTTAAAATTCGGACAGTGCTACCGAAAGCTAACCAGCAAATTTTAACCGAATGAAAAATGGTTTAAACCATATAAGAAAATATTTAGAATTTTTGTGAATATTTCTATAAAATATTTAGATAATGATCAAACTTAAGGAATTTTCAAAAAATTTCAAATGAATTTTTTCTTCATTTTTTCACTTTTCCCACTTGTGTTGTTCAAAGAATGCATTACAATGCTCCCAAAAAAATTAGACAAAATCCGGTCCTATAGCTATGAAATCCAGTCATTTTTTTGGAAATTTCACCGAGATTTACTGAGATCTTGACGATATTTGCCGAGGTCTCGCCAAGATTTTGAAGTACTGTAGTAATTTAATTTTTTTTATAAATTTTTTATTCTGTCGGGATTATGAATCTCGTCACACTCTAAAATCATCGTTGGCAGAAGGGCTAGCTAGGCTTTTTGTTTGGGTTGAGTTGGGGAGGGATGGAGATTGATGGGCCGGCTTCATATTTCATTGGTTTTGGTAGTTACCCCCCACCCCCAAATGCAGTTTCCTTTTCAGAGAAGACAACAAAATCGTCGTGCTTCGAATAGGAGAAATTAAACCTACGTACAGAGCAAACTAATACGATGAATCCTCCCGCATGGCTTTTGGGGATTAATTCTTTTAATTGGCGGTGTGTGGGGGCAGAGATCAGGCTATGCACACAATCCGGCCAGCTAGGCTTTAGGGGGAGCTTGTAAAGAAGTTACGACAACTTGGGTGTTGGTGGAGGTACGTAGTAGAGACGGAGACGGAGACGAAGCATGCATGGAGAGCGGCTAATTAAGGTTAAGTAGAGGGAGAAGATGTGCACTGGGTTGTACGTTATCGAGCAACTGCATGCTCAGTAGCCTTTCGGTGATTTTATGCTAGAGCAATGAGTGTATACATCTCCGAATCACCTTAGGAAGGATTAGCATGTCGCGAGTGAAATCGTGCAAGTACACTACTACAGGCAGGAGTAGGACACAGGAACACTTGAAACTCTCTGAACAATTGAAGGATGACAAAACGCTCCACGTGCTACGCACACCCGATCGAAAAATTGCTTGGACCATGTTGATGAAATCAAGACCTGTTTTGAGCCCCAAACGGCCGGCCGTGCTTGGAATCGAAACGAATCAATAAGGCTGGTACGTGCAGACTGCAGAGAAGGGTGTGGCTGGTAGCTAGCTAGGTCGTACGTGAGAGCAGAGCGGCGGTGGAATGCCATGCGTCATGATCCATGCATGTACGGGGACAGGCGCGCGGATCACCGGCTTGTACAGCGAGCGACCGGTGCAGAGTTGTACTGCCCGGCCGGCTCCGTGGGATGCATCGGCGGGGATTCCGCAGGCAAAAGCTGCGCCGTTGCAGCAATGGTGTACGCGGTGGATCAGGAGGAGGGACACATGCAGCAGGAGTGCAGGACCAGCGCAGCGCGAAAGCAGGTGTACCAATTAGGCTATTCCCAGTGCAAAGTATCATACTCCAATATCCAAGAATGCCACATAGGATGAAAAGTATGATACTGCATTGAAGAAACACTCTCTACAATGCATAGTGTCATACTTATATGGTTAAAATAATTAATTGGTGTGATGTTGTGTCTATGAAAGTGGACCCAATGCGTTAGATTTTGTGCCACAGCCTAAGATATCGTGCCAAAGCAGTATCTTACTCAAGATACAGCTTTCTTCTCCCTCCTATTTATTGCTTTGCCACATCAGCAAAAAATCCTATGTGGCATCTAATTAATGAGTATGATACTACCCATTGGGAATAGCCTTAGTGTTCCCAGCCCACGGATGCCCTGAACCATGCGCGCACCTCACTCCTTGTTTTCTTATGTTTTGATATAACCTAATATGAATATAGCTAGGGGTAATTTTGTAAAAAAACTAAGGGTAACCGTCTACTGTTGAGTTTCCATTCTAGTTTTGGCAGCAAGTTAACCTAGCTTGCTTAATTAATCGCACCACTTGGGACTAGGGTTTCAAATTTTGTTTTGATAACACATCTCATGGGTGGTCAAAATCTGAAATTTTAGCTAGATTTTGGAATTTTGGCCAAAATTCAAAAACCAAATGTCAAATCCTATATTTTGGAGGCTGGCAAAATCAAAATTTTAGTCGAAATAAACAAAATTTCAGCCAATATGATCAAAATTTTGGCCCTATTTAACCCCCAATGAAATGGTCTCCCGAGACTAGAAAGAAATGGAAAAAAATATGAAAAAAATCATGCAAGCATTTATCTATATTTTTTATCTATTTGAATGCAAAATGCTAAGTATTTGCATATAAAATACCCTAAATACTAAGTATTTGCACATAAAATACTAAGTATCTGCATGACAGGAAGCACTAAGGCCGGACCATGTAGCTACTAGTTGGGCAAGAGAGTTAACTATAGAGCCTGTGTCTCTCATACCCAAATCCTCATCGAGTGGTCTGGGCAAGAAAAAAGGATTCTCCATTAATGCACAACAACTTTTTCCAAATTAAACACATATGGCTCCTTTTATGCTTTGTCTCATCATGGATCATCCAGTGTGATCATCAGGGATGAAAAGAGGAAGTTTATAGCTTGTGCGTCTAGGTGGAAATAATATATGAATGTGTTGCAAAAGCATTAACTATGGTATCCCTTGCTGTGAGGGATGGAGTTCGACTTGCTATCAACAAAGGAACAAGCAAGGTGGTAGTGGAGACTGACAGTCAAAAGTTTGTTTCCCTTTGGAAGGCGAGGAATAGATACCGATCAGAGATCTTCGTGATTCTTCAAGAATTAGTAGAGCATGGCAGGAGTTTTATATCTCTCTTTATGTTATGTGCCTAGAGGAGCTAATGTTGATGCTCATTTTTTGTGCCCAACAAGTTTTTCTTGAATGTAATTGGGTTCAGTGAACATTTTGGTTGGAATCCAAGTAAAATTAATTTTTGTTAGTGTTACATAATTTGTATATGCGGGGACCCTCCCAAGGAGGTTCCATGTGCATATTATACTAGTCCCATGATCAATGGCTGGTACGCACACTTACAATATTGTTACCATTTCCATACACAAGTTCTCAACTTTATTAATATAACTCGGTTCATATATAAGGTCATGAATGTATACTTATCAGTAAGCCTTGCCCCATCTATCTCATAGGCAACTGACAAGGTTAAACCCTAAAAAATCTCGTCATTACAATCCCCGTAACCTGCGTCATAAAGTGTTTCGTAGGGGTAATCCAAATCTTTACCTAAAAATATCAACAATAGCAAGGGTGAGTACATTTCATACTCCGCAAGACTTTTGCAAACCTATAATAAAATGCAGGCTATATCGAAGAAGAAGCTTCTATGGTTATTTTGCATAAAGCTAATTTGAATTGTGAATACTGAACAACAAATTGCAAGTAAAATTTTATAAAAGTATTTTGACAGATATATAAAATAACAAGTATGAATAAACATAACTCACAGTTCCTCTATGAATGTGAGATTCGAACCGTTCCTTGCCAACATATGGCATAAATTCCATCTCTACCAATACATGGTGGCATAATAGCTGAAATCAGTTGGGTAAATAGCTATTGCGTTGCACCATCAGTGGTGTAGGAATTCACAACCTCCTGAATCCACATTGGTTGCACCTCAGATACCACCTGTAAAGTCATAAGTTGGCCAGCACGGAACAATGTGTCTGCTACTACATTCTCCTTTCCCTTCTTGTACATGATTTGAAATTATTATGTGCTCGATAAGGCATTAAGTGACAACTTGGATTGCTCCTCATTTTCCATCTCAGCTACATCCAGCATATCAAGCACATTATTAGACAACACCTCGCATTGATCTTCCACTGTGATTGCCTACACTTAAGTCTGGATCTTCCTTTTGAACTGCAAATGATGGTTTGGCTCATACTTTTCCCTGCACTGATAACACAGGTCGTTGGTGTGACAATACTCGCGTAATTGCCTTGCCTTCCACAACTCTCATTGGCCCAATTTCAAATTGTGATGTAGAATCTCCGGTTTGTTCAAGCCTCCACCATCTCGACCACCTCCTAGCTTCGGTTTCTAGGTCCTACTGCGATCCAGGACATCCTGCTGCACGTGAGCTAACAGGGCTGCTCGATCAATCGTTTCTAGAACTAGCTTGCCCTTGCATTGCACCCTGTAGGCTGTAGCTTCGGTTTCAGGCCATTCGCAAAAGTGGAAAACGAACAGCTCTTCATCATAATGTGGATTGTGCATTGAGACTTCATACACTAATTCATCAAACTGCTTCTTATATTCAGCCACAGTGCCAGATTGTTTGATCTTCACCAATTCATCCAATGGTTTTTGATGATCAAATGCTCCCAACTTCACCTCCACCGCATGAACAAATTGCTACCAGTCTTACAATTTGTCTCAAGCCTTGTACACCTATAACCAGCGTGTTGCTTTGCGCTCCATATGCATGGTTGCATCCATCACCCACATCGCCTCTGAGATATTAAACATCTTGAAATAGTCTAGGCACTTGTCACGCCAAATCTGAGGACCCTCGCCATCAAACTTGAGAAAAGACAGCCTAGGCACTGGATTCTTCATATTTCCTTTAGACTCCCTTAACGAACGCAAAACCAACCCCAGTGCTTCTTGCAGAACCCTAGTCTAACACCTAGCATGTGTATCTCCTGAGGTAGACAATAGCTCGTCACCCACTCTCGTCCACAGACCTAGCGCGTCGGTGTGAATAGCGCCTTTCCCGCTGCTGATGCAACCCCTTCACCGCCCTAAGTTGCAACCATATTTTGTTCCACTATGATGCGGGCCGTAGCTTGAACTGTGGCTCAGGTCTGAGAGACGATCTCCTTGGCTCAAGTACCCTCCCTACCAAACTGAAAGTGGCTTCCAACGAGACAGTGAACACAGGAACCGTAAGTACCTTCTGTGCAAAATAGGATAGCACGGGGTAAATATGTTCATTATTCTTCCACCACAATAGCAAGTTGAGTTGATTTTTCTCGTCCACGTCAAGGTTGTTCTCCACGAAAGACGTGTCGAGGTAGTGGTTGAGCTCTACTCGTGAATTCCATGTCGACCAGCTCGGCAATTGAGAAGAGCCAGACGTCTTGCATTTTAGCTTCTTCCATATGTTTGAATGACCATTCAAATGACCATTGAAAATTTGAAATCAGGCACAACCGCGCGGGAATCTCTCTCTTTACATTGTGTCGCGTCATTTCATGTCGTATCAATGTCCCTCATTATCTCTCTCTCGTTGAAATACATGTGCGGGAGTGCGAAATTTGAAAATTACGCGCGGGGTGGAATCATTCAAACGTTAAAATTAACTTTACATCACATCACTATCAATTATCGTTGAGCGTTATGAAACTGCGAGACAACGGGACAAAAAAATCACCCTCTCTTTCCCTCTTCCTCTCCTCCCCCCTCTCTCTCTCTCTCCCTCTTTTCCACTAATCGGTCCAGCCGGCTTGAGCCTTGAGAGTTAAGTCCTTGACCCTTCGATTCCCGCACCCATACCCCTTCGATTGCCGTGCCCGCGCCAACTCCCGCTCGGGTCTCGGCCTCTGCGCCGCCCCTTCCTGGACCCTGGCTCCCTCTCGGCCTCTCCCAGACTCCCACTCTCCCTCTTCGGCTCTTCCTCCCCTCGCGCCCAGGCACTCAACTTCCTACTAGGCCATGCCCCACCACGCAATCACCCTCGGGCGCTCCGCCTCCCCTCCACGTGACCATGCCCGGCCGCCCTCCTCCCCACAGCCGGCTGCCCTCCTGCCTCCTCCAGCCCGCCCGCCCTCCTCCCTCCTTCCCGTGCCCAGCCGCCCTCCTCCCTCCTCCCCGCGTCCGACGCCTCACTCCTCCCCGCGCGACGCCTCCGGGCTCCCCTCCTCTCCCTCCTCCCCCGGCTCCGACCACCCTACGCCTGGCCCCTCCCTCTCCCACCTCCCCCCGGTGAGGCGTGGGCTATGCGCGAGGCCGAGGCGTGGGCCCTGCGTGAGGCGAGGGCGGACGCCGCGGCCGTACGCGACGACGACGAGGCGCAGATGAGCGGAGCGCACGAGGACGAGGCACGGACAAGCGGAGTGGACAAGGCACTGGCGCGGGCGAGGCACAGTCCGCGGCAGTGCGCCGTGCCCTACCGCGGCCTGTGGCAGTGCTCTGTGCCTGGCCGTGCCAGCGTGCCAGCGTGGGCACGGCCCAAATCTCCGTGCCGGACCGGACCACCCGTCGTGCCCGTTTTTTCGGCCCAGCATGGCCCGGTGAACAGTGGTGGACCGGCACGACACGTCCTAACCCGTGCTGTGTCGGGTTTTGAATCGAACTGAGCCACTATGCTTCGGGCTGGCTTATATGGACATGGCCAAGACGCCCACCTCTAGCCGCACTGCACAACACCGGGCCAACCTTTGACTTGAGCTTGTGTTTGCGGCTGGACCCACCTGTCGGTACCTCATACATTGCCTCCGGACCGGGCTCGCATGTGCTGTGCACCCATTGAATTCAACGGCGTTTGGTACGCAAAGCTTCCAGGTAAGAGTGTAAGACTCAATATACAAGGTACAGAGAGAGAGGTATGGCGGTGAGGGCATGAATAATAATTGATTTTTAGTCTGTACTCATCAGGTTTATTTTATATGGAAAAGTGAGAAAAGAAGATAGAGAAGTTAGTTTTGCACGGAAGCATAGGTAGATTATTTATATACAAGAAAGAAGAAATAGTTATTGAACAATATCTAGAGACAACTTTTAGAGATAATTGTTGTACAAACTGATTTTTAGTTTACTATTAAGCAGTAGAGAGCTTTACTATTATGCTCGAGCTGAGTTCGTCAGATTACGGAAATCGTCAATCATGTCATGTGCCAATGAGTAGTAGAAACGGTCCGGTTTCAAATTACCAAATGGGACCTAACTGTTCATTATCCAATTGTTGGACTAGATTTTGGGTGAAAAAGCGGGGAGCGGTTAAACTTTACTCGATCCTCTAATAGAGCGCTGCATGCTACACGTACAAACGAGAGGTTGATTGCGAAGGTTTAACGTTGATTGCGGTGCGGTAAGTGGACCTTATCCATACACCCGAGAAATTCACTTTCGAGAAAGGTGTTGCCACCTGTGTTTTCAGTTCTCCATGCCAAAGGAAGGATGGATGATGATCATGGACGTTGATTGGCTAGAGTTAGGGTTTGTTTGGATGTATTTACAGCACCTCATCAGCCTAATCCATGTGGAGATTAATTGTCCTTTCTTAAAAAAAAAAGTTGAATTTGTCTCGGCTGGCCGGCGCATCCAAAACAAATTAAGCTTTTGGAAATATTTTGTTACTTCGTATGCTTGGCCGAGAAATTAACCCATTCTCGATCCATCCAAACAAGCCTTAGAGATTAGATTAGTTCGCGGCCACACAAGCATGGTCCCAAAAATTGGTCCCCTCTGTTGTGCCGTACTGCAGTGTATTTAAGTTACCAAGAGAAATGCTGTTGCATGCTGTTGAAAAGCTATCTAAGCATCTCTAAGAGAGAGCCCTAAAAATGAGCCTTAAATTTTAATTTAGGACCTCAACTAATTAGATTTAGGACTCTAACGAAATATTCACTCCAGCAATTAGGCCCTGTTTGGCAGAGCTCCAGATTCCAGCTCCACCTTAGAGCTGAAACTTGTAGACTAAAATAAAGTGACTTAAGTTTATATTTTTATTCTAAAATGTAAACAAGATGAACCACCTAAACACTCTTAATATACCCATAGCTCCAGCTCTACAAATTTGGTGGAGCTAGTAATACCTAGCTCCACCAACTCTAAGAATTTGGTGGAGCTGGAGCTCTGCCAAACACCCCCTTAGTCTCTAAAACCTAATAAAGATAGAGCTCAATCACAGAGTTGCTAAATATAGCTACTCTCCTAGGGGTCCTAAAACAATTTGCTAAATTTTAACAATTTAGGGCTCTTGCTGGAGTTAATCTTTTCCCCAAAAGCCCATGGATTGATCAGAATTTCTCAATCACGGTAACCAATCTAACCTAAACATCCGCATAAGAAAATGGGCGAGGCTTAACGTGCATGCGGCCTTAGCCGCCGCCTCTCGTCAGCAAACCAAATTCACCGTCGACGGCTGCTCCAAAAGTTTGCTACGGACAAGATCGGCAACCATCAATCTGAGAACCTTTTTCCTAGGAAAAAAAAACTAATGCTGCTCGCTGGACCCCACTGTGTTGTTTGGATACATATGCGTCCCAACTCCCAAGCCATGAGATGGACATGTCAGTATCCACTTGGGATATGGAAGGGGAAAAAAGAGGCTCATGACTCATGAGCTTCTTCCCTACCTGATTTGCTCTCAAAAGGTTATTCGCGAAGCAAACAATCAACCACATCCACAACCAACACTGTATTTCCTCCTACGAATGAAATTACGCGGCACTTGCAAATTTTTTTTTCATATATCATCTTATAAGGCGTGCTACACCAAACCTTTTAAATATTTGCACACTAATGTACACTGAAGTACTTGGATTTGTCATGAAAAAGGTTGCCGGTCATTGTATTTTGGGAGGTGCTTCTGTACATTACTATTTAAAAGTTACACAAATATTAAGACATAAATACAGAGTAGACGATGATTATTTACCTATTTGTTTATTTTATGATTTGTGCAACTTATATTAGGAAAATGATCCATAGAAGCACTAATGTTTTATTAAAGGAAGTAATGATCCAATAAATATATTAAAACGTGTTGATGTCCAAAACATCAAGAGAGGTAGTAACAACCGTACTTAACCGGATCTTTTTCTAAAAAAGTGTAGGATTACTTGTGTTGTAAAACGTAGTCGTTCTCTCGCACTAATCAACAACACGCCCACAGAAACACACGAATAAAAGTAGAAACACACACAATGTAAAGGGGAAAAGCTTTCTTTATTAGATTAATTTTTCTGTACAAGGTAATGTCCAATATATAAGAGAAAAACCCCTGGAGATCAATTCGGATTCGCTCACCAATGAATAGAGTCATGCCATACCGGGACACGGATTCTATCCATATCGTAACACTCCCCCTTGGGCGAATACCGCGTAATGCACATGTCCCATTAAAAACTCCTTCCAAAATCTAATGGAAAAAAAAAAGACGGAGAAAAGAATACATTGCACTCACACTCCGTGTTACACTAGTTGCCTTATTAAAAACCTTCATGTGAGAAACTGCAGGAAAACTCACTAAGGGAAAAAGATCACAACTCATAATCTTTAAGATATAAAATGTGATCTTCTGGATCGTGCAAAACAGATCATAGTTCAAGGATTTACTCCCCCTGAACACTGCAAATCTCTAAATCGTCTCATTCCAATGCCGCTAATGCATCTTTGGAAAGTAGACTTTGACAAAGATTTTGTGAATAAATCTGCTAAATTTTCACATGACTTAATTTGAATTATTTTCACCTCACCATTCTTCTGGAGTTCGTCAAGATGTAAAATTTTAGGAGTAATATGCTTCGTGATATTGCTCTTCACATAACCCATTTGCATTTGTGCAACACAAGCAGCATTATCTTCATAGATAATGGTGAGGGTACCGACGGTATTAAGACCATATGTCTTCTGGATATAGTTAATCACATGTCTCAGCCAAGCACACTCATGTGAGGCTATAATCTTTGAGTGGTTGGTAGAAGTAGCTACCATGGTTTGTTTACAGGACCGCCAAAAAATGGCTGAACCACTTCAAAGAAGCACAAAACCAGTCTTAAATCTTGCACTATATGGATCAAACATATAACCAACATCTGCATATCCCACCATGGTTAAATCTTGGTTCTTCTAAAAAACAATCTAAGATTTTAAGTACCTTGGAGTTATATGATTAAAGTCTTGACACTAGCCCAATATCTTCTGGTTGGGACTACTTTGTTTCATACTAGTAAATTTACTGTGAATGTAATATTAGGCCTTATGCAATTCACAAGATACATAAGTGTGAGACTTCAGGTCCTAAGACTTTCTCATTTTGCATCCTTGATTTAAGAGGGGTCTTTATCCACTTCTAGGGATCTCACAACCATGGGGTTTTAAAGGATGGGATTTATCAATATTAAATCATTCCAATACCTTCTTAGTATAAGCAGACCAGTGTACAAAAATTTCTTCTTGGAAATGTTCAAGCTGCAGGCCTAAGCAAAATTTGGTTTTACCCAAACTTTCATCTCAAACCTCCATCATAAGGTAAGCACTTACTTTTTTTATTTCCTCTGTGGTTCCGATGATATTCAGTTCATCGATTTATACTGAGTTGATACAGAATCTATTTTAGGATTTTTTATGAACACACACGCATAATATTTCTACAGGGACAATATTTCTTTAGGGACAACATTCCTTCTCTAGGAGGAACTCATTAAGTTGGTTGTACCATATTCTCACTGACTGTTTTTATCTGTACAGCAATATCTTCAGTTTGACGCTGTACATGTTGCGATTATTAGGATCCGAAATTTTAACTCCTACAGGGATTTCATATAAATATCTGTATCCAGTGACCCATATAGATATGCAGTCACCACATCCATCAACTGTATTGATAAGTTTAAGTTTGCTGCCATTGATATTAAATTTCATAACGTTATTCCACTCATTACAGGAGAACAGGTTTCATCATAATGGATGCTAGGTTTATGCGTGAACCCTTGTGCTACAAGCTTCGTTTTATATCTCACCACATGGATATTTTCATTTCTCTTCAGGATGGAAAATCCATTTGATCCTGTAGGGAACACTTTAAGAGAAACTGGTCAACGGGACCAAAAAAACTTTTCTCTTATTAAGCGAGTGCTACATCAATTGCTTTTTCATTTGACCATATATGAGTGCTTCTGGCAATCTGTCATGGACTTTGGTTCTAGATTAATATTTTAGCAATTTTTAGAGGCAAAATATGTTGACAATTGTAGTCTTTCTTCTATATAATTAACCTGCATCACTTCAGACATATCTCTTCATTAATTTCTTCCAGCTCCTAGTGATTTCCCACAACGATGAAGTCTGGATGTTCCAACTTCCCAGCGTTGGATTGTGTGTGCAAATATACGCTGGGGTTATCTTCTTTAGGATGGATCACTTTAGGCACATTGCCATCTCCAGGATGGCTCACTTCAGAGATGTTTTCAAGATCAGATTGAGCTTCTTCCACTGTCACGAGTAGTATTCTCATTTGTTCGGTTCTCTACTTTTGTGGACATATCCGTTGAATTGAGTCCCGTGCACCTGGAGCCCTCCCCCTCATTTTATCATGAGGGTCAAGAGTGGGTTTAATATCCTTCTAGGATATTTCCACTCTTTCAGATGCATATACTGTAGGTATATAAGATCTTTCCACTCACTTATGATCAGTGGAGGCATTTGGCAGATTATTAGCTTGTTTGTTACAGATTTATTATCCTCCAAACTTCAAGTTCAGTCGCTTTAGTGTGTGGATCTAAGGACTAGATATTCTTTAATGTGGTATTTATCTCCCCCTAATGCTGAAAAATGCCCTTAATACAATCAACGTACCGATCCGTGTACATATCCCCTGTCATAGGCTTTACGTGCATAATAATTAACGGAGATTCATAACCTACATAGATCCCCATCTTTCGGTGATGTCACATGGTGGTACACTGTGGTGGAGAGATTGTCAGTATACAACACAGCTAAATTTTCGCAGATAAAAAATACTTAATTCTCTTCAATGCAGTATCTACAATGGGGAATTTCATGATGTCCAGTTGGTCTGAGTTGAATTAGTTCCGCAGTATGCAGCACTGCATGGCCCCAACAGCTGATGGGTAGCCTACTATTCTATAAGAGTAGCCAAACAATAATTTTTTTATTCCTTTAATTCAATGACTCTACAAGGTCATTTTGAGTGTGGACATGAGGTACGAGACACTCTACAATAATTTCCAAAGCCATACAATAATCATTACATGCCTTTGAGGTAAACTCACCAGCAGTATCCATTTGAATAGACTTGATCCTTTCATCTGGAAAGGATGCTCTTAATAATCTGGGTAATTAATTTAGCAAAAGCATGATTCCTAATAGATAAGAGACATACATAGGACCATCTAGCAGATGCATCTATTAGTACCATGAAATATCTGAAGGGGCCCGACATGGAGCTGAATAGGTCTACAGATATCACCCTGAATTCTCTCCAGAAAATTAAGGGGTTCTTCCCTAACCTTTAGGTGAGAGGGTCTAACTATGAGCTTTTCTATAGCACAAATAAGGTTTAAGAAATCTTCAGGCCTACGAAAGTCTTTATGCATTGCCAGCAGAATTATTACTGATTCTTCTCATAATATTCAACTCAGGATAACCCAATCGATCTACCAGATCTTAAATATCTTTAGATTTTCATCGCAATATAAATTTTAGGTTTATATGTGCATAGTATAACCCAGAGGAGGAGGAAGGGCATTTTTCAGCCACACATTTATTACACCCATTAAACTTAGTCATGAGTAGGTATCCTGTACCATCCTCTTTCTATGTGCCCATATGGAAACGGTTTAGACCAATGTCTTTAAAACTTAAGAGAGTACGACTGGACTCAGGGTATAATGTGTATTCTTCTGGTACCAACTATAAGAGCATCGCTTCTCTCGATAGTCATAATATTTTCAAATCACTTAGTGTAGTATAACTATCTTCTAGACAGATTTCTTCCTTCTTCATTGGATTATACTTTGTTTTATATTAAAAGGATGACTTAATAATCAAATAATTGTTGCATCAAGAATAAATTATAGAATATAGAACAAACATATCACAATTAATCAACTATCTGGAAAATAGGCATTTATTCAATTCTAAACGACAATCGCTCAAGAGGAGCGTAGAGCAAATGTTCATTCAAGAACTAAGGCTCAACTGATGAGGAGACTTATAAGGAATATGCGATATCGATTAACAAAGTGAAGGGATACTTATGCGACTAATCCGGGTCTCCATGTGAGTTGTATACATCCTTTTGGGACATCTCAAACTCAATAATTTTAAGAGACATATCGTTATATTTTTCAGCATCCATGTCAACAACAGTCGTATAGTGAAGTATGACATAACATTATTTTCCTGGGTCTTATTGACTTTTCTAATGGATTTTGTGTAAAGGTCCATCGCATGCTTCGAGATGCAATAGTTGCACGACTAATGGCCAATGCATCCATATCTAAAATAGGGTTATTCAGGGTTTGCAGCCTTATTTAGCTGAATCTTACTTCTGAAAGCCCCTGGCCCTTTAACTTTACTTATCCACTATAAATTGTCTCTTCCCTATCTGATTTACCATTCTTTCATTTACCCCCTTTATTCTTTTGTCCATTTTTGAGACCATCGGTTATTGCTATCTCGCTAAGAATTTGCATGTGCTTCGGGCATTGCATGACTTCCATTACGAAGTGTGTGATGATTAGTCACTAGGAGTTCATCATGCTTTTCTGCTTCTAGCAAAATGCATATAAGCTCGTAGTACTTCTGGCATACAACAACCTTCCAAAGTCAAAAGTAAATTGGAGCGTTAATGTTGGGAAATGACTTGACCTCATTGATTTAACATGTAATGTCAATTTTTTAAAAACCTTCCATAAATCATGCAAGTTGTAGATCTTGCCAACAACAATTTCAGAAGCGTATGAGTATCTTAGCCATTTTAGAAATCTAAAGGACAGTAAAGACCTAAGTTTGAGTAATGCAATAAAAGGATTGCTTTAAAAATAAGTGTTGATCAACTAACTTGAAAAATCGTTGCTAGAGATCTCTAGTGCTGTTTTGAACCTAGATTAAATTCAACAGAAGGTTTATATTGCAAGTTGAAGGACCCCCCTCCATTATATATATATGGCAGCATATTTGGTGCAAACCCCCTTTACCGTGAAAACTCCGTGAAAACCACGTTTAAAAGTTTTGAAAAATTCTCAAAAAATTACCATACATAGGTAAGGTGTGGTTCTACAACCCTGCAAAATTTGAAGACAAAACTCAATTGCATTTGGAAGATATAAAAAAGACAAATTCAGTATGAATAGTGATTTTTCACTGTTTAGCACTATTCATTTTGCAATTTGTCTTTTTCATATCTTCCAAATGCAATTGAGTTTTGTCTTCAAATTTTATAGGGTTGTAGAACTACACCTCCCCTATGTATGGTAATTTTTTGAGAATTTTTCAAAATTTTAGACGTGGTTTTCAATGAGTTTTCACTGTAGAGGGGTTTGCACCAAATATGTCTATATATATATATATATATATATATATATATATATATATATATATATATATATATATATATAACTAATGGGAATTTCTTTAACCTAAAGATGTTACAAAGGTAAAAGAAAGTTTTACTAGGCCTGAGGTTGGGAGCCTTTGAGCATCACACAAAAGATTTGACAATTTCTCCCCTACCCTTCTACTGCTGTCGGGAGAAGATCAACAACAACACCATCTCCTCTTTTCCCCTCTGCCAGCGGGTCCGGCTACCCTTGCGACTGCGCCCTTTTCCCCCCTCTTTCCCTCTCTGCTTGCGGGTCCGACCCCACTGGCTAGCCTCTCCCTTCTCTCCTCTTTCCTCCCCGCGCGAGCGACTGAGCTCTCCCTCCCTCTCTCCCTCCCTCCCTCTCTCTCTCTCTCTCTCTCTCTCTCGCGCGCGCGCGCGTGCTCACCCCTTTGTCCGGAGGACATTGCCCGCCCACCTGCTCTGGAGCATGGCCACGCTCTGCCGTGACTTGACTGGCGCCATGCTTCTTCGCCGCCGAATCCTTCGAGTCATTGCTTTTCTTCCGCCCTTCCTTCCTCGGCATTCTTCGTTCGGTTGGCTATGAGAGCCCACTCGAGCTACCCTATCTCCATTTTTCCTTACTAGCACTTCACCCAAACTATCCCTAAGTAGACCCCCACGCAATTCCGAGTTTCTTCCCCATTTCCGGCCGGAACGCCGCCGAGCACCCGCGCGGGCAATCCTCCTCCTCAAGCCCCCATTCTTCAATTCTTTTGGCCAGGAGCCTCCTCGTCGCCCACTGATCGTGTTCCCCTCCTTGATTTAGGCCACCGCGCTCCCGGTGATCGTCCCCACGATCGGCTCCGAGTTGCTCCGCCCCTCTCCGCCGCCGACCGCCCTCTGGTGCCGTTGGAGCCCCTTGGACCCGCGCCCTGAGCTCCTTCGCCCTTCGCCCAGGCCGCTCCGCCTCTCCCTCGCCGACGGTGAGGCACTGTTCGTAATGAACTCAAATATTTGACACATTGGAATAAAAAGATGAACATGATGAACTCCACTTATGAACGTGTTGGAATATTGTAATTGTTGATGTTTTCTTTTCCTGAAAATAAAACTATGGTTTGGACGCGGGCGACCTATTGGCAGTAGCCGGTTGTGTGAGGGTGTGCTCACACGTAGTTAGGAGGAGATTGTCGCCCGGGTCGGATTAAGGACCGAACTCAGTGTTGTATGATCCAAGATTACCCGTACAACCACAATGCCGGTATGGGATGGCTATAACCAATTAAGTTACTCAAATACTGACTTTGTGCCTTGGAAGGCCGTAGTAGCACGGGCTGTTCCTTCGGGATTGCTCGTAGGGGTGTCCACACAAAGGTGTGGGTTAGACACATACCAATGCAACAGTATACGCCTTACTAATGGGGAGAAATGATCTATGTATACGATGTTCTTCTGCCGCCATTAGTAAGGGTTAGTCGTTACTGGGCTGGTGCAAAGTCGGGATTTAGTAATGTAAAGGTTATATATAATTTTTCCCTAACGACACACCAAAGGAAGTGTGTAACTATCGATTGCAAAAAGGGAAATCATTATTTGTGGGTAAAGTTGTACCACTCTACAGAGTTAAAAACTAATTGATTAGCCACGCTCTCGGTTATGAGCACTTGGTGAACTTGCACTGGTTAGAAAGCTTCTTGTCTTTTTATAAAATGAATTGAGAAGATAAATTTTGGAATTGGTGAGCCCTTACAGATAATTCAATTCTTGACATTACGTTGGCAAGGTTGAATTTATCTGTTGTGCCCTGTGTGGACAAAATAAATTGATTATAGATATTGTTGGGAATGGGAGATTCGATACTCACGGCGGATTGTGAGTTGTTTACTACTGTTATGTCATCCTTACTTGTTACATTTACACACCTGTTATTTTAATTATCTGTCTAGTTTCCTTTATTCAAATTTTCGCTTTCAATCTATTATTCAGTATTTACAATTCAATTTGGCTCCACGCAAAAATAACCTTGATAGCCATCCTGTTGAATCAGCTTGCATATAACATAGGTTTTGCAAACACTTCAAGTCTTGCTGAGTACGCAATGTACTCACCCTTGCTATTGTTGTTGTTTTTAGGTGAACAAATAGAATATCTCGAAGGATCGTACTTTGTCGTAGGTTGCGGGATAATGACGATGATTTTGTCTAGGGATTATACCTTGTCAGTTGCCTGAGGGATTGGATGGGCACACTACAGAACTTCTATTTCTTTCCGCTGTAATATTATTCTAAGCTGTAAGACTATCCTGTAAAATAGCTTTCGCAATAGTAATGACAATATTTTGTATGGTTGTGATTTTCATTTGTATGTGCGTGCTAGCTACTGATCCAGGGACTAGCACAGGAAGCACATTAGAACCTGTCTTTTACGGTGCATTGTACTGTAAAAAGGGGGCTTCTCACATTAATAAATAATACTAAATACAATCACTTCAACCTTTTGTATCTTAGCACAAATACATAAAGAATATTAAATGAATATCATGCAACATATAGATATAACCCTCTTCTTCCCGATGTATGTTATTGTTGTATCTTCCCTTGGTTGGTTTGTGTGGCTAAGCTGTTTCTTATGCAAGAAATGGTTTCTATCTCTCTCTTATTTAATTTCTTCTTCACTTCAGCATTAATTTTATATAGTATGATTAAGAAATTACTGATATAGGAGATTTAAGAGTGCTCTTAAGGCGATGTAAATCAAGAGACGGAGTAATTCCGTGAGATGTCTAGATTCCTGCTAGAGTCGACCTTAATAATTTTTCGTACCAATATGTCATGTGTTCCCACCAGCTAGCCAGCTGAGACGGTCCACATCAAGGCTCACATAACTCACTCTCAAGACAAGTGTGTCGATCGTGTCAACTGTCTGCGTCTTTCTTGAATTAATTTTCATAACATGAAAAAGGAGGACACAATCGTAGAGATCTTCCTCCAAGAGAGAGAGAAAGAGAGACGAATAATGTATCACTGAGGTTGCTATATCGCTTGTTTAGAGCTTGAGCTCCCTGTTTAGGAAAGTTGTAGCTTTTTAAAAGGTTATTTTTTACCTTTTTTAAAAGTTGTAATGTTTATGAGAGATCATTTAATAAAAATTAATTTCTCTCTACAATAAATCGTAAAAATACGTTCATCTAGCTTTTACTATTTATATACAGTTTTTCATTTATATCTAAAACCACTTAAAAGCTGATTCTTTTTAAGAGGCTTAGTAGCTTTTTAAAATTTAAAATTGACTTTAAAGACAAGACGAACCTATATCTTGCGCGCACCATGGTGACAAGAAGGATATGATAGGCACATACGTTGCTGCCATTTGTTGTTCTCAACGGCGCACAGTCCCTAGGTCCATTCTGATGCCGATGCATAGATATATCATATAGTAGTGTGGCAAGTAGAGGTGGTCACTTGGGTCAGATCTTTTTGGGTCGGTCTGAGGTACGGTGGTTTAGTTTGGTTCAAAACTTGACACGGCATGGGGGGTGAATCATGTCGTGCCGGCACAACACTTTAGCACGGGCCATGCCGTGTTTGAGATCAGGGCACAATGGGCGGCACGGCACAGCACGACCATTTGGATCAGGTTCGTGCCGACCCGGCACGGCTGAGGCACGGGCACTCCGCGGCACGGAGATATACGGGCGAGAGATGGGAGAGAGCTGAGAGAGATTGAGATATACTAGCTGGACCGACTCAGCTGGGACACTTTTGTGTCTCAAGTATGTGCAATTTATAGTTTAGATCCAATCCAATATCCATAGATCTACTGTCACAACTTCATTGTTGTTAATGGCTACAGGGGCGGATCCAGACCCCGGGCAGACTAGGCTGTAGCCCGGGGTCTGGTACAGAAAGCCTATTAAAATTCTACAAAAAATTACTGAAAAATCATTAAAAACAGATATTTAATCTAAGATCAGCTGGCCTAGCTCGGGGCTTGGGCCTGGGCTAGCTCCGCCCCTGAATGGCTATATTATGTCACTTATCAACAATGGTTTTATTTCACTAGATTTCTAATGATGTTGAGGTTATGAGTCTAATGTTTTTTTGGAGAGAAAAAATACTGTTGGGCTTTCTACAGATGATCATATCTCATTCTCTCGTCGGCCAATGAGCGAGAGAGAGAGGAAAGCAACAAGCGAGAGAGAGATTGAGAGACGGTCGAGAGAGAGAGAGAGAGAGAGTAACAGGCGAGAGAGAACTGAAAGAAATTAAGCATTGTGTGTCTCTGTCTCCTTTCCTCCTGTTGCAACAGTGTAAATGGGCCGGGTATGGACCGGTACGGCACAAAGCAGACACGAAACACAAATGAATCGTGTTTGAGCTTGCCGAAGGTAAACCGGACCGGCACAGCAAAGTAGACACGACGGGCCATCATAGCCCGACACAGTTTAGGCACGAAGCACGATACTCATACCGAGCCAACTTAACACGGCACGATACCCACCTCTAGTGGCAAGTCTTATTGTTGACCCGTCCAACATCTCGTCGTTTATGCTTCGTTGTACGCGTCGATTGAGCTAATTGGGGCTAAGCTCGTTTAAGCCTGGGATTAATAGTGATCAGTGCCAGATAAAAACACTAAATCTTTTTCTAATTGAGCACTGTCCCATTGTCGCAAGTGACGTCATCTTTTTGCTTGCTTAATTTTTTTTCTCTCGTTAAAGACCCTCTTATCATGGCACTTGGTGTCATCTCCTTCCTATCTTTCCATGAAAACTAAAATAGTTTTATTTTTCAATTTTTTCCAAGTTTTCCAATAATTTTTTGTATAACTATTTTTAAAAGTTTTTAATTGAAACTTTTTAAATTAAAAGGTTTTGGAGTTGAATTTTTTTTGATAATACATCTGTGCATTTTATATCTGCCAGCGACCCTCTCTAGCCAGCCAGTACTTGCTTCATCGGCTAGCTCCCATAGTCCCATTCGTAGCGACTCGGTCCACTTGCAGCCACACACATGCCCGAAAAGGATAAAAAAAACACACAAAAGAGAGAGAGAAACCGACCGACCTTGCCGGACAGCATCAAGCGGGACCGGACCGGACTCGAGCCCAAGTCCGACCCACCCGACGCGGCGCCACAGCACGACCTGTTCATCCGCGTCTCCCTCCCCGTTTATCTCTCTCTCTGGTGGTCAACCCCAATCGCCACCTCCGTCTCCTCCTCCTCCCTCCCTTCGTCGAACCTTCCCTTCCCTTCCTCACCTCTACAAAACCACTTAAACCCTCCCCTTCCACTTGCTCACTCGACTCCCCACGCCCCGCCGCCGCCATGGGTTCCTCCTCCCCCTTCCCCGGCGCCGGCGACGACGCCGACCCCTCCCTCTTCCTCTACCTCTCCGACCTCACCCCGGCCTCTCCCTCCTACTACCTTGACCTCCCGCCCACGCCACACCAAGAGCAGCCCGGCGGCGGCGGGTCGCCGTCGTCTTCCACGCCGGAGGACCTCGTCCTGCCCTTCATCTCCCGCATGCTCATGGAGGAGGACATCGGCGACAAGTTCTTGTACGACTACCCCGACCACCCCGCCCTTCTCCAGGCGCAGCAGCCCTTCCTCGACATTCTCTCCGACCCGTCCTCCCAATCCAACTCCTCCGACAGCAACAACAACCACCTCTCCCGCTCCTCCTCCGACGCCTCCGTCTCCACGGCCGCCGCCCCCCGCACCTCCGCCGCCGTCAACTCCTACGACCCAGTCCAGTACACGAGCATCGACCTCGACCCGGCCGCCTTCTTCGGCGGCGGCGCCAACTCCGACCTCATGAGCTCCGCCTTCCTCAAGGGCATGGAGGAGGCCAACAAGTTCCTGCCCAGCGAGGACAAGCTCGGCATCGACCTGGAGGCCTCGTCCGGGGAGTTCCTCAGGGGCGTTGAGGAGGCTAAGAAGTTCCTGCCCAGCGAGGACAAGCTGCTGATTGGGTTCAAAGGCGTCTCGGCCCCCGCGGCAGTGGTGAGCGTCAAAAAAGAGGTAGTGGATGCGGTGGTGGCCGGCCGGGGCCGCAAGAACCCGTACGACGACGAAGAGCTGGAGCTGGAGGGCGGCAGGAGCAGCAAGCAGACCGCGGTGCAGGGGGACGACGTCGCCGCCCGGGACATGTTCGACAAGGTGATGATGACCTCCCACGAGATGTGCGTCCAGCAGATGCAGAATCTGCGGATCGCCATGCAGGAGGAGGCGGCCAAGAACGAGGCTGACCGCGGCGGGAAGGGCGGGAATGGGAAGGCGAGGGGCCGGCGGGGCAGCAAGGACGTGGTGGACCTGCGCACGCTGCTCATCCACTGCGCGCAGGCCGTGGCCACAGACGATCGCCGCAGCGCCACCGAGCTGCTGAAGCAGATCAAGCAGCACGCAAACCCGCAGGGGGATGCGACACAGCGCCTTGCGCATTGCTTCGCCGAGGGCCTGCAGGCGCGGCTGGCCGGCACGGGCAGCCTGGTGCACCAGTCGCTCATGGCGAAGCGAACCTCAGCCCTGGACATACTCCAGGCGTACCAGCTGTACATGGCTGCCATCTGCTTCAAGAAGGTGTCCTTCATATTCTCAAATCATACAATCTTCAACGCCTCGCTGGGTAAGAAGAAGATACATATTGTGGATTATGGTATACGTTATGGGTTCCAGTGGCCGTGCTTTCTGCGACGGATAGCAGATAGGGAGGGTGGGCCACCGGAGGTGAGGATCACCGGCATTGACATCCCCCAGCCTGGGTTTCGCCCAGCCGAGCGCATTGAGGAGACAGGGCGCAGGCTCAGTAAGTATGCCCAGGAGTTTGGTGTGCCATTCCAGTACCATGCTATGGCGGCGGCAAAGATGGAGTCGGTCCGCAAAGAGGATCTGAACATCGATCCCGATGAGGTGCTCATCGTGAATTGCCTGTGTCATTTCGAGAACTTGATGGATGAGAGCGTTGTGGTTGACAGCCCAAGGGATATTGTGCTCAATAACATCCAGAAGATGCGGCCTCATGCTTTCATCCATGCAATAGTGAATGGCTCGTTCAGTGCACCATTCTTCGTGACACGGTTCCGGGAGGCTCTCTTCTATTACTCGGCCATGTTTGATATTCTGGACACAACCACCCCAAGGAACAGTGAACAGAGGATGCTGATTGAGCAGAACATCTTTGGGCGGTCTGCCTTGAATGTCATCGCGTGCGAGGGTACAGATCGGGTGGAGCGCCCTGAGACGTATAAGCAATGGCAGGTGCGGAATCAACGGGCAGGCTTGAAGCAGCTGCCATTGAACCCGGATATCATTCAGGTAGTGCGGGACAAAGCCAAGAACTGCTATCACAAGGACTTTGTGATCGATGTAGATCACCGATGGCTCTTGCAGGGATGGAAGGGGCGCATCCTCTATGCCATCTCGACATGGCTGGCAAACGATGCTAGCTCTTACTTTTAGCTGTTATTGTTTTTTACTTGGCTACAAATATAGATTTAGGCATTTCAATAAATATGACTAGTGGCTCTTTGTTTTGTATGAAGATCCATGGCCTAGTTATTGGCCTTGGTTCAGTGGACTGAATGACTTGAGGTACGCCTATCCATAATTTGCCACATACTTGTGATTTCCATGGGCAGGCTATTCTGCTCATATGAACCCATTCTGCAATACAGGCTGAGAGATGGGTATCCCAAGATGGGCAAATCAAAAGATAGCAGACATGTAGAGATCCATGGTTTAATGTATTGTGAATTAGATGTCGTGCAGTCATGTTGCTTCTTAATGCTATGTAGAACTTAGACTTAGGTCCTGGTCTGGATGATGTTTGCTGCAGCATCATATCACCTGTGCTTGTGATCAATCCAGTCAGTTGATCCTATTGTAATTGACACTAGTTACTCTGTTCTAGGTACTTACTGCACTGTGGCAGACAGTAACATTGTATGAAATTATGATGAACCCTGGGCTTGGCTAGTCTGTACTGTTCTGTACATGAGAACTGTCTTTTCTGTTGTCATGCTTGATCCATTCATAATTCATGTTGTGACTCTGAACCAAGTATTATTTGTTGCCTACTTACATATTTGAGTTTGATGTGATTCAAGACATGAGATGTTTTCTGAATTATTGACATGGCTAGCATAAGATTCTTAGAATTGTTCAGTAACCAAGCTGGACCTATTATCCTTAGTTGATGTGAACATCTGCTTCACAAAAGAGAGAGAGAGAGACAAGATGCAATTATCTGTTGTGCAGACAACTAACTATGCAAATTGAGATTGTTTAGCACAGATCATCCATTCACTTGACATGGCTCTGACCTGCTATGGATTCAGCAAAAACAGGTTAACTTTTCTTTTTGTTTGTATGCGCTATCCTGGGAGGCAGGTGACTAGGACCTTTTGTTTTCCCCGCATAGAAAATGGACATTGAATGATACTACTCTTGCATTGCCATCCCAATAATTGAGGAAGATCTGTGTTTTTTAGCCTTTGTTAGCTGATTTGTGATGATTCCATGTATCCATGATATAATTGCGCCGATCATCCTAACCCCATCCAATGTTAGTTGTGGGGGCAAAATGAGCTTCCAAATAACTGCCATACACAGCCTATATTAGAACCTCATGAAAATTGCTAGGGATTCAGAAACAGTAATCGATGAAGATCACGCGGTGCAGAACCAAAAGCCTAACTGCTGCCCCTGAACCCAACCCTAGAAAATGTCCTTGAAAATGCAGGGCAGGATTATGAGAGTATTTTCTAGCACATGGCGCGGAGCTAGTCAGACCTGAAATAAGCCAAGAGAAGATCAAGGAACGCTAAAAAACCACGAGTAGCATGAGACATTCAGAGTACCTGTCACTGATCCTAGAAAAAACAACGGAAGAAAAAATGGTTTCACAACAGGACAGAGTGGGCAGAACAAGCTAAGAAACCGATGTGCATCGATCGAATCTTTGTGTAATCCAAGTATTAATTACTGGGGTGATCTCGTGTGCGACACGCCCAGTTGTGATTTGGAGAATCAACGTCTAGAAAAACGATTTGGGAAATCAAAAACGAATATGGTAACATACGAGATTACAGTAGCTGGGGCAGCAGACCTTACTGCTGAGTGCTGACAGGATGCAATGCCTGCTTCGTATAATGATGCAGATGGAGATGTGCGAAGCTTACCAAGACAGACTTCTTGCTCAAGAATACAAGAATTTCTTGTTCTAGAAGTAGACCTCTCGCTAGTTCCAGTTCTTAAAACTCACAAGGTTGGTGTCTAAAAGACCTGAAAAATAGTGGCTTCAACTTCCGTGATACAGAAACAGTGGAAGTCATGATAAAGAGTTCACGACTATTTAAGCTTTATCTCTTCCAAACAGAACGTCTAATTTTGAAGATCTTTCATGAACCAAACGCACCCTAAAAACAGCGGAAGAATAGCTTTTGGCTTATTCCACGCACATGTGGAAGAGGTCAATGCTCACAACAGCCTAGTGACCTATGTTATAATATAGATAGAATTCCAGTCTAAATATAAAAAGACTATTTTTATTGGTGGGCGAATCCAATCTATCTACAGTTGGTTTTACTATATATTGGGCACCCTCTTGTACGAAATATCAATCTAATAAAGAGAGAACTTTGCCCCCTACTTTGTGTGTGCTCTATACTTTATTCTTATGATTTCGTTGCGTGTTATTGATTGATTGTGGGTGAACGGCTACGTTTTACAATACGTTACCAGCACGAGCGTTCTACTGAGGCCGATCGAGATTGTCTGCATGCATCGATCTACACGGCATCGAAATCATCTTGCCACACGCGATCACACTATGTCAAGCCCTACATAAGTTCAATCCACGTAAGTTGATTGCACATGAAATAATCTTTTAAATCCTGCAAATCGTTTTTTATAATTATAGATTATTGGTTAAACTAATCTAATGTTGCCATCGGAAAAGAACTGTTCATCAAAAAAAATAGTGTCGCCTCGTCTTCTCGCGCCCGAAGCGCAGCGCCCAACGTTGTCTCGACTTCCGCGTGAGGCAGCAGCCCTCCACCTTCCGCGCGCCAGTGTAGGATCAAGGATAACCGATTAGAGGGTGATGAATAGGAGGTTTTTAACATTCTTTGCTCTAATTGCAATAGATAAATTAAGTTAAACTAGAATTGAGAATTTTGACAAACAAGACCTAAATCTTCTAGATTCCACTAAATTGCACCAACAAATCTAAGATTGAGCAATAACACAATTCTAATTTCTAGAGCAAGTAAATAAGCTATGAAAGTAATTTTCTCAAATAAAAACAAGTGAACAAACCACAAGAGAATGGACACAAGAATTTATCCCGTGGCCTCGGAGACTTACCGATCTCCCCTAATCCACGTTGAGGTAACCTTGACCAACTCAAACCAGCTCCTTGCATAGATTGAGCCTTCCTCGATCACTCGTGGTAGCTCTTCTTCGCTTCCGGTAGGCGAGCTCCTTGCCTTCACAATCAATCGAGCCTTCTCATAAACTCCTTTGAGAAGATCACCGGTCCCACACCACCAAGCCATCTAGAAAGCGGCAACCTCCAAGAGAAATAGACTTAACGCTTGCTTGAAGATGTTCAGTGCTTAGAATAGCTCAATTAATGCAATGCATTCAATTACCTCTCCACAACTCATAATTTGAGAATCGAATGCTAAGAGTGTCAAAAGAGTTGCAAGGGCTTAGATAGTATTCAATGTGGTCACCAACCATACACTTGATGCAGGTGGGGTATTTATAACCCTCCACAAACAAACTAGCCGTTGGAGGCTATTTCCAGAAAAGTTGCCGAGTCCGGCACTACCGCCCTCTGAGGGTCGGTAGTGCTGGCTAGAGCTCCAACGGCAGACGTAGTGCATTTAATGCACTAGGTTCTAGCCGTTACCACCAACTCCCATAAGTCTGACACTACCGCCCAAAATGGCCGGTAGTGCCACATTTTGAAATGGACAACAATGGGGTTCTCTGGAAAAAAGTACCGGGGTTAATAGGGATGTACTGTCGCTCAGCAGGCAATACCGTGCCATACAGCCGGTAGTGCCGCTTTGGGCCGAAGCACAAAATGCAAGCCTTTTGTTAAAAAGCTACATAGTTCAATGAGCGGTACTACCGCATCACCGGTAGTACTGCCCCTTGAGCATGGTAGTGCCGGCCGGAGGATAAGGCCAAACATGCCCCTCTATTAAAAAGCTACCGCCGTGTTGGGGGTAGTGCTGCCGCTTAGCTGGCAGTACCGCTCCACACGATCGGTAGTGTCGGCCACCAAGGAGCTCAAAATCAATATCTTCTGTTATATAACTATCGCCCTTATGTGTGCAGTACTGCCGCTCCTCCGGCAGTACAGCCCCTAAAGTGCCGGTAGTGCCGCTAAATACTGAAGGGCATGATTTTGAAAAGGGGTTTTTGATGCAAATGAGTTATCACATTAATTGATCCAATTAGATACACTTAATTTCAAGATGCTAATCGTCGCCCTTAATAGTACGGCATCTATCCTAGCCACTTGATCTCTCTCCAAACACCAAGATCGGCAAAATGCTATTAAAAAATACTTAATCTTTATGCCTTGATCATGAGCTTGACTTTGAATAGTGACTCATAATATTGCTTTTTGTATTCCGTTGACAAGGACTAATCGTCTTTTGCACACTCAAAGCAAAATGTTAGTCCACAAAAATTGATTATCATTAATTACCAAAATTATGCGAAATTGGGGCCTAGATGCTTTAATCTCCCCCCTTTTTGGTAATTAATGACAACCCTCGCATAAATAGAGAATCTGAAATTGATCTTAAGGACATAATATGATTAAGCAAATTATATACTCAAGAGATTATTGGCTTTAAATGCATTTTACTTACTTTGAAGGGAAAGTAAATAAGATTTTGAGTGAAATGCCATTTTAAGCACTAGATATAGTTGAAACTCCCCCTAAATGTGTGCATGAGAATAGTGAGTTGGAATTTATGCGCATATGTGGATTTTAAAAATTTTGGCGAAGTTTCGACTATATATTGGATCTAAGGAACAATGTAATAGAGATAAGAGACAATGATAATCAATATAAGCAATAGGGAAAATGATAACCAATATAAGCAATAGAGAAAATGATAACCAATATAAGCAATAGAGGCAATATGCTCAAATGGATCCAAACCACAATTTAAACAACTAGAAAGGATTTAAAGATATTAAGGCCCCGTTCGTTTCAGCTTTTGGACATCTTCTGCTTAAAAAAAGGTGGATTACTCATTGAACGGAAGGATTCTGAATAGCTTCTCTGAGAATTAGAAGCTGATTTATGTATAGAATCAGAATCTGGCTGAAACCTGATTCTCACTGGCTCGGTCCGAAACCTAGAAGTTGTAGCCGACTCGGTCCGATTCCCTCATAATCAGAAGCAGCTTGTCCCATAATTCAGAATCCATAATCCAGAAGCTGAAACAAACTGGGCCTAAACATCAAACAAGTCATTACAACCAAAAGATAAGAATAACACAAGATATCAACAAAATACGAGGTTCAATAGCTTACATAAAGATATTATAAATAAAGATATAAGCTAATCCTCAACAAAAGAAGCACTAGACTACTTCCTCCCCTTGACTTCTCCTCCTTTGGCATTAAGTACCAAAAGAGGGCACTCCAGGCGATGACTAGGCAGGAGGAGGAGCATCACGGCCACGTCCACGAGCACGACCATAGCGATGATAGGTGATCGGAAGGATCTCATCGTGAAGTTGATCAACGGTCGTACCTATGCTGTCCATGTGTTATCTGATCTCTTCAACCATCTGACGGGCCTTAGATTGATAATCATAGACTTGTGTGAACTGACCCCCATGTTAGAGCGTAGACTGGCAAGACCGGCAAGAATGGTATCTGTTGTAGGAGCTGCTACCGCTACTGCTTGAGCTTGCTCTTGAGCTTGAGTTTGCTCTCTCTCAAGCTCGGCCTGGTGCTGCTACTGGGCGATGTGATGCAAAACTTGAGGAGGAGCAATTCAGGGGCTTGTAGGGCTTGTGAGGTGTGGGAAAAGGACCATTATACCCTATCTTCCTCCTTATGAAGGCCATAATGTAGGGAGCAAAGTAAATGGTCTTACCTCGCTCACGTGTAGACCGTCACATCTCCCTCATTATAAAGTTCACAACATCGAACTTCTGCCTCTGCATGATCTTAGCCATCGAGTTCCAAGCATAGCCCCTAATCTCATCGAAATTACCACTCTTGGGGTGAATTGTGACTCTTATGATCTTGTTGATCATGCCATGCTAGAGGCAAAGTTCTACAAGCTTGCCTAGCCTTGTTCCTCTAGCTGGAGCAAAAAAGTCAGTAATTGCATTTAGGCTTAGAACATGATCATCATGCATATGTGGGAAGCCACTGTGATAGATCCCCAAGGCCTGCTCAAACTCAGCCTTGGTTGTGGTGTAAACCTCAGTCCTGTCATCCAAGTGATGGTATCCAAAGTCTCAGGAATAAAGATGGTGGCATAAAATTATTTGAGTATGTCATCCATATAGTTGAATCTCCTTCCAAGAACATGATACAACCCAACTCCTCCAAAGAGTGCAGGAATGCCCACAAATCAGGTTGATCCTTGATATGATCCCAACTGACCCACCTTTGATTTGCAAACTCTTTATCTTTGTAGATTTGATCAAACACTTTATGCTAAGAAAGAGTATGAGATATGGGTCGGTGGCATTACGGGGCAAGAGATATTGATTTTCACCTCTAAGAGCATAGTATTTGTTCCCTTTGATCTGACTAGGATCATGCTTGAGTGCCCCAATATCTGGCATTTCCTCATCTTCGCTCTCCTCATCTTCTTCCTCAACTTCCTCATCTTCCTCTTCATTTTCAAATTCTTCGTATTTTAGTTCAAACTCAACTGCAAGTTCTTTTCCTTTCCTTGAGCTTGAGCCTCCCATGATTTCTTTGTCAACCACATTTCTTGTTTCTGTGTTCCTCAATGCAATGGTGAAGGAGTCATCACTGCTATCACTGTCAGCGACAGGAGTGGGAACTCCTCGTCCTCATGTGGACTTCCTCACAACTCCACCGCCCCGAGGAACAGGAGCCTTCGAGGCATTCTTCATCTTCGGTATAGTCTAGAAATCAAGGAATAGAGACAACATCAGCAAAAAGGATCAAGAAAGGTTTTGATAGAGAATGAATAGGTGTATATCCAAGTTTGGACAATATACCATCAACTTGAACTACCGTAGTTGTGCCAGCAGTGCAGGGGTGGCACTACCGCTCGAAGAGCCCGATAATGCTGGCCATGCACGGCCACAGCATGGGCGGTAGCACCGGATGGCTAAAGTCCAAAAGATTTATTCAAAACTCCTTTTAAATGTGGATCAAACACTTGAAATCCAGGAGATGACCAATAACATCATGATCCACATAGTTCCAACAATAGTTTTGAACTAAATAAGCTTTATAAGCAATACATTCTTGATTAAGCCCTAAAAGGAATACAGTGGCTTAGTGTTGCTTTGGGCCGAAGCACAAAATGCAACCCTTTTGTTAAAAAGCTACTGTAGTTCAATAGGCGGTACTGCCGCACCACCAGCAGTACCGCCCCTTGAGCATGATAGTGCCGGCTAGAGGGTGAGGGAAAACATGCCCCTGCGTTAAAAAGCTACCACCGTGTTGGGGGCAGTACTGCCACTAAGTCGGCATTACCGCTGCACACGGCCGGTAGCACCGGCCACCGAGGAGCTTAAAATCAATGCCTTCTGTTAAATAACTACCACCCTTATGTGGGTGGTACTGCCGCTCCTTCGGCAGTATCGTACCTAAAGGGCTGGTAGTGCTGCTTAGTACTGAAGGGCATGATTTTGAGAATAGGTTTTGATGCAAATGAGTTATCACATTAATTGAGCCAATTAGATGCACTTAATTTCAAGCTACTAATCAAGTCCCCCTTAATAATACGACATCTATCCTAGCAACTCGATCTCTCTCCAAACACGAGATTGGCAAAATGCTATAAAAAGATCCTTAATATTTATATTTTGATCTTGAGCTTGACTTCAAATAGGGACTCATGATATTGTTTTTCGAATTTCATTGACGAGGGACTAATCACCTTTTGCACACTCAAAGCAAAATGTTAATCAACAAAAATTGATTGCCATTAATTACCAAACCATGATAAATTGGGGCGCCTAGATGCTTCAACCATCAGTTGGGCCCGGCGGCGGTGCCTCGATTTTCGCATGTGCCAGCAGTCACACCTGCGCGGCGGCCGCCCCTTCGATTTCCGCGCTGCAGGGCACTCACGCATCGCCGGTCAACTGCCCGCTGTTGTGCCTACCGTTGTGCTTGCTATCACTCGCTATTGCGCCTGTAGTGCAACCAGCTGCCGTCGTGCCCGTCGCCGATCGTCGCAACCGCAACGCGCTTGCTCACTGTAGCACCTGCCCACCAACCATGGTTGTTACGCACGCTGCGGCGCCCGCCCGACCGCGGCGGTGCCCGAATCATCAATGGCAGCGGCAAGGTGGTTCATATGGAGAAGTGGCGACTAGGGTTTAGAAATCCTAGCCGCCGGCTTTAAGAGGAGATATTGGGCCCGTGGGTGCAAATGGGCTATACGACCCAAATGCTTAACCGAACCATTAGTTTTTCCCAAAAACAAAAGGGAAAAATAATTGCAGAAAATAGATATTAAATACTAAAAATTTATGTTAATTCCTAGAAATTAGATTTCCCGGTTTATGGACTTCCGTAATTTTGGTAAAATTGTTATTTAGAACACATTGGAAGTTCCATACCCTGGATTTATTTTCTATCATTATTCCGCTTATAATATTTACTGAAATTATTTTTTCTGTTATTAAGTAATTCTAAAAATTGCTTAATCACTAACAGAAAAGTAAAAAAATGCTAGACAATTATGGAAAATTATGAATGACACATTGATAGTATCATAACTCTGGATTTAATTTTCTTAGCATTATCCTATGTTTATATATATGCTAAAATTAATTTTTTTATTAAGTAATTCTAAAAATTGCTTAGTCGTTAACAGAAAATTATGAAAAGTACTAAATATGTGGATTTAATTTCGTGCCATTATTCATTGTCTAAATATGATGGAATTAATTGGTACTTGTGAAATTGCTTGACAAATGCTAAGTAAATTATGGGAAATTTTTAGATAACTATCTACTGAATAGATATAGACCAAGATTTACTGATTAAAGAGTGAGCACGCAATATTGATTTTACCAGCAGTAAAAATCATTTTTTTTCATAAATAAGTGATAGGATATGTTGGACATTGCATAGAGGGAATTTATCAAGCTTGCCCAAAATGACAGCAATTACTTCATCTGGGCAATAGATGCCAAGATTAATCTAACAACTCAATTTTTTGAAGCTACTGTTTTCCCAGCCTGAAGTTGGTACCCTTGCTCTTCCCGAAGCGGCCATGTGTACAACTTTGAAGTTCCTGAAGCACCATTTTTACATGGACCTGAAGGCCGAATATTTGATGGAGAAAGGATCAGCTCGGACTTTGGAATTCCCTGAAGGAAAAATATCACCAGCAAGGATCTGTTGTGCTTCAATAAGCACGACGCGAATGTTAATTCCATTTCTTTCGATTGAGGATGTTACAATCCAGAAGATGGTAACATCCCTGAAGTGATTCATTCGAAAGTTGATAATTCAACGTATATTTGCGCGCACCATTTAACGCTAGGAATCAGAACACCCAGACTCCATCGTTGTGGGAAATCATGAGGATCTAGAAGAAATTATGTTGACGATTGGAGAACGGGCTCCCGCCGAGCTTACTTGTTGAATGTGGGATCAACCGAAACCCCTTTCTGCCAAAGGTGTAGCATCGAAGACGCGGAAGATGGTCTGTTGAAACCAGACGCAGGAACACAAAGATTTTATCCTGGTTCGAGGCCTCTCATGATCGAGATAATAGCCCTACATCCGATCGCTTTGGTGGCGTTTTTGCTATTCAAATGATGGATCCCCCTCCCTCCTAGGGGCTAGAGGATTAAATACAAGATACTGCGTTATATACATAGTAACTACCCCTAGATTTCTGACATGCTTCCATAACCGTGGCGCCCACGATCCGAGGGCCCTTGATCTGCGCGCAATTTGAATTTCCGGTGCACACTGCCGCTGATTTCCGGCGGATTGATTGCCATCTTCCTTTCTAGTGGCAAGGCCGGGTCCCCGACCATCGCCGGGTAGCAGCGTGGCCTTCCACGAGCATGATAAGCTCGTGATCGTCGGTATGGTCGTAGGCGAATGGGTAGACACGCATGCTCGGGAGTTATGTTGCCGGATAGTTTTCCAAGCATCTTCGCGGGTCGCGTATGGTCGGTAGCTTCAGGATCTTACGGGAGCACAACGGTCTTTTATCGGATAGTCAATCCCGGCTGACTAGTCCCCGAGGCTCAAGTGAGATGGGTCGTCTCCTTGAGGCGAGAAGTCAAGGAGGATTGAATTATTAATGGTGAAGCATTTACCTCAGCATCTGGGCATGAAATGACCGAGGAAAAATTTGACAGGATAGAGCGGGCTCACACTATCACATCCCAAGCGAATCATGCTCGGGGAAAAAGGTCGGCACAAGGCTGCGCCGAAAGGGAAAATAAAGCGTGGTCGAACCTGCGTCCAGTATAGATCGGATGCCGAGGAAACTAGGCATGGATCGGACGCCTAGCATAAAGGTAACTAGTAGGCGTGAACAAACACATCTTTGCCGCATCATGCATGGATCGGATGCATAGGGAACTAGGCATGGATCGAGGCGCCTAGCATAAAGGTAACTAGCGACAGGTGAACAAACACATGCTGTCGCATCCCATGCACGGATCAGATGCACGGGGGAACTAGGCATGGATCAGACACCTAGCATAAAGGTAACTAGCAGACTGTGAATAAACACATGCTGCCACATCCCATGCATGGATCAGATGCACGGGGGAACTAGGCATGGATCGGGCGCTAGGCTACTAGCGGAATGCGGCGGACTCACATTGCCACATCCGAGCATGGGTCTAATGCTCGAGGCTACTGAGGCGAGCCAGGCTCATTGCCGCATCTGGACATGGACGGATGTCGAGGAAATAAACTGGGAGGACATGTGCTCAAAGCAGAGCACGCTTAGCGCTGAAACACCCAGCGTCTTGGCCAGCTGCGTGCTCGGAGGAAAGACTTCAGCCTTGCCCTATGATGCTGCTTTCGGCGCGGAACATGAGCGATCCCAGCGAAAGCAGCTTGCTCGGGGTAGAAGACTTCAGCGCCCGGCGTAGTGCCTGTTCGGCGCGAAACACCAACAAATCTCCGGCGAAAGCAGCGTACTCGGAGAAAAAGACTCGCCCCGTATGATGCTCGGCGCGGAACAACGATCCCGGCGAAAGCGCTTGCTCGGGAGGTAAACTTGCGCCCGGCGTAGTGCCTGCTCGCGCGGAACACCAACCGTCTCCGGCCAGCAGCGTGCTCGGAGAAAAGACTTCAGCAGCCTTGTGCCGATGCACCTTTCGCGCGGAACATGAAACGATCCCAGCGAAAGCGCTTGCTCGGGAAGTAAGAGACTCGCGCCCGGCGTAGTACTGCTTTCGGCGCGGAACACCAACCGTCTCCGGCCCGAAAGCAGCGTGCTCGGAGAAAAGACTCGCCCGGCCCAGATGCACCTTCGGCGAACCTGAAACGATCCCGGCGAAAGCGCTTGCTCGGGGTAGAGACTTTGCTTGGCGTAGTGCACCTTTCGGCGCGGAACCAACCGTCTCGAGCAAAGCGCGTGCTCGGAGAGGAAGAAAAGCCTTGTGCGTGATGCACCTTTCGGCGCGAAAACACCAACGTCTCCGAAAGCGAAGCGTGCTTTCGGAGGAAAAAGACTCGCGCCGGCGATGCACCGCTCGGCGTGGAACCGAACGATCCCGGCGAAGCGCTTGCTCGAAGTAGAACTCGCGCCCGGCGTAGTGCTGCTCGGCGCGAACACCAACCGTCTCCGAGCGAAAGCAGCGTACTCGGAGAAAGACTCGCGCTGGCGCGATGCTCGGCGCGGAGCACCAACCGTCTCGGCGAAACACGTACTCGGAGAAAAGACTTCGCCGGCGTGATGCAGCGCGGAACAACGATCCCAGCCCGAAAGCAGCTTGCTCGGGGGTAAGAGACTCAGCGCCGGCGTAGTGCACCGCTTTCGGCGCGAGAATCGAAACGATCCCGGCGAAAGCAGCGTGCTCGGAGAAGAGACTTCGCATCCAGCGTAGTGCACCGCTCGGCGCGGAACACGAACGATCCCAGCGAAGCGCGTGCTCGGAGAGACTCGTGCGGCGTAGTGCTGCTCGGCGCGGAATACGAAACGATCCCAGCGAAAGCAGCGTGCGCCGGAGGAAGAGACTTCGCATCGGCGTAGTGCACGCTCGGCGCGAACACGCACGATCCCCGGCGAAAGCAGCGTGCCGGAGGGACTCGTGCGGCGTAGTGCACCTTTCGGCGCGGAACACGAAGCGATCCAGCGAAAGCAGCGTGCTCGGAGGAATAAGTGATTTTCAAGATATAACAAGATCAATTCCGGAGTGCAATGCCCGTCGGTGTGAAGAAAGCGGCGTCAGGCTAAAAATTTACTCGGTCTGATTCGGCGAAAAAGCTGCTCGGGCAAGGGGATAAATTTGCGCGGCGAAGAACTTTATGCGGCGCCAACAAAGCGACTTTTCTAAACACAGTTTGTTTGAGGTAAAGAACATTTTTTACGTATCTTACCTCATCATAAGTAGTGCGATGCTCGGTCGTCAAATGTAGAAGATAGCGCCGGGATTCCTTTGGCAAAAGAATCCGCCGATCCCCTGGACGGCGCCGGTATCGGCGATTGGAGAAGCAGGCTCCGCCGAGCTTACTTGTTGAATGTGGGATCAACCGAAACCCCTTCTTACGCCAAGGTGTAGCATCGAAGGCGGAAGATGGTCTGTTAGAGCGACGAGAACACAAAGATTTTATCTGGTTCGAGGCCTCTCATGATCGAGATAATAGCCTACATCGATGCTGGTGGCGTTTTGCTATTCAAATGATGGATCCCCCTCCCTCCTAGGGCTAGGGATTAAATACAAGATACCTGCGTTATATACATGGTAACTACCCCTAGATTTCGACATGTTTCCCATAACCGTGGCGCCCACGATCGGGGCCCTTGATCTGCGCACTTAATTTGAATTTCCGATTTTGCCCTTGATTTCCGGCGGATTGATTGCCATCTTCCTTTCTAGTGGCAAGACCGGGTCCCCCGACCATCCGCCCGGGTAACAGCGTGGCCTTCACGAGCATGATCGCTCGTGATCGTCCGGTATGGTCGTAGGCGAATGGGTAGACACGCATGCTCGGGAGTTATGTTGCCCGGATAGTTTTCCAAGCATCTTCTGCTGGTGCCGTATGGTCGGTAGCTTCAGGATCTTCTGGGGGCACAACGGTCTTTTATCAGATAGTCAATCCCCGACAAATTAATAAAGAGATATCCCTAAAGTGATACAGGAGAATTGTATAAAAGAAATACTACAATTGTCGATATATATTTCACCTCTAAAATTGCTAAAAGCTGGATCCAGAAACAAAGTCCATGACAGAGTACCAGAAGTGCTCAAATAGGGTCAAATGAAAAGAAGCAATTGAGGCAACGCTCACTTAATAAGAGGAAAGTTTTTGGTCCCGTTGACCGAACACCTCCTCAAATGGATATTTATCCTGAAGAGAAATGAAAATATCCAAGTGGTGAGATATGAAGCGAGGCTTATTGCACAAAGGTTCATGCAGAGACCCGACATCAATATTGATGAAACCTAATCTACTGTAATGAGTGGAATAACGTTCCAAAATTTAATATTAATGGCAACAAGCTTAAACTTATATGAGAATCCCTGAAAGAGTCAAAGTTCCTTCAAAGATTCTCATATAAATATCTGTATCAAGTGATACAGATATTTATATGAGAATCCTTGAAGGAGTCAAAGTTTCGGATCCTAAAATCGCAACATGTATAGCATCAGACTGCAGAGATTGGTATACGGTTTAGTACAATCAGGGAAAATATGGTACAATCGACTTAGTGAATTCCTCATGAAGAAGAGATATTCAAATAATAATGATTGTCTCTGCGTGTTCATAAACAATTTCTAGAATGGATTCTGTATCATCTCAGTATAAGTCGATGATCTAAATATTATCGGAACCACAAAGGAGATAAGGGAATCAAGTGCTTACCTCACGACGGAATTTGAGATGAAAGATTTGGATAAAACCAAATATTGCTAAAGCATGTAGCAAGAACATTTCTCAAAAGAAATCTTTGTACACCAGTCTATCTATACTAAGTAGGCATTGAAAAGATTTAATATGGGTAAATCTCATCCTTTTAAAACCCCCATGGTTGTAAGATCCCTTGATGTGGATAAAGGTCCTTTCAGACTAAGGATGAAAAATAAAAAAAAATCTTTGGACTTGAAGTCCTATATTTATATATTTTGCGAATTGCATAAGGCTTGATATTGCATTCGCAGTAAATTTGCTAAACATGAAATAGTGTAGTCCCAACTAGAAGACATTGGGCTAGTTTCAGGACTTTACTCATATACCTCCAAGGTACTCAAGATCTTGGTTTGTTTTTTCAGAAGATCCAAGACTTGACCATGGTGGGATATATGGATGTTGGCTATCTGTTTGATCTGATCCCTATAGTGCCAAATCTAAGATTGGTTTTGTTTTTTCTGAGGTGGTTCAGCTATTTTTTTACGGTTTTTTAAGCACACATTGGTGGTTACTTCTACCAACCACTCAAAAATTATAGTTTTATATGCAGCATCACGTTTGTGTGTTTGGCTAAGGCTTGTGATTAACCATATCCAGAAGTCATATGGTCTTAATACCGTCGACACCCCTACCATTATCTAAGGAGACAATGCTACTTATGTTGCACAAATGCAAATAGGTTATGTAAAAAGCAATATCAGAAGGCATATTGCTCTTAAACTTTTTTATCCTCACGAACTTCAAAAGAATTGTGAGATAAAAATAATGCAAACTAAATCATGTGAAAATCTAGCGATTTATTCACAAAATCTTTGCCAAAGTCTACTTTCTAAAGATGTGTTAATGTCATTGAAATAAGATGACTTAGAAATTTGCAGAATTCAGGAGGAGTAAATCCTTGAATCATAATCATTTTTGCATGATTCTGAAGATCACATTTTGTATCCTAAGGATTATAAGTTGTGCTCTTTTTTCTTTAGTGAATTTTCCTGAAGTTTCTCACATAAAGGTTTTAATGAGGCAACTAGTGTAACATAGAGTGCAAATGCAATATATTCTTTTCTCCATCCCTTTTTTCCTATTAGGTTTTTGGGAGGAATTTATAACGAGACATGTGCATTACGTGGTATTCGCTCGAGGGGGAGTGTTATAGTTTAGATAAAATCCTAGTCCAAATATGGAAGGACTCCATATATTGGTGGACGAATCTGAACCTATCTACAGTTGGCTTTACTATATATTGGGCACCCTCTTGTACAAAAATATCAATCTAATAAAGAGACCGAATTTTACATTCCTACTTTTTGTATGCTCCATACTTTGTTCTATGTTCTTGTAATTTTACTGCGTGCTATTGATTGATGCAAGCACGACTACTCTTTTGAACCCATGCACCCGTACGAAAAATGATCCGGATCTAGCTGTATCGACGGCTGAAAGTTCTGAGCCAAGATGGGTTGCTCTGTAGAGGGCTTTTGTTTGGATGCCTTCCGGGCTGTAGGGCGTGCGATGCACTGCCGGTCGTTAGATCAGCCTAGTTTGGAGCCCTTACGGAAGCCAGTTGTGCGTCTAGCGGACGGCCCACTTCCCGGTGATAGTAGTATCTGTCCAGCCCATTTGGGTTGGCCTAGGCCCAATAGATCATTTTTTTGCGAGTAACAAAGCCAGTGATCTTGATTCATAGGCTTCTTTTGGTTCGTTTCCTTTCACCTTATTGTAAGGTTTAACTTCGTGTTCCTCGTTCCTATCTATGCCCTTTTCAAGAGTATTTTCTCTATTTTTATTAACAAGTAGAGCGTCTCGTGCCCTTTTCATGTTGTCTCCGTATAGCTTGTGACGGACCGCCTTTTCAGGGGTGCGTTTAAATCCCGGAATGACTACCCAGGAAGATTAGTCACCGGAAACCAAGTCGTTCATTGCCCGCAAACGAATGATTCAACTGTTTTTACATCACATAAGGCCTATCGGCCAGAGTTTTCACAGGAAGCGGCGAGCTTCAAAGTATATAATACATCCCAAAAGTTAAACAGCGCAAAAGCAAAACTCCACAGGCGAGTCGAGCGAAGACTGAGACTAGAACCACACTGAGTCGCCGTCTACGATCTCTTGGAATTCTCCAACATCTTGATACTCTAAAATGGGTTAATTAAGCAAGGGTGAGTACTACAATGTACTCAACAAGCCACACAGGGAATCCTGATTATTATATGCAACGGATAACAAGGATAGCCATATGTCTCATTTGTGTATGCAAGTTTTCATAAGATTCGACATTTCATTTGAAACATAAACCATAATCATAATAATAAACAGGGGGTTTCCAAAGTTATATACTTCCACACTTGTTCATTCAAAGATCTACTTGAGCTTTAGTTTCGGGATTCACCCCATTTTAACTTAGCTTCATTTACCGGAAGCACGGCGTATTCGAATACCATTTAATTACACTCTGCAGAGGTGTTCAGCTTTACCCACAAGATTCCACGATCGTTATGCCACGCGATTAACATGCAACTTTTATGCATGCGGCCGGATCGAGGTTATCATAGCTTTTCGTTGGATCTTTCCCCTTTAGCCCCTATCCGGTAGAGTTTCGGTCCACATTAACCCGGGGTCCCCACTGGCCAGAGTGAAGTTCGCGATCCCGTTCTGTGGACACCTACTGCTGTGAACCCGAATGCCACGGTTCCTCGTGCACACTTTCGTTTCACCCCATAATCATGCGGACCATCTCCCATACCGGAAGGTAACCCTGCTCCTATAGGTATTCCGGGAAAGTACAATGTACCGAGCTCGTTGAATCAAGCCAACGGTTGGACCGCCCAACCTGTGGCTGAACGATTTCTTAAGTTATTTACTTTTACCCAAGGTTGTAAGTCCTTACTTGTCATAGACCAAACCATTACATTCCACAGCCCCTGGTATCCGCAGTACCATCATCCATCCATACCTTGGTATCGCCCCTCGGCCGGGATCGACTAACACCCATCCCAGAGTTAGCCCAATACCGCCTCTCGACCGCAACATTTCATAAACATTCCACATCCAAGTACATCGACATTTCATGTTTCCTTTTAAAATGGTCTAATTAACTATAATAGAATACCTAGCCAAATAATGACAACAGTGATGTTCTAGGGTTACAAAGGATTATTCGGATTTAATATTTGTCAAGGAAGTTCCATGAGCTTTTTTGGCATTAACTAGCTATCATGTCATTCAAACATACCAACGCTATGATATTTCAACATATAGTTCGGAAATAATGCGGTAGAAAAATAATTATGAACTATTCTTAGGAAACATTAGGTTCAACATGATCAATGAAGTATGGCTTGCCTTGCGGGGCGGAGGGGTTCCCTAGTTCGGTGTTGGCGTAGTCGTACTCGGCGTCACGTTGATCCGGCTCCGATTCCCAAGATCGCCTCCCGCTCACCCGTGGTCGGCTCCGGGAGTTGGTACTGCTCGGTCGTCGGCTCTAGCGTAAATAAACACCATAAGACAAACAATAAACAATAAATAACACAAAAAGAAAGAAGAGAAAAGAAAAGAAAAAAAACCGAGAGAGAAAATAAGCCGGAAATGGGTCGGAGGGCATTCTGGGAATTTTTGGAACTTGGTTTGGCTTGAACGGAGGTCGTTTTGGACTCGATTGGCTCAAAGCGGTTCTAATATGTATTTTTGGGCATTTTTGGACTTTCGGGTATTTTTGGAGTATTTTTGGGTATTTAAATGGATTAAAAGCAATTTACGGAAATAAAATAAAAGAAAATAAAAAGGAATGGGCCATCGTTGCTTTGGGCTTGCGCTAAAACCGGCTCACTGCGTGAGTGCGAAAGGCATGGGGAGGCCATCGGGTCGCCTGGCTCACTGGCCAGGCTCACACGACAAGCGGGCCGGTGGCGGAGGAGAGGGGGAGAGAGGGGGCAACGGGCGGGTGGGGTCGTGGGGAGGCCGACGGGTGGCCTGGAGCCGAGGCGGGTGGCCGAGGCCGAGCGAGCCGGCGCGAGGGTGAGCAGGGCGCCGGAGGCGGGGAAGATGACGGGGGAAAAAGGGATTCAGGGCGTGGGAGCTCACGGGATCTTGGGGAAAAGGGAGAGGGTCTTACCCTGGAGCTAGGGCACGGCACGGGAGGGCTTGAGCGGCGGCGGAACGAGCCGGCGGCGGGAGCAAATGTGACGGAGAAGATGATCGTGGCGCGGCCACGGAGTGCGTGGAAGAGCACGGAGAGAGGAATGGAGAGAGGAGGGTCTTTGGGGGCTCGGTGAGCCATTAATGGCAGCCGGAGCGGGTTTATATAGCCGGCGAGCTCGGGGAATTCGTCGACTTCATCATTCGCTGGGATCAAGCGGCGAGCGAGGAGCAAAGGTCACGGAGGGCGGCGCCAGGCGTTAGCGCGGCGAGGCGGAGTGCCCTAAGGGCTAGGCTGCGGCGAGCGACGGGACGATGGCCTGGCAAGGCTGCCATGGCAGGGTTTGCGTGGGGGACGATGCACAGTGCGCACGCGCACTGTGCGGGGGCGCCGGCGGCGAGGCGGAGGCGGGTTCGCGGGCGGGCGCGGGCGAAAGCGTGAAGCGGCAACGCGGGTGAGGCGCGGGGGAGCGGGGAAGGCGCACTTGCCGAAAAAGGAAAGCGCAAAAGCACCGAAACTTTCCAAAAACGGCAAGAATTCGTAATTTGACCGAATAAATTCAAATAAAATCCGAAAAATTCAGAAAAATTCATAAAACGCAAATAAAGCCTAATTCAAACTCAGATTTGAAATTTTAGGGTTATTTCAACCTACCCCCCTTAAAATAAATCTCGTCCCCGAGATTTACTTACCTGGGAAAGAGGTTGGGAAAATCCTGCTGCAATTCCGACTCCTTTTCCCATGTGGTTTCCGTGAGCGTGTGATTCTTCCACAAGATTTCGGCATACTCGACATCTTTATTTCAAGTTTCCTTTCAACTGCCTCAATTATCCCGACTGGTTCCTCTGTATAGGTCGGATCATTACGTAAGTCGATTTCTTCTAACTGTATTTGCTCTGGGTTGTCGAAGACACTTCCTTAATTGTGATACGTGGAATACATTGTGTACCCTTGACAGATTCGAGACTCATTTGTAGTTTGTAGGCTACTTCTCCAATTCGGCCTATGATCTTATATGGTCCAACATATCTTGGTGCCAATTTTCCCTTGATCTCAAATCTATGCACTGGCTTGAATGGTGTCACTTTCAGATATCTGAAATCTCCAACTTGGTAATCGATATCCTTTCGCCTCGTGTCTGCATAGTTCTTTTGGCGTCCTTGGGCTATCCTTAAGTTTTCTCTCGATGATTCTTACATGGGCTTCTCGCATCATGAACAATCTGTAGCCCTAATAATTGGTTTTCTCCCACTTCACCAATTCAAAGGGTTACGCACTTTCTTCCGTAAAGTGCCTCAAACGGTGCCATTTGTAAACCGGCACGATAACTATTATTGTAGGAAAATTCTCGCAAACGGTAAACAAGTAACCCAAGATGCTCCATAGGTCAACGCACAAGCTCTTAACATATCTTCCAATATCTGGTTAACTCTTTCTCGCCTGGCTCCCATCGAGTGCGTGGGTGATATCTTTGTCTTGAAATTCAGTCTGTCCCCATGGCTTCATGTAGACTCTTCCGAATTTTGATGTGAATCGGGCTCCTCGATCCGACACAATCTTTTTGGGAATCCCATGTAATCTAACTATACTGGGTCAGGTATAGCTCGCTTAGCTTATCCTTGCCATAGGTCCGCTTGACTGTATGAAATGTGCTACTTTAGTCATCACAATTATTACCCATATGGAATCAAATCCTTGCTTTGTGCTTTGGGTAGTCCTGTAATAAAATCCATTCCGATTTCATCCCACTTCCATTCGAGGATCGGTAGAGGTTGTAACATTCCAAATGTCTTCTCGATGTTCGATCTTAACCTTACGGCACACGTCACAACACAATACGTGCTCGGCTATCTCTTTCTTCATGCCTTTCCACCAATATTCACCTTTTAAATCATTGTACATCTTTGTACTGCCTGGGTGTATGGTGAGTTGAGATGAGTGAGCCTCTGCCAAAATCAATCCTCTTATATCTTTATTATTAGGAACACATACACGATTACGGAATCGTATTATGCCTTGTCCATCTTCCGAGAATTCTGACGGGCCTTTTTCATTCATTTCCTTACGGTATCATTTGGATTTCTTCGTCTTCTTCTTGAGCTGTTTTGATTTGACTGAGCAGATCTCGATCGATTGTAATGGAGGCTAAATATCCTTTCTCAACTATCTCAGAGGTTCAGACGTTCCATTTCAAACTGCAGCTGTTGGGAGATATCTGTGGTCTTGGCTATGTGGTGGCATGATTTTCTACTCAATGCGTCCGCTACTACGTTAGCCTTTCCGGGGTGGTATTGTATCTCCAAGTCGTAATCATTGATCATTTCCAACCATCTTCTTTGCCGGATATTCAGATTTGGTTGAGTGAACACATACTTCAAGCTTTTGTGATCCGTAAATACATCGCAGTGATTTCCCAATAGGTAATGTCTCCAGATCTTTAGTGCATGAACTACCGAAGCTAATTCCATGTCATGAGTTGGATAATTCTCCTCATGGGGTCTTAATTGTCGGGAAGCATACGCAACTACCCTTCCATCTTGCATCAACACGCAACCTAATCCTTGTTTTGATGCGTCACAATATATCTGAAAGTCCTTACTTGTGTCGGGTAATATGAGTACTGGGGCTGATGTTAGTCTTGTCTTTAATTCCTGGAAACTTGCCTCGCATTTCTCAGTCCATTTGTACGGGCTGTCCTTTTTGAGTAGGTGTGTCAGGGGTTTGGCAATTTTCGAGAATCCTTCAATGAATCTTCTATAGTATCCTGCTAGTCCGAGAAAACTCCTGACTTCTGTCACTGACGTCGGCTGTTTCCATTCCTTGACTGCTTCTACCTTTGTCAGATCCACTTTGACTCCGTCCTTGGTGACAATATGCCCCAGAAATGCGATCTCATTCTTCCAAAAGTCACATTTAGAGAACTTGGCGTATAACTGATGTTCCCTAAGCTTTTGTAATAGCTGGTGTAAATGCTTAGCGTGCTCGTGTTCATCCTTTGAATACACCAGTATGTCGTCTATGAATACTACGACGAACTGATCCAAAAATTCCATACATACTTTGTTCATCAGGTTCATAAAATAAGCAGGGGCGTTTGTGAGCCCAAACGGAACTACCGAAAACTCATATAATCCATATCGGGTAGTAAATGCCGTCTTTTCTCTATCTTGTTTCCTCACCTTCAATTGGTGATATCCTGTCCTTAGATCTATCTTGGAGAAAACTTGGGCTCCCTTGAGTTGATCAAATAGTTCGTCTATTCGCGGCAACGGGTACTTGTTCTTGATGGTTACGGCATTCAATGCCCTGTAATCCACGCAGAGTCTTGCACTTAGTCCTTTTTCCTTACGAATAGAACAGCGGCCCAAGGTGAGATACTTGGTCGGATAAACTCCTTCTCTAATAACTCGTCCAACTGTTTCTTAAGTTCTTTCAATTCCGCAGGTGCCATTTGATACTGGCGCTTGGTTAATGGTGCGGTTCCGGGGATCAATTGTATTTCCAGCTCTATGTCTCTGTCTGGTGGCCTTCCTGGTAATTCCTCTGGAAAAACATCCGGGTATTCCTGAACTATGGGCACTTGGTCTAATGCTAGGGTCACGGTATTGAGACTGCTTCCATTGTCTTTTACTAGCTTAGGGTCGGTCCTTACGGTTACTCGTTGTCCTTTGTCGTTGACAACTGTTACTAGCTTCCTTTCACAGTTTAAGGTTGCTTTATGTTTGGACAGCCAATCCATCCCTAGGATGACGTCCATTGCTCATTTCCAGAGAGTAAATGACTCAATAGTAAACTTAACCCCTTGTAGCACTAATTCTAACTTCTGGCTCTTATATCGAGCCATTAATCTATTGCCCGGCGTTTGAAACGCGCAAGGGCTTGGTAACGGAGAATAAGAAAAACCATTCTTGCAAACGAAAGTCATTGAAATGAACGAGTGAGTTGCTCCAGGATCAAATAAAACCAAAGCCGGCTGAGATTGAATTGCAAATTTACCGATGATCACGTCGGTAGCTGCTGCGGCGTCCTCGGCGGTCATATGGTTGATCCTTCCTTGAAAATTGCGGGAGTTGTTGGAGCTTCCTTCGCCTCTCGGAGGTGCCCTTCCTTGTAACATTCCTTGTTGTTGTGGTGGCGGTCGGTAGGCTAATGGTGACGATTTCTGAAGCTGCGACGCTGGGATTTGGCCACTTGGTTGGTTGGTTCTTCCTTGGGCGCTTTGTTTGAAGTGTCCTTCCCGCCACAAGTGGTAACGACTGTAGTTTTCTTAGTGCGCTTGTTGGAATAATGGTTTCCTCCACACTTAAAGCATTTCACTATTATCGGTGGCTTTGAGCAGGCACCGGCCGAATCCTCCTAACGCTTGCCTTTTAGCAGAAATCCGGTATTGGCGCTGGGCTCTTCCTGCAGGTTGGTTGGTGGTCGGAAACCTCATTTCTTTGGGCTCTTCTCTTTCGGTGTCTTCTAAGTCATTCCTGGCTTCCTCTATCATCATTATCTTGTCGACCATTGTTGACAAGTCCCTGAACTCTAGGGCAGCGATATGGAATTTCAAGTTCTTTTGTAATCCTTCCGAAAATCTTTCCATTTTCTTCGCTTAAGAGTCTAACTCATTTTGTGCATAAGCGGGGACAGTTGGTTGAAATGTTGGAGATATTCCATGACAGTTCTTCCTCCCTGTCGGAGGGCTAGGAATTCTCTTCTTTTTGAGGCCATTAGTCCGGTAGGAATGTGAGCCTTGCGGAATGCTTCTTCGAATTCGGTCCATGGGATCTCTTGGTCGTTCTTGGTGGCTTGATAGTTCATCCACCAAGACGCGGCTTGTCCTTGAAGTTGGTGCGAGGCAAACAACACTTGTTCCTTATCCGAGCATTGAATGGTATCCGACTTCCTCTTTATGTCCCGGAGCCGAGTCATCGGTACGCTAATGGTTCGGTTGGTGTCGAGAAGATAGGAGGCTCGGGCCTTCGGAAATCGACCATTTCGTCCCTCCAATGTGGGCTTCTTGCATGTTGTGGTTTCCTTGAGGGCCCTTGTGGTCTTGCGGTTAGTCGCTCTAGGACTCTTTCCATGAGCTGTGTTTGATGTCTTTCAGCTTCATATCGGTTCCGTTCCATCATCGCCATTATTTGGGCCAAGCTGATCTGTTCAGCGTTGGAGTTACCCTCCTCGCTGTTGTTTCCTCTCAGATTGGGTCTCACCATGGTTGACTCGGTTGTATTCAACTTCCTTTCGATCTGCAGCAGGGTTTTAACGAAAGTGAAAGGTAAGTGGGAGTTAAGATTTCTAGATAAGGCTAGAACGAATAGATGAGGGCTTAGATGAAAAGGGCGGGAGAATATTTTGAACGAGATAGGGCTAATCCCGATATATTAATAAAATTAAAGTACGACGGGGGATCATAGTTTGTTACAGGCCATAGGTCGTACACCATACCATTCAAGGTAGGGTACCACCAATAATACAATACCAAAAACACTTAGTTCTATTACATAAATAGGGGGTGGCATCAACTCCTAACGATCTTGGCAGCTCATGGGGTCCATCCTTCGTTGGGGTCGTAGAAGATGCGTTCCTCGGGGTCTTCCTCCATATCGACGTCTGGGGGCGGCGGTTCGTCGATAATCATCGATGGTCCGTCCACCGAGGGTTCTTCTTCTGGGGGCGCCACCGGCTGCTGCACAAGGTCGATCTCCATTATCTGGTTCATCAATTGCTGTACTTGGCCCTGGAGTTGGACCACATCGTTGTGCTGTTGATCGACCAGATCCCACATTTGATGAAGGTGATCGTGCTGGACTCTGTTCTCCCGGAGGACGTGGTTGTATTCGCGCTCCATCAGCAATATGTAGTCAGAGGTCTCTTCAATCCTTGGGTCTCGCTTCATCCATAGGGAAGGAGATGCCAATGCTTCCGCCACACAAATTTGGGAACTAGCCGGGCCAGGTGTCATCCAGTTCTCTCTCGTAGTGATTCCGGAGATAGTGGACAGCTTGGCGAGCGGCATCCTGGATTGCCGCGGACTCGTAGAGTCGCCTTCCCTCGAATCGTCGAGGAACACTTGGGCGAAGTGGTAGGGGTGGCAGCTCGACCCACGCCATCCACTGGCAACGTAGGTCATCTCGAAGCATCTCTTGAGTGTGGAACGCAGGGCGGTGTTCATCTGTTGCCCCGACTTGCTGCATCATCCTCCAGAGTAGTTCCGCCCAACTACTGAAAATAGTCGGGTCCGGATAAGCATGGTGAACCATCTGCGATCAACGCGAAATTTGAGTAAGTTAAGAAATGGAAAAAATATTAAAACAAACCGAAATAAGGATACTAAGAGAGGTTGAGATAGAAAGAGGTAGAAGAGGACAGCAATAATACTTATATTTTTCATAACTCATTTTGTTTATACGTTAAATTAATTTTCTGTAAAAGATCCTTAAGCCAATCTAGGTCTCAATCTACGGTCAACTTAGGCTCTGATACCACTTGTGACGGACCGCCTTTTCAGGGGTGCGTTTAAATCCCGGAATGACTACCCAGGAAGATTAGTCACCGGAAACCAAGTCGTTCATTGCCCGCAAACGAATGATTCAACTGTTTTTACATCACATAAGGCCTATCGGCCAGAGTTTTCACAGGAAGCGGCGAGCTTCAAAGTATATAATACATCCCAAAAGTTAAACAGCGCAAAAGCAAAACTCCACAGGCGAGTCGAGCGAAGACTGAGACTAGAACCACACTGAGTCGCTCACGATCTCTTGGAATTCTCCAACATCTTGATACTCTAAAATGGGTTAATTAAGCAAGGGTGAGTACTACAATGTACTCAACAAGCCACACAGGGAATCCTGATTATTATATGCAACGGATAACAAGGATAGCCATATGTCTCATTTGTGTATGCAAGTTTTCATAAGATTCGACATTTCATTTGAAACATAAACCATAATCATAATAATAAACAGGGGTTTCCAAAGTTATATACTTCCACACTTGTTCATTCAAAGATCTACTTGAGCTTTAGTTTCGGATTCACCCCATTTTAACTTAGCTTCATTTACCTAAGCACGGCGTATTCGAATACCATTTAATTACACTCTGCAGAGGTGTTCACTTTACCCACAAGATTCCACGATCGTTATGCCACGCGATTAACATGCAACTTTATGCATGCGGTAGGATCGAGGTTATCATAGCCCGTTGGATCTTTCCCCTTTAGCCCCTATCCAGGTAGAGTTTCGGTCCACATTAACCCGGGTCCCCACCGCCGTGAGTGAAGTTCGCGATCCCGTTCGTGGACACCTACCGCTAGAACCCGAAATGCCACAGCTTCCTCGTGCACACTTTCGCTTTCACCCCATAATCGCGGACCATCTCCCATACCGAAGGTAACCCTGCTCCTATAGGTATTCCGGGAAAGTACAATGTACCGAAACTACGTTGAATCAAGCCAACGAAGTTGACCGCCCAACCTGTGGTTGAACGATTTCTTAAGTTATTTACTTTTGCCCAAGGTTGTAAGTCCTTACTTGTCATAGACCAAACCATTACATTCCACATCCCCTGGTATCCGCAGCACCATCATCCATCCATACCTTGGTATCAGCCCCTCGGCCGGGATCGACTAACACCCATCCCAGAGTTAGCCCAACATCGCCCCCTGACCGCAACATTTCATAAACATTCCAAATCTAAGTACATCGACATATCATGTTTCCTTTTAAAATGGTCTAATTAACTATAATAGAATACCTAGCCAAATAATGACAAAAGTGATGTTCTAGGGTTACAAAGGATTATTCGGATTTAATATTTGTCAAGGAAGTTCCATGAGCCTTTTTGGCATTAACTAGCTATCATGTCTTTCAAACATACCAACGCTATGATATTTCAACATATAGTTCGGAAATAATGCTAAGAGAAAATAATTATGAACTATTCTTAGGAAACATTAGGTTCAACATGATCAATGAAGTATGGCTTGCCTTATGGGCGGAGGGTTCCCTAGTTCTGTTGGCGTGAGTCGTACTCGGCCACGTTGATCCGGCTCCGATTCCCAAGATCGCTTCCCCGCTCCCGTGTCGGCTCCGGAGTTGGTACCGCTTTCGATCGCCGGCTCTAGCGTAAATAAACACCATAAGACAAACAATAAACAATAAATAACACAAAAGAAAGAAGAGAAAAGAAAAGAAAAAACCGAGAGAGAAAATAAGCGGGAAATGGGTCGGAGGGCATTCTGGGAATTTTTGGAACTTGGTTTGGCGAACGAGGTCGTTTTGGACTCAAGGCTCAAAGCAGTTCTAATATGTATTTTTGGGCATTTTTGGACTTTCGTATTTTTGGAGTATTTTTGGGTATTTAAATGGATTAAAAGCAATTCTGGAAATAAAATAAAAGAAAATAAAAAGGAATGGGCCATCGTTGCTTTGGGCTTGCGCTAAAACTGCTCGGCAGTGAGTGCGAAAGGCATGGGAGGCCATCATTTCGCCCGCTTCACTGGCCAGGCCTCATACCGACAAGCTGGCCCGTGGCGCGAGGGAGAGGGAGAGGGGGCAATCAAGCGGGTGGGTCGCAAGTGGAGGTCGACGGCGTGGGTGAGCCGGGGCGAGGCGGCCGAGGCCGAGCGGAGCCGGCCGGGCGCGAGGGTGAGCAGTGGCCGAGGCGGGAAGATGACGGGGAAAAGGGATTCGGGCGTGGGAGCTCACGGGATCTTGGGGAAAAGGAGAGGGTCTTACCCGAGCTAGGCACTGCACGAGGGCTTGAGCTGGCGGCGAACGAGCCGTGCCAAGCGGCGGAGCAATGGGACGGAGAAGATGATCGTGGCGCTGCCACGGAGTGCGTGGAAGAGCACGAGAGAGGGAATGGAGAGAGGAGGGTCAGGGGCTCATTGAGCCATTAATGGCAATGAGCGGTTTATATAGCGAGCTCGGGGAATTCGTCGACTTCATCATTCATTGGCGCGGATCAAGCGGCGCAGGGGATCTGGCAAAGGCTCGGGGCTGGCGGCGCCAGAGGCGCACTGCTGAGGCGGAGTGCCCTAAGGGCTAGGTCATGCGCGAGCGACGGATCTGCCTCGGCAAGGCCGCTATGGCGTGGTTTGCGCGATGCATGATGCACAAGGCGACAAGATCATGGAGGCCGGCAGCGAGGCGGGTTCGCGCGGCGCGCGAAGCGTGAAGCGCAACGCCAGCGAGGCGCGGAGCGGGAAGGCGCACTTGCCGAAAAAGGAAAGCGCAAAAGCACCGAAACTTTCCAAAAACGGCAAGAATTCGTAATTTGACCGAATAAATTCAAATAAAATCCGAAAAATTCAGAAAAATTCATAAAACGCAAATAAAGCCTAATTCAAACTCAGATTTGAAATTTTAGGGTTATTTCATAGCTGGAGCTCGCCTTCTCTCGAAAATTTCGTTAAACTTAAATCTAACATGTTCTAAGCAAGAATCGAATCAAGACATGTTGTGACGACAAAAAAATCCTAACCGTTGATCACATCATTCCTGTAAGACAGATGGCAAATTTGATTAGATCCGTCACTGGATCCTTAGGCAGAATATGCACCATGCATCAACAATGGTGGTTGTACACATGTGATGCGATGTTTGGAGAAAGGACAACGAGACAGTTGGTCAGTTTGTCTCCTCTGACCATCCCCTGATCAGACCCAGGCCAGACCTAGACAACCAGCCAAATCCTCTGCCAAAACTGCCATTTGAACCGCAATACACCGCTAATTAAGACCTAGATATTCCATGCCCATGACCTGATTCAAGTGTTTGAACCTTAATTTGAACCCATCTTGGCGTATGTAAGGCTCATGTCGTGTTGCTAACTAAGAATCGATTACTGCACATGGCTTCACTTGTTGCATCTACTGAACTCACATGGTAACGCATGATGGTTTCAGATTAACAAACACAAAAGGTTAGATGAGTCATCACCATCTCTCTCTGCATGCTGATCACTTCTTGACGCTGCTGGTACGCATGTACGTATTTAGTATATTTTAAGGTACACATCTGCGTATCTTTCGGCTACATGTCGGCACATTGATCGATTTATTAAGGGACGTACTTAACCGTCGCAGCATGGCCGGCAGCCCGGCATGATGCATCAACGTCGTGAGTCGCGACCAGGACGGACGCGTGTCAAACGGTCATGCATTTGACCGGTCAAACAGCACACACATGCGTGCGCACAAATCCGGATGCTAATTTGCTACTCATATGACTAAAAGTCAGTGGCCAGTGGTTTTGTGATAGACTAACTAACTAACAAAGTATGTATGTGTGTGTCTATCTATATATATATATATATATATATATATATATATATATATATATATATATATATATATATATATATAGCCTTTTTTGTACTCTTTGGAATATGTACTCCCACCTCCAGTATACCACTTAAATGAAAGTGTTATACTTCTTTATCACTTTCGATATACTTAATAATTCTAAGATACTACAATGCGATATTGTTGAAAAAAATTCATCAGAGCCCTTTATTTTTTGCTATATACCCTTTTTCCATATGTAAAAAGAGTATATAAATAAATTATGCTCTAAATGATGGACTTGGATAAAATTTTTCATAGAACTCACTTTGGAGTATCTTATAATCAGTATTAGAGTATACTCAAAATGATAAAGAAGTATAATAATATCATTTAAGCAGTATATTGAGAGTGGGAGTACGTACTCCCGTTCACTTCAAATAGCATGTATGTTTTCTTCTTTCAAACGTTTAGTTGTGCATGTAGCCAGAATGAAAAACTGGTTTAATTAAATCATTCGGTTGAAAGGAGAGATATGGAAGTATATACTCTCAAGAGTACGAAACAGGCTTGCCTAGGCAGCATAATTTTAAATGCATGAATTCAAGTCAAATTCGGGTATAATTTTTAAAACTTTCAGTTTTAGAGTATATACACATCTATAACAATTCAAATGAAACACATATCTTTGGAAAATATACTCAAATTCAAAGATTTAAATGAATTTAGATCACGTGCTTTGCTAATTTATATATATAATCAGCACATATCTACAATTAAACGATCGTAAAAAAAAACTTTAGTTTGAATTTTAGTTCAAACTTATTTGAAGTGGTTAGTAAACTCGTTAAACTCAACATTCTAAAATTTTCAAAAAAAAATTTGAATGCAAATAAATAAAAAAAATACCCGTTTTAGATCATAGTGCCCAGCAGTATAGTGCTCCAAGCAATTGTACTATATATAATAGACGCGGTTTTGCAATATATAACCACTGAAGTAGACAAAAGTATTTACATTTGCCGTATGGGATTAAATGATACCGACAGATCTGTCATCAAGAGAGCGCTTCTATTTTATATAGTTTTCAGCAAAGTAAAAAAAAAAAAACTAATGACTAAAACATGCGTACAAGAGACAATGTCGATAACTGATACGCCATCTACATCTAACTACAGAACATAAAAGTAATTGGTCTAATTGCTCCCTAGCTAATTGACCATTGCTAGCTTGTACGTGCATTGCTTGACTACGATGCGCATGTGTGGCAAGTACGCTGTCTGCTAGTGTCTAGTGCGGTAGGAGCCATGTGGGCTTGTTGTGTTACACTGTTGGGGGCACATGAAGCTGGAGCCTTAATTATCCTGTTGGTCCGACAAATAACAATCGGCTCAATGTGCTACTGTAGATGAGTTGAAGAAAAATGTGCAGCCTATGATATGGATAGAATTTATGTTCACGTATAGAAGGATTTTATCAATTGGTGGATGAATCTGAATTGATCTCTAAAGTTTTTTCCTATATATTGAGCACTGTCTTGTACAGAAAAATCAATCTAATAGAGAGAGTTTCCATTTATATTGTGTGTGCTTCTATTCCTGTTTGTGTGATTGCATTGGCGTGTTGTCGATTGACGTGGGTGAACGCTTCTGTTTCACAACACGTTATCAGCAAGATTGTTCTACGCATGATTGACTCGTTGATCGTCTGCCTGCGTCAAGTCTACACGGCACCGAGCTCACCCTACGATACGTGATCTACACTACCGCAAGCCCTAAGTAAGTTGATCGTACATGAACAGCTAATCAAACACTGCAGAATGTTTTTACTAACTATAGATTACTTGTTAATCTAACTTAATGTTGCAATCGAAAAAGTTATTGTTCATCAAGAAAAAAATAGATCGGTCATGAAGACCGTACGCCGCCATCACTGGCGGCGCCTGCGCGCCCAGCAAGCGACGGCGGCTGAGGTCGCCCATCAATGGCACCCGCGCACCCAGTAATACCATTGTCACTAGAGTAGGGTTATTATCTCCTCAGCGAGAGAGTCGAACCAGTATAAATCCTTGTGTCTATCTCCCGAGTATTAAACAGATTCTAAACCGATCGAGCATTCTCCGAACGCAATCCTTTCATCGAAAAAGGGGACCATGTTGATCCTTCAATCAACAAATAAGCTCAGCAGGGGTCCGTATCCCAATCGTCGACAATTCTATTGCATTATATTGAAGATCTAGCTTGGTATAAAAAGATAGAAGATTTGAAGCATTAGATATAGGTTGGTGTATATCCATTTGTTTTTTGCGTTCTAGTAATTGGTAAAGATATGGTTTAGATCTAGCTTGGTGAGGAAGATATAGTTTAGATCTAGCTTGGTGAGGAAGATATAGTTTAGATCTAGCTTAATGTAGTTAGTTGGTGATGAAGATATGATTTAGATCTAACTTGATGTAGAGCTAGCTACGTTTGCCATAACATATGAACCCTCGTCGCTACAAAGAAGATCAGCGATGCAGCTATGTTGAAAAAGGCCCATATAGAGGCAATTCGAGAAAGCATGTCTGACTTCTTGATGCGTGAGGTCATATCTTCAAAAGGCACGTTCCACGCTGTGTAATTTGTGGAACTTGATCACTCTATTCGTTAATTGAATTTGTGAATTGTAATTGCGCATTCCATTGATTGATACAATATTTGAGTTGATTTCTGAAATGAATGTGTAATTTGTGATATATTGGTTCACAAAATCATTTGTGATGCATCATTATCATCACTGATACATGTTTACAGATAGTTCACAAAATCGTCTGTGATCATCTTTTGAAATCGTGTGTGATCATCTTATTTATAGTAGTGAGGGCATGGACAACAATAAGGCTGTGTGTTACTATGTTACCTACGATCCCAATCTGCATGGTGGATTGTCCTCATGTGTGTAGGAGAGAGATTGACTAGGCATGCCGGCCTTGGTGGCTGGTCGTCCTCAGGCATTCAAGGATCACACAGTGCCATGCTATAAACATAGGAAGAAGCAAGAGTTGAATTGACCGCAGAAGATCCTTCTCCCCCCTTGGTGGAGGCCACAGTGCTGCTGGGCCGCACCGTGGGTGCACACGTACATTCGTGCGTCCTTTGTCATTTCTGCGGACGCACCGTTGTGGCCTTATTTGTTTGATTTCGTCTGTGGCCTTTTTTTTTTTTTCTTTCCTTTCCCTCTCTAGTGCGAACGTGACGACGACGTGATACCGGTGGGCGGCGTCCTGTCGCCAACAGCCCCATACACAAACCCACGTAGCCCGTATATGCGTGTATGCACAAAAGATGCTGTATAATTCTGTTTTATACGTGTACATGCCAAGAAAATAAAAAAAAATACATACTCTTGATTCTACAAAGACATTAGTGGCAAATTAAACATTAATTAGCCGAGACCGAGACAAAGTTCACATACCAAATAGAGCAGTATATTATGCTTTGTTTGAAAGTTTTTCTCCCCATTTTGTGAGCCAAATCAAGCAAAAAAAAACTTATGTTTTTCTTTTCTTCCAAGGCTAAATCAAGCAACAATTAAAAGTGGCTTCACCAGAAAGATGACCTATTAATTGGAGGATTTTCTTATGAAGGTAATGCTGCATTTACAATTTCAAGACGATTCATCAGTTTTAGCAACTCAACAAACGTCCAATACTCCATAGTCCTACCATGGATATAAAAATAGTATACACTAGTACAAACACATAGATCCTGGCAATGTGCTACACCACACTCAAATTCACAGAAATGACCCCTCCAAGCTGCCGAGTGAGGATCAAACGACACGTGCCACATATACACCATCTAATGCCCTCCTATAATGCAACAGATGCTCTGCCATGCTCCCCTGCTATATATGATAGGCTACATGGCAGGCCACTTACCGCAGTAGAGGAGTGCGGTAGTCCACCTGTTACGATATAGGAATGCAGCAGACGGTTTGCTATACATTCCTAGCTAGTGTGTACGAAACTAATATGGTTTGGTATGACATTAGGCGATACGTTTGTCCACCAGAGCCTGTCGGCTGTCGCTGTGAAAAAGGTCTATTTTTGCAAATTTGATTGAGGAGAGGCTAGTTATGTCAAAACGTGTGAAGGGATAACTAGATTAGGAAAGACTTTAGGGGGACATGGTCCCATAAATTATTAGAGACATGGAAAGAGATGCCCCACCGAACAAACAAAAGTATTCTTTATTAACTAACCAATCTCACCTCCAATTCAATCTAATCACACATATTAACCTAACAAAAGTTCACTTGAATTGGCATTTGGGCATTATAAATAGCACTACCCCCTTACCACCAAGCCTCGCAACCATCCTCAACATCCAACCACAACCAAAGCAAGACATAGCTACACATCACACAGCACTTGAGACTAACTAGAGAGATAATTGTTGCCATTTGCTGCTACGCATGCTTAGAGGGAGAAGCTAGAGAGAGAACAAAGGAGGAGAGATACGGAGATGTGCGTGGATGACAAGTGGAAGCTGTCCAAGAAAGCCAACAGGAGGTTGGCGGCGGTGGTTACGGCGGCCAGCGAGAGCCCAGAGGGCCTCAAGGGCCGAGCATTGAGGGGCCCGGCCCAGTCGATGCCGGCTCGTCTGGCGAGCCTGGTGAAGGAGCAGAGGGCAAGGTTCTACATCATGAGGCGGTGCGTCACCATGCTCGTGTGCTGGCGGGACTAGTTAATTAACTCCCAGGGCCATGGGCCTGTATTGGCCCGACCCATCAGGTGCTTCACCGGCCCTGGCCCGACAACACTGTCAGATTTGTTACATGTTTATTGCTTAGTGTTTGTTCTTTCTTGAGAGAGAGAGAAAGAGATGTGCCTTTTCTATGGCCATCCTGTGGTACATGGTACATGGACATGTGGATGCTGTCGGCGAAAGCGTCGGAGCTGGAGGAGGTTTAGAACAGCGTCCTTCGTAGATCCCTAATTCTTGACCCATATTGCTTAGTATTAGCAATGCAGGCCATCGAAGTAGCGCCAACGGTGCACCCATCAAGCATCTACCGGTAGATTAGCTATACCTTGCCAGAAAAAATGGCTTTTATTAGTTATTCAAGGCGCCCATACAGGAATGTGAACTGTGACAGCGTCATTGTGTATTTGTGTCTTAGAGGTGACTAAGACATTTTCTGAATGCAATGCAAAATTGAGTCCTTGCTGCCATGTGAAGAGATACTTGTCCTGTTTTCGCTCTTTTTTTTTAGTACTGTTTTTATCTTCTGGAATCACAAGTCTGAACAACAGAACAAGGCACATTGATATGGATTTTTTTTTAATAATACATTTTTTATTCAAAATTGCAAAATTGTACCACGAAAAAAGAAAATTTCAGAAATGTACCTATGTAGCTCGTTGGTTGAACGACAGAGGAAATGTAGCTCAACCAACGGGCGACAGAGGAAATATAGCTCAACCAACGGGCTTCAGAGGAAATGTAGCTCAACCATTTGGCGACAGAGGGAAATGTAGCCAAACCAAAGAGCTACAACCAAGTAGAGTAGGTTTTGTGATTTTCGAAGCTCCGAATCGAACGAAATAAATTTTTAAATTTTTATTAAGCTATAAAGATTCGTAATATATAAAAAAGTATGATGTTGTATGCAAAATTAAATTGTATAAATTAAGTTTCCATAAAGATTAACTAAGGCATGTTAACTTTAAGCCATTATTGCCGCCCATCTGTAACCCAGTGCCATGCTATAAAAGGGTCTTTATGGAAACTTAATTTATACAATTTAATTTTGTATGCAACATCATACTTTTTTACATATTACGAATCCTTATAGCTTAATAAAAATTTAAAAATTTATTTCGTTCGATTCGGAGCTTCAAAAATCACAAAACTTACTCTACTTGGCTGTAGCCTTTGGTTTGGCTACATTTCCCTCTGTCGCCAAATGGTTGAGCTACATTTCCTCTGTCGCCCGTTGGTTGAGCTACATTTCCTCTGTCGCCCGTTGGTTGAGCTATAGAGGTACATATCTGAAATTTTCTTTTTTCGTGGTATAATTTTGCAATTTTGAATAAAAAATGTATTATTAAAAAAAAATTACATTGATGTGTAGGCATAAATGGTGGTTTTAACCTGGGCCAATGCAGGAGAGAAAAACAAGGTAAAAAACTCATGGAGGAAAATCGGCAAGACTGAAGGAAATGACACAAAGGAGAAATTTGTCCGAACGAACATGATAGAACAGTGACTTGTAAGAAAGCATAGGCTTGTCCCTCGAAAAAGAGAGAAAGAAAGCATAGGTTAGAGGTCATAACCCAATTCAATGTGTAAAAACCCTATATTTACTGTGCAAGGTTCGGTGAGCCAGGCACAATCGATGGGCAACAGCTCAAGGCATCAATTACATATACAGTACTACTGCTTGGCATTTTCATCAGGATAAAATGTCCAGTAATAAATTCGTTCAGTTTGGCATTTTGAGTCACTGAACAACTTGTTTGTTCAGCTAGGCATTTCGAGTTACTGAACAAATTGTTCAGTTAGGCAAATAAATGTGCAGTATACAGTTGATGTCCACCGGAAATTCGCCACCAGCGTCGTGAAGACAGAGATCCAAGTATGTTAGGTAATTGTGCATCTTCTTATAGACAACGCAACCAGCTCAGGTCGATTGTCGTGGCGCACTTGGACGTTGAGCTAGCCAGCTAGCTAATCCTGCGAATTCATCAGCAAAAGAAACATTCTGAAAGATCGGAATGGCGATAAGAGGGGGTTGAATAATCCGAAAATAAATTTTTCTACCTCTTGGACAACTACCAATACTGTTTGTAAAGAACGGAAGCTTGAGAAGCAAAAATCAGCAAAACAATGTTCATAAACAAAGTCCTCTAAAAACAAAATAAATAGAAATTTGATCTAGTGATCATGCAACTTGGTAAATATCCTCTTAAGGATGTCAGAAACTTGTTCCAACAATCAATAACAAAGATTGATGCCGAAGTTCCGACTTTTAACCATCTGAAAAGGAAATCCACCAAGAACAAGCAAAAAGGCAAATATGTGATCTAGACTTGCTCGTGGGATTCTAATGATCAAGATAGACTTGGATATCTTCCCTCACACCACAACAAGCTAGAAGTCACAAAGATAACCACCAAAACTCGATCAATCAAGAATTCATCATGAATGAACACAAAATCGGTTTCTCGCAAAAACTTGAACCAAGATTGCCTAGAGGATTGGGATATGATCTAAACAAAGACTCATCCAATTAACCTTTCATCCTTGGCAATAAGAGCCAGAAGCAAGTAGAAGGAGAGGATGCAAATCCAACTTGTATAAAGTAAATGCGAGAATGTAAATACTGAATTTAAATTGCATAAAGTAAAGACATCATGTAAGTGTGGAATTTAAATTCAAAGATGTTCATTGGGAGGCGGCCATGATTGACAAGTACACCGCCCTTATCAGCAATCACACCTGGGAATTGGTGGTGCCTCCCCTTCGCGCCAACATCGTCTCCGACAAATGGATCTACAAGCACAAATTTAACTCCGACGGCTCTCTCGCCCGCTACAAAGCTCGTTGGGTCCTCCGCGGCTTCTCCCAATAGCCCGGCGTTGACTACGACGAGACGTTCAATCCAGTGGTTAAACCCGCTACCATTCGGACTGTGCTCTCCATCACCGTCAACAAAGCCTGGCCCATTCACCAGCTCGATGTCAAGAATGACTTCCTCAACGGCAACCTTACCGAGACGGTCTATGCCCAACAACCGTCCGGCTTCGTCGACCCCGACTGGCCTCATCATGTCTGTCATCTCAACAAGTCGCTGTACGGCCTCAAACAGGCTCCTCGAGCCTGGTACAGTCGTTTTCACGCCTTCGTTACTTTCGCTGGCTTCATCAACTCCAAATCCGACTCTTCGCTATTCATTTACCACTCCGGCGTCGACACTGTCTACCTCCTCCTGTACGTCGACGACATCATCCTCACCGCCTCTGCACCAGCTCTTCTTCGGTGCTTCATTGACACCCTCAAGCAAGAGTTCGCCATGAGCGATCTCGGTGATCTCCACTACTTCTTGGGCATTGCAGTCTCCCGCTTTGCGGATGGCCTCTTCCTGTCGCAGGCCAAGTATGCGGCAGAAATCCTGCAACGCGCTGGCATGTTAGATTGCCATTCTTGTGCCACTCCCATTGAAGCCCGCACCAAACTCTCGGCTGATGGAGGACAGCCCGTCACCAACCCGACCCTCTATAGGAGTTTGGCCGGCGCCCTGCAGTACCTGACCTTCACCAGGCTGGACATTTCCCATGCCGTTCAACAAGCATGTCTCTACATGCACGACCCGCGAGATCACCACTTCCAGCTGGTCAAGCGGATCCTCCGCTACCTCAAGGGCACCCTTCCCTATGGCATTCAGCTCACTCAAGGAGGTTCTCATGACCTCACTATCTACACCGATGCAGACTGGGCCGGGTGCCCTAACACTTGGCGCTGTACTTCTGGATACTGCGCCTTTCTTGGGCACAATCTCATTTATTGGTCCTCCAAATGGCAACACACTGTGTCCCGTTCAAGTGCCGAGGCCGAATATCGAGGGGTTGCAAATGTTGTAGCCGAAGCTTGCTGGGTCCGTCAACTTCTCCTCGAACTACACCAACCCCTTCGCCGAGCTACCATCGTCTACAGCGACAATGTCAGCTCTGTCTACCTCTCCACCAATCCGGTCCAGCACCAGCGTACCAAGCATGTGGAGATCGACCTTCATTTCGTCCGCGAACGTGTTGCTCTTGGCGAAGTTCGCGTTCTACATGTGCCTACGTCCCATCAATACGCTGACATCTTCACCAAGGGTCTTCCATCCTCCATCTTCCAAGAGTTCAGGACCAATCTCACCGTTCGTGCTACTCCCGGCTGAGATTGCGGGGGGATGTTAGACTACCATTCCTAGCCTGTCCATATATGGACAGGCACCTAATCAGGCATGCACCATATCATCTATTGCCATACTTGGCCTGCGCATGCACTGGTATTTGTTTGTACCAAATTAGGAGATAGTTTCTATATTTAGAGATAGATTACCATAGCTGAGGTTCATATCTGTCTATATGTATGTACTTCCTCTGTCAATGAAGATGATTCCAATTCTTCTAAACCTTTCCTTCTTTCAGCATGTGAGGAACCAATGCACAATACCCATTAGCTAACATTCCTTGGATCAAGATCCAACGAATCTGAGGAAGCCAGATCAAGGATTCCCTAAGGACTAAGCCCTGGCCTCATGATCGACGGTGCTCACGGGGGTGAGACACGGACAAAGAGGGGACAAAAGAAAGTCGCACTCAACATAATGACGCTCTCCATGGGCATTTTAGGAAAAAGATAAGCTTACTATGGGCCTATAAATAGCTCTGTACAAAGAAATAGAGTGGAGAGTAGAAAGTGTTCAGCACTCACCCTTTGTTCAACAAATTTATGAGCCGTGCGGGCTCTAGGGCCGGTACCTGGCCTCTGATTGCCTCCTAGGCGGTGAAGGACAAGCTCCACTCCATTACAGAAATGAGACCATAGCAGGCTCTGGACACTAATGATGTGGGCCTCAACCAAGGAAGGCTGTGGGAGGACCCACCGTGTTGAGGAAACCTTGGCCCTCAAAAGAAGCGGAGAGGAGAGTCCTGATGCCTGCGCGGCATCTTCTAGCCCTAGAGCAGGTCCCAACAAAGACCATCATCCCTGGACCCGAAGGTGCCTTGCAAGCCTACAAGTCTTTATGACAAGAATTAGCAAGCTTGTAGGAAGCCTTGCATGAGCTTCGCTCTGCACATCAAGTTTTGGTGGAAGGTCGGCCCTCAGCTAACACGTAGCCCTCGACAATTGCTCGGGAGAGCCATGAAAGATGCACCCCGAACCATGACATAGACAGACTCTTGGGTTTGAGCCAACACTAACAAAGTGTGGGGGGCCATCTGCACAACTTTGGTAGCCTTTGACCCTGCGAAGGATGGATCTCGAGTCCCCCTAAGACCAGGGCTGCAAAGGAGCGCCTGGCGTACGGACTTCAAAATGCTTGCGGTAGGAACTTACAGGGGAGACACCGAACCCTGCGAGTTCCTTTGCATTTACGAGATTGGGATTGAGGCTGTCGAAGGCAATAACTCAACGAAGGCGAAGGATCTACCCTTGACGCTGCAGGGAGTTGTGTTATCATGGTACTTCACGCTCCTCCAGGTTCCATCTACGCCTAGGAGTAGGTTCGCGGTCTGATGCATAATAACTTTTAGGGCTTATTCATAACCTGTAGATGTAGATCACCTCTTGGTTCTTAAGTCTAAAAGAAAATCTTGAGGGCCATTGTATCCCGACATGCTCTCCGAAGTCTAAAATAAAATCATGAGGGTCTTTTAACCCTGCCATGCTACCTAGTGTCTTGAAAGAAGTCACAAGATCCCTAAGCGTTAATAGAAAATGCAAAGTAAAAAGCATTTTGCAAAGGGATAGAAGCCATTAGGACCAACTCAAATATTATTACAAATTAAATGTGATCACAGTGATTAAACGACACGTAAAGTAATGCGATTCCTAGTCAATCGTCATGTGAAGTCCCATCGGGTAGGTCCTGTGCATATTCCATCCACTCTTTGTCAGAAGGAGGCTTGATTTTCATATAATCCACTCGTGGACCTCTGTTGGGTGCCTGGAAGTTCGTCCATAACATGACGGATTCTTGATGCCGTATTTCATGTAGATTATAGCTCTCATTGCTGAACTCACACAGCCTACCTATGGGATGGGAGAACGTCCACTCTTTCCAACGTACCCTGTTGAGAATCTCGGCCCATCCACATGGATCCGGTCGGGAATGGGCCTCCCAAACAAGACCTCAGTGGTACTCAATCCTCCAAGGTCATTCAACCACGCAGCGTCGAGCCCTTTTTGAATCAACCCAAAAGGCGAGGCCTTTTATTGACCTCAGGCAACGCTTCGGGGAGGTTCTCTGGGCATAGCTTTGAATCCATAACCGACGCCCTGTTAGTGTAGCAAAGGATCCATTACACACAAAAATTAATACAAGATACACACTAGCCATTCAAAAGTTTCTTTTGTTCACATTCAAAACACATGATACCTAGAAGACTGCATCGAACAACCCCTAAGGGTTCCTATCACCTAATAGAAGAGAAAGAGATGTTTCTATGCTTTTCTTTTCTAAAGTTGCACAAATATCAAATCATGAATAAAGGGTGGATAGTGATTACTTACCCCTTCGTTTGCTTCAAGATTTGTGCAACTTGTATTGAGAGGAAAAACATAGAAGCACTGTTTCATACAACACAGGATAATATAGTTTGCCATTCTTGTTTATTAGATATGCTTAACCCTTGATATTTCTTTTTCAGGATAATAATTAACATTAGCCTGTCATGTGATAGCATATAACAAACATGTGTTTCCAAAACCAATCGATCCATTTGTAGTAGTACTGTTGATTTCATTTTACACACTATTATTAGATGATCAAAATAAGGAGGATACTTTGAAATAAGATTATCCATGTTTATATAGAAGACTTTCTTTATAAATTGAATTAAACACTTCATATCATTTCCCATCCCATAAGAGCTGAGAATATATTTAGCGTTTTTAATAACTCTGACACAGCCATCAACGACTTCCAAGTCCATCGATGTGAACTGGCCATTCGAACTTCGACACTTAGAATAGATATGTGTAAAACAACATATCAACGAGTACATAAATTGACATCCTTTAAGGGTCATTTCTAGTGAAGTTCTTCCATCAGGAAGAACAGCTACTGCCATAAAATTATCCTTTACTTGTTTAACATAGTCTGCAACTGTTAACCTAGAATTTTAAACAATGCAAGTGTTAGTAAAATGAATATACAACTTCACAATATCTTCATTTAACTAACACTTGCATTATTTAAAATTCTAGGATAACAGTTGCAGACTATGTTAAACAAGCAAAGGATAACTTTATGGCAGTAGTTGTTCTTCCTAAAGGAAGAATTTCACTAGAAATAACCTTTCAAGGTTGTTAATTTATGTGCTCATTAATATGTTGCTTTACACAAACCTATTCTAAGTGCCGAAGTTGGAATGACCAGTTCATATAGGTGAACTTCGAAGTTGTTGATGGCCGTGTCAGAATTATTAAAAACGCTAAATATATTCTCAGCTCTTATAAGATGGGAAATGATATGTAGTGTTTAATTCAATTTATAAAGAAAGTCTTCTATATGAACAAAGATGATCTTATTTCAAAGCATCCTCCTTATTTTGATGATCTGATAATAGTGTTGAGTGAAATAAAATCAGCAGTACTACTAAAAATGGATAGATTGATTTTGGAAACACATATTTGTTATATGCTAGCACAGGACAGGCTAATGTTAATTATTACGCTAAAAACAAATATTAAGGATTAAACATATCTGATAAATAAGAGTGGCAAACTATATTATCCTGTGTTGTACTGAGCAGTGCTTCTATGCTTTCCCTCTCAATATAAGTTGCACAAAACTTAAAGCAAACGAAGGGGTAAGTAATCACTATCCACCCTTTATTCATGCTTTGATATTTGTGCAACTTTAAAAAAGAAAAGCATAGAAGCACCTCGCTTTCTTTTATTAGGTGATAGGAACCCCTTAAGGGTTGTTCGATGTCGTCTTCTAGGTATCCCGTGTTCTGGATGTGGACGAAAGAATCTTTTGAATGGCTAGTGTGTATCTTGTATTAATTTTTGTGTGTAACGGATCTCCGTCATTCTTCGCTACACTGACAGGGTGTCGGTTATGGATTCAAAGCTATGCCCGGAGAACCTCTCCAAAGCGATGCCGGAGGTCAATAAAAGACCTCGCCTTTTGGTTGATTCAAAAAGGGCTCGACGCTACGTGGTTGAATGGCCTCGGAGGATTGAGTACCACTGAGGCCTTGTTTGGGAGGCCCATTTTCGACCGGGATCCATGTGGATAGGCCGGAATTCTCAACAGGGTACGTTGGAAAGAGTGGACGTTCTTCCATCCCACAGGTAGGCTTTGTGAGTTCAGTAACGAGAGCTATAATCTACATGAAATACAGCATCAAGAATCCGTCATGTTATGGACGAACTTCCAGGCACCCAGCCGAGGTCCACGAGTGGATTATATGAAAATCAAGCCTCCTTCTGACGAAGAGTGGATGGAATATGCACAGGACCTACCCGAGGGGACTTCATATGACGATTAACTAGGAATCGCATTACTTTACCTGTCGTTTAATCACTGTGATCACATTTAATTTGTAAAAATATTTGAGTTGGCCCTAATGGCTTCTATCCCTTTGCAAAATGCATTATACTTTGCAGTTCCTATTAATGCTTAGAGATCTCATGACTTCTTTCAAGACACTAGGTAGCATGGTAGGTTTAAAAGACCCTCACGATTTCATTTTAGACTTCGGAGAGCACGTCGGGGTTCAATGGCCCTCAAGATTTCCTTTTAGACTTCAAAGTGATCTATATTTACAGGTTATGAATAATTACCCTGGAAGTTTTTATGCATCAGACCGCGAACCTACTCCTAAACGTAGATGGAACCCGGAGGAGCATGAAGTAACATGATAACACCACTCCCTGTAGCGTCAAGGGTAGATCCTTCGCCTTCGTTGAGTTATTGCCTCCGACAGCCTCAATCCCAATCTCGTAAATGCAAGAAAACTCGTAGGGTTGGGTGTCTCCCCTGCAAGTTCCTACCGCAAACATTTTGAAGTCCGTGCGCTAGGGGCTCCTTTGCAGCCCTGGTCTTAGGGGGACTCGAGATCCATCCTTCGCAGGATCAAAGGCTATCGAAGTTGGGTAGATGGCCCCCACACTTTGTCAGTGTTGGCTCAAACCCAAGACTGTCTATGTCATGGTTCGAGGTGCATCTTTCATGGCTCTCCCTAGCAATTGTCGTGGGCTATGTGTTAGCTGAGGGCCGACCAGAGCCATTGTCGAGGGCTACGTGGGGCCAACCTTCCACCAAAACTTGATGTGCAAAGCGAAGCTCATCCAAGGCTTCCTACAAGCCTGCTAATTCTTGTCGTAAGGATTTGTAGGTTTGCAAGGCACCTTCGGGGTCAAGGGATGATAGTCTTTGTTGGAACCCGCTCTAGGACCAGAAGATGCCGCGCAGGCATCAGGACTCCCCTCTCCGCTTCTTTTGAGGGCCGAGGTTTCCTCAACACGGTGGGTCCTCCCACAGTCTTCCTTGGTTGAGGCCCACATCATTAGTGTCCAGAATCTGCTATGGTCTCATTTCTGCGATGGAGTAAAGCTTGTCCTTCACCGTCTGGGAGGCAATCAGAGGCCAGGTACCGGCCCCGGAGCCCGCATGGCTCATAAATTTGTTGAACAAAGGGTGAGTGCTAAACACTTTCTACTCTCCACTCTATTTCTTTGTACAGAGTTATTTATAGGACCAGAGTAAGCTAATCTTTTTCCTAAAATACCCATGGAGAACGTTATTATGTTATGTGCGACTTTATTTTGTCCCCTCTTTGCCCGTGTCTCACCCCCGTGAGCATCGTCGATCATGAGGGCAGGGCTTGGTCCATAGGGCATCCTTGATCTGGCTTCCTCAGCACCGTTGGATCTTGATCCAAGAAATATTAGCTAATGGATATTGTGCATTGGGTCCTCACATGCAAGACTGAGAGGACAGTGGGGATCATTCAATAACAAAACTATAACTATAATATCATATATCTAAAAATTTATATTCCAAAAATTAATCCTTGTTGTCATTTGAAAATGCAATAATATTCAAAAGAAAAGATAGCAATAGTTACAGAAAATAGAAATAAATACAATAATATAGAAATCAGTAATAAATTTAACTAAAAACAGTTATAAATAAAATCAATATAGAAAAAGGCAATAAATTTAACTTAAGGCAGCAATAATTATATTAAAATAGTAATAAATGTAATCAATACAGAAAACAGCAATAAATGAAACTTACTCGCCACCTCTCATTCTCGTAGAAACATAGATGGTACTGTTTCTCCCTACCCCGTAGGATCTAAGAGCATCTCCAAGAGAGAGCCCTAAAAATGAGTCTTAAATTTTAATTTAGAACCCCAACTAATTAGATTTAGGGCTCCAACGAAATATTCACTCCAGCAATTAAGCCCTATAATCCAATGAAGATAGGGCTCAATCACAGAGTTGCTAAATATAGCTACTCTCCTATGGGCCCTAAAACAATTTGCTAAATTTTAATAATTTAGGGTCTTTGCTGGAGTTAATCTTTTTCCCAAAAGCCCTATAATTCAAATTAGGGCTATATTTAAGGCCCCTCTTGGAGATGCTCTAAGAGTTCGATATGGATAAGGATTTTCCGCCCGTAAACAAAATATTCATCCTCACAATTTATCTTTGTTCTTTCTTTATATAATTGCATCATAAATCTAGAGGCCTCATCTAGCTCCACTTGCAGTGAGAAGGTTCTACTTCTGGTCCCATGTCTAATGAAAATTTGAACCCTCACTGCGCCTCCTACACAAAGATGAAGACAACTAAGAAACATTTGGAGAGATCAAGAACGGCTATCTTATAATTCAGTGGTTAATAGAGCAGAATTTCTAAGAAGAGCACCTTGTCTCCTATGAGCATGAGGTACCACCAAGGCAAAAGTGAAGTGCCGTGTTTCTTTCGGGTCGGCTTCATTGACATCAGCATCCCCTGTCAGAAACATTTTTGTGACATTCATATCTCCAGCCTGCAGAAGAATGGTCAATCACGGGAAGTCTTTCTATAGATAAAGTTACAGCCTTAAAAAAATTTAACAATGGGCATCAAAGCAATTTTAACCGTTTGGAGAATTTTATTACCACGTATTGGTACTTTGCATTCAGCGCAGGGGAAGACTTGACTCCACTTACAGCAGTGCCACAGATCATGCATGCCCAGACATTGCACCTCGTCATGCAGGCAACACATATCTTACGAAGGCATGGGACAAGTTCCAACTCATCATCACACGATCGACAGGCGATGCAGCAATTACTCTTTGTATATGGAGTCTATAGTAGAAAGAAATGTATTAGTCACACATCATTCTGGGCATAACTGACGTAGCAACAATGTAAATTTCACAAGAAGGGAGCACTTACCAGGTACTTGTCCCACTGTGAGTGAAAGAATCTCATTTCAGTCTCGCAGCTGCTCGGAGTTACTGCTGCCGTTTCAACCAAGCATGTCTTAGTTCTGGACTCGACCAAATCAAGCTTCCTTGTAGGCCCAAGCTCAACCAAATAAGGCTTCCTTGTTGGTCCAGACTCAACCAAACCAGGCTTCCTTATAGGTACAGATTCAATTTTTTGAGGAAGAGGTTCAGACTCAATCAAATCAGGCTTTCTTGTAGCTACGGACTCAATCAAAGCAAGGCTTTGTGGTACGGACAGTAATTTCATCCAGTAAGCTACCATTGTCAGTGGAATCACCATCCAGCTGGCTTTCACCATTGCTCCGACTGCACACATCACCCAGCTGACTGTCGATGTTATGAGGAGAGTCCTCGGTGATGTTGGTGGTAATTGGAGATCTTGGGGACTGATGATGTGACACTGATTCTGGGAGCTCATCATGATCAAAGGAGTAAGGCACTAGCAAGGGTACGTACTTTGGTCGAGAGAATGGTGGCAAAAGGACCATGTGTGTTGCAGGGTCATTTCCCACAGGGACTACACACATCCTGCAGATGCCAGGGAGGGAGCTCATGAAGTCGCTTAGCTTAGGATAGCCAAGTGCGCCATGATAAAGCTCTATTCTGCAAGTTGCTCTGAAATCACCCTTCAGGGAGCTTAATGGGTACCTCTCTCCAAGTTGTTCAGTTGCATCCACGAGTAATCCTAGCAACCATTTCCTGAATATGAAGAACCAAGATGGGAGGCACTTCTCTGGCAATGGCCGCCACCGCTTATGAAGGTTATGTTCCTCAGTTAGTTCACCATCCAGCACACTGTGAGTTACTTTAGGGCGCTCCTGCATGTATTGCCTTAAAGAAGTGGCACTCTCAAGCTCTACAGGCAAGGATTCTCTAGCAACAGCATCTTTTATCTCCACTCTCTTCCCAAGAACGTCGACATGATGAGCTTCCTTTGCACTTATCATATCCTGCTCTCTTTGAAATTTTACAAATTCAAAGCCTCGGGACTGCTTTCGGTTGCTTATCTTTAACCCGATGACTACTGCTTCCTCCACAGGTCTGAATTCAGTACTGAAGAATTCTATAAGGTGTTCTGTCAGAAAGGAACAACAAAGAAACTGTTAGAATACGTAGTATATTAGCATTTACTATGTTGAACACAACTCGTTCGGATTTATGAAGTTTTACCGGGGTCCACAGAAGGTGGGAGGCCCCAAGCAAAGATTTTGAGAGTGTAGTCATGCTTCTGCCAATGATGATACTAAAAAAATGTCTTATAAGTACCAGAGCATGTGAAGAATTGGTGACAGACAGAGGATGTATAGCTTACCCAAGGAAACTTGGAAACTTGTTTCGGAGCACTCTGCCTGTTACTCTTAGCCCCTTGGGCAGAACAATTGCTGGACCGAAAACCGCGGTGACCTGCTGATGTCTTAATCCCACTATAGCTGCAATAATATTCAAAGCAATATATTATTATTTTTAGTCTAAAGCAATATAGTAGTTAGAACTACAGATGAGAAGCAATGATTCTATAGTTCATGTAAGTATGTAACATATAGGAAACATACCTTTCATTAAAATCATCACTGTGATCAAAAGCATCATCCAGAAGCTCTTTGCAGCTTTCTTTGTTCATCACACGGTTCATTCGAAGTGTGTATGTATGTAACATATGGGAGACATACCTTTCTTTAAAATCATCACTGTCATAATGATCAAAATCATCATCCAGAAGCTCTTTGCAGCTTTCCTTGTTCACCACACAGTTCATTCGAAGTGAGCTATGGTTCCCTAAAAATAGAACATATTTCTGTTTAAAAAGGTAGTTTGCTGCATATCCACCATTATGCAGTAAAACCAACAGAAATCTAACCAATCTTCAAGTAATTTAACCAATAAAATTCCTTCCATTGAATTGAACTCCTTCTGACTTATTTTACTATTACAGTTGCACACATCAAAGAATGGACATATACAAGGACATATAATTAAGTAAAAGTGTTAAACACAAAATGACAGATAACCAAGCGTTTTTTATTTAAATAAAATGAGTTAGTCTTTCTAAATTCATTCAATTAATATCTTTGGGTCTCAACAGCTGTCTTACTTGGTACCACGTTTGCAGAGTTGAATGAAACACATGTCCTGGGATGTTGCCACGCCTATTGGTCTTTGCTTTCTATTCAATGTCAAAGAATCGCAGCATGATAAGTGCATCAAGCCATCAAATAGAAGCATTCTTCAAAAGTACTCTAAATATTACCCACCGTAGGTTCTGGGCTTTGGTATTAGCTCCAAAATGCAAAAGGAGTTCTACACAGTTCACAGAACCGTTCTTCACTGCAAAGAATAATGGGGTTTCTTCGGTCTTGGAAGGTATATCAACACAATCTTGCCGATAAAGCACAAGTCGCTTACAGAACAAAGAAAAACAATACCAGTTAGCCACAACAGTGTCATTAAACACTTTGAAAGTGAACAACAAAAGGCTACCTGATTCGTTCTAGGAAATGGAGAAACGGCCAGGTTTTGGACAGATAGATGGTTGCAGGGTAGGGCATCAAAAGATGTTGCGCCAGCTTGCTTCCTCCTTGCCTCAAGGAAGAATAACTCTGGCGCACGAATTATCCAACAACAGCTGGATGAGCATTTTCAGGAAGATAAACACAGATCAGCAGCTGACGCAATTCTTCACACTCTGGCAACTGCTCCACCCGGTTGTGCTCCAGACCAATACCCCAGACAAGCTTTACTGGAAGTGGACACCGGATGAAGTCTATACTGCAAAGTCGGCGTACAAAGCGCAATTCTTTGGTTCACAGGTGGACCTTTCCCACAAGGCTATTTGGAAGGCGAGGACTGAGAATAAATGCAAGTTCTTCGCGTGGCTTCTTCTTCGGAATAGTATTTTGACAGCGGACAATTTGGCTCGTAGGGGTTGGCCACACGATCCCCTTTGCCATTTTTGCAACTCTGAACCTGAGACGGCATTGCACTTCTTGATCCGCTGCGCCTTTGCGAAGCTTTTTTGGTTCCTGCTCTTTTCAAAGCTCGGTCTTCCTAGAATCAACAGCTTAATCAGTGACTGGCAGGTCTCCATTGCGGATTGGTGGCACAAAGTTCGTTCAACCGCTCCTAAGGAGGCTCTTCGAGCCTTAAACGGTGCCGTAATCTTTGGACTCTGGAACTTGTGGAAAGAACGTAATGCTCGCATTTTCCAGGGAACGTGTTCCTCCGTTCAGAACGTTCTTGCAGCTACGCTTCGAGACTTTTCCACTTTCGCCGTCGCCTTGAACTCAAACGGCTGACTGACGATGTTTTTGTGTTTTTGTTGTTTTTTTAGTTTTGCTTCTTAAGTTTTCTTCCTAACCTGTTGTGACGACGCTTTAGTCGTCTGTTGTCTCCCTGTAAGTCTTAACTCTCTTCCTTGCTTTAATGAATTGGCAGAGCTCTTGCCGCAAATTTCGAAAAAAAGGCTACCTGATGAGCCTTGTAATTGCCCTTAGCTGCTACGCTGTGTACTGGCGTGAGACCTAGTTTGTTCCCCTGGAAAACTCTGGAACCATTCTTGAGCAGGAGCCAGACAATCCTGCACAAAGACAGAAGACAACTAAGAAACATTTGGAAAGATCAAGAACAACTATCTTATAATTCAGTGGTTAATAGAGCAGAATTTCTGAGAAGAGCACCTTGTCTCCTGTGAGCATGAGCTACCACTAAGGCACCAGTGAAGTGCCGTGTTTCCTTCGGGGCCAGCTTCATTGACATCAACATCCCCCATCAGAAGCATCTTTGTGACATTCATATCTCCAGCCTCTACAAGAAAGGTCAATCAGGAGATGTCTTTCTATAGATAAAGTTGTAGCCTGTATGCATAGCATAATTAAAGTAATGTTGCATCAACCAAATTTGAGAAAATTCATATGTGTTTTTTTTTTAGAAAATAGGTGTAGACCTCAAACTACATACATTGAATACTCAAGTTAACATGGTAGTCATAGTACTCATTTCATGTATCACGAAAAGCACAAAGCAAAAGAGCCTTGCTTCCATCATATAGAATTTGCAAATAGTTGTTCTGTTGACCAAGCTATTTAACTTTCAGAAAATGAACAACGGTACCTTGGCAACCTTAAGTAGAGGAGGCAAGCTTCTCCTGTCAATGTTGTGGTCCCTCCATGATGCCGCCCCGAATTGGTTAAGTAGCTGAATCTCGCAAAGCAGGGCCTTTCTCCTCTCATTGCCATCTCGAGCTGAATCATCTCCAATTGATAAAGCCTCATCCACAAGAGAATTATAAATTGATCTCTTTGTCCTGATGCCCTCTATCACTTCACTCACTGGTGCCGACATCTTATCTTCAACCACCAGAAGCAATATGGCCAATGCAGTAACACGCCCCTCCATGGCATATCTGTAAGCCACCACCCCATCCTCTCTGGCTCTCTCTGCCAGGAGCTTTACTGCCTTCAGATCCTAAACATAGGAGGTGACATTTTTGTGTGAAAGATGTATCCAATCCTATAGATCAGCTATGAAACAATGGATGAGTCTAATAATGATACAAACCCTTTCTTGCAGGTAAGACAGAAGTTCTTCAGTTGAGTTGTCCAGTGACCATTGAACTTGGAACTCTGAATGGAAAACAGGCAGTAATAGAGTCATAGCAGGAAACTTGAGGAGTGGTTTCAATCAAATCATCCATCACTATCAATTGACGACATTGACATACCTTCTGCTCATTAGCGTGATCTCAAGCGCGAGAAGGGGTCTCCCATCAACCAATCTGAAATCAGTACGTGCATTCTTTGAGAGGAGCAGCTCAATGCACCTCGCTGTGTGTCTCAGCAGCAACATGGGGCGGTGTCCGTGTCAGCTGGTCCCTCGCATCAACCGGAGATGCTGCGATTCCATGGCCTCCCTCGAGGAGAAGCCTTGCACACTCCACCGCATCGTGCTTGCAGGCAAGGTGAAGCATCTGAGCCTTTGCAAAGTTGGCCCAGGGCTACCTTCCTGAAGCTCCCTATTGTTGAAAGAAGCAGAATAGTATTGTCCTCCGCAACAGCACGAGACGAGAGACACCATTATCTTTCCCCATCTTGTCATCGCGCAGAAGCTTGTCATCCAGCCTCCGCCCCGCTAGTTTCTTCACTTGAACCCTGCGCGTTCAAATGACAAAACTGCTTTAGATGCAGTATATTAGAACAAAAAAAAAACTTGCTCAAATTGCTTAAGTGAAACATATAGCAACCCATGAAAGCGAGATCGGGAACAGTGGGGAAACAATAGACCAAAAAACCAACCTTAACCAAAAGACCACAACCGAAAAGACATGGAGATCAAAATCTAAAACCCTAACAGCAACCAAACGGGCAAAAGGACACGCGACACATGCACTAGTGATCCCTTGAACCAAACCGCAAAAGGCTAGCAATAAGAAAAGAAGCACAGAAGCGTGATCAAGGCACCATCTTCCCCGCTCTCCAGATGTCAGAAATCCCGACCAAATTGCACGCGGCGGGGGGTAAAACAACGCAAAAACCAAGCAACAATCGAAGCCCCGAAACACCAAAACAGATCCACTACGACATAGTGGATTCCCTATCTCCAAAGCGCAAGCGCGAGAGCGCGAACTGGAAGGGAGGCAGAATGGAACCGGAAATAAATTCTATGCAACGCGTTTATATCTCTACTATTATAAAGCAGTACTTGATGGCAGTAGTCCGTTCTTTCTACGTTATTAATTGCCGTTTAATTGCCCTACGCAAGAAACGAAGCGTTACTTTAATTAGCCAGCTTTCGCAAGAAACGAAGTGTTAAAGATAGATGTTTGATCTTATGAAATAATTTTTTTTTAATCTTTATTTTTTGTTATCAATTTTGTTTTTCGTAGCAACACACAGGCATGTAACTAGTTATGGTCTATGCAACACCGTGTGGATTGACGCCACATATCCCGCTTCCTCAATCCCAAGCAGCCAGCACGGGAGACAAAACGTTAGGCCTCATAGATTGAGAAAACAGAACACATCGCATCAATCCGCACGATAGTATACAGACTAAGATATACAACATCGTTGCATAGAATTTATTTCCAATAGAACCATCCATGACACACATAACGGCAAAACTCATGAGGACTCCTGACTCCTCCGAAGAAGCCGACCAAATCGCAGGAAACCCCTTGAAAACCCCGAAATCTTGCAAAACCCCGCAACAGATCTCACCCGAAAAAATCACCAAACGAAGCGCGCGCCGGATCGCGAGAACCAAGAACCACACGAATCCCAACACAAGAACTCCTAAAAAACGAACCAAATCGCACCCATAAAAACGCATTGGATCAACCAAAACACCACGCAGACCACCCGGACACAGATCAACAGATGCAGCAATGCTCACCTCTCCCTACGGACTCCCAATTCCCAAATGGCACGCCTCTTGGAATCAACCCTCTCGCTCCCTTCTTCTCCTACCTCTCTACTACTCCTCTCCCTCCTCCTCACCCAGCAAAGTAGTACTTGCTACTCAGTACTCTCCCTCTCTCTCTCTCTCTACGTGTTTCTCTCTATATGACTGTGGGCTCTGGCTCTCTCTACTAACTCTTCTACCCGTTGACAGCTTTTCTGCCCAGCCAGCCCTATAACATTTGTTGCTTCGATTACCTTTGTTGCAATGGGGGCGCTGTCAATAGGACCCGTGCAGCGCCCACTGCTGCAAGCCTAGAGAACGGGACCCGGCCAGGGTTCTATTTTTCGAACGAATTTCGTGAATTTTGCTTGCAGTCAAAAAAGAAAATTGTTTTGAATTGTGCTTAAATTCAAATTCAAATTTAAAAAATTTATCCAAAATTTCTCTATAATTAGTATTAATATTAATAGCCTTATGACATCTAATGTGAATATTATTTGGAAGAATGAAGTTTGGAGATGTTTTTGAGCCATTCAATTATATTTAGTAGCAACATTTGTTGGATTATATTTAGTAGCAATATTTGTTGAAGTATATTTAAGACCAATATTTTCTTATAAAAACCTGCAGCATGAGGCAAGAAAGGCACTATCCATAAATGTAACATCCTCAAATTTATAAAAAAGTTTAAAATCGAATATTAAAATGTGAAATCATTCTCTTGCTGTATTTCTTGATTTTATGAGCATTTAGTGAATTATTGCTTGATTGGCAATGAATATATGAATTAAGAAAAGAGAGAAAAAGAGAAATGGTAAAATGGTAAAAGATTAAAATTACTATAGTAAATTTTGGATAACCTTGGAATACCCTAGAAGACACCCTTGGCTGGTCAAAAGTAAGGTGTGAAATCATTTGCCAGTTGATGAGATCAATTAATGGTGAAACTCTATCTTTGACCAGCCCTCGCCGGAATTTTAGAGAATTTCTACATCTTTCCAGCACCTAGAATTTTTACCATGAGAGCTCAGTTATCTTAAATTTATCCACAAAAATTTACAAAAATAAATAACTGGTTTTACTATTTATTCCTATTTATTTATTCCCATCCTAAAAATAAAAAAAATGGAGTAAAAGAATTATTAGAAAATAAATACTAAGTTTTTAGATTTCAAATTTTTATTGGAGGTTCTTGAAACCATTATAAACCTTTAATAAAAGTTTCCAAAATTTATAAGTTGAATTAACTACTCAATTAAATATTTTTCCGAAATTGAAACTCAGAACAGTCCGCAATGTCAGAATTTTAATAATTAAATTGTCACGAATTATCATCTCAAATTTTTACAGTAAGTAATAAACTACCTAAATATCACCCACAAAAATTAGAGAAAAATGTAGACAAGATTAGATACCTGAATTAAATGGCCTAATCACGTTCTGTTCAGACCGGTTAGTACTTTGAGTGCATCATTTCTCTTGCAAGTGGGGTAGCCCATTTATTGCTGACCGACCAGCCAAGAGGGCAAGTCCTACACGTGAATTCTTGTCTTGGAAGCTCTCCATTTCATCCTCTCTTTTAAGTCACGCCCAAGTGGGCCCAACCGAGGGCAAACCCCACTTGGCAGCCTCCTCATACATCCTCATGTTCCCTTCTCAAATCTTTTTTTCTTCTCTGTTTCCTTCAATCTCCAGAGGACGCTAGAGCCAGCCAGTCGAGCCACCCTGTGTGCCACCTCGTCTCAGAACACACCAGTGTTCCTGGCTCTTCTCTCGCTCTCTATCTGCTACGTTTCTTCCCTACTTTAAGGCCACGTGAAGTCGACTGAAGCAGACCAACCGCCATGAACCCCTCCATTCAAATCCTGTTGGAACCGACTCTCCTGGCTATTTAAATAACCCTATAGCTACATCAGGACACTGAGACTAGCACAACTGCTAATGCTTCTGCAAGCCAAACCAAAGCTTCCTGGAGCCCCAATCACCGAAGCCCTCTAGTCAATTTTGGTGCTCTTCATTCGTAGCTCCTCCACTGGGCATGTTGTCGTTCTTCACTCTAACCAAGGAGTTCTCCAGCCAAAGGTTAGTTTAACGTATGAATAAGGGCAATACTAGTTAAGTGCTCACCTAAGCACATACCAACCGGTACTGATGAGAACTTCACACTTTCCAAGTGGTCACCCATCATAGTACTATTCTCACCTAAGCACGCTTAACTTCAGAGTTTTTATATGATCTACGACTGTAGTGTCGGTATGAATGTTTTTGATTTATAATGCGTCCCCCTTCCCTTAACCTCACAGAGCACCCGAACACTGATTAGTATTCTCCCAAGCTAATCAAGCACTAGTTTGTATTATATTGTATATACTCTAAAGGTTATAATGGTTATTCTTTAGAGAAAGCAAAATCTTACATTTTGGACTGATGATAGAAAGCAGGATACCTCAGCGACTCAGCCCCTTTCCCTTGTCTACATGTGTCATTAATCATTTACCTCATAATATCTCACTGACATGCGAGTCCTAGAACCACATGTCAGTGAGACATATGAAACAAATGATCAGTTGCACTATAAAAAAGAGGGAGACCCCATAAGTCTCACTGACATATGGCTCAACAGTCCGCATGTCATTGAGATATCATATGGTAAATGATTAATAGCATATGTAAATAAAAGCAAATCAATAATTAATCTAAAAAAAAGAAGGCAAATGATCAAAATCTCCCTTCCCTCATACTTACGCCGCCGTAACCAACAAACGAAACCCTAAACCCGAATTTGCCTTCCCTTAGCTTCCAGTGGCGTGCGACATGGAAACCCTGAGCAATCCCATCGGTCGTCCGCCGCGAAGTCCTCCCGCCCTCACCTTCGCTGGGTGATTCTGGATCGCTTCGTCCACCGCATGAAGGGGGCCTGGGATGGGGTAGAGGACGGCACGCTATCGGAGATCTCCTACACCTGCGCCGGCGAACCCATCCGTGCCTCTCTCAGGGTGGCGGACCCTCCCGTGGTGTCCTGTCTCCGCCTACACTGGCCGGACATGGATAGGATTATCGGCGAGCGGAATGAGCCATATGTCATAGCGGCTCATGACCGCTCTATACTTCTCAGGACGCATGCCCCCCTCGTTCAGACGTGTAGCTCCTGCGCCTACCCCGTCGATTACTTCGTCTACACGATCTCCCTCACAGAGCAGCCTCCATCGTTCACGCGGCTCCCTCCTTGCTTCGAGGGGGGCCATGTGGACCCGGAGGTGGATATGCACTATAAGCCACACATGTTCCAGCAGCTGCGGATGATGTTCGGTGAAGACATAGGCCTCCTGTGCCACGGCAACGAGGAGTTCACGGTCGCGGAGCTCTCTTACCGTTCCCCAGATGAGTATGTGGCCGAGCTTTGTGTGCTACACCCTGCGCCTGGCGCCGGCTCCGGCATGCAATGTACGATTAAGAAGATGCCGATGCCTTGCGTGGAGGGCACCACGGACCTCTTAACCGGTTACTGGCACACTGACTCGGTCATCCCCTTTGGTGGGTGCTACTTGTGCTGGGTCGATTGCTACCAGGGCATGCTGTTTGCAAATATCCTGGCCAAGCGTACAAAGCTCCCACTACTACAGATATGACTTTCAGTACCGGTTGACAACGGTCATCAGTACCAGTTTTTGAACAGGTACAGGCCATCCGGGACTGATGTCCATTGGGCATCAGTACCGGTTCCACTAACCGGTACTAGGGCATGCTTTTTGCAAACGTCCTTGCCAAGCGTACAAAGTTCGCACTACTATAGATATGGCTTTCAGTACCTGTTGACAACGGCCATCAGTACCGGTTTTTGAACCGGTACAGGCCATTCGGGGTTGATGTCCATTGGGCATCAGTACCGGTTCCACTAACCGGTACTAATAGACTATCAGTACCGGTTGGAGGCTCCAACCAGTACTGATAAGCTACACGAAGATTTCTATTTCCCAGGAGGTCACTCATCCTACCACTCCCGCCCAAGCACGTACCAACTGGTACTGATGAGAACTTCGCACTTCCCAAGTGGTCACCCATCATAGTACTATTCTCACCTAAGCACGTTTAACTTCAGAGTTTTTATATGATCTACGACTGTAGTGTCGGTATGAGCGTATTTGATTTATAATGCGTTCCCCTTCCCTTAACCTCACAGAGCACCCGAACACTGGTTTAGTATTCTCCAAAGCCAATCGAGTACTAGTTTGTATTATATTGTATATACTCTAAAGGTTATAATGGTTAATTCTTTAGATAAAGCAAAATCTTACATTTCGGATTGATGATAGAAAGCAGGATACCTCAGCGACTAAGCCCATTTCCCTCATCTACATGTGTCATTAATCATTTACCTCATAATATCTCACTGACATGCGAGTCCTAGAACCACATGTCAGTGAGACATATGAACAAACGATCAGTTGCACTATAAAAAAGAGGGAGACCCCATAAGTCTCACTGACATATGGCTCCAGAGTCCGCATGTCATTGAGATATCACATGGTAAATGATTAATAGCTTATGTAAATAAAAGCAAATCAATAATTAATCTAAAAAAAGAAGGCAAATGAAGAAAATCTCCCTTCCGTCATCCTTACGCCGCCGTAACCAACAAACGAAACCCTAAATCCGAATTTGCCTTCCCTTAGCTTCCTGTGGCGTGCGACATGGAAACCCTGAGCAATCTCATCGGCCGTCCACCGCGAAGTCCTCCCGCCCTCACCTTCGCTGGGTGATTCTGGATCGCGTCATCCACCGCACGAAGGGGGCCTGGGATGGGGTAGAGGACGGCACGCTATCGGAGATCTCCTACACCTGCGCCGACGAACCCATCCGTGCCTCTCTCAGGGTGGCGGACCCTCCCGCGGTGTCCCGTCTCCGCCTACACTGGCCGGACATGGACAGGATTATCGGCGAGCGGAATGAGCCCTATGTCATAGCGGCTCACGGCCGCTCCATACTTCTCAGGGGACACATGTCCCCCTCGTTCAGACGTGCAGCTCTTGCACCTACCCCGTCGACTACTTCGTCTACACAACCTCCCTCACAGAGCAGCCTCCATCGTTCACGCGGCTCCCGCCTTGCTTCAAGGGGGGCCACGTGGACCCGGAGGTGGATATGCACTATAAGCCATACCGGTTCCAGTAGCTGCGGATGATGTTCGTTGAAGACATAGGCCTCCTGTGCCACGGCAACGAGGAGTTCACGGTCGCGGAGCTCTCTTACCGTTCCCCAGATGAGTATGTAGCCGAGCTCTGTGTGCTACACCGTGCGCCTGGCGCCGGCTCCGGCTCCGGTATGCAATGGACGGTTAAGAAGCTGCCGATGCCTTGCGTGGAGGGCACCACGGACCTCTTAACCGGTTACTGGCACACTGACTCGGTCATCCCCTCTGGTGGGTGCTACTTGTGCTGGGTCGATTGCTACCAGGGCATGCTGTTTGCAAATGTCCTTGCCAAGCATACAAAACTCCCTCTACTACAGATATGGCTTTCAGCACCGGTTGAAAACGGCCATCGATCTGGTTTTGAACCGCAGACAGCCATCCGGACTGATGTCTATTGGGCATCGATCTGGTTCCACTAACCAAGATTAATAGACTATCGATGCCGGTTGGAGGCTCCAACCGGTACTGATAAGCTACACGAAGATTTCTATTTCCCAGCCCTATCAGTACCGGTTGGAGGCTCCAACCGGTACTGATAAGCTACACGAAGATTTCTATTTCCCGACCCTATCGATCTGGGTTGGAGGCTCCAACCAGATCTTGATAAGCTACACGAAGATTTCTATTTCCCGAGAGGTCACTCATCCTACCACTCCCGCCAAGCACGTACCAACCTGATCGATGAGAACTTCGCACTTCCCAAGTGGTCACCCATCATAGTACTATTCTCACCTAAGCACGCTTAACTTCAGAGTTTTTATATGATCTACGACTGTAGTGTCGGTATGAACGTATTTGATTTGTAATGCGTTCCCCCTTCCCTTAACCTCACAGAGCACCCGAGCACTGATTAGTATTCTCCAAAGCCAATCAAGTACTAGTTTGTATTATATTGTATATACTCTAAATGTTATAATGGTTAATTCTTTAGATAAATCAAAATCTTACATTTCGGATTGATGATAGGAAGCAGGATACCTCAGCGACTCAGCCCCTTTCCCTCGTCTACATGTGTCATTAATCATTTACCTCATAATATTTCACTGACATGCGAGTCCTAGAACCACATGTCAGTGAGACATGAAACAAATGATCAGCTGCACTATAAAAAAGAGGGAGACCCCATAAGTCTCACTAACATATGGCTCAACAGTCCGCATGTCATTGAGATATCATATGGTAAATGATTAATAGCATATGTAAATAAAAGCAAATCAATAATTAATCTAAAAAAAAGAAGGCAAATGATCAAAATCTCCCTTCCCTCATCCTTACGCCGCCGTAACCAACAAACGAAACCCTAAAGCCGAATTTGCCTTCCCTTAGCTTCCTGTGGCGTGCGACATGGAAACCCTGAGCAATCCCATCGGCCATCCGCCGCGAAATCCTCCCGCCCTCACCTTCGCTGGGTGATTCTGGATCGCTTCGTCCACCGCACGAAGGGGGCCTGGGATGGGGTAGAGGACGGCACGCTATCGGAGATCTCCTACACCTGCACCGGCGAACCCATCCGTGCTTCTCTCAGGGTGGCGAACCCTCCCCCGGTGTCCCGTCTCCGCCTACACTGGCCGGACATGGACAGGATTATCGGCGAGCGGAATGAGCCCTACGTCATAGCGGCTCACGGCCGCTCCATACTTCTCATGACACATGTCCCCCTCGTTCAGACGTGCAGGTCCTGCGCCTACCCCGTCGACTACTTCGTCTGCACGGCCTCCCTCACAGAGCAGTCTCCATCGTTCACGCGGCTCTCGCCTTGCTTCGAGGGGGGCCACGTGGACCCGGAGGTTGATATGCACTATAAGCCATACCGGTACCAGCAGTTGCGGATGATGTTTGATGAAGACATAGGCCTCATGTGCCATGGCAACGAGGAGTTCACGGTCGCGGAGCTCTCTTACCGTTCCCCAGATGAGTATGTGGCCGAGCTATGTGTGCTACACGGTGCGCCTGGCGCCAGCTCCAGCTCCAGCATGGAATGGACGGTTAAGAAGCTGTCGATGCCTTGCGTGAAGGGCATCGCGGACCTGTTAGTCGGTTCCTGGCGCACCGACTCGGTCATCCCCTTTGGTGGGTGCTACTTGTGCTGGGTCGATTGCTACCAGGGCATGCTGTTTGCAGACGTCCTTGGTGAGCGTACAAAGCTCCGTTACGTCCCGTTGTCTGCGTCTCTGGCTCTGGATTCTCATCGTCTATACATTGATTTTGGGGCCCCAGACCCGGCCCACCGCATGTGCATCACTAATGATGGCATGATTAAGCTTGTTTGTGTTAGCAATGGTGCAGGCTGCGGTGCGAGTGAGGGTTCTTGTTTTGCTTTCACCATCACAATATGGACATTGATCGACTTCAAGCAAATGAAATGGGAGAAGGATGTCACCATGGAAGCCAGCGAGTTCTAGGATCTTGACTTTGATAAGCGTCTTCCATGAGTCCTGCCACAGTTTCCTCTTGTGAGCTTGGGTGATCCTGATGTCATCTGCTTCGTGTTGAAAGGAAACTACCACCTTTTCTGGCTGATTGAGGTCAATATGAAGAACAAGATGCTGGGGGCCATCACCCTGTATATCGATGACGAAGAAGAAGGCTCCAGTGAGATGGCCTGCGGGAACTACTTTTATGGCCAAGGTTTCATCCCCAGCCAGTTCACCCGGTACTTGAACAAGCATGCCATCAAAAGGTAATTGTGTCCCATGCTTAGTGTTTACTCTCGTCATTCAAGTAAACTGTTGCATCTCGTAGCACTTAGTAGTGTTAGTTACTATTATTGTAGTCATCGGAGTTGATAGTTCTAGGGTCTGAACAAGGGTATCAAATGGTTGTTCATCTACCTTTATCCTTGGAAGCTCAGGCGGAAGCTCGTTTACTCATGTTTTCTCATATGAATCTCCTATCTCCTGCTATTGGAGATCCTATTTAACGCATCTGACCCAAGACATGCTTATCGGACTTTATGTATTAACGATTGGAAACCGTCAAGGTATTTGTGCAAATAGATATAATAGTTGCGGAAACTATCCAAATCAAAAAGTAAGTTACAATAATAATAATTATAAGTATACGAAAGATAAAGAACCCCATTTTTCTAGTTCCTATGATGCACTGGGAGCTTATAGACAGAAACGAATCTGTTTAGACAGTCCCTTGTGGCTCTGATGGAAACTAGATCACCGCGTCATTGGGTCAAGAGAAGTTCCAATTGAAGTTCAATATGAATCTTTGGGGGTCTTCCAGAAATTAGTTCCCCAACCTGAGAAGCAGCATCATTGGAAGGACGAATATTTCAAACTATGTGGGCGTAAGTTAGGTACATTTAGCCCTTGCGACATCAGCAGATCTATGATACCTTTATTGTAATAAAGGTTGAGAGAACTAATTCCTTTATATTATTATCAAACATACTCATATACCACAACTTGATATCATCAAGTTCACAGTAATCATTAAATTTATAAACAAATTGAACTTGTACTTGAAAATATCAAGCCCCTCTAGTATCATAACACTTCTAATCAAATACATGCATGTACAGATGTACTGATAGTTGATGACATAAAACTTTCCTACCTATTAGATCTACAGCAGCCCACCAACTTAGTGTGCTTTATTAGCTTAAGTATAGTGGCTTAAGTATAGATTTTTATGATAATACAAATAATATTCATTACAAGAAATAGACTGCGATATATTACTGTATGGTGATATTCTGAAATAGGCACTATGTATTGCATTGTGGGATGTGTAAAAAGTTGCATTTTATCAAATGATATCCTAGTCAGGAAGTGATGGGGGTACCACCTGGGACTGTAACAGGGTTCCTCACAGTTTTTTTTATCGTCCTATCTGTAACTTCTAGGGGCTGGGGTCCTCCTTCAAATATGCTGTAAAGACTAACATTGCTATGTCAAAAACAAAGTCATGGTTATAATACTTGATGAAACATCTCATATTGTTTGAGGTTATTCCAAAATTTTCTGTAAGTTTGACATCAGTCCCTTGTGGTGCTATTCCCTTTGTTTTTTTTTTTTTGGTCTGCCTTGGACTTCTTGATGATGTTATAGCATGATCTTTTTGGATGGAAGTAAGATCATGTAATTTAGCCATGTTTGTGGAAAGTAAAAAAATGGTTCAAACGGGAACGATTGACCAGCTTTGTTGTGGCAACCAAGCTTTAATTTGGCATGATGTGCACCTATAGTTTTCAGTTTCTAATTGCGCTGTGGAAGGAGATTTGTATCTCCCTTTCAGGATTTCTGGAGGGACTACACAGGCTCAAGTGGATAAAGCAGATCAAATTAGCCGCGTTGTGCTTGAATAGCCACTGGTTTCTGCTTCAGTCGAGGACTTTGCATTATACTCCTCTGTCCAAGTTTTTAATGCGTATTTTTTTTGGTACATAGACCAAGAAGAAATTAAAAATGAATATATTACTCCTAATTGTTATTATTATGCACTACATTCAATAATGCATGTAGAGAATATAAAGTAAAGATGGATATTTATTAGGGATATAGAGGGAACACCACACTAATTTTGTATTGGAATATGAAATACACGTTATATTTATAGACAAGATCTTTCAAAAAATACGTTTTATAAAATTGGTTGGGTATCGGTGCTTGCATCTCACCATGAATGATCTTGTTTTGGAGAACAAGTTATGATAACTGCCTTGTGATTTAACTTCGCTTCATTTGATGCAGTCCTGCATTCAGCGAAATGTTGCAGAAGGCAAAACTACAGCGAGCAATGCAAAACGGCTGGATTGAAAACCCTATCGAAAGACTGGTTCGACAGATTGAAGAAACCCCATAATGCCTTTATTAACAGTCCATTGTAGCGGATCTAGTGGGTGATGTATGAAGAGTTGAAGACTTCACTTTCTAGTGTAATCTGAACTTTGTTATATATCACTTCAGCTCTGTTCAAGAATTAGTCCACAGCCCGCCCACACATGTTGCTGCCGCACGAGATTATTTGTGCTAGTTGAAACATGAGACTCGTGGTTGTCTTTCTGTCTCACCATTATTTAATTAAGATTATTGGATATTAATAAACATTAAATTTTAGTTAATATGGTAGGTTGGTGATCATGAAGTTGCCTTGCATTTTGAGATGATAAATATAAATTTAGTTAAGTATGAGCATATATTAAAATTAAGTAATTAAGATTAGAAAATTAATATGCACTAATTTTGTACCGTTAGTGGATATTGGATTAATAATTTAATAATTAAGATTATTGGATATTAATAATTATTTACATTAATTAATTGTAGATGGACCGGAGATGGATGTACAATGCGAACCGTTACAGCCGAGAATACATCGACGGTGTATCTGCTTTTCTAAGAGCCACGGAGGAGAACAGCTTGCAAAAAAAGATGGAGTACATACATTGTCCATGCATTGATTGCAAGAATGAAAATGTGTTTTCGGACAAAGACCATATCCACTTGCACTTGATTCGGAGGGGTTTTATACCTGGCTATACATGTTGGACAAGGCACGGTGAAGGGGAGATCATACTTCAACATGATAACGTCAACGATGACGGAGCCGATAATATGACAGTTGATACCGGTTATGGATCCGATGAGGATAGGTTGGTCGTCAATGACAACAATAATCTGCCTCAAATGTTGCGCAATGCAGAAGGGAACTACACTAGTCAGGGAGAGTTTAATCAATTCAATGGTTTGATGGAGGAATACACAAAGTTGCACACCGTGCTTTCACTGTTGAAATTGAAGGCAGACAATGGTTGGCCGACAAGAGCTTCTCGGCGTTGCTACATCTCTTAGCAGACATGCTTCTAGAGGAAAACGTGTTGCCTAAAACCACGTATCTAGCCAAGAAGGTTGTATGTCCCTTGGGATTTGAAGTAGAAAGAATATATGCATATCCAAACGACTGTATACTCTATCGCAAAGACTATACAGACACGCATGTATGTTTGGTGTGCAAAGCATCGCGATACAAGCGTAAGTGCGATGGCAGCAAAGGCATCGAGGTGAAGAAAGGAGCTTTCGCTAAAGTGGTGTGGTATTTGCCAGTAATAACTCATTTTAAGCGTTTATTTGCAAACAAAAAGTACGCCAAATTGATGCGATGGCACTCGAAAGAGCGTAAGAGGGATGGAAAGCTGAGACGCCTTGCTGATTATGCCTAATGGAGAACCATCGATAGGCTCTTCAGGGAAAACTTCAGAAATGAAACGAGAACTATAAGGTTTGGGTTGAATACGGATGAAATGAATCCTTTCGATAACATGAGCAGAATCCATAGCACTTGGTCCGTGATTCTCTGTATCTACAACCTTCCTTCTTGGTTGTGTACAAAGCAAAAGAACATTATGATGTCATTGCTTATCCAATGGCCGAGAACCTGGCAACGATATTGATGTATACCTACAACCATTGGTAGAAGATCTTGTGATACTGTGGAATGAAGGTGTATAGATATGGGATGAGTACAAACGAGAGTACTTCACTCTACGCGCATTGTTGTTTTGCACCGTCAATGATTTACCTGCCATAGGTAACCTGTCTGGCTGTACTATAAAAGGAACCAAAGTCTACCCCTAGTGCCTGGATGAAACCGAGAGTGTGTGGCTCAACAACTTGAGGAAAACAGTGTACATGCGTTACCGTAGGTCCTTCATAAGAATCATCCGTACCGCAATATGAAGAAACAATTCAGGTGGTGCTGTATTCTAACTTCTGATGTTCTAGTTGGTTAGAACTTAAGAAACTTCGTAGTGCTATTTCTTCTGCCAGTATACTTACATATATGCTAACTTCGTATTTCTCTACTAAGTTATTGCTTTGCTGTTACATACACTAATTTAATTAGCTTCGTTTGCTTTACCATGTTGCTTGAAATTTAAAGTATATACATCGATCTTTTCAGGTGCATCCTCTTGGAGATTTGACACTAGCGAGGCTTGACAAAGTTGAAATCTCTATGAAGGTGACAGCTACAGCAGCACTTGCCAATACCTGTAGAGCAATTCTATTGTCCTTCTGAACTATGGAATACCAATTTTTGCTGTGTGATTTTTCATTCCTTTCTAAAATATGGTTGGGAAGTGAAATCTTGGAAAAATGAAAAGAGATTCAACTGGACACTGTCGGCAATGATTTCTGTAGGGTTCATGTGGGAAAAGCTAAATGAATACCGCTTAATATAACAAGCTTCAGAAAGCCCGAGAACTTTAGAATTATAACTTGATGGCTATCAATTAAGTTAGAACCCAATGTGGAACTTATCTCATAGTTGATAGACATAGGTTCTTTGATGAACTTTCAGGCTTTCCTGCTGCAAATCCTTGGCTCAGAGTTGATAGATGTTATTCACATAAAATGCCAGTACCATTCAATGCTAGTGCTGTAACTTATCTTCTTTTGACAGATATTTTGTTGGTTATGTTCATTTTGCAGCTCGTCCATGGGTTAAATCCAACAGACTTCTAGAAGCCTGTATTATTTTACACTTTTACTGGTAAGATTAATTTTCTCGTGACACTGAAAATGCAAGCACGGCTACAGGGCGCTGAAACATCCAGAATGAAGACCACATCCAGTTGACTTATATATTTTGGCAGGTATGAGAAGTTTTAGTTCAGTTCCCCTTCCCAAACAGTATTGAAGTATGCGAGTTTCCGGCGGTAGTGTTCTGTAGTTCTTGGCCCTTAAATGTCTGTTTCACTTGTGTTCCGGTCTACTGTTGATGGCTCGTTCCAGTTACATGAAATTTCGCAGATTCCCTCAACGGTTGGACTGTTAACTGAAACCATCCCAGAGAGGATCTCTTGCACAGGTTTGGTAGTATTCATTTCTGTTAAAATAGCAATGACAATCGACTGCCACAACATTCTGGCAAAGCTCTGAAACGCACTGTGTACCATGTGTCAAGAGGGTCACTAGCGCTGGTTTCCTGTAGGATTTTTGTCACAGCCATGGGGTGGAACCTGTTATGAATATGACTTGTATTCAATATGAGGGCCAATGGCCACAATATATAGAGTACATGAGGGAAAGGAATAACATGACTCTATCTCTAATATAGAGACTAGAATAACAGGACTATCTCTAACACCCCCCCACAAATGCAAAGCGTATGCAATAGCATTGCATTTGGAAGGGATGAATTAAAATAGAGAAAATCCAAAGTCATAATCTTGAAATAGCCGTCGTAGCATATAACTCTTGAAAAATCGAGCCAACGAAGAACCGAGTCGATGGAGAAAAGTTGACGAAGAAGCCAAATCGACGAACCAAAGTCGAAGGTAGGGCCGAGTCGACGATGAAGCCAGATTGACAAACGAAAGTCGAAGGTAGGGTTGAGTCGACGAAGAAGAACCGACGAGGCCGACAAAACGAAGCCGAGCCGAGGTAATAAGAGTTGACAGAATGAGCCAAGCCGATAAAAGAGCCGATCGACGATAGAATCAAGATGCTAAAGACTTGGATTGACGCAACGGAAGACTAAAAAAAATAAAAACAGTAGCCCGAAAGCCATCAAGCCAACGAAAACCAAGATGACTGAGCCGAGCCGAGCCAAAGAAGAACCGAAGCCGAGCCGACCGAAATGGTGCTAAGCCAGCCATGTAGAGCCGGAAGGCAGTTCGGGAGCCAAGCGGATTAGATCCGGTTGAACTTCCTCTTGAATGGAATTCACGTGAGGTCTTGGAATTCACGTGAGAAACCTCACGGACGTGAACTCCCTAAGAGTGGAATTCACGTGAGAAGCCAAGCCAAAACCATCCTGACTTGCAAGCCAACACTTCACGCGTTACCAAGCGGCTCGGGCGGGAGCTCCACTGGGTGGCGCGACGTCCGGAGGGCAGGACAGAGAAGAGGTCCGGCGGGCGGCGCTACATCTTCACCAAGCCGTCCCGGCGCACAGCGTCGTGCCCGGCGCCCTCGGCTTCTCCTTCTGTTCCGGTGGCGGCGGCTTGGCTCCGACGGCGGCGGCTGCTCGCCGCCGAGCGACGAAGAAGGCAGCCAACTCCAATCTGGCGGGAAGGCAGCGTAGATCCGCCTCATCCGCCGCCGCGCATGCCGCGAAGATGTAGAAGCTCCCGGCCATGCCCACCGCCTCGTACATGGAGATGAACGTCATCCCCACCACGTTGCAGAAGATGCGGACGGTGGGCTCGGAGCAGGCACGAGTGCAGACGAGCTCGACCCCGCCTTGTTGCGCGTGCGGGCGCAGGAGACCGGAGACGTAGGCATCCGGATCGAAGTCGGAGATGCCTCGATGGGCTCACCGAAGAGAAGCCAGCGAACGCGGGAGCCGGCGCAGAGGAAGGAGCGGCGTTGCCGCGCAGACTGAAGCCGTCGGCCGGAGATGAACCTGACGTAGCGGCCGCGCACGTCGGAGGCGGCCACACGCAGCAGAGAAGAGGAGACGGCTACGCACGGCAGCAACGAGCGACGTGGCGACCGGAATAGATCGGAACCGTCGGGAAGAAGAGGCAGGCCGGAGAAGAGGCAGATGGCGATGTGCCACCAGCCGCAAGCCAACGAGCTGCCCCGGGAGTCTCCTCCTCCCGGGGCAGCAGATTAGATCTAAAACAGCGGAAAAACCTAATCTCTGATACGATGTTATGAATAGGACCGTCCCGACCAGGTCCCGGCAGCCATCTTCGGCTCGGCCGGCCGCTGTCTTCCGCTCCGCCGGCTGCCTTCTTCTGCTCCGCCGGCCGCCACCGCCGGCGGCCGCCTCAGGCGGACGACTGCTCCATCGGCCCTGCCTTGACGCGCCGCCGCAGTCCGCCTTGACGCGCCGCCTCATCATCTTCGGCCTCCGTCGGACAAGCCGCCAACGCCTGTCCGCTGGGCCACCTCTGCCGACGCCAAGGCCGCGTGCGCCTCGCCGCCGGTCGGCCGACGTCCCAGCCTGGCCGCCGTGCCGCTCCTCCATGCTGTCTTCAGTCGGACCGTTTTTCCGAAGCTCCGGCCTTGGCCCCTGCGGCGACGTCCGTTGGTTGGGCTCGTCTTCGATCGGCCGCCTTGTGCTCCATCGCCGGTTGCTTTGGATGTCGCCGTCGCCACGGCTCCTGACGGCTCAAAGCAGGGGCTCCCGTCGGCACCAAGTTCAGATCTGTGCGACGCTACGGCCGCTCGTACTGCCTCGCGATCGTCTATGGCCAGCCGTCGTCGCCCAGGAGACTACGCCTTGCCTCGGCCTTCTCGCCGATTCACGCCGGTCTTCGCCTACCGCTCGGCGCACTCGCCTGGTGCACCGTTGCCCGATTGGAAGCAAGCTTTTGTGTTCTGTGAAGGTTGATGTGGTGACTTCTGAAAGCTTCGGTTGAGTTGAAGTGGTTCACGTGACTTTCAAGTTAGTCTCCACTTTCAAGGCTTGGTTCACATCCACAAGGACTCAAGGAGGCCAAGTCCAGAAGGTTCTTTATTCAATTCTCACCTCACATGAAGGTTTGGCTTTCAAGTCCGGTTTTCAAGTCCAACAAAAGGTTCCGGATTTGGGCAACTTCAGTTTTGGCTTGGTTATTGGCTTGACTTCAGTTTTCGGCTTGGCTCCGGCTTCCAGTCTTCGGTCAACACTTTGGCTTCGGCTTTTCGGCTCGGCTCCAGCTCTTCAGCTCTCCATCAAGTCTTTTATTTTCAGCTTCGTTGCATCCAAGTCCTTAGCTTCCTAATATTTTCTTTAGTCTTCCGTTGCGTCCATCCAAGTCTTTAGCATCTTGATTCTGTCGTCGCTTGGCTCTCTCATCGGTTTAGCTCATTTTGTCAACTTGTATTACCTTGGCTCGGCTCGTTTTGTCGGCTTCGTCGGTTCTTCTTCGTCGACTCGTACCGTCGGCTCTTCGTCGTCGACTCGGCCCTACCTTCGACTTCCGTTTGTCGGCTTCTTCAGGACTATAACTTTGGAAAATGCTAACAAATACTGGCTTCAGGAATGCTGAATCCATGGGATTGATATTGGAGTCCAGTGACAGTGAGGTAGAACGTACACAGGTTCACAAGCAACGAAAGGCAACTTCTGCACAACTCCAGAAGCTTCAACAGGGTTTGAATCAACTCTTGCAACACCCGTTGGAGCCTAAGACTTTCTCACAACGCTATTTGGCTGGGGCTGGTGTTTCACCATCACTTCATAAGCAACTAGAAGAGTTGTCCGAAAGGAATATAAACGGTAATAGCAGTAAGAATGATAGTAAAGGGTCTCAATTTGCCATTATTGGTCAGGATCATGTGGAACCCTTGCGAGCTCTTCAGAATGCTGGGCAAGAGGTTTGTGTGAACATGGACAAGCAATGATAAAAGCGAAGACTTGCTGAGAATTGGAAGCGGAAGAAGCATGAAGAAAAGAAACGTACACGAGAGCAAAAGAGAAAGGGCAGAATAAAGACTAAAGAGAGGGACTACATTACATGACAGATGGAAAAGGAGCTGTATGCCTGTGCATCTTCAACTACTCTACTCCCAGAATTCCTTTCTAGATTGCCTTCGTTGATGTTCTTGGCCTGATAGATCAATGAAGGCACTGAACTATCAGTAGGCGGAAACCAGACTGAAGTGGATACATCTTTTGCAGCTGAAGATAACCTATAATCGGTTACCCGAGCACCAGCTATGAACAAGGAAAACTCAAGCACGTTGGGTGCATTGCAACAATTGACATGATCTCAGTGCCAACGGCTCTACTAGCTCTGATACCATGTTATGAATATGATTTGTATTCAATATGAGGGCCAATGGCCACAATATATAGAGTACATGAGGGAAAGGAATAATATGACTCTATCTCTAATATAAAGACTAGAATAACAGGACTCTATCTCTAACAGAACCATCCAGAACATGAGTTATGAGCTTCCTCTTTTATTTTTGTAATAAACGACGAAACAACTTTGTTTCTACAATAGCCGTAGGAATCCATAGTAATCAGCCCAAAACCTAGACTTAGCCAGTTTATCTCAGCCAAACTTCAGCTTCAGTTAGCGAACTCTTTCTACTCACTAGAATATTCTGGAGTTCCCTGACTTTGTGATCACTGTGCTGGTTGATGGTGGTTTTCTGGACCCAGGTGTTGTCTTGGTCAATAAATTTCTTGCATTACATGGAGTTCAAGTCATGCCCATGATTTGCATTAAATTAAAATACGATCTTATGGCAGTTTCACTAAGGATATGGCCAACCATAGATTTGGAGTGATCCAATTGTTTGGATGGGTGGATTGATAGGATATGGTCATCCAGTTTTTGAGAATATTCTCTTAAGATGCTGAATAAAGCCATCCAAATAAAAAGGCCGAATGTGCTCATCCAGTTTGCTGCACGAAGATGTGTACACGGTCAAATTCAAATTTCGGCAAAGTTTTCTTGGCCAAAATTAAACTTCATCCAAAATATGGTCAAATTTTGTTTGAAAATTCAAATTTTAGTAAAAAATTGTCCAAAAATAAATTTTGTTTGAAAATGCAAATTTTATTCAAAAATTCAAAATGTGTCCAAAAAAATCAAATTTTGGTCAAATTTTATCCAAAAATTCAAATTCTTTCAAAAAATTTAAATTGTGATCAAATTTTGTTCAAAATTAAAATTTTAATTAAATTTTGTTCAAAAAATTCAAACCAAAATTCAAAACCTTGATTACAACTAGCTCATCCATCTAATAAAAAAAAATAGCTTATCCCATCCATCCTCATCCATCCAATCAAACAAAAAATTGGCTCATCCTTATCCACCAAACCAAACAACTACCTGGATGGCTTCATCCCATCCAAGTTGGATGGCCATATCCCATCCAACCTCATCCAGGCAACTAAACGCACCTTAAAGTATCTAATGCAACAAAATGAAAGCAAAGATGCCCCACGTACACTTTATTCTTGATTTTTTGAGGCAGCAAATATGATGAGGCCCTTTTTGAGGATGCTATGCCACATGCACAGACCTGTTACTTGGTAGAGTGCACTGTTTCTTGTTCAAAAGGTTGTAGAATTTTTTTAGTGGGTATTTCCTTCAGTATGCTAACCCTACCTGTTCGACGAACTGCATTTCCATCATGGCGATTTCTTGTAACCGTGGGAAGGTGGAAAAACATTTCTTCATGTACAAACAACGATTAGCAGCAACCCGTAGCATGGCGAAAAGGCAGTATCTGCTTCCCTTGTTCTCCATCCTTCTTTCACGCTTCCCGGTATTTCTTTTTCTTTTTCTTGAAGGACCACATCCCAGTGGTAGTATTAATCTCCTGGTTGCATGAGATCAAATCTTACCATGCAAATGAACTTTGTTTGGGGGCAAATGGACCCATCATAACCTAGTTTATTCATACGGCGGTTATGTCTGCATTGCTTTATGTATTGTCTAGAGTAGTTTAAGCGCATAATGGTCATGAATTATGTTGCCTTTTGTTTGTTCTCCATCATATAGCGCAATGATTAGAGTGCATTAGTACACTAAACAATTCTCATCACCACTCAGAGCAGTCACTAGTGCCATTAGAAGCCATCTGGTCCTGTTTTTTGTGGGGCAGATCTTACATGGGCGTGCCTTTATTGTGGTGCACATGATCTGGGCCTGTCACACTCAATCAAACGGTTCTCAGGGGCACACAAGATCACCAGCACTAGTTACCCGCGTAGCTTGGATTATCTTGGAGCAGATGGTGACAAAGTTTTTTTCTTTGGATATTTTAGGATTGAACAGGATATGATTGGTGCCTTAGCCGTCGTGGATGGTTTGTGGTTGCTATCAAGATTCGAGAGCAGTGGGCTTGTGCAAACATTGTCATGGTGGCAATTTAGCTTGAGGAAGTATGCAACAATGTTATCTTCTTATGCCTTGTCCTACTCCTATCTAATAATAGATGGTGATGGCTTGCTATCGTTTGCGGTTCATTTTATAATTAAGCTGGGAATTTCACTTTCTGCACATAACGTCAGAGTTGAAAGGAACAGACATTCAAAATTTCTACATAGAAGATGATCTGCTAGGTGATACATATAAAATAAGTGAAAGCAGGTAACTGTCTTGGCTAATGATATTAAATTTTTACTGAGGACATGCCTATTTTTATTTCTAAATACTTTATTCAACAAAAATTCAGATATTTGCTTTCCCTTTTCCTAATTAGAGAGTGCTTTACTCCTACATATCGAAACATACAAGAGATAAATGAGAAATTGTACTCTTGGGCTGTCTACTTCGAGAGTACAAGTTTATTCTACTTGAACTGTCTTTCTGTATGTTTAGTCTGGTTTCTCGAAGTGCTTCGTTGTGCAAGCAGAAATTGGATTAAACATTCCTTTTTCAGGTCTTTTAGATGTTTCCGAGTACAAAAGAAGTTTTGCTAAATTGAAGAGTTTATACTTAATAGTAGTATAGGTATCAGATATCATATGGGCAGTCAAGCAGTTTGTGGTTTTGCTGTGTTGTAATTTTGTATGGGTAGTCTAGTAGCCTGTGGCTGAGAAGTGCTGATCTATTTGGACTTTACATACAGTGGGGGAGCTTGGGAAAAAAACACAAAGAGGGCCAATTTACTAGCATATACACTTCTAGTCTTAGATAAATTAGCATATACACTTCTAGTCTTAGTGCCACTTTGGCATACACGGTTAGAGTTAGTTAACTTGGGAAGAGGGGGCTAGTTTAGTGGTATTTTGGGATTTAAGTAGTAAAATTAAGAGCTTCTTTATCAATTTTTTCTAGGAGGAGGGAGCCACAGCCCCCTTCGGCCCTAAAGAAGCTCCGGCCCTATTTACATATCTGAAAGCTATTTGGTCTTTGCGAACACGTTTGCAAAACTAGTTACTTAGTGAGTCATAATCTCCGAAGAAATGTCTTTGTTTGGGTCTAGTTTGAGTTGCTGATACGTAGTTTGCGTCCCCCTGAACTATCTTTGAAATTAAATCCAGACCAATAGAAATTGAGGTATCAGCAAAGTCAAGTTTGTAGCTTCCCTGTTATGTTGTTGATCTTTCAAACATGGACCATGACGAGTCACGAAATGTCTTCCCCTTATCCGAAAATCTAATGTATCCTGTGGGCTTACGCATACAGTTTATTATGCACTGCATAGACTTTTGACTCGACGCACTGACATCATTGGTGCCTGGAGAAAAAATATTGGGACAATGCGTGTAGCTAACAGGCAGCAGTTTCCAGTCTTGACCAGTAGTAACATGTTCCTTCAATTTCCAGCATTAGTTTTAGATCTTGCATGCTGACATTTTCTTGTTGTGAGTTTAAGTAGGCTTGGATTGCTCTTCAAGAATCAGAGGAGACTTAATACAGATAGTCAGAAACAGGTAAGTAAGAATAGGTTGTATCCTAGGATCCTGATTGTGCAGGAGAAGAGTAGTAGTATACTAGTGGTTTCATGTCGACCAATCAGAAACCCAATCCGCGCATTTTTTTTGTTTAACAAATCACCTGGAAGACAAGAATAGTTTTATTTTGGGAGAAGGAATTTCTTAGGAGTCTGAATTGACCACATGTTCTTTTTTGTTTTCGTTGATTGTGATAGGCATCTAATGTATAATACATACTCTATTCTTGAATACATATCATTCTAGTTTTAAATTTTATTCTAAATACATATTATTTTACAATTTTGAGACAATTGTTAACTGTTTTTTCTTTACATACCCCTACCATTCATATTCCCAATGCTAATTATTATTATGGAATAGAGTGACACAAACTATTCAAGAGCAATAAGTGAGCTAACAAAAGAGGGCGAATTGGTCATTTCTACACATGCCTTGGTTGAAGACAACAGTTTTATTTTGGGAGAAGGAATCTCTTAGAGCAAGTACAATAAGGCCACCCTAGCTTACTATAAGTCTGTGTACGTCAGTTTTGTCCTATGTGGAAGAGTGAGAAAAGAGGAGAGAGAAGAGAGCTGGCTCATATTTAGTAGCCAGCTTTGCATTGAAATACAGGTAGATTATTTATGTATGAGAGAAAAGATAGTTATTGCATAATATCTAGAGACAACCTGTAGAGATGGTTATTATATAAGCTGGTTTTTAGCTTACTATTAGCCTGTAGTGGGCTTTGCTATTGTACTTGCTCTTAGGGTATGTACAATGAGACCATCTCAGTTGGTTCTTAGCCTGTACACATCAGTTTTGGTCTATGTAAAAAAGTGAGAAAAGAAGAGAGAGAAGAGAGCTGTCTCTTATTTAGTAGCCAGCTTTGCACGAGATCAGGGGACCAATTGGGCGCCTATTGTGGCCCACATGTAAGTAGAAGGTGGCGGATAATCGGGCAAAACGGGTACAGGTGCATCTTCCCCGTACCAATACCCGTTTGCCTGTCGGGTAAAGTTTGTCACCCATAAATATGCCCGCGGGTAATGAAAGAGGAACATACTCACCTCTATTAATGTTTTTACTTGCGGGTACAGGGTAATCGGGTAAGATTGCCATCTTTAGGTAGATTAGTTATGTACAGGGGAGGAGATATTTATTGCACAGTATCTAGAACCAACCTTTAGAGATAGATATTGTACAAGCTGGTTTTAGTGTTTACTCTAAATGACATGGATGAGAGATGAAGTAGTGAGTTTTGTTATTGTACTTACACTTAGGAGTCTGAATTGACCACATGTTCTTTTTTTTTGTCGTTGATTGTGATAGGCATCTCATGTATAATATATTCTTCGTTTCTGAATACAAATTTTGTTCTAAATACATGTTATTCTATAATTTTGAGACAATTTTTAACTGTTTTTTCTTTATATATCTCTACTATTTATTATTCCTAATGTATTTATTACTGTGGAATAGAGTAACACATACTATTTAAGAACAATAAGTGAGCTAATGAAGGAGAGCAAATTGGTTATTTCTACACATGCCTTGGTTGAAGTGCAGCATCCCAAAATGTCATCTACTCAGAAACAGAGGCAGTAGTATGGACTTTTTTTTTGTCACTCTTTCTTCGATCATATAGGAAAACATCTCGTAATTTCTACTCCATCCGTCCAAGCTTATAAGGCTTATTTTTTTAATAATCTTGTCCATAGATATAAGACTTGCATATAAATTTAATAAGGTATTTCCTTCTATACCCCTATTTAATCTATCTCAACCATATGCATTTATCCATTGCCATCAACACAAAGTATATATTTTATTTTCCAAGATAATTAAATAAGACAACTAAATCATTTTCTTTCATACTTTTATCAATTTTAACGCAACCTTAATCTTTATACAAAATCAAAATACGCTTTATATATATTTTTTATCGAGGGAGTACTTTCTACACACGAGAATTTTAATTTTGTTTCATGTCGAGTTATTGGTATATGCATGTTTATCTATCTAATCAGTGTACTTGTTTTTAACACCATAAATTTTGGTCCATCCATTAACAAGGTTCCTTTCGTGGGGCCCACAATTAGGTCGCAGATAGCACCATATCTCCTCTCTAACCTCACCGAAGCACAACACCGGTCCAACCTTTGACTTGAGGCTGTGTCTGTGTCGGCTCCGATCCCAGCTCGCATCGCATGAGCTGTGCAAGCATTGAATTCAACGGCGTTTGCTACGCAAAGCTTCGAGGTGACTACTAGTTCTTATCTCGGCATATACGAATAAACTGCAGGCACCCAGGGCTGGCGTCAAGACTCAACAGATAAGGTATAGAGAGAGGTTCTTTCCAAAAAAAAAAAAGAAGAAGAGAGAGGCGCAAGGCTATGAGTTCGTCAGACCATGTAAATCTGGGAAAAAATCGTATTTAGTACATGTTTGAACTCATAATTTCAAAACGATACAACTTTTTGGCGTATTTACGAAAAACACACCCTTGGCCGGTTCCTGGTAACCCATACATGCATGACCGGTTTTTGGGGACCCATCCAAGGGCATGGCCGGTTTTTGGGGCACCATCCAAGGCCATGGCCGGTTTTTTGGGTTCCATTGATGCTTGGCCGGTTCCTGGTGTCCCATACATGGCCATGGCCGGTTCCTGGTGTCCCATACAAGCACTATATTGGAATACTGGAATACAAGGACAAATTGTCACTATACTGGAATACGAGGACTATACATATTGGGAAAAAATCGTATTTGATATAATTTGTAACTCGTATTTACAAGATGATACAACAGTTTGACGTATTTACGAAAAAATCACTCATCTCCGGTTCCCGGTATACCAGAGATGCATCTCCGGTATACCATCGATATATTTTTAAATATTTAAATTAGATACATGAAAATTATATATGTAGACTTGTCTCGAGAAGAACTTTCATAATATTATAATTTTAAAAGTTTAACCATCACTGTAATTAAAACATCAATTTTTTGAAGGCCGAAAGAAGTAGTAGTCTACTTACTTGGCTGCAGCCATGCACATACATGCATCAAGAAGATCAACATGCAGGGAGAGTGACTAGTGCCAGTATTTGCGAAGTGATAGCTTATTCAATTGGAGCCATGCTCATATCAATGCGTCGTGCTTAATTTATACATTACTACCATGCTCATTACCGGCCTTCACACTGAAGGATGCATTGGATACGAATCGTCGGGGGCTTGGCTGGTCCATGGTGGGCGGCGACGCTTAGGTGGTTCGGTATACGGAGATGCATCTACGGTATCTGGGAACCGGAGATAAGTGATTTTTTCATAAATACATCAAACTATTGTATCATCTTGTAAATACGAGTTACAAGTTGTATCAAATACGATTTTTTCCTACATTATTTTTCACGAGCGGCCGAAAACCCTTCGTCATCATGGTTCGGCCGAGACTATGATAATTAGGGGTATTGCGCGAGTTCAGTATACATGCAAGGAAAGGTGTCCATGATATATTCCTTCTGGATATGGTAGTCCATATATCGATGAGCACGTCCTCTCCCTCCGACCCAAAAAATAGATTCGGACATTACTTTTTACGGGCGGCCGAAAACCCTTCGTCATCACGGTTCGGCCGTGAATATGATAATTAGGGGTATTGCGCGAGTCCGTATTACAAGCAAGGATAGGTGCCCATGATATATTTCTTCCATATATGGTAGTCCATATATCAATGAGCACGTCCGCTCCGTCCGACCCAAAAAATAGCTTCGGATATGACTTTTTACGGGCGGCCGAAAACCCTTGGTCGTCATGGTTCGGCCGTAACTATGATAATTACGGGTATTGCGCGAGTTCGTATTACGTGCAAGGAAAGGTTTCCATGAGATATTCCTTCTGGATATGGTAGTCCATATATTGATGATGTCAAGTCCCCAAGTTCGAAAAGTGCTGGGACATCCGGAGTATCCGGATCTACATCCGGAGTGTCCGGATCCAACCCGGAATGTCCGAATAAAATGTCCGGAGTATCCGGATTGGGCTGACCGAGCGCCCCAACCCGGAGTGTCCGGACTGAATGTCCGGAGTGTCCGGTTGATCAGACCCCAACCCGGAGTCTCGGGTTGAAGCGTCCGGAGAGTCCGGATGGTGCGGGATTTTGTATAAAAGTCCCGTTTCTTGATTTCCCCACCTCATTTCTTCTCCCCACTTGGTTCCCCACCCGTGTGAGCTCGTTCCTCCACCCTAGCTCCTCCCCGGCGGCTCCTCCATCCCCGGGAACTCCTCCTCAAGCCGGCATCCTCCATCCTCCACCCGGCATTGCTTCTCCTCCATCTTCCTTGGAGGTAGGTCTCTCTCTTGGGAGTAGATTCGTGGGATTCTTGGGTTCTAGGGTCATCAATGGTGGGAGTTAGAGCTTAGGTTTAGATTTGAAGTTTCGGAGTTGAATCTTGAGCTCTAGGGTTTTGGGTGTAGTGATCCTAGGGTTAGTGTGGGGCTTGGATTGATGAATGTGGGTGCTAGTGTGGTTGATCGGGTAGTAGCGCCGATCCAAGGGTCGTGTGAGTTGGTTAGTGGTTTCATGGGCTAGTGTCGTTTCTCGTGGAGTTGGGTTAGCTATAAGCTTCTTCGGCCTTGCCACGTGTAGGAAAGTCATGGATCGGGTCCCCGTGATGCCGTTGGACTTGGCGGCACCTCGATCCGTCGAGTTATTGGGTAAAACTCGCCAGGTCCGGAGTGTCCGGACACCCCGTCCGGAGTGTCCGCTCTGCCCGGAGTATCCGGACCGAATGGGCCGGAGAGTCCGGATTGTCCGGAGAGTCCGGATCAAATACCCGGACTGTCCGGGTTAGGCTCTGTCGATTGAGTCGAGTTGTCCTGCCGTTATTTCTTGGGTTTTTCAGTTGTACTTCATTCATATGCATTGCATGCATTTTTATTATGCATTGTACTCGTGTAGAGAAACGATCCTTGGCCCGGCGTGGCCGTGGTTGAGGAGTTGCCGAGGGGCAAATCGCTGTCGATCCACCAGCAGAAGAACAAGGCAAGCACCTAAGCATATTTACCCCATTATATGATTTTATCTTAGAGAATTAAATTGCTTATTTAGTCGATTAAGTATGCATTAGGAGTTGAATGGTAGGAACAGGGTTAGAACCTAATTGCTGCACATACACTCCTTGAATTTGTGGAACACTCCCTTCGGAACCAAAATATGGGTAATTGTAGCGAGTCTACGCTTAGTTTTGCTTAGATGTTGGGTTGGGCCAAGTGGGGATGGTTCTCCGCTTGTGATTATTAACAATTGTTTCACTTCACACATGATGGATTGGAATGGGTATGTTTATGAGTTGTAATTGATAAATTGTGGACCGGGCGGGAGTTGGTTCATTTGAGTATGGAGACTCAAATGTGTAGCCCCGTCTGAGTCGATTAAGGACCGATTCGATGGTTGCCCTTTGATCGAGCACACCAGGTTGGTCGCATGCCCGATTATGGTGCAGTAAGCCACTCTTTCTCTCATAAGGAATCGATGGACCGTAACTTCCTGTGGTTGGGCGTGGTTGAGGCGAGGCTTAGGCCGACTCTCGGCGCCAAGCCGGGCTTGGGGCTGCTCGAGGGTGCTAGGTTTTCGGGCCACAGGAGGGCCTTCAATTGGGTATGATTGGGAGGGTTGACACTAGGCCCTTGTGGTAAGTGTCGTGCGATCAATGCTTCCTGCAGGTTAATTAAGCGATTCGAATTGCCGCGCTCTCGGATATGAGCAAGCTCTTTCATCGCATACGATCCACGTAGTAAGAACTTGAACCGAGGTTCGCCGTCGAGCTTGAGCCCACATAAATTGGTGTTGAGATTAATTGTTGTGAATTGATGATTGCAACTTCATTTTTAGAAGTAGGCATTACAAGCTGCTAAATTGTGAATTGAGTAGTTAGGTAATTAATATAACAAATGTTAAGCTTTACGCACTTTTACCTTCAGCTGGTCTTTTGCTACATCCAAATGCATGTCCTTTGGAGTCGGTCATATATGGACCACGGGTAAGACTTGCAGTACCTTCCGTGCTCGGGCTTACGCTTTGTGGTTTTGCGGTGAGGATCCGGAGGGGTGTGAGTTCTGCCCCTCATCGCCTATCGGTGGCCAGGGCACCGAGTAGAGGCCGTTGCGTGTGTCTTCGGAGGTGTTCGAGGGCATGACACTTAGGGTGTTTTACTTTTGTTGTATAGGATAGTCGGCTTTACTTTTGTAAACTGTTGCACTTTTATTTACGTATTGGAGCACATCGGCTCTTCGCTTCTGTTTGTTTGGTCGTCCTTTGGGCTTCCGTGTGCCGTGTGTGTTTTGTTGTTTCAGCGTTTCGTGCGTCTGCAGTAGTGAGTTTGGGCCCGATGCCCCTTTGTGGGAAGCTGTTGTGATATAACTTGGGAACCGTATGTGGGGATCTGGGCGAGTTTCGGATCGCATACCGGGAATACCGGGTTGTTGTCGAGTCGTTGGACGTTAAGTAGGGTGGTCTCCATTGGGCTTGGGTAATAGCATCGGGATCACCTCCGGTGATTTGTTGCTAGGACCCAAATCCGACAGAGCAACCGTGCATCCAACAACTCGAGGGCGATCTGGGCGCTCCTCTCACAGGTGGTATCGAGCAAGGCGCACAAAGACGGACCCCAACTCGGCGACCAGTTAGGAGATTGCTTAGGATTGTCATCTTGCATTAGATAGAAAGTCATACTTATCCCGCCTTAGATTGTAGAGGTGAGAGTAAATTGCGTTGGAAGTCGTGCGTGTCATCTCATCTCATGCCGTGCATGTGTCATCTTTGCCTTGCATCGAGGTTGTGTTAGGTGTGGCGGACTTGTGGGACCCAGTGCGAAGTCTTTGCGATCGAGTGTGGGAGTTAGTTCGGGGTTTTTACGCATTTAGGGCTTGTCTTCCCGTGTAGAGTCCTAACTTTTGCCGCTGACTCTGTTCGATGTGAGAATCACGGACCGCGAGGCTTCCACTTGGGGGTGATGGAGGTGCGGGCGGCAAGGCCGAGAGGGTGCTATTCGCGCCTCCTCCCAATGTCTTTGGATATTACGGCCGGACCGAGCGGCACCAGGAGGCGACAAATCGGATCCTAGAAATCTTTAGTCGAGATCGGGTCCAGCGGGTGGCGCGGTGATGGGCGAGGTCGGCCCACGGCTATCTCGACTTCACGCACACGCAGCCCACCGGTCTTCTCACGGGCTGCCGATCCGTTGGAGGCCGACGATTGGCTGCGCTCGATAAGCGGTTGCTCTTATCGATCGTAGGGAGCTCCGGAAGGCCCACGGCGCGGCGGCTCGAGGGCCCTGCCGGTGCTTGGTGGGCCAATTTGAGGGTGATGCGACTGCCGGCACCGGTTACAGGCTGAGTTCCGTGAGGCATTTCGGCGTACCACATCCCGAAGGGCCTCATGGACATGAAGAAGCGGCGATTTCTCACCCTCAGGCATTTCGGCAAGTCGGTGGTTGACTACTCGCAGGAGTTCAACTACTGGCGCAGACGCCCGAAGAGGTCGACACCGACCGGAAGAAGCGGTCGGTTTGTGAGTGGGGTGGCCGAAGATGCAGGATAAGCTGTCCGTCTGCGACTTCGCCGACTACAATGACCTGGTGAGCGCGCGATCACCGTTGAGCTCAAGATGCGGGCTCATCAGGAGGAGAAGAAGAGAGGAAGCGGCGACGCCAGACTCGTGACGGCGGCTCGCGGCGGGCTCGTCGCGATCTCGTATGCCCGGCCGAGGCCGTCTGCTCAGCGTCGTCTCGATCGATCGCGGCGGCCGGTCGTCGGTTGCCGCTGCCGGCCACGACCACCACTACCGCCACGGCAGCGGCGGCGGGTTCCGGTCGGTCCGTGCTACAATTGCGGACGTCACGGGCCACTTCATCCGGATCGCCCATTTCCACGCCGAGCGCTGCCGCTCAACGGCCCGGTAGCGACGGCACCACCGCCGTTGCCTACGTCGAGCCGAGGCAGCGTCACCTTCGTCGGCAGCGGCGGTTCCCGAGGCTCCGCCGTGCTAGGCTGATACGTTCCTTGTTGAGGCGTGAGGCTAGAGTGTTGTTTGATTGAGGCTTCCCATTCTTTTATCCGCACGGGGTTTTGCGGGCGGCGTCGAGATGAGGGTCGATGGCAGTGTCACCTCTTTTACGATTGAGGCACCGAGTCGAAGATCACGGTTGCGGATGGTTCGAAGCGATGGTTCGGTCGAGGATTCCGTTCCTTTGTTAGTTTGCTACTTCTAGATCTTGAGGATAGATGTCATCCTAGGGATGAGTTGGTGACACGACAGTGGTTTTAGATTCTTTGTAGTCGTACCCTGTCACTCCGAAATCCGAAGGGCGGCCGACTCACCCTACTTCTTAGCGAGAACAAGGCCACCTTGTGTTCACTGAATGGGACAGAAGTTGAAGAGCTGGACTCGATTCCCGTGGTGTCGGAGTTTCCCGATGTGTTCCCAGCGGAATTACCGGGAATGCCACCTGATCGGGATATCGAGTTTGTCGTTGAGCTTCAGCCAGGGACTGCTCCAGTGTCCAAGCGACCGTACCGAATGCCACCCAATGAGCTGGCTGAGCTAAAGACCCAGCTGAAAGGATTGATGGACAAGGGGTTCATCCGACCGAGCTCCTCGCCTTGGGGCTGTTCGGCTCTATTTGTGACCAAGAAGGATGGTTCTCTCGCCTCTGCGTGGATTACCGTCCCTTGAATGCGGTTACTATCAAGAACAAGTACCCTGCGCCTCGGATTGATATCCTGTTCGATCGACTTCTGGTGCCCGAGTATTTTCAAGATTGATCTGCGGCTCGGCTACCATCGATTAAGATCCGAGCGAGGGCGTCCGAAGATCGCTTTCTCCACGGTCACGGGCTCTCACGAGTATACCGTGATGTCGTTCGGCTTTGACGAGCGCCGGCGTATTTTATGTATCGATGAACTCCATATTTATGGAAGAGCTGGATTCTTTTGTCGTCATCTTCATCGATGATATTTTGATATATTCAGCCCGAGGAAGAGCACGCCGGACACCTTCGCATTGTCCTCGGGCGACTCGGGAGCATCGCTGTATCACGAAGTTCAGCAAGTCTGAGTTAGAGGAAGTGTCATTCTTGGGACACGTCCTTTACGGCGAGGCGTGTGATTGACCGAGCAAGGTGCAGGATGTACTCAAATGGGAGCGACCCAAGATCACGGACATCCATGATTTTCTTGGGTAGTGAGTATTATCGCCGTTTCATCCAAGACTTCTCAAGGATTGCGGCCGATGGTAGCCGCTTAAGAAGGAGTTGAGTTCGAGATGGTCGACGGTGTGGGAGCGCCTTCGGTTTCTTGAAGCAACGTCGACTACGGCTCTGTCCTCACTCAGTAGGATATCCACAGGCCTTTTGATGTGTATTGCGATCGTCGGGCATTGGGCTTGGTTGTGTGCTTATGCAAGAAGGCCGAGTCGTTGCCTACGCATCTCGGCGATTGAAGCATCATGAGGAGCACTACCCCACCCACGATTTGGAGCTTGCGGCGATGGTGCATGCCTTGAAGATCTGGCGCCACTATCTCTTGGGGAACGATTGCAATATCTATCTTGACCATAAAAGTCTCAAGTACATCTTCACCCAAGCGGTCTGAACATGAGGCGGCGGAGATGGCTTGAGCTGATCAAAGATTACGATCTGGAGGTGCATTACCACCCGGGAAAGCGAATGTGGTAGGCCAGCGTTGAGTCGCAAGGCTCAATGCAAGCGCCTTACTCTCCGATCCCGAGTGCTTCCCTCTGTGCCGAATTCCAGAGACTCGGCTTGGAGATGGGCGAGCAGGGATTCATAGCTAATCTCGAGTTGAGATCTACATTGCTCGATCAGATTCGAGAGGCGCAGACGAAGGATGAAGAAGTTTCCCAAATCCGGGATAAAGTGAATTTGGGGCAAGGCTGAGTTTCGCCTAGATGATCAGGGAACCTTGTGGTTCGGAGACCGCATAGTTGTCCCTGATGACCAGGAGTTGAAGCGAAGGATTCTTGATGAGGCGCATAACTCCTTGCTTACCATTCACCCGGGCAGCAACAAGATGTATCAAGACCTGGCGGCGATTTTGGTGGACTCGTATGAAGCCTTGGTCGCTCGCTATGTGTCGGAGTCACGGCGTCTGCAGCGGGTGAAGGCGAACACCTCAAGCCACCGGTACCCTTGACCTCTTCCTATTCCGGTTTGGAAGTGGGAGGATGTTGCCATGGATTTCATTACCGGCTGCCGACCACTTCCTCGAGCCATGACTCGATTTGGGTAATCATCGATCGATCGAAGTCTGCGCACTTCTTGGCCGTTTGCACCAAGTATCGAGTCAAGAAGTATGCGGACTTATATATCTCCGGATCGTAAAGTGCATGGAGTGCCCAAGCGGATAGTTTCGACAGAGGTTCTCGATTCACTTCTCAGTGCAGGCCTGCATGAGGCCTTGGGCACGGCGCTCTGATTCAGCATACCACCCTCGGGCGGTCGACGGGCCGAGAGGTAAATCAGATCCTCGAAGATATGTTGAGGGCTTGTGTCTTGTCCTACGGGAAGAAGTGGGAAGAGTGTCTCCCGTGCGCCGAGTTTGCGTGCAACAACGGCTACCAAACCGACATCAAGATGTCTCCATTCGAAGCACTCTATGGTCGTAGCTGTCGGGCACCTTTGAACTGGTCCGAGAGTGGCGAGCGTTCATTCCTCGGGCCTGAACTAGTCATGGAAGCAGAAGAAAAAGTGAGCACCATTCGGGAGAACACGAGGGTATACGATCGCGACAGAAGAGCTATGCCGACCGTCGTAGGAGACCCCTCTCCTTCGATATTGGCGACTTCGTCTATCTGAAGGTATCTCCTCTTCGAGGCACTCGTCGGTTTGGAGTCAAAGGGAAGCTGGCACCTCGATACATCGGACCGTTCCGAGTCCTTGAGAAGCGGGGTCAGGTTGCATATCAGCTAGAGCTTCCTCCGTCGCTCGAGATGGTCCACAATGTCTTCCATATCTCCCAGTTGAAGAAGTGTCTCCATACTCCTTTCGAGTCACTTGAAGTGGATGACCTCGGGGTTGCGCCTGAGCAGGATCTGTCCTATCGAGCATCCAATTCGGGTTTTGGAAGAAGCGGAGCATGACTCGACGAAGAACTCTCAAGTTCTATAAAATTCGATTGGAGTAATCATAGAGGATGAGGCTACTTGGGAGCAGAAGATCGTTTAAAGACCGAGTACCCTGAATTTTTCGATGCCATGTAAGTGCGGCGTACAATTCCCAAGGTTTAGAGCATGTCCGTTAGGGTCCTAACCCGTGTGTCGTCCGTTACGAATCTCGGGCGAGATTCCTTTAAGGAGGAGGGTTTGTCAAGTCCCCAAGTTCGAAAAGTGCTTTGGGACATCCGGAGTATCCGGATCTACATCCGAGTGTCGGATCCAACCGGAATGTCCGAATAAAATGTCCGAGTATCCGGATTGGGCTGAAGCGCCCCAACCGGAGTGTCGGACTGAATGTCCGGAGTGTCGGGTTGGTATGAAGACCCCAACCGGAGTCTCTCGGGTTGAGCGTCGGAGAGTCAGGATGGTGCGGGATTTTGTATAAAAGTCCCGTTTCTTGATTTCCCACCTCATTTCTTCTCCCCACTTGGTTTCCCCACCCGTGTGAGCTCGTTCCTCCACCCTAGCTCCTCTCCGAAGCTTCCACCGGCCAGTGACCCTCCCGTGGCTCCTCCCGGCGGCTCCTCCATCCCGGGAACTCCTCCTCAAGCCGGCATCCTCCATCCTCCACCCGGCATTGCTTCTCCTCCATCTTCCTTGAGGTAGGTCTCTCTTGGGAGTAGATTCGTAGGATTCTTGGGTTCTAGGGTCATCAATGGTGGGAGTTAGAGCTTAGGTTTAGATTTGAAGTTTCGGAGTTGAATCTTGAGCTCTAGGGTTTTGGGTGTAGTGATCCTAGGGTTAGTGTGGGGCTTGGATTGATGAATGTGGGTGCTAGTGTGGTTGATCGGGTAGTAGTAGCGCCGATCCAAGAGTCGATTTGGAGTTGGTTAGTGGTTTCATGGGCTAGTGTCGTTTCTCGTGGAGTTGGGTTAGCTATAAGCTTCTTCGGCCTTGCCACGTGTAGGAAAGTCATGGATCGGGTCCCCGTGATGCCGTTGGACTTGGCGGCACCTCGATCCGTCGAGTTATTGGGTAAAACTCGCCAGTCGGAGTGTCCGGACACCCGTCGGAGTGTCCGCTCTGCCGAGTATCCGGACCGAATGGGCCGGAGAAGTCCGGATTGTCCGAGTCCGGATCAAATACCCTGACCGTCCGGGTTAGGGTCTGTCGGTTAGTCGAGTTGTCGGTTGCGTTATTTCTTGAGGTTTTTCAGTTGTACTTCATTCATATGCATTGCATGCATTTTTATTATGCATTGTACTCGTGTGAAAACGATCCATGGCCAGCGTGGCCGTGGTTGAGGAGTTGCCGAGGGGCAAATCATTGTCGATCCACCAAGAAGAACAAGGCAAGCACCTAAGCATATTTACCCCATTATATGATTTTATCTTAGAGAATTAAATTGCTTATTTAGTCGATTAAGTATGCATTAGGAGTTGAATGGTAGGAACAGGGTTAGAACCTAATTGCTGCACATACACTCCTTGAATTTGTGGAACACTCCTTCGAACCAAAATATGGGTAATTGTAACGAGTCTACGCTTAGTTTTGCTTAGATGTTGGGTTGGGCCAAGTGGGGATGGTTCTCCGCTTGTGATTATTAACAATTGTTTCACTTCACACATGATGGATTGGAATGGGTATGTTTATGAGTTGTAATTGATAAATTGTGGACCGAGGCGGGAGTTGGTTCATTTGAGTATGGAGACTCAAATGTGTAGCCCCGTCTGAGTCGATTAAGGACCGATTCGATGGTTGCCCTTTGATCGAGCACACCCGGTTGGTCGCATGCCCGATTATGGTGCGGTAAGCCACTCTTTCTCTCATAAGGAATCGATGGACCGTAACTTCCTGTGGTTGGGCGTGGTTGAGGCGAGGCTTAGGCCGACTCTCGGCGCCAAGCCGGGCTTGGGGCTGCTCGAGGGGTGCTAGGTTTTCGGGCCACAGGAGGGCGCTTCAGCGATTGGGTATGATTGGGAGGGTTGACACTAGGCCCTTGTGGTAAGTGTCGTGCGATCAATGCTTCCTGCGAGGGTTAATTAAGCGATTCGAATTGCCGCTCTCGGATATGAGCAAGCTCTTTCATCGCACAGTCACGTAGTAAGAACTTGAACCGAGGTTCGCCGTCGAGCTTGAGCCCACATAAATTGGTGTTGAGATTAATTGTTGTGAATTGATGATTGCAACTTCATTTTTAGAAGTAAGCGTTACAAGCCGCTAAATTGTGAATTGAGTAGTTAGGTAATTAATATAACAAATGTTAAGCTTTCACTTTTACCTTCACTGGTCTTTTGCTACATCCAAATGCATGTCCTTTGGAGTCGGTCATATATGGACCACGGGTAAGACTTGCAGTACCTTCCGTACTCAGGCTTACGCTGTGGTTTTGCGGTGAGGATCCGGAGGGGTGTGAGTTCTGCCCCTCGCCTATCGGTGGCCAGGCGGGGCACCGAGTAGAGGCCGTTGCGTGTGTGCGCTTCCGGAGGTGTTCAGGGCATGACACTTCCGGTGTTTTACTTTTGTTGTATAGGATAGTCGGCTTTACTTTTGTAAACTGTTGCACTTTTATTTCTGTATTGGAGCACATCGGCTCTTCGCTTCTGTTTGTTTGGTCGTCCTTTGGGCTTCCGTGTGCCGTGTGTGTTTTGTTGTTTCAGCGTTTCGTGCGTCTCTGGTAGTGAGTTTGGGCCCGATGCCCCTTTGTGGGAAGCTGTTGTGATATAACTTGGGAACCGGTATGTGGGGATCTGGGCGAGTTTCGGATCGCATACCGGGGAATACGGGGTTGTTGTCGAGTCGTTGGACGTTCGTAGGGTGGTCTCCATTGGGCTTGGGTAATAGCATCAGGATCACCTCCGGTGATTTGTTGCTAGGACCCAAATCCGACGGGAGCAACCGTGCATCCAACAACTCGAGGACGATCTGGGCGGCTCCTCTCACAGATGAGCACACCCGCTCCGTCCGACCCAAGAAATAGCTTCGGATATTACTTTTACGGCGGCGAAAACCCCTTAAATCGTCACGGTTCGGCCGTGAATATGATAATTAAGCGATGTGCGCGAGTTCGTATTACGTGCAAGGAAAGGTTTCCATGAGATATTCCTTCTGGATATGGTAGTCCATATATCGATGAGCACGTCCGCTCCGTCCGACCCAAGAAATAGCTTCGGATATTACTTTTTACGGGCGGCCGAAACCCCTTAAATTCACGGTTCGATCGCAACTATGATAATTAGGGAATTGCGTGAGTTCGTGTTACGTGCAAGGAAAGGTTTCCATGAGATATTTCTTCTCGATATGGTAGTCTATATATCGATGAGTACACCCGCTCCGTCAAGCGCAAGAAATAGCTTCGGATATTACTTTTACGGGCGGCGAAAACCCTTAAATAAATCACGGTTCGACCGTGAATATGATAATTAAGCGGTATTGCGCGAGTTCAGTAATACGTGCAAGGAAAGGTTTCCATGAGATATACATGTTAGACGGTATTTCATGTTTGAGGAAGAGCAAAGCGAATTTGCAAAAGTCTGATATGACTGCGGTTTACGTAAATAAACGATTATGTTTTGATTTCTATAAGTGAGTCACAATTTGCATAGTATTCCAACATAGTGCTTGTATTCGGCTGAAAAAATAATCGAGATAGTGCTTGTATTCGATGCTGACAAATTGTAGGAAAAAATCGTATTTGATACAACTTGTAACTCGTATTTACAAGATGATACAATAGTTTGATGTATTTACGAAAAAATCACTCATCTCCGGTTCCCGGTATACCAGAGATGCATCTCCGGTATACCGGGAACCGGCCAAGGCGTCAGCGGCCCACCATGCACCAGCCAAGCCCCCGACGATTCGTATCCAATGCATCCTTCGATTGTGAAGGCGATGTAATGAGCATGGTAGTAATGTATAAATTAAGCACGATGCATTGATATGAGCATGGCTCCAATTGAATAAGCTATCACTTGGCAAATATTGGCACTAGTCACTCTCCCTGCATGTTGATCTTCTTGATGCATGTATGTTCATGGCTGCAGCCAAGTAAGTAGACTACTACTTCTTCCGGCCTTCAAAAAATTGATGTTTTAATTACAGTGATGGTTAAACTTTTAAAATTATAATATTATGAAAGTTCTTCTCGAGACAAGTCTACATATATAATTTTCATGTATCTAATTTAAATATTTAAAAATATATCGATGGTATACCGGAGATGCATCCCTGGTATACATGTTCCACCGGAGCTGAGGCACTTTTTCGTCAAGACGTCAATCTGTTGGCTCATCTTGGAAATACGAGTTACAAATTATATCAAATACGATTTTTCCCAATATGTATAGTCCTCGTATTCGAGTATAGTGACAATTTGTCCTTGTATTCCAGTATTCCAATATAGTGCTTGTATGGGACACTGAGGCAACCGGCCATGGCCATGTATGGGACACCAGGAACCGGCCAAGCATCAATGGAACCCCAAAAACCGGCCATGGCCTTGGATGGTGCCCCAAAAACCGGCCATGCCCTTGGATGGGTCCCTAAAAACCGGTCATGCATGTATGGGTTACCAGGAACCGGCCAAGGGTGTGTTTTTCGTAAATACGCCAAAAAGTTGTATCGTTTTGAAATTATGAGTTCAAACATGTACTAAATACGATTTTTTTCTGCAAATCTGCCAACGAGTAGAGTGAGCTTGAATTGTGTATACCCACTCTACTATAGCGGTGGATAGGCTAGGCTAGGCCAGGCAGTGATTTTCCGTTGTCGATGGTAGGTGATGGCCAAGATTGAAATTCGCGAAATTTCAAAGGAATATCGGATTTTGGCTCTCGAGATTTATAATCTCGGTGGAATAATTTAAAAAAAAATTTTGCTACAGCAATCTTGGTCTCGGCAAATTTTGCGCGAGATCTCGGTAAATTCCGGCGAATTTGCCACAAAAATAACTGTTTTGTGGTTTTTAGTTCAAATTTTGTGTGAAGAATAGCTATGACTTTGTAAAGAATACATGCAAAATTTTTACAATAAACTCACAAACTACCTTTAGCTCGGTGGTTGGCTCCATTTGATCTTGCATATAGATCCTGTGTATTTGTATGTCCCAGAATTGACTTGTTTGTAAGCTCCATTTGATGTCACTCTTCATTGTTAATCAGAGGAGTGATCATAAGAAGCATGTAAAGAGTTTGAGCATTAATATGAATCTGATTATATATAGCTATCTAGTCGGTGACATAATTTGTAGGTTGCTAATTAGTGACAAGTATTAGTGTCATCATTTGGAGCTTGCCTAATTTGGTTGTGGAATAAACATGAACAGTTAATTAGTACTAGTTAGTTATCCTGTGGACTTAGACGAAAATGAAACATGAGCCATTCAATCCTTTTCGGTCACTAGCTCTGAAAAGTATTAACCCCTATTACAAATGATTCAAATATACGAAGTCTTCTTTCCTTTGGTTCCAAAGCCTATAAGGCTACACATAAAGCTTGTTCTTATATCTCAAGCTTACTTAGTTCTTGTTGCACTTGCATTGATCATAATATTATGCGGCTTTTGATTCATTGGATAGTAGGATCACAGGGTAAAGTACATCACAGTAGAGAACTACATGAACTATTATCTTATGCTTACTTGTTGAGTGTTTCTAACGTACATGTTTATGGTTATGACTTGAACTTCGTTTGTTACATATAAAAAAATCAAAAACAAAATGAACTAAGGCTTTTATCATAATTTTTAAAAATTCATCAGGCTTAATCATCATCTGAAAATTTTATGAAAATATTAGTAACATATTAGGACCATCCAAAAAAAAATTCAAAACTTTTTGAAGCATTTTGAACTAATTTTTGTTCGGTTAAAAATCACTGAGATCTCAGTAAATTTTGGCGAGATCTCGGTAAATAAAAACCAGATTTGAATTTTGCTTTTTGGATTTCGTCCGAAATAACAAGATTTCACTAAAATTTTGAATTTCAAAGAGTAGCAATGACGAGTACTCATGCCATGGGTACCCCTAGTGGCCCGGGACGACGAATGGGCTGCCCCAAGCCTAGCTCTGGCCGAAGGCCCCACTGGGCCACGAAGGACACTCGTCCCCGAGCAAACCAATCAGGGTGGCGATCCGACCCCTACCATGGGTCGAACGCCCCACAAGCTCTGACCAAGCTAAGACAATCTCCGCCAAGGGTCGGGTACCAGACCATCACCGGTCGTTGGCCACTTGCCCTACGGACACGATGGCTCAGAATGATCGTGCGGGGGCAGGTGGCTCCTTCCCAAGGTGGCAGGGAGGTTGCCGAAGTCAAGCACCAGTCTCATCGTCCAGTCATGCACAGTAGGAGGATGCGCTCCCTCCCGAGGCAACGCCAGAGCCAAGCGCTACGGCATCAACACCTGGCAAATGCGCAGAGGGTATGTGCGCCACTTCCCGGCGAAACAGAAAACCATGCCACTCGATGTATCTACCGACCCAGCATGGGGTGAGCAGACACTGGTCAGTCGCCAAGGCTGAAGACCAGAACTCCCAGGCGTAGGACACCCCATCCTTTCTTTTCCAAATTCCCATGTAACATGCCCCCTTTGTCTATATAAAGGAAGGCAGGACCCTCAGGAAAGGGAACGGTTTTTACGGGCAAACAGTTCTTACTCACACACACGGCCCGAACGCTCCCGCAGCTTCGAGTCCTTAGCACCTTCGAGCTTGTGAGCTCTCCCGCTCGTACGAGACGCTCGAGGCCAGTCCTCAGCCCTCGCTTGTAACAGCGTGCAGTCATCTGCACCCAAAGCAATACAGATCCACCATATGAACTGGAGTAGAGATATTCGGCCTGAACCAGTATACTTCTTGGGCTCCCTGAGTCAGGCCATTCAAGGAGAGGGAACGCGCGACCCCTTGACTAAAATTCATTAGCCGGTATTCAAAACACCGACAAGCAAGATGTGAACCGAAAACGAAATTTGGAACTTTGATGGTGGCCAAGCTAAAATAACTATTTTTATCGAGATGATCACAAATTTGACTGATTTTTATGTCTGTAGGACCAAATTTAACACTAATTTTTTTATAGTGAATTGTAATGCCTTTTCTAAAGAATACATGTAAATATTTCGCAAAAAAATACATATACAAATTTTGATCATATTGGTCAAAATTTTGCATGAGGTTAAATAGGACTGAAATTCTGGTAAATTCGGCCAAAATTTCTGTTCTACCAGATGCCAAAATACCAAATTTGAAATTTGATTTTTTTCAATTAGACCGGATTTTGACCGAAATTTCAAAATCTCATTGAAATTTTGGATTTTGGCCGTCCCTGGTATGTGATCCGAAAACGAAATCTATATACTTAGTTGGACTAGATTTTGGGTGAAAAAGTGAGGAGCGGTTAAACTTTACTCGATCCTCTAAGCACTGCATGCTATACGTACAAACGAAAGCTAGGTTGATTGCGGGGCAGTAAGTGGATCTTATCTAAGAGCAAATACAATAGTAAAGTCCACTACTAATTAAAAGTAAGTAAAAATCAATTTGTATAATAACTATCTCTAAAAGGTTATCCTTATAAGTTGTGCAATAACTATTTTTTCTTTTTTGTACATAAATAATCTACCTATACTCTCGTGCAAAACTGGCTACTAAATAAGAGTTGACTCTCTTCTCTCTCCTCTTTTCTCACTCTTACACATAAGACAAAGCTGACGTATACAGACTAATTGTAAACTAAGATGGTCTTATTGAACTTGCTCAAAGGGCATGTACAATAAGCCACTTCAGCTGGCTCTTATTTTGTACACATCACTTTTGGCTTATCTGGAAGAGTGAGAAAAGAGGAGAGAGAGAGAGAGAGAGAGGAGAAAGTTGGTTCTTATTTAGTAACCAGCTTTGCATGGAAATATAGGTAGATTATTTATGTACAAGAAAGAAGAGATAATTATTGCATAATATCTAAAGATAACTTTTAGAAGCAATTATTATACAATCTTTTAATTTATTATTAATCTATAGCGAACTTTACTATTATACTTAGTAAAAAAAAAGTACACCCGAGAAACTCACTTTCGTGAAACGGTGTTGCCATTTGGGTTTTCAGTTCTCCATGCCAAAGGATGGACGATCACGATCATCATGGACCACGTCTACACTTGTGGATCGCCTAGTCGGACCACCCTCCTCTAGGGACTAGATGATCAACAACTCATCTTATTGGGTGGAGTTAGGGTTTGTTTGGATGTATTTGCAGCACCTCATCAGCCTAATCCATGTGGAGATTAACCGTCCTTTTTTTACAAGAAAAAATGTTGAATTTGTATTGGCTGGCTGGCGCATCCAAAACAAAGCTTTGGGATTATTCTGTTATTTCATATAATTGGCCGAGAGGTCTATTCTAGATCCATCCAAACAAGCCTTATAGTTAGAGATTTGTTTGGGTGTGTTTGGTTGATGGGATGAGATTCAATGAGATGATGGTCCTATATCATTTGGTTCTATTGTTTTCGATGAATGAAATGGTTCATCATCTAAAGTGAATATTCTTTAAATTTGTATCACTTGGTCTAAAATGGGATGATTCCATTCGAGCAACCAAACACATGTATGACTTTTTTTTTAAACCATCTCATATATATACTACTTGGTACAGTCAACCAAACACACCCTTAGTTCGGGCCTTCGCGGCCACACATGCATGGTCCCAAAAATTGGTCCCCTGTGCTGCGTTGGAACCTTGGCTAGGCGCAGCTGCTCACCTTCTGGTGTTGTCTCGTGTATGTTTAGTGGGATAACGTGTTTTTATACTTGAGAGTTTCTGAGTCCCAAGTTTAAATTCTTAGCGTGTGTTTGTGTGAGTATGATGTAAGTTGTGTGTGTGGATTGTGTACATTGTTGCATCCATCCAAAAAAAAAAAAAAAAAAAAAAAGGTCCCCTGTGCTGTGCAGTACTGCAGTGTAAAAGTTACTGATCAGGGACATGCTGTTACTCTTGAAAGCTATCTAAGCAGCTGTAGATTTCCCACAGATTGATCGAATCATATAAAGACTTTTTCTGGTGCGACCTCGCAATCACGGTAACTAATCTCTACTATATAAAGTGAGAGTTTCTTCCCACGTCACATTAATTGCTCTGCTTAATTGCCCTAATTAATTGCCCTGCTTAATTGCCCTACGCAGAAAGCGAGCGTTCTTTAATTAGCCAGCTTTTGCAAGAAACGAAGCGTTAAAGATAGATGTTTGATCTTATGAAATAGTATTTTTTTATTTTTTAATCTTTATTTTTCGTTATCAATTTTGTTTTTCGTAGCAACGCACGGGCATATAACTAGTCTAACCTAAAACATCAGAATAAGAAAATGGGCCAGGCTTTAAATGCGGCCTTAGCCGCCGCCTCTCGTCAGCAAACCAAATTCAGTCGACGGCTGCACCAAAAGTTTGCCACGTACGGACAAAGATCGGCAGCCATGCATCAATCCGAAATAGGGCTGAAAAAAAAACCTTATCGGCGAGTGAAGCATCTAGGCTTTGATTTTGATAATTAATGACAAATTGGCTTAAAGCACTAATTATTTCTTTCTAGAGTTTGAGAACAGGTTAATTGCTTCCACGGCATCACGAAGATGAGCATAAAGAGGTACAAGAGTAGATACTTCGTTTTTTTACATTTTTACTGATCTCGAAGTTTTGGAGAAAAGATCGGATTTTTAGAATAGTTGCCGTACTATAAAGAGGGAAAGTGGATTAGTAGCCTAAAGTGTCAAATGATCTTTAAAATCAGCTCAAACATTCTTCAAATTGCATATTCAAAGTTTGTTGGAATTTTAATTTTTGAAATTATACCTTGTCAGTAAAATAGGCACTACCGTCGTTATATTTGCGGTAGTACCGCAATTGCGGTACTACCGACTTTTCTATTGCAGTAGATATTTTTCAGAGAGGTGTTTACCACTCTTTAAGCTACTCTCTTAGCCGGTACTACCGCAAGCGTAAATGCGGTACTACCGCTTTAACGGTAGTACCGATCCTCTGTGCGGTAGTTAAATTCCAGTATGCACCCATCTTTGAACCAAATAGTCTAACGGTACTACCGCCGTGTCAAATGCGGTACTACCGGGGTTACGACAGTACCGGACACAGCTGGCGATACCTTTTTTTAGTATGGGGTGTGTTTGAACTAAATTGCACCAAAGTCATAAAACAGCACTACCGTAGCACACTAAGCGGTACTACGGTGTTTGCGGTAGTACTGGGTTTCATATAGCGGTAGTTAATTTCCAGAATGTGTTGTTTTAAAACTGGTCTTCAAGCGTTTGAGCGGTACTATCGCGATTTGAACTCCGGTAGTACCGGACTTCATTTTAACGACCGTTTCACTGTGCATTTAATGTGCACAGTTGACCGTTACTGGCGTAGTTCAGTTGAACGGTAGTACCGGCATTGTGCCTGCGGTACTACCGCAAGTCCTGATTTTTTCAGGATTTTGGTTGCAATAGCTAGTTTAGTTGGTGGAGGCTGTAAATACCTCCCCAACTGCTCTTCTAAAGCTCTCTTGGACACTCATTGATTATACTTGAGCACTAGCAACCTCTCCTCTCACATTTGCATTCAATTCATCATTTGAGAGTTTTTAAAAGCATTGAAATTGCATTGAGTGTGTTTGAGCCAATTGAAAACCGTTTTCACACTCAAGTGAGGATCCACCTTCTATTCTCTTGGAGGTTGCCGCTTCCTAGACGGCTGGGTGGCGGGAATTAGTGATCTTCTCAACGGAGATTGTGAGAAGACCCAATTTGGTGTAAAGGCAAGGAGCTCGCCTACTCGGAGTGGGGAAGAGCTATCCCGATTATACGAGGAAGGCTCAATTACGCAAAGGAGCCAGCTTGAAGTGAGTCAAGCTACCTCAACATGGATTAGGGGAGATCAGCAAGTCTTCGATCAGCACGGGATAAATCTTCATGTCTCCATTGTGGTTTGCTCTTCTATATTACTAATTATGCAATTCAACTTGTTTAGCGCTTGTGTAATATTTGATCACTTAGTACGAATTCCTTAATTAGATTTAGTCCGTCGCCGCACTTTAGTCGAGCCTAGAAGATTTAGGTGTTAGTTGTTAAAATTACCTATTAGAAGTGAAATTGATAAAATTGTTGTTTTTAGAGCCAAAAATTTTATAACCTCCTATTCACCCCCCTCTAGTCGGTTATCCTTGATCCTACAGCGAGGCTCGTTGATTCGATTTAAAATTATTCTAATTACACTCGTTTATTAGTTAAATATTGAATGAGTTAATTTCAAATAAAATTGGATTTTGCTCTGACTCGGCTCGTTAGCTCGATTTTAAAAATACTTTCAAAATATAAATAAAATGATATTAAATCAAACTGTGTAAAGTTTAGAAAAAAAACTCGATAAAATGATTTTCACCTGTAATATAAAAACATTTTTCCTTAGAGAAAAACAAAAAAAAACTAATGCTGCTCGCTGGATCCCACTGGTGTTGTTTGTGTTGTAAAACATAGTCGTTCACCGCATCAATCAACAGCACGCTAACGAGATTATGTAAATTCAAGCTCCATTGGTTTTGGTGATTGATTTTACATTAATACTTAATCTTTATGTAATGACAAATCTAATCTTTATGAGACTAACATATTTATTAAGTTTATTGTTAGTAGTCTCATATTTAGATGAAAAATGAAAACCAAGGTATGCACTTGTATTAATATTTATTATCTTAATGCATACTTAGGATTCAAGTTAAAGTATGAATTCCTCCATTACATTAACTTTAAAATATGCATTATGTTTCCCAATCCATATATTTACATGGATACACATATCAAGGGGAATTTCATGGTTTAGCTTGATGTTTCATAGTATTGACATACAAAGGATCAATACTTTGAGACATATCCTTAAGTATATATTCAAATTGTCTAGTTTTAATATACTCATGGTATCTTAGGATAAACTCTAATGCAATCAAATTGAATGTGTGCATATTGATTCAAAGTCAATTATACGTATGCTCATATCTTTGTGGAGTTTTTTCTATGGTTGATAGATTATTGTATTGATTATTTTCATATATTCCACATATAATGGATCAATGCATATCATCAACATGAGTATGTGAAAACTTGTGTAGTTAGTATATACTCATATCAATTTAAACAAAAATTTAAATTGAGGTTGCTTGCCTCTTAATCATCAAAAAATATTTCATCATGTGTTGATGGTGTTCTTGTGATCGATTAAGGATAATCGATAATTCTTGAGTATAACAAAGTATTATTTGCATCGGTGTACTCAAGACACATCTAAATTCATTTAATTTGATTTGGGTAGTGCTCAGTCGATCTTGGAGACATCCATTATGTGTTAATGGAGTGCATAGATGATTGAGGCAGCCATGTGTTTTGGACTAACAATTTCTATGAGTTTTGAAAGTAGGATTTAGTCCAAATTGTTGAGATAAAGAAATGGAACAAGGACGCATCATGTGTTGATTGGCGTTAAGAGGAGATCCCGAAGAGATGAAGAGGTTCATCAAAAGTTGATGAAAAAGAAGGAGTCGGGTGACAATCTCGGGGAGAAGCAAAGAGATCAAAGATCTTAAAATCCCTAAAGGAGATCGCTCGCATGCGATAAGGTATAACTAGATAGGTTAAGGATATTTTCTAGCTCTGTGTTTAGATTTTAGCGCCGTACTATTAAGAGGGGTTGAGTACTTTGCTTGAACTTCATCATGTGTTGATGAACTCAATCCGCGTTCACTCGAGCTTAATCTTCTTACTTGGTTATTGCATAATGCTTTGATTTGCATGTGTTATAAATAGGAGAAGGATATGTATTGATTTTTCACATGGAGTTTTGATTTGCATGTGTTGCAAATGGGATAAGCTCATGCGTTGGTTTTTGCATGAAGTTCATATTTTGCATGTGTTGCAAATGTTTAAGTTTATGCTTTGTTCTTCAAATTAAAATCTCTTATTTGAATTAGTATTGCTTAGAGTTAAGTTTTGCATGTATTACAAAATGAGGGAGCTCAAGCAATTTTGTGTTTAAGTGGTATGCATAGAGCTAGAGATTTGCATGTGCTGTAAATAAAGAGCTCATGCATTTAAGTTGATTCGTTGCTTGCATGGAGTTAGATTTTGCATGTGTTGTAAAACGAAGATGCTCAAGCAATTTGAGTTTTATTGTAGTTGCATGGTTAGAAAATTGTATGTGTTGCAATTAGAGAGCTCATGCACTTGAGTATGATTTGGAGTTTTCTTGGAGCTAAGCTTTTGTATGTGTTGCAATTAAACTTGAGCATGATTTGGAGTTTACTTGGAGCTAAGCTTTTGCATGTGTTGCAAAAAGAGAATGCTCAAGCATAAAATGGTTGAATTGTTATTTGCAAATTTGTTGTGCAAATAAACGAGAGGTCTATGAGTCCGGGATCCTAGAGCATGTGAATAGAGCTTGCAATGGGGGTTTGCAAGTTGACTTGATCTCGTACTGATCATCACATGGCTAAGAGGATTAATCTCATAGACTCGTGGGTTATTTGCTTAATACATTTTTGCAAATATATCTTGAGTTGTTTGCGAAATGTGTTTTCGCAAATTTGTTGGAGTTTGAATGAAATTCTTTTGGAGCATGTGATTTGAGTTTGCAGATGTGCTTTGCAAAGTGGTGTGATCATATATTGATCATCACATGACTCAAAGAATAATTCTTTGAATGTTTGGAGAGATGATTTTGTTGAAAATCTAGTTTTTCTCCTGAGGTCGGCACTACCGACGTGCTAGGAGCGGTAGTACCGCTAAGGCCAGCAGTACTGCTTATGGGAGTGGTACTGCCGCTAGGCCGGTATTACCGGCCTTAAGACGCAGGTAGTTATTTTTCAGAAATGGGTGTTTTTTTGGAATTGAGCAGAGGCCGGCAGCACCGCACTTGTAGGTCGGTACTACCGCATGAGCGGTACTACCGCGCTCAGAAGGGCGGTAGTACCGGGTTTTTTGCGCAACAGCTAGTTTTCTAGCCATTAGCATGGAGGCCGGTACTACCGGTCCTAGATGGGCAGTAGTGCCGAACTTTGCTGATTTCGCCCATTTTGTCCTCTAATGGCTAGTTTTGTAGTGGGGGTTATAAAAGGATCCCTTGGGGGCATTCACCATGGTTGGCTAGTTCATTTGGTGTGTAAGGGAGTTGTGTACATGTGTTGCTCGCTCCCTATTGCTTCTTGAGCTAAAGAGTAAGACTAATTACATGTGTTGCAATTAGGAAGTGGATTGAGACCTCATTGTGCATGTGTTACACTTAGGAGGTCACTGGAAGTGCATGTGTTGCGCTAGGTGAAGTTCAAGTGGAGGCTTGACTTATTACTCTTGGTGGTTGCTGCCACCTAGATGGCGTAGAGTGCCGTACGCAGGAGCTTTCAACAGAGTTGTGAGAAGCTCCGGCAAAGTTTTTGAAGGTTGGAGTTTAGCCCATAAGGAGGGGTGAAAAACTTTCGCTAGTGGATTCGAGGTGGGTGCTCAGGTGCGAAATCGGTCCAAAGAGTTGGGCTTGCCTCAACGTGGATTAGGGGGGACCGGCAAGTATCTGAGACCACAAGAAAACATCGGTGTCTCTCTCTTTGTGTATGCTTGCAATTCTATATTTATCTTGTTGTAATTTACATTCCTAGAATTAAATTACTTGTTTGATTAGAATTGTAATATCTTGCTTAGAGACATAATTTGGTTAGTTTACTAGTGAGCCTAGTTAATTTAGGCCTTAATTATCAAAACCTTATATATTCACTTCCGCATATTATTTAGGTTTTGACATAGGGTTGATTAGAACTATCGGGGGGTCGGGTAATTCCCATAAATTACCTCGGGTGCCACCAACGACCAAGCTCGCTCCCGCCCGAGCCACCAGGAGGTCGTTACCCTGGACGGGTTAGTTAGAACCTGGAAGGCTACGTATTTCGGCCTGTTCCGAGCTCGGGCTCGGGAGGGACCCGGGATGCCACGTATTCCAGTCGATTCCGGGCTCGAGTTCGGGTAAGATGTACGAGCTCGGTGCCGGCTATCGGCCGACCTAACGTGATCTCGAGGTCGGCGGGAGTGGGAGTAACCGCCCGAGCGTAACTTCCGCTAGCCCGTTACGTTCCCCGCGGGAGCGTGGCGAAGTTGTAGGATCCACCGGTTGTCACGTTTGGATGAGGTCCAAACGTGGGATAGTGGGGCCGATGGAGTTCGATCCTTTGTAAGCTATATAAGCGTCCCCATCATGAGGGGATAGGACATGATCGTAAGACAAGAGACATACACTCGAGATCGTTGCAAGAGTATACAAGAGCCGAGTAGGGCTATTATCTCTTTCCTGAGAGGCCCAAACCAGGGTAAACTGCTGTGTCCACGCTCGTTGAAATCTGGTGAGCCGTTCCTTGAGTAATCCCTCACGCAAGAAGGGGTCACGGTTGGTCCCTCCACCAACAAGTAAGCTCGGCGGGGGCCTGTTCCCCAATCGTCGACAGCTGGCGCCGTCCGTGGGGACCGACTTTCCCTTTCGTGAGGAATCCCGAAGAATGTCAGAATCCCAGAACCACCGGGGCCTACGCCCCGAGATCGAGGAAGAGGACAAGCGATTCTTCGACAATGGGGCGGCGACGTCGCGGCATTAAGAATCATGACGGTTCGGAGCTTTTCCCTGGAAGCCGCCTGCACGGAGCGATTCTTTCGCTCCTCAGCCGACGCCTCTGACGACGAGTATGATGGGCTCTACGATGGTCCGACATCCCCGACCTTTCGAGCTCGACCAGGGGACCGCTTCACGGGGAGACACCGTGATGTCCCTCGCGATCCGTCAATCCCAGTAACGTCTTCGTTGCGGAGGAGGATGGAGATGTCGGAGCAAATCCGGTGACGGCGTCTTCACCGCTACGAGGCGGCCAAGGAGCACTGCGCAGCATCCCTGAATCGGACGCCGCCGCCTTACGCAAGTCCGAGGTGGCCTGACCGATAAGACCAGGGCCGAGTTCGTGAGAATTTCCGCAGCGTCACGGACTCGAGTTCGCGGACGATTTAACGAGCTCGTCACCCCGCGTTCGAAAGCGAACGCCTTCAAGCCCTGGCCACGGTGGTACGCAACCTCAGAGAGTTTCCTGAGCAGGTCGACCTAGAAGCCATGGGCGCGGCCGTGGCCGACGACCTCGAGGAAATCGCCACAGACCTAAAGGCGGCGGAAGCCTCCCGGGAAAGGGACGCCCAGAGCAATTCCTGGGAACGCCGCCGCTGGGCGTCCGAGCGCCGCCACCCCGACGACTCACGCAGCCGCACCTGAGTGGATCGGCCTTGGCGCGGCAAGGCTCGGGAGGGCACCGGAGCAATTCCGAGGCTCCTCGGGACCGGCGGAATCTGAGCCACAGGCGAGCAAGGCCGAACATTCCTCATCGGGCCACTCTCCATCCTACAGCGTGAGGAGATATTCTCTCGCTGGGCCCACTAACCTCGGGCTCGGTGGTGGGGATCGCCCGGCCGGCGCTCGTGGTGACCGTCCGACGATCCGTTTTTGGTGCGGGGCGTTCGCGGCGTCGCTCTGACGTGTGACCTGGCCGACAAGGTTCAAGCGGGTCACATCGAGAGATTCGATGGGACTCGAGAACCGACGAAGTTTCTCTCGATCTACACCACGGCCATTTTAGCTGCCGGGGGTGATGAAAGGGTTATGGCTAACTTTACGCCTGATCCTGGGCGGGCGGCTCGGGCGTGGCTATTCAACCAGAAGGAAAACTTCGATCCGGTCCTGGGCCCACCGAGCAAAGACTCTCCGAGCTAACTTCCAGAGCCGCTACGCCCGCCGGGAAAGAGCGCGACCTTGAGCGTTGATACGACGGAGGGCGAGACCTGCGCCAGCTTCGTCAGCGCTTCATGCAAGTGCGCAATTCCATCCCAAGCATCTCGGATGAGGCGGTCGTCGGGCTTTCAAGTTCGGGGTCCGAGACGACGCTTTACTCAGACCTCGAAATTCACCGGACATCACAGCCAACGAGCCGTTCCGCATGGTGACCGTTATGCCAACGCGGACGAGGCCGTCAATGGAAAAAGGCTCGGGCGAGGAAAGCTGCCCCTCGGCCGGGCTCGAAGGGCGTCAAGCGAAAGAGCGTAAGCTCGATCGAGAAAAAATCAAAAAGAAGAAAAATCCTCTGTCTCCGACATGGTGGCAGCTATCGAAAGACAACGACCGACCTCGCAGACGTATCGGGGGGAGCCCCGCAAGGAAAGGGTCGACCGGATCAGCGGAACAACGAGCAGAACCGGGACGACCAAGAACGCGGCGACCCACGCGACGGGCTAGTGCCTATTTACGCCCGCTCCACCAGCGCATGGGCATGACCTTCGGAGTGCGAGCGTGGGCCTCCCGCTGGAGCAGTTCTACAATGGTAAGGGTCCCATGCCCACGCTCCTGAGATGGAAGGAGACGTCAAGGGCAAGAAGCCCGCCGAGGAGCAAGATACCGACATGGAATACCAAGAGCCGAGAAACCACATCGCCGTGATATTCGGGGGCTCCGCCGCCTATGGGTCGCGTCGGGAGTTAAAGGAGGCCGCGCGAGGTACTCCGTGTCACTCGAGGAAGCCTCCTGTTCAGCGACTCAAGTGGTCCGAGCCGCCGATCACCTTCTCCAAGGACGATCGCCTCTGGGGATGACGAAACCCCAAAGGCTTCCGATGGTCGTTAGCCCAACGATCCGCAACACCGCATGATGGGTCGGGTCCTTGTGGATTGTGGGAGCTCCTAGACCTGATATTCGCCAAGGTCTTGGGCGAGATGCATCCCTCGCTCCAAGATCAAAAGCATGGTGGTCCCGTTCTACGGGAGAGTACCCGGAACGTCGGTCAGGCCTCTCGGCCAGATCGTCCTGCCAGGAACGTTCGGCAATCCGAGCAACTTCCGAACGGAGCTAATCACGTTCGAAGTGGTCGATTTCGAAGTCGGCCATAACGCCATCCTGGGCCGACCAGCGCTCGCCAAATTCATGGCCGCCACTCATCACGGGTACCAATGCTTGAAGGTCCCCGGCCCCGGCGGCGTGATCACGGTCAAGGGAAGCCCGAAAGCAGCTCTAAACTGCGACGAGAGGGCGTTAGACATGATCGGTCAATCGCCCAACGCTGGCCCGAGCAAGAGCCGAGGAGTTCCGGCCCAAGGCTAGCCTCCAAGCCGAGGAGAAACCAAGGCCATCCCGTTGTGCGACGCAGAGCCAGACAAGGTCGTACACGTGGGGGCTTCCCTAGATCCTAAATAGGAACTCGAGCTCGTGACCTTCCTCCGGAGAAGCGCGGACACGTTCGCCTGGGAACCGTCCGACATGCCCGGAGTCCCAAGGGAGGTCGTCGAGCACAAAGCTAGCGATTCGGCTCGACAAAAGCTTTGCGGCGAAGCTCAGGCGCTTCTCCCCGGAGAAGCAAGCCATCATCAGAGAGGAACTGGACAAGCTCCTCAAAGCCGGTTTCATTCGGGAGGTCGACCATTCCGATTGGTTGGCCAACCCAGTTATCGTGATGAAGAAAGGGGGCAAGTGGCGCATGTGTGTCGATCACACGGGGCTGAATGCCGCATGCCCGAAAGACAATTTCCCGCTACCTCGGATAGACCAGTTGGTCGACGCAACGGTCGGCTCCGAGGCGATGAGCTTTCTGGACGCCTACTCAGGCTATCACCAGATCGGCATATCGCCCGACGACGAGGAGAAAACTTCCTTCATCACGCCGTTTGGCACATTCTGCTACACGACCATGTCCTTCGGTCTAAGGAACGCTGGAGCGACCTTCCAGCGCCTCATGCAGAAAACCTTCTCGAACCAAATAGGTCGGAACCTGGAAGTGTATGTAGACGACATAGTCGTCAAGAGCAAGATGGCCTCGGACCATGTATCCGATCTAGAGGAGACTTTTCATAACCTCAATGAGCATCGAATAAAGTTAAACCCTGAAAAATGTGTGTTCGGGGTCAAAGCTAGCAAGGTGCTCGGATACATGATCGGCCCACAAGGAATCGGGGCCAACCTGCAGAAGATAGAAGCCATCGAGAACATGCGACCACCGACTTGCACTCGGGAGGTCCATCCTGACCGGAGAATGGCGGCCTTAAGTCGTTTCATCTCGCGGCTCGAGGAACGTGGCCTACCTTTCTTCAAGGCGCTCCTAAGCACGACGGTTTCACTTGGACAGATGAAGGCATCAGCTCTTTCAAAGAGCTTAAACTATATTTGTCGAGACCCCGGTCTTGACCACGCAAAGAGAATGATAAGTCCTCTTGCTTAACCTTGCCGCCACACCCCATGCGGAACGCGCCGTCATCACAGTAGAACGGGACGGGGTACAGCGCCCGATCTACTACATCAGCGAGGTGCTGCACGGACCAAAGGAGCGTTACCCCGAGGTCCAGAAGCTCCTTTATACGCTCCTCGTGGCCTCGAAGAAATTAAGACACTACTTCCAGGCACACAAAATCCAAGTCCCGACCAACTTCCCGCTGAGAGAAATTCTCGGGAATCAGGACGCAAGCGGGCGGATCGCGAAATGGGCCATGGAGCTCGCCGAATTCGAGATCGAATTCTCGGCCAGAACCGCGATCAAATCTCAGGTCCTAGCGGACTTCCTAGCCGAATGGACAAACCCCGCCCCGTCCGAACCCGAACCCAACCAGGCCGAGCACGGTCGCTGGGTCATGCACTTCGACGGATCCCGAGCTTACGATTGCTCGGGGGCTGGAGTGGTCCTCGAATCCCCTCAGGGGGAGCGGATCCAGTACGCCCTCCAACTGCATTTCGGCGCAACAAACAACGCAGCAGAATACGAAGGTGCGCTGGCCAAGCCGGGCATGCAAAGCGCTCGAGTCCAACGACTAATCGCGAAGGGCGACTTGCGGTGGTCGTCAACCAGGTTAACAAGGAGTATCGCGTTCGATGACTCAATGGTGCTTTACCTGGCTGAAGTAAGGAAGATGGAAAAGTACTTTAAACTTCAAGTACTATACATCCCCAGGAAGGACACTGCCCTGGCCGACCATCTATCGAAGGTCGGTTCCGCCGATTTCGCTCGGCGGGTGCTCATCGAGCACCTCTATAAGCCCTCCATACCCCGGGAGGCAACCGAGACGGTGGTACCGTCTCCTTCCTCGGCGAGGATCACCGAGGTGGATGACGCCATTCATCCAATACCTCGTGCACGGACCTTTGCCGAGGAGGAAGCCGAGAAATCCCGGCTAGTGAGACGCTCCTCGACCTATAAAATGGTCGAGGGCCTCTTATACCGCAAAGGCGCGCTTGGCGTCCTCTCCAAGTGCATCACCCAAGAGGAAGGCAAATATCTCCTCAAGGATATCCATGACGGGATGTGTGGAGCTCACTCGTCCTTTAGGACCTTGGTGAGCAAAGCCTTTCGATTGGGTTACTATTGGCCGACGGCCCTGGCCGACGCACGCTCAATAGTGACCTCCTGCCGATCTTGCCAGTTCCATGCTCGGAAGGTCCATCACCAAGATACGCGCTGAGACCATGCCGCTAACCTGGCCGTTCTCGGTTTGGGGCATCGACATACTCGGTCCATTTCCCAGGGGAAGGAGGGGTTGTAAATACCTGTTCGTCGCAATCGATACCTTCACTAAATGGATCGAGGCCGAGCCTATATCAACCATCTCGGCACAGGCGGCTAAAAGGCTTATTGCGAGGAGGTCAGGACCAAGATATGCTTCGCATCCGTGGCCCACCCACAGAGCAATGGGGCAGCCGAGCGCGCGAACGGGCAGATCGTCCAAGGAATCAAGAAGAGAGTCTTCAAGAGCCTCGATCGGCATGGTCAGGCCTGGGTGGACGAGCTACCCCCCGCCTGGTCGTCACCGCACCACGACGAAGCCGAGCTACGGGGAGACCCCCTTTCGGGTTCAGATATGGCGCGGAAGCCGTCCTACCCGCCGAGGTTGTCCTAGGATCCCCAAGGGTGAACCTGGCCGATAGCATCGACGCAGAAAGCGGCGCCTTCGACCTCGACCTCGCGAAGGCGACTCGTGAACGGGTTCTCATTGCGATCCGCGGTTTACCTGCAAGCTCTTCGCAGCACGCCGCTAAATCGCAGACGACCAAGGACCTTGCACGCCGGGCGATCTCGTTCTGCGACGGGTCCAAGACCTGTCAAAAGCCAACAAGCTAACGCCAAGATGGGAAGGTCCTTACACGGTCGTCTCAACAAAGACGCCCGGGCTGTCCGCCTCGCAATGGAAGATGGTCGAGAACTAGCTAGTACTTGGAACATCGACCAGCTGCGTAAGTTCCATGTCTAACCACACCCGCTTTTACCTTTTAATAAACTTTGTCACCTTACCCTCCCATTCTTTCTCTCTCTCTTTCCCTTTACCTCCGCAAAATTCTACGATTAAGCTCGACCGGACAAAGTGTCGAGGCAGGTCGGTCGTTGGGGCAAAACACCGTCACGACAAGAGCTCGACCTCGAGGGCTTCCTTCCTCGTAAGACGACCATCTTTTTCGCGGTAGACCTCCGCCGCAAGTAAAGATTCGCACAGACACCCTTCCGAGCGGTTCGAGGCTCAGTCGGCCGGTGGGCGGCGTCAACGCACCGTACCTTAAGGGCCACCACGGTCTCGCAGAACTCTACTCCGCCAACGAGGTCGTGCTCGCAGATCTACGCCCACGACCTCCGTTGGCGGCGCCATAGGGGTACCATGTGGCCACGACCTCGTGCAACTTTCGCGAGGTAGTCACTCCTCGCACGATTGATTGCTAAGTCGCGTAAGGCCGAACTCCGTGAGTAAGGAACCACGGCACGAAACAAATCTTTGTCATCTCGGAGAAAAACATAAGACTTCCATTATAAATAACGCTCTTTCTATGTTCAAATAGTAGGTTTCTCCTTAAGTTTTTTACAGGTAAAGACAGGAAGAAGAAAATTACAGGAGGCCGCACGCTTCGTCTGCAGAGCGGCAGGCTCGTCCCCGCACCGAGTCAAGCTCGGACTCAAGGTCGAGCACCGCCGGCGAAGCTTCACGACCTTCGCTTGTCGCTGTCGGCCGCTGGACTCCTCCCGTTCGGGTCGATTGTCCTTTCGGCGCTTCGAGCGTCGCGTAAGGTCGCCACCGTGGCTTCCAGGCCCGACCTTGCTTGCTCGCTCGGCCGAGGCGCCTGGAGCTCATGCACGGACTCCACCACCTTCCGCCGGATCTCGGCCTCGAAGATGTCGGCTCGGCAACCCGGCGCTCGAGCTCGCGATCTTGGCGTCTGCTCGGCTTGGTGCTTAGCGACAACTTCGGCGGCGGTCGCGGCATGGAAGTCCTTCATGGTGGACTCCGGCACTGCTTGGCAGGCGTTTTCAGTCGTGGATCGAAGTTTTTGGTAAAAGCACATAAGAGTCGAGTACTTACCCAACAAAGCCGAGCCTCCACCCGATGGAACAACTCGGACGGTCCTCCGCCTCGCTCTGGGCGTGCAAGGGATCCCCGCCTTGGTCCCTTCTCCTTGATCGGGCACGGAGGCTTGAGCCCGAAGCCTCGCCCCCTCGGCGAAGGACCTTTGCCCTGGGGACAACCTCCGCCTCCGGAGAGGGACGGCCTCAAGAGCAAGGATCACCTCCCGCTCTTCTTCCTCCCGGCAGAAGTTGTGCCCGGGCTCCACCTCCTCGACATCCAGGCCCTGGGCTGCGGCGGCATCTCCGACGCGGGTCGATCAGGGCACCGGTCGGCGGTGGGAGGTCGGTCTCGATTGAGTGGCCTCGGTGCGGCAGATCCCCTTCGTCTGGAAGCTCCCGGCCGCTGCGATGGCCGGGCTCATCTCCGACCGGCCAGGCTAGCCGTCTCTTCCTCGCCGGACGGGCTCCCGACGGATTAGGGTCCCCGACGGGCGGCTGGGACCCCGGCATGACGTCGTGAGCCGGGAGAGACCTCGGCGATCTCTGAAGGGTCGCGGTGATGATGTCGCCGGGCGCCGGCAGAGTCCTCGCAGGAGTTTCAGCGCCTGCTCACCACCATCGACTCCGAGCCGTCATCCTCCACAACTATGATGTGGGGATGCCCTCCGTCATGACTCGGGCATCGGCCGCGATCTTCCTCCGTGCCTCCTCTTCGAGACACGACCTCCGGTCCCGGGGCTCGCGGCAGCCAGACTCCCCCACCTCGGCGTCGTCGCCACCGGCACAGTGGGGATTGGGCCTCCGCAGCCTCGGCCCACTTCGGCCTCGTCGCCCATGACAAACCTCGGCGGCCGGGCAAGCTCCTCTCTAGCACGAGGTCAAGAACATCGTCACCATTGCTTCAAATCCCATAACTCAAGACTACCGCCACCCCACTATAGACGATGTGGGGTTAGTGTGGTGCCTGAGGGGAAAGAGATGACGAGAGGGAATAGGAGACCGACCTCGCTCGGCGTCGCTTGCCGAGCTCGGGCGCGGACAAGGAGGGCGGCCATGTCCTCGCACGCCTTGTCGGCCCTGGCGACGAGGGGTCGGCCTCCCCAAGCCGGCCTCGGAGATGGTCGGCCCGGGCGCGGTTGGCGCGGCAGCCGACCTGCGGGACCTCGGGACCAAGGGGCGGGGTCGGCTCGTCCTTCTCCTCCTCGCGGTCCCCGGGAGCCGGCTCGAAGCTCACCGCGAGCTCCGCCTGAAGGGCTGCGATCGCCCTCGATTCAACCTTTCATACGGACCGACCAGCGGCGGCCTCCTTCTTCGCTTCGCGGCAGCCGGGCGCAAACGAGCCATCGGCTCGGGGTTGTCCCTGGTGTACTCATCCATCCACAATTTTAGTTCACTCACCTCCTGCCCGGTCTGCATACTCCAAGTCTTTGGCGAGGTGAGCGATCGTCGGCCGGACGCTGCGTGTGCGCCTAGGCGGGACGGCGTGGCCGACGGAGATCGAGCGGCGCTATGCGACCGCTTTGTCCCTTGGTCTTCGACCCCGTCCGCCAATCGCGATCCCGGTGAGTCACGGCGACCGAGGGCAACCTTCTCCTGTTAAAAGAAAAAAAAAAAAACTCGAATGAGGTCGGAAGGCCCGGAAAAACTCGTCCGACAAAAGCTCGAAAGAAGTCCGAATCGTAGACTTACCGCCTCGGTCAGTTAAGGGCGTTGTTCGGGATCTGGCGGCCCTCAATGATTTCCTTGCCCTTAGGGGTGCCGAACGTCCGGACACCTCGCGTCCACCAGTCCTCTGGCGGAGCTGCGTACCGGCCAAAGAAGAGGTCGTGAAGCGGGCATCCTCTGCTCTGAAAGAAGATCGGGGTGATGACATACCGAACGCGACTCGCGGGTGATGTCCTGCCACCCCTCGACCTTGAAGAAGGGATGCTCCCTCCTCCTAAGGGGTGATACCGGTTCCTCGGCGTAGTCCCGGTAACGTCCCACGGCCAGCCCCAAGCACGTGAGCTCGTTGATTAGCATGAGGACCTTCTCCTCCTCGGGCTCCACGCGGTCGGGTGTCTCGGCAGCGCGACCTCGGCACCGAGTAGGAAAGCGAGCCGCCTCTGCTTTCCTCGTAGAACCAAGAGTCGGCCCACCCGACACCGAGTCCTTGAGCGTGAAGCTCGGATACTCGTATGGGCGGGTGGGTCGGCGGAAGTAGAGGCACGGCCAGACTGCGGCGTCTTGCGCGAGAGGGTGTAGAAGTGGAAAAGAGGTGGGAGTGGGCTCGACGCCCACGAACCCTTCACATAGATGGGAGAAGATGGCCATGATGAGGATAGAGTTGGGGTGGAGGTGAACGATCTCGCACTCGCGGAAGGCGTCTGGCCTCGACGAACTCGCTTTCGGGCGTCCGGAGCCCGTTCATGGCGTAGAGCTCGGTGGAGACGATCTCCCCCTCCTCCGGCTGCGGGCTCTCCTCGGCGCCAGGGGCTCTCCATGTGCCGGCGTCGAGGTACTTCGCCCGCTCAAGGATCTCCAGCTTGCGCCCGTCGAGCTTGCTGACGCCGAACTTTGCCATGAGGATGAGGAAGGCGATCAAAGAGGAGGATGAGCGCCAAGCGAGAAGAGTATGAGGCGCGGCAATCGCAAAATGGCCAAGTGAGTCTAAAGGATTCTCTTCGAGTATTTCAAAAACTCCTCCAGGAACGGGAAAGTAAAGGGACTTCCCGCCGTTATGATCGAGGAAACCCTAGAGGCACAGAGGGCAGTTGAGGCATTCGCCATCCGGGAAATGACACGTGGGCACGCAGATCGAAACCGCCTGCCCGGAGAAGGCGGTTCGAACTTCCCGAATGAGGCTTCCGGGAGAAGGAACCGTTGAGAGGGGCCCACTTCTGTTCGCTCAAAACGCGACGAGCTGGAACAACAAGCTCGTTCCCGGAGAAGGTTAATAGCTCGTTGGTCGCGGCAGTTGTTCGCCGCGCAGAACCGATATGCTCAGAGAACGGTAGGCCCAAGGAAGGCCTTCCTTAGACCTTTTTCCCACTTGAACCTCGGGGCTAGGCGCCGGGGTCGGGTAATTCCCATAAATTACCTCGGTGCCACCAACGACCAAGCTCGCTCCCGCCCGAGCCACCAGGTCGTTACCTCGGACGGGTTAGTTAGAACCTGGAAGGCTACGTATTTCGGCTGTTCGAGCTCGGGCTCGGGAGGGACCGGATGCCACGTATTCGATCGATTAGGGCTCGAGTTCGGGTAAGATGTCTGAGCTCGGTGCGGCTATCGGCCGACCTAACGTGATCTCGAGGTCGGCGGGAGTGGGAGTAACCGCCGAGCGTAACTTTCGCTAGCCGTACGTTCCGCGGGGCGTGGCGGTTGTAGGATCCATCGGTTGTCACGTTTGGATGAGGTCCAAGCGTGGGATAGTGGGGCCGATGGAGTTCGATCCTTTGTAAGCTATAAAAGCGTCCCCATCATGAGGGGGATAGGACACAGACTGTAAGACAAGAGACATACACTCAGATACGTTGCAAGAGTATACAAGAGCTGGAGTAGGGCTATTATCTCTTTCCTGAGAGGCCCGAACCAGGGTAAACTGCTGTGTCCACGCTCATTGAAATCTGGTGAGCCGTTCCTTGAGTAATCCCTCACGCAAGAAGGGGTCACAGTTGGTCCCTCCACCAACAAGTAAGCTCGGCGGGGGCCTGTTCCCCAATCGTCGACAAGAACGTTTTGTGTTAGTGGGTAGAATATCTTATAAACGCCTATTCACCCCCCTTCTAGTCGTATCCTCGACCCAACAGATTATACAAACAAGAACAAAGAGCACACAAACTATAAGGGGCAAATTACTCTCTCTTTATTAGATTCATTTTTTTTGTACAAGGCAATGCCTAACATATAGTAGATAACCCCTAAAGATAAATTCGGATTCGCCCACCAATGGATAGAATCCTTCCATACTGGAACATGGATTTTATCTATATCATAACACTCCCCCTTGGGCGAATACCGTGTAATGCACATGTCTCATTAAAAACTCCTCCCAAAACCCATTGGGAAAAAGGGGATGAAGAAAAGAGTACATTGCACTCGCATCCGTGTTGCACTAGTTGCCTCACTAAAAACCTTCATGTGAGAAGCTTCAGAAAAACTCACTAAGGGAAAAGAGTACAACTCATAATCTTTAGGATATAAAATATGATCTTCAGGATCATGTAAAAGGGGTTATGGTTAAGGGATTTACTCCCCTTGAACTATGCAAATCTCTAAGTCGTCTTATTCCAATGCCATTAACGCACCTTTGGAAAGTAGACTTTGGTAAAGATTTTGTGAATAAATCTACTAGATTTTCACATGACTTAGTTTATATTATTTAAACCTCACCATTCTTCTGGAGTTCATAAGGACAAAAAAATGTAGGGGCAATATGCTTCGTGATATTGCTATTTACGTAACCCATTTGTATTTGTGTAACACAAACAGCATTATCTTCATATATAATGGTGAGGGTATCGACGGTGTTAAGATCACATAACTTCTGGATAAGGTTAATTACACATCTCAGCCAAACACACTCATGTGAGGCTTCATATAAAGATATAATCTCTGAGTGATTGGTAGAAGTAGCTACCAATGTCTGCTTAAAAGATTGCTAAGAAATGGCTGAACAACCTCAGAATAACACAAAATCAGTCTTAGATTTGGCACTATAGGGATCAAATCAGACAGATCGCCAACATCCATATATCCCACCATGGTTAGGTCTTGGTTCTTCTGGAAAAACAATCCAAGATCTTGAGTACCTTGGAGGTATATGAGTAAAGTGTTGACACTAGCCCAATATCTTATGGGCAGGACTATACTGTTTCATGCTAGCAAATTTACTGCGAATGCAATATCAGGCCTTGTGCAATTCTCAAGATACATAAGTATCGGACTTCAGGTCCTAAGACTTTCTTATTTTCCATTCTTGGTCTGAAAAGGGTCTTTATCCACATTGAGGGATCTCACAACCATAGGGTGTTTAAAAGATGAGATTTATCCATATTAAATCTTTCCAATACCTTCTTAGTATATATAGACTGGTGTATAAAAATTTCTTCTAGAAATTGCTCTAGCTGCTGGCCTGAGCAATATTTGGTTTGATCCAAATCTTTCTTCTCAAAATTCCATCGTAAGATAAGCACTTGCTTCTTTTATTTCCTATGTGATTCTGATGAAATTCAGATCATCGGCATATATTGAAATAACATAGAATCCATTCTGAGATTTTGTTTATGAATATACAGGGACAATATCCATTCTTCAGAAGGAACTCATTAAGTAGGTTGTACCACATTCTCTCCCAATTGTTTTAATCCGTGTAGCAATGTCTTCAGTTTGACGCTATACATGTTGCAATTATTAAGATTCAAATTTTAACTCTTTCAGGGATTTTTCATATAAATATTCGTATCCAGTGACCTATATAAGTATGAGATCACTACATCCATTAACTGCATTGATAAGTTTAAGCTTACTGCTATTAATATGAAATTTTGGAACATTATTCAACTCATTTCAGGAGAATAGGTTTCATCGTAATCGATGCCAAGTCTTTGCGTGAACCCTTGTGTTACAAACCTCGCTTTATATCTCGCCAGCTAGATATTTTTATTTCTCTTCAAGATAAAAAAATCTATTTGATCTTGCATGGAACATTTAGGAGAAGCTTGGTCAACACAACCAAAAACTTTTCTCTTATTAAGCAAGTGCTGCTTCAATTGCTTCTTTCTTTTGACCCTATCTGAGCGCTTATGGTACTCTGCCAACAAATTACTGAAAATTCTAGGGTTAAAATGCAAAGTTTCCTTTTATTATTTTACATCTGAGAAAAAGGGCCATGTGGCCTGCGAGCCACTCACACAGACTGGCCGCTCGGCCCAGGTAACTGGCCGTCTAGCCCAAGTAGACCAGCTCAGGGATCGGTGCAAGGTTGGGAGGCTAGGGTTAAAACCATAGTCGTCGGGCTTTGTTCACACTGAGCCTTCACAGGGCACAAGCGGTTGGCAGACACGAGCATGGCCAAGCGCAGGCGCGAGCGGCCGGTGAAGGTGGTTCGGGCATCAATGCACGTGGCCATGGAGGCGCTCGGGCATGAGCACGCGTGGCTGGCGGAGGCAGCTTGGCACGGCCGTGGGCGCTGCAGGCGCCGCAGGGCAGTGGCCGGTGGCGCACAGTGGCTAGCCCATCGAGCACGGCGCGGCGGCGGTGTCATGGGGCGGTCCAGCAGTGAGTTCGGGCGTAGTGCTCGTGGCCAGGGGCGCTATAGGCATCGGTGGTGTGAATGCCGACAGGGACTCGCGGCTTGTTGCGCGTGACAGGAGACATTGCGGGCGAAGCACGTGTGACCAAGGCGAGCTCGAGCGCAGGGCACGCCCTTCCGGGCCGAGGCTACCGCAGCGTGATGCGCCTTCGAGGCCAAGGCAAGCGGTAAGCAAAAGGCATGGTCGCACTCACGCGTGGCGCGATCGTGGTATCGCCTCGGTGCAAGCTCACCCACTTTGCGCTACAGGCACGAGAGAACCGGAGGTGATCCCGGCAACCGTGCCTCCCCGGCGTGAGGCAGTCGGGAACGGCGGTTGGCTACGGGCACGGGCCGTATGCGTGATGGCCGTGAGCAGCGGCGCCAACTGTGCGTCATCATCTTTTATTCTTTGTTGAACAAATCTAGTATAATTCAAACTTACAGATGGCTTTTCGTATATTTAATCGCTTGATGCTGGTTGAATTCGATGCAATGTAGATTGATGCATGTAGATGATCATAATCGGCCTCGGTAGAACGTCGTTTGAGTACATGCACCGAACAATGATCAAGTTGTGATTAGCACAATGAAAACACAATTGGTCTAGTCACTAATATATTTAGAATAATGTACCCGGATGAAGAGCATTCATGATGATAACGTGTTGTAAAACGTAATCGTCCACCGCATCAATAAACAGCACACCAACAAGATTACACGAATAAGAACATGGAGCACACCGAGTATAAGGGGGCAAAGTACTCTCTCTTTATTAGATTTATATTCTATATATAAGGCAATACCCAATATATAGTAGAGAACCCTTGAAGATAAATCCAGATTTATTCACCAATAAATAGAGTCATTCTATACTGGAACAGAGATTCTATCTATTTCATAACATTTTGAAGACATATGCGTCCCAAGCCATGAGATGGACATGTCGGTATCCAGTTGGGATATGGAAGGGAAAAAGACAGGCTCATGAGCTTCTTCCCTATCTTGTTTGTCAAGGTTATTCGCGAAGCAAACATTCAACCACATCCACAACCAACACTGTATTCTCTCCTACGAATGAAATTACGCAACACCTGCAAATTTTCTTTTCTCATACGTCATCTTACAATGCGTGCTACAGTTAACCTTTTAAATCTTTGCACACTAATATACATAGAAGTACTTGGATTTGTCACGAAAAAGGTTGCCAATCGTTATATTTTGGGACGTGATACTATGCATTACTATTTAAAAAGTTGTATAGATATTAAAACATAAATATAGAGTAGATAATAATTACTTACTTATTTAATTATTTTAAGATTTATGTAATTTATATTACGAGAGTTATGCAAATTTCGAATATATACCTGAGAGAGAGAACGGAGGTAGTAACATGTAACATCCTCAGTTTCGCCTTCTGGAGAAAAACATAATTTAAATAAAGTAAATTAAAAATTTGGAGTTTCATTGGTGTTTATAATAACCTGGCATCCATTTCCCTCTGAAATCGGGAATTGATTCCCCTCCGATCGAAAAATCGGATTTTCCAGTCCCGCCGGTACCCGAAAATTCACCCGAGTCCAGAAATGCTCCAAAAATCTCCAAACCACTTCTAAAATGTTCCAAATATTCCGAAATGATTTTAGGAATCATTCCCCGGATTTTTGGACCTCCGTTCCTATTTTATCGCACACGGGTTTTGTTTAATGCCTGCGATCCGTGCCCGATTATCCAATTCCAAAAAAATCATCCAAATTCAACCAAACCAATTCCATTGAGTTCCAAATATTCTAAAATGGCTCTAGGAATTTTTCCGGAATTTTTAGGCCATTTTTCCTAATTTTTCTCTAGGGCGGACCGTTTACGTAAAAGAGGGCTAATGAGGGAGTGACATGTGGCACATGAATAGTATCATCTTCAACCTCTAGCCATGCATGGGGGATGAAGCTTCAAGCTTGCAAAAATGGAGGAAGCTCTCTTTAATCACTCCTAACTCCCTCCACGTAACTCCAATCGACGAACGGCCGGTTGCGTTGGATTCGGAGCGTCGTCCTCTTCGCATTCCCCACCACCTCTCGCCGGAGAACTCGCCGGAATTCGTACGGGCGCCCAAAAACCGAAAACCGTCCATTCGCATTCAAATCGCAATAACTCGGCCGTTTCTCGTCCAAACGCCGCGCCACCACTTCCAATCTCACCGTATAAAAGCCCTCTTCCCGGTGGTATGATCCTCCTTTGGCATCTCCCCTCCATTCAATCTCTAGTTCAAGAAAACCGAGCTCGGGTCACTTTTTCGGCGTTCTTCGTGTTCGTTCGTCATTTCTCCTTCTCCGGTGAGCCATTCTTCTTGGTTCTTAGTTCCTTATGACCGTGAGGAAGTCTAGGAGCTCATCCAACAATTGGTTGTAGGTGGTATCAATCGGTGGCGACGAATTTCGCGTTTTTCCATTTTCGGCCGGAGCTCCGTTCTTCGTCAATTTCATCCATTCCGGTGAGAATCAACTCAATTCTTTCCTCCTATAGATCCCTAAGGTTGTTCTCTAGATGTTCCATGAATTTATTTGGTCCAATTTGATGCAAAAATGGGTTAAAAATCAAGTTTTTGGAGGAAAGTGCGTTCTCTGTTTTCTTTGGAATGCACTGTGTACGTGGTGCACGTGTGCGTGCGGGCCATGCCCGGCCGGCCGGCCACCGCCGGCGAAGCCCTGCCGCCGCTGCCGCTCGCCGCCCTTGCCGCCCCGCTTCGCGCCGCTTCGCCGGCGAGCCGCGCAATCTTGCTTGCGCCATGCCGTCACCGCTGGCATGTGCCCGCCGCCCGCCGCCCGGCGCCGGCTACCCGCCGCCCGGCAACCTCCCGCCACGGCCCGCCCCGTCGGACGTGCCCCCACTCCCTCTCTCTCTCCCTTCCTCTTTCTCTATCTCTCTCTCTCCTCCATGAATGGCATGGCAAGCTTCCAGAGGAAGCTTCCTCTTTTCACTTCCTCTCTATGATGCGTGGGCCCCACATGTCATACTCTCTTGGTCAGTCAAAGTCCGGTCAAAGCGCAGTCAAACGTTGACTCGGTCAAAACGGAATATTCCGGGAATATTCCCGGTTTTCGGTTTATTCGAAATTCAAACTTCGGAAGCACATAACTTCCTCATCCGAACTCCGATTGATCTCATTCAAATTTCTAAATTCATCTAAAATCAAGATCTACCTGCCAGTATTATTTTTGTAATTTTTAGATTTTATTTATTTTCTGTTATTTATTTATTGCCTCGCTTTTGTAGTCGAGGCCCGACGCGACCGCCGACCCACGGCCGGTTCTGCTGCGTACGACGACCTACTCGCGACAGAAGGCAAGTCCCTTTGACGCATTTTGATCCTACGTTTTCAAATGTGTTTAAATGCTTTATAAACTTGCATGCTATGTTTAAAGTCGTATGTCAAATATAAGGACTTAGCTAATCCAAATTGTGATTACCTCTATTTGATATCGACAACCATATTACTTGTAACCCTAGGACATTGCTTATACCATGCTTACGCTTATATGGTATCCCTTGATTGTAGCACGGTAGAATTGCTTAGGACCTTTATCGATGAAGTTAACACATGGGAGGGATTTCTCAAAAATGAATGATTACCAAAATGACTTGAAAGGTATTATAATTGGTTTGATACTGTTTTTCCAAAATAAAATAAAAAGGAAAACTGGTTTGGACTTGGGCGGATTGGTATGTCGGGTGGGAGCGGATCAAGTCTTGATCCTATTGTGCAAGTACCGCCCCAAGTCATATAAGGCCCGACGCTTATGATTGCCATTTTAAGCAACACCGTACTACCACATGTCTATAATGGTACGACCTGGCCAACTAATTTGTAGAAGCCTAGTTTAGACTCACCATTCGGTTGAATGTGAATGCCGGTTGGAGGCAATGTTGTTTTTCTCACACGGCGCAAGAGGGGGCTTTTGTACTGGGCGGTTGGAACCCTAACAGCGGTGAAACCTCAGCGGGTGGGTCTAGCTAGGTAGAAGCATTGTAACGGCCTTGTCACGATCTCTCTGTAAGACACCAAAGGAAGTGTGCTAATAGCTTGGCATTAAGAGATGATCGTGTCTTGTGGGTAAAGTTGTACACCTCTGCAGAGTTAAAACTATTCGAATAGCCGTGCCTACGGTCAAAGGCAAAGCAAGGAATGCTTTCATATTGGTAGATTTTGGTTTTGATTTCGAAAACTGAAAAATGTTTTGTTTTGGGGTTCGGGAGTGGTTAGAACTCTCGGATGTGATTTGGCGGATAGAGCCAACCAGGTGGAAAGAACCTGTGTTTGTATTTGACGGATGGAGTCACATGATTAACCCTGATTCTTTAAAATCTGGCGGATAGAGCCGTTTATATCGGTGATGGTGGATAGAACCTCACTACAATATTATATATTTCAATGATTAAAAAGAATTGCGAAAAGTTGCTTTGTGAAATGCTATTACCTAAGTATGGTTTAATAAAATTTGGCTTTATGCAAATGAACCCTACTAAGCTTCCTTTGGAAAGCCCACATAAGCATACTTTCCCAGACTTGCGGAGTACGTTTGTACTCACGTGCTACACCAACATGTCATCATCAGAAAATTATCAAGATGCGACTGAGGAGGGCGAATTCTACGCGGAGGAGTACGAGGAAGGCTGCCAGGAGGACTAGTCGCGTTCCTAGTCGTCGCCTGTGGCGTTTTGGCGTCTGCCCGTTTCGCTTTTGTTTCCGCTGCTTTGTTTCCGGTCTTCAGACCGAGTATTGTAATAAGTGGCCATGTGGCCCGTACTTGAAATACTTATAAAACAATTTCGTTTGGTTCAGCAATGATGTATCACTGTGACTGTGTGTACTAGCTACTGATCTGGGACTAGTACGGAAATACACAGGAGATTTCGGATAGCCGATCCGGGGTCTCACATAACAACAGTACTTAACCAGTTCTTTTTCTGAAAGAGGCGTAGGATTACTTGCACTGCAGGATAAGAACTGCGTTAATTGAATCTGCATGTGCCTAGCTAGTATACAAGTGGAAGAGGAGATATTTGGAATCCACACGTACATTATACATCACCATCATACGAGCAACCAAGACAACGGTCACCACCGGATCTAGATGGAACGGCTGAGATCGCAGGCACTCTTGGTCACATGTTGCCGCGTGCCGTCCAATGCATGCAGGCGCAAATTAAGGCGAACAGACGCATGGTCCAGAAGAAGCAGACATGCATGCAGCTACTACGTCGTTTCGCTCCAGCGCATATGCGTATGCAAACAAATATGCAAATGCATGCGCAGGTCGGCCAGCTTCAATTTGCGTATGCATGCATGCACGCGGGGTGGTACAATCAAAAGGGCTAGCTATCCGATCAATCTGCGACCTACATTACTCGATCCATCGGCATTCGGCAAGGCCGACGGGTCGGGTAGGCTTTCTCAATCTTGATCTCGGATGCTGGCGAGTCAGCAGTATCAAAATTTATGAAAAACCGAATGAAACTCGCGCAAAAATCGAACAGTTTTGAAAGTTAAACAAATTTAAAGTTTAGTCAAATCACGAGAGAAATTCGAACGAAAAGATCGAAAACCGTTCGAAAAGCAGCGAATTTTGAGCGGTTTTTGACGAAAGTCAGCTATAGGTTAAAAATTTAGAAAAATTGCAAAAAAAATGTTGTGATATTCTAAACTTCATTTTTTTTCCCAAAAAATATCCACACAAAATGCCATAAAGCTATTAATACAAACTTTAAAAAATTAGATAAATCTTTCTAATTTTTTAAATTTAAATTTGAACTATAAACCGAACAATGTCCTTTTATGAATCGATTTTTAAATTTAAATTTGAGCTGTAAACTGAACAATATCCTTTTGTGAATCGAGTGAATTTTACAGATTTCGACAAAAAAGTGAAACCTGGTGGTGGCTGCCTACTACGTCCTTGTTTGTTCCCCATCATCTATTGGGGCATGCATGCACATCTTGCCCTAGCTGCCGATAAAATACGTACATTGTTGAATGATGAGAGTGATGCATGCTAGCTTTGTCATTTGCCTCGCCATTCTGGGGGGGTTACCGTACGTACGTCCAGCCAGTAGTTGCAGGCTCCAAGATCTCACCTCAACACCTCGTTCAGAGGAAGCAGACATGCATGCATCTCTTTGTGTGATACGGAGATGTGAATCAAGAGACGAAGAAATCCCGTGAAGTCACGGTAACGTCTAGATACCTGTTGGACTCGGCCTTAATAATTGCCACCTGATATGACGTCATATGTGCCAATTCATTTTCATAACACGACAAAAGAGGATACAACAGAAATATCATAGAGATCGTTCCTCCAAGAGAGGGAGAGAGAGAGAGAGGAATGGTAGCCCACCTTATGGGGGCTAAGATTGGGGGCCAACCGGCCCCCCCACGTGTCCCCCTCCATTTTTGCGCAAAAGCCCATCCGGTTCTTCAAAATTACGTCCAGGTCCTCGCGTGATTTTGTGTGAGAGGAAGATATTTTTTTCGGTTCGCGTTTAGGTCCCTGGTTTGCCGTTTTGCATGGAGGCCCTCCCGTTAATATCCAATCGCGAGCGAGCCCTTTACTAATTTTTCAAAATAGCGAACAGGTCCAAAATTATAACAAATAGGTCCTCGCGCTTTACGTTCGGGTCCTTTCTCCGTTTTGTCCCAAAAAAATGTTTTGAGTCCGTTTTTCTCCATAGCATCACGAAAAATATTTTGGTGGCGTTTTCCAAAAAAAAAATGTAAAACCGTTTCCTTTCTCCGTTTTGCTCGAAAAAAAAATTTTTGTGATCGGTTTTCCTCCGTTTTTCCTGAAAAAAATGTTTTCGTGGCTATTTCGCCCCAAAAAAAATTGGGAGACCGTTTCCTTTATCCGTTTTGCCCGGAAAAAAATTCCTCATTCGATTTTTCTCGAGCATGGGAAAAATGTTTTCCTTGCCCGTTTTCCAAAACAAAAATATGGAAAACCGTTCTTTCTCCGTTTTGCCCAGAAAAATACTTTCGTGATCCGTTTTCCTTGAAGCATGGGGAAGATGTTTTGGTTGTTATTTCCCCACAAAAAATATGGAAAGCCATTTTCTTTCTTCGTTTTGCACGAAAAATTATTTAGTGAACCGTGTTTTCTCGGAACATGGAAAAAATGCTTTCGTTGGCCGTTCCCAAAAAACGTAAATTCATTTTTAGCGTCGTTTTCCGTTTTCCGCTTTTCATCATTTTTTCAAATTTACGCGCGTATGCGAATCTTCCTAGTATTGAGTATATCGCAGAGATTGCTAGATCACTTTGTTTGGAGCTTTGAGGTCCATCCGTCCATGCCGATTAACGGTAGGCTTGGAGACTAGAGACCAGTTCATTTTAATTTATGGATTATGGATTCTAAATTGTAGAAGAAATGGTTTTTAATTATAGGAGAATCGGATCAAATCAGTCGCGACTTCTAGATTTCGGACTGGGCTGGCGAGAATCAGCAAGAATCAGTGATAATCAGGTTCCAGCCGGATTATGATTCTATGTAGAGGGCAGTTTCTGATTTTCAGATAAGCTATCCAGAATCTTTCTGTTCGGTAAATAATCCGCTTTTTTAAGTAGAACCTATGCAGAAGCTAAAACGAATGGGCCATAAATCTTGCAAACAGTCAAAACTCGAAACTAGCGCATCATTCATGGAGGCAAGAAGGATCTAATTCGCACATACGCTGCTGCACAGTCCTCGAGGTCTACGCTGTGCCGATGCATATATATAGTGTGGTCAGGGTTCGCAAACCGTATTAAACCAATTCAAAACCCTAAACTGGTCGGTAAACCGGTTCAATTAATTTTTTTAAAAGATTTGGAAAACACAACCCGAGAGTTCTATCCGCTTATGGATTCCACTACCAACTAAAAACTCGAGAGTTCTATCCACTCACGGATTCCTAAATCATTATTTTCATTTAAAACAAAACCATAAAATCTATAATGTGCAAGCGTAACTCGCCTGCCCTTGGCAGTGGGCACGGCTACTTAAGTAGTTTTAATTATGCAGAGTGTGTACAGCTTTACCCACAAGACATGATCACCTCTTTTTGCGAAGCTATCAACACACTTTCTTTGGTGTGCAGTAGAGAGATCGTGATAAGGCCTTTACAATGTACAATCCCACTATTAAACTCACCTGCTAAGGTTTCACCGCTGATAGGATTCTAGCCGCTTTACTTAAGTATGGTTTAATAAAATGTGGCTTTATGCAAATAAACCCTATTAAGCTTCCTTTGGAAAGCCCCACATGATCATACTTTCCCCGACTTGCTGAGTACCTTTGTACTCACGTGCTACAACAACATTGTCATCATCAGAGAATTTCCAAGACGCTGCTGAAGAAGGCGAGTTCTTCCAGGAGGAGTACGAGGAGGATTGCCAGGAGAACTAGTTGCGTCGCTAGTAAATGCTTTGTGGCGTTGTGGCGTTCGCTCGTTTTGCTTTCTTTTTCCGCTGCTTTGTGTCCGGTCGTTGGACCGAGTATTGTAATAAGTGGCCATGTGGCCCGTACTTGAATATTTATATTACAATTTTTGTTATGTTCGGCAATGAAGTATCACTGTGACTGTGTGTACTAGCTACTGATCTGGGACTAGTACGGAAATACACAGGAGATTTCGGATAGCCGATCCGGGGTCTCACACCACGAGCGGATGGAACTCTTAGGTTATTAGTTGGTAGTGGAATCCTCTCATGCTTCTTGCGAATGTCTCCATCTGGCACCAAATGGCGAAGCCAATAATAAGACGCATAAATTAATTAGCTAGATCGTACCCATATAAGCTTGTGGTTGTACGGTAGTGCTCGGTTCATAGTAACACACTCTTTAGTCCTTAATTAAGTAGGGTGAAACATTCACTTTATCAAAATATTCTTGTGCATATAGCACCCACCAAACATCCATTCGCCCCGATCTAAACCATTTTTTCATTTTATTTCTTTTAAATAACAGCAGCAATACCAATTGCCGCAACTTCACAAAAGAGTTTAAACAAAGTTTGAAATATTTCCCATAATAACATAATACCGAAACGTTTAAGCTATACTAAGCAATTCTATTATCCCATGCTACACTATTAGTTATCACCAAATAAAATAGCTAATATCATCTAGGGTGACAAATGTTCACAATGATCAATGTCGAAGGAGTCATAACAATTTTGGGAATTTAGCTAAACCTTAAACAATGTTTAAAGTATATTACGTAAAAATACGCATGCAATAGTTTAAAACAATATAATCTTTGTAAACTAGGTTCGATATGATCAATGTACAACTTGCCTTTGAATATCCCTTGCTCTTACTATGGACTTTGAATTTGAGTTGAGTCCTTGCTCCCGAACACTACCGACACTTCAACATCTACGCATAACGAATAAATAAATAAACATAAACAATAGAGAGTAACTCAACTCCAAAAATTAAATAAAAATTACCATTAAATAGAGTATAATTTTACAAATTTTTAGACTCTAGAATTGCCTCAATCGGAGTTCGTATGAGGGAGAATGAATTTTTAAAAGTTTAAATCACATGAAGCATTAAAGAAAAGATTTCTAAATTTTAAAATTAATTTTATCAATATAAATAAAATTTTGAGCTATTGTAAAATATCATTATTCGAAATAGTATTTTTAAAATATATATATTCTAATTTTCTCTCTCTTGCTACAGTATTCACGTGTTGTTGTACACCCGATAGTGCTTCGGCTGGCTTGCACACGCGCACGAATAGAACACTCATGGATGCATAAGAAACATAGGCACAAGAGCAAAGCAACTATGGCGAGAGCAAGGAAGAAGGGAAGCAAGGTCAAGGCGACTCCACCCACAACCACGACGACGGCTCGCTGGCCGGCCGGTGACTCACTGCGACGATGAACCTACCTCAGTAAAACGTAAAATTCGTCGCCTATGGTTTACCAAACATGAAATCGTTTGAGGGGGTTACCTTCATGACGATAAATGGCACAAAGTGACGCGAACGGTTTTGGAAGAAGAGGTCCGAGACATTGAGAAGCTTGCAAGGGCACGTCGGCGATGTTCGGTTCGCACTCCAAATACCACAATGTTTCGAGCAAACGGAGGTACAAGAGGTTGTGACCAGTTGGGGAACGGGTAGAACAATGAGAGGGGATCCAGGTGCTCTCCTTAAATAGGCTCAGGGTGACTCGTAGAGATAGATACGGTTGGTTTTAAAGAAGAGTCAGAACTGAATAAAACTCAATTTTATCCAGATATAGAGAGGATTAGGATGGAAGAATCACGGGGTTTGATTGAGGATAAGGTGGCACACTTAGCGTCATCTCATTCATCCTCTTTCATTTCCTTAAACTTAAAATAGTTTTATATTTTCAATTTCTCCCTAAGTTTTTTTTAATAGAAAGTATTTTTAACCATTTTCAAAAGTTTTTACAATCGAAATTTTTTGAACCAAAAAATGTTTTTATTGAAAGATTTCAATCCGAAAGATTTTGAAATTAAAAGTTTTTGGAGTTGAAATTTTTTATACTGCGTCTGTGCATTTTATCTGTCAGCGACCAGATCTAGCCAGCCATCGCCTAGCAACCATTCGCAGTGACTAGGTCCACTTGCAGCTACACACATGCACGAAAAAGCTTAAAAAAAAGCACACAACAGAGAGACCGACCGACCTCGCCGGACCGCATCAAGCGGGACCGGACTCGAGTCCGAGTCCAATCCACCCGACGCGGGCCCACCGCGCCACAGAAATACGAATATTCCGTCCATCTGCGTGTCCCTCTCCATTTATCTCTCTCTCTCTCCTGCTCCGGTGGCCAATCCTAATCCCAATCTCCGTCTCGTCCTCCTCCCTCTCCTTTTAAAAACCACTAAACCCTCCTCTTCCACTTGACTACTCGACTCCCCACACCCCGCCGCCGCCGCCATGGGCTCCTCCTTCCCCTTCCCCGCCGTCCCCGGCGCCGGCGACGACGCCGACCCCTCCCTCTTCCTCTACCTCTCCGACCTCAACCCGGCCTCCCCCTCCTACTACCTTGACCTCCCGCCCACGCCGCACCAAGAGCAGCCCGGCGGCGGCGGGTCGCCGTCGTCTTCCACGCCGGAGGACCTCGTCCTGCCCTTCATCTCCCGCATGCTCATGGAGGAGGACATCGACGACAAGTTCTTCTACGACTACCCCGACCACCCCACCCTCCTCCAGGCGCAGCAGCCCTTCCTCGACATCCTCTCCGACCCGTCCTCCCAATCCAACTCCTCCGATAGCAACAACAACCACCTCTCCCCCTCCTCCTCCGACGCCTCGGTCTCCACCTCCGCCGCCCCCCGCACCTCCGCCGCCGTCAACTCCTACGACCCAGTCCAGTACACGAGCATCGACCTCGACCCGGCCGCGTTCTTCGGCGGCGGCGCCAACTCCGACCTCATGAGCTCCGCCTTCCTCAAGGGCATGGAGGAGGCCAACAAGTTCCTGCCCAGCGAGGACAAGCTCGTCATCGACCTGGAGGCCTCGTCCGGGGAGTTCCTCAAGGGCGTTGAGGAGGCCAAGAAGTTCCTTCCCAGTGAGGACAAGCTGCTGATTGGATTCAACGGCGTCAAAAAGGAGGTAGTGGATGCGGTGGTGGTCGGCCGGGGCCGCAAGAACCCGTACGACGACGAGGAGCTGGAGCTGGAGGGCGGCAGGAGCAGCAAGCAGACCGCGGTGCAGGGGGACGACGTCGCCGCCCGGGACATGTTCGACAAGGTGATGATGACCTCCCACGAGATGTGCGTCCAGCAGATGCAGAATCTGCGGATCGCCATGCAGGAGGAGGCGGCCAAGAACGAGGCTGACGGCGGCGGGAAGGGCGGGAATGGGAAGGCGAGGGGCCGGCGGGGCAGCATGGACGTGGTGGACCTGCGCACGCTGCTCATCCACTGCGCGCAGGCCGTGGCCACAGACGATCGCCGCAGCGCCACCGAGCTGCTGAAGCAGATCAAGCAGCACGCAAAACCGCAGGGGGATGCGACGCAGCGCCTCGCGCATTGCTTCGCCGAGGGCCTGCAGGCGCGGCTGGCCGGCACGGGCAGCCTGGTGCACCAGTCGCTCATGGCGAAGCGAACCTCGGCCGTAGACATACTCCAGGCGTACCAGCTGTACATGGCTGCCATCTGCTTCAAGAAGGTGTCCTTCATATTCTCAAATCATACAATCTTCAACGCCTCGTTGGGTAAGAAGAAGATACATATTGTGGATTATGGTATACATTATGGGTTCCAGTGGCCGTGCTTTCTGCGACGGATAGCAGATAGGGAGGGTGGGCCACCGGAGGTGAGGATCACCGGCATTGACATCCCCCAGCCTGGGTTTCGCCCAACCGAGCGTATTGAGGAGACAGGGCGCAGGCTCAGTAATTATGCCCATGAGTTTGGTGTGCCATTCACGTACCGTGCCATCGCGGCGGCAAAGATGGAGTCGGTCCGCAAAGAGGATCTGAACATTGATCCCGATGAGGTGCTCATCGTGAATTGCCTGTATCAATTCAAGAACTTGATGGATGAGAGCGTGGTGATTGACAGCCCAAGGGATATTGTGCTCAATAACATCCAGAAGATGCGGCCTCATGCTTTCATCCATGCAATAGTGAATGGCTCGTTCAGTGCACCATTCTTCGTGACACGGTTCCGGGAGGCTCTGTACTATTACTCAGCCATGTTTGATATTCTGGACACAACCACCCCAAGGAACAGTGAACAGAGGATGCTGATTGAGCAGAACCTCATTGGGCGGTGTGCCTTGAATGTCATCGCGTGCGAGGGTACAGATCGGGTGGAGCGCCCAGAGACATATAAGCAATGGCAGGTGCGGAATCAACTGGCAGGCTTGAAGCAGCTGCCATTGAGCCCAGATATCATCCAGGTAGTGCGGGACAAAGTCAAGAACTGCTACCACAAGGACTTTGTGATCGATGTAGATCACCAATGGCTCTTGCAGGGATGGAAGGGGCGCATCCTCTATGCCATCTCGACATGGGTAGCAAACGATGCTAAATCTAATTTTTAGCTGTTATTGTTTTTTAATTGGCTACAAATATAGATTTAGGTATTTCAATAAATATGACTAGGGCTCTATGTTATGTATGAAGATCCATGGCCTAGTTAGTGCCCTTGGATCAGTGGACTCAATGACTTGAGGTACGCCTATCCAGAATTCGCCACATACTTGTGATTTCCATGGGTAGGCTATTCTGCTCATATGAACCCATTTTGCAATACAGGCCAAGGAAGATGGGTATCCCAAGATGTGCGAATCAAAAGATAGCAGGCGTGTAGAAATCCATGGTTTAATGTAATGTGAATTAGATGTTCGTGCAGTCATGTTGCTTCTTAATGCTATGTAGAACTTAGGTCTTGCTCTGGATGATGTTTGCTGCAGCATCATGTCGCCTGTGCTTGTGATCAATCCAGTCAATTGATCCGATTGTAATTGACACTAGTTACTCTGTTCTAGGTACTTACTGCACTGTGGCAGACGGTAACATTGTATGAAATTACGATGAACCCTGGGCTTGGCTAGTATGTACTGCTCTGTACATGAGAACTGTCTCTTTGGATGTCATGCTTGATCCATTCATAATTCATGTTGTGACTGAACTTGGCTAGTTTTTTTTTTGCCTACTTACATATTTGAGCTCGATGTGATTCAAGACATGAGATATTTTCTGACGTGCTGACATGGCTAGTATAAGATTCTTGGAATTGTTCAGTAACCAAGCTGGACTTATTGTCCATAGTTGATGTGCACATCTGTTTCACGAAAGAGAGAGAGAGAGAGAGAGAGAAGATTCAGGATGCTATTATCTGTTGTGGTAGACAACTGGTTTTGCAAATTGAGATTGTTTACTTTAGCACATGTCATCCATTCGGGCTCGATGACCTGCTGTGAATTCAGTAAAAACAGGTTACCTTTTCTTTTTGTTTATGAGCGCTATCCTGGGAGGCAGGTGATCAGGACCTTTTGTTTTCCCCGCATAGAAAATGGACAATGACACATAGAAAGTGGACAATGAATAATACTACTCCTGCATTGCTATCCCAATAATTGAGGGAGACATGCATTTTTTTGCATTTTTTAGCCGATTTGTGATGATTCCATGTATCCATGTTATAATTGCGCCGGTCATCCCAACCCCATCCAATGTTAATTGTGGGGTAAAAGGTTCTTCCAAGTAACTGTCACACACAGCTTATATTAGAAAGATTCAGAAACAGTAATCGATGAAGAGCACTTGTGTAAGGTCTTTTTGGACCAAATAAGATGCGGTGCAGAACCAAAAACCTAACTGCTGCACCTGAACCCAACCCTAGAAAATGTCCTTGAAAATGCAGGGCAGGATTATGAGAGTATTTTCTAGCACATGGCGCGGTGCCAGTCAGACCTGAAATAAGCCAAGCGAAGATCAAGGAACGCTAAAAAAACCACCAGTAGCACGAGACATTCAGAGTACCTGTCCCTGATCCTGGAAAAAACAATGGAAAAAAAGGCTTGACCACAGGACAGAGTGGGCAGAACAAGCTAAGAAACCGATGTGCATCGATCGAATCTTTGTGTAATCCAAGTATTAATTACTGGGGTGATCTCGTGTGCGACACGCCCAGTTGTGATTTGGAGAATCAACGTCTAGAAAAACGATTTGGGAAATCAAAAAAGAATATGGTAACATACGAGATTACAGTAGCTGGGGCAGCAGACCTTACTGCTGAGTGCTGACCTGAAGAAGATATTAAAACGGCTGACAGATGGAGATGTGTCGAATCTTGCCCAGACAGACTTCTTGCGCAAGGATACAAGAGTTTCTTCGTTGTAGAAGTAGACCTCTCGTTAGTTACAGTTGTTAAACTCACAAGGTTGGTGTCTAAAAGACCTAAAAAAACAGTGGCTTCAACTTCAGTGATACAAATTATCTAAAAACAGCGGAAGCCATGATAAAGAGTTCACGACTACTTTAAGCTTTATCTCTTCCAAACAGGACGTCTGATTTTGAAGATCTCACAACATATTTCATCGCATCAGAAACTCATAATTGTTTTTTTTGTTTATTCCATGCACATGTAGAAGAGGTCAGTGCTTCCAACACCCGCACGTGATCCCGCGCACCCGTACGAAAAATAACCAAATCAGTATCCAACGGCCGGATCTAGCTGTACCGACGGCTGAAAGTTCTGAGCCAAGATGGGCTGCTCCGTAGTGGGCTTTTGTTCGGACGCCTTTCGGGTGCTACGCCGTGCGATGCACTGCAGGCCGTTAGATCGCCCCAGTTTTTAGCCCTTTACAGTGTCTTGTTCTGCATCTTGTCCACGGACCAATTACCGGTGATAGTAGTATTTGTCCAGCCCATTTGGTTTGCCTAGGCCTAATACGCCTTCTCGACCACTACACCAGCGATCTTTTTTTTTTCCTTCTTCTTCTTTTGGTTCGTTTCCTTTCACCTTTTCGTTTGGTTTAACTCCGTGTTTCTTGTTCCTCTCTATGAATTATTGCTAGTCCAATAAACACGGCGCACGCCGCACGTGTGAACTTTGCGTTTTTTTTTGGAGAAAAAATAGATCTAAATGTATTTTCCAATTTTTTGAAGGCTCGAAAAATATTAAAGGTCGAGTTGAAAAAATGTACACATATTTCTGTTGACAGAAATATTTTTTTCGGGGAAAACGGAGAAATGACCTAGATGTAAGAACCGATGAACTGTTTGTTATATTTTTGGATCTATCGCTATTCCGAAAAAGTAGAAAAGGGCTTGCTCGCAATTTGTATTTAACGGGAGGCTTTGACCGTAAAGTAACGAGCGAGGGACCCAAACGCGATTTAGAAACATTTTTCTTACTCTCACAAAAAATCGCGAAGAATCTTTTCGTAATTTAAAAGAACCTATCTATAATTTGAAGAAATAGAGAAGTTTTTTGTAAATTCGTCTCCGGGAGCTCCAGACCTCCCGAATGTAATAAAGGGATAATTCCTCCTTCAAAAGCATTTTCTCGAGTTGGTTTTTTAACAAGTAGAGGTTTTCCTGCCCTTTTCAGGTATTTTGGCGCCGTAGAGCTGGAGGCTGGAGCTCGCCTTTTCTCAAGAATTTCGTTAAACTTAAATCTAACATGCTCTAAGCTGGAATCAAATCTGCGACATGTTGTGACGACAAAAAATCTTAACCGTTGATCACATCAATCCTATAAGATAGATGGCAAATTTGAGATCCGTCCTATTCAGGTCTGTTTTGCCCTGTTTTGCGCTATTATTCCTCTTCATATCAGATTTCTTCATAAAGCTCGGTTTTACTGGCTTTTGACCTTCTCTAAAAAAGAATAATTGATAATTTACTATCGCTTACTTTACGATTGATCATTTGTTCCGTGATAGGTCCATATGTCAGTAAGAGACATGTAAAATAAATGATCAATTACACTAACTAGGAACCTAAAGATTTTTCATTCTTACCGCGTCTCTTCTTGCCGCTGCCAGGTCCAGGCGCCGCCGCCGATTCGTCTCCACCTCCGCCCTCCTCAGTCTCGACTAGCCTCGCCTCAATTCAATTCGTTGCCTCCTCTCCGAGCGCTCGCATGCAGCGGCGGCTCGATCACGCACGCACCATACCTGACAGGTGGGGTTGGTCACCCAGGCCGCCAGGCGTCGTTGGTCTCTTCCAAGTTCTTGTGGATTCCTTCCTCCAACCACTAACTGCCCACAAGAATTACACGGTCCAGTAGACCATGATGCACGCTTGCAGATTGTGTTTCCTCTCGGAAAAGAGAAACGTGGTTCCTACTTTCACCTAGGCTACTCCCATCCTATAAGCTAGCTTGATTTAGGTTTTGCTTGATTGTCTCTACCAAGTGGTATATGTATGAAATGGTTTAAGAAAAAAAGAAGTCATCTATGTGTTTGATTGCTTGAATAGAACCAATTCATCCTGAACCAAGTGATACAAATTTGAGGAATATTCTCTTTAGATGCTGAACCATCTTATTCACTCAAAATAATAGAACCAAATAGTACAGAATCATTCTATCCCATTCAACCTCATCCCATCAACCAAACACACACTTATGGAATGAATGCGTCAACATTTTGTGGTGATTTGCTGAAACTATTTCTGCTTACCGCTGGTGATTTATCATCCTAATATCAACGACGAAGTATACAGTGAAAGTAGACATATGGTGAAAACATAACAGTTGGCAAACAAGGACGTTGGATCGAACTTAAATTATTCAGATCTAGGTGAAATCCCACCTCCTTCACTTAAAGTATGTAATTTTATAATTTTTCTACAGGGTTATATGTAAAACATGTTTAAGTAGAGGATGTGATATTCCACTTAGATCTAAATCATTCAAGTTCGATTCAACGCCCATATTTACTTATTTTTATAATTTCACAATATATCTATTTTCACTTTCTAATTAACAACCGACTCGTTGCAAATTGACAACTGCATCCTTGCTTACAACCAAAATCATTCTGGAGTACTGCGCAATCATAGAAGTGGTAAACAACAGATACCATATTACAGTAAAAATTAATCTTCCTTACGGCTTTTTTGTGAAAAAGAAGGCATGAATATTACTAAAAAAGATCGGCAAATCGCCGATTCCACTTTCGTGAAATTTCGAAAGAATCTGTAACAATTACACATAGGTCATGTGTCCTACTACCTACTTATCATCTGGTTAATTGAGGTGTATGATCCAATGCACGCGCAAGCGATGCCAACCAATATGATTGCTATGCATAAGGCCACCTGAAAAGAAGGAAGTAAAACCATAAGTATACGACGTGTATATGGTGTATAGCATTTTTAGGATTATATGTTCCGTATTTGCTTGTGCTTTTGTCTCTGCAATTTGAGTTAATTACCTCCCACAAAGGTAATGAACCTCGCTTGATGGAGAGGTAGCATGCACAAGGGAGGATCAGGGCCTGCAAATTCAAACTCATCAGGCAAAGTAAAATTGTAAATTGTAAGTTACTGAATAGTTTGTTCTGCGAGTAGAGTAAATATCTAATGTAAAATTTGAGGTCAATCAGAAACTCACCACAAGCATTGTGAAGACAGATCCAATCAATGCCATCACCAAGGCTGCAACTCACATGGGATAGGCCATATCATTAGCATGCATGATGCTTTGGGGGGCAAATTGCGTTAATCAAGAAAGAAATAACAGTCAGTAAAACTGCTCACCAAAGTATGGAAACGACAAAGCCACAACAACAGTTGAGAGGACAAGAGCTGTCCTAACACACATTCCAACTAGGTAATTCCGCATCTTCTTAGGCAGCGCCTCCTCTATGGACAAGGCGACCGGTGTCATTGTCAAGGCATACTTGGTATATGGATTCACAATCTGAAACCAAAGGGGTCTAATGTGGCAACGAGCACCAGTGCATTAATTTCAATGCAATGGAAGAACTATCAGTGGGTTTCCTAGCTCGTACCGTCATCCAAATGGCGATTTTGGAGGGGATGTACTGTTGCGGCATGTTTAGTGTAAATTGCGACATTGTGGAGTCGCCGAACATCAGAAACCCTGACACGGCGACCCCGGCGTACACAAGTGTGACTACTATAAAACTGAAAAAGTAAAGAATAGTATATGTAAGCATATATCACATTTGGCAAGTAACTGATATAACTTTGCTAGAAAGAAGTATAGAACAGCACTGTAGCGCTTATTTTTTTCAAGTTCAGGACCTTACCAGAATAGGAGTACAAAAGGAAATCGCGAGCGTTCCTTCATCGACGAGTATATATTTGGAAAAACTGAGTGCCCTGAGTAGCAGTATCCATACAGGCCAAGTGCCACCGGAAGGTGGGTCAGATTCAGTGCACTCCCACCGGGGTGGAACCCAACTCCTTCCCCAATACCAATCCAAAACAGGCAAACAATGGCTGTTATTGTCGCAACAATGCCTCCCGCTGTGAAATTTCGGTTAAAAAATTGGTCATAAATAGCTCATCACTCATTCAAAGATTAAGAGTAGGACTTAACGCACGCATTACTATTGTTCAGACCTAAATGGTTTTGAAAAATTAAACATTGCACTGAAAGATTAGAATTGGGAGATGGGAGGCAATGCTAAATTGATATTGTTCGCACAAAAAATGTTTGTGAACAGTCCAACATTTCTTATAAAGATTAGAATTGGGACGCAATACTAATGTTGTACTTACCAGAAAGATAGGAGAGGAGGCTGAGGTTCCTGAGCCAGACTGATGGGAGAATTGCCAAGGCCATTGTAATGGCAAAGAGATTATGAGAGTTCAAGTAGATGCCGGTAAAAGCTAAATGTGCAGAAGGAAACACTGAAGACAAGCTGTCAGCTAGCAGTGTGATGTACTCCACGCAGCTTGCCTGTAAATATTTAGACATCTTACTTCTGATGTATAAGAACCAAAGGCTTACTAAACATAGTGTTGGGATCCAGAGAATACTTACATAGAGTTCCAGGTAAAGGACAGCCTGCAGAAGAGATCAGAGCGTCCAGATATACAGTGAGTGATGTGAATTTTGCAAAAAAAACCTATATAAAGTGGATACGGAAATGCATACCGATATGAATATTCGACCAGAAATACCGAAGGCGGCTCGTCCTATATCAGGATATGTCTCGATGCTCGGCGAGCTGTCTATGCATTTCTTGAGAAGCAACCCAGTGTAGCATGAACTACCACCCAACAAGGGCAGCAGGAGGAGGCTTAACCATCCACCTTGTTTGATTCCGAAACACGTGGTCAGTATTCCAACACCGCACAGGACATTGAGCCCTTCAAATTCAACAAGTAAAGAAACATTCAGAAACAAATTAAGGCATTATTACTGGCATTTATCATTCATGAACCTGAACCTAAATCCAAAAGTTGTCATCTTACAGTTAATACTGCAAGCGCAATGTGCTGCGTTTGACTAATCCATTATCCAATAGAATTGATACAGATTGGTTTGCAGCGAGAGAATTCAGAGCACCATATGTTTTGCAATATGAAAACCTAAGGTTAACTGAACATACCATTGATGATAGATTGGCTATTGCTGCACTTGGAAGACGGTGGTGGAAGCTCAATATAATTGGATTTCAGGCACGCCCCAGAAGGCCTCGACGACACCGCCGACCCCTGCGGTGCCGCGGGGCGCGGCGGCAAGCTATCCGTCGACTGTTTCACGGGCGGCTGCGACAGTTGCGACAGCGAAGGCGGCAGCAATGGCCTGGTGAGCGGCAGCGAGCCCTGAGGGCCGCCCAATGTGCTGTCGCCCTTCTTCAAGAAGAAGGAGCTCCCCACCTTGAGGAAGGAGCTCCCAAACTTGCTCAGGCTCGGGCTCGCCGCCATGATCGTGCTCACCGTCGGCGACGGGACGGCGCTCATCATATCGATCGACTGCCTGCGCAGCGCAATATATACAACGAAGATCTCATCAAAATTTGTTGTAGGTTGTAACGTCAACATGCAATCATGCATGGGTGGTGCAATTTGGTTAGGATCTGTTTGGTTAATAGGTGAAGGATCATCTAGGACATAACTGTGCCTGAGATGGAATGGTGATGGATGGATCAATTCTTGGTACCATGTTTGGTTTGATTTGCACATTCTGGATTAGTTAGTCCCGGATTGATGAGTTGGTTGTTTGGTTGATCATCCCTCGGTCACAGGTGAAGGCCAAATGCAAGCATGCGGCCAAATGCAAACCCTCACAGAACGGTACACAGTGAATGTTATGCCATTGAAGCATGATTGAAAATTAGCATGACTGAATTGGAACACAAAAAAAAATCTGATCATGATAGCTGCCAAAAACAGCATTGTTCATATGCTAATTCTAAAAATTTGGGTGCAATCCTGCTGTTCTCAAATGCAATCTCCACACCACAAGACATTGTACTGAAACAACACTGAGTTGAGAGGAGGATTTGCATTTGGCCAACACTGAAACAACACAATCTCAAATGCAATCTCCAAATTCACATGGCTCAACATGCTGCAACATCTGATTTTAAAGCAGTTTTAAACATGCTTCTAGACATTGTACTGCCTAGTTCCAAGATACAAAATGTTTTATACTTCATAAAAGTATCACACAACTAGGGCTTTAGTTCTAACAAATCTTGTGCATAAAGACATAGCTACAAGTCTTGTGAAGCTAAGTAGTTCTGGAATGCATTCCACATATTTGTAGCCATTGATTGTCTAAGGCTCACCATCTCATTACTCTCTTGCTCATTCATGGTGCTTGGTGGCCCTCCTATGCTTGGAGTCCAAGATTGCTCAGGCACAATGAATTGGTCAACACCGTGTGATAAGATCCAATTGTGGAGTATACAACAAGCTATGACAATATCAACTTGTGTGTCATACGGAAAGAAAGGTATAGCATCATCGAGAATCTTGAATCTCATCTTGAGGGAACAAAATGCTCGCTCTACTGCGCCGCGCAAGGATGAGTGCCTAAGGTTAAATAATTCCTTATCATTTTCCACAGGATTTGTCCCCCATTCCTTCAAATGATATCTAACTCCTCTGAAAGGCGGCATGAACCCAGGCTTAGCCGCGTAAGCAAGATCAACTAGGTAAAATTTTCCTAAGAAAACAACGAATAATTAGAAGTCTAATGAAAATGTGGTCTATTGACATGGCATAGATTTTAGTTCAAATACCTTCAGGAACATAAAGACCATTCTCACGTTGTATTGCATCATTCAAAACTGTAGCATCATGCGCCGAACCCTCCCAACCAGCCAACACATAAGTGAACTTCAAATCAAAATCTACGGCAGCCAATACATTTTGAGTTGGGTAATTCTTTTTTCCTCGAAAAGCAGGCTCCATTTTCTTAGGTACAGAGGCTCTCACATGGGTTCCATCAATAGCACCAATGCAATTCTAATGAATTTTAAAACAAGTAACATTAGTGAAGCTGGTTATTTATAACTATTCATACAACAATTAGGCCTAATATTTTAGTAGTTACCTCGAACCATGGAAACCATCTATGGCTTCCTAATATTTTAGTAGGAGTCTCCATAGAAGGTGGCCTAATGAGTTCTCCACGAAGTTCACCTACTGCATGCAGTACATTTGCGAAATATCGACTCACTGTTTCACCCGATCGTGTGAAGTTATGGGCAACCACACGATTCCTCTCGTTGTGTCCAATGGTATGGAGGAACATAGCAACTTGCTCCTCGACGGTGATGTGCAAAGTGTCCTTAAGCAATCCCCTAATCCGTAAAGTATCACATAGATGAAAAAAGCAAGCTCTTTTTAGCCTACACATCCTAACACAGGCTGCCTCACTTTTGTTGTAAATACCATCTAGATAGTATCTCCTTAAGATGTTTCTAGGAGTGATAGGAGCATATTCTACTCTTTTTCTTTTGTTGATGTATTTTTTCCGAATGTACATCGTCACCAAAAGCCCCGCTAGGTAGGCTGCGGTCCTAATAAGCAACATCCTTCTCTTCTTTCTTGTGTCATCCATCTATAATGCATATTAAAAATTAAAACAACAAAGTAATTGATAATTCTGGATTATTGCATGTTAGCATGTAAGCAAACACAACACTCATAAGCTGTGGCAAAACATAATCAGACACTGCATCTGTTCATAAATAAATGAATAAGCGGACACTGCAAATGATCTTGCCTGAACATCTTGAAGACTTGGAGCAAAGAGACAAGCTCACAGCACATAACAATGCAGTGTAAAAACAAACATGGCAATGAACTACACAAATATATATCAATCATATTAGGACTCATATTAACCCTGATCCAAGGAATCATGCTGTGTCAACATCAGTTTACAGTAAATCTTGCAATGATTCATCAATATAAGTTTCAACATACAGTTTAATCATGCTGCTTCATCTAAGAAACAGATAATTCAGGCAGTGGGCAATGAATTACACAATGTATATTACCAGTGACAAGACTTTATCCAACATTCATCAATGAATTCATCCAACATTCATACTATCAATGCATTAACAGTAGTTAGATATTATCAGCCAAGAAGATATTCATCACCTTTATGTGCTTGGCGTTCTGAACTTGTCGAGCGAAAGAAGATATTCAATCCTAGTTCTGAACGTGTCGAGCAAAATTCAATCCTACTGGGTTCTTGCACCGAATCAAACTTGTCCAGTCTTCCTCTACTAGTTTCCCTTTGCAAAACAAACCACCATAAGAAAATCCATCAGAAATTGAAAAAAAAAGATTGGAAAAACACAAATCAAGAAGTGTTCACACTCTTTGCACTTACCACCGAGAGTTTTGGATCCGACTTGATCAGGCAGATCAGGGTGGAGCCGGTGCCAGGGGAGAATCGGAGGAGACAGATCAGGGTGAGGACTCTCGGCCGGGCCAGGCGAGAGAGGGAGAGGAAGCACGCCCGCGTGAGGAAAGGGGGAGGCGACACTCGCGGGAGAGGGGAGGAGCTGGCGCACCCCGCGGGGAGGGGGAGGAGGCGGCGGCGCTAGGGCATGGAGACTACGATGCGAGCGAGACGGCGATGGACGAATGGATTTCTTTGTTTCGCGATGGATGGAGCCAGCTGCCTTGTTTTGCTACGGTGGGATCGATCCAACCGAGATGGCTCCATTCCGTTCGCTACAACCAAATAAAAAATTCGACTGTCCTGGATGGGATGGACTCAACGCACCAACCAAACACCCCCTTAGTTTCTGAAAAAAATTTCAAGATAAACTCGCATCAATGCAAGATCATCAGGAGGAACAGATTGATCGATCTATCGACCTGTAACTTTGTGGCCAAGTGCGCTGCTGGTTGCCGTCGGGCTCGTCCTGATCATCGGCGTCGTCGCCGCCGCCGGCATCGCTTCTGTCTGAGAAGGAACCCGGGTCTGATGACGACAGCGGCGAGCCACCGTCCCGGTCCGCCCCGAGATCGTCGTCCTCGTCGCCTATGAATAACAAGGATCTGTCGCCATGACTCATCTCCTCGTCGCGATCCATGGCCGATCTCTACAAAAAAGATAAAGGTATAACATGCCAAAGCAAAGAAGGTAGGTACGTGATCGATCAACGAGATTCCATCGAACAAGAAAGAAACCATCAACGAGCAAATTAAGCACGCCGATTACCTTATCAATTCGCGGCGTTTAGGCAGTCTCCAACCGCAACGGAGGGAGAGAGAGAGAGAGAGAGAGAGAGAGAGAAGGGGAGGAAGAAGCCGGTTTTCTAGAGCTGCTGTTAGATCGGTTGTGGCCGCCTTTATATACGAACGTGGAATCTGAGGCGCGAGAAGCCCTCGTGTTAACCCTAAGAGGAGAAGATAAGAAATCTATCCGCGTTCACGCAACAATCAAGATACGAATACTGATACTAACATTTCATCTACTAATAATTCTATGCGTATATATCCAGCCAGCCAGCTACGCATGCATATATGTTTGTTTTGCATGCTGTTTCCGCCTATACACTCGAGTATATAGCACTCTTTGACTCCTCCTCGATGACAGTGGGTCCCACCCCGCTCCCCTGTCCTCCGTGCATGTCTCGACGAGACCTCCTCCGAGTCCCGTCTCCCTTCCCGTGAGACCCAACACGTGTTCAAACTTCAAACAGCATATCATTGGCAATGAACTGGAAACTATTGTAAACACAGCTATTGAGCTAAAAAATGAACAATATTGGCTTATTTTGATTTGAACTCAATACTCAAAAAGTTTTACTTGGTATTTTGATTCAAAGGTATCTAATTATTATATTCATAATTAAATCAACTTGAAGGTAAATAAACAAATTAAGCACAAAGCCAGAGACTGTACTAGTTGATAGTGGGGGGACCATGAACTTACGAAAGAGGTGCTCACGATCAAATATGATCATATAGCACACATGCCACAAGCATAACCACGCAATTCTTTCTCTCCAATTCTCAGCTCGCGCCATAGTTGCCTGCCTGTGTCTTCTCACTCTCACAAAAACCCTAATATAACGAGCTGCCCTCAATCCCTCATTCGTCAATCAGTGTCCATCTTCTGACTCTACATCCTCATGCGTCGTCGTCTCCTCGTGTGTTGCTGCCTCCTCACACCCACCCTTGCCATAGCTAGGTTCCTATGGCTCCACCATTATCGTGGTCCACCCCCAACGCCTTGACATCAATACAGGCGGGGAGACCCATAAAATGTTGTTGGGGATAGAAGCTTTTTGTAAAAATTTGAAATGGTCAATCCCCTAGTTTGAAAGTTTTCTAGTTGAAATAACAATCCTCTGATTTGAAAGTTTTGGAAGTTGAAAGTTTTCTTGATCAGGAAAGAAGCTTCCTTCATCCAGTTGAAAGTTGAAAAACATGTGGCTAAAAGCTAGCTTGTGGTCAGATGGCTAGGCGTGCGGGTATGCGCCTAGCCCACCATGGTTTAAGTGTTGGTGCTCACCTATTTTAAGAGTACACACGCTTACATGTTTAGTGAAAAAATGTGTGCCAGTGCTCTGTGCGATCTTAGGTGGCTCACACAAAAACCTGACACTGGTGTCTACTGATTGTGGAAAAGTGTGTGTACGCGCTCCATGTGACCTTAGGTGGCTCATATAAACTCCTAATGGGTGCAGGAACACGCACACATGAATGATGTAAGTCTGGTGTGTGTTGAATGCGTGCGTCCCTCTTGAAGTTAAAGACATGAATAGTTGGGGTTGGTGTTGCTAAAAATAGGAAATCGTCTACTACATCTTCAAATAGCAAACATTCTTCCAATTAGTTTTTTTGGATGTTTTTAGAGGATACTTTAATTTTTTGGATAGGGAGACTTCCTTTTTTTTTTCTTTTAGAATCTCGACCTTCATGGTGAATCAGTGTTCGCAAAATTACAACGACGGGTATCAATTAATCTCCCTCAAAATGGTATAGTACCGCATTTCCTTGATATTTTCTTCACCACTTATAGGCAGTCTATGAGACCCTTCCTTTTATGATACTATGCATCATAAAAGAAAAGTTCTAAATATGCTTTATGTGCTAGTCTCAGGATGAGTAGCTAGCACGTATATACACCAATTGTAATCACAACCATACATCATATTTTATTATATTTATCAGTGGGAGCAGTTCTTACATATAATTATTACAAGCCAAAAGTTAGGATAACTTTATCTTGCCGTATGCCTAACTACACATTTTTCACAGGCAACTGACAAGGTAAATGTAACATCCTCAAATTAAAAAAAAAAAGAATTAAAAATTTTAAAATATGAATTGTGGTCTTAATTTGAATTTTATTTGCTTTGTGATTTTCTTTGGATTTATGTTACAAGAAATTTCTTTTTGTTTAATCTAGAAGAAAGATTTTTACCCTAAGATTTAAAAATTACGAATATAAAATTTGAGAAAAATGTAATTAAATTCCAAATCATTTGTAAATCATCCCTACAAATTGAGAAAAATTTGATTAAATCCCAAATCATTTGTAGATCATCCCTACAAATTTTTTTAAAAAAAATTGAATTGACTTATTGTATTTAGAAAATAAAAAAAGCAGCATATTAATTAATTGAATATAGAACAATGTCAGATTTTTTTAGAATTAATGGCACATTATTTTTGCTTGAAATTTTTATGAGGGATCAAAAATGGCCTCAGGATTCTTCAAAAAAAAATTAAAAAAATTAATATATTTTGGTACCCCGATTAAATTGGAGTGCAGTTGATGTCTAGAAAATCAAGAAAATTTAAATCTTTTTCCTCTTGTCTTCACTGCCAAGTGGCCCCCCCACCCAGCTGAGTAGCGCCACTTAGCAGCATGTCTTGCCCCCCTCTTCTCTCTGCGGGTGGACCCCAGGGCCCGCGCGTTAGTCGGCTCTCTCCTCCTCTGTCCCCTACGCACTACCAACGCACTGCCCTATCCTCCTAAGGCCGCGAGCTCGCCAATGGCATTTCACTGAGCTCGTCGACCACAGGGCAGGGCAATGCAAAGTCCTCGCAATTCGGCTACCTGGGTAAGCCGCACTTGATTCTTCCTTATCCTAAGCATCTTTGGTCCCTATTGACTCCCCCTGATGTCGAATTTCAGCTAAGACCCCCTCGGTCGCCACTAGAGATGAAAACAGAGCGGATTCTGTCGGATGGTGATATTTTCATATCCGCTCACATTTTTTCACCCGGATGCGGATAATTTAAAAACGGATCGAATATTGAATCTATATCGGATAATAATAAAACGGATAGTAATCGGAGTCGGATCAAAAACGGAAACAAAACCGAATATTTAGTCGGATAATATGTAAATGTCAAAACACAAGTTTCAACACAGAATATTAGGATTTGGAGTACATAATCCACACACATAACAAAATTTATAGAATAGTGTTCAAAACAAACATAACGTAACAAAATCTTAACATAGGAGTACATTGTTCAATGTTCATTGATAATTTGCATCTAAAACGTGGGATTTGGCTAGGGTCGGCTCGTGGGCTGCCGCTGCCCGCTGCTTGGAGACTTGGAGTCTTCAGTCTTGGACGCTTGGGCCTTGGGGTGCCAAGGTGGGCCTGCAGTGCAGACTGTGCAGCCTACTGCCCTGCTGAGTATATGGATATCCGGATACCGGATATCCGTATCCGCTCCGTATCCGTCGGATACCACCTCCCCCATATCCACTACGGTATCCGGCTGCTCGATCCGGACAATTATCTGTATCCGTATCCGTATCCGACGAATATCAGATTCTTTTGCCATTTCCCTAAAAACGGATACCGGGTACGGATACGGTCTGGATATTATCCGCCCCGTTTTCATTCCTAGTCGCCACCACACCGTGCGCTTCCTTCCTCAGCTTCGGCGACAGCCGCCAGACTGCCTCGAGGCCTCGTCGAGCTCCTCAGGTACCGGAATAGATCCCCTATGGCCCATGGATATGCGACGCGTGGACTCACCTGGGCCACCCGATACAGATCGAATGGTCGAAATGATTCGTAAGGATGTGGCGACGCTAGTCGACAGAGTCTCACCGGAATAGAGGACGACGACGCTCCAACCAGCGCTTCAGTGGGTCTCCGGCGAGGTAAGATATCTTTACGAGTGCGGCTTGTCGCGGTGAAGTCGAATCTGGCTCAACGGCGACTGAGGACGGCGGCTTCCTCTGGAACTCCGGCGAGGAATCGTGATCACACTGCGGCAGCTAGGGCTTTGGTTCTTAGGGTGAAACGGCAACTCGAGATGGCCTACACGGTGCGCGAAGTAGGGCTTTAAATACCGGCCTCGAAGTCCGTATTCGGCATGAGATTCGCGAAACGGTTGGCTGCGGCGGTGGATCTGACAAGAACTCGACATGGGTGACGTGGTAGCATCTCCGATGTCCATGCGGTTCAGATCTAACGCCCACATGCACGCACGACGCGTAGAGATGGCAACGGGGATCCGAAACCCAATGGGTATTTACTTTATTAGGGGCCGGGTATAAACCATTTTTCATACCCGCAGGTATATTAACGGGCAAAAGTTACTACCCAACGGGTGAGCGGGTATGGGTACATTCTGCTATTACCTGTACCCGTTCACCAGTGGGTCTCCATCTAGTTTTATTTTATTTTTATTCCTGAAATGAACTTGTAATGTATTTATGCTATTTTTTAGGTCACTCTAAATATTCCTAGTGAAATTATGCTGCTGTTGGGGAACTCTAGTATAATATTTAATTTTTAATACGGATATCCATTGTATTTTCATTGAATTGCCTTAAAGGATATGTTGTTGCTGCCTGTAGGGGCATATGTCCATAATGCGGGTGCGAGTTACCTGTCGACGGGTCCCCGTTACCCGCACGGGTACGGGTAAATTTTTTATCCGCATGTGGGTATGGGTATTGTAGCAGATGAATTTTACTAATGCAGGTACAGGTAAGGAGTGGTGATACCCGGCGGGTACAGACCCGTTACCATCTCTAGCGACGTGGCCTAAAGCCGCCCGTTGGATTGAGATCCAACGGTCGCGACGTTAGGTTAGGATTTGTTTATGCTGAACTGTCCACTGGGCTCGTCCCAGTAGGATTTTCTTGATTTTTCAGCGATTTTCCCTTTTAAAATAATTCTAGTAATCCAAATAATTCACAAAAATAGTAAAAATTCCATAAAAATTCTGAAAAATATTTTGAGACATTTTGAACTCAAATAAAATATGTCCAACAAAAATTTACATAAACTTTTCATCTATTTAAATAATTTAATAAAAGACTTAATTTAAATTAATTCCAAATAACTCCAAATAAATTTCATAAAATTCCAAAAAATTCACAAATCACAATAAGTGCAATAAAAGCAAAATTTGGGATGTTACCATTTATGAAAACATTTATGAAAACTATGATCAATATTTTTAAGGGGGTACTTGCCTTGCCGTTCGTTGTCATTGAGTTCAAATTCGTATGTTATGTAGGGTTCTACTCGTCGTACCACGTAAACATAATAAAGAACAAACTCCAATAAGATAAAAAGAATACATATAGAAAAATCAAATAATAAATTACTACATATAATATGTATGGTTTTTAAGGTTAGATTTTCATGATTTCATGTACAAGCAGAGATGTTCATCTTTTCACTTTTAACTTGTTTTCGGTAGTTCATGGTTAGGCAGTGGCATAGCCACTTATTCTCTATGAGTTGTTTATTTTTATTTTATGAATTCGGCGGAAAGCTAATACTATGTATGTTTGTATGCATTATTTCAAATTCAAGAATCTAAGATTGTTAAGACTAATAAGAATAAGTTATCGTGATATCGGGTAAAACAACATGTAAAACTATTGTGCTACCTTAAGGATTTCAGTTCAAATTGGTACCCTACTATTTTAAGGCTGTTAGAGATTGCGTGTATTCAATTTTAAAGCTTACTTACTTAATTTAAGGATACATGAGCATTAAGCACATTGAAATTAATTCATATTAGAAAGATGATCTAAAACAAGTACAAACTTAAATATTTTTGTAGATTTAAGTTGTTAATAACCTAAGGATTCCAATAAAATTTGTTTCGTGTGATTTGGAGTTCATTTGCTCAAATTTTACAAGTAACATAGTTCAAACCTATACTTTAAATTCTAATTTAAATTTTAAGCAGAGATCACACATACAATATTTTTGAACATTCAGAAACTAGAGGGTTAAACACAAATTTAGAAATTTATTTCACTAAATTTGGATTTAAATTACGAAAGTTATGAAGGTTTGAATTCTAGGTTTTCTAAGATATTCCAAAAAGGGAAACTACACTTTCTAACTGAGAAAGCGCACTTTTCGTTTTTGGAAAGTTTTTGAATTGAGCCCTGCTGACATGTGGGGACCCGCATGCAGTGACACATCTTGATGTAAGTGTGTAGCTGACAATAGGGGCCCGCTAGTCAATCACCCAAAATCAGAGGCAGCGGCAGCGGCGGAGCTCACCAGTGGCGGTAGAGGGGCGGCGCGGCTCGGGTGAAGGGCTAGGTAGCTCAAGGGCGCAAAGAGGAGGTCGAAGCACCAGTCAATGGTGGATGGCAGTGAGATGAGATGGCTGGCGACGAGGCTGGGTGGCACATCGTGGAGACGATCGGACGGCAAGGAAGAAGAAGCCTTTAGAGTTCAATAAGAGTGGAGATAAAGCATCAAGGTGATGAGTGGGATTGATTCCCCTACCTAGCTCGGTTGGAGGTAAGCTCATAGAATCTACCTGAAACGTTTCTGTCGGGGAGTCGGGTAGACCCCACAGAATTACCTCGGGTGCCACGAGGGGTGCGGGCTCACTGCTGCCCGAACTACCGGAAGGCCGTTCCCCTGGACGATCTAGTCGGGCGCCACGAGCAGCACGAGGTCGTCCCCGTCCTGGTCGCAAGGGGTTGTTCCAAGGGACGGTCTAGCCGGGACCTTTTTAGGAGGTCGCATGGCCGGGTGGACCGATAGCTCGTGCTCAGGCCGGGGTGGCCGAAGTTCGGTTAGACGTTAGCCGACCTGGCGTGATCCCGAGGTCGGTAACCACGCCGCGTAACCTCCGCTAGTTCGTTGCGATCCTCGCGGGGGCGTGGCAGAGTGTAGGATCCGTTAGTTACCACGTTGGACCTGGTCGGACGTGGAGTTAGTGGGTTTGAACAAGCACGCCCCTTTGTAAGCTATAAAAGCACCCCACCGTGAAGGGGACGGACGGATAACTTTTTCTCGCACAAAGGTATACACTAGCCGGAGTAGGGCTATTATCTCCTTCTTGAGAGGCCCGAACCAGGGTAAACTACGATGTCTCTGCTGTTGAAGTCCAGTGAGTCACCCCTCCGAGTATCTCATCACGCAAGAAGGGTCGCGGTTGGTCCCTCCACCAACAAGTAAGCTCGGCGGGGCCTGCTCCCCAATCGTCGGCAGTGGCGCCGTCCGTGGGGACCGACTTTCCTTTCGTGAGGAATCCTGAGGATGACAAATTCCCAAGATCGCCAGGGCCTCGGCGCCCGGAATTGAGGAAGAAGACAAGCGATTCTTCGACAATGGGGCCGCTTAACGTCGCCGCCTTGGGAATCACGACGTTCCGGAGCTTCTCGCGAAACCGCCGACCGAGCGATTCTTTCGCTCGGCTCGACGCCCTCTCGGACGACGAGTATGACGGGCTCTACGATGGTCTGGACATCCCCGACCTTTTCGAGCTCGACCAGGGGACCGCTTCACGGGGAGACACCGTGATGTCCCCCTCGCGATCCGTCCAATCCCGTAACGTCTTCGTTGCGGAGGAGGATGGAAATGTCGGGAGCAAATCCCCGGCTGAAGCGCGTCTTCACCGCTACGAGGCGGCCAAGGAGCACCTGCAGGCATCTCTGAATCGGACGCTGGCCAGCTTACGCCGGCAAGTCCGAGGTGGCCTGACTGATAAGACCAGGGCCGAAGTTCGTGAGAATTTCCACGCGTACGGGACTCCGGAGCCCGTGCGACGACGAACGAGCTCGTCACCCCGCGTTCCCCCGAGCGGGGAACGCCTTCAAGCCCTGGCCACGGTGGTGCGCAACCTCAGAGAGTTTCCTGAGCAGGTCGACCTAGAAGCCATGGGCGCGGCCGTGGCCGACGACCTCGAGGAAATCGCCACAGACATAAAGGCGGCGGAAGCCTCCCGAGAATGGGACGCCCAGAGCAATTCCTGGGAACGCCGCCGCCGGGCGTCTGAGCGCCTCCACCCCGACGACTCACGCAGCCGTACCCAGTGAGTGGCCGCGCGGCGGCAAGCTCGGGAAGGCACCGGAGCAATTCCCGGGGCTCCTCGGGACCACGGAATAGCCACGCAGGCGAACCGGGCCGAACATTCCTCTTCTGCCACTCTCCATCCTACAGCGTAGGAGATATTCTCGCCTGGGCCCACTAACCTCGGGCTCGGCTGGTGGGGACCGCCCCGACCGCCGCGCTCGTGGTGACCGTCCCGACAGTCCCGTTTTCGGGTGCAGGGCGTTCGCGACGTCACTACGACGTGTGACCTGGCCGACAAGGTTCAAGCTGGGTCACATCGAGAGATTCGATGGGACTCAAAACCCCGACGAGTTTCTCTCGATCTACACCACGGCCATTCTAGCTGCCGGGGGTGATGAAAGGGTTATGGCTAACTTTACGCCTGATCCTGGGCCGGGCCGGCTCGGGCGTGGCTATTCAACCGAAGGAAAACTCGATCCGGTCCTGGCCCACCGAGCAAAGACTCTCCGAGCTAACTTCCCGAGTCGCTACGCCCGCCGGGAAGGAGCGCGACCTTGAGCGTCTGACATGCACGAGGGCGAGACCTGCGCCAGCTGGCTCCAGCGCTTCATGCAAGTGCGCAATTCCATCCCAAGCATCTCGGATGAGGCGGTCGTCAAGCTTTCAAGTTCGGGTCCGAGACGACGCTTCACTCAGGACCTCGAAATTCACCCGACATCACAGCCAACGAGCCGTTCGCATGGCTGACCGTTATGCCAACGCGACGAGGCCGCCCAATGGAAGAAGCTGGACAAGGAAAGCTGCCCCCTCGGCCGGCTCGAAGGCGTCAAGCGAAGAGCGTGAGCTCGATCGAGAAAAATCAAAAGAAGAAAAAATCCTCCGTCTCCGACATGGTGGCGGCCATCGAACGACAACGACAACGACCAACCTCGCAATCGTATAAAGGAGGAGCCGCGAAAGGGAAAGGCCGACCGGCTCAGCGGAGCAGCGAGCAAAACCGGGACGACCAAGACCGCGGCGACCAACGCGGACGGGCTAGCGCCTATTTTTGCCCGCTCCACCAGGCACACGGCACGACTGCGGAATTGCGAACATGGGCCTCCCGCTGGAGCAATTCTCTGATGGCAAGGGTCCCATGCCTACGCTCCCAGAGCAAGAAGGAGACGTCAAGGGCAAGAAGCCCGCCGAGGAGGAAGATACGGACATGGAGTACCAGGAGCCGAGAAACCACATCGCCGTGATATTCGGGGGCTCCGCCGCCTATGGGTCTCGACGGGAGTTGAAGGAGGCCGCACGCGAGGTACTCCGTGTCACCCAGGGGAAGCCTCCCGTTCAACAGCTCAAGTGGTCCGAGCTGCCCATTACCTTCTCCAAAGACGACTGCTCCCTGGGGATGACGAAACCCCAGAGGCTCCCGATGGTCGTTAGCCCGACGATCTGCAATACCGCGGTAGGACGCGTGCTTGTGGATTGCGGGAGTTCCCTGGACCTGATATCGGCCAGGGTCCTGGACGAGATGCAAATTCCTCGGTCCAAGATCAAGAGCGTCGTAGTCCCTTTCTACGGGATAGTCCCGGCACCTCGGCCAAGCCGCTCGGCAGATCGTCTGCCGGTAACCTTCGAAGCCCGAGCAACTTCCGAACGGAATTAGTCACCTTCGAGGTGGTTGATTTGAGTCGGCCTACAACGCCATCCTGGGCCGACCAGCGCCGCCAAATTCATGGCCGCCACGCATCACGGTACCAATGCCTGAAGGTTCCGGCCCGGCGGCGTGATCTCGATGAAGGGAAGTCCGGCGGCCCTAAGGCTGCGACGAGAAGGCTCTGGACATGGTCGGGCAGCTGCCCGGCCGAACCCGACCAAGAGCCGAGGAGTTCCCGCCCAGGAGCTACCCTCCAGGCCGGGGAGAAACTAAGGCCATCCACACGCGACGCAGAGCCAGGCAAGGTCGTACATGTGGGGCTTCCTGGACCCTAAATAGGAACTCGAGCTCGTGACCTTCCTCCGAGAAGCGCGGACACGTTCGCTGGGAACCGTCCGAGCATGCCCGAGTCCCAAGGGAGGTCGTCGAGCACAAAGCTAGCGATTCGGCTCGACAAAAGCCTGCGGCGAAGCTCGAGCGCTTCTCCCCGGAGAAGCAAGCCATCATCAGAGAGGAACTGGACAAGCTCCTCAAAGCCGGTTTCATACGGGAGGTCGACCATTCCGATTGGTTGGCCAACCCAGTTATCGTGATGAAAAAGGGGGGCAAGTGGCGCATGTGTGTCGATCACACGGGGCTGAATGCCGCATGCCCGAAAGACAATTTTCCGCTGCCTCGGATAGACCAGTTGGTCGACGCAACGGCCGGCTCCGAGGCGATGAGCTTTCTGGACGCCTACTCAGGCTATCACCAGATCGGCATATCGCCCGACGACGAGGAGAAAACTTCCTTCATCACGCCGTTTGGCACATTCTGCTACGACCATGTCCTTCGGTCTAAGGAACGCCGAGCGACCTTCCAGCGCCTCATGCAGAAAACCTTCTCGAACCAAATAGGTCGGAACCTGGAAGTATATGTAGACGACATAGTCGTCAAGAGCAAGATGGCCTCGGACCATGTATCCGATCTAGAGGAGACTTTTCATAACCTCAATAAGCATCGAATAAAGTTGAACCCTGAAAAATGTGTGTTCGGGGTCAAGGCTGGCAAAGTACTCGGCTACATGATCGGTCCGCAAGGAATCGGAGCCAACCCTGAGAAGATAGAGGCCATCGAGAACATGCGGCCACCCGCTTGTACGCGGGAGGTGCAATCCCTGACCGGAAGGATGGCGGCCCTAAGTCGCTTCATCTCGCGGCTCGGGGAACGCGGCCTGCCTTTCTTCAAGGCGCTCCGGAAGCACGACGGTTTCGCTTGGGCAGAGGAAGCGGCATCAGCTCTTTCAAAGAATTAAAGCTATATTTGTCAAGACCCCGGTCTTGACCACGCCGAGAATGGGAGAGGTCCTCTTGCTCTACCTCGCCGCCACACCCCAGCGGTAAGCGCCATAACAAGAGAACGGGACGGGTGCGGCGCCCGATCTACTACGCCAAGTCTTACACGGACCAAAGGAGCGTTACCCCGAGGTCCAGAAACTCCTTTATGCGCTCCTCGTGGCCTCGAAGAAATTAAGACACTACTTCCAGGCCTACAAAATCCGAGTCCCGACCAACTTCCCGCTTAGAGAGATTCTAGGGAATCGGGGCGCATAGCGGACGGATCGCGAAGTGGGCCATGGAGCTCGCCGACCGAGATCGAATTCTCGGCCAGGACGGCGATTAAGTCCCGTGTTCTAGCAGACTTCCTAGCCGAATGGACAAATCCTACCCCATCTCGAGTCCGAACCCGACTGCACCGAGCACGGTCATTTGGGTCATGCACTTCGACGGGTCCCGAGCTTACAATTGCTCTGGGCCGAGTGGTCCTTGAATCCCCAGGGAGCGGATCCGATCGCCCTCCAACTACATTTGGCGCAACGAACAACGCGCGAATATGAGGGTTCGCTAGCCGGACTTCGCGTGCAGGGCGCCGAGTCCAACGACTAACTGCGAAGGGCGACTCGCAGCTGGTTGTCAACCAGGTCAACAAGGAGTATCAGTGCTCCGATGACTCAATGGCGCTTTACCTGGTTGAAGTAAGGAAGATGGAAAAGTACTTCAGAAACTTCGAAGTACTATACATCCCCAGGAAGGACAATGCCCTGGCCGACCATCTATCGAAGGTCGGTTCCGCCCAGTTTCCAGCTCCGGCGGGGGTGCTCATCGAGCACCTCTATAAGCCCTCCATACCCCCCGGAGAGGAGGCAACCGAGACGGGTGGTACCGTCTCCTTCCTCGAGCAGGATGCGAATTGGATGACGCCATTCATCCAATACCTCGTGCACGGGACACTGCCCGAGGAAGAAGCCGAGAAATCCCGGCTAGTGAGACGCTCCTCGACCTATAAAATGGTCGAGGGCCTCTTATACCGCAAAGGCGCGCTTGGCGTCCTCTCCAAGTGCATCACCCAAGAGGAAGGCAAATATCTCCTCAAGGATATCCATGACGGGATGTGTGGAGCTCACTCGTCCTTTAGGACCTTGGTGAGCAAAGCCTTCCGGTTGGGTTACTATTGGCCGACGGCCCTGGCCGACGCACGCTCAATAGTGACCGCTTGCCGACCTTGCCGCCCATGCCGGAAAGTCCATCACCAAGATACGCACTGCAGACCATGCCGCTAACCTGGCCGTTCTCGGTTTGGGGCATCGACATACTCGGTCCATTTCCCAGGGGAAGGAGGGGTTGTAAATACCTGTTCGTCGCAATAGACACCTTCACTAAATGGATCGAGGCCGAGCCTATATCAACAATCTCGGCACAGGCGGCTAAAAGGTTCTTCCGCAATAATGTAGTAACCCGCTTTGGCGTTCCGAGTCGCCTCATTACCGACAACGGCACTCAGTTCACAAGCGAGGTGTTTCAGGCTTATTGCGAGGAGGTCGGGACCAAGATATGCTTCGCATCCGTGGCCCACCCACAGAGCAATGGGGCGCCGAGCGCGAACAGGCAGATCGTCCAAGGAATCAAGAAGAGAGTCTTCAAGAGCCTCGTCGGCATGGTCAGGCCTGGGTGGATGAGCTACCTCCGCCCTCCTGCAGTCGGTCCGCACCACGACGAGCCGAGCTACGGTGAGACCCCTTTCACTCAGATATGGCGCGGAAGCCGTCCTACCCGCTGAGGTTGTCCTAGGATCCCCAAGGGTGAACCTAGCCGATAGCATCGACGCAGAAGGCGAGCGCCTTCTCGACCTCGACCTCGCGGAAGCAACTCGTGAACGGGTTCTGTTGTGATCCGCGGTTTACCTGTAAGCTCTACGCAGGCACGCTGCTAAATCGGTACGACCAAGGACCTTGCACGTCGGCGATCTCGTTCTGCGACGGGTCCAAGACCTGTCAAAAGCCAACAAGCTAACGCCAAGATGGGAAGGTCCTTACACGGTCGTCTCAACAGCACGCCCGGGGGCTGTCCGCCTCGCAATGGAAGATGGTCGAGAACTAGCTAGTACTTGGAACATCGACCAACTGCGTAAGTTCCATATCTAACCAAACCAACCTTACTCCTTTAAATAAAAATTCGACACGTGGCCTCTCGGTCTCCCTCGTTCTCTCTTTAAACCTCCCGCTGGCGCCGTGATCAAACTCGATCCCAGATCAAAGAGCGAGCTCGGACCTCAGGGCGCAAACGGACAAGCGTCCTACCGCCTGACATCGGACCACCAGAGCTCAACCCCGAGGGTTTCCTTCTCCGTAAGACGACCATCTTTTATCGGCAGGCCTTCGCCGCAGACAAAGGGTCGCATGAGCACCCCTCGACGGTTCCAGCTCGGTCGGCCGGTGAGCGGCGTGAGACGCTGTGTATAAAGTCACCACGGTCCCAGCAGGCTCTATTCCGTCAACAAGGTCGTGTTTGCGGCCTCCCCACGACCTCCGCTTGGCGGGGCCGTAAGGATACCGTGTGGCTACGACCTAGAGGATCTTTCGCGACGAGGTAGTCACTCCCTAGTACGATCGTTCGCTAGATCGCGTGACTATCACTAGATCGCGTGGTAGCGAGCTCAGTCGAGTAGGAGCAACAGGATAGGACATATCGTTGTCGCTCCGAGGAAGACAAAACAGAGAAAAATAAAAGGCATCTATTAAACACGATCGTATTATGCCCAACTTGGCAGCTTTTTCGCTAAAGTTTTTTGCGAGAACAGTTACAGGAGGCCGGCACGCTTCTCATCCTGCAGAGCGGCGAGCTCGTCCCCGCACGGACTCAAGCTCGGACTCGAGGTCAAGCACCCGCCGACGAGCTTCCACGACCCTCGCTCGCCGCTTGGCCGGCCGTTTGGACTCCTCCGTTCTTTGGTCGATCGTCCGTTTCGGCGCCGTGCGGAGTCACGCAGGACGCCACCGTCGCCTCGAGCCCCGACCGCCGCCGCTCGCTCTGAGGCGCTCCTTGAGGAAGAGCGCGGACTCCTCCATCTTCTGCCGAATCTCGGCCGCAGAAGACCTCAGCTCGGCGACCAGGCGCTCGAGCTCCGCGATTCTAGCGTCTTGCTCGGCCTGGTGCTTTGCGACGACTTCTGGCGGCACGGTCGCGGCGTGGAAGTCCTTCATAGTGGTCTCCAGCACCTGCGCGACAGGGTATCTCGGGTTACGATCGGTTTTCTAGGACAAAAGCACGAGTACGAGGAAAACTTACCCAAAAGAGCCGAGCCTCCAGCCCCTCCTGGAACGACTTGGCGGGGTCCTCCGCCCCGATTGGTTCTCCCTGGGCGGGCAGGGGATCCTTCGCCCCAATCCCTTCTCCTTCGACGGGCACAGGGGCTTGAGCCCGAGCTCCCTCGTCCTCTGGGAGCAGAGGGTCTTGGCCCTGGGCATCGGCTTCCATCTCTTGAACGGAGACGGCCTCAAGAGCGAGGATCACCTCCCGCTCTTCTTCCTCCCGGGCAGGAGTTGCGCTCGGGGGCTCCTCCCGCTCTTCTTCCTCCTGGGCAGGAGTTGCGCTCGGGGGCTTCTCCCCTTCGGCATCCGGGTCCGCGGGGTACTCCGCCCGGGGCGCGGCGTCTGCAGCCGGAGGAACTTCCTCCCCGGTAGGCACGGCATCCACGGGCGCGAGGTCGTCGACTCGGGGCACCGGGTCGGCAACCGGAAGGACGGCGTCGACCGAGGCGGCCTCGGCGCACAACGGCTCTTCCTCGTCGGGCGGGCCCCCGTTCGGGTTGAGGTCCCCTGACGCCGGGCTGGCGTTGATGTCCGCCGGGGCGTCGTGAGCTCGGGGAGAAGCCTCCGCGATCTCCTGAAGCGTCTCGGCAATAATGTCGCTGGCTTCGGCGGAGTCCTCGCGGGAAACTTCAGCGACATGCTCGCCACCACCGGGCTCCCCCGCGTCATCATCACCACCAGGCTCCCCCATATCGTCGTCCTCGTCAATTATGATATGGGGGATGCCCTCCCTCGCGGCTCGGGCATCGGCAGCCGCAATCTTCCTCCTTGTCTCCTCTTCAGGAGACACGACCTCTGAGGGCCGGATCTCCGCGGCGGTGGCTCCTCCGCCCCAACGCCGTCACCGTCACGGCTCGTGGGGGACTGGCCTCCGCTGACCTCGGTTCCCACCTCGACCTCCTCGCCCACAACGGCCTCGGCAGCGCGGGCAAGCTCCCTCTCTAGCACGAGGTCAAGAATTTCGTCAGCCATTGCTCCAAAATCCCATAACTCAAGACTACCGCCACACCCACTACTGAGGCGGTGTGGGGTTAGTGTGATGCCGGGAGGGATGAGAGAAACGAGATGGGGCTAAGAGATTGACCTCGTTCGGCATCTCTCACCGGCCTCGAGCGATCGAGGAGGGCGACCATGTCCTCACGTGCCTTGTCGGCCCTGGCGACGGAAGGGTCGACCTCTCCCAAGTCGGCCTCGGTGATGGTCGGCGTTGGCGTGGTTGGGACGCAGTGGACGACTGCGGGACCTCGGGACCAGGGGGCGGGATCGGCTCGTCCTTCTCCTCCTCGTCATCCAGAGGGCCGAGCTCGAGCTCACCCGCGAAGCTCTGCCTCAAGAACCGCGATCCGCTCTCCGGTGCCTCCTTTCGTCTTTGGACCCGGCCGCGGCCTCCTTCTTTCGCCGTAGCTGACGTAAACGAGCCATCAGCTCGGGGTTTTTTCTGGTATGTTCATCCATCCAAAGTTTTAGTTCGCTCACCTCCTGCCGATCAGCATACTCCAAATGCTGGCGGGGTGAACGGTCGTCCGAGCCGGGACGCCTGCGCGAACGCCGAGGCGGAGACGGCGTGGCCGAGGGAGATCGGTCGCGGCGTTTGCGGCCCGCCAATTTCTTGGTCTTACGACCTCGTCCCCCCAGCTGCGATGCCAGTTGATCCACGGCGACCTCGAGGGCGACCTTCTCCTGCCAGGGAGAGTTTTATGAGGTCGGGGCACCCTGGAGAGACTCGGATCAAGTAGGACGTCAAGAAAGGAGGGCCAAATCGAAAGCTTACCGCGTCGGTCCGGTTGAGGACGTTATTTGGGATCTGGCGACCCTCTAGGATTTCCTTGCCCTTGGGGGTGCCGAACATTTCGGACACCCTCGCGTCCACCCAGTCCTCCGGTGGAGCTGCGTCTGAGCAAGAGGAAGTGGTAAGACCGAATGTCCTCTGCATAGGAGAAAAGGCCGAGGTCGGTGGTATACCTGAGCGTGACTCCCGTGTGATGTCCTGCCACCCCTCAACCTTGAAGAAGGGATGCATCCTCCTCCTGAGGGGCGACACCCGGGCTCTGATGTAGTCCCGGGCGACATCCCGTCCGGTCAGCCCTGAGCAAGTGAGCTCGTTGATCAGAAGAACACCTTCTCCTCCTCCGGCTGCACCGTCGGTCGGGGGGTCTCGACGGCACGACCCCTGGCTCCGGAGTAGGACAGCGAGCCGCCCTCGGCCTTCCTCAGATAGAACCAAGAGTCGGCCCACCCCGACACGGAGTCCTTGAGCGTGAAGCGCGGGTCCGCGTACGGGCGGGTAGGTCGGAGGCGGAAGTAAAGGCAGCCGGCCTGCGAGGGGGTGCCGGTGCGCGAAAGGGTGTAGAAGTGAAGAAAGAGACTGGGAGTAGGCTCGACGCCCACAAACCCCTCACAGAGATGGGCGAAGATGGCCATGATAAGGATGGAATTTGGGTGGAGGTGGACGATCTCGCACTCACAGAAGGCGAGTACGGCTTCAACGAACTCGCTTTCGGGCGTGCGAAGCCCGTTTATGGCGTAGAGCTCGGTGGAGACAATCTCTCCTTCCTCCGGCTCGGGGCTCTCCTCGGCACCAGCGGCTCTCCATGAGCCGGCGTCAAGGTACTTCGCCCGCTCAAGAATCTCCAGCTTGCGCCTATCAAGCTTGCTGATGCCAAACTTCGCCATGAGGATGGAGGGGATGATCGGAAAGGAGGATGAAGCGCCGAAACGAAGAAGTAGGAAGCGCACTGGTTGATTGAAAGGGCAAGTGGATCTAGGGTTTCTCTTCTGGGGTTTAAAAACCGAACGAGAGAACGAAGAGGTTCCCGCCGTTATGGTCGAGGAAGCCCTAAAGGCGCAGGGGGCAGTTGAGACGTCCACCACACAGGGAGCGACGCGTGGACACGCAAACCAAGGCTGTCTTGCCGGGCGACGGTTCCTGAGGGGGAGCGGTTCGTACTAACCGAATGAAGCTTCCAAGGGAAGGAACCATCGGTAGGATGGGAACTAGTTCGCACGCCCAAGGCACGGCGGGACCGAGCTCGTCTCTCGGGACGGACTAATAGCTCGGAGGTCGGGGCAGCTGTTCGTCGCGACCAACCTGGCTGGCTCGGGAGACGGTAGGCCCGAGAGGAAGGTTTTTTTTAAAAACCTTCTTCCACTCGAACCTCGGGGGCTAGCTGTCGAGAGTCGGGTAGACCCACGAATTACCTCGGGTGCCACGAGGTGCGGGCTCATCGCCGCCCGAACTACCGGAAGGCCGTTCCTGGACAATCTAGTCGGGCGCCACGAGCAGCACGAGGTCGTCCCCGTCCTGGTCGCAAGGGGTTGTTCCAAGGGACGGTCTAGCCGGGACCTTTTTAGGAGGTCGCATGGCCGGGTGGACCGATAGCTCGTGCTCAGGCCGGGGTGGCCGAGTTCGAAGTTAGACGTTAGCCGACCTGATGTGATCCCGAGGTCGGTAACCACCCGCTGCGTAACCTCCGCTAGTTCGTTGCGATCCTCGCGGGGGCGTGGCAAAGTGTAGGATCCGTTAGTTACCACGTTGGACCTGGTCGGACGTGGAGTTAGTGGGTTTGAACAAGCACGCCCCTTTGTAAGCTATAAAAGCACCCCCACCGTGAAGGGGACGGACAGATAACTTTTTCTGCACAAAGGTATACACTAGCTGGAGTAGGGCTATTATCTCCTTCTTGAGAGGCCCGAACCAGGGTAAACTACAGTGTCTCTGCCTGTTGAAGTCCAGTGAGTCACCCCTCTGAGTATCTCATCACGCAAGAAGGGGTCGCGGTTGGTCCCTCCACCAACAAGTAAGCTCGGCGGGGGCCTGCTCCCCAATCGTCGACAGTTTCTACCAAGAATTTGCAACCATTTCCGTTTCTACTAGAATCTGAAACCGTATCAGGACCTAAATTTAGGCATCAGCTACAAGAATTAATGCACCATTCTGTATTGAGGGAGATGGATGCTAGATAGTGAAATTTATTTTGAACAATTAATCCATTGGCAAAGTGCATGGTTTTTGTTGTAATAAACGTTAATTGGACTTGTTTCTAGAGCCCTTGTCTTTTAGCTGGATTAGATGACAAACAGGATGACACTAATTCGTCGCACCTATCCATTTAACGTCAGAACGCTACATAGGGGTGTTAAAGAATCATGTGATAAGATCAACAGCTTACTAGTTAAGACTCCTCTCGTTTCTGTTCAGGGTCACATGTTGTTTCTTACGGAGGCAATGATGTTTGGGCTAGAGTACATATTAGATTTTAGTTTTATTTCTATTGCAACATACTAGCTAGGGAGATTATCTTCATAAAGCCATGCATTGAATTCTTGAAGTGTATGCATAGTTATCTTATTATGGAGAGTTCCCACTAACAAAAATTGTTGACGTTTTAATTAGGTGTGAACTCAGAGCCGCACTGTAATTTCCTATTGCTCATTGATTGATTAAGAAACGGAAAACAAATCAACCTTAAATCTCAGAACTCATTTTCAACTCGATGATCTTTTGCGAGTGTAATTGGATGGATTTTGATGATCTTTTACCAAGGTACATACTCGCACTTCACGCTGTTGTTCAAGTATCTTCACTTTTGCAAATAGCCCCGGACTCTCCTTTAATTAATGTGCACGCCCACTTCAGTTATTGTTGAAGTGTACTCATTTTTGTGGATACGCCCTCAAGCTCTCATTCAATGGCATCGCGGTGCAGCAATGCGCGAGCAAGGACGAGGACAGATGGGTCCCACCCATGCCACGTGGCACTCGCCAGAAGATCGCCCTTGCCCAACTGTACACATGGTTTACGCCTACACTGTCAGAGTGACACTTGGGCCCAAGTGAAACGTGGGTCCATCTATCATTGCAAATCTCCCCATGCGAGACGTGTGATGTGGTATTTATGGCTCACTGGTGCGGGAAATTTCGCTATTTGACACTCAATTCATCGGCCTCTCTCCGCTTGACACCCAATTCGCTCGTCTTTCGGTATTTGACACCGAAACCATCAATTTCTTCGTTTCATGACACCCATCCATTTTTCTCAATTTTTATTTTCCTTTTCTCTTTTTGTAATATTTTTTTCATGTGCTAGGACCAAATTACCCCTGCATGGCACTATGTGGTGGGATCCCCTGTATGGCTTCCTAACTAGTCCATCCCAATTAGTCTGTTCCTCTATTGCTTCGTGTTCCCGACAATTTGCACTGACGGATCTGTGATCCCGCCCTCACCGACGCAAGCGCCATGCATGGAAGCTGAACATACTTGTTTTGCAACCATGAAATAGTTCATGGGTAGAAAGTAAAAAACAATAGGAGACGCATTGGTTTTCTGCAACCATGAAATACTTGTTTTGCAAGTGGTTCCTGCAATATAAATTTTACTTCCTACCCTGAAGCAAAAGAACAAGATAAATTAAATATTTCTTGTCAAATAGTAAGTGTTTTATGTCAGAAATATGTCTATCAGGCGCTAAATTTTTCCTTTTAAACTTTTAGATAAATCACATCAATATTTTTTTATATTATCGTGTTACAGTTGATAGGGTCAGATCCAAATAAATTGTATTATCCTTGTCAAAGAGACCGTAAGAAGAAAATTTAACGAAGAATTCTTCCAACAAGACAACCATATCCTAACCTCCATTATCTCAAAGCCAATCGACAATACCCAAAGGAGAGGTTGATTTCGTATCATTACAACCTTACCCCACCAACATTTGAAACAAGTCGACATAAGCAAACATGGCTTGCTAAATCATTTTCTTCCTTTCCTTGGAGTGAGCTTCTTCTTTGCAACCATGGTCACTTGCTGACTTGTGCCCTCTTCACAATAGGCCATTGCTACCTTCTGCCTTTTAGGTGTATTGGGCTCTGCACTGTTGGTTTGACCTTGTGGTCTACCTAGCTTAGCACGACTCTTCCTGCAGATGAAAGAAGCATGCTGTAATAATGTAAAGCAAATGGAAAAAAGATTTAGTAATTAATATATAATTATGTGATGTACCTTTTCTTTGTACCATTCAGAGGACATTTTGCGGATGTTTGCCTGTGGCCTAAGCCACCACATCTTTTGCACTGCACTTGCCACTTTCCTTTGCCCTTGCCCTTTCTTTTCTCCAAACATCCTACAAACCTGTTTTTTCTTTGTCTCCCTGCTGATCTCTTTGCCGTAGGTGGAAGCAATCTGAAGCCCAACTCCACTTTGGGCCACTGCGACTTGTCTGCTAGTGGTGGAATAACACCTGCATATGCTAGCCTGAATCTAGACAACAAGAAACAAGGATGTAGATAATCATCCATCTTGTGGTTTCTATGTGATGTTATGAATGCCAATGCATGTGGACATGGTTTTCCAGAAACTTGCCACTCCCTGCATGTACACTCATGCTTTCCAAGATGCACCACGTGCCTAAACACTTCCATGTCTTCATTGATTTCAGACACCTCTGCTGTATCTTTTGCACCTGCAATGACCCTCAAGTGGCCCAAGCTTCTAGTCATTGCATTAAGCTGATGAACTACAGCTGGAAGCATAACACCTTCAAGTCTCTCACCTATCCTCCTTCTCCTTTCATATAGCTGCATTATCATTGATCTAAGAGTGTCAGCTAGCTCAGCAACAGGAAGATCTTTACTTTCTTTCACCCATTTGTTCCATGACTCAGCTAGGTTATTGGTGATGTAGTCACACTTTATTTCTTCAGAAAAATTGCTCCTCATCCAAAGCAAACTATGATATCTGGCCAACCACGGTGCAACAGCTGGACAAGTAACATGTATCTTGTTCATGTAATGATCAAACCTGTCTGATCTATAAGCCCTAGCAGCAGGATACATGTTACCATAAATAGGTCCTTGAAACTTCTTGATAAAGTTATCCATCAAGTGTCTAAAGCACTCTCTATGCTCTGCCCAAGGGTACACATTTTTCACAGCTATCTCCAGCCCCTTGCAAGCATCAGAGCTAATCGCTAAGTGTGGTGGATTGCCTATTGCCTTCTGTAGCTGCAGCATAAACCATGTCAAATTATCTGTGGTCTCGGCATCAAAAAACCCAAAAGCAACCGGAAACATCCAGTTGTGTCCATCGAGAGCTGTAGCTGAAGGTAGATGACCATTCCATCTACCATTAAGGGCAGTAGAGTCTATGCTCAAATATGGTCTGCAACCATTTAGAAAACCATCAATGCTAGGTTTGAAGCAACAGAAGAATCTATGAAAATAGACCTCATCTCCATCCTCCTTTACATCTATCTCTATGACACTGCCAGGACTTCTTAGCTCAACCTCTGCCTTGAACCTGTATAACATTTCAAAGCTTTCTTCCCATGACCCAAATATATGATCCATAGCTTTCTGTCTACCAGCCCACACTGTTGAATATCCCAGTATGACATTATACTTTCTCTCTAACTCAGCTTGTAACTCCTTAGCCCCCATATTTGGCTGTTGCTTTAGTAAAGGGATTGCCTTTTCCGCGATCCAATGGTATGATGCCATCTTGGTCTTTACTCTACCGGATGATGCACATAAGTGATCAAATTTATTCACTGTAACCTGTCAAAACAAATTAAGATTGGTTAGTACCATCAAGTTGACAATTTCGATATATTATGTGAAGTTAGCATGTAGTACCTTGACAGACTTTCCATCACGCATCAACTTTGCTACAATTGCCCATGGACAACCTTGAGCCTTGCAATAACCCCTGAACCTTTCTCTCCCTGATTTCTCTGTAACAAGCTCAAACTACTCCTTGATAGCATGTTGCCTCACTGCCATCCTGAACTCATTCATATTTGCATATGTGCTTCCCTCTATCATTGGAGGGTCTTCCTTATCATTTTGAACACTTGCCTCATCAGGAATCACATCATTTGCTAGTATTTCAGCATCTTCAAGGTTCATGTCAACAACATTGGGCCCACAATAAGAAGTCCTCTCTTCTTCAGCTGTAGACCTTCCTTTCTCTGCTCTCTCATCCTGAACACCAAGTCCAATTAATTCACAAATTTCATCTTCTCCTATCACTGGCCATGCGGAACCTAACACCTCTTCTGGAATTGGAGCTACATCCAAATTATCCCAATCCACACTATCTTGCTGGCTGCAAAAAAGGTGGAACATACACTAAATTTCATGTTTTCACATAAACACAATGCATTATTACTAATTATATGGGTTGGGAAACATGATTAAATATAGTAAGATTCCTGTGATGAAGCGAAGAATAACGTGTCGTCATATGCCTGCATTGGCAAGAATAGCCACTGCATCAAGTCCCCAAATGCTACAGGATATCTCTGCAGCTGCGATGATGGCTTTGCAGGCAACCGCTACCTGGAAGAAGGGTGCCAAGGTCAGCAACTCCTTGTACTCACTTTCTTCTTTCAAGTTCACCTTAAGTTATCTGTGCATTGATCTTCGGTTATTTCTCTACTCTTACATGATGTTTGCAGATATCAATGAGTTCCAATTTCCAGACCAGTATCCTTGCTATGGAAACTGCAGAAATACAATAGGGGACTACAGTTGTTCCTACGCATCTGGGACTCACAGTATAGATCCAAAGAGAGAAAAATGCAATCCAATTGCAGCTTTACAGAGAGCTAAAATCATAAAAATGTTTACAGGTAATATCCCTGTACTCCAAAGATTTCAGTAAAGGTGGCAGAATAGCATGGTTAAGTCACACTGATATAGCGCATATGATGAGGTATTATTGGGATGGAATTAATTCAGCAAACTGTACAGTATAGTCCTACAACTTAGTAGAAGCATTACTTCTTAGCTAGCAGCCAAAGTCAAATTTGTTGACACTTGACAGGGTACCGAAATCATTGTTTTTCAAAATGCCAGTATCTCTAACCAACATGAACAATATATGGACCTTCTGTAACAACACAATCATCTCTAGCCATTAGATGATTTAATTTAAAGTATCTAACTAATAATGCAACTCTATAGCAATTTTTTAGACAAGGGTATGCCAGCATGCTGCAGATACAAAGCAGAGGGGATGCACTAGAATATACATGCATCCCTAGAAATCTAAACTAAGCCACATATATCAAAAAATAATAAAATTACACTGTATTCACTCGTATTCTTAAGATATGCATATTAGGACACTCACTACAAGATTATGCACTCTATATCTCATCATAACATGAAGAACCATAAATTCTAGTCTTACACATTATTTTAGAGATGCGGATGGTAAATTACATAGTTATAAACTATACGTGGAGTCTACCAAAACGCAAAGATACAAAAGGGTGCCCTGCATTGCATATATACATTAGGTGATACTTGCAGATGCATGATTGATCTTACATGGCATCGGCAACGGCGACACCTTTCATGCATGGCGCCTGCATCAGCGTCGGCGATGGCGGGACTGCGCCGGCGGCAAGCTGGGAGGAGTCATTGCCGGTCGGGTCGGGCGCTGCGGCGGTGCCGGGCTGGGCTGCATCCATCAGGCAGCTGCGTCGAGAACACGAAGCAATACAGGGAACGGACTAGGGATCCCACCACATAGTGCCATGCAGGGGTAATTTGGTCCTAGCACATGAAAAAAATATTACAAAAAGAGAAAAGGAAAATAAAAATTGAGAAAAATGGATGGGTGTCATGAAACGAAGAAATTGATGGTTTCGGTGTCAAATACCGAAAGACGAGCGAATTGGGTGTCAAGCGGAGAGAGGCCGATGAATTGAGTGTCAAATAGCGAAATTTCCCCACTGGTGCTGCTAATTTTTCAGCATCTACTTTGCCTTTTCCCTTGCTCTCCGGCGTGTTGCTTCGAGGCCCACCTGTCATGCAGTAAGATTGCAACCCGAGAAGATGCCTTCACAGTTCACACACTCACTGATAACACGGACCCATGTTCCCCTACCCCCCATTTCAGCGAGAAAACAACAAATTAAAGGCTAGTAACGCACACTGGAAACACGAGAAACCCACACCTTAGATATTTCGAAAGGTGAAAATACACAAGGTTGTTTAAAAAAATTTATAAATTTACGCTATAAATGCATAATGTTTTCATAAAAATCAACAGTTAATGTGGAAACATACGTCCAAAGCCCAAAGGAAGTGCGTTTTAATTCTTGGCGGAAGGATATCTCTATCTGTAGCCACAAATGCTAGCGCTCTAGTTTCCAATTAACAAAACTCGAGGGTTATCCTGGAAGATTCGCAGCGCAGCCCGCCGAGACCCACCACGGCCGATCTGGCCCGTCCGTCAGAGATCGGACGGCGGACGCGCAACCGCAGCCCTCCCTCGCCCTTGGCCTTAAAAACGCTCGTTGTGTTGGTCTCTCGTCATCATTCCACACGCTCCTCGCACGCAGAGCTCACTACTCGCTTCGCTTGCGATAGAGACAGAGCTCGAGTTCTTCGGATTGCTGGATGCGTGATCCTCCTGCTTCCTCGTTGGATTTGGGGGGAATCTGGTCGGATTTCTAGCCCCCCTCACGCGCGTCGTTCCGGCCGGCCTCTCGCGAGCGAGGTAGGCTGCGCGCGTCTGGTGATCTGGGGGCTTGCTTCTTGAGCAAAGCCATGCCGCTCGCTTGTTTTTCTTTTTGGTTTCGCTGTGAGAATTCCTTGTTTTGGTGTGGGCAAATGATGTTCTTGGCTTTGTGCTACGTTTGATGGGGGGTTTTCGGTATACACACAGCTTGTGAAGGCTGGTTGAAGGCTCGATCTTAGATTGAAATTCTCAGGTGCTTGCTCTTTCGAAAAATTGTCAGGTTCTTGATTTTGGCTGAGGTGAGATGGTAGAAATTAACCGCATGTTCTTATCTCCCCAGGAAGATGTATTTCTGAAATATTGCCCTATCTGTCCCTGATAATTAAATATCCATCTGTTTTTTGTGTTCCATGTATATATGTTAGTTAATATACCACAAATCTGGAAGATTTTGATGCGATCCTTACTTACTAACACTATTCTTGCTTGTTTTTGACAAGAAGTACTGCTCCCAGACCACCATGGCTGGTGAAGGATCTGAGCTGCATGACATGGAGGAGACCATGAGCGAGCTGGGCTTCGTGGGAAGCGATGACGACGAAAACAAGGAGATATGGGAGATGGATTTAGAGGGCGACGCTATGGCCTTATCGTCCGGCGCCGGCGAGCAGCCGGGCTCCTCCGGCCGGAGGGCCGCTCTGGTGGCTCCGGCCTTGCAGGTGAGGATGCATCGTCGCACATATATATAATGCATATGCATGATCCCATCCTCTTGGCTGGCCCTCATGATAGCCATGAAATGCATGCATGCATCTCCCTTTCTTTCTTTGTTTTGTTGCAGTGATCAGTTACAAATGCCTGAGTGATATTGTGTTCGTGAATTACTTGTTTGGTGTGGTCTTGGAATTTTATAATGTTACTATTTTATCATTGTTTGGATGTGCTAGAAAAATATATTTTCCTTTAATTAAAAATTACTTACAAAAGGTTCTAATCTGTGCATTTATGTCTACTGTTGCATGCGATTAAAACCGGTAGCTAGATGATGTATTACTGTATGGATTTTGCCATTGCATATTGACCACGTGAAGGCATCGGCAAGTTATTTTTTGACCAAAAGATAGGGTCTGATTTTTCACCTTTTTTTGTTGCCTTTTTTCTCTTCCTTTTGGCCTATTATTATATACAGTCAAATGTTTTTGTTTGTTTTGCCTTGTTCGCATGCAAAATTTTCTATGATTATATATTTTCATGTGTTGGTGACATGAAAATGTATTTCTCTTAGTCAGGATCTAATGTATTTATTTATTATACTTATTTAAAACCTGCATGCAATAAGCTATTATTGCTTGTGGTTAAAAGAAATTAATAAGTAGATTGTGTATGAAACACATGCTTAAACATCAAATCTTCGTGACTTCATATTGCCTCTTTGGGCCTTATGATGTTGTGTGCGGTCAAAATAATTTTTTACTTACGTTTATTTTTATTATTTAGAGCAATAAATAATAATCGACTTCTGAAAAATAGGGGAGGCTATGTAGTAAGGTATGTGTATTAGAAGGGTCTAAATAAAAGTTTCCTCAACATCCACGGTGCAATCAGCTTGCACTTGGGCTGCGCTTGGGTTCGTATTTGGGTACCGAATCGGTGGCCCTGGCCCATAACCCTACGAATTCATGCATTAGGCTCGAGTGTCCTGTTTACCTTTGCGAAGATGGCAATTGGGTTGTAAGGTTTGGCGTAGACCAGTCACGAATCAATCGTCATGGAATTGTTATGATAGTTTCTGTAATGCGAGCTACTTAGTTTCAGGACATTGAATTATAACAAGGGTACGTACGAATATTTTGAGGTCAATTTTAAACTAATAAATTTAAGTTCATATTTATAGAGTGCTATGTGTCATCTTCTTCATCCATCTCTATCGTTCACTCTTCTCTACTCACTTCCCCGCTCCCATTCCTTCCTCTCTAACACAAAATTTTAAAATTAGAAAAATTTAACTTTAAAAATTTTAAATAGGAAGTTTTAACTCGAAAAAATTTAAATAGTTGGTAAGATTTCATGTACTTCATTAGGTTCAGTATGTCTACTGCCAGTGTCTGCCTTTTGCTTTGTCCTAACGTCTATCTTTTGGTTGTACCGAAAATTTCCTTTTATCAGGTAATTTTTGTTGTTCGTGCTTGTGCAGTTGTGCTAGCTCTCGCATTTTCTTCGTTCTTTTTTCGAGACCAATATGAGAGGTGAACTTGATACAATGGTATTGCCGTTGGAAAATGCTTCACCGTTTTGGCGTACAACGGGCATACGATGATACACGTATCCTCGTCTTGTTCGTTCTTCCCATCGCTCCCTCCTCTCTTTGCCTTCTTCTCTGCCGGAGGCGGGCCATCCGGCTCGGTGACCACCAAGGCTCGCCGCCGGCTACCAGGGGCACTGCTGTAGTCATGCGCCCACTCGCAAGGCCCCGCACCAAAGCAAGCTATTCCCACGGCAAGCCATCACCGAAGCACTTGAAGCCGCCGCCGCCGCCGCCGCCGCCTCACGCACCTGGCCGTGCACTGTGCCGCTGCAACCGAGCCCGCCTGGGCCTGGCCGCGCTTGCTCGCTCCATGCTTGTCGCTACATTGCGTCCTATTGCACTGGAGTCCGCCGCCAAGCGTCGACGTCTCCCACCTAGCCCAGCCCCACGTCGCTACCGCCGGCAGCCTGTTCGCGTGCTGAGCTGCCGTGCATTCGCTCGCCTTGCGATCGACTCTTTATGCTGCCGCAGCACAACCGCTCGATGTTGCTCCGCTGTGTTGCTCCATGCCGTTCCGGCCGCCATGGATTTGGATTTTGGACTTGAGGTGGTGTGTGTGCAACTAGAAGATGTGAGAAGGAAGACATAGTACGTACGTGAGTATCTAAAAAATCGTCGTGTTTAGCAGCGTTGAATCCATTGCCCTTTTCCCACTAAAATTCTTCAATAAAGGATCCTTCCTTGCTTTCACAATCCTGCCGTTGCTTCAACCTGTTCATCGGAGGCCTACCTCGATCTTTTGGGCTCAGGCCCTATTTTCGGCCTGTCAGCCTATAGTCTGAGGCAAAATAATAATAATAATAATAATAATAATAATAATAATAATAAAATTAATATTTTGTTCTGAAAAGAATGGAAATATTATTTATCCGGAAGATAATAAACAATTATATTTTAAATTCAAACATCAAAAGTTTGAGACTTTAAGCCAAGGCTCGGGCCAAGGCTCGGAGCTCAAACATTATTATATTTTAATAAGCAATTATATTTCAAGGCTGTTCTTTTCTAGGCCTGTCCAGAGCTCAATTTTTAATTTGTTTACGATTGCTTCACACAACTCAACAATTTCAAAATATATGTGAGTACCCGTAATGTGGCCAACAGTCCCCACTGTATTCTATATTTGTCATTTCTGTAGAGTTTTCATATGGCCTGTTTGTTTGCTTAGATTTTTTATCTTATAGTTTAAAACTAGTTTTTAGACTTAAGTAGCTTAAAATTAGTTTGCTTTTAAGCCAAGCTAGGCTATTTCGCAGCCTGCCTTTTTATGGGTCAATTGGCTTCTTTAGATACAGTTTCAATTTGGAATGCCTAAATTACCTTTGATTGTGACTTCATTCGAACACTTAGGTCTTGTTTGGCAGAGCTCCAGATTCCAGCTCCACCTCAGAGCTGAAACTTGTAGACTGAAATAAAGTGACTTAAGTTTATAATTTTATTCTAAAATGTAAACAAGATGACCCACTTAAACACTCTTAATATACCCACAGCTCTAGCTTCACGAATTTGGTAGTTTGATGGAGCTGGAGCTCTACCAAACACTCCCTTAACAATCAATAAATTCAAGCATATTTCTACAACCAACAATACCGAATCCACATAAGAGTTCGAGGGTGTCGATTCACAGATCAAATTTACACATCACAGTTCAAGGATCGCACATGAATATCCTCTTTCAAAAGCAAATAGGATTATGGGGAAAGAATATGAACATGTTGCATCTTACAACCTGAACACACCACAATCAGTGGTAACTTACAAAAAAATTGAGTACTAATTTGAACTTGAATATGTGAGCATTTCCATGAACACAACAATAATAGTTCAATTCAGAAAAAGAAAGAAAAGTACTTTTCAAAACCTGGCGGTCACCACCGTCGCCCTTACCGGCTAACTCTCGTTGCTGCCAAGACACTGCCACCAGCACCGTTAAGTCTGGATAAAATTCATTGTCATGCAACCTCCCATCCTCCAGATCTGAACAGAGGGAGAGCAGAATCACCGATCGTGGTCGGGGTCATCGACGAAGCCCAGGGAGGCGAGGACGGTGCCACAGGATGCCGGCGGGAGGGAGGGGCGAAGGAGTGAAGTGGCTGGCCATGGAGGAGAGAGGATGCCTGCAACTGAAGGAGGGGCAGCAGAGGAAGGAGGGATGATAATAGCGGTGAGGCGAGGCAACATTGAGGAGGAGGCGGGGTCACGAAGGAGGGTGGTGGCGTCGGGGACCAGGACGAGGATGGTTTACATCGGTCAAATGGGCTCGCCAGCTCGAGCGGGGCGGCAGTGTGAAACCCTAGCGTTGTACACGAGAGAGGGAGTGAGTAAAGGAGCCAAACATGAGAGAGGGGAGGAGAAATGAGAGGATTGAGAGATTTTGAGTTTATATAAGATGGCATTGGTGAGTGGCAAAGGTTTGTTTTCATGTTATAAAAGAAAAAAAAAGCACTCTTTTCTTGGATTATGGCTTATAGTTATAAGGTAGCTTAAGCTTTTTTATAAGTTTGGCTAAAAAGCTTCCCATTTGTTTGGGCTTTGGCCTTTTGGCATTTAAGCGGGACAAAAAGCCGAAACAAATAGGCCCATCAACACTGCGACACATCACATATATCCTTCTTCCAATCAGTTTCCATATTCCTCAAGTCATTTGCTTTTGTGCTTTGTTAGGCATATATTTGGCTTTTATATGGCAAATATAATGTTTTTAGATAGAAAGATACCATTTGCAAAAAGTATGCTAGAAACATGGGAGAACCCAGTTGGAGGAAAGAAGATAAATCTTTGAGAGGCCATACAAGGACCTAGGAAACTTGTTTGATGATGTCCTATTGCCAATTACATGAAGGCTTGCTTGAAGAGTTCTCACTAGATGAGACCTCACTGAGGGTGTCATTGCCAACCTTTGTAGAGGCAGGAGCAGCAGGTTACAAAGGGGCTGAAGCAAATATTTTGCTGCATGATTATCAAACTAGATCATGTAATAACTGCAATTGGCATATTTTTATCATTGGAATCCTCATATTTCATTATTGGACTTGCAATGGATAGAAGCCCCCTACTATCTCCTTCCCTATGGATTGGTCATATGCCACTATCAACATCTATGGGTGCCGGTCTCGTTGCCTTCTTGTTGTATTTGTGCAAACCCTTGAAGGCCTTCTTAAAACCACATTTCTATTCGAGAGTTTTGATTTGAATCATGTGGCCACATATATTTGGGCCCTAAGCATTCCATGAAGCATATCATAGCTTAGCCTTTGGGTTATTCTTATGGTTGTTCAAGCTTCAGTCGCACCCTCGTAGACCAAACTTTTTTCTATAGGTTTTGCATGGACCGGTCGGGTTAGCAATCAACCTGCCTAATACATGCATTGTTACATTGGTCATTGGTTGTATAATAAGGAAATTGTCCAACCAACCTTTGTGCTCTGATCCCACCTCTCGAACTCATGAACCCCCAAAGTAGTAATCTCCTGCTTACTTTGATTTATCTCCTTCAGCTTTAGTGGCGCGTCACCAACAATGGACTTGTCTGATGAGCTGCAACTTTAATGGCAATCATAAATATCTTGGTGTGAGCATTTCAGATGAGAAAATGCTTCCTTGGTGGGTGACAACTTCAATAGCAATGGTGATTTCTCCAACAATACTACCGGCTCAAGTGGTGTAGGATTTCCTCAATGTCCACAACTATATCTAGTGTTGCATTGTGGCTACATTGGCAGGAAATTTATTTAGGGTGGTTGGTTTAATGATAACCTTGATTTCTCCCACAACAATGTTTTATGAATAACATTACTATTATATTTTTACATATGTTGTAATATTCACTGTTGTAGAGAATCATTGCAATGAACGTTGTAATATTCACTGTTGTAGAGAATCATTGCAATGAACGTTCAATATACAATGTCTTCCATGTATGCCTACACATGTGCATGGCAACAAGACTCAACTTACACTTTCTTCCATCCTTTGATAATCCAAATCGTTTATGCGAATTGTCTATATCGCATGCCAATAACTTGTTCTAATGATTCTAGTTGTTAGAACCTAGCTGTACTTGGTGGGGTTATTGTAGATTGATCCTAGTAACCTGCTTAAAACTAAATTACATATGAACTTGCTCTATTAGGTTAGGTTTAATGCACTTTTGGCTCGACAACCTTTTCCGAGGCTCATTTTAATCTTGAACTACTAGATGGATTCTAAATTAAAGAAGGACATGTGATGTGTCCAACCGTGCAAGCGCTTCCACGATTGGTCTTGTAAATTCCCTTAATGTTGTATGGACACGAACACTACAACGTCTCTTGCAAATTGCATGCCTAGAGAAGGCGTCGATCAAGAAACATTCCAATATGAAGACCAACATATTGATGGTGGTCGATGATTTGGTCGCATCAAGCATGGTGCCATCTTTGGTTGCTCTGGTTAAGGCTGCATCAACAGCTTCACCGCCTCAAGTGGCATTGCAATCAATCATGACAACCTTGCCATCTTTGGTCATGCAAGTGCCATTCCCGCGGCGGTGCAAGGAGGTCACCTTTTGCCACAACCAACCATGTTTTAAGTGGTTCAAGGAGGCAATAGCATACCATAATGTGGCATCGACATGACTGTCTCAACACTAAGGCACATCACAAGTGTCAAGTGCTTCCCTACGGAGTCATTTTGTTTCTCTACACCATGGGTGACTCCCTCAAGCTATCATGGATGCCTTGTCAATCTCTCATGCTCAGCAATGCTAGCATCACACCCTACTAAATTTGTGGGGCCACCAAGGGCATCAACCATGACTACCACCATAGCTAGAGGATGGATTGCCGATAAGTGTAATGTCATGGGCACATGCCCTGTTATGATCTATTGTAACACGTATATTGTACTAAGAGCCGACTGCATTAGCCTTATTCCCAATTAGGCATCGTAGTATATCTCATTATTGGTTAGATACATACCTTATCTAATTGTCTATTCAAATGATTAGTTCAACTTCTTAGGGATGTCTCTACTGAAGAGGACATCATCGAATGAGGGAGGTTGCACATCTTATCTCACTATTGGTTGGCTGCATATACCATTTTAGTCTCTCAAGTCTAGCTCTCTCCCTTTCCTCGCCAGGTGTGTCTTTCAACCCCTACCATGCGCTCCTAACCTTGTAGTGCATACATTTCTTCTTCAAGCTATTGCCGACCAACCTCCTTCCATCAGTGGTTACCTCACCATGAACTAGGTTCATAATAATTAGAATATCATTTAGGATCCATTCTTTTTCTCACATGAGATCGATTCTTAGTATTTTGCATACATTTATCTATCTAGAAGATCAACTTGGTTACATTCTTATCCTCACATATGACTAGTTCCTAGTAGATCCCAACTTGAGCGATCAAACAATCTATTACCATTCAACCTTGGTTTTTTTTTTGTATAATATTACTCTCATTGTGTTAGTTTCACCATTTTCATTACTTGAATATGGGTGATGCTATTAGGTGGTTGCGAACCGCATTCCTCGTCACTCCCCAAACTTTCAACAAGAATTCTTCATTGCTTTCAATCCAAAAAAATCCATTTTCAATTAGAATTAAACATCTTTCAATCCAAAAAAAAAACTCTTTTCAACTGGGATTTGAAAAACTCAAACATTCAACTTGAATCCCCAAATTTTCAACTCAAATTCCGCAAAGCTTTCAACCAAAAAATTTCCCATTTGAACTCAAATTCAAAACTTCCAATTCAAAAATTCCAAAACTTTCAACTCTAATTTATAAACTTTCAAGTCAAATCAAACTTTCATATCATGATTTTAGACTTTTGCCTAGCTAAAATGCAAGCTTTTAATCCTCCAACCATTCATAATGGTCAGCGAGGGTAGAACATTGCCGAAGCCGAGGGGGGAGAGGAGGAACCCACAGGGCCTGCTAGCGAGGAAGCATAGTGGCACACGCATGATATAGAGTTGATGTGCTGGAAACTAGACTTTTCTTAGAGGAAGAGAAAGGGAACATTGTGTGGTGGAAGAGGGGTGTACAGCCTCACCCAAGGCAGCAACCCTTGTGCGAATGGGGCAATGTCGTGCGAGCCAACAGAGTGGCAATGTGTGTAGGGGTGGAGATGACTTGTTGGGAGTGTAGGGTTAATGATGAAAACTGTTCAGTCCTAGCGTCACCACATGAAAGAATCTCCGTTGTTTGTAGTGCTAAGTCATGCACAGTGGTGAAGAAGGGAAATATTAGGTCCAACAACTAAGATTTTGCTGACAAGCTCATTCGATGGTCGATGAGCATGTCTGTGGGAAAGTGAAGTAACATACATTCGTGGTTTAGTGTTTTCGCTTTAATATTGTAAGATCATAGGACCAAATTATCAACCTAAATACCTAACATGAGGCCATATCGACACTTCTTCAAAACGGCATGTCTATTTCAAAATTTCAAAGCATCTCTAACTTGTGTGAGAGGTGTGATAGATATCCAAAACAGATTGAGATATATCGGGTCATATCTAGAAGTATAAATTAATATCCCCTAATATGCTTAAAGGGTTTTATGTTTTGACGCACATATACACACACACCCGGTGTCAACTGCTTGCATTTTTAAGAATTAAAAATGTATTGAGGTGTTTGTTTTGTGTAGCACTATCGTCTTGTGCCCGGCTTAGTGTCACGTAGACTTATTAAGGGAGGTCCTAAACTATATATGCCTTATTTTGGCTAGTGTGGTGACACCAAACATGGCTAGCTCCTACTGGAGCGGTTAGTAATAAAGGACTAATTAAACATTAATACCATAAATAGTTATTCCTTAAGATAATCCATAATATTTATGTTTCTTAATAGTTTTGCCTATTACTCCTCCTGTTTAAGTTTATAAAGCTTATTTTTTTGAATAGTTTTGTCCATAAATAGAAGATGTATTTCATATTCCAATGACAAATTAGTGTGATGTCTCCTCTATACCCCCAATAAATATCCATCTTTATTTTATATTATCTATATGCATACATTAAGTATAATAATTAGTGATAATAATTAGAGATAATATAGTTATTTTTAATATCTTTTAGTTTATATGTCAAAAAGAAATACATCTTATAAACTTTGGTGAAGAGAGTACCATTTAGTTGATGAAATACCAATATGAAGATGTGACATGTGAGATTGATAATTTGCCACCCAAAACAATCTTGTGGTGAAATACCACTCCAACACTTGAAATAGGTGCACTTTGCCACTCTTGTCGTGGTCCAGAATTTCTTAAATTTTTTGAACAAAGTGATATATAAACTGTCTTTTTTGCCTATGTCCCAAACTAGCTTGGCCGTAGCCAGGGTTCACAATATCGACAAAAATCATGAGAAAATTGTGATTTTCGGTTTTATTGGAGGGGTACAATATCCAAAATAGGCCGATAAACCGGTTAAATTCAAAAAAATTTATGAGATATAAATATTGCGATAATCGGTGAAAATCGAGAAAAAATCAGTTAAAATCAAGCGATAATCGGTCAAAACCGGAAGACTTTTTTTATTTTTATTTGTTTTAAAAAATTTTGGATTTTAAAATCATACGATTTTTAACAATGTTTCAATGATTTTTTTAGATAATATAAAAATAAAAATATATAGTTGATCCCTGGGCCCTGGCCGTAGCTCTCTGCCGCAGGGTTAACAAAACCGAACGAAATTCTCTATTTTCGTTCGGTTTTCGAGATTTCGAGCCCCACCGAAATATAAAACCGACTGGTAAACCGATCCAATTCAAAAAAGAATTCAAAAAATTCAAAAAAAATTTAAAAAAATTATGCTATGTAAACCGAGCGGTTTTTCGAGAAAACCGCTCAAGAAACCGATCGTCCAAAAGGTTCAGCTCGCCGAGCGGTTTTTCGAGAAAACCGAATGGTTTTCGTTTTTTTTTAATTTGTTTTGAATGTTTTTTCTTCAAATGCTCGGTTTTGAAATTCTTCGGTTTCTAACGATTTTCTAGCGATTTTTAGCTCAATATTTTCGAATTTCCAATTTCGATTTTCCCTCGGATTTTTCGGTTTCGGTTTTGTTAACCCTGCTCCGCCGCCGCCTCCTGAGCTGATATGCTGCCAAGGCGGCCTCCTCCTCCAAAATGACTTCTCCCTATGGTATGAATTTGGGCAGATCGGTGAGCTCTGTCGAGGCAGACCGCCTTGTACACGTCGTGCGTCTCTTCCGTACGGCATGCGTCGAGGTTCCCCTCGAGGATCTGCGAGCTGCCGGACGCGGCTGCAGCGATGAGGGCACGGGAGGAGTCGACGAGCTCGTGGTCAAGCGTGGGCAAGGAGCTGGAGCGTGCAGCAAAGACGTCGGCGACAGCACGGGTCATGGCACGGAGCATGAGGAGGGGAGGCGCAGACCCGGCATGCTCTCAGCGAGCTCGACCAAGTGGTCCAAGTGAGCCGGAGGCCATCGTCGTGGTGGACGCCTCCTGCTTGCTGCTTCCGGGCTTCAACCAGGCTGTGTGCGGCCGGCGCTTGAGCCCGTGCAGCCACGAGTGAACGTCGGGATCGACGGTGTTAGGAGGAGAGGAGGCCGGCGAGGAGGACTCCGAGGGGAGGTACTCGCGGTGGTGGCGCCGCGTGGGCGGGTTGGCCGAGTGGACGGAGGCGTCGTGGCCTAGAACAGGTTGGCATCGTCCTCCGCGTGCCCTTGTTCGCTCACACTCTTACAGCCGCCGCCTGAACTTCCTTGGAGTGGACGCCGGTGGCGGTGTGGAGGGGAAGTGGGGGTCACTGGATTTGGGAAGATGAGGAAGGAGGGGCAAAGTTGTCTTTGTACATATGATTTTGGGCAACCAAAAAAGAAAAGAAACACCAGAATACATGGATAGCGGCAAACCTTGGCTATTTTGGTCTTTGGAGTGGTAATTCATCAAGAAGAAATCTTTTCAATTGCAAATCCTCAATCAGGGATCTTTAGCTTGGCAAATGCTCAATTTTCCCTGCTATATATCAACTAGTAACTGGTAGTGTACAAATCATTAGGCATTTGCTAAAAAGTTTCTACAATTTTTGGTATTGGTGAGAATAGACACAAAAACGTGATCAAAACCATTATTTTTCGTGATTATACCTTCTGTCTCCATCCATCCTTGTGCAAGTTCTTTATTTTCCCTTTATGTTTACTGTTCTGCCTTATCTTGACTCCAACCCTCCAAAGGAATGTTGCACAAATAGGTAGCACACCTACTTGTAGAAGCTCATGTACCAAAAATGTTGTACATGATAGCTTTTCTCAGAGATTAAAGCAAGGGGGAAGGTCCTAGTAATTATTTTAATTTGTTTTGAGGTAAGTTAGAAATTGTGATGACTCTGATATATGAGAAATCTAACTCTGCCACAAAACTTAGACTGTTCGTTTTTCTGTTAGGATAGTACGATATGTTGCTAATGTGTGGGTATATTTCATTATCACAATTACGACTTTTCCTTTGACTTATTCTTTTGACTGACTTGTATTTTGATATCAACCATTGTTATTACTCTTCTTATATGGGCCTTATTGACGCATACATTTCTTTGATGGTATCTAGCTTCAATACTCTTTTGTGGTATATATTTCTACAAAACAACGTGTCATCTTCAAAAAAATCAAAAGCGTATAAAGTTTCATTAAGTTATGCAAAATACATTACCTTATGATCATCTAGGAACTTAGGCTTTCTCACTACCTGTGCTTATTGCACCATTTTTTTCCCCTAATCTCTATCAAGCAGAGAAAATTATTTTACTCTAAGACAGTTCATCAGCCGAATATATTCACTTGTTGTATTTTTACGCTATGTGCTCATGTTCTACTTCAGAACTCTTCAGATATATTCATACTTTTTCATCATGATTTATATTCTAAGCATCATTGCATCATATAGCTACCACAATAAAGACTGCACACAATGCTAATAGAAGAACTAAATTCATGAGGCATGCTGCAAGCTGTTAAAATAACTATATGCACTCCGGGATTGCTTCACTTATCACTAAAATTTTGAATGCAATATATGTGAAGAATTACAGCATAACATTTCTCTTTAGTCTTTATTGTACTAAAAACCATTTTTGTTTCCTTCTCAGGGTGTCCCAGGCGAACAAATATCCACTCCAGAAGAAAATGTGCCTATTGAGGTTACACAAACACCTTTTTTTTTGGATATCCAGTCTGAAGCCGCCAAAGATATTGGAAACTCAGATACAGGAATGCAAGTTGCTTGTCAGAATGTAAAAGAACCATCATGCAAAACCTTTTATGGAAGCAAAAGCAACAAATCAGCCCAACAAATTGGACCAAGGGATTCACATGATAAATTGGCAAGCTCATCCTCATCCCAGAGATCCTGTACCGATAACTTCTCTGATGCCTTGTTAAGAATAAAGTTATTGATCAATAGTGCAAAAGAAGGAATTGGATTGAATCAGCTGAAGCTTCAGGAGCAAATAAGTGGTCATGAAAACATTGAATCCAGGTCAGAACTGAACAGAGATGCCATTGGGGGTTTGGCAGCTAAAGGAAGTCCAGTAGTCAAATTAGGAAAGCAGCTTGAGCAACGTTTGGTGAAGGCTCTTTCTGCTCAACCATACCACCCTGTTTTCCCCATATCACGAGGCATTGGTTCTCGCAGTTCGTCTTCCCAACAGACTAATGCGGTCACTTCATCAGGAGTGGCCAAATATATTGGAAATTCAGATACAGAAATGCAAGTTGCTTGTCAGATTGCAAAAGAACCATCATATGAAGCCTTATATGGAAGCAGCAACCCTTACCAACCAGCTGGACTAGGTAATTCCGATGATAAATTCGCCCCAACTTCATTTTAGGAGTCAGTACTGGTAACATCTCTAACACCTTGTTTTTTTCAGGAATGAACTTGCACGCCAACAGTGCTGAAGTAAACACCAAGTACAACCGGCAGAAGCTTCAGGGGCAAATAGATGGTTATAAGAACATTGAATTCGGCACAGCGCTGAACAAGGATGATTCTAGAGGTTTAGCAGTAACAGGAGGTTCATTTGCTAGATCAGGAGTGCAGGTTGAGGAACGTATGGTGAAGGCTCTTTCTGCTCAGCCATACTACCCTGTGTTTCCTGTCTCTCACGGTGCAAGCTCTAGTTTGTCTCCCCAACACCCAAATGTGGTGAGCCAGGAATACCGTCCAAGTGTATATAGCAGCTGTTCTTCAAAAGAACCAACCATTGAAGCCGGAGCCAACTCTATCATACCCCATGTCGAAGAGCCACATTACCAAGAAAGTTTTAGTTTGGCAGACAGTACTCGTGATGTTTGGGGAATGGAAGGTGGTAGCAATCCAGATCTGCCTTTGCTTCGCCACACTGCCGTTCCCACCAAGGATCATGCTGATGTTGCAGAAATATACGCCACTTTGGATCACCAGTCTGCAGCCAACAACATACAAATGCAGTTTTCTCCTCAGGTTGTGAAACAACCAGCACACCAGTCCCTGCATGGAAGCAGCTATCCCAACATAATGACTGGACCTGGTGATTTCCAGAAGGAGCTACTCTTCAGTTCGTCCTCATTTTATGGAGCTAATACTGATGGCATCTCTGGTGAATTGCCAAGGATCAACTTGCAGGGTGAGACTGTGGTAGGGAAAGCTGATTTCAACCAGCTGAATATTCAGAGGCAAATTGGTCGTCATGAAAACACTGCATCTCGCTCTCTTGGCACGAATTCTGAGTTTCGAAGCACACCAACTCTTCTGCACCGGCAAAGTTCTGAATTCTCACAAATGAATAGCGCTGCTATCATAGGTTTAACAGGCTCTGGGAGTTCGTCAATCAGATCAGGACCAGAGGGTAAGCAATCTACAATGATGAATCATGCTCGCTCTTTCCACCCAGTATCAGGAGTTGTTGGTGCTTCTCTGCCAAGAAGCCCCCTATCCTCTATGTCAGAAGGTTCTAGTTCCAGTGGTTATCCTAACATGATCAATCACGGCATGGGTTTTATTCCAATATACCAACCGAGTCCTCTTGCTATTCAAAAAACAGGCCCTGATGAAGCTAGAAATTCAGACATGTTGATTGCCCAGCTGCTTCAGAAGCGCCATGGGAAAGCAGTCGCACCTGAAGCACAGGCGTCGCGTGTCAATGATGAGCCCTCTGTTAGGAGGGGTTCAGCTGAGGATTTTGTCAAAATAATAAGGCTTCATGAGGAATTCTTCCGTGCATATTTCCATCCTGAGCATATTCCACCCCATATCATGGATATGTTGGATCAGTGCTTTGTTATTGCTATGGAAATGGAGGGTCATTCAGCTCCTGGTCCTAGTACTCTGAGGCGCGCTCATCAGAATGAACCTTCTGGCTTCAAAACATCTGGTGTAGATTTTACTCAAATCCATGATTCTGGAAAGCCAAACAGTGAAAAGTTCAATGCTGCATCATTTGTGGTGTTCGATAGCTTGAGCAAAGGAAGTTATCATCTTTTTAACATTAAAGGCCATGTGTTCCGCTGCAGGTATGTGAACTTTGATATAACACAGAAGTTGTAGTCAGTGTGCCACTAAAGAATTTTCTGCATGTCAAGAAGCTGCAATGATGGCCATATATCTGTTTTTCTATTTCCTTTTGCAGTGTTGATCAGTGTGGGAGCCGCTTCATACAGCAGAAGCTTCCAACAGCAACGCACGAAGAGAAAGCTATAGTTTTTGAAGAAATCATGCCTCATGTTGCCGAGCTGGTGACTGACGCCTTTGGGAATTATGTGCTGCAAAAGGTTTTACTCCAATCGATTTGAAGATGCAGGCAAATACTATAATATCCTCACTTATATTTATTTCCTCTTCCATCAGCTTATGGAGCACGGAACCCTATTTCACAAAAGGAAAATTATTGAATGCCTTGTTGGAAGTGCATTACGCCTAAGCTTCCATCAGTATGGGTGTCGAGTAATCCAAAGGGTAATGTGCATTTGATGTCTAATTCCATTTCAGATTACCTTCAAATAAAGTTCCCATTTCAGACTATTGCCATGATTTGTTTCATAGGAAATGTTATATCGCAATCTAATAACTTTTCCGGAGAAATTGGTCGAATTTCACACCTTTGATTGGTGCTGCCAGCCACGGGATTGTAGGAGGGCGGTGGGTAGCGGCCGTCAGGCAGGACGGCGATAGCTCCGAGGAGGGTCTTGGGCGACCGGAGACGGTGGATGTGACGGATCTAGCAATAGTGAGCCGCTGGAGACATGGAACAAGACAGACACTGCGGCGATGAGGTGGTGGAGTTGTGGCGGAGCAGGAAGTGGGCGGTGCCGGCGCCAAGGGCAGCACTGATAGCCGCCCTTGGCGCCGATGAGGTGGTGTGCAAGATGTGGTGACGGCGGTGGTAGTTGGGATTAGGGCTAGGGCCTTAGGGGGTGGCGGCATGCAATAGTCAAAAAATGGGCGTGGCGGCATGCAGGAGGGGGAGGTGGCAACATCGGCTGGTAGTAGGGTTAGGCTATTCCCAATGGATAGTATCATACTCATTAAATAGATGCCACATAGGATTTTTTGTTGATGTGGCAAAGCATTAAATAGGAGGGAGAAGAAAGCTGTATCTTGAGCAAGACACTGCTTTGGCACGATATCTTAGGCTGTGGCACAGAATCTAAAGCATTGGACCCACTTTCATAGACACAACATCACATCAATTAATTATTTTAACCATATAAGTATGATACTATGCATTGTAGAGAGTGTTTCTTCAATGCAGTATCATACTTTGCATCCTACGTGATATTCTTGGATATTGGAGTATGATACTTTGCACTGGGAATAGCCTTAGTGGGTGGGGTGGAAATATACATGGAGAGAATGTGGTGATCTGTGTATCGAACGGTGCAAACTTTTGCTAATTTTGGGGAGAGAAACGGTTAGTCGCAGCAGTGGCGGAGCCCATTGGAGGCCAAACTAAGATCCGGCCCCTCCTTGGCAGCAAATTTTCTTCAGGACCTAGCTACATATCTAAGCCCATTTGGTACTTGGCCAAATTTTGGCCCATCCTGAGCACTACTTCCATTCAATTTTCCTCATAATGCACCCATTGTTACCACCATCTTTACTCTTTAGGTCCAGTTAGCTCATTAGCGTCAAGTGCTTCTCTTCATAGCCACCGAGACCCCAAACTTCTCACCACACACTCTCATTTTTCATTCTCCCATTCTCCGGCCAATGGTTGTCAACTTGAAGCTCCCAATTCGTGGCAGCAATTTCTTGCAGACTCAGAGCTTCCAAGTCGAGCAGGCTAATGCCGAGTCACTGGTCTTTTCTTCTCCTCTGACTGCTGTGTTGCCATGACTTCTTTGCTGACATCTGCACTGATGGACAGCCCCTTTGTTTCATTAGATGACATCTGCACATGTGCTATTGCTTGAAAGAAACTGGTGCTTTTATATTTCAGTTGGCCTCTATTCTTTTGCCCGTATGTTTTTAATTGCTTTTCATTTCTCTCGCTGAACTGGAGCATTATGTAGTTTTATTTGCTTAGCTGACAACGTACAACTCTTTTTCTTTGTATAATTCTTGTCTCTTGCTTTCTTGTGCAGGCAGTAGAAATCGGCGAGCTTGACCAGAAGATACAGGTTGCCAGGCAGCTCCAAGGCAGTATCACAGCATTAATACATGACCAAAATGCAAACCATGTTATCCAGAGATGTATAGAACACGTGCCATACCAGCACATACACTTCATTCTGGAGAGCATGTATGGCCATGTCACGGAGCTATCGGTCCATCCATATGGGTGTCGTGTCATCCAGGTTATTTGATTATCTACTTCTTTTATCTTTGTAAATTCAAATTTTTGGTAACATGCATTCAGCAATATGAATTCCTTGCTGTCCTGTCCTGGCAGAGAATTCTGGAGCACTGTCATAATCCATCAACTCTGGAGATTTTTCTGGCAGAGATTATGGATGAAGTTTACCGGTTGGCAAAAGACCGGTATGGGAACTATGTTGTGCAGGTCAGTCTCTTTTTGTGTTGCCTTCTTGATGTCATTACTCATTAACAACAATGCATAAATTGTTCTAAGATCGTGAACGATACATTGATATACCAGCTTTCTGGGAGCTGAACATGCCACAGATGGATGATGACTTCTTTCCACTGTTTGTGCCAAATCAATGTTTTCCCATTTACATTATTATTTGGGTTTCTTTTTGCAGCACATTTTGGAGCATGGAAGTCCTCATTTGCGATCTGCAATTATAAGAAGATTTGCCGGGAGGATTATCACCATGAGCCAGCAAAAATTTGCTTCTAATGTCATTGAGAAGTGCTTAGTGCATGGCAGCTATGAGGAAAGACAGATGATCATCAATGAGGTCCTCACGGATGGTGAAGCCGAGGCTCTTAAGGTATTTTAATGTTCTTCTGAACATCTTATGCTTAAATGACTTATTCTGCAGCCACTATGTAAACTTGAGAGATGAACATGATTTAGAATACAGAAGTAACTGCAAACAAAATTGCTACTATAAGTAAGTACCTCCTTCCAATCTAGTACGGGAAACTAGTTTTTTAGCCGCACTGGCAGTGATGAATCTAATTAGCTGCCTAAAAAGTATATTACACTAGATGCTTCAGGTGAACTGACATTTTCCCATTGTTTCTGTGAGTTCAATCTTAAAATGTTTCTCTGTGAATATGCAGGTGTTGGTAAACGACCAATATGCTAACTACGTTGTGCAGAAGGTGATGGAGACCTGCAACGAGTGGCAGCGCAAGCTGATGCTCGGGCGTCTCAAGGCTCACCATGTCGAGCTCAGCCACTACCCCTACGCGAGACACCTCGTAACACGCCTGGAGAGGCTCATCCAAGCCGGTGGTATGCCATTTGCTCCCTGAAAAGTACCTCAAATTTTCAAATGGTTCTCAAATAGAAATCAGAGATTTTGCTAGGATGCATATATAGTGTGGTCGTAGTATGGTAAGACATGCTCTATTAGCTGCAAGCAGTGGCGGAACTAGAAATATTCCAATGGGGGCGCACACTTTACATGCACAGTTTCATAATCTTGTAAAATAGTTTTATAACATCATGAATCTAACACATAAATATGAATTTTTCAAAAGTACAATACAAATAGTTCAAATAAGATCTCTTATGAATAGAAGGACTAATCGTCTCATAATAACTTGCATATAAATAGTTCAAATTTATCAACTGAAGAATTGATCCCCGCATATTTTTTCGATTTTTGGGGGTGCCGGTGCATACCCGACACCCCTACCAGTTCCCGCCCATGGCGACAAGAAGAATTAAACATCAGAGAGGATTGCATGGAAGCAAACTTTATTCTTTTTTCCAGTGAAAATCCACAAAACTTTGGCTGTAACAAACACTTTGAACCTGCTTTTCAGAGAGTCATATGACGCCTCCGAGACTCTCCCGGCGACCTGGAAAAGAGCACGTGGTGAACTACTGAAGAGGAAGATCTCTTGCTTCTGCCTGCAGTTTACTAAACCCTAATATACTACAGTAAATTTGGCAAATAATGGAGACTGTCTCTGTAGTCATGCACTTGCTGTAATGTTAGTCGATAATGGACGTGAAGAAGACCACATATAAACCCAAGTTGTGTGGAAGCTGTGCATACGAACTATGCAAGTTGGAGTTCTGTGTTGTAACAAGGCGAGGCTACAATGCCTGTCGCAGACATGTATGACCCTACCTGTCATTTGCTTGGTTGTACTATTAGCAGGTTTGAGACTTACAGAGCGTTTGGCGATGATGAGTGGTTTGTTTTAGCTTAAATTTCCTGCAGTTCTGCATGTTTGTTTGGCATCCCATGGTTCAGGATCTAAGTGGATGCTGCATGTGGTAGCTTCTACCAGATTCAGACTGAGGCAAGGCAAGGCAAGGCAGTTGCCAGCTTTGAGATGTTGTATCCCATCAGAAGTAACTTCAGATTCAGATTCAGGTGCGCAGATGATCGGCTACATAGGACATACAAGGTGATGCACATCAGCGAACGGCGCAAATTGTTCAAATCTATTTACTACAGTACTTTTAAATCGAACTGAATCATTCTATTTCAATCTAATTCTTTTTCAATCTAACGGCTCAAATATAACTGCTTAAGTTGTAGTCGCAAGAACTGCATGAAACCGTATCCTTCGCTGATCAGGTGATCAGCTACACAGGACAGACGAGACGAGTCATGTGCAGTTGTGCTTTCTTGTTGAGACATGCTGTACTTTCTTTTTTATTACTTTTTTAAAAGAAAAGCTTGTACGGTTGCGCTTTTGTTTTACAGAAATATAGTACTAGATCTTCCTGTTTCCTCTGAGTAAACTTCCTTCTACAATTTTGACATTTTTTTTTCTTCTATACTCTTACCTTTTAATATTTCGTTCAAAGATATAATAAAAAATAATAATATAGTGTTTCAAAGATGTGTTTTTTGGAAGTGTAAAACCATGTAACAACATTAATTCAAGAACCTAAGGAGTAATACTCCCTCTGCCCCATAAAAAATGTATTTTTAGTTTTTTTCAGACAGATTAGTGTGCAAAGTAAATGATTAATGTGCCCCTTATTACTTCATGCACAGGCATGCTGATACTTTGGTTTCCACCAGCACTTAAATGAGCATGCATATATTTACAGCTGGATCCTACGGACTAAAGATGCACTCTTTTTGAGATAAATTTTGAACACTAGAAATGCACTCTTTGTAGGACGGAGGGAGTATACTGGAGACGGAGAGTGTATGTCAACTTTGAAGCCATAAATTGAGCCAAACCAACTTTGAAGCCATAAATCGAGCCAAACCGACCGACCACGCTAATCAACGGCAAAATCTGCAACTTAGTTCTTTACAATTTGTGGACGCTGGACGTGGGTCCCAACAAGGGGACATAAATTCGGCTCAAATACACGTCCCTGACTGTTTCGGTCCAGAAGTAAACAAAACTCAAGACAAAATTTAAAGGCTCCACTTGTGAGAGACGCCGACTCCTTTGTCCCACTTTGACCGATTCAAAGCATAGAATGGATTGTGCAAAATCACTTTAGATTGTTGTCATATATCCCACGTGTTAATATCCACCATTAAAACTGCATGTAGAGATTAATTGATTTATATGCATGACATATTTAATTACATGCAAAGTTATTCTGTGTGATACACAACTCTATCCTATGCAGCCGTACTGCATAGAATTTTTTTCTGCCAGGGGAGTGCTGGTCATACGCTGACGTGGGATGACCTCATGGACAGCGGCGAGTACGGGAACGTGGCCACGGACGTCTGGGTCCCGCCGTCCCCCGCCGCCGCGGCCCTCTCGAACGACAACGACGGGTACGAGTACGAGTGCACGAAGTCGTCGAACCCCACCTCGCCAGAGCACACGGGCGGGGGAGGCGGCGGCGGCGGCGGCTCCGGCACCTCCACCGCGTCCCCGTTATCCAGGTACCTCGTCACCTCCCTCATCGAAGGCCGCGCCGCCGGCGCCGGGTGCGAGCACCACAGCCCCACCTTCACGGCCGCTGCAGCCTCCCCGGCGTCGAACTCGCCGCCCAGCCTCGCGTCCACCACCTTCTCCACCTCTCCCGCCGCGTACCGCTCCCACGCCCACTCCGCCAGCACGAGCTCCTCCGGCGCGGCGCACGGCTCGATGGGCCGCCGCCCGGAGACCACCTCCAGCACCAGCGCCCCGAACGCGAACACGTCCGCCGCCGTCGTCGCCTTCCCCGTCCGCGTCAGCTCCGGCGCCAGGTACCCCAGCGTGCCCACCACCCTCGTCGTGCTCGGGTTGGCGCCGTGCTCGTACAGCTTGGCGAGGCCGAAGTCGCCGAGCCGTCCGGACATGTCGCCGTCGAGCAGCACGTTGCTGGCCTTCACGTCGCGGTGGAGCACGACGTGCTCCCACTCCTCGTGCAGGTACAGCAGCGCCGACGCGACGTTGCGGAGGATCTTGTACCGCACCGACCAAGTCAGCCGCGCCGCCCGGTGGCCGTCGCCGAAGAGGTGCTTGTCCAGGCTGCCGTTGGGCATGTAGTCGTAGACCAGGAGGAGGTCGCCGCGGCGGCGGCACCAGCCCTGGAGCTGCACCAGGTTGCGGTGGCGGAGCCGGCCAATGGACGCGATCTCGGCAACGAACTCACGGAGCCCCTGGCGGGACTCGTGGGAGACGCGCTTCACGGCGACCTCGGAGGGCGGCTTGCCGGGGAGCACGCCGCGGTACACCTTGCCGAAGCCGCCGGAGCCGAGGAGCTCGCGGTCGCGGAAGCCGCGCGTCGCGTGCTTCAGCTCCGGGTACTTGAAGCGGTGCGGGCCGTAGTCCAGCTCCCACGGCTCGATCACGTCGCGGTTCTTGACGCGGTACGCCGCGTAGGCGCCGGCACCGGCGAACACCACCACCGCCACGAACGCCGAGAACGCCGAGGCCAGGATCAGCGACGTCCGGTTCTTGTCGGCCTTGGGCCGCGGAAGCGACGGGAGTGACGACAGGTCTAGCGGCGGCGCGGCGCCGCCACCCAGCTTGAAGCTCCATCCCATGAGGTAGTGCGAGCTCGCGAGGAGCCCCGTGGACGCCGAGAAGCCGACGTACATCCGCTCCCGGAAGATGCTGGACAGGTCGACCTGGAAGGAGATGAGCGGTGTGGCCGGCTTCTTGGACGTCGAGGTGGCGATGGAGACGTTGAGGAGCTTCTGGTCCCCGTCGTAGTCGACCCAGGCGACGACGGTGTCGCCGGACTTGAGGTTGACGGGGGCGGCGGAGGCGGAGGCGTTGGAGACGAGGCTGTTGAGGTCAACGCCGACGTGGTTATCGTTGATGTCGCCGAACTCGAAGTCCTGCACGGTGTCGAACTCGACGGCGAAGACGTGGTTGGTGGCGTTGCCGATGTCGGCGGCGTTGAGCAGACCGAGGTACTGGCTGGGCAGCGCGCCGGGGAGGCGCGGGTCGGGGGCAGCCACGAAAGCCAAGCCGTGGCCGCCGAGCTTGGGGTACTCGGGCACCACGACAAAGGCGAACTCCGTAGAGAAAGACACTGCCGTGCCGTTCTTGCCGATGCCGGAGTCGAGGAGGCGGAGCGGGGACGGGTAGAAGGCGTGGCCGATGAGCCGGGAGGTCTCGTTGGTGAGGCGCAGGATGCCGTCTGGCCGGAGATCCGTGACACCGTTCAGGGTCAGGTTCGGGTTCCCCCCGCCGCTGCCGCCGAAACCGGCGTAGATGAATTCTTGGGAGGCGGCGAGGTTGGCGAGGAGGAAGAAGAAAACATGGAGGAGGAGGGGAGGATTGGGTTTAGGGTTTGGCATTGGAGATGGAGATGGTGGTGTGGTCTCTTTGGGTGGATCGAGAGGGGTGTAATGGAGTATGGAAGGTGTGGTAATGGTAGGGCTGAGGTTTTGTAGCGAGGAAGAAGAAGAAACTAGAAAGGGAGAGGAGTGAGTGTCATTTAATTTTGTTGTGGATCCAGGATGTCGCTGCGTCTTAAGCTTTATCTTACAAGCTAACACATTAGTATGGCCACCTTTATATCCACACCACGACTTAGTATGAAACTTTAGCTCAATGCTTCGACATTAAAAATAATAAGAAAAACATCCCGAAATTTAGAGGTGGGAGTTGGGCCATATTGGTACAGTACAGGCCCAACGAACTTTAGGTCACGGTGTGCTGTACCTAGCTAGTATGGCCACCTTGTCGTGTCGTGTTGGCCCAACTTGTTTTCGGCGAGGTCCAGGCACAACCCAGGGCATACTGTGTCATGCCGGTCCAGGCTTTGTCATGTTGAAAGTATGAAGCCGTGTACACCGTCACCGTGAACAACACCAAGGACGAGGAGAGAGCGCCGAGCGTCGGCGAGGATCTGGACAGATACAAAGTTACTGTCTCGTTAAAAACTTTACGCCCCAGAGTGGTTAACCTGTTAAGAAAAAGAATACAGTAACAACACGCATACATACTAACTGTTTTCATGCATTGTAGGTCAATGGAGAGGAAGCAAGGATGAAGGGTGAGAGAGAGAGAGAGAGAGAGAGAGAGAGAGAGGTGACTATGGTGGCGCGGAGAGATAGCGACCGTGTTGGATAGGTCATGGAAGGAGGTGAAAAAGACATGTAGTATTTAATTATGAGGGTGTCTAGGGAGCACCTCAGTGTTTTTTTGGTTTGTGAGCACTCAAATTTGTAGCCTTTAGATCTAGATTCATCCATGCAATCAATTTGCCATCTCTCCCCACCACCCTCCTCTTTATAGGTCCCCAAGTTGAGTGCTCACAAACCAAAAAAACACTCGTGTTACTTAGCCATTCTCTTTAATGATTGTATGATCTGTTGGGGTAAGCTAGTTGGTGATGTGTTTGTAAAAGGACCACTTTTAAACTAGGATAGACTAGGCACGGTCTAGTCGGTCGTGCCGTGCCGTACCGTGCCGTCCATCGTACCGATTTTTCAGGTCCGACATGGCCTATCATTCGTGCCGTGCTATCTAGTCCAAAGATATCAATGCTATACCGTGCTTTAGTCTAAGAGATAAGTCGGGCCGTGACGAAGATCAACCTAAAAACACACGGTCTATTGCCCATGTCTACCCCGAATGTCAACGCAATAAGACGACTCTAAAGAGTAGCACATGCCAAGCAGAGGTTGGTGCTAATTTTTTGACCCCAGTTTTAAACAGAAAGTATATCAGTAACTAGCTCGCGCTAGATCGAGTGGAGCGTGGTGTCAGCAAGCTCGCCGGCTGGTGGTGCTCTTCAATTCGCCGCGTGGGCGGTATTCATTGGTCATAACTGCGCTGAATGCTTGCAATGGCAATTCTCACCTAACGACGCTGCGGCTGACGGAGGCCGGCCATGCACAATCTACATTTACTGGGTAGAGCCGCGTGCGGTACACTCTACGTGAAATTTGGTCTGAAGTTTTTGTTATAAAAAATATAATTTAGATTTTTTAAGTGTTTTTTTAAAAAATAAGTTGGCTACAAGCCATCTTTTTTTTTCCCGAAATCACGGGTGTTTTTTTTTTAAAAAAAATTGATTGGCTGTAAGCTACCGCCTTTTTTTTCGAAACCAGGGGGAATGACTAATCCGTGATTGAATAAAAACCGATAGAGGACCTATTCGTGATTACACGGAACTACAAAATTATTTTAAAAAAATAACCAATGGAGGGACTTAACTATAATTTTAGAATTTACTAGATGAATCTAAACGTAGTTTAAAAATTTGCAGAGACTTTTTGCAAAAAAAAAATTGCCACGTGGATAAACTGGCTGAGCTCCAAAGCTAGACGATATATGGATAAGTGTATATATATACACACGAGCCATCTAATCATGTGAGACGCTAGGTTGCTTAGCTTGTTCCCCACGAGCAGTGGCGAAGCCAGGACTAAATTGGAGGGGGGGCTAAGCTAAACATTTCAACTACTAGTAAAAACCAAATTCATACATAAATAACCATTTAACAAGTGAAACAAAGTAGAAGTTTATAAGATACTCACATAAATGAAGTTGCTAGGCACACTAGCTACGAGTTGTATTTGGAGGCAATAGGCAAGCACATTCTACGGGTTTTCATCCTTTGAAACCAGTCTATAATTGCTTCATCATCAATAGATTTGAATATTGTTTTCTCGGTGTAGCACACCATTAAGTCATTGAGCCAATCATCGGAGACTTTGTTGCGCAAATCAGTCTTGATAACCTTTATTGCGAAAAATCCTTTCAACGAAGCGGTTGATACAGAAGTATCGGTGTTAGTTCAATAAGACGATAGACCAATGAAAATGTTTTATGCTTTCCAAGTTGAACCATCTTTTACGCTAGCATGGCAACATCATTGCATTCATGAAATTCCACACTTCTCCTCGACATTGAGAATATAGATTTGCAATTCGGTTCTCAATAATATGCGATCACCAAAAGAGAAATCATCGACATAAATCTATGCAAGTCGCATAAGCTTGTCCACATCAAACTTGGAGAATGAGTTTGTTAGATCAAGGGAAGACATGCATAGAAATAGCTTAAAAACTTCATCAAAGCGATGATTAAGTTCTGACTTAATGGTATCCATGGCCGCATAAAAGATGTCTACCCGATAAAAGTGATCAAGGGTCACTGTATTGCCATGACGTGCCACTCGACCCATAATTGATGTGCTCTCATTCAAATTTTTATTCAGAAATTTTTATTCAAATTTGACGCACCCATAAGCGTATTGCCCACGACGTGCCAAGCCGAGACTCGTGCAAGTTGTTTGACGCAGGCTGCAGAGGGTAATGAACTGCGGGCTGCGTTGGAGCAGGGGCGCACGCCCCAGTGCGCCCCAATACTCCCTTCGCCTCTGCCCACGAGGCCACGAGAAACAAACAAGGGCGAGGTGTTGGTTCCAGGTGGGGTCGGGCCGGCTAGCTCGAGGCACGACGAGCACGGCTATGTCGGGCTTAGGAACCGGGTACAATGGACAGCACAATAGTGATACAATGTCACTAGCGTGGCCTGCGGCCGGGTCGACACGGCACGACGAGCACTACGAAATATGATGAGCCCGTGCCAAACCGGCCCAATCCGACACAACGCCCACTTGTAGATTCGACAACCATTGTTCATTGCCTTGCCATAAAAACGGTTAGCATTGTAAATTTGTATTAATAACTTGGAGCCATACACACACCGTATACCACCAATTTATTTTGCATGTAGCATTGGAACTATCTCTGAAATTTCCAGTCAAAATCCAACGTTGGGGTCGATTGACGCCTAAAGGCATGTATAATAAGATCATCTTAGTTGATTTTTAGTATGTATACATTAGCTTTGGTCAATATAGAAGAGTGACAGAAGAAGAGGGAGAAGAGAGCTGGCTCTTATTTAGGGCCTGTTTGGATCCATGCAGTTAATAGTTAGCTGCTAAAAATTAGCTGGAGTGGATCCAAACACCTCCAGCTAATAGATCAGCTAACTATTAGCTAGACACCCAGCTAATGGTTATCTCATTAGCTGGCCAAACTCAGCTAACAGCAGCTAATAGGTGGCATTTAACCAAAATACCCTTCGTGTCTACCACTAATAGCATTTAATAGCATGGGTATTTTGGATAATAGCATCTATTAGCCACATACTAGCTAGTGGATCCAAACACCCTCCAACTAATAGTTAGCTAGCTAATATTAGCTAGGAACTATTAGCTAGCTAACTATTAGCTGCTAATGGATCCAAACAGGCCCTTAGTAGCCAGCTTTGCACGAAAGCATATGTAGATTATTTATGTACAAGAGAGAAGAGATAGTTATTGCACAACATCTAGAGACAACTTTTAGAAATAGTTATTATACAAACGAACTTTTAATTTACAATTAGTGTGTAGTAGTCTTTGCTATTATACTTGCTTTAACTAAGGTGTCCTGATCTTGGCCGACACTCCATTACTCCTGATTAGGGATGAAAATGGGTTGGATAATTCCCGCCCGATTCGGGACCGGATTCGGTCGGAATCGGATTCGGGACCGAATTTGACTATTCGGCCGGATTTGGGATGGGATCCGAATACTTTAATTCGGATATAGGATCAGATACGGAACAACCAATATCTGGTAAATACGGGACGTGATTTGGATATTCATATATCCAGATTTTTCCTATTCGGGTATCCAAATCGTATATCCGGATTTCCTATTCGGATATCAGCAAGGCCCAACCCATTTCATTCCATTTTTTTCATACAGAGCCCATTTATATTGACAATTAGTTGGTTCTATTAATCCTAAAGTAGTACATTCTTTCTATGACGTATATTGGGCTTGATTGATATATAACTTGTTACTATGATCATGTACCCGTACGGTTTAATTCAAAATATATTACTCTATATATGCGTGTATTATCTGTATATCTTTATATATTTTCAACCCGAATTCGTTACATATATGTCCCTTATCCGTATCCCGATTAACCCGGATTCGTATCCGTATCCGGCTAACCCGTATCAGATTCCAAATCCGAGAAAAAAAATATGAGTTAAGATACGAAAGAATAATATCGACTCGTATCCGACCTGTTTTTACTCCTACTTTGGACTCGAAATCTCGGACGAGATTTGTGTACAGCTTGCCAGAAAATGACACGAACATTCGCCGACATTTCAGATTTGTTGAAGTCCGAAAATCTCAATTAATTCATCTCATTAATTACACCAATCGTCTTCACCCAAAAAAAATCATGACTTCTATGCTTTCCCTGCCGATACAAATTGCCAAAATTTTAAATCAAACGAACGGATAAATAATCACTATTTATCTTTTTATTTTATTTTAATATTTATACAACTAAAAAAATATAAAAACACATCTAAAAAATCATACAGTTAGTCACATGCCAATTGTTATCCATACATCTATAGGCTCCACCGATAAGGGGAAAGCACATCGTAATTCGACTTGGCCAAAAAAAGAAAAAGGAAAAAAAAAAAAAGAGAGAATGGATGGATGCATGGAGCTCTTTCACATTAGTCAAAACAAGAAAAGGACGCACCAATGGAAGTCTTTCATCTTTAATCACCAGTGACATGTTGGCACTATCTGATTGCATGCTGATTGAGATGTTAACACTCCATTTTTGAGCCAATTAATTTTTTCTGAAATTTTGATGAATTTAAAATTTTCTTTTAGCACAAGCTAATCATTTGAAACAAAATTTATAAGTGGAAATGTATTCAAAACAATTTATCTGGGTTCTAAATGCTTGAAAGTGTTTTTGAGAATTTTTTAGAGTTTTTTTTTAATTTATTTTCGCTTTTTCCGATTTTCTGGGATTTCTCAAAAAGAAAATGAATTTAATTCTTCTTTTCGTGTGGGATGCATTTCAGGCCTGCCTTGGCTTGGCCATTCCAGTCCTGTCCACCTCTTCTTTCCCCGGCCTAGTTTGCACGGCCTACATCCACCTCGCACCCGCGCGGCCGCGCCCACTGACAGGTGGGGCCCACCTGTCAGTGGCACGCCACCTGTCTCTGTGTCATCTCCACAGGGGACTTGCGCCGCCGCCAATTTTGTGCCCACCATGCCGTATTTGAGACGGTAAACCTCGACATCTGCGCCTATTTAATGCGTTCTCTCTCTCTCCCTCCTCCCCTGTTTTGCAGTTTTACCGCCACGAAATTTCTCGCCGTCGCACTGCTCACCATCGTACTATTGTCGAACTTGAAGCTTCTTTTGCCGCCGTTCGTGTCGCCGGTGAGCCACTCCGCCGCTTTTCATCGAGTCGCGTTGTTGTCTTCTGCAGCCGCACCGTTCTTCCTTTCGTTGCCGTCCGTTCCCTGATTGCCATGCCATCGAATCGTGTCATTGTGCGTCGCTCCATCGTCTTTCCTACCGGTTAGCTGTGCCACCACCGCCGACACCGACATGCCGTCGCTCGCCTTCGTCTGCGCGCACATGTCGTCACCTCAAATCCCGCACTGTTGCTTCATTCTTCGCGGTACACCGGAACCGAAGCTTCGTGCATTCAAATCGGTGCTGAGGTCAATGTAACTCCAGTAGCCCGTTTGGCCGCACAGTCACCGACGTCAGCCCTAGCCAACGCGTTGCGCCATGTCAGCCACCCTTTCGGTGAGCTCGGTTCACCGTGAGTCGAGCCGCCGATATGTGGGCCCATATGTGGGGGATTTCCAAACCCTTTTTCTTATTTTCCAAAAAATCCCAAAATTCTAGCCAATTGTATTGCGCTATGTGTTGTTTTCTTTCTCCTTTTTCCTTTTTCTGAATTTCTTAATCCGGTTAACTTCCAAGAGCCCATTCTCCTTCGTTCGAGCTCCACATTCAGTGATTTAAATTTATAAATTCATATAAATTTAAGATCTACCTTTCAGTACCATTATTTTAAATTTTTAAATTTTTTTGGTATTTCTTTGTTCTCGTTTCGCGTGTAGACGACATTGTCGAAGCTCAGGCAAATCAACAATCGGAGGTAGAACCAATATGAGGCAACGAAGGCAAGTCTTTCTTGACCATGTTGGTCCCAAATTTATAAAATGCATATGTTGTTTTGAATTATGCTTGCTTACTTTTATGCAATGTACTTTAAATATAATCTTAAAGTTTAGTTAAATTTTAGAATTGTTATGACCCATTTGACATTGATCATTGTGAACCCGTCACCCTAGATGATAATAGCTATTTTATTTGGTAATAACCAGTAGTATAGCATGGGACGGTAGAATTGCCTAGTTCAACTTAAACGTTTCGGTACTATGCTATTATGGGAATCACTTCGAACTTTGTTTAAACTCTTTTGTGAAATTGTGGTAATTGGTGTTGGTACTATTATTTAAATGAAATAAAGTAAAAAATGGCTTAGATCAGGGTAGATGGATACTTGGCGGGTGCTGGATGCATGAGACATTGTAAAGTGAATGTTTCGCCCTAGTCGATTAAGGATCGAAACGTGTGTTACCATGGATCACGCACTACCGTAAACCAGAAGTCTATATGGGTACGACCTAGCTAATTAATTTGTGCATCTCATTATTAGCTTTGCCATTTGGTAGATGTGGGTGCCAGCCAGAGACACTCGCAAGGCGCAAAAGGGGGCTTCTGAACTGGGCGGCTAGAACCCTATCAGTGGTGAAATCTTAGCGGACAAAGTTAATAGTAGGATTGTACAATGTAAAAGCCTTGTTATTATCTTTTTGTTGCACACCTAAGGAAGTGTGTTAATCTAGAGGCAAAAGAGGATAATCATGTCTTAGGTAAGTTGTACACACCCTGCAAAATGAAAACTACTTAAGTAGCCGTGCCCACGGTCCAGGACAGACGGGGTACACTTGCACATTGTAGATATTATGATTTTGTTTTAAATAAAAATGATAGCTTGGGAATTCGCGAGCGTATGGAATTATCGGGTTATTAGTTGGTAGTGGAATCCGTGAGCGGATGGAACTCTCGGGTTGTGTTTGGCGGTTGGAGCCAGTTAGGTAATTGAAACATGTTTAGTTGTCATATTAAATTCAATGTTTACAACTATATTTAGTAAAATGATATTTTGTGAAATAACTAGTGGTATTTAAAGTTAAACATCGCTTTATGCTAAATAAACTATATTAAGCCTTCGTTTGTTCAGCCTTGCATATTATTATTATGCATTATGTTTCCAAGGCTTACGAGTACGGTTGTGTACTCACCCTTGCAACATCCACCACTTTCCACAAAGGAGTGTGCAGAAACAAAAGGTGACTACAAGTACTTTACTTGTGGTTTCGACGAAGGAGATCCAGAATTCTAGGACGTGCACCCCAGCCGATTGTCTGTTGGGCAAATGGATGGGCTTATCTTGCTGCTGTTATTTCGTTTCCGCTGCTACGTTAGTAAACTCAATCCATGAGACTATTTATTTGTAATGGTTGACCATAAAGTCGGTACCTTTTATTCAAATTTTAATATTATTTGATTCGTAGTATGGATGTGTTGTCATCACTGTGTACTAACTTGATCCAGGACTAGCACGATTGTACATAAAGGGTTCTAATTTAAAAATCCGATCCCGACATATACATACATGCCTCTCCTAGGCCTGCCATGCCTATCTCGATCTGTCTTTTGCATTCTAAATCTACTGTAACATCAAGCATCTTGGAACATCGATGATCACTGTTAACAGAGGCGTACGTATAGTTTCTCCATGCCATAATGAGACGGAATTCCATTTGTAAGCTAGGACGCTAGAGCCAACTATCATGTGTAATTGTAAACTACCCCCGATACGTCTTGCCGAAAGTTTTTGGTAAAACCGCATTGCAAAACAAGTACTCCGTAGTGGTAAAACGTGTGTTGGCACTTGATCAGACCACCAGTAGGTGTGTTAATTGTACAAGTCAGCGTTTATCACATGGATTAGTTAAATACTATATGCGTTGAAAAAAAAAAGATTTGAAGAGGCCAGAGGAGCTAGCTAGCTGGATGCCTTGATGCGTGGTCATACAGCTAGTATTAATTTGTCAACTCTTTTTTCTTACTAGTATTTGTCAATTCTGGTTGACGCCAAAGTCGTAGAGCTCAAACGGAAACACGGTTGGAAACCTTCAAAGAAGGCTAAAAACCACCATTCCTAGCTATTTCGAACCAATTTCATTGCAAAGCTTGTAGTTGCCTACAATATGTGGCGTTGTTGCTTGCACTATAGAATAACACTTCTATTGGTTGAAATGTTTTTCTATGTAACTTCACTAGCAAGGCAGGAAATTGCATTCCACCTCATTTAATTTGTGCGCGTTGGCAATCGCACTGCAGTTTTCTTACTGTGAAAGATGATTTTTTTTTTTTGTTTTTTCACTTAACACAAGCTAGATCGGTGAACAACACTCCCTTGCAAAAGGAAAAATCTTATGAAAAGACAAGTATGTGCATCTTGTGAGAAAACATGCCAGCATCGTCAATTTTGTTAGCCAACTGGACCATCTTCCGCGTGACTTAGGTCTAGCTTGGGCTCCACATGCATGATGCATCTAGGAGCATGTACAGTAGCAGAGATGATTGTTATCTACATACGTTTTCATGTCATCTAAAGATAAAATTAAAGATAACTTCTACAATAGATGATATTTTAAGGTTGTCTCTATGAGATCCTGCAATCTTTTAATTATAGCGTAAAAAATATTTGTTATGAACAATAACTCTAGAATGGTATTTTATGCTATCTATATAGTCGTCTCTTCACGAAGAGACAGCTATACTCTCTCTCTCCTCCGTATTAGATAGTTGATGTCACACCATTATACATGCTCTAAAACGGAACGCAGAAAGAAAAGGAAACTCATACCCCTCGGAGAATCCGAGCCGTAGGTTGAGAGATCAATGGCCTGGATCGAATCTCCTAGCCGCAAGAAGAAACGTTGAAAGCGGATCAGACCAAGGATGGATCACACGTAGTGGAGTGTGGTGAGCCATCCACTTCCATGGATGGATCCATGGTGGCTTTTAGTTGCAAGAGGAAGAAGAGTGAGGATGAGAGCCAACTAAAGGGGCTAGCCGGTCAACAAAACCGTCTCAAACCCAAGCTGGCCGCCCATTGGAGTGTTGCTCCGCGTGCATACCACCAGTAGAGCAGAGCAGAGTAGTGGTTAGTACAGTGGTGTACTCTTGTGATCCGTCTCGAATTAATTATTCTGATACATAGTTGGCGTACTGATGGTCTTGTACACTGCCGATGGATGCTCGCTCTCACGGTCTCACTGTTCAGTTGAAGGGTGGTCTTGAACACATGGAAGCAGAGAGATTCTTGTTGACTCGTCCTTATCTGTGAGTTTGACTCGGCAAGACAAAACAATATCAAATTAGGTCCTTATTGCAAGGAGAAAAGAAAGCGTAAGGAATCAAATGTTGACGACCAAAATTCAAGAGGGAAACGAACTGACCGACCTGCCAAGAGCATGCACAGACAGAGCTTGCTCCGAAATAAGAGGTGGGCGTCGTGCCAATACCGTGCCGACTCGGCCCGGGCCCATCGTGCTTCGGGCCGAAATCGTGCCGTACCACGACGGCCCACCGTGCCCACCGTGCCGGCCCGACTCACCTTTGGCGAGCCCAAGCCCGGCCCATTTGCGCTTCGTGCCGTGCCGGCCCAAGCCCGACTCATTTTTACTATTGTGACGAACAAAGAAATAAAACAAATCACTACTACTAAACTACCTATTTTAATTACATAAGAGACTAATCACATCAACAAAATGTCAAACATAAATGCAATGCTTGAAGATGCCCTGAATCAACAATATCTGCCAACTTTTATGCCTTAATCCGTGATTTCGTGCCCGTTTGTACTGCGTCAAGACGCAGCCCGCCTAAACCGCCGTGCCGCCCATCGTGCCTGGTTTCGGCCCGCACGGCCTGCTACAATTATGCAGCCCGGCCCGCCCGGAACTGCGTGCCGTCAGTCTTTGCACCGTGCCATCCCATCGTGCTTCGGCCGGCCCAAAAGAGCCCGGCCCAAATGCCCATCTCTACTCCGAATACACGCCATGACATTCCCCACGATTGGTGGATGGGTACGGGTCGAGGATGCGATGAAATTGACTCCTTCGGAACCGCCCAAGGTCACTCCGGAGGCAACCAAGAGCCCCTCACCGCCGCCGTAGGCAGGCGCCGACTGGCCGACGGGCCTCCTACAACTTTCTATTTAGCTCAAACTACCCCAGATCCAAGCGTCGGCGTTCGAGGAGTCGAGTGATGTTCAGCTCGGATTGGTGGTGATTAGCTCCGTTGCTGAGCTCGAGTGGTGGCAACGAGTACCGTAGACGGCGGCGTGGCTGGTGGTGAAGACCCTCAGGGATCAGCGTTGCATCCCTCTGTTCAGATCTAGGTTGTACCCCACCGAGCTATGCTTCCTTCCGCGGTGCTTCTCGCAGCTATCAAATCTGGCCGGATCTGCCCTCCTCCTGCCAGATCCGGTCGGCGTGGCGGTGTGTGAGATGCATGCTGGGGTTGTACGATCTCGGTAAACGCACATGATACATCAACACAATCGCAAAGCAGCATGATGCACCCTGAATGATGACTCTAAACGTCAATGGGTCAGGTTAGGCTGGGAAACAGTCCGAAAGAATGACGGTACAGTACTGTTACAGTATCAGCAGGGGGAGCACCACCAACACTCCAGCTACAACGCAATACAAACTCATCTGTAGAAATCAATGGGGGTACGTCCATCTTGTTTAGACGAGAGCCTCTCTTTTTTGGCGCGAAAGAGACGGTATCCTTGGTCACGAAAATCAAGTCGGCTTTTCTACAGAAAATATCTCTTCCTACCAGGAAAAAAAAATACAGTTAATAGAGGAGAGCTTAGGAGGAGCATCATTCTTTGGATGGCATGTCCGGGGAGAACAGCCTCCAAAATCAGCTCCCTGCGAAACTGCCCACGTCTGATGAAATATCGGTACAAGGCTACAAGCAGGAACAGCAGACTTACGAACTTCTCCAGGAAATAGCTGCTGGACTGGGAGGGACTGGGTGCAGGCTGGCAGGGTTCCAAATATTGCTTCGGACGTCGTTCCAACAGAATGGACGGTTGCATCATGGTCCATGGATGCCTGGCCTGCGCAAGTCACCAAAGAGCTGGTAAAAAAAAGCCAGATTATTTGACAAAGTAATTTACTATTACTGAGTTATGAATCAATGCAGGTACCCATGCAAGGACGTTAAAAGTAAATACGTTCTGTTTAGTACATTTCATAGTTTTCTGACGGACATGAGGCACTGTTATCAGGGAAACTATTACAAACAGTTGGGTGGGTGGCAGACCCATTTACCACAAAGAAATATTAGATTTGGTCTGACTATTCAGTTTGGGTGTTTTAATTGCTGCATGCGGAACTATTAAATATTGAACCAGCTACTATATCTGCTTTAACCGTGCACCCAGTAGTTGTCAGTTGCCATACATGTGTTCTGCAAAGATGCCAGGCCGATTGTTTTTACCGTTTCTAAAATCAGTTAATTTCACTTGCTTCAGAGAGAATGAACTTTTAGGGGGGGAATAATATTAATATTAGCTAAATTAGCCTGCCTTCTTAGTTCCCACAAGTAGCGCTGTACTTTTGTCCATTCCTTAATTTTCATGCAAAGCCGTACTGTTTTCGTACATGCACATCAGAGCAGAAATACATAACAAAGTGTAAGTATATATTTTCAAACACTGTTAGAAATTATACTGCTAAACAACCAATTGTGGCACCAAAAGGATAAGCTAGCCTGCCGCCTTTTTACTAGAGGCAGCATCAACACTCAACTCTAAAGGGCCTTGTGGTGATACATCATACAGTATGGAGAAGCAGCTCAGATACAGGTGCAGCACTATGAGGGAGGTAGGGAGAGATTACGATACCTAGGAATAGAACTGTCTTATTTAATATATAATACGTCGATCATTTATTGTAGTTTGAGTTACAGAACCATGAGTTTGATCCTTTTGATAAGGATCATATAGGGGCAACAAAGCTAGGAATTTAGTTACAGACATACCTAATCTGTGAATAGGTACAGACAAAACATCGTGTGTAACTGTGCATTACTCTCTATGTTCTAACTTCTAACAAAATTGCCATATTTGTAAATTGTAATATATATCGTAATACTGTCATGCAGTGTTGCTGATGAAGCCAAACATAGAAAATTCTTTCTTGATCAATAGCATATTTCTAACTTCAAGTAGTTGGATAATCAAACTACTACACTTTTTGGTGTACACTCGGACAAAACTTCCTCTTACTGATAAAAAAACAGACAGTATACACTCCTTACTGTTCATTGCACAGGTAAAATGATGAGTGCATGTCATATACCTAGGCCACCACCATGCTCGTTTCTCTTCAAACAGAGTTCTTTACTTTCTCTTAAATGCCACATAACAGGACAACAGAAAATCCTTAGTACTTCTCATAAGTTCATTTCATAAGTACAAAATGTTAATAGTACTGAACAGTGAACAGAGGATGCCCTACCTAAAAGGTGAGTTTAACACATATGTAGCACAACAAACTCCCATGTTTCTATCGTACAAGATGTCAAAGTGTGTATAGCAAGGTGCAAATTCCACATAGATGATTTACTATAATTGTGCACCCTTATCCTAACTCCGAAGTGCCTAACAGTTTAATACATACACACGCTACATTGCCTAATGCCTGGTTATCATTCTTGAATCATCAGCAAGCACTAATTGGTTACCACAAGCAAAACATTTCAGCGTACCTCAAGATTCCGCAAATTGAAGATCCACCATAAATCTGAAATATTCATAGCTCCACTATTCCCAAATCCCAAGCTCACCGGATGCAACTCCATTCTGTGTACCACACTTCTTCCACCAACGACATTAAAGCTGAGTAAGTTCCTGCGGGTTCTCCATTGAGGCCCTTAATATCATCCCAGCCTTCCGCTTCCGGTCATCCTTCATTTCCTCCTTCAAGAACAATGGATCCTCCCTCAGATCCAAAGATTTTCAATACAGCATTGCTGCTACCAGCTTCTTGTCAATTCCAACCTTGAGGTGCACTGGTGCCCTCTCTATTGGAACAATGCTCTTTTGGTTCTGATTCTGGTCCAAACCTGTCCCATCATCAAACTCCATATTATTTGCTCCCTGAATTGCGGGCGCAAATGCCTCAAGGACAGAGAGTTTCCTCCTTTCCCGTGGCATATCAACCTCTGACATCTCCTTCTCCCCATGCGACAATGCGGGCTCAAGAAAAGGATTTCTCTTGCTCACAGCCACTTGTATCTCCTTCCCTTTCTCTGCACTATCCTCAGCAACCACTGGCCTAAACCCATCAGCACCCGCAAGGGCCAAACGTTGCTGCAAGCTGAGCAGCGACTTCTCAGCCTTCCTCCGCTGCCGCACCTGCTCCACCTTGTCCACCCTGTCCTGAACCGCCTGCTCACTCCACACCTCCGTCCTCACATAAGTGTGTGGATCTGGGAACAACGGGAGCCACTCCGGCACGTGCTTCATCCCAGTCTCCCTCCCAGCCACCGCAAAGCTTGCCGCCGGCTGCGGCTCCACGCGCGGCACCGGGAACCTGGGCAACGGCCTCGCGAATGGCACCTCGTCCCTGAACTCAACGAACGCCACGAGGTCCCTGACAACGCCAGAGCCAACAAGGCAGCGGCCAGAGGTGGCCGCCCCGGCGAACCCGTCAAAGTCAGTGCCGATCTCCTCGAGGGCCTGTATGATGTCGTACTCGTTGGCGAGCGCGCGCCCGGCGAGGTTAGCGTGGAACGCCGCGGCCTTCCCGAGGTGGACGACATAGTGGAGGAGGACGTCGACGAGCGTGTCCACCGCCGAGCGGTGCGCGCAGTCGAACCCCGCCGCCTCCAGCGCCTGCCCCATCGCCGCCCGCGCCACCGCCCTCCCGAACTCGTCCCCGCTGCTGCTACCGCCCCTGCCAACGCCACCCATGCTTCCGCTTCTCCTCCCCCCGCTTTCGCACCGCTCATACCGTCGAGCACCTCGCCAGCGAGGTGGTCCCAGATCCGGAGCTAGGGTTAGATCTCGACGCCGTGGACGCCGGCCGTGCCACCATCAGGACCAAGCCGTGGGAGCACGACGAATACCACGCGTCGAATCGGGCGGGCGGGCCGGGCGCCTCGAGCTCGAGCTCCTGGGGGATTCGAATTCGAATTCGATTCCGATTCGGCCGGCGCGGGAGCGAGGTGGTGGGAAGAGGGGATTGGGCGGGAAACCAAGGAGGAGGCCGAGGGGGTTTATGGTTTGGGAGGAGGCGACCGTTGGGGATTAGGGTTTGTGGCGCTCCGCCTCCGCGTGTTTGGGTTCGGATCCGAGCACGCGAGCGACAGGAGAAGGAAGGTGGAGATAGATGGACGGATGGAGACGAAGGGGCGGGCCGCTTTTATATAGGAGGTAGGTGGTCAGTGGGCGGATTCCCGTGTGTGTGAGGCGGGTGCGCTGAGCGGCGCGACAACACGTGGCGGGGAATGGTTGGGCGTCATATTCTGCACGCAGAGGAGGTGGGGTACTGATGATACTATGAAGCGTGAAACATCAGGTGTGGGCAATTATACCAAGAGGCTTCTTCCCCCGAACGCATACCGGCCAAACCATGTTGTTTTCGAGTCCATCTGGAAGTTCAAGGTGGCTTGGATATTAAGAAAGCTGAATCTACAATAAAGTGCAAACAGGACAAACCTCACAATTACCTGCCTGCCAGTATATCAAAACTCATGGGCCTTTGATTTTTGAAAGGATTTGAAGAACCGATTTCCCTACACTGATACACTCCCACAACAAGGGCATGCTTCATCTCTATCAAGAACATGTCAGTCACAGCAACAAACAGATTCCAGTGAAGACAAAAGTGATATTGTCATTCTGGTCATCGCCAATGTGAATTCCTTCATATATCTCACCTTATAGTAAAAATAACAAGTTCAGTGTTAAATTCAAGTGAGTTAACCACTGCAGTTCCTACTTCCTAGATTAAAGCAACACTAATATGGTACTAATCAGTCAATGCATGATTTCTACTGACTTATGGGAAGCATTCTCGGAGTACGGAAGTCAGACATACCTGTATCATCCAAAAGGGTTTACTGTTCAATTTAAAGTAAGATTGACAAACCAGTTCAGAAATAGAATCAGCTAAATATATGACTCAGAGTCTCAGACTATGGAGCATATTGATTTCTACTGCAGAACATTATAACCTTTTCCGATGTTTGAAAGTCCTAGTTGTATACATCACAATGGCATACATGCCACATAGAAAAAAGACATCAATTTGTAAAGAAAGCGTTCAATTTCAGCTGGACGAGCCCTGGAGCTTGGACACGAAGCTGGAGGCGGCGAACGCGGCGGAGCCGCCGACGACGCAGACGAGCGCGGCGACGGCCTGGACGGCCACCTGCCAGGGGTACTCCTCGGGCACGAGGTACACGACGGCGGGGCCGGCGGCGAGCAGCAAGAGCGCGAGGCCCAGCAGCGCGCCGGGCGTGCCGGGGTCGGTGGCGGCCGACAGCACCTCCAGCTCCTCCGCCTTGGACAGCAGACCGAGCCGCTCCACCGCTGACAGCGACAGACCCGCGCGCTCGGCGGCCGACAGCAGGCCCGCCTTCTCCGCCTTGGTCAGCAGCCGCAGCTTCTCCACGTTCGTCAGCAGCTTCACCGGCGGCGCCGCCTTGCCGCTCGCTGCCTGCCGCGGGCCCGGCTCGCCCAGCGGGAACACCGTCGTGCCCTGCACGGCACGCACGCACGCGCGCGTCGATTGATCAGTCGCCGTCCTTGGGCACGCACTTGAAGCTAACTTGGAAAGGCGTATCAGGAGTCAGGAGATGGTGCGTGCGTACCGTTCTTCTTGTGACGGAGGCGGGCTTCGAGTTCTCGGTGGCCATGGCGGTGACCCTGGGAAGAAGGCGGACACTGCTACCCCTGCTTGGCCAAGTCGTTGTGGCTGCAGCGACGGTGGTCAGTGACAGCGACGCCATTGCCACCGCCCTCCCCGCGTCCATGGATTCACTCCGCTGCTACCTACGGTTCTGGACTAGAGGTGGGCATTGTGCCGGGTTTTTGGGCGGCGAAGACGATGGTATGGCGGTCTGCAAAGACGGCCGGATTCCGGGCCGGGCCGGCACGCAATCAGAAGCAGGCCGTCTGCGCCCGGAACCAGGCACGACGCGACGGCACGACGATTTAGCGGGCGTCGCGCATAACGCACGAAATCACGGATTAAGGCTTAAAAGTTGGCGGATATTGTTGATTCGGCGTCTTCAAGATTGCATTTATGTTTGACATTTTGTTGATGTGATTAGTCTCTTATGTAATTAAAATAGGTAGTTTAGTAGTAGTGATTTGTTTTATTTCTTTGTTCGTCACAATAGTAAAAATGGGTCGGGCTTGCGGCGCAAGACGGCGACGGCGCGCAAATGGGGCTTGGACTGCCAAAGTGAGTCGGTGCCAGACGGCCAAGATGAGCACGATGGTAGTCGTGGCCTGGCAAGATTTCGGCGAAACGATGGGCGGTAGGGCGGCGCGACGGCACGACGCCCACCTCTATTCTGGACTTGTGACTTGTCTCGTGCTACCTATTGTCCTGGAGATGATGCGTGGCATGTCTGATCCGTCACGGGACACGTGGCATCACTCGAGTGGTCGGGAATCCCACGTCGGAACTAGAGATTCTGGGTTAGTCGTCATTTTCTTTCCCCTTTCCTCTATTTACGGCCCAAATACCTCACGTTTGATGGGCCCCCAGCCAAAGCCCAACTGGCTATAAATGAGGGAACAACACGTAGCCGCCGCAACGCAACAAGGAGGGAAGGGAAGCGAAACCCTAGCTTGAACTCTATCGGAGAAGCAGAGATCGGGGAGGGGGGGTCGCTCATGGCGTCGGCGTCGGCGGCATTGGAGAAGCTGAGGTCGTTATGGGACTCGCAGGTCAACGACGAGGAGAAGTGGGCGTTCAACTTCGTCAGTGCCTCCCTCGCCTCACAGTTTTACTCTTTTTTTCCCCTTCACCTTGCCTTGTGTCATTACCGCTGCTATAGGATTAGGATCCATCGTGTTTGCTTATCACAAGAAACGATCTCATGCTTATCCGACCTAGGCATCGTCACAGGCGTCTTGCCTTGGCGTTGGGGTGGTAGCTTTAGATGGTTTTTTTCTAGTCTGCTGCGTTCTCGAGCAAAGAATCTTTTACAATGTGTTGTTGATGAAACAGTAAAATTGGCTTGGGAGGTTATTTAGTAATTGTCTCAGTGCCTTTTGTTTTGTTTATTTGGTTATGTACATTGCCGGCTGTAATGTCTCAGTAACTTGGCACCACTGGGTTAAGTAATGGATTTGGGATTTTGGATGGTCGTGTTACATTGTGCTTTCACCAGCTTGCTTGTGATGTTTACTGCTTGAGGGTTTGGAGCTTAATTAGGTTATGGAAGAAATCAACAAGATCAATGAACGCACTCTGTGTTCTTCTGGCCGAGTTTTATTGTTGGAATGTTGGGGTCTTGGTCTTAACCCTGAGGCGCCTGCTATTGTTCTAAGTACCTGGCTATTTGTAAGGTGAAAATTTTATGATGCAGGATGCAGATAGTGGTCTGTTGCGTTGCACTGCTCCACATCTGGTCTTATTCATATAGATCCACCTCTGTTTACCGTTGTTTTCCTTTGCTGATGGATTGCCTTAAATTACTCTCAGAAAATAATTGGTTTAAATTCTGCCTTGCAGTGATCCTTTGGATCTTATTTTAAAACCCTGCCTGACATTGAGCTTTTTTTGTTGATGCATCCTAACTTTGAGTTATGCTTGGCATTGAATTTTGCTCACATATATTTGCTTTTGACGAGGTTATACCAAGTTTTGTTCAACCATATGTTTTGGCCCTCAAAATTCACCGCATGAATCTTGTAGTTGTGTTGGACCTTTGATTGGGTTAAAAGATATTACATAACTAATCAGAGATTATATTGATACCAAACCTTTCTTGTTGTTAGGGCAATATCTTGTATTGGTAAAAAAACTTATTGATGCTAACTAAACTACTTTGTTTTTTCGTTTACAGAAGGTGATAAAGGCTGGTGGTCTATTTGTTGGGTCCATCTTCCTAATGCGCAACTTCGGTGAACTAATGGCAATCTAAAGAGGACTTGTTAGGACAGCAATGGAGATCCAGTGGAGCTGTGTGTGTGTGTGTTTGGTCAGCACCATCATCAGACATGTTCTTAGTGTGGATCATGAAGTGTAACATCTCACTTGAGACAGTTTTCTTGGTATAACGGAAGCCAGAGTATTACCTCCATGTTAGATGTTTGCCTGCTTTTGTGAATTATCAGGTGAATTGTCAAAAACTGGATATCCTCTTTTTAGGACTTCTTGAATTATCTATGGTCCAATTCATGCAGTGAATTACGCACTGAGCTGCGATGTACTGTATTGATGATACTATTGCTGTGAAATTTTTCTACCTTACCCGAGTGTTCGTTGTTACTGTTCTCTTAGCTGGAACACAGATAATCAGTTAACTTTATAGTTCACATATACGGATTTCTCCGGATAAAATCTAACTTTTCTAAACGCGTCTAGGGTGGAGAAGCTTTGCATTTGTTAAGCTTCTGCTTTAACACTGAATTAAATTTGCATATGTGGCTCCATGACTCTATACATCATAGTATCAAACTGACAAGGAGATAGTCGAAGCCAGGCACAAACAACATTTCTCTGGGGTTTACTTCTTGTCAAAGAGGAAAAAACACGACCTGCAAGCATCATGTTAGAAAAGTTTTCAGGAATTGTTCCTGAAGACTGCAAGTTACAAGGAAATTTCAGACCTGGTTCCTGAACGACTACATGAAATATGTACTATGTATTCTCGCAGTATTATTCAGCAGTCACCAGTCTTGCTCTTGTCGACTTCTTCGGTTCGAATAAATGTTCTCACGTCGATCCACTGCATGTTTTCATTTGAGCAACACGGTTTTATTTTATTTCTAGATCCAATGTAGTAATTTTGCAGGTCTCTTTTTGTGCATCCCAGGTACTCGAAACCTCCCGCACTAACACTGAACAAGTGCATTGCTCGCCAACTTGTGCTGCCCAATACTGACCGATAATCCGACTTGATGTGCATATGACTTGTGGAAACGCCTCCACAGGGTCAACATCGTCAGATGCCATTCCTGCTTTAGGCTTCAATTGTTCAGCACACTCGGGTGTATATGTATTGGATGAGCACTAGAAATTGCAAGATTAATGAGCTAAGTCATACGATGCATAACTGTATAATGACCAAGCGAAGCTAGTCGTACTCACACAGAGAGGTAGCAGGTAGGCTTGGTTTCTTTTTGGGTGTATTGAATCCAGCACTGCCCCAGCAGCCTAGTTCTGCCATTAACTGCAAAAGAGGAGGATAGCGAGCATCTCTCTGTCAGCTTCAGAAGCAACCAATCAACGGAGTACCAAGCAGGTTTACCACAACCCGGACCATCCGGTGCTCGGATTCTCGAACTGATAACTGTTTTTTCCAGCTTCTGGGGATCATTCAGTGACCTGAGAAGGGCTTGAAACACATGCCAGAGAAGGCATCACCAGAAGAAGATGGTCAAAAATACTATTCCGTATCTGCTTCTTTGAATCCACGCTACATCAGAACTGACAATGAGTTGGAAAACTTCATGCCCACAAGGCGAAAAAAAATAAACCAGCTGAGAAAAACTGAATCTCCTTTTTGCAATGAGAAGAGCACAAAACACACACACACAAACACACAAATCTGCGAGCGTCATGGCAACTGCACTGAACATATCACACTCACCTGTTGAGCGTCCTATGTCACATTGCAAAAATAGCAAGCTCATAGTTCCGGAATGACCACTGCATAGCTATTTCATGCTTTCGGGAACTTACTTAAAAACAAGACAATATTATGGGTAGAGAATGCTATTCTCTGGAGGTGAAATGTTATGCAAGCTTAGATTGGTTTTCTCCTCTGTTCAATCTATTTGAGCACTATGGGATATTGAAGGAAAACAAAGAAACAGGTACCATTTATTACTTTCCATCCGTGTCAATCCAACTTTCACTTGCCGGTTGTTTCTACAATGTAGATTGACTGAATTCTCAGAGAGAGAGTCCAACCCATTCATATTTCATACACGCTTTTCAAATGCACTAACTATATTCTTGAACTTCTTTTCATCTTTTAGCATGACAAAGCTGTGGCGACAGATATACAGCCGGTAAACGGTGAAGTTGCACGGGTTGCCGATAGCTACATGTGTGCAATGACACATCTGTAAACAGTTAGGTTGAGAATCAGAGTCACGGTGACGGTAGACGAATTTCTAGAGGCTCGTCGATGAGTTGCATCGATTTCATGAACCTAAATTATCTGCAACCGTAATCTGATGCCATCCCATCCTGTCCGAAATACATTTTATTTCCAATATGATCGCCTACTCGCCGGCATGTTATCAATTCATTCTCTTTTTTTGTTCAAGGAATGAGAATTTTCTCTTTTTACAGTAAAGCCATACTCGTCTGCTATCCTAACCTAGTGTGACACATCACACATCTGTGAAACCGAAACTTTAAATGCAACCAGTTCAACTTAATCAGTTAGGCATCAAAAGGAGATGCAAATACAAGTACATGCAGGATGTGCACATAATTTCCTTCCTTTGTGATCCCTGCTAGTTTTTCCTCTTCTTGTATAACAATGTCGCCACAAGTAAACAAGAAACATTCTGTATCTACTATCTAGTCACAGTTTCCAGCTGCGCAGAGCTTAAAACACATGTCAAAAAAGACATCACCAGACGATGGTAAAAAGTAAAATTTTGCTTTTTCTGAACAATCAATTTACGCTACACCTACATGCTATCTCAAATGCAATGTCATATACTATATAGTCCAGCAACCTATTCATCCACAGAAAACAACAGTCTTTGAGCATGTATGAGTACAGGTGATCCTTGTTTAGTTCTCTCTACAATCTGCTGGATGAGCATCTTACTATCGTGGCCATCATCGTCAGACTTGTCTTCGTCGTCTCCATCACTCTCTTGAGCTCTGTTAGGCTCTCCACTCTTCAGAATTTGCTCCCAAGTGGGCACCTTTTTCGGCTTTCTAGTGCTGTTGTCATCCGAGCACCAGATCAAGCTAAGGTCCACCGAGTAATCTTCATTTACATGAGACCTCCCATTAGTACGTGTGGTGCAAGGGGAGTCAGCAATTCTCATGAATTCTTCATAAGCTTCGTCATAAGCTTCTAGTGCGTCTCCAGCTAGGTTTAGACAGAACGGTTGTGCCAAGGAACTAGTTTCTTGTACTACCATTGGACTTTCATGATTGGAAGAAGAACCTGAGTCACTGTTTGAGCAGGTTCTTTCAGAGAAGACCTGCTCTGTTGCCAACATTTGCAGCTGCATCTGCTTCTGGCTCTGGGCAAGTGCTGTCTCGAGCTCCTTGATTCGGTCTTCGAACCTATGTTGGATCACCATGTGGAGACGAAGGCTGAGATCCCTAGGCGAGACAGGATAGTTTGCATCATGTGTGCAATCTGGGGAGCTTTCTCTGCTGTCCCTGCCATGGTCACTCGCACTGCTGTAATCAGCAATGTCACGACAGACCATATCGATCTTCAGTTCTCCCTGAACAATATCTCCAACGAGCTCCGGGTCGACCTAGGAATGTGGAGTTTTATTCAGTAGGCTTGTAGGCCATAGTGTAATTAAGATGTCATGCATACCATTTTGGTGCAGAATTGTTACCTCAATGAAGTCAAATGGCTGTTCTTCCAAGTGGTTTGAAGTGATATTTAATTCCAACCTCGCAAGCTCGGCTTCAAGTTCAGCTTCGATTTCGCTCATTGGCTCTGAATCAACTATATGAACTTTGACATTGCCATCTATTATCAGCAGAGGAAATCAACGGAAGAACACAAGCTTCTTAGTACGAGCATGTAAAAAGTGTTCTTTATTTTGATAGTTGATACTTTACCGTCATGTTCGCCAGAACTTTCATCAGGCAATTCCTTTACAACTAACCCCTCTTTCATATCCAGCTCATCTTGCAAATCTTGAACCAAGTTCTCCATTCGTTTCAGTGTGCCCTTCAACTTATCAAGATCCTTCTTGTTTGATAGAGAGGATGATATAATACCAATGCTGATCCCAGTAGAGAAAATGAGCATTCGTTCAAGTAAATCTGCAGATCAAATGTATGTATTTAGGATGTGAATGCTTCAAAAGGGGGAAGCCCAAAATGACAACTCAATAAAGAAGCATAGCATTGATAGCAAAACATCAGCAGGAGGTCAGATCAATAAAGTTAATAGACTTTACTTCGTTTACAGTCATTAGCAGGAGGTCAGAGAAAGAGGCTATCAGAAGACACGAATGCCTACTGTCATGTGCGTGTACGGCCGGCCGGCCGTGCGAGACAAGGTGTAGACGGCTTGACGCATGCAGCAGCAGCGTCCAGCTAGAGTCCAAGATGTCCAGGAGGAAAGTTAGAGTTCAGGAGATTAGGAGGTCCAGTCATATTAGGAAAGATCTAATCGTATTAGGGAAGGTTGTCTATTAGAGTTAGCTTGGGTAAGGAGGCAAACATCCATTATATAAGGATGCTATGTACGTGAGTTCTAGGAAGCAATGAATAATCAGTATCTCTGTCCCTAAGTTTTCCTTCAAGTTGAACTATAAGGATAAAAGGATCATCTCTTGCCCTAGCACGCTGTTCTCCTGAAATGAAACCACAGAGCTGCAGTGACAAATGTTGCCAAACAAAAGCATGTGCAAAAACCATTAGCATCGAGAGAACTGAGAAATTGAGTTCAGACGCCAACAATGTAGCAGCTATGAGGAGAGTCACTAAACAACAAGACCACACAAATGATAAATCAGTAAACCCTGTCAAAAGTCAAAACAGTCAGGATAAATCTCATCTAAATTTGCCACTCGGTTAACAGCTCTAATGATCAGAGCAATACAAAGTAATAAGCAATAGATTAAGCAATTTCTTGGATTGTCATTTCAATATTTTAAAAATTACAGAGAAGATTGTTAAAATATTGGAAACCGACTTGTGGAGAGTATGGCATAAGTGAAGCGCATGATAATTCAACTAGCGTCTGTTATGAATAGCACTTGTATTCAATATGAGGGCCAATGGCCACAATATATAGAGTACATGAGGGAAAGGAATAGGAATAGGACTCTATCTATAACAGGAACTTATCTATAACTATAAGAGATAATATATCCTTAACACCCCCCCCACAAATGCAAGGCGTATGCAATAGCATTGCATTTGGAAGGGATAAACTAAAATAGGACAAATCCAAAGTCATAGTGCTGAAGAAGCCGTCGTAGCATGTAACTCTTGAAACATCGAGCTGACGAAGAACAGCCAACGAAGAACCCAGTCGATGATGAAAAAGTCGACGAAGAAGCCAAATCGACGAACCGAAGTCGAATGTAGGGCCGAGCCGACGAAGAAAAGTCGACGATGAAGCCAAATCGACAAACGGAAGTCGAAGGTAGGGCCGAGTCGACGACGAAGAGCCGACGGTAGAGCTGAGTCGACGAAGAAGAACCGACGAAGCCGACAAAACGAGCCGAGCCGAGGTAATAAGTGTTGACAAAATGAGTCGAGCCGATAAAAAGAGCCGAACGACGACAGAATCAAGATGCTAAAGACTTGGATGGACGCAACGGAAGCTAAAAACAAAAAGACTTGATGGAGAGCTGAAGAGCTGGAGCCGACTTAATGAGACAGAGCCGGAACCGAGGTGAGACAAAGAGTCGGAGTCAACTGATTAGATCAGGTTGAAGACGACTCGAAGAACCCAATCTCGATAATTGAGACCATCGAAGATAACCGGGCAGCGAGGGACAAAAACAGTCCCCGAAGATCCAGAAGATGACGGCATTTTTTTTTTCACGTTGAAAGAGCCAGGAAAACTAGTCGGCGGACTTGAAGCAAGTCTCCACGGTATTGAATCAAAAGGAAGCCAAGAACCTTAGTAAGTCACGGACATGAGTGAATGGACTTCAAAACGCAAACTACGTGCTTCTGGAGTCCGGTCTTCACAAGAGTGGCGTGGACCTACGGCGGGTGGCGACGTCTTGGCAGCCACACGCGGCAAGCAAGGCTCCAGATGGCGAACCAAGTCGGCTAGAAGCTTGACAGGCAGCCGGTGAGCGAACTCCAGGCGACTCAGCGGGCGGAAACAACGGCTCGGTTGGCGTGCATCGATCACACGGAGGAAGCTTCTAGCCGAGTTGCGCCGTCAGAATCGGAAAGCCAAAGAATGCGTGAAGATGAAGATCGCAATGTTAACCACGACGGCGAGATCACCGCAGCCACGCTACGGCAGAGGCGCGGCGCCCGGCCAAGACGCATCATGGCAGCCACGCGGGCGCGTGGCGTCTCGTCTCAGCCGGAGGCCTGAGCCCTGGTCGGCGGCGGCCGAGATCCGAGGCGCGGCGACGGATTCAAGCGGCCAAAGGCGTCCATGGCGCGAGTCGACGCGGAGGAGACCTGCAGACGGGCGCGACGGTAGGAGAGGAACAGCAGAGGAGCCGGACGGGGCTGGGAGCCGTGGCGAGCCCGGTCCTGCCGAAGTTGGCCACCGCACAGAGAAAGCGGCACCAGTTGAACAATAGATGAGGATGGAGAACAAAGCCCAGCCGCAGGCAAGGCAGCCGACCGGCGTGCAAAGTAGCAAAGGCGACGAGATGAGCCGCCGAAAAGGTTGAGGCGCAAGTGCTCACGCCAGGGAAGAAAACCCTAACCCTAATTTTGGCTCTGATACCATGTTATGAATAGCACTTGTATTCAATATGAGGGCCAATGGCCACAATATATAGAGTACATGAGGGAAATGAATAGGAATATGACTCTATCTATAACAGGAACTTATCTATAACTATAAGAGATAATATATCCTTAACACGTCATCTGGCACAAGGAACTGAAGTTCCACACATGAGGCAACGACAGCTCTCTACTAGTATTAACTGGGAATAGATCTCAGTGTTCAGTACATACACAGATGGCAAACTTAAGTTTTGTATGTGCAAAAAACAGGACAAGGAACTGGATGCTCAGATAACCACTTGAATATTTGGCAGTGCAACTATTCATACCAAAACTCTAAAAAATATCAAAGTCTAACTAATAGTAAGGTTTCTTTTTTTTAAGGCAATAGTAATCACACACTTCATTTGAAAAAAATAGTTATACTTCAACATCGCAAACAAGAATTCCGGAGGCATGTCCGTTGTGACATGTCAGAGCATATGAGGGTGTCTAATGGTCCCCAAAAAAACATTATTCTCGATTTACTTTGTTTCAGTGAATTGTACCTAGGTGATAGAAATACATGTGGAACCTGCTTCATATATTGCAAGAAGTGTGGCATGATGCTGAAATTACCTGCTGATTTTGACGGTTTGCTACTTCTATGGAAGCCAGGCAAACTCAACGTTGAATTGTGTGATTCCCTAATCTCCCTTTTGAATTTCTTCAGCTCAGGTAGAGGAGCGATCCCAACCACACTTTCTGTCATTTTTGAGCCATTTTGACATTCGTCCTTGTCAAACCTGATGTGAATACCAAAGGGTACGGGCACTCGTTCATAGCGTGATTTACTAATTGGTCTTCTCCCATCTGTTACAGTGAATAGCCTAGCAGAAGCTGGGGATGGAACTGGACCAAATGTGCATTCTTCAATTTCAAAGTTCTCATTGTAAAGCTGTGGAATGTAGGAGTTCTCCATTGGCACAAGTGGCTTAATAAAATGCCTACGAGATTGTCTGCTCCTAAGAGCACCTCTTCCAGACCCAGAAACAAGACCAGGGCTCCTTGGAGAGACCTCAACAGCTGAACCATCTCGAAAGCCATCCACCTGTACCTTTCTTTTACCAGCCACGTTACTACCACTTGCAAGCATCCTTTCGGCATTGTTCTGCGAACCGCTTCTCTTAAATATCCAAGGCTGCAAGCTCAATATGGATCTAGGATCTCTGACGTACTCCCCTGGGTTCACTGATTCAGTGCTGTTACTGCCACTAGTAGAAGCCACAATTTTGCCGGATGAACCACCAAACCGCAAATGAATGGAGTTTCTCAGAGAATTGCAGGGCACATTCTCCTCATCAAAACAAATGTCCCCAGCAATCTGAACAAGAATCATCCTGCGAAACACACCGTTCCCGATTTCTCCATCCTTGTGGTCATTCTGCTTATCCATTGCAAAATGTCAACCTCGCACTAATTCTTCAACAAAAGAACAGAGAGCGCTCCCTCTCCACAGCTCAACAGCAACCCCAAATTAAGCAATCCTACATTTGACACGAGAGAGAGAGAGAGAGATGCAAGCCTCTCCAACAACATGAACATGAAGGTTAAAACCCTATACGAATAATCTGAACTTCAGCAGGCGCCCACCGAAACAAACCCCAAATCTTCCAACCATACCGCACAAACTTTAAACACGATTGAAGTCGATAAGATCCTTTGCTCGGTAAAAAAAAAAAATCAAAACTTTGGCTACGAGATGCCCCAAAACATCAGAAACAGCGGCAAAAAAAATCGCAGCTTTTTTCACCAAGAAAGGGGAGGATAAGGAGCCCGCGGGTGACGCCTCGCAATGCCGCGACGAGGAACTGAGGCAGCTCAAGTGCGAACTAGAGAGTAGAGAGAAGCATCATTGGAATGGACGGGACGCATCTGGGATTCGGATTTAGGGGTTTGGGTTTGGGACCTTTGGGTTGGTCTGAAAGAGGCAAGAAAAACCGGAACATATCCTGTGCACACGGAGGTCTTGTGGACATATGCAAACATTAAATCTGGACTATCTAAATTCCATCCAACGGTGACTCGAAATCATATACGCAAACATTTTGCAATTACCCCCCGATCGAGTCACCATTGGATGTGATTTGGACGGCCCAGATTTAATGTTTGCATATGTGCACAAGATATGCTCCCAAGAAGAACATCCAAGAAGCCAGACAACACGAGACACTGAGACACGGAGAAGACATAAACAAGACGGGATTCGGAAAAATAAAAGGTAAATGAAAACGCTCAATTTCAGATAATTTTACGGTCGTTTACTCACTCAGGTCACAACAAAGGGTCAGGGCGAGATGACTATAACCACTACAGTATTTTAAGTTACGGAGCGACTGAAAAACATATACCGTTGTAATGATACAGCTACAAGTTTTATATAGTTTTAAAAGTTCTTTTCAGCAAGATGTTCAAAAAGTTGCATGTTTCAATGAGTTTTGCGGCTTTTTAGAAGTTTCTAAAATATTCTGAGGCAAAATTTCAGGTTTTGAAACTCAAATTTCATCAAGTTTTAGCCGATGAGTTTGTAACAAGTTTCAAATCAGAAGTTTCAAGAAGCTTTAACAAATTTCAACAGATTTCAACTAAATTTTCATCACAAAAAAGTGCAAAAAAAAAAAAATCCTATCATGCTCACCTATGGCTGTCGTCCCACCATTGCCACTCATCAATACCACCACCTCCTCCTGCTCACCCAAGGGGTGAAGCCAAAGTTCGAAGTTACCTGTGACGTGTGCGGCAACGAAGTTCAGCCACGAGGCGACATGGGCAAAGCTAGTATTGTACAGCCCTGTGGCCCAGATGAGGAGGTAGGCAAGGGTTATGTGATCCGGTCGGAAGATGACTGGATCCGGTGGATCCCGTCACCGTCGTCCTCCTCCTGCCATGTTGCCTCCACCATGCCTCAGACTAGGTTCACGCACACCGAACCGCCGCTTATCGAGCGCTAATGTGCTTACTTGTGGCCTTGCTAGTACAGCTTGCTTGTAGCAACCTTGGCTGCTGAGCCGTTGTAGTCGTTTGCATTCACCACAATGCAACACGCTTCCATGTGATAGTGTTGAGCCACCATCGCACTGTGCTCCACCTTGCAGCCCGCTGTCATGCTGCTCCACGTGCCCACATCCACCTGCCTTGCCACATGGAGGCACCTTGCCGCGGTCTCACCGCCCATCTACGACGTTGCTCAGGTACTCGTGGTTAGTGAGAGTGAGCGAGCAAGAGAGAGAGGTTGGTTTGAGTGGTTTATATGGCTTCAATTTTGGATAAGATCGTGGGCATACATGATAGTTTGAGAGTGCTCAATCTAACGGTGACTAGCTATCCCGTTGGAAAAACAACTAACGGTATATCGTTCCCTAGTATTTCTGTTTAAGTTGTCGTATGAAAATGGTACAAGAGGTGCTTCTATGTATCACTAGTTGAAAAGTTGTACAAGTATTAAAGCATGAATGGATGGTTGATTATAATTACTTACCCGTTCGTTTGCTTTAAGATTTATACGTCTTGTATTGGGAGAGTGATGCATAGAAGCACTACCCGAATGGTATTGATATATTAGGATCAGTTTGAAAATTGGGATTTTTCCTAATTACTGCAAGAATTAAATTGCATTATATCGTGCAAAATTCTTGTAAACTTCATGAATTATAAATAACGTCTGAAAAATCAATAATCAAATATTGTTTTATTATGTCGATTTTAAAAAGTAAAAAATGACAAAAATAATAATAATACGCATTACTTTCATTTGAATTAACAACACTAACTTCTTGCTAATTTGCCTCTCCGGGCATGAAATCCTATAGTTTTTTTAGTGATGCCATGTAAAGCATACAAGATCAGGTCAGTGGTAAACTTGCAAGTTCAATTGGTGCTGGATGCACGCGAATGACATAAAAGCAGAAGCTATAAATCGGTTTTGGATTGGATTTATTTATGTTAGACCGTTAGAGATCAAATCTAAATTTCCTTCTCTTACATTAACAGATCTGAATTTCTACGGACCGGCTCAGGGAGCTCGCAGAATTGTTCTAAACAAATGTAGAGTAGTTTCATTTTTTTTAATTCTTTTGTGAGACGTCATGTTTTTTAAATTATAAAAACACATATGATACCAGATGACAACGCCAGTATATTCCTCTTGTTTATGAAAAAAACTGTATGCTCCCCCTGTTCCTATATCTTCAGTGTTCATCTCTTTGCTTACATTTCACACTTCGTGATGCTCCCTCCGTTTCATACCATTTGTCTATTTTGTTGGTAATTGTCGATTTATAATGCTTGTCCATTTAGATAATAAAAAAATACAGTTATTGCACATCTTTTATTCTCTATCCCTACAATTAATGGCAAAGATATTGAGTGGTTTGAGATATATCATTTAATAGGGGTAAGTATGGTCCAATTCCATTGATTATTTCTTAGATTTTGTACATCTTTGTTTACACGCATAAGATATCGAGTGGTTTGAGATATATCATTTAATAGGGGTAAGTATGGTCCAATTCCATTGATTATTTCTTAGATTTTGTACATCTTTGTTTACACGCATAGGATAGTTTGACAAATTTTGTGAAACGGAGAAACTAGTAAAGAACATAGAGATCATGTGATCAAAGGGTGGGACTTGGATCATTTGGCTGCTAAATCAATCAGACTACCAAAAACTATCTTTTTTTCATCCCATAATTGTTTTACACCATACAAAAAAACATAGAATAGCATAACTCCTTTTGTTCCTCGTTGGATTTTCCTGTCCATTTCTCTATATATTGGTGCAATGGTACTGGACTTTTCCTCCCTTTATGAATGTTTGGTTCTTGTGTACTGTCCAAGAACAGGACTTGTTTTCCGAGGGACAATCAAAAGGGATGCTTGGCCTTTACACCATTGCCAAAGGAAAAGTTTGTCGTCTTTAATCCCAACCGTCCATGCGTCCTGATCTGTGATATGGACCCTTGGATGCCATCAGTGGATGCAGGCACACATGTTGGCCAAGCTCAATTAGGGTTTGGTCATCTGTACTTGGACTTTGTTTGCTGCTATGATTACCATCCATTATATTTTGTTAGTACCATCCTGCCCACACCTACCTTGTAATTCTTCAAAACCAGTGGACATCTCTACTAAATCTGTGGTGATTTTGGTCCAAATCTTCTCTTAGTTTTTTTTGGCAGCTTTAAATACACATTTCTATATCTAAGCGCTTCTATGCTTTCCCTCTCAATACAAATTGTACAAGTCTTCAAGCAAACGAAAGGGTAAATAATCACAATCTACCTTTCATTCATGCTTTAATATTTGTGCAACTTTTAAAAAGAAAAATATAGAAGCACCTCTCAGCAAGTAATTTGTGTATGTGTAATTGTGTGCGCAAGGTTTGCAAAGCAAGCAAAGAACTGAGATGTGCACAGGATTAAAGAATTCATGGTGGCGAATGTCTTGTAGGAAGAGAGGTACATAGGATGCTGATTGATGATGGATCCATGGCATTTTGCTTAGGAAAGCATCCTTTGAAAATGCCAACAAATGTGGCCTTTTTTGTTTGTTTTCACTTCCTTCGACCTTTTTCTAGCTGGACTTCTCCCTGGCCTCACAAAACAAGATTGGGTTTGGTTTTTCTTTGGCCCACGCATAATGTACTGTTTGCATCACATAGAAAAGTAGACAGCAATAGCAGGTTTCATAGAGAATCGCAAACAATACATTTCAGTGTAATTTTGGCATGAAACCATAAAGACAGGGACCACAAGGAACTAACAGGATACTAGTGATTGTCCAGAAGGTGCCTTTTATCTTAGCTTATTTTCTTGTTTTTAAACTTTGTTTTCTTTCATGGCAATTGCAGATTCAGAAGTAGATTTATAGAACTAGTAAGAATTCATGTGCAATTTTCTCCTTCTCTTTTCTCAGGTTTCTTCAGTCAGAGCCTGAACATTGCAAATCATTGCATCTGACTGACATGCTAAACCAATTCAGGATCAGGTAAGAACAGAAGGCATTCAGAATTTTTTCGAACCAAAGGCATTCAGAATTTCACCAACAGGTACAACAAAACAAAGCAGGCAGGCAAGCAAATGCCATATTTATTTAGATTTATTGGTGCAATTCAAAAACTATGTACAGTACCTAACTTGCTATAAGAGACCCCATGATCTAATTACCCGTCTGAAACTATTGGGACTTCAGGATGCCAGTGTAGTCCTTGGGCAGTTGTCGATGGAGCAAGCCAAGACATCTCGGTAATCACGCGAGATCGTGAAATGATCATACACATTGCCGTCGCGGCTCTTCTTGTACTCAAACAGCAAGAATGAATGATTGAAGGCCGTGAGCTTGACGAACCCGAAGTCGAAGTCCCTGAAGTGACTCCATTGGATATTTGAAGTGGTGAAGTCTGAAAGGCTAGCACCAGCACCACCGACAACCACGTGTGTCGTTGCCTGGAATGGACCACTGTAGTGATCCGATGCGTCGATGACACATTGACTCTGCAACAAATAAAAGATTGTAACCAGGCTTGTAAGATTGTAATAGGAAATGTAAGCTTCAGCTTGCAAACTACAATGTCCACTGTAGCATTACCGGCAATAGTACTTATAATATGGTTGCATACAATGTTAAAAAAAACTTTACTTTGCCATGTACAAAATTGCACTTTGATTAGATGCAAATGGTAATCAGAGACACACCTGATAGACTGGACATGTCCGTTCATAGCTGTGCACATGACCATAGAAAGCGAGATCGACCTTGTACTTCTGCCAGAGCTCCTGCAGTGCTTCTCGCCCCATCGGTTCTTCAAATGTGCCCTCCATTTCGTAGTAGGAGCAGGACGAGTACCCAAGAACACGGTGTGCAAGGAAGATGAGCCATGGCTGCTTCTGCCTGTCAACGGATGACAGGCATTGCTCAATGAACTTGTACTGCTCGGTTCCCGGCCTCCAATCCTCCTCTGTGTGAGCAATGCAGAACCTGAACATGCCATAGTCTGTCGCATACCTGAAGAATGATAGCTGTTCTGTCAGTAAGATTCAGAGATGACATCTGAAGGAACTTCTATGGCCTTATTAAGCCGCTATAATTACCAAAATTTTGCACGGTTCTCAGCAGGAGTATAGAATACAGTTTGAGCAGGAACACCGCATTCTCCACCGGAGTCGAGGTTTCCATAGAAAGAGCCAGTTCCGGGCCAATCTCTCTCATGGTTTCCACTGAATAAATGACCATTTATGTAGTTATTAGACAATAACACATTGGAAAAACATAAGTTGTGAAATGAAACACTTAACTGACCTGCCAATCATGTATGGAACAGTCGAAGCAATTGGTTCGATCTGTGCAGTAAACTGATCCCACTGTGACAAGTAGCCATTCGCGTAGCAAATGTCCCCGATGTGGACCACCATGTCGATGTTGTCTAGGTCTCGAATGATCTGGTAAGTAGTGTTCAGTGAGCCTGGCTGGAAGTTATTGAACTCGTTGGAACCATCTGCCTCTGCCTGAAGAAAAATGTTAGAAAGAAGAATCACTATACTTGCAAAATGGCTAATTGTTACATGAAAACATGAAATGAAACTTAGAGATGAAAGAATATATCTACCTTTCCCATGTCTCCAAATATGACAACTCGTTGCAAAGAATCTTGTCCAGGATAAGGTGATGCTTTGAAGCTGTATGACTTGCTCCAGATGTGGGTACTATTCATTAACCTATGGCCCAGCCTGTAGGTATACCTGCAATTTTTCAGAGTAATCATCGTTTAGTATACGGATGTACCACAATTTCAAGACAGGCAAGATAGACGTCATACCATGAGTCTGGCCACAAATCCTTCAAGTAACTAGTATGAATGTAACCAGGATGGCGCCAACCAACAGTTCGCGCAGGTGCACCTGCATTTGCAGATTAGAAGAAAGTACTTGATTCATGAGATTCAGAAAAAAACCAAATGATGCTGATGCATGTGGTACTACCATATGAGCAGATTTTCATTTATGTTGACATTTTAAATTCTGAAATGCAGGTAGCTTATGTTCATCTGATCTCTAAGAAGAATTAGCCAATCGTGACGTACCGCACATGCTATTTCTGTCAAATGTTAATGTTCCAGCTGGAGAAAGAAACCGGCGTCCGCCTTTCACACCCCATTCAACAAAAGGAACTGCTTCTTTAATATCGTATCCACTTGTCCAGGTGACTGTCATCTGCAGAGATACTAATACAGTCACCTTTCTCAAGACAGCTATCTTGTAAAGTGCATGTTATCTTTCTAGCTTCAGTGTTGAACTGAGAACAGAACAATACAATGTAGATTCTTGCCAAAAGCACATCATAAAATTTACACGGTCATCTCAAATTCTCAATGTAGATTGATAGGCAAGCTTACATCATTCCAAGACTTCCCTTGTGCCAAACGTGGGTAGACAGGTGCCTTTGGATTCGCAAATGTGACTTTTGTTGAGACAGCAATCAGCTTCGGCTGATACAGGAGATTTTTTCAGACTTGAGGATATGAAGAAATGTATTTTCATAATCACATAGAGTTGTTATTATGTTGAGAAGTTGAGGAAATACAGTATTATGTTACCTTCAAGAGGCCTCCTGAAAATAGTGCAAATGAGAAATCTTCCCTCTGGTTGATCAATTGAAGCTTTAAGTATCCCTTTCCAGACCTGTTATAGTCATCATTTTTGAAGTTTGCAAATTGGTACTGCAATGAAGATATGAAAAATAATTAATGATGAAAATAAACTCATCCAAAGTCTGAATCCTGGCATTGAATTATATCTGGAGCTCAATTAATTGGAACAGGAACGAATTTGCCAACCTTGATAGGTGCTGTGCATAGAACTGGGGGATACTGCCTCTTATTTTCAGGCTCACAGATTGCAGCACTGACAATTTCAAACAAGAAATACAAAATCAAACCTTGTGCTTAACATTTTAGATGCATCTGATAATGCCTAATTGGATAAACTCATTTGGCAATCAATTTGCCTACATGTAGATACACCAATACAGTTACCTAAAATCGGCAGGAGAAAACACACCAATCCAATCGTCGTTGGAGGGATTTGGATGGAAGAACTCTACCTCTACCCATTCACTGTTCTGGCCCTGCAGCATCACAGTTCCCAAGTGCCCCCAAACTGTCAGTAAACTGTCAATCTGCAAATGTCCACAACAGTGGGGAGAATTGAGAGGAGCATGGGGGCTAACCTTCAGTCCAAGAACCAAAGGGGACGCCTTGACATGGGCGGACTCGTCGACGGCGAGGGTCGTCCTCTCGATCGCGATCCTCGACAGCGGCTGCTCGCCGCCGGGATGAGCCGTCGCACAAATAACCAGCCATGCGACCACCACCCACAGCCGCATACTCCTTCAGAAGCCTGAAAAGTTCCATCTGAGACAGCAGCTCAAGGGGGGCGGAAAAAGGAAAGCTAGACTGCTAGAGTACAGCACCTACCTGAAATTTCTAAGCAATTGTGGCAATCTCCAAGAACAGAACAAGGTATACCAAGAAAAGGCAGAAACTTTATGATCTCCTTGGACAGTGCTATCGAGTGGTGAAATGTGCAGGAATGGAGGAAAGGGATGCAGATAAGTATCCGATCATTGAGGTAGTTGTGTACACTAAATACTGGGGCATAGGAGAATATTCGCTACTCCCAAGAAAACAAATTGCGAGTGAAAAGTGGCGTGTGGAACTGAACACCGGAGGGAAGACGTTGACTCTGTTACTGTCAGTGTGAATTGCAAACTTTGTGCTGTTTACTGCCAAATATAGTACAACTAGTTATATGCCCGTGCGTTGCTACGAAAAACAAAATTGATAACAAAAAATAAAGATTAAAAAATAAAAAAAATATTATTTCATAAGATCAAACATCTATCTTTAACGCTTCGTTTCTTGCAAAAGCTGGCTAATTAAAGCAACGCTTCGTTTCTTGCGTAGCGCAATTAAGCAGGGCAATTAAGTAGGGCAATTAAGCAGGACAATTAATGTGACGTGGGAAGAAACTCTCACTTTATATAGTAGAGATAATTATGTGCCCTACTTGCAAACTTTCGCGAAGTTTGGATGCGTACACAGTGGTATTAGTAAATATTATTTGGACAGCTTCTAGAATTTGCGGTGTAATTGCAATTCAGCTGAATGATTCATTTCATTCTCAGTTCTTAAGTGTTTTTAACACCGTAAACACACCACCACGGCACCACCGTAACAAAACAGCACACCAAATCTGGAACTCCTCACCGCACCAATAACAACTAGTTACTCAACAGGTAAGGACTCACCTGAAACAGGCAAATTTCAAATATATATATATATATATATATATATATATATATATATATATATATATATATATATATAGGAAGCCTTTTCTCAGATTTGGGAGTACGTGATCTCACATCCAGTATACCACTTAAACGAATGTGTTATACTCTTTTATCACTTTCAGTATACTCTAATAATAATTCTAAGATACTAAAATGCGATATTGTTGAAAAAAAATCATCGGAACCATTTATTTCTTGCTATATACCGTTTTTCATGTATAAAAAGAGTATATAAACAAATTATGCTATAAAGTGTGGGTTTTGATGAAATTTTTCGTGAAACTCACTTTGGAGTATCTTATAATTAGTATTAGAGTATACTCAAAATGATAAAGAAGTATAATAACATCATTTATGCAGTATATTGAGAGTGGGAGTACGTACTCCCAAGAGTATACAAAGTTATTGTATAAGACTATAAAATTGTACGTATGAAGTGTGCATCCCTATAGAATGTTTTCTAGTTCCGCCACAAACGTCTGGACACATCAGTTCTGTAGCCAAAGAAATTGAAATTTGTCGCACTCATAAGGAAGTTACTCCTACTTAACGGTACTTTTCACTGTAGCAATCCTGCAAAGCAGTAGTTTACTTCTCATGATGTTATGTAGCATTGTAAAAGGAAGTTATCACAGAACGTGCTGCTTTCTGAAACATGATTTCTTGATTCAGTTCAAGCTATAGGCTTGCCTGATAGATGGGGCACGTGCGCTCATTTCTTGGCCCATCGGTTCGTCACGATATCACACCAGCCGGCAGATGAGTAGCCAAGAACTCGGTGTGCGACGAAGATTGCCACTGAAGTACACAAAAGGATCACATATTTTGTAGTCATTAACTCAAGCCATACTAGTTAGTCACTCACAAGTTCTGAAAAATGAACTGAATGTACCTGCTAACCATGTATGGCACAGTTGAAGCAATCAGTTCTATCTGCGCCATAAACTGATCCCACTGCGACAAATAGCCATTTGCGTATGAAATGTCTCCAATGTGGATGACCATATCAATGTTCTCCAAGTCCTTGATGATCTGACTAATTGGTAGTACTCAGAGAGTCTTGCTCATAGTTGACGTACTCATCTGAACCGTCTATTCTGCCTAAACTAGAAAAATGTGAGTTTAAGACTGTATCAAGGTGAAAGAAAACAGTACAGAAATTTTACACCTTTCCCATGTCGCCAAAGAACACAACACGTTGCAAAGAATCCTGCCCGGATAAGGTGATGCACGGAAGCTGTGAGACTTGCTCCAATGTGAGAACCATCTAGTAGTCTATGACCAAGCCTGGACGTGTATCTGCAACATAACCAACCAGAAACAACGAATCATGCCTACTATGTAACATAGTCTTCGAACGGTTTATCCAAGAAACTAACAATCGAATGCTGATTGAAAGAGGTAGTATAGATCACACACAAGGAATCAGACCACAATTTCTTTAAGAAACTTGTGCAAATACAGCCGGGATCACGCCATCGACTGCCCGTGCTGGTGAACCTGCAGCAAGAGGTTATGCAACATGCCATTATCATCATTACAAGTGATCATTTACAAAGGGAAAGGATACTCGATAAAATCAATGTATGATGCATCATGCATAGGTAGATATAAGATGGAAGGGAAGGTACCAACCTTCACTGGTGCTGGGTGGCAGGTCTCCATAATATTCAGGTTGACAAATTTCAGAGCTAAAAATGATGGAAGATGGGAAGCTGTCATGTACTTGTTTCATAACTCTAATCCACAATTAAGGGGGACAATATACATATACGTGAATACACGTTTGCAGCTTACCTGAAATGTGAAGGAGAAAAGACACCAATCCAACCATCGTTCGAGGCTTTCGGGTGAAAGAATTCGACGACGAGTCAGTAGTTTGACCCTGAAACTTAACCACAAGAAAGCATAAAACGTGGCTGATAGAACTTCTTCAGCAGTTGAAGCAAAGCTATTTGGTATTACGAAAGAACTTAATTGAGATGCTGATCTTTAGTGCTGCCTTGAGACCTACGAACAGTACATGGTCATATGGAGCAAACCTTCAGGCCAAGAACCGTGGGGTGATTCACGCTGACTGAATCAGCGACAGCAATCGTCAACTGCGAAACCTGAAATTAGCAGAATCTCTCAACTGCTCATAAGAACTGGCTCGGCCTGGTGGCTAGTGATGCATTTGGCAAGATGGTGTGGGCAATTGATTAATTTGCGCTGATAGGAGAGTGTTTATTGTTAGCAGGAAATGGTGAGGGATGATCAATTCCAATGGGACAGCGAAAGCCGCCAACACAGGCCGGCATTTCAGCCACAGACCAACAAGTGGGCATATATATACATAGTAAGGAAACTTTAAAACTTGGTGATTAGTGTAGTCATGGTCGGAGGACCCCATGGAAAAGATAACGATCAATGCGCATGCTTTGGATCTATCATTTTGCAAACAGAAATTAAAGATGGTTTTGTACAATAATGTCATTGGTTTAGGAGGACGGGAGGAATCCCCCCCAAAAAAAGGAAAATGCAAAAACGATCGCCCACCGTGGGGCTCGAACCCACGACCACAAGGTTAAGAGCCTTGCGCTCTACCAACTGAGCTAGACGGGCCTGGCTTGTCCATGATGTTAAGTCTTTCATTGTTAACCAGGAAGTAAGCAAACTATGACACAAGAACACGATATTTAAGTTGTTGGATTGCAAACGGTTGCATTGTTCATTTTTTTTTTTTTTCAATTTCAGGCATGGGGATAGCAATTGGCCGCAACAGATACAGGTAGTGCTGGCCTATATACATACCCGCCAATCCAAATCTCTCCCATATGCATGCCAGCTAAGGGCAATGGACGAAGAACCTCATCTATGCCCATTGCCTGCGGGTATCGGGTGTGACCGCCAAACTTTTTATCAAATAGCATCACATAAATAAACCAAAAAAAATTAAGAAACAATTTCAAGGTCTGGTTTAACAGCAAATTATTCCACATCTGCACCGCACATGCAAGTTGAATAATCTAAACAAATTACAATGTAGGCCACAACACAAGCATCATCTATCGACCCCAACAGAAGCTAAACGTACGTTGAGTCCATGGTGAAAATCAAACAAAATGACCCAGAAATCACGAATATGAGAGTTATGTAAAGAGAAAATAAATCTTTTCTACACCAATTTACAAAGAAACACCACATACTAGCAAGCAATTAGAGGACAGTTGATATTATGCATGTGAGGTGAATCCCGGCGACATCTACTAGATTCAAGCAGCGATGGCGGCCATCAGAGGGAGGCGAGGAGCGACGATCGGGCAGGGGTGATGAGTCGGTGCCAACGGGAGGGAGGCGAGGAGTGGCGTCATCCACTAGAGTGACAGCAGGGTGGTAGCGCCTCAGCATCCACAAGAGTTGAGAGCGGGGGGGGGGGGGGGGGGTGCCGGGCAGGGGTTGGGCGAGTGACAACAACTGGAGAGTGGTTTGAGTAACTGGATAGGGTTATAGTGTGAAACAACCCCGATGGTTATCAATGCAAATAAGGTGACTAACATAATTAATAATACCCATAATTAAAGTAATTAACAAAGATTATTCATACATTTAGTTATTACAAACTTCGTATAATAGTATCAACTGCAGTATACAAGAATGCTCAGTTACATTCTCAAAAAAATTACATAAATAATTAATTGTATCTCAAAAATAAAAATTGCAAGAATGTTAAATTCCTAAAACCTAAGCTTCTTTGATCTTCGGGTTTGATCCTGTAAATGTCAGTTGGTTGATTGTACAAATAAAATTAGGTGAAACAAATTAAAGTGTCAAGAGAAGTTAAAAGAGTGAGTTGCCATCAGACTCGTATAAGTTGGTATCACTCACTGAGATACCAGATTCGTCCGGAACCAAATCGATACCTCTCACGAATTAGGGTCTCATCATCCAGCATTAAATCAACTTACCATTTATCGGGTAACCCTAAAGTTGTAAGATTAGTGCTCAAGAAAATCTCATGGTAGTAAGGCATTTTCCCCTCAGTAACAAGCTGCAGTGAAAATAGATAAGCTCAAGCCACTATTAAAATAGGATAAAGGCAGCTTTCTAGCCGGACTCCCCCAAACAGTCCCAATTCCTTCTATAGTTGGCCAGATGGGCCGTGTTAAACGAGCCGGCCCGAAGCACGGGAGTTGGGCCCGGCACTAGGCACGGCCCGGCATGACATGTATAGTGCCCGTGCCTGCACGGCACTACCAACCGTGTCGTGCTTGGGCCTGACCCTTGGCCCATGGGCCGGCACGGGCACGACACTATGGTGGCACAGTTGCAATGAATGACCGGCCCAGCCCAAGCGGAGGTGAAAAGCAGTATAAAACCTTAACCGTGAAACCCTAGACGCTCCACCGCATTCGCCCATTCCCCTCCCATTCGGCATTGGTAGGAACGTTTTAGGTAGAATCAAAATCACTGTTTGAAAACCGTTTGGCTAGCTGTCTGGATTCTGTGAATCGGGGTGGAACGGGATTGAGGGTGATTCGGCTCCGGCGTGGAAAAAAAAGAAACGTTTCGAGCTTTAGCCCATTTGGTTGGGTTTCTTCCCGATTCTAGTAGAAACAGCCCGATTCCAAGTTGCCAAACGGGACATAAATCTACCTCATATACGAGTGCTAGTAGCATTTTTGTATAATTAAAGTCCACATCATAACTTTATTACTAAAACTTTATTTTCTGAAAATAGTTTTGAGAAAAGGTTACACTAGGTGGTTATGGAAAGGTTACATTAGACGGTTCTGAAAATTCATATATGCATTTTGCTATTAATGTTTGCTGAGTACTTTTGTACTCTCTGTTGCTAAATCCCCTTTGCTTAGAGAACTGCTTCGATGGTCAAGCGTCTGGTTAGGATACGAATTCCAGTGGACTCGCCTACGAGGCATGGGGTGATGAGTACCCGCAAAATCAAGGTTATTATGAAGATGACTATCAGGAGGGTTTGATGTTGGATAGACCATACCTCGACTCCGTTAGTCCTTGGAAGAATTAGTCCTTTTCGTATTATATTTTTGTTGTACTTGGATCCTATGTATAATTAATGTAATGGACTTGTAGCCTGTGTAGCAATGGACTATATTAACTTTCTTAGTCTCTAATTATTGTTTCTATTGCAACAGTCCAAACATGGTGTATTAACTAATAAAACATCAGGTGCGCTCCATGTTTTGATTGGTTAATTTGCCAAGATCAGTACAATTATCTCAGAGTAATTAGTTTGCCGATGGTTATTGTCATTACCATAGAGTGGCCTAGGGTTTCCTTGTGGGCCCAGTTGCCAATGTTGTTGGCAGGCAAACGAGCAAAGCGAGCACAGATGTAGCTCATCCTTATAATGCACACGAGCTACGTTTGATTCCACGTCCATAGTATGGACTCCATACCCATGCACAAGAAATAAGAAACATACTTATCTCAATTAGGGTTTTCGCCCACGATTACACGAATAATCGGGCACGATTGCCGTCCATAGACACGTAGATAACACATGCTGAAAAATTGGTTAGAACAGCTAGTCTGATTAGCATTGCCCACACAAGTCAGCACCATTGCTTACGAGCCAGACAATTGATAACATAACAGATTTCCTAGCCTCACCAAAACTAAGCACAATATGTATGCTCTGATAATGCTCAGTCTAAGCAACTATGCTCATTCAAGAGTCCAACACAATTTTACAAAAATTATACACAAGCACAATCCAAGGGAGAGAAAAAATCATGATTGTATGTACAAATGACCATGCATATTTTGGTAATAGCCCCGAAGGAAGCCGCTGGCTGCCAAAATCAAGAGAAAAGCTACTGGATGAACTACAGAACTACGAGATCGTGTGCGTGATGCGTCCTACAAAAGCCTAGATGCTATCTCCTGGAGGAGAGTACTCTTCTGCGAGGTTGAGATGATACCGCTGTTCTCGGCATTTTCCAGAACGTCAGCCATTATGGAAGCGGCGTGACCAATAGGTTCTTCAGAAACTCTCTTCAGCATGAAGGCCTTCAAACGAGAAACATAGATGATAAGTGGGTGAGGAAGTAAGTGCAGTTAAATGTATAAAGGGAGGAGAAGAACCTGGCCATGATGAGAAACTTCTATTGTGCATGAATGTTGGGACCATGGCTCTCCATCCACTTGAATGGGCATTGGAGTAGTGATCTCAATCTTTATATGATGCCCTTGAGCCAACCTCTGTGCACGAGAAAGCCCTACCTAGAGCAAGATTGTCCATAGTCAGTTCATACTCCACATAAAAAACCCAAACACATGAGGTCTAGAAACAAGAAATAATTTTCTTCCGTACCTGCAGCCTTCCAAGATGCAACATTCCTGTGAAGGTAACTACTTCCAGCATCTTGTCATGCATGGATTGAGGATGGAAAGTGTCGGAGACATCATCCTCATTCTTCCACAGATCAACCCCTCCCATGTAGCTCCGGATGTTGGCAACAAGGATACCTTCGGTGTCCTGCAATGGAAGGAATTAAAAGATAAAGGACAGGACATAGTCTAATCAGGAGAATTCTACGATACATCCAAAGGGAACACAAACCATGCTGAAGTATTCAAGAAGTGAACAATCAAACGGCAGTAACTACCTGAACTTATCAAATTCATTGATATTGTGTACATTTGAAGTCCTTGTGTATTTTATCTTGCAGATACACCAGTGCAAAATTGTGGCTTACTAAGACTTGAAAAAAGGGCAGATAAAAAGTTCAATCACAACGCAATCCACTTTTACCTGAGGAATATCAACGTTGGAGCCATCTATCTCAAGCTTGACTTCACATGAAAAATAATCAAATGTGTTATCCATGATATTCTTCGCTCCCTCTTTTGCATAAAGCACCTTATTCATAAACTACAGAGAAATTGTATGATATTATTGTTACAAAACAGCTTTGTATTTAATTATCTACACAGAACACAGCAAGATATGGAGATAGCAAGTTAGTAGTAAGCATGGAATGTGCAAACAGGATTATCATTTGAAGTCCAATTATGGCAAGCAATTATGCAAACCTTAAATCTGAGCAAGTGAGCAATGAAAAAGGAAAAAAAACAATCTAGAATGAGCAAAATTCTTTTTCACAAACTACCAAAGGAGTACTTAAGAAAATTCCTTGTGTGATCCCCAGGTAAAGAATATGTGAATTACATGACTCATTAGCTAGTTACCGTTGTTAGACAGTATCCTTGTATATAGTTTGTTAGCCTTGTATAGATATTGCCTTATATAGGTTTTTCCTCTATACCCTCATGTACGTGTATATATAGTGGTCCATTGGCCTCATGTTGAATACAAGTGCCATTCATAACATGGTATCAGAGCAAGGTTAGGGTTTTCCTTACAGGCGTTGCACTTGCGCTGGCAACCATCCTTGCGACACGGCTCCTCTACCGCTGCTCGTCTTCCTTCTCCAGCCTTGTGCTCTGCCACTCGTCCTCCTCCGGTCGGGATCGGTGACCTCCACTCCGGCCGCCTCCTCAGCCAGCGGCGACGGCTCCGTGCCCTCCGAGCCGGCTCCGCCTCTTACCGGCCCGCCTTGCTGAAGCCCTCCCCCATCCACTGCCTCTCGGTCACATCCGGGCCGCCGTCTTCCGCTCCGCACGACCCCTGACGACGACAGACGAAAATCAGGCCGCGCCTCTCCAACTCTCGACGCCCACTGAGCCGGCTGCCAAGCCCTCCGTCGTGACCCGACCACCGACCGTTGCTCACCGAGCCGCCGCCGGTCATCGCTCGCCGAGCCGCCCGAGGCTGTAGCGATATCGGATATCGGATTTGAAATCAATCGGGAGCTCCATTTAAGTGGGAGCCAGCTTTTTGGTTTGGCCGGCTCTAGCTTCTAGCTAAGTTTGGTCGGCTCCGGCTTCTGGATCTCCACCGATAAAAAAAAATGTCATCGCCTTCTAGTTATTCAGGGACTGTTTCTGTTCCTCGATGCCCAGTTATCTTCGATGATCTCAATTATCGAGACTGGGTTCTTCATATACGCCTTCACATGCGTGGTCAGCGTTTTTGGGAGTTTCCTACCGGCGAGCTATCTTGTTCGCCTCACCCTACTCCTTCTGCCATGCCTGTTCTTCCCAAGGAGGCCAATCATGTTGCTCAATAGAAGGCGTCTGATGATTATGCTGATACTGTGGAGTCTTTTCAGACTCAGTTTACTGCATACAAGTTATGGATTGATAAAGATGCTCGTGCCTCCGCTATTTTGGTTGCTAGCATGGAGGTGCATTTCACTGGTGATATTGTCGCTTTGTCTTCGGCACAGCTGATGTGGGTGCATCTTCGCGACCGCTATGAGCCTGCTGGCGACTCTTTGTACCTTGCTGTTGTGCGACAAGAGCAGTCGCTGCAGCAGGGTGATTCTAGTGTGGATGAGTTCTATGCTCAGTTGTCCTCGGTGTGGCGTCAGCTTGTTCTTTGGGTCCGAAGGTTTGCCGCACTTGCCATTGCTGTCAGCGTCAGCACTCTCATTTGGAGCTTCATCGCATCTACGACTTTTTGACACGTCTTTGGGTTGAATTTGAGCAGATTCGTGCCCGGCTGCTTGCTCGTCATCCTCGTGTGGCCCTATTGGAGGCCCTTGCAGCTATTCGTACTAAGGAGATTCGCCTTCGTGGTGCAGATCTGCTATTATCTCCTTTAGTCTTTGTGGCGCCTCATTCTACTCCTCAGTCAGTGGAGCCTACTCTAGTTTCGGCTACTAGGGGTGGAGGCCTTCATTGCACCTATTGCGATAAGAACGAACATCTGGAGCAGTTCTGCTACAAGAAGAAGGATCTTGCTGGTCGAAGTGGTCGTCCTCCTAAGGGCAATGGAGGCTCAGGCGTCTCTCCTCAGCGGACTTCTGCTGACTCTGACTCCACTCAGGAGATTCTTACGCTCCTACGTCGCATGGCTGCCTCTACACCGACAGGTTCTGCTACTCAGTCTTTCAGTGAGAAACAACCTTCCTCATCAGGTATCACACCATGGATTCTTGACTCTGGAGCTTCTTTTCATATGACATTTGATCCCACGAGTCTCCATTCCATTAGTCCTCTTGATACTCCTATCATTGTGCAAACTGTAGATGATACTTCTCTTTCTGTTGCAGGACGAGTCACTTTTGTTTTCCTCTTTTTATGTTCCTGTTGTTTCTCATGTTCCCAAACTGACCATGCAGCTCATATCCGATGGCCAACTCACTGATCATGGTTGTCTTGTTATCCTAAATTCTGACTCTTATTGTGTTCAGGATCGCTGCACGGGATCTCTAGTTGGGACTAGCCCTCGCCGCCGTGACTTTCAACGTCTTTGGGAGCTTAACTGGCTTTGTCTTCCTTCCGTGGCCTCTGCCAGTCGCTCAATCTCCTCCATCGCTTCAGCCTCCGTCGCATCTTTTACCGGGTCGTTTGCTCAGTGGCATCACCGTCTAGGACATATTTGTGGTTCACAGTTGTCTTCTCTAGTTCGTCATGGTCTTTTAGGATCACTGTCTGGTGATACCTCTTTAGACTGTACGGGTTGTAAGCTTGGTAAATAGCTACAGCTTCCCCATCATTCCAGTGAGTGTATTCCAGCGTCCTTTTGATCTTGTTCATTCTGATGTTTGAGGACCAGCTCCTTTTGTTTCAAAAGGGGTCATAGATATTATATTATTTTTATAGATGATTTCTCTCGTCACACCTGGATATATTTTATGTCTTCTTGTAGTGAGGTTTTATCCATCTATAAGAATTTTGCCACTATGATCCATACACAATTTGATTCTCCTATTCGTGTTCTTCATGCCGACTAAGCAGGGGAGTATCTGTCAGAGCCCTTCGAGCTTTTCTTGCTACACAGGGCACACTTTCTCAGTTTTCATGTCCTGGTGCTCATGCTCAAAATGGTGTGGTTGAGCGCAAAAATCGTCATCTTCTTGAGACAACACGTGCTCTTATGCTTGCTTCCGCTATTCCACCTCACTTCTGGGCTGAGGCTGTTGCCACTACCACCTACTTGATTAATATCCAGCCTTCTTCTGCTCTTCAGGGTGGGATTCCAGTGAAGCATCTTTGTGGCATGCTTACCGATTATTCTGGATTTCGTCTCTTTGGGTGTGTGCTATGTTCTTCTAGCACCTCGTGAACGCAACAAGCTGACTGCTCAGTTTGTTGAGTGTTTTTTTGAGATATAGTGTTGAGCATAAGGGTTATTGTTGTTGGGATCCTGTTGGCCGACGGATGCGGATCTCTCGGGATGTTACTTTTGATGAGTCTCGTCCCTTCTACATCACTCTTCCACTCCAACATCTCGTTGACCTTTTTTCCTAACTTTTTCTGATACTTCAGTTGTCACTTTTCCTCTTTCACAATTGGTGTCTTCTTCATCGCCAGCTTCTTCACTACCGGCCTCTCCTCCAGAGGTTTCTTCAGATATTGTTCCTTCTTACCTCGGTACTATACTCGTCGTCTACGAGTTGAGGATTCTTCTGATGTGTCATCTTCTTCTCCTGCTGAGTCCCCTTCTTCAGTATCTCCTCGTTATGCTCTTCGCGATCACTAGTCTATTCGGCCTCCTAAGTGCCTTGGCTTTGTTGGTGCAATTCTTGCTGAGCCGACTTCTTACTGTGATGTTATTCATCAGAAATGGCAGCATGCGGTGGCAGAAGAGCTTGCTACCCTTGAGCGCACTTGCACGTGGGATTTTGTACCTCTTCCTCCACGTGTCCGTCCCATTACATGCAAGTGGGTCTATAAGAGCAAGACTCGTTCTGATGGTTCTCTTAGCGCTACAAGGCTCGTCTTATGACGTCTGGTTTCCAGCAGGAGCATGGTCGTGATTATGATGAGACTTTTGCACCTGTGGCTCACATGACCACTATTCGCACTCTACGTGCTATGGCCTCTGTCCCTGAGTGGTCCATCTCTCAAGTTGATGTCAAGAATGCCTTTATTAATGGTGAGCTGCATGAGGTCTATATGCAGCCACCACCGGGTTATTCTGTTCTTGAGGACATGGTTTGTTGGCTTCATCGCTCTCTTTATGGTCTTAAGCAAGCACCTCGTGCTTGATTTGAGCGTTTTTCTTCTGTGATCATTGCAGCTGGTTTTTTTTGCTAGTGCTCATGATCTTGCGCTCTTTGTTCATACTTCGTCTCGTGGTCGGACTCTTCTCCTTCTATATGTTGATGATATGATCATTACTAAAGATGATTCTCAATATATTGCCTTTGTAAAAGCTCATCTCAGTGAGCAGTTTCTCATGTCCAATCTAGGTTCTCTTCGCTACTTTCTTGGGATTGAGGTTTCTTCTACATCCGAGGGCTTCCTCTCCCAAAAAAAGTATATCCAGGATAATCTTGATCGTGCTTCTCTCACTGATCAGCGTGCAGTTGACTCCCATGGAGCTCAATGTTCACCTTCGATCTACTAATGGTGAACCTCTTGAGGATCCTACTCGTTGTCGCCATCTTGTTAGGAGTCTTGTTTGCCTTGGTCACTCATCCTGACATTTTGTATCAAGTCCATATCTTGAGTCAGTTTGTTTCTGCTCCCACTAAGCTCAACTATAGTCATCTTCTTTGTGTTCTACGATATCTTCGTGGAATTATCTCTCACCATCTTTTCAATCCATACTCCAGCTCTTTACAACTCCAGGCATACTCTGATGCTACCTGGGTTAGTGATCACACTGATCGTCAGTCTTTTTCGGCTTACTGTATTTTTCTTGGTGGTTCTCATTGCTGGAAGACTAAGAAGCAGACAACAGTTTTTCGTTCGAGTGCTGAGGCTGAATTGCAGGCTATGACTCTTTTGACAACAAAGGTTACTTGGCTACGGTGGTTACTTGAGGATTTTGGTGTTTCTGTTTCTACACCGACTCCTCTTTTATCTGACAATACAGGAGCTATTAGCATTGCTCGAGATCCAATGAAGCATGAGCTCACCAGGCATATAGATGTTGATGCTTCTTATATACGGTCACAGGTATAGGATCATGTTATGTCTCTTCAGTATGTGCCTTCAGAGCTTCAGTTGGTAGATTTCTTCACGAAGACAAATTAGAGCTCACCATAACTTTTCTCTCTCCAAACTCCGTATTGTAGACCCACCATGAGTTTGAGGAGCGGTGTTAGATAGTATCGTTGTATATAGTTTGTTAGCCTTGTATAGATATTGCCTTATATAGGTTTTTCCTCTATACCCTCATGTACGTATATATATACTGGCCCATTGGCCTCATGCTAAATACAAGTGCTATTCATAACAACCGTCAACAAATTTAAACTGCATAAAGCATCTCTTTTAAGATCAGTGTGCTGCCTCACAGTAGATGGTGCATGTAATAATTCACAAATCTGCTAGGTTGTACACTTGTACTGATACTTCTAATAGAACCAGATGTCGCATGTCCAACACCAATACGCCCCTCAGATTCCCCACATATGTAGCACAGCCATGTTGGCTCAATCAAATAATGAATGCTATGTCAAAATGAATTTATTTCCCTTCATGCGCAAACACGACGCTGACAATTTATATGCTATCATTAGCAATTGGATGCAATTAATTATGGCATATTGGAAGTTCTTCGTATTCATGGATCCCTAAAAAGGTATAATTGATAGCAAAGCATGAAGATTAAGGACCTTGTGACTAGAAATGATCCGAGGAGTTCAGCTTAATCATTTTAGTGATAGGTTGTTTTTGTTTTGGGTCGTACTATTGAGGGGGTTCAAGAATGGTAGCTTGAGCTTAATGACATTGGGTAGCTAGTTGTTACAAACACTAGATCTCTCTAGATCATGTCTAGTTAGAGGAAGCCAAGAAATCAAATGAGAATGTCAAATTTGGAATGTGTGTGAAATTTCAAACTTGGTCTAAAAATTCAGTTTGGGTTGGGTAATCTGACCAGGTCGGATCATCAGTCGGATCAATTCAATAGAGAGCATGTCCTGGAAATTTTAGTGGGAGTCGGATGATCCGAGTGACCTGGAGCATTGGTCGGATCAATTTCACAGAGAACATATGTTGAAGTCACAATAGGAGTCGATGATCCGAGTGATCTGGAGCATAGGTCGAATCAATTTCACAGAGGACATGTGTTGAGGTCTCAATGGGACTCGGATGATCCAAATGGGTCAGATCATTTTTCACATAGAGTTTTCTAGTTGATTTGCATGGGAGTCAAATGATCCGAGTAGGTCGGATGATCCGACTTGACCCGAACAATCCAACTATCCATAATGGCTAAGCCTGATAATCCGAGTGGGTCGGATGATCCAACTCAAGGAGATATTTTGAAATATCTGTGTCTACCGGCTAGTTTCTGTTTCTGAATGGAGCTATACATAGACCCTATGGGGGTTCGTATTCAAAAGGTTTTGCGACTCCATCTCAGTATTCATCCTAGTAAGTACCATGAGGGCATTTTGAAGCTTGGATTGAAGATCCTTGAGTGCTTTGAATGCTTGGATAAGTGATTGTTTTGGGCTTATTACTCTTGAAGGTCAGTGATTCTAGATAGCTTGAAGGCATTTAGCTCAGTGACCTTCCTTAGAGGCACTTGTGGAAGGCACCGGGAGACTTGTGAAGGGTTGAAATCCACCTATCTAGAGTGGAGAAGGACTACTATGAGTGGATGGCTTGATTCCTTAAGTGGTTTCAAGTCGAAGCTAGACTCTTGTGAAAGTGCTCCAATGAGTAGGGAGATCACCGAATCTCCGAAACTTCGGTAAAAAATCGGTTGTGCTCTTTGTCTCTCTTATGTTTCCTCATTTACTTTGTTGTGTCTCATTTTCTAGATTACTAGAATTGAGTAGGGTTGGAATTATATTGCAAAACTCAACTAGAAACCCTAGGCACTTAGGTTGGGCTAGTGAACTTCAAATTTTTAACTAAGCCTTTGTTGCCAAAAAGAATCCTAATTCACCCTCCTACCCCCCATGGGCATCCGATCAACTTCAATATGGCTAGCAATTTGACTACTTTTGGAAAAGTATCATATTTCAACATACAAATCATGCTTGTACATTTGCACATGTCTGATTCACAGCAACTGTGCCACCAAGCAAGACCACACAAATTTACTTGCAACATTGAAGGAGATGTGTTTCCACATGTGCACATGACAGGGAGGGAACAAGCAGGGTTTACCTGGCTACGAAACCATTCAGGGTTTTCCTCCCTCAGGTTGTGGATATCTAAAGCAACCTTTGCATCACAGCCAACCCCTGAAAAAGTATCACTATTAACTATTAAGGTTATCCGACTATGCAAGAATCTATTGAAGAATCTAAGCTAAGAAGAAGCTGCATGGACATACCGAAGTAATTGTTCATGAATTTTGGCGGTGACATGAGCTTCCCTTGGTTGTCCTTTATTGTAATCTTCCATCTGTCAAGAACAGTAACTGCTGCATGCTCAACATCTTTCAAAACCGAGAACAGACCTCCTCGTTTCTCGACAATACCAAGACCACCACCCCAAGACAAAACCCTCGCAAGATCATTGCCAGTACCAGCTGGAAGGATCGCTACAGGAGGCGGAGCTTCAAACTTCTGTTTCTCAATGGCATCCAAAACCCAACCAACAGTGCCATCACCACCACAAACAAGAACTCTGAAGTGCGGTACCTTCCGAAACAAAGCTAAACCCATTTCTGGTCCTTGCTGCTTGTTCAACTCAAAAACCTAATGGAAATGAGTTAGTACCAGAAAAGAAAGTGGACATGATTTGTGTTATTAATAAACAGCCCAATTCATAAGATTAAAAGGATTAACAATGGAAAGGTGGAGCAATAACTCAATTCTAAGGAACTCGCACCAAAAATTATCTAAGCACAGGAAGTGATACATAACTTAAAGTTTTGAACAAATAAAGTAAAAACAGGTTTATTTATGCTACAGACACAAGCTTACGCCCCCTAAGAATTATACACAAGTATATGCGAGATCATACTAAATTTGTTGACAACAACAAAAACTTGGGACGGTACGCTAGATGTAAATCATGTAAGCGACATGAAACCAAAGAAAATAAAGAAAGAGTTCCATATAATTTAAAGCTGGTAAAAATCTTAAAGTAACTAGTGCTTGCTACACCAACCTGTACAGGATTAAGTAGGATCTGCAGACGCTGTCTCAGTGAATCACCACTCTGGGCACCACTTCTCTTGTTAATGAAAACTAGCAATGGCCTAGAATCAGAAGGCATATCCACAATTTCATACTTCTGATTATTCTGCACATTGGAATCCTCATGTTGGGCATTCAGCCTGCTAGTTGCGTTATCCATTGTGAGCTGTTTATCTTTCTCCAATTCAGAGCTTTGATGTACTTCATGAAGTTTACTGTTGACATGATCATCCCTTCCCTTAGCTACATTGTTTGCTTCTTGTGAGTCTCCTTCAACATCGGATGGTGGGTCAACAGTCCCAGAGCTACCTGATTCAGCAGAAGTGATGTCTTTTTTGTACCTTTTACTACGACTCCTAATCTTTTCTCGGACAGTGTAAGCCAATTCATTAGCCCCATGTGTGATAGAACTGAGAAGTCCGGCACCTGTCCAATTAAGCTCCCTGACACAAAGAGGTGATAATATGAGCCGCTTCAATGGGCCCAAGTCACAGATATCACCGGTTTCCTTAGCTAAGTTGTTGTGACAATCAACATGTACTAGCCGTTGACACCACATACAGTACCAACTTGGAGACCCTGCAAGAAAAGCTCCACTGCAAGATTCATCACAATAGCAGCAGAACGAGTCTTCTTCAGAGCGATCTGTTGTGTCAATCCACTGTACAGCCCATTGGTGAATGACATGGTCCAAACCAACCATAGAAACGCATTTGCAATCTTTGTGTGCATTTCCTGAGCAACTAGGATGTGCAGTGGCACCACAAATATCACACTGATGGATGGTTCCCCCCAAATACTGTGAAGATGAAACAGACTTCAAGCATACACAGCATTTCAGACCTTTACTGCGAGAACCAAGTTCTTTTCTCCAAATGTGGGAAGCAGCTGGGACCTTGTCTTTCAATTTCTTGTACTTCTTTGCCCTAGCTCTGATAGCTTTCATCAAGCTCAAGCTGATGTTTTTGTTCAATTGATTGACAGTATAATAGATTGTGACCCCACTGACAGAAGCAAAAATGACTGTAGCAATTATGACAGACCAATACTCTGACATGTATGCTGAAACGACACTCCAGCTAGGATGTAGCATCTTGTATATCCCTGCACTGTGGTAGTGTGACAATTAATTGAAGATATTCATTGGGATGGAAACTGATGATTCTAATGTTGCTGTTAACATTTTTTTGCTAGCCTATACTGAAATGCAATTATGTGTCCATACCACCGCAATAGTTAGTATTTAGCAAATTACCATCCAATGTATCATCGATACGTGGGCCATGACTCCACTTATTAGTGTTACCACCAATGGGCATTTTGTTATACTGCAAAAATACATATAATGACGGAATGAAGCTATTTTCCCCATTATTCGGTATGCCCTTTTCTAGTCAGTGGAAATGCCCAATATTATTTTGCTTGGGTTGTATCGAAGAGCGTAAAGAGCGCAGTAGGACAAACCAGCGAAGCAAGACCCATGCAGAATACAATGGTTTTCTTGCTTGACAGTGTGCTTTATTTCTCAGGATTTTCTGAACTCCTAAGCATCTATTCCTGGTTCCCTTAATCAAACTAACATATGGTAGCCCCAAGACCCTTCCCAATGCTAAGAACTCGCCCAATCCACGCAAGAAACAGTGGCGGACGCGAGGAGGGGACACGAAGGGGCTAGAGCATCGGCTCCGACTGTCATGTCCTGGTACCTCTTAGTCACGCAGCCTTTTTCCGGTGATCTTCAAGGCGTCGCACCAGTCGTCCATCGTGAACACAAAGAAGCGCAGCAACACTGCCTGCATACGCCACTGGAAAGAAACAACCGAACCGACGCCCCCCGCAGCCTCCCTCGAGTCATCCTGCACGTTGCACAACCAACCAAAGCTCCGGGGTTCTCCATTCCCCCATTCCTCCACCCCGCGCAGGGCGCCCGCAAACGCGAACAACCAACACGACCGCCCTATAAACAACTTAATGCCTCATCCAATACTCCTGAATTCGTCTCAATCCTCTCCAGAACCCTAGTTTTACGACCCTCCCGTCGCAATGAACTACCAAAACACTCGATTTTTTTCAAGGGAAAAAAATGAAGGTAACTGTATAAAGAGAGATCTTACGAAATATGATCGGAAGAAGATCGTAGAGGAATCGCGGCTTCCCCGATTCCTCCTCACATTTTGTGCGCCTCCTTGCGATCTTGATACGACGCCTCCACCTCCGAGCGCTTTCTTCTTTCTCCCTTTCCATTTGATCTTTGCGAAAAAGCGAAAGATTGCAGGTCGCCATAACAAAAATCAAATACAATAATTAAAAAAGTTATGCTAATTAAGGGATTAATGCCCAAAAACTTTTGGGAAGCTCCCAATCTAGGATTATTGGGAGTTAAATTATTAGGAATTGTTGGAGATGCTCTAATCCCTTAATTAGCATAACTTTTTTAATTATTGTATTTGATCTTTGTTATGACAGCCTCTGCAATCTTTCGCCTTTTTCGCAGCATCAAACAGGGGGGAAAGGGAGAAAGAAGAAAGCGCTCGGAGGTGGAGGCGTCGTATCAAGATCGCAAGGAGGCACACAAAATGTGAGGAGGAATCGGGGAAGCCGCGATTTTCGTCTCTGATCTTCTCCGATCGCTGATCTCGTAAGATCTCTTTTTATACAGTTACCTTCATTTTTTTCCCCTGAAAAAAATCGAGTGTTTTGGTAGTTCATTGCGACGGGAGGGTCGGAAAACTAGGGTTCTGGAGAGGATTGAGACGAATTTAGGAGTATTGGATGAGGCATTAAGTTGTTTCTAGGGCGGTCGTATTGGTTGTTCGCGTTTGCGGGCGCCCTGCGCGGGATGGAGGAATGGGGGAATGGAGAACCCCAGAGCTTTGGTTGGTTGTGCAACGTGCAGGGTGACTCGAGGGAGGCTGCGGGGAGCGTTGGTTCGGTTGTTTCTTTCCAGTGGCGTATGCAGACAGTGTTGCTGCGCTTCTTTGTGTTCACGACGGACGGACGACCGGTGCGACGCCTTGAAGATCACCGGAAAAAGGCTGCGCGACTAAGAGGTACCAGGACATGACAGTCGGAGCCGATGCTCTAGCCCCTTCATGTCCCCTCCTCGCGTCCGCCACTGTTTCTTGCGTGGATTGGGCGAGTTCTTAGCGTTGGGAAGGGTCTTGGGGCTACCATATGTTAGTTTGATTAAGGGAACCAGGAATAGATGCTTAGGAGTTCAGAAAATCCTGAGAAATAAAGCACACTGTCAAGCAAGAAAACCATTGTATTCTGCATGGGTCTTGCTTCGCTGGTTTGTCCTGCTGCGCTCTTTACGCTCTTCGATACAACCCAAGCAAAATAATATTGGGCATTTCCACTGACTAGAAAAGGGCATACCGAATAATGGGGAAAATAGCTTCATTCCGTCATTATATATATTTTTGCAGTATAACAAAATGCCCATTGGCGGTAACACTAATAAGTGGAGTCATGGCCCACGTATCCACAGATAGGTACCTTGATATTGCAGAATCAGAAGAAACCTTATGTTTGTCATGGTTAGAAATATTATAATTAAAGCACATACATCCAAAATGCTAGAACACAATTTATCAAATTGAAAACTGTTACACTGAAATAAAATTATGTCATGCTCCTCTGCTACGAAAATTCTGAACCTTTTGCAGTCATAATCAAAGAAATCTCCACAAAATTGAATAGCTCACTCCTTTCAAAACTTCTTTATCAAACAAAGAATACAAACAGCAGAAACAGCCTACTTCTCCCCTCTCTTAGGACTAATTGTTAACAAGCAGGTCATTGTGATTAGCACCTTGGTAAATGCTCTTGACACCACAATTCACTACTGGTTTAACCTATTAAATAGCACGCAATTGCCATTTGCCACTAGTAGGCCAAGTTGGTCTCCAAGCTAAATATCCTAAATTGCAGTTGGAGTGGTCAAATCTATACAGGGGATCAAGCCCAGAAACCTAAATAGTGAGTTCATTCCTTGCAGTTTCTTCAGCTTAAGTGGCCAACTTGTTAATCCATCAACTCGATATTACAAATAAAAGATACAAAATTCTGGAACAATAAAAGGTCTATTATATAATATCATGTCTGACAGTGATGGTGAGCTTGACTGAAAAAATAGCAACAGAGCAGTATATCATTTTCCATGTAACCAACAAATTTAGGCAACATCACAAGGTCATCTCTCCAATTAAAAGTGCAGAAGGAACTGGAACTTGAGCACAGAGAGTTTTTTAACAGCATTGTACATGTAACTAGCAGATATTAACTACATTTAGTCAAAATCTGGATGACGTTGTATCAAAGAAATTTATCTACAATAGCATTCATGTTAACGAATTGAACAGATGGAACATATCAATAAAACCGGATTAAACAAGATGGAACATATCTATCGGAAGAGCAACTTGCGCTGATCGTCATCAGATGATCATTCTAGAGAATATATAGCACACCTATGTAACCACAACTGAAAATCACAAAGGGGGTAGGATTAGGACCTTTTGGATGCCTGTAAACAAGTTGCGGCGGCGGCGCCCCTGCGGCCAGCCGGCGGTTCGGTACTCCACTGGTGGTGACGACGGCGGCCCTCTCGTCGCGGCGACGCTGCTTCGGCAGGTGCGGCTGGCACCTCTCCCAGCGACGCAAAAGCCCTATGCGCCGATGGTTGATCTGCGCCGCAAGCTCGGGACGGAGGGGAACGCCAGATGGGGTGGAGGGGATAGATTGGCTGGATGGCGCCAACGAGATCCTCTACGCGGGAGAAGGAAAAACTCGCGATTGGGAACGCGAACAGCGGCGAAAATCTGGCGATTTCGGCCGGAGGTTTTGGGAGCGCGAAGAAATTGGGAATTCGATAGGAGTCTGTTGGAGCGTACTAGTTTTTTTTATTTGCTCTTAGCGAGTTGATTACGCGGGTTTGTGGCTTTGGGGTGTCCCGGGCCACGTCACCCGAGAGCGACTGCAGCCGTTGGTGTGGGAACGGGCGGGTGAGATTTGCCAAGCGTTCGCTTTTCCTCTGGAGTGGATTAATTATTAATTGCGTAATTTAACCGGTGGACTGATTCGGTCGGTGTGCGGGGCCCGCATGAAGCGGGACGGAGCACCGAGGCCGAGACGCCTCTCGAATCTCGATGTATCTAAAGCTGCTGCCCTCGATGGCGCGCACCCGACTTTACGGTGCTGTTGCAGTGTGTGTTTCAATTGACAAGGGGGGCCCAATTAGCTCGGGAATGGAGTTTGCCTCTCCCAATTGAAAAAAAAAATCCATCCATGATTTACTCCACTTATATGTACCATTGATTATTTGTCTCATCATATCTTATTGATATATACACTCTAAAATCACATATCAGTAAGACGCATAGGGCAAATGATCAATTGCACCATAAAAAAGAGGACAAATGATCAAATCTCCTTTGAAAAAAAAGGTTTTCTGGAGGGGAGAAATGCAATCGTTTGTGCTTATGTTCGAGAATGCTTTGTTTTTTTTACCCTTATGAACGTTTTTTTAATATAGCTTCTTTCAAAATTATTTGTAAATTTAAAACCCCACGAATCACTAATTAATCACTAGTTTAACTATAATACTTAATTAATCATTTAATTAAATTACTAATTAATCAAATTTCTTACTTGATCACTTGATTAACTAGTCAACTAACTAATCAATCGTACTGCCGAGACGGTTCTTCTGAGCATCGGTCCTCGGTAGGTGGCTGCCGAGCGGGAGTGTTTCCTACCAAGCTCCCATAGCACGGCACTTGTGTCGCCCGCCGCATCTTCTAAACTCATCAAAGGGTTAATTTTGTAAATTCAAATAGAAGATAATCAAATTTGTCAAAAAAAATTTTAAAAAGCTAGAAAAGCTACGACTTCTATGTTCGGAGCATAGTTAATATCAGTGGCGAAACTAGGCCCATTAGTAGCAGCAGGGATTCAAAAATCGCAGAAAATCGGTAGAAAATCGCGATTATCAGACATATCGGTGGGGTAAGATATTTGAAATCGCTCGAAAAACCGGTTAAATTAAAAAAAAAATTCAAAAAAATTATGCGATGTAGATATCGCGATAATCAGTGAAAATCGAGAGAAAATCGGTGAAATCGTAGAGAAAATCGTTCCAAAAATTATTTCTTGAGAAACATTGAATTGGCTAGTCAAAATATCGCGATAATCGGTGAAAATCAGAAGAAAATCGTGATTTATTTATTTATTTATTCAAAAATTTGGATTTCGATACCATGCGATTTTTGGCGATTTTCTATCGATTTTTTACGAAAATCGGTAATCTTAGTTGAAAAGATAAGATGAACCCTGAGTAGTAGCATAGAGTTTTGTAGGCATGTACCTATACAAAACGTTAATATCAGTAGCAGCATAGAGTTGAGTTTCGGTTAATATCAGTAGGCAGTAGCAGCATACGTTAATATCAGTAGCAGCATAGTTGAGTTTTTGGTTCTGGCTCCGCCCCTGGTTAATATCATGTACCTGAGTAAGCATGTTGCTCAAACGAAAGATCTAAAACTAGTCTTTAGCGGCGTAGAGTTGAGTTTTGTACAGGCATGTATCGGAACACTTTAGGTTTTGGAAATCCTTTTAATTAATGGCTAGCATTTCTTCAATCAATCAACACATGGTTGAATAGTTGTTTTTTGCCATATCACCGTCTCATAAAAAGATTATTAATGATTTCCTGCTCCGATGAGGCACATTCTGGACACTTATCTATCATTTTATATATGTTCTTTTTTATCTTTTTAATATTTCAAACAATGTTCGCCTCGACAAGCCAACCAGCCATCTATAGGAGCGTGATATGACAAAATAGCCATCGGTGGTGATGGATGGTTTATAGATCAAAGATTTAAAATAGTTGTAGAAAATTAAAAGCTTCCCTAAACCTAGAGTTTTTTTAAAAAAGAAAAAAGAAAAAAGTACAAATGGTTTTGAGAAATTTACATATTCTATGACTGCTGATGTGTAGTATATTTTGATTACAAATAGGTAAGCTTCCAAGAAACGAAAGAACCACATTTTTTTAAAAAAGGGGATACACCCGATTTCTATTATCAGAAGTCAAAACTACAAGGTTTGAGACTTAGAAAATATGATCAAAGAGAATGTTGTTTATAGTGAACATACATCCTAATGGGATTTGAAGGTTGACGACGATTATCATACTCTATTTTGTTTCCTGGGTTTATAAATATCATAAAAAGAGCTCATAAATAAAGATAAGACCTAAGGCCCATTATCTGGTTACGACTTCAATCAGAGTTAAATTCAGTCGTATGGAAACATTTTCGACCAGTATATATAACACTTGTTGAAGATAAAGAATGTCCTAACTACCTCGACCAGGTATACCCATACTGGTCGAGAACGATCCATTCGACTAGGGATGAAAACGGAGCGGATTCGGCCGGATAGTGATATTTCCATATCCGCTCATTTTTTTTCAGATATGGATAATTTTAAAATGGATCGAATATTGAATCGATATTGTATAATAATAAAACGGATAGTAATCAGAGTCGGATCGAAAACGGAAACAAAACAGAATATTTAGTCGGATAATACGTAAACACCAAAACACAAGTTTCAACACAGGATATTAGGATTTAGAGTACATAATCCACAAACATAACAAAACTTATAGAATAGTGTTCAAAACAAGCATAACGTAACGAAATCTTAACACAGGAGCACATTGTTCAATGTTCATAGATAATTTGCATATAAAACATGGGATTTGGCTAGGGTCGGCGCGTGGGCTGCCGCTGCCCGCTGCTTGGACCTTGGAGATTTAGAGTCTTCAGTCTTGGACGCTTGGGCCTTGGGGTGCCAGGGTGGCCCTGCAGTGCAGGCTGTTCAGCCTGCTGCCCTGCTCTGAGTATACGGATATCCGGTATCCGTCGGATATCACCTCCCCCATATCCGCTCTGGTATCCGGCTGCTCGATCCGGATAATTATCCGTATCCGACGAATATCATATTCTTTTGGCATTTCCCTAAAACGGATACCGGATACGGATACGGTCCGAATATTATCCACTTCGTTTTCATCCCTACATTCGACTAACCCTACCAGCATACAGGTCGAAGGTTGGTCAGCTTTCATCCCGACCTAGGCCAGGTTGGGAAAGAAGTTATCTCCCCGTAAGACTGGCGTGCGGAAGACGCTTTCTCTGACAGGTACAGGCAACTATTTGGAAGTTACTTCTTACAAAGAGACACCTCTTTTTTAAAAGACACATGTTTGACAAGAAGACACATTTTGATGGGAACACACCTTTTCACGGAAAGACATATCTTAGAAGACAACAATTGCCATCCCTTCACATGCTATAAATAGAAGGCTTCCGCAAGAACTCAACGGATGGGACTGAAGATTAAGGATAGAAATTAGCATTAGTTTTCTTGTTTACTCACAAAGTATGTACTCTGTAAAAATACGCGTAACTTAATATTTTTTTCTACTCCTTTCAGTCTTATTTTCTAAACAAAGGTAATCTAAATTATATTCATAAGCTCGATCTAGGGACTCCTGGGTCTTGAACATCGACAGTTAGCGCTAGAGGAAGAGCCTTCTCATAATTCAAGATTTAAAAAGGTAATGTGTTGTCGATGGAATCAATGGTTGAAGAAAATTCCTTTGATCTTATCGACTATGCTCACCTCACCGCCGATGACTTTATGGAGGAAAAAGAAGGTAAATGTGACTTCTACTTCGAGTACGTTACTGAGACGAAATCGTTCAAATTGGCAACTTCATCAAACCCGAATGAGGCTACGCCAGGAGCACCATTTCTTGAGGGAAAATCAGGAAAACAAAGTGACTCTGTACTTGCCCCTGTCTCAGAGGCAGGGGATCGGGGCACATACCCTATGGAAGTCAGCAATATTTGAACTCACCAGAACGACAATAATTTCCACGAGAGTTCATCTTTAGAAGATTTTCTATGAAGTCTTGAACTCGATTATACCCCATCATCATCATCCGATGAGGGAGAGCTCACCCCTTCCATCAATTCTGGATTTCGCGTTTGCGCAGTCACGGAGGAGATAAAGGCACAACGAGTGAAACATAAACAACGTGAAGCTCAAGAAAAGGCCACCCAAGAGCAACACGCGAGTCTCACAGTTGCCAAACAAAGGCTGTGGGAGAGGCGATATGCCTTTACCACAACAACCAACTAGGAATTTCATGGAGGTCGGATCCATCGGGGAGTAATCCCCAACATATCCTCCCAATCACACCATAGGTTTCAAGGTTGGCAGTAAGAGGCATAAACATGGTTTCTAATAGTCCACGAGAGGAAACTCCTGTGGATAAATTTTGCATTGTAACTGGTGTGATTGTAAACCAACCCATAGATAGAGACAATTTATCGCTTATAAGATCTCTAGTTGATGATATGCAAGAAGTTATTGCAGAAGTACAGAGCGTATCTCCTTCCATGAGGTTTTTAATTGATTCCCGCGTGGATCATTCCTCATATGGTCAACGTCCATAAAGCTTCAATCACCAATAGAGGAGTAACCCACGCAGAAGAAGTGCTTTTGACAGGCTTGGTCTAGGTGAAACTACTAACCATGGTCGGCGATGACCTTGTTCTTCTGATTACATCGAACAAGTACCTAACGTACGAACATATTTGGGATATACTCGTCAAACCTCTGATGAAAATTTACGTCAGTTTATTAAAAGGTTTATAGAGGTACGTAATACAATTCCTAACATATATGACGATTCTGTGACTCATGCATTTAAGCAGGTTGTATGCTGCAAGTGTTTCATAGAGGACCTCAACAGTCACCCGCCATTCACCATATCAGAACTCTTCGATATGGCAGATCGATATTCCGATGCACACGAGGCGATTGAATGGAATCGTATGATCGACAAGGGCCATACACCACCTCAACTAGGTTTGAAGATCACCAAAGGTAACAAATCTAAGAAGATCTCCACACCTGAAGATCGAAAATGTAAAAATGAGAAAAAAGATGAAAAGATATCTCAAAAAGAGATCATGGGCATTTCCGAACAACCTGCATACTCTAAGAATGAAACACCTTGGAAGAATAAACCTGGTCGGGCAGGTGACCTGTTCATTCCCAAAGGTTATATTCAAAGCAGTGGGAATGGATGATAGTGTCCCCTTTCAAATACTTGGAACATCCAACATCTTCACATATTTTCTGTGTAAATATTTTAAGTTGATTAATATAAATTTATACTATACATTTATATTTCAATTTGTATTAAATATAAACTATTTCGTGTCTTGTTATCATTCTGAGTAATCACAAAATTTATCCGACTACAATCCTTAAACAAAATACAAGGTTGATGATCGGGTCGTGAGATAACTTCTAATAGATACTTTCCATATAAGCCAATACTCATTGCATTAGAACTCATTAGACTGACATCATCCCCGACCTGCTGCCAGTTAATACTAAGTATAAAGCAAAGAGAAAATTGGTCATTACTCCATAAGAATTGTTTGTATTCTGATCACATTGTTGATTAGTACACAAACAGTTAGGGGCTAGTGATATACTTAGACAAAAAACATAGCAGAGAAGTAAATAGAATACATATGATACAAAAAGAAAAAATTTCATTAATCAAAAGTCACTACATTCACTTAAAAGTGGTATTTACATTATCCATTTACATGTCTACGACAGATTTAACTTCTGCACATTTCGTATTTAGCTCTTCTTGAACTGAGAATTGCAGGTTGGGCACACCAAATCCCTTTGCATCATCAGGAAGAAGTCCTTCTCTTCCTCATCTTCATGCAAATAAGGTTGTACTGAACAAATATCAAAATAGCAATACTTCATAGGAGTTGATGAAGTAAGTACTTCATACAAAAATTGGCTATAAAAACGATACGAAAAACCAAAACAGTTATCATATTTCTAACATATCATTTTTATACCAAGAAGCTTTCCAATAAAGAATTTCATCCAACTCTTTTTTAATTCTTGAAGCTTTTCACCCTCATTCTTAAGTAATAATTATGGGGGAAAATAAAGATTGGGAGATCAAAAGCTTCAAATAAAAACCTACTAAGAAATTGCTTGGAGAAATTTTTCCTCGGTTCCATAACCAAAAAACTTTCCCCTCATTTTGAACACAAGGAGATAGGAAATTATATCTTCAAACTTTCTCTTAATTTTTTGAACTTTTCACCTCCACTCCTTTATCTTGTAGAAAAGTATGGATGATGGAAAGCTTAAAAAATTAAGAAAATATAAAATTATGTATTCAAACCTTCTTTCAATTCTCGAAGTTTCTCACCTCTACTCTTCTTTTTCTGCCTTAATGGCAGACAAAAGAAAAAGAATGAAAAGCCACAAGAATCGAAAGAAAACTTAGAAATATTAAGTATTCTAAGAACTTAGAAAGTTATGTTCATAAGCTTTCTTTTAATTCTTGGAGTTTCTGACCTCCACTCTTTTATTTTGTCTTGATAAATAGCGGAAAGAAGAAAGATGGAAGATGAAAAACTCCAAGAACTAAAAGAAAAGTTAAAAATAGTAATGATATAGAAAGTTATGTCCTTAAACTTTCTTTTAATTCTTATAATTTATCACCTCCACGTTTCTATTCTGTCTTGATAAATCGCGGAAAGAAGAAATATGGATGATGAAAAACTCGATGAATTAAAAGATAGTTTGAAAACAATAAAAATTATATGATGTGTTTTTTTTGCGTTTGAAAATCTAAAAATGCAAGAGAAGCCTTACTCCCCTCATATAGACTTTTAAGTAGTTAAAGCGTCGATTCAGTTACCGAGAGGAATTACATAAATTCCTTAATCAAGAAACTAATAGGCGGTTTTAAAGGAGCACATGACTCCATAAAATGTCTCGAAAGTTAAAAAGTCTTAAGTAAATACATTGTATTCACTCAAGCATTGGGGGCTAACTGACGACGATCACAATACCCTATTCTATTTTCAGGGCTTATAAATCTCATAAAAGAGCCCATACATAAGGATATGGCCCAAGGCCCATTCTCTAGTTACAATTTTAACCAGAGTTAAATTCAGTCACGTGAAAACATTCCCAACCAGTGTATATAAATCTTGTTGATGATAAAGAGAAGATAAAAAATGTCCTAACTACCCCGACCAGCTATGCCTATATTGGTCGGGAACGATCCATTCGACTAACCCGACCAACATACAAGTCGGAGGTTGGTCAGCTTTCACCCTGACCTAGGTCAGGTCAGGATAAAGTTACCTCCGCATAAGATTGGCATGCGGAATATGCTTTCTATGACAGGTACAGACAACCATTTGAAAGTTACTCCCTACGAAGAGGCATATCTTTATCAAAAGACACATTTTTAACGAGAAGACATTTTTTGACAGGAAGACACCTTTTCGCTGAATGACATCTCTTAGAAGATGACAATTGCCACCCCTTCACATGCTATAAATAGAAGGCTTCCGCAAGAATTCAAGGGATGAGACTGAAGATTAAGGATAGGGATTAGCATTAGTTTTCTTGTTTACTCATAAAGTCTGTACTCTGTAAAAACACGTGTGACTTAATATAATCCTTATTTATCTACTCCTTTCAGTCTTGTTTATTAGACAAAAGGCAACTTAAATTATATTCGTAAGCTCGATCTAGGAATCTCTGGGTCTTGAACATCGACAAAGGTAACTTGTTTTGAAAGCATACAGCTAAAACACCAACCATGATTAATTTCTTCATTTTACCATGAAAATTTTCCATCCAAACCCTAAACAATTGGTCAATGTCAGTAGGGAAGTTGGTGAAACCAAAAACACATTTCACCATACTCCAAATAAAAGCAGCCACAGGGTAGACCAGAAACAAGTGATTTATAGTCTCCTCAGTATGAACCAATCCACCCTCTTTTGTTCAAGTTGTCTTTGATCAGAATCCTCTTTTTCATCAACAACCAAATAAAAACAGCATTACAATTAATTGTAAAAAAAAAATCCCCTTTTCATATGAGTAAATATTAAAACTGATTCCAGAAACATATACTCTATCAAATTTTTGAAGTAGTGGCCGGTTGCAGTAAAGTGGACTTTAGTGCGGGCATCTGACCTTAAAAAACTCCTTCATCGCCTCTTTTAAGGACCCTACGCTTCTCCTTTGTCTTTCTCGGGTGCAATCCTCGCACCTGTAATCGGGCTATAAACCTGTAAACCTTGTATTCTATTCTTCTTTAAATCTCAGATTTAGCTGCTTTAAAAAAAAGTGACCGATTGCAATGAACCAAAATCAGGAATAGATTAGCAGCAATTACACCCTTTGTAAAACCCATCTGGCGATAAGCACCACGAGTCACTCAATAAATTCACCAATCCCTCTCAAAAAAGGAAATCTACCTTCAACCCAACGCATCAACGGCTGCAATGTCATCTCCTAACCGATCCAACGGCCCAGCAAATCCGCAGGTGATAAGCCGCAAGCTAAACCGCCACTAGGCGCTGCGCACCACCAACGCAACGCTAAGACCTTCTCCAGCAGTGTTTGAAAAAACGCCTTTGCATTTGGGCCTTTTGCCCGGCCGAGCTGCAGCCCAGGAGGTGGATTTTTTCTAGCCTCTCCAAAGAAGATGTGAACAAGTGACGCCGCAAAGACTTGGATCGTTCAGCCCCGCTGGCCTCAAGACCGACAAGCTTCGCGCCAAACCGAGACGCTTCGCTCAACACGACGCTTCGGGCCACGCTCCCTTCCAGCGCTCTAGCCGCCGCCAGATCGGCGCCGCGTCTCTCGCCGGCTCGCGTCCCTCCTAGTCTGCATGTGCAAGGTCGTTCGGCGCCGAGAAAACTTCTGCCGGAAACCAAGCTGGTGAGTCCAAATCGCATAGCTCCTGAACGCGCAATGTTGGAACATTGTTTAGCTCCTGAACACATTTGCTAAATTGCATAGCTCCTGAACGCGCATGTGACCTTGCATCATTTTGACCTGATTGTTACAGGGCTCCCTATCAAACTAGTTCAACCTCGCCCTGTTGCCCAATTTTGTTGAGAGTTAAACGTAGCCGAGCATGGCCAGTCGTCTCATGCGGTTCCTGCTTCGTTTCGATGAATCCAATGATTCTAGCGAAGAGGAAGAACAAGCTGCCGCCGCCATAACTCTTCACCAAATTACAACCGAGGAATCCCATAGAGTACGGCGTGGTTCGGTTGTTGGCCGTCAACCTATGCTTCGGGGTCTGCGACAAGGCCATGAGCGTATATTCGAGGACTATTTCACACAAAATCCAGTGTACACAGAAGACATGTTCCGCAGGAGGTTAGTCTCCAACATCATCGGCCTTGTCATTTGAAGTCCAGTTAACTAGGTCCGCCCATTGGAAAATTAATTATCGTTGGGTTCTTGCAGGTTCCGAATGACACGTGATTTGTTCTTGCGTATTACTTCGGCTGTGGCCCAACACAACCAATACTTCCAGAAAAGCCAAATGCAATGGAAGATGGGTTGCACTCCGATCCAAAAGGTGACGGCTTGCTTGCGTATGCTGGCTTATGGTTGCCCAGCAGATCAATTAGACGAAGATGTCCGCATGGGAGAGTCCACTATAATTGAGAGCCTGAAACACTTTGTTCGCGACATAGTTTTTCTTTTCGGCACACAGTACCTAAGACGTCCTACACCAGACATTCAAGGTCTGTGGCGATGGCGAGTCGCGGATTCCCCGGCATGATCGGAAGCATTGATTGCATGCATTGGACGTGGGAGAAATGCCCGGTAGCTTGGCAAGGGTTTTTTAAAGGACATATACAAAAACCAACAATGATTCTTGAAGCTGTTGCTGGTCCGGACCTATGGATATGGCATGCATTTTTTGGGCTTCCTGGATCACTGAATGACATTAATGTCCTGCATCGATCTCCTGTATTTGATGACATAGCATCAGGCAACGGCCCTCAGGTGAAGTTCATCGTGAATGGAAATGAATACGAGTTGGGGTACTATCTAGCCGATGGAATTTACCCTGATTGGGCCACATTGGTTAAGGGTATTCGGCAGCCTTTGAGTCGAAAGCAACGACTCTTCACACAGAAGCAACAGGAGTACAGAAAGGACGTAGAACGTGCATTTGGAGTGCTACAAGCAAAGTTTGCTATATGCAAGGGACCAGCAAGGTTTTGGTATCCCGAGGACTTGAAGTACATAATGGACTGCATTGTCATTCTGCATAACATGACAGTTGAACATGAACGTGAACTGCCTCAGCTACGTATGGAGGACTACGAAGGTTCCTCAGCTCCTAGACTTCTCCCAAATAGGACTGTCCCTCAAATCGATGAGCTCATTGCCCGACACAAAGAAATCGAGAGCCGACTGTGGCACTTTCACCAGCCGATTTGATCGAGCACGCTTTGGGCTAAGTACGAGCCGAATGATTTGTGACAAAGCCCTTGAACCCTCCTTATTTGGGTAGATGCATGTATGTTTTACTTTCTGCAAATGTAAATTTATATTAATAGATGCATGTATGTATTACTTTCTGCAAACAGAATAGGCATTCATGTAACTGACTGATAATACTTCATGTAACAGAATAGGCATTCATGTAACAGAATAGGCATTCATGTAAATTTGGTAGGTATTCATCGCTTGCTTGTACTTGTCCTGTTCATATAATAATGGCATGAGAAATTTATTTAGTGTGGTGGTTTACTTATACTCATTTGCATGCTAAATAATTTCAGATTTATTATCACCGCAAACTAAGCATATATCGCCTAGGTGAATTCTAGAGATACACCTCTTATTAAGTGTTTGATTGTTTGCCCTCAATTTCAGGCATTCTCCCAGCATAAGGTGCTAGCTATTGTTTTTTTGGAGTACATTTTATCTATACTTCACAAATGATTCAGAAAAGGGGGAGATTACCAGTCATGTGCTGATTTTATGTACTTAACAAGCAGTTGAGCGAAGACCCTTATGTTCTTACTGTAGCTACGAAACTAGCTTTGTCGCTCGACTCCATTTTCAACTCGAGTTCACAAATGATTCTCGACTCCATTTCAAACTCTGAGTTCACAAATAATACTTAATGAAAAGTGCAACCAACTCGAGTTGTTGTATGCTTTTAAACCTGGAGAATGAGAAGAGAAGATCATTCTCGACTCCATTTTCTTGTTTCTAGATGTGTTTGTGTTTGGTTTGGATAGTTGAGTACCGTCATTTGGCTTTAGATATGCGATTTCGACGGAGGTTGAGTACCGATCTGTTCATTTGGTTTCGGATAGTTGAGTACCCTTCTGCTCATTTGGTTTCTGGATAGTTGAGTACCACCATTACGGACAAATAGTCACTTTCGTTCAATAATTACGAGAAGAATTAGCCGCAACCACCCTCGTATGACTTAACTCCCGAGGAAATTCGGACTTCATTGTCCTTATTCAAAGAACAAACAATCAACATATTATCCGGGGTAACCATCATGACCGAACCACGATTCCGCCAGGTGAACTGGGTAACACTAGTTCAAACCTCGAGAATGAGAAGAGTTGTATATGTTGGGAATTAAACAAAACGATTGATTCATAAAACCAAGAGACATGGAGTCCAACGAAATATATTATTAATTAAACATTAATAATTCAACGCATGAACCGGCGAACATAAATCGTGCGGTTACAAAACATAAACTGCTCACATATCCATATGCAGGATCAACAGGTTCTAAGTGATGCCATTGTTGCGACGCTGTTGACAATATCCATCTGCAGTCGAGGAAGTATCGCCACGCCATTCTCGCACCTTGTCGACATCGATCAACATGATTCGCTCCTCCTCTCCCTCTCCTGGCCGCCGACTCTCTCATCTCAAGCTCTAGCTGCGTCCGCTGCATGTCAATTTGTTTGCGTTGCATATTTTGTAGCTCCTGTTGTAAGGTCAAATGCTTCTCCTTCAATGCAAGTTTCTCATTGCTCAACGATTTAACATGTCGCCCACCTTGGACGCACGATGCTGATTTGACACCTCTCTATTAGCAGTCATCTTCTGGAGTACCTCTAGGCAGGCCGAGGATGAAGAAGACCCACCAGTCTCGCTCCGATGTTTCTTAGCGGCATCACGTCCAATTGGCCTAGCCATAGAGTCAGTGCTCCTCCACTACTAGCCTTGTCATTGGATCCAGGGTATGTGTCGCCTTCTTTCCACCAGCCACTTCGATCGACTTCGACATACAGTCATTCCATTTCTTCTCATGCCGAAGAATGTACCAGCAGTGGACGAAATGGAATTGATGACCGACCTGTCCCTCAAACTGCTTCATGGCGTCACGCACCTGTAAAAGAAGAAATGTTAGCAACTATTATGGGTTTAACATAGTAGGTAATGATTGAACACATAGAGGAGCCCATACCCTATCATCGTCGGTCTTCCCGCTCTCCATGCGTCGGTCTTGTTCAGCCTTGAAGCCACAGAATCTTGATGTCTCCTTCTGGATACTAGTCCATCGATGTTGGAGGGATTCCTGACTCCTGTGGGACTCGAAGTCCTTGTGGGTGTGGAAATACTGGTGGATTCTCTTCCAGTAACCTTCACTGGCCTGGTTCGCACCGACTATGGGATCTTTGCTAACATTGAGGTAAGCAGAGCACAGAACTGTATCCTCACTCACACTGAAGTTCTTATCTCTCCTGGAGATCTTCTTGGCCCGTGGTTTCTGCTTTCCAGACCTAGCAGGGGGGCAAGCAGGGTTTGCTGAATTCGGGTCACCTTGAACAACCTGCATCACATTGTAGAAACAAACAGAGATAGATGAGGATATTCCTTGTGTGTTGACTGAAATAAAACATGTCATGTAGGGTATATTGTGCAAGAGTACCGTTTGCGGCTCCACCCACTCATTGCCCAGATCAATTGTAGGGTGTATTTAAGGAACCCATCTGGTTGGTTCACAGGTTGGCCACCAGTTGGAGGATTGTAGGATGGGAACGCAGATGGATGGTTCATGGGTTGGTCATCAGTTGTTGGGGTGTAAGAAGGGAACCCAGCTGATTGGTTCACAGGTTGGCCACCAAAGTACCAGGAAGGATCCATGGACTTGGAGGGACTGCTGCATTTGGGCAAAGCATTTCATGACATTGCAAGGTATAATAACATCTCATCAACTTTTGAAATTACTATTTAAATTGCACTAATCTTTTGTTTACATTCTTATTCTGCTAGAGTAAAGCAGAGCATGAATATTGATGGCATTTGTCAACGAGGTCTACCTACAATAAAGTAGAAATTTGCGATGTCGTTGAACAAGTGATTTACGAATGAATAAGTAATGCAGACATGGTACTAATGCGCAGGTAGAAATGAAAACTAGATCTCGTTGACACTTGTTCTGTATACTACTAGGTAATGTCTATGTCTATGTGCCCAATCTGCTTGTGGTTCATGACAACTTACAGACAAGTCAAATTTGTTCTGAATGACACAGAAAACCTAGGACAAGGCTAAGTTAAAAGGATTTATACATGGTCAATATTAGTTGCGACACACATGGCAAACTAGACTTGTGCAGGAACTAAGATTGTTTTCATACAAATGTGAGAACATAATGAACACGATGAATTTAACATCAGCTTAATTTGCAGCATCATATTTGAAAACCCTAGCATAGGACCTAGGAGATTAACTAGGAGCTTAAATTCATTGCTTCAGAACCCTAGCATAGGAATTTAACATCAGCTTAAGAACCCTAGCACAGGACCTAGGAGATTAAATCTGCAAGTTCCCACAGGGTTAGTGAACGGATCATGAAATTCCTAGATTCAAGCCACACGAAGCATCTGGGGGACTCATGGGGTTCGGACGAAATCAGCCACTGCTTCTAAAAAATTGGGGGAAAGGAGGAACCTCAGATCTACATTGAAATGCACACACCTTCCCCATCCACCGAACCACAACGGCAAATACTGCTTACCTAGGTGCCGGAGCGGACGAGGAAGAAGCGCTTGGGGGCGACGATGTACGCGGTGGAGCGTGGTCGGACAAGGGCACCGACGTCCTCCTGCGCTTCACCTTCCCGCAGGCCTTCACGCCTCCCGCCTCCTCCTCCGCAAAAGCCTCCTCCTCGCACCGACGCCAAGAAGAGGTTCGCCATGACGCCAGTCGCCTCGCGCCGCCGCCAGCCACTTGCTCTCCCTCCGCGAACAAGAAGAAAAAGCCTTCGACCCCCTCGGCAGTTGGTTTGCACGGATGAGAGAGAATGCGCTAGGATGCAAACCCTTCGACCCCCCTGCCCATTTTGTGCGATCACTTGCACGGCCTCCTGGACTTGCTACAGTAAAGGACCGGGCGTGCAAAATGGGCTTGCGCAGCCACTTGCGCTTCCCGCTGGAGACGGTCTAATACACGCCTCCTCCTCCCTGTTTCTTCTCCCCCTCTCCACCCCTCTATAAATTCGTTTCGTTACATCTACGAGAATTCGAATCGAATTTACGTCTTATTAGTCACCAGCAACCGTCTTCCGCATTGATCGTTCGAAATTCGAACATTTTCTTTTCTTTTTTCTGCGATCGGAGATGGCCACACCGGCGAGGAAACCCAGAGCACGGCGGCCGTTTGCGGTGGTGGCGTCGCCGTCGCTGGCGAGGAGCAGGGTGCTGTCGGAGAATATAGAGCCCGAAGGTATTTCGTTCAGTCAGTGCCTTCTCCGGTTCAAGAAGTACTCCGGTGAGTCGAAGCCAGACGTGCACTTCGTCGTTGGCAGGGCGGTCAAGAAGCTCTATTCCCCTGTTTCTAAGAAACCGGCGTCGAGGACGCCAAGAACGGCGAGCAGGATGAGGCTCAATTCATCTAGGAAGAGCTCGACTCCGGCGGCGGCGGCTTACGACGCGCCGCGTGCACTGCTGTGGGACTTCTCTGTTAGCCAGACCGCCGCACCTCGCGTGTCTGGATCCTAGGTCGTTGGGATGCAGCACACTCGCAGGCCCAACCCGAGCAGCGGGCTAAGGTCTCTCGGGCCATCTCCCCCAAAAAACTAGCTCAATGAGGGTGTGCTCCCTCACCCTTATATACCATATGCTCAAACACTCTCTACAACCGATGTGGGACTATTATCAACAATCTCCCCTTCACACATCAGACCGAGATTATCTAGGAACACCTGGGGCACCTGAGTTCTGATACCATTTGTTAGCCGGACTGTCGCATCTAGCGCGTCCGAATCCTAGATCGTTAGGTCGTTGGGCTGCAGCACACTCGTAGGCTATCTCCCCCAAAACTAGCTCAACGAGAATGTACTCATTCACCGTTATTAAATCATGAAAGTCCTCTCCACAACCATGTGGAACTATTCCCGTCATTCTCCGAGGAGTGCCAGAAGGTCAGGGCCCAAGCTCTCGTCTCCCTACGCCGAAACACAGCGAGGCCAAGAACGGCGGCACGGCGATGGTGGGGTCCGGGAGGCCTCGAGGAAGAGGATGATGAGGAGCGTGGCTCTGGAGGAGGCCATGGCCGGCCTCCCGGATCCTAGCGAGGGCCGCGTGAAGTATTTGTGTGACGGACCGCCTTTTTAGGGGCAGTGCGAAAACTCACAACAGTTACCCAGGAAGACTAACTGTTGGAAAACAAGAGTACAATTACCTGGCAAAAGCAAATCCAACTCTTTTTATTCAATATAGGGCCTAACGGCCAGGGTTTTTACAAAGAGAGGCGCAGCGAGGCCCGAATAACTTACAATCAAAACACCGCACAGCAGGCCTGAGCAAAAGACCAAGACCTCAAAACTGCATAAAATCGCCAACTACGAACTCCTGGAACGCCTCCAGCTTCTTCAAACTCTGAAGGGCTGGTTTTGCAAGGGTGAGTACGGAGTACTCAACAAGTCGCATGCGGAACCACCGAATACTACAAGGTGGGATTATCCAATGGAAGGGACTAGGGTTTAAGTATCTGGATGCGCTTTATTTTCCAACTCATTTTACATTTGAAGCACAAACCATAAATAATAGTTAAGGGGGTTCCACAAGTTCACAACACTTAATCAACTTCTTCCAAATTCAACAAACAGTAACTTGAGCTTGGTTACGGTTATCACCCCAGTTCAAACTTAACTCCATTAACCTAAGTACGGCAGATTCGAATACCATCATGATTAACTCTGCAGAGGTGCTCACTTTACCCACAAGATATCAACGACTGCTAATGCCAAGCGCTAACAAACATGCAACTTAAATGCATGCGGCCAGATCGAGATGATCACAGCTTTTCGTTAACCATTCCTGTTGTTTTAGTTGTTAACCGATAGTTGTATAGCTACCTTGGGCTCACAGTCCCCCATTAGCATCTACCGCTAGAGAACCAAGAATGTCGCGAAGGACCATTCCTGCTCCACCCCTCCGGCGCTTTCCTGCCAGGAAGGCCCGGTCCCCATTCTCTCCTGAGAATGGTAGCCACCAAAAGAATCTGATTTTAGGTTCAGGAATGATTAATTTACCGAGCCATGTCGGATACTAGTCTGCCGACCAGTCCGACCTGTGGTTGAGCGGGTACTTAAGTTGTTTACTTTGCTCAAGGGGGTTGTTAACCTTACACTGCCAAAGATCAAGCCTTCATCCGCAAACCCGATCCGGTATCCCATAATACCGGCCACCAAACAAACCAAGGCATTAATCATCAGCCGGGGATCGGAGTTACATCCACTCCGGGATTTATCCGATTCTGTCCCCCAAACTGTAGCACTTTCACAAACATCCGAATCCGAGATTCGGCGGCATTTTATTTCCATTTTCAAAAGCATTTGAGCTAACTACAAGATTAATAATAACTAACTTAACAGGGTACTAGTAATCATCTAGGGTTGCAAAGGATTTAATCTGGTTCAATAATTTCAAGGAGGTTTCATGATCAATTCGGCATTACCTAGGTATCATGTCATTCCAAAATAACGGTTTTCAATAATTCAACATACAGTAAAATAATGCGATACAAAGTAATTACTAAGTAATACATGGCATGTTTGGGATCAACATGATCAAGGGTGTACGGCTTGCCTTGCTCGGCGATCGGATCGGCTGAACTGCAGTCGAAGTAGTCGTTCGGGGCTTCCGTCGGATCCAACGTCTGCTCCGGGAACTTCTCCGGGATCTGCGGTACGCTCGGGAAACGACTCGGCTCCAGGATCGCTTCGAATTGTCCAACGCCTGGATCTAGCGCGACAAGAACGAAGCGACAAATAAAGAAACGAAACGAAAGAACCGAAACGAAACGAATCGGAACCGTAACCCACGAGAGAGAAAAAGGGGCGAATTGGGCAATTCGGAATTTTGGGAACTCCGGATTGAGGAACGGAGGGCATTTTTGGACTCAGTGGATCGAAACGGTTCGGATAGTGTATTTGGTGGGTTTCTGGGGCTCACGGAATTTTCGGGGATTTTAGGTATTTTTCGAATTATCTGGATTTAAAACGAATTCCTAATTAATTAATTTAATTAAATTCAAACGCTGCCATCGCTCCAACCGAATCGGGTCAAGCTTCGGCGCGGATCGCTACGCCACGCGCGCGAGGCGCTGCTGAGAATCGGGCCGCATGGCTCAGCGCGGGCGAAGCGGCGAGGTTTACCGGGCCTGGCGCGACCGCAGGCGCCGAGAGAGAGGGAGGGGTGGAGCCGGGCAGGTGGAGCCGCCGGCCGTCAGCCGACCAGGGCAAGGCGGGGCTAGGTTAAGTCAGGCTGGTCAAGGCGGCGAGGAACGGCGCGGCGCGCGAGTTCGCAGAGCGCTTAGGCCAGGCGCCGCCGAGCGAGCGGACGACGGAGCGGGAGGAGGGGAGCTCACCCGAGCCGCGAGGCAAAGGAGCCGAGGCGAGGCTGTGGTGGCTGCCGCAGCGCGCCGGCGTGAGCGGCCGAGCCGAGAGGAAAACGAGGAGGAGGAGCTCACCGAGAGGGCGAGCGAGCGGGCGAGGAAAAGAGGGCGGGTCGCGCGGCTTTTATAGCCGCTGGCGAGGCGAGGGCGGCGACAGCAAGGCGGCGGCGGGCGTGAGCGGCTTCTGGCAGGCGCGACGCGCGGCGGCTGTTTGGCGATCAAGAATGCGCTAAGCGGCAAGGAGGCGTCTGCGGCATCGCGCAGCGCGCGACGCGGCGGAGGCAAGCGGCGGCGGCGGCGTTACGCGGCAGGCGGCGCAGCGCCGCCGAGCTGAGGCGGCGGCCGGAGTTGGGCAGTCGGTGCAGCGGCGCTAGGGCACGCGACACGGAGGCGCAGGCGGCGCGCCAGCGGCGGAGGCGGCGGGCGGGCAAGGCGGCGCCGGCCGAGAAGGCGAGCTTGCCTGGGAGCTGGCTACCGGGCCGAAGGAGAGAGAGAGGGAATGGGCCGAAAGGCCCACAAGAATTCGGCCCAAAACCGAAAAACGAAAACTAAAACAAACAAAAGCAAATTCAAATCTCCAAATTCAAAATTTGAACCTGAAAATTTGAACAAACACCAAATAAATTCATTTTGAATTTTTGGGGTTGTTTCAATTTGGTGGACACTTTCGAGAGGCTTCTGTCGCTGTCTGGCGGCGCCGAGGCGCAGAGCAGAGCCGCGAGGAGGAGGAAGAAGGAGGTGGCAAAGACGGAGTCGGAGTCGGAGTCGCCGCCGAAAGCCGAGGAGATTGACATGTCGTATCCTTCCGTCGCATCGTCATCTGAGGTCTCCTGCAACGCCGACTTCTCCCACCGCAACAGGTTCAGATTATGACCCACTGGGAGATTGCTTTGCTGTTCTTGATTCTGTCTACTCATAATCCTTTTTCTCCCTGAAAATCCAGCAGAAGCAGCATCGCACGAGACGAGCGGCAGCGGAGGAGATGCAACGTAAGTTTGTTGTATTCAGAAACTTCTATTTGGTTGAGTTGTGTGTGGATCTTGTCCGCGGATCGCAGAGCATCGGCTCGTCCGAGAGGGGCTGGAATAGGAAGGTGACCAGCGTGACGAGTCAGCGTCCGTTCAATCTTAGGACCGAGGTATAAATGATGCAATGCTCATCTTCTTCATCTATGGTGTACTAAAACGTGCAATGCAAACATTTCCAATGCGAGTTTACTAGATTTCTCTCCACTATCTGAGAAAAAGATTTTAAATCTGTCTTGCTTGATGCTATGCGTTAAGCCTCATCGCAGTTGGCGGATGTAGTATGCCAAGCTTGCTGTATGTTTTCGATAAACTTCCGAAGTTAACCGAAGAAACCGTGTGTCTGTTCTCCTATTCAGCAAAGAGGAAGGGTGAAGGACGAGAACCTTGTTCAGAATGAGGAAGAGAACCTTGTTCAGAATGAGGAAGAGGCTGCTAAGGAGGAGGTCGCGCCAAGTTTGATCACCAAGTAAGTAGTACATTGCAATGATCACCAAATTACTCTTTAAACTCTCGTACCTTCTGGTACCTTCACACCTCAAATTTTTGGTATCTCTTAGTGCTAATTCAATGTATAATGTATAGTTTGGTACCTCCTAAGGATGGTAAAAAGCCTCGTATCATCCATCCGAAAACTGTAGTCAATATTGCGTGCATCACATGCAAAAGCTTATTCATTTGCAAGAAGAGATGTGGCATTTTGTGCAGCCGAGGAAGGAGCAGGTGCCAAGAGCGCATCAAATGCCGGATTTCTCCAGGCCATTTGTGCCGAAAAGGTAAAATCTTTTAGTCTTTTTTTTTTCTGAATATACACCTTTACAGGATCGATCATGAATTCCTACACATCTCAGTTTTCATAAGTTCTCAAGCTATTTCAGCTAAATTTTTACCTGGAAATGCAGGTCAGTGAAGCCCCAAACAATTCCCAGGGAGCCAAGATTTCATCCCAGATTGATGAGGCACAACCCCATCGAGACTTTAATTAGCTTCCTACAAACATTCCTCTTCCTCCTCCTGAACAAGAGAACAGTAGTAATTGTCCTCGCCATAGTGCAGACATTTGCTGCTTTGCTAATGAGATATCGGTCAGCTAGCAACCCTATTCATCAAACATCTCTCTATTCAAAGAGTGGAGGCATATTTGTCGACTTCCAAATGTAGGAAGCGAATTTTTCGTTAGGTAACACCTCAATCTACACATACGATCTCATGATTTGCCAAACGAAAGCACAAAATGTAACGCGATCAACATGGATAGCTTGTTTTTATTGATAATTATTGGCGTGAATAACCTTGCTACCGTGAGAAGATAAAAGTAAGAACCGGCTGAGGACGCTGCACAGGGCAGCACGTGGAGAGTGGTTTGACGCAGTTTCTTATTGCAATGCTAATTCTGGAGGGGAAGTTCTTCCAATTTCGAACACAGAATTCGAAAGCAGCGAAGAATCGAGCTCATGTTTGAAAGATAGAGACCGCCTAATCTCTACTATATAAAGTGAGAGTTTCTTCCCACGTCACATTAATTGCCCTTCCCACGTCACATTAATTGCCCTGCTTAATTGCCCTACTTAATTGCCATGCTTAATTGCCCTACGCAAGAAATGAAGCGTTGCTTTAATTAAGCGACTTTGCAAGAAAGCGAAGAGTTAAAGATAGATGTTTGATCTTATGAAATACTTCACATTAATTGCCCTACTTAATTGCCCTGCTTAATTGCCCTACAAGAAAGCGAGCGTTGCTTTAATTAGCACTTTTGTAAGCGAAAGCGTTAAAGATAGATGTTTGATCTTATGAAATAGTATTTTTTTATTTTTTAATCTTTATTTTTCGTTATCAATTTTGTTTTTCGTAGCAACGTACGGGCATATAACTAGTTCGAATGATTCTGCAGTTTAACCTCTACTTTTACCGGTAGAATTCAAGAAACTGGGTAATATTTCACCATTATTACAAGTGACTCTACCAAGTAGCATGTTCTACAAGTGCTTATAAAACTTTTAAGCATTAACAGAAGACATGCGAAATTTTTTTATTTACTTACCAAAAATAGTATGGTAAACAAATTATTTTTTTTAAAAAATCATCACAAAATTTTTCTTTTGTGACGAAAATTATCATAAACTTGCTGGCGGTTTTGTTGATCGAACGGCCCACTATGCACTTGCTCTAACTGGGCCGGCCTAGGAACCTATCTGACAGGCCGGGCCCATCAGGTTGCTAAATCCCATCAAATATAAAATGAAACGATAATTCGGAAAAGAAAAAGAAAATAGGTGGAAAAAGAGAAAGGGGCGTTCGTCACCCGACTCGCTGCAGTGCTCGGCCAATGGTACGTGGAACCCGTCAATTCTTCCTGTTTCTCTATTCGATTCGCATAGACGCCGCTGGATTCGGTGCCGGGCGGCGCCGACGACCCGCCTGGTTGTTGGGGCGCTCGATTTGGTGCAGATTTTGCCAAAATAATTCCGTATTTATCTGTATCTGTTTTTGTTTTTTTTGTTTTTCCTTCGGGAGTTTCAGGATAAGAGGGTGGCGTGGCACGGCGATTACGACGAGCAAGGTGAGATTATTGGATGGATTTCCTGTAGTCCTTTTTCTTTTTCGAGAAGTTGAGCGAATTTTGTTAGTGAATTGTGGGATCTGGGTGTGCTGGCTGTGTGGTGAATGCCGTGTTGGGATGTGTGCAGATCGCCGGGCGAAGGGCACCGAGGTGTTCGTCGGCGGGTTGCCGCGGTCGGCGACGGAGGGGACACTCCGAGAGGTTGCTTTATTTCAGATTATGCACGCGTGCTCGTTTGTTGGTATTGCGTACTTTAGGCATGATGTACTGCATAGCTGACTGACTAATACCTCAATTGCTTGCGTTTCCAAAGATTTTTCGAGCTAATGTTTTTAAATTGCAAATGTTACCAAAGTAACTGGCTGGCACCACAATAGATTCTGTAGTCTCATATTGTTTATCTCCGGCTAGTAGGTGATGCCATCCAAATCAAAGGTAATGGTACTCTTAATCATGTTTGGTAGCTACCAAAAGATTAAATAGTACGTTATTCTGTAATAATTTGGACGTGGCTTGTTGATCTGTTTTCAGGCAATATTTTCATACTCTAGCTAGTACTAAGAGAAATATTTGATATTAAAAGGGTTAGAATATTTAATTATTTGATATCTGAGTGTTCAACTTAATTGTATTTTCTTCATTGGGCATTAGTAATAGGCTAATAGCCCTATGCTTGTTACCATCTAACTCATTGGGGCTGTTATCTCTGAAGGAAGAATAGCTGATTAGTCATCCTTCGCCTTAATTCATGTTAAAAAGGAAGTTTTCTTTCATTTCTTGGTCATGACTGACTCTTTGGACTGACCTGCTTCACATCAACAGGTATTTTCTCCTTGTGGAGAGATTGTTGACTTGCGAATAATGAAAGATCAGAATGGCATTTCAAAGGTCTGGTACTGCTGTAACATTTTGGACATTTGAATACATAGTTTCAGTTTTTCATATTCATAACTTCATGAAATATACTCATGATTAATGTTTCTGAACTTTTTTCAGGGATATGGTTTTGTGCGATTTGCAGAAAGGGAGTGCGCTTATATCGCGAAAAGGCAAAAGAATGGTATTGAGGTAATAACATCGAACTTCTTGCTCAATGTTGTCAAAATTTTCATACCCCACATCATATATACATATGCTCAAAAGCTTTCTGATCCCGTGTTTCAGTATATTTCATATAGGAAATAGGAAGTAATTGATGACTTGTCTTTTTCCAGATTTCCATTCGTGATGTTATGATAGACTACTTAAAAATACAAACTAGAAAAAGTCGTTATGAGGGAGACATGGTTTTGAACAGGATTATTACGTCTCATGTATTAAACTTGACATGCATAATATATGTGCTGTTTGTTCTCTACCAGCTTCAAGGAAAGAGACTTGCTGTTGATCTTTCATTGGATCAAGATACACTCTTCTTTGGAAATCTTTGCAAAGGTAAACTTCATCCATGATGAACATCAATAACCTCAATGCATATAATTTGTTTAAAATATGACATTATAGTTGATGAAATTGATTTTTTGATATAAATTACCACTGATTCTCACATCGATGCCTGTTAAAGGCCATATTGTCTGATCTATCTAAAATCTGTACTTATAGTTTTCTTTGTTCACATTTCTGTTCCTTAATTTTCTCAAGTAACTTAGAGACTATCATGGTGGTATCTGTTAGCACTTAGCAGTCCCATGGTTTTGTGTGCACAACATCATAGGCCCAGTTCGTTTCAGCTTCTGGATTATGCGAAAAGCTGCTTCTGATTATAAAAGAATCGGACCGAGTCGGCTGCGACTTCTAGGTTTCGGACTGGATTGGCCAGAATCAATAAGAATTAGTGAGAATCAGGTTCCAACCTGATTATGATTCTATGTAGAGGGCAACTTCTGATTCTCAGAAAAGCTGTCCAGAATCCTCCCATTCGGTAAATAATCCGTTTTTTAAGCAGAAACTGAAACGAACGGGGCCATAGTGTTGCTCTTTTCATTTCCCCTCTGTAGTTCAAATCCATTTCCTAGTTTTGGTTTGATCAAAATAGAGACTGAAAGTAGCGGGGGAAAAAATAAAAAATAACAAACCACAATAGAGCTGTTGATACTTCCTATGATAAGTAAGAATCATTTATCCCAAGTCACCTGACATTAATACTGGTATATATTGTCAGCAATTATGTTGTTGAAGGCACTGAATATTAATTTAAATTAACCCTGATACGTGTGTGAAATATTGGAGAGTTTATTGATTATATCATAGGTTTTGTACTTTTGTTGTCTCCAATCTCGGATGCAATCTAGCTGTCAGGATACCAAGGTTGTGTGTATGTGTGATCACATGCACCACTGTAGGTTTCTAATGCATTTCCTTGGTCCTCCTTGAAATTAAATATCAGCATTGTCTATGCTTCATGCTTTTTTACCGAAATGCAACCTTTTAGTAGACACTTCCATGGGGAGAAGCAGCGCCAAAAAGGAAAGGAAAACAGTGGTGGTTGAGTCTATAAATCTAGCATGTTCTTGCCTTTTGTCTCTTCATCATTTTACCTTTATCTGTTTAGCTTTTCCAATAGTATATTTACTGGGTATTATGTATTTTAAAGGCCTCATTGTCCTATTCACATCTGGATAACATAATGTTCTGATTGAGGAGTTTGTAACAAATTTTAAATTTATATCGCAAACAGCTGTTCTTAACATAATGTATTAATGTCTTGTTATGTAAGTCTGTCAGAAATAGGAACTTTCTTACCAATAACCACCTGTATATTATCATCCAAATTCTCACGATTGTTTTCTCTTATTCTTTTTGCCAGAATGGAGTGTAGAAGAATTTGAAGAATCGATTCACAAGGTAGAACCTCGAGTGTCTATATTCTATCAAACATTGATTTTATCCAATATTTGAAGGAAGAAAAGGATGTTACTAGGACAATAGCTTTACAATTCTTGTTGATCTACAGACATTCAAAGATGTTGTTTCGGTTGAACTTGCAATGGCTTCAAATCTTGATTCTTCAGTAAGAAAAAGGCGTCTAAATCGAGGCTTTGCATTTGTGCGGTTTTCTTCTCATGCAGTAAGTTTTTATTCTGTGTTAGAAATTTTTGTTTTTGGTTAACTACATCATCAAATAAAATTTTACAGTGGAAGTGTTGACCTGATAAAATTGGGTGGTTATAAGTCTTAAAATTTATACATTTTCTGTTTGAAGTCTTTTTTTAACGCTTAGTATGGTCTGTTTAGCTATTTGAAGATGCACATAAATTAGCTCTACTTTGTCATATTTTATTGCATTGAAATTGTCTGTATTTTTTTATTCGTCCTAGTTATGATTTTACTTATAGTTGACCCTAGCCTTGTCAATTGATTTATCTTGCAGGTCTTGACCAATATTATTGCTTCTTGTTTTAAAACAATCTTATTGGATGAAACTATCTTAAGTAAATATCAGGAATGTGCAAAACTAGCTTCTATGATTCTATCTATTCTCCTGGATTTCTGTTGCTTCTGCCCAGTGACTTTGTTGCTGTGCCTTAAATCTATCTACTAGCAAATGAAGCACGTGTGGCATTCCGCTCTTTCAGGCTGAAGTAATTTGAAGTAATTGCATATCCTCAGTGATACTGTCTCCTTGAGATAGGGAGCCAGTTGATAAATTGACACCATGTAACAAACATAACCTTATGATCGGCTGACAAGCAAAGCAACCACTTTGACTCATATACTCGGTGTTCGTTATGATTTTCTATAATGATAATGGAATACACTTTCTCTCACCTTTTTATCATAAATGACTTGCAAAGGACAATCTTTTATGGTTACCTCTTTTCATATGAAATTTTTTCCATTTCATTGTGGATCTTCACAAGCCATCAAACATAAAACAAACAATTTGATAATTCTAAAGGAGTCATCCATATCCAATGTCTTCTAGAAGCCTTAGTTTGACATACTTGTAAAGAAAAAGTGGGGACTGGTGATATATTGCTTGCCAGAGTTTTCATCTCACACAAACCTTCTACCTTTGATCCATTCCCAATCTTCTCAAGGATTTATGTCCATTGCTGAAGGTCATTTACAAAGTTTAAGAGAAAGATATAGTGTTACTTTATATGAATCCCTAATCTATGCGATTCAATAGATGGCTTAATAGTGACAATTGCTATATCTGATGATTGATGAGACAATCCCATGGAAGGATTATAGATTATTGATATGCACCGAAAGAATAATTGTTTGCTTTTCTTTTCCTGATCTTCAACAGTTTTTAGTTGTGTTTCAGTAGCAATTAATGACATGAAATCATGAATTTATGGGTTCACAATCACCTTGACAACTGGAGCGACAATATGTTCTTGGTTCCATTTTCCCCTTGTGCTCATCAATGACTGATATCTGAACTAGCGATCTCTTATGACCTGTATGGCTATATCCAATTCTTACTCCTGCCACATTCTCTACTACCTTTTGTTGTCATAATCCTCTCATAAATGAGCAATGGCATGCAAAGTCATGTAACATTTTCTTCTTTCTGATGCCAGTCCTGTAGGATTTGTCATGTGTACTTGTGTAGAGTACGAACTCTTCTGTTTAGTGTTACGAATTGAAGAATAGTAATGTACTTTTACTTGGTTTCGCGAAAAGACCAGGACTTCTTTCTAAGCCTCACATAATTTGAATTGCTCTGACATTCCATGTTTCCGAAACGGATCCTATAAAATATTTCACTTTTCTATGATCATCTCTATTTTAGGTATTTGGGGAATCCTCCTTAATAGACGAAATATTCTTATTATGTCAATGCCAATTGGATCAATGTTATTAGCTGGAAGTCATTCAACTTCATGAATGTTTTTGGTTCTCCATTTTCTTCAGAGATCAATGCTTTGCCTCTAAGATCAAATCTTTATCTTTTGATAGCATATACAGTTCATGGCACTTCCAGTACCCAATGAATGTACTCACTGCATTTGTTTCTATTTTGTTTCTCCAGAAACATGTGAGCAGGTTTGTCAAAAACACATAGCAATCGATAGTAATACAGTTCCAATGTTTAGCCTGAGTTTTAGCATCAGCAAAAGTGAGAAATAGTATGTAGGAATAAGAATGCAGAAATCAACATTTCGTCTCATTTGTGCAGACGATGTTGAATTGTCCACTTGTGCCTGCTTGTGTTACAGAAGCTGCCATGAACTGCTATCAATTCCCCCCCCCCCCCCCCCTCTCAATTTAAATCATCAGATCTACCTGTCAATGCCACCTGTAAATGTAACACAGCAGTGATGAGCTGATCCTTGATTCCCTTGTTTTTTAGCTCCATTTTTACACCATTGTGGTGCTTGCAATCTTGAGCTGACATTGTATTAAGTCTGCTGGAGTCTCACTTCTGACATTAATCATAGCTGCCAATTACGAAATACATGTACGTTTATCTACATAATACCTTGGTTCATCTCCGATCTGAGGTTATGGCACTGATATGTCAGCAAAAGACAAATATCTAATATCATCATGGAGAAGATGTTCTTGAGTCCATGGTTTCTGAATCGATCATATTCCTTTGATTTCTTTCCTCCTAAAACTATCGATCACAGGCTGCAGCACGTGTACTCCGCATTGGTTCCAGAACAGATTTTCTGCTTGGTGGTTTGCATCCTGCAATAAATTGGGCTGAGAAGGAGTCTCATGTGGATGCTGATGAAATGGCCAAGGTAATGGAAATGGCAAACTTTTTTTTTCTTGATATAAATATGGCTATTTTCTGTTTTGATTGTGTTTTTATTCTGTTTATACCCAGATTAAGACAGCTTTTATTGGGAATCTACCGGCAAATGTTAATGAAGAGTATTTGAAAAAGCTTTTTGAACATTTTGGAGAGGTTTGTGCACCAATATGGCCGTCGCATTTTTTTCGAGGGGAAACAGTAGGGAATGCCCCCTTTCAATAACTTTGACATGTTTGCATCAACCAATTTCATGTGTGATGTTAAATAACCCTGAAGTGGTGATCTGTAATTAGGTAGTACGGGTCGCAATCTCAAGAAAAGGGCAATATCCAGTTGGATTCGTCCACTTTGCCAGTCGTGCTGTAAGTATATATGTCAATTCTCAAGTCCTCTTGAGCCGTGTAGCCCAAGTTCTCATCCAAGTAATGCATTTTTTGTCATTTGAACAACTTTTTTTATCGATGGCAGGAGCTTAACAATGCAATAAAAGAAATGGATGGTAAAACAGTGAGAGGACCTGACAGAGGACCAGCTTTCAAGATCCAGGCATGAATAAAAATGCTATTTCTTTGGGACCACTTCTAGTTTCTCGCAATTTATTTCATTTTTTTACTTTGCATTTGACAAATTATGCTGCAATGCTGTTTATTGCAATAGGTCTCAGTTGCTCGACCTGCAGTAGAGAACGATAAGAAGAGAATTCGTGAAGAAGTGAAAACTAGAGGATCAGATGTATCAAGAGACAGGCCAGATAATTCTTACGGCAGATATGGACATGATTCATTTGATCGTCAAACGAAAGCTCCAAGACTATCTAATGTGGTATGGATGATAAGCAATGACAAGTTATCTTGTACTTTCCTTTTTATAAAAGCAATAATGCTAACAGGTGGGATTAGACTTGTCACAAGATTCCATTGTGTAGGACTTGATATTTGTACAATAGGTCTAATCTTTGGCTAATGCATAGTACCACCACCACCAACAACAACCAAGCCTTTTGTCCCAAACAAGTTGGGATAAGCTAATGCATAGTACCGTTGTTTTAAAATTGAAGTGGCCATCCACCTGTTTGCTCTGGGTGATCTGATGATCTATTCGTCTGATCATCGAGTCAGCTTCTTCTTGTTGTCTCTAAACACCTATTTTATTGTCTTCCCTGTGCAAAATAATATGGAGCTACAAAGTAATATGGAGTTCTACGATTTTGTATCAATAGGTCTCAGCTTAGCTCTTGCATAAGAATACAACGATTTAACTGGAAACTGTCCATTTTGATCAGTTAAATAAATTTTGCAGTTTCTATAATATTGGCTACTTTCATAATCTAATTGCTAAAACATAGCATCACCAATTCCAGCTTCAAGCAGTTGAATCAGCACTTTTCTGGTCTTTGAAATCTGGGTTTTGTAGGCATGCGTAGTTGAAGGAAATAAATTGCATATTGCAATAAGGAAAATGATGATGTGTTTGTTGACATAACAATCCTTTCTGTATTTTTATCTCTTAGGTGGCTGATATCGCTGACCAATATGAAGCAGCTATTATTTCACTACCTTCAGCCGTCAAGGAACTCTTACTTCGTATTCTACGTCTTGGAATTGGCACTCGATACGATGTAAGTAATTTGTACATCAAGGTCTCCATTTGCACTTTTTTGGGGGGCGTATGAAGCATGATCTTCCTGTCCATTTTTCTTTCAGATTGACATCCATTGCATAAAGAGCCTCAATGAGCTTCCTGAGTCAGCTGCTATTGCCGTCCTTAATCAGGTACGCGGTTGTTTCACACAAATGATCTCTGAGCTCTTACCTGAACTATGACATCATTATTCTCGGCTATATAAAATGGCATCATTATTCTAATTATTTCTACATCCAGTTTTTGATAGCAGGCGCAAATAAACGCAATAAAGGAGACTACTTCGCTTCATTAATTGCTAAGGTTGTTACTACCTCCCTTGTTCAATATATTGCACATTTCTGTTGTACTTGATATTTGTTCTTGGTGAATGCCTTGTAATCTATGGATTTTGACTTGCAGTACCAGGTTAAGACCTTTGGTGGAGCACAAGTATTGCAGGATACTACTTATTTGCCCAGAAATCCTGGAGTGCAGAGCAAGCAATTCCCACATCAAGATTATGATTACACAGCATCCAGGTAGGTCTTCTACTTTGCAGGGACAATTGAACAAAAAGATATTTTTATATTCTTGTTTCTTACATCCATATGAGCTCTACTAATTTTTGTGCTTTCATCCTTGCACTGGAGAACCACTTGAAATGGTTCATGCCATATTTTAGCTTGGACTTAATCTCCATTTTACTTGCAGGAGTAATAGATACAGCTCCCTAGGTGATTATCCTTCCTCATCTTATGTTGATGATCCAACAGTGTCTGAGTCAAGGATGAGAAGATATGCTGAAGAAAGACCTGCCGTTGTAAGATATCCAGAGCGGAGATTGCGACAGGAAGAAATAACTAGCATCGGAAGATACGCAGAACCAAGATTGGCACATGAACCAAGAGAGAACACTGGAAGGCATCTAGATCGAAGATACATACAAGAACATAGTTCAAATATTGAAAGATCAGCCGAAGGAGCTGTTTTGTCTAGGGAAAGAAGATTCTTATCTTCTGCAGGATACAACAGAGACATAGGCCCGGAATTCAGCTCCAGATCTTCTGCTGAATATTCCACTGAACGTCAAATAAGGTTTGATCCCTTCACAGGGGAACCTTACAAGTTTGATCCCTTCACGGGTGAGCCCGTCAGGCCAGAATCAAACCCGCATCACTCAGGAAGCTTATACTGACCGGATTGATTGAAGGGACTGTATGCGACAGATAAGATTATGTTCCTGAAACAAAGTTTCCATATACTCTTCTGCATCTGGATGTGTTCTTCTCTGCTACCTCTTAGAACTAATGCCACTGGGCTACTGATCATGGGTTCCCGAACCCTAATGCGTGTTCTTGCATGTTTTAGACTTATATTTGATGTGTCACCTTGGCACGCTAATGTTGGATGAACATTTGCATCGATGTCGTTGGAAAACTATGGTTGATACAAGATTACTATGCTATTTTATGGTTTATGCTGCCATCCGGCAATATGAACTAGGTAATTAAAATATTACTATATATTTGTTGGTATTTTCTGGTGATCAATGAAGCGGCTGTGCAAATGCTACATGCGTTGTTAGTAGTCTCTCATCGTTTTTGTCTACTGATTAGCAATTAATTCGAGCTGTAAGTTGACTTCTCAAACTTCTCTTGTTCACTTTGAACGCTGACTGTGATGCCTTCTCTCATTTTTACTAATCCAAATCATGCCAAGCAAGATAGCTGATTGGCCATAGCTGATTGGCCAGATGGCAAGAAAAGTGAAGCTTCCTGCCTGCCAATAATACTATCTTCTGTTGTACTGCTTCATCACTATGCCCACATGTCCTCTGAAATTTGTATAGCGGTTAAAGCTTGGGCCGCTTGACTCACTCTAGTGATGTCCTCGATACTAATGCAAGGAGTACAAGCTTGCACAGAACTCTTCGCAAAAAGAAAAGAAGCGCTGCTATGCGTATGCATGAAATTTCTTGCTAAATACTAGTCAACTATTGTACTAGGAATTTCGTGAGAAACCCTTTGTGTGCACAATCTCCGCGTGTGAAAATCCTCAAATCTGCCTCCTAAAAGAAATCATCAAATCCAAATCGGAGAAAAAACCTCCTGGGACCAGAATCGGAGTAACTTGAACGTGGGGAAGGTGTTTTTGGTCATGGTGATTGGTGCAATCAACGTACCAAGCTAAATAGCTAATGGAACACACACAACAAAAACATCTTTTCAATGACACCCACATAAGAGTAGATGAGTTAGCTTTGCGAAGAAATAATTCTAACCAACCAAATGCTCCATCAATTGATTGGATTAATGGATACAAGCTGGATATGCATGGTAGGGTAAACCCCTATCATTGACCTAGAGCCCAACCTGATAATATCCTCACCACACATGGACCGATCTTTCGGATCATTTGTGAACTATGGTGATGCTCTACAGTAACAGGGTGCAAATTGCAAACCCATCTCCATCGGTATGGACATTGTGTTCTTCTACAAAGAACATTTTGTCTTATAGTAGTACACTAGCTAGTACCACTTTTTTAGAGAACATCATAGCACTACATGGGAAACATAAAAGGAAAAAAATACAATACAGAATTCACACTTTTTTTTTTCGCCAAAATATAATTGAGGCATTCATCTAATTAAAAAGGTAAAAAAAAACCACTTGCAGCATGGCATCAAAATTTCCATCATATATAGCAAGTCCATATGACCAACCAAACATGCCCAACAAACCGAGAAGCCGGTGAAGATGACGAGAGGGAGGACATATGACGGCTAGCTGAGTTGACGGCCGAGCAGCGCACAGCGCTCGAAGAAGGCATCAGGTCACCCCCCCCCCCCGGTGACCCCGGGGAATAAATTACAAGCAGCTGTGCGGTGTGCACAACAACGAAGCTTAGTCCATGGATGGATGCTTATCCATTATTCAGGGACCAAACCCTAATTAAATGGTGGTTATGCTGTCATCAGGGATCGATAATATGGACCACCCAACACCGGAGCACACACTGGCAGCCGCACCTTTCTTTCCCTCTCCTCCATAATTTTGTCATTTCTTCAGCCACTTGACTGTTGGCCTGCGTGGTGTGTTGTGTAACCAATATATTATATATGTTACGTAGAAAAGAATTGCTGAGGCATTTCGAGGCTAAGATCACTAGAGGAAAGAAGAAAAACAAAGCCTTGCAATTAATCAAACAACATGGAACTACAATCTAGATGTACAAAATCCAAGCAGTCGCCATCCCAAACAGTTTGTGACAGCACGTACGACGTACGTTGAATTACTGATATATGCACACCCTGGTATGGTACGATGATGGTTGAAACAGATGAAGCAGTTAGCTAGGGATCGAGTAGCTAGCTAGCCATCTTAATTAACTGGCAACAAACTAAAGACAGATTCATTGTATATTAATTTGTATCTATATATACCATTGTTCATGTGCTAGAAAGAAGTACGTATATTTATGTTGGACGATACGGCGATGCCACCAAACCTGCAACCACTAATTCCACCAGAACGTACATCGATCACCGGTAGACGACCGACAAATCAAGGAGATGAATATAATGAACTAGCAAGAAGATGAAGCAAGAATTAACTTATATATGATGTTAATCAACTAGCTAGAGGAAAATTACTACGATATATTTTTTTCAACCGAATCAAATATCAGGGTTCCACAAATTAATAAACCTATCTAACGTATATGACCGTACGTAATTTGGTAATTACCGCTATGAAGTTTGCACTACGTACGTACGTACGTACGGTTGACGTGATATATATTAGCGCATCGTCTTGAATCTGGATTGTTATGACGCGCGCGCGCGTGAGCTCAGCTAGCTGTGGTCCTTCGGGTTTGGATGTTGCGTGCATTTCGGGCTCAAAGTTTCCTCGATCGGCGTCGATTAATTAATACACTAGTATACAGGAGCTAGCTAGGAGAGGCTGCTAGCTCGTGCCTTGTCTCCTGTGAATTAATGTGATTCTTCCAGGAAAAGGTGAAAAGGTTATACAAGCTAGACATGCATGTGCTTTTGTGGCTGTGGATATATATGTAGTATGTATATACTCCACTGGATAGTGATTGGGAATGTGGGCTAGTTACCTAGATCTATTCATGCATAGTATTTGCGGTCGAATTGTTCCGTTCCATGCCAGCAGCAAGAACAGTACCGCGGACGACATGCATACACGAGAAACCATTAGTTCGAACTTCAGAAGACCATGCAAGCTAGCGCATGTGCAGAACAGTTGCTAATTCTCCTTCAGGATGATGGTACCCGATCGAGCATCCTATCCTACCGGTATTAAACTCCGGAGAAAACGCGTCCCGAGAGATGGGCCACGCGTCTCTCCAGCCATTATGTGGAAAAATCCTCCTGTTCTTCCTAATTATGAATAGGTCCTTGCGAATTTACGAATAGGTCCTTTGTAATTTTCTGTGAGGGGAATTTTTTTCCCGGTGCGCGTTTAGGTCCCCCGTTCGCCGTTTTACGGAAAGAGGCCCCCGTTAAATACGAATCGTGAACGAACCCTTTTCTAATTTTTCGGGATAGCGATCAGGTCCAAAAATATAACAAATAGATCCCCACTCTTTACGTTCAGGTCCTTTATCCGTTTTCCCCGAATAAAATATTTTTGTCAACAGAAAGATGTGTACTTTTTCCCCGTCTCGGTCTCCTCTAAGGGTTCTCGAGCCTCCAAAAAAATTGAAAATACGTCTATGTCTATTTTTCCTTCGGAAGCCAGATCCTTTCTCCGTTTTTCCCCGATAAAAATATTTTCGGTAACAGAAAAATGTGTACTTTTTTTTAGCTCGGTCTCTAAGAGTTCTCGAGCCTCAAAAAATTTTAAAAATATGTCTAGGTCTATTTTTTCTCCAGAAAAAAATGCGAAGTCGTTTTTCGTGCACGCGCGCGGCGTGCGCCGCGCTTACGGGCTAGTTGATCATACAGGATGGCCAAAAGCGTTGAAATAGCGCGGCTGCTAGTATAAATTAAACTAACTGGCTTGGGCGTGCATGGATCAATGAGAGAAGACTATACATGCAATCTATCTATGTATTATAATATTAAAGTAGAAGCAAAAGAAGACACCATGTTCGCTCTCAAGGCTATAAATTCCCATATTAATCGGAGGAAAAAAAGAAAGATCTACACCATTGATTGTGGTAGGTCCAGATTATAACAGTATAGATTAAAAGAAAAAGTTTGTGTATTGCACAATACAAGATCTAGATTATAACGGTCTAGATTAAAAGAAAGAGTTTATATCATTTACATTACACAAATACCTAATTTATGAATAAAAAATAAAATAAAATTAAAAATTAGATTCCATACAATTAAAAGAAAGAGTCCATGTAAAATACAATATAATATTAAGAAAAATAAAAAATAGTTAGTAATCTGGTTTCAATACGATTAAAATAAATAGTCCGCACCAAGTACAATAAAAAACTGATATTCAAAGTAAAAAAACAAAAGAAAATTAGCAATTTGATTCGATACGAACATCAAATTTAAAATAAAATTAGGAACAAAACTAATTTAAAATTAGTAATTGGGTTTGTATACGAATTCCTGCCTAAAAATAAAATTCAGAATAAACAAAATAGTAATTTGATTTCTATACAAACAACAAATAAAAGTAAAATTCACAATAAACAGTAAATTAAAATTAGTAGTTGCAATTTATATGAATTCCAAACTAAAAAAAAGTGAAACTCAAAATAAAAAATAGCAATGTGTTTTTTTTATATGATTAAGAGAAAGATAATATAAAAAATTAGTAGTTTGATATGTATACCAATTCCAACATAAAAACAAACAAAAAATAAAAATAAAATAAAGTTAGCAATTTTATTTCCATTTGAGCTCCAAAGTAAAATCCCTAAATATCTTCAATTTAGAGTAAAAATTAAATAAAAATCATCAACTAGATTTATATACAAATTCAAAACAATAATTGAAAATTAGGAATAAAAAATAAAGAAGATTTGCAATATGATTTTCATACAACTTGCAAAATAAAATCCCTAATAACTAAAATTCAAAATAAATTAACTAAAATTAGCTTCTTGATTTATGTATGAACTAAAAAAGCGTAGACAAAAGAAGCCACCACGTTTGCTCTCAAGGCTAAAAATTCTCACATTAATCAGAGAAAAAAAAAGATCTACACCATTGATCGTGGTAGATCCAAATTATAATGGTCCGTATTAAAAGAAATACCACGTGTTATATGCAATACATAAATAAATAAAACTTTAAATAAAAATAAAATAAAATTATTCATATCCATACGAATTTGTACGTAAAGTCCCTAAATAAATTTAATTTAGAAAAAACATTAAAAAATATCGATTGGATTTGCATACGAATTCCTGACGAAAATAAATAAACTTTGGAATAAAAATAATAATTAAATGAGTAATTTTTTCCATATGAATTACTAAGTAAAATTCCTAAATAAATATAATTTATAATACAAGAAAATATTAGCAATTCCAATTTCATGAGAATTTCAACCAAAGATAACTAAATTCAGAATATATAGTAAAATAAAAATTGACAATATGATTCCCATACGGGTTCCTAAGTAAAATCCTAAATATGTATAATCCATCATACAAATTAAAAGAAAATTAGAAATTTAATTTCTCTACGAATTCCAACGAAAATAGCTTAAATTCTAATTAAAAATAAAAAAATGCTGGAAAATTGATTTTTATATGAATTCTAAAGTAAAATCTCTAAATAACTAATTTGGAATAAAATTACTAAATGGATCCGTATAAAAATTCTATTTTTTTAAAATTAGGAATACAAAATTAAAAAAAGTTTGTAATTTGTTTCTAAAGTAAAATCCCTAAATAACTAAAATCGAAAATAAATTAAATAAAATTAGCTCATGAGAATCGTTAAGAAAAAAGAGAAATTGGCTAAAAATTCTCACAAAAAAAAAACATATGGCTCTTAATCTGAGTGGACCTGGATTATAACGACTTAGATTAAAAGAAAGAGTCCAAGGATCTCCACCATCGAATGTTATTATTTAAAAGAAAATATCTAACCGTTTATCTAGCGGACACGGGTTATAATGGTTTAGACTAAAAGAAAGAGTCCAAGGATCTCCACCACTTATTTTAGTGGGACCAGATTATAACGGTGCATATTAATCTGTATAGATATTAGAGTTATATAAAAAAATACATAATTATAGAAAATATAGTTATATATCAAAATAATCATATCGTAATATCTAGCCGTGCAATTGTGCGAGTAAATTTGCTAGTTGCTTTAATTAATTAAACTGTGCGTACATGTATTTGGACCGATATGAGAGCATACTATTGTGACACGAATTGCGATTAATTAGCTAGGGGAAGAAATGTCTCGTAGCATGCATGACCTGGATAATGTGGTCCACACATACTGTTTCTCGTGAACACTGCGTGGCAAAACATTATCAGACAAAAGAGTGAAGAATGCGTGCCAACTAATTTTTTTTATGGACTCCAACCCGAGTTGAAAATGGCTATGAAGAAATCGCGACATTCTTTCGATATTATATAACTAACTTCTGATAGTTAGTAAATAACTATTTGTTCTTCCACCCAACTCCTTAATTCCTCCCTCTGACACATCACCATAGGCGAATTCCTTTCTCGACGGGATATCACAAAGGTAAATTATTGTTGCAGTAGGGATATCTATTATCACAAAGGTGAATAAAACTGAGAGGATAGCAACAGTGGGTTAGTTTGGATGTTTTGTAGTATGCTTTCCCACCAAATGAATTGACTTGCCACCAGTGGTATAGTGTCAAACATCTCTTTCCTGGCCCTTGGATATATTCCTTCCTACCCAACGCAGCTTCCTCACTGGCAGAAACCAGAAAGGCAGCAATGCAATGCCATATATAACAAGAACCTTCAGCAGATGGCTTTATTACTTACTAGGCCATTCCCAGTGCAAAGTGTCATACTCCAATATCCAAGAATACCACATAGGATGAAAAGTACTCCATCCGTTTCTTTTTATAAGGCGTATTTGATTTCGTTAGGACAAGACTTTGACCAACGATTACTTCATTAATATATCATTTATGTAATACAAAATCATAATTATATATAAGTACTTTTGAATACAAATTTGCTAATATCAATTTTGTGTCATAAAAATTATATGCTAATAGAGTAATTGTTGGTCAAAACCTTGTCCTAACGAAACCAAATACGCCTTATAAAAAGAAACGGAGGGAGTATGATACTGCATTGAAGAAACAATCTCTACAATGCATAGTATCATACTTATATGTTTAAAATAATTAATTGATGTGATGTTGTATCTATGAAAGTGGACCCAAAGCATTAGATTCCGTGCCATGGCCTAAGATATCGTGCCAAAGCTGTATCTTGCTCAAGATACAGTTTTCTTCTCCATCCTATTTATTGCTTTGCCACATCAGCAAAAAATCTTATATGGCATCTAATTAATGAGTATGATACTACCCATTGGAAATAGCCTTAGTAGGCTTCTTCAATTAGGTCAACACAACAAAGTCCATGCTCTCTTTGAGTCCCAGCTCAACAATCTCTAGCTAGTCTCCTAGAGTGAAAGTGAGAGAGAAGTGACACAAAGTCAGATGCATTCTGCTTAATGCATGCATTGCAGAAATAGTTTAGTTACTCTACGAATCCATATATACACTTTTGAGTGCAAAAGATGCACAAGCTCCCCAAGCCTGAAAAAGGTACTGTTGGCTTTTTCAGAAAGTTATGGGTTGATTTTATCGGTGTTTGGTGGCTGCTGGGATCTTTCTTGTAATCCGTACAACGACCAGCTTAGCTACGTAATTGCTGGATGGGTGGCTGGCTAAGCTCCCTTTTTTGGCTGAATAATTACTTGGGAATTGAAAAGAACATGGCAACAAGAAACAATAAATGGGGACAACTCTGGCAGAACAAGCGAGATCTACCATGCATCTAGCTACCTTCACTAGAATCACTAGTACAGTCGACTAGTAGAGCCCGTGAATGATACAAGTACTACTAAGAGCAAATAGTAAAGTCCACTACTTACTTTAACTCTCATCCATATCATTTAGAGTAAGCTAAAAAACAACTTGTATAATAATTATCTCTAAAAGTTATATCTAGATGTTGTGTAATAACTATCTCTTCTCTCTTGTATATAAATAATGTATCTATACTCCAGTGCAAAGCTGGCTCTTATTTAAGAGCTACTGCTCTTCTCTCTTCTCTTTTCTCACTCCACATAGATCAAAATTGATGTGTATAACCTAAGAGCCACCTGAGATGATCTTATTATACATGCCCTAGAGCATATCCAAGAGGTTCCCTTCTTTGTTCCCTATCGGAAAATATGAGCAATCCGTACAACAAAACAGCAAAACTCTCGCTCCAAAAGCATCCTAAGCGCGTTCCCTATTTTGAGGTCTCGGAGAGAGATTCCCCATTCCTCGGTAACCTCTCTACCTTCCCTATCCCGTCCCCCATCGCCTCGGAGGGCAACGGACGCTCGCACCTGCCCCCGCGAGGATTGTCGAGGAGGCTAGCGCTGCGAGCCGCCGCTCCGTTGCTCTGTCCCGCGGCGTCAAGGAGGTGAGGCGGCTCTCCATGGCAACGAAGGGGAACGGCAAGAACCTGGCCTCCGAACACCCACGCGGCTCCGGCTCTGGCAAGCAGTAGAGGGGCACCGGCGAGTGGCGACACGGGGACATCATCCTCCTCCGCTGCCACGAAGCGCCGCTGCCACGAAGCGCCGCCGCCGCTGTAGGATCAAGGATAACCGACTAGAGGGGGGGTGAATAGGAGGTTATAAAATTTTTGGCTCTAATTGCAATAAATAAATTATTGAAACTAGAAATTATGAATTTTGCAATCAATGCCTAAATTTTCTATGTCTCACTAATGTGCACCAACAATGCTAAATCTAAGAGTTTCAAGAGATTCAAATTAGAAAACAATCTAAGAGAGCTAGCAATTCAATTCAAGCTAGGACACATGAATGATCAAACCACAATTTGAAGACAAACGATTTATCTCGTGGTGATCGGAGACTTGCCGGTCTCCCCTAGTCCACGTTGAGGTATCTTAACTCACTTCAAGCCGGCTCCTTTGCTCAATTGAGCCTCCCTCGTATAATCGGGGTAGCTCTTCCCCACTTCGGGTAGACAAGCTCCGAGCTTTTACACCGAATTGTGTTTTCTCACAATCTTCTTTGAGAAGATCACCAATTTCCCGCCACCAAGCCGTCGAGGAGGCGGCAACCTCCAAGAGAATAGTAGGTGGATCCTCACTTGAGTTTAAAAAACGTTTTTGAAGTTTGGTTCAAGAACACTCAATGCAATTCAATGCCTTTTCTTCTTTCAAAAGATGAAATGAATGCAAATGAGTGAAGGAGAAGATGCTAGAGCTCAAGGGTGATCAATGAATGTCTAAGAGTCTCTAGAAATGCAGTTGGGGGGTATTTATAGCCCCCTCCAACTAAACTAGCCGTTACAACCCTTTTCTTGAAAAAATCAGCGGGAGCGGTAGTACCGCAGGCAAAATGCCTGTACTACCGCCCTTTGGCAGTTTGACTGTAATGGTCGACTGTGTGCATTAAATGCGCGCTGAAACGATCCATATTTTTGAAGTCCGGTACTACCGGCGTGCAAACCACTGCAGTACCGCTCATTAGTTCAGCTCTAACTAAAAAATACGCACTGTTCTGGAAAAAGACTACCGTTATTATAAACTCGGTACTATCGCCATCACAGTAGTACCGCTTAAAGCACTGCGGTAGTGCCGAAAGTAAGAAAAGCGCCAAGACCAAAAAACACACCCTTCTGGAAAAAGACTACTGCTATTCTCAGTCAGGTACTACCGTGAGTCCGGTAGTACCGCTTGTTATACGGCGGTAGTACCGCAAGTTTGAAACAGGTCCAGACCGGGCAAGAAGGCACGCACTGTATTTTAACTACCGCTCAAAATGTCATACTACCACTACCGCACCTATACCTGCAGTAGTACCGGTCCAGAGAGAATGTAGATCAACAGAAAAATGGTTGTCTCTGGAAAAAGTCTACCGCTATATAAATATCGGTAGTACCGCACTGGCGGTACTACCGCAATTATGCGGTACTACCGCAATTATGCCTGCGGTAGTGCCGGTTTTACTGAAGATGCCAGAATTTCAAAACTGAAATTCCAAAACAAGTTATAACATGCATTTTGAAGATTTTTGAGCCAAAATTCAAACCATTTGACACTTCAAGATACTAATCTACTTTCTCTCTTTATAGTACGGCAACTATTCTAAAAACTGATCTTTTCTCTAAGACTCCGAGATCGGTGAAAGAAAAGAAAACTATAAAAACTCATCCGGTACCTTGACTTGAGTCTCCTTTTATCATCTTCATTACTTCGTTCATACAGAACCGTGGACGAGACCAACCTACTCTTACAAACTCAAGAGACTTGTTAGTCATTTTAACCATGTTGTCATTAATTACCAAAACCAAAACTACCATAGGGTCTAGATGCTTCAGCCGCTCTGGTGTGCTCTAGTTCTTCGACGACAACGCCTACATCACCGACGGGTACGAGGAGGAGGAGCCAGATTCCGAGGACGACCTTGACGACGGTAAAAATCGCTTTGATTCCCTACCTCCCCCGTTAGTGTGGTTGGGGTTTGGGTTCTCAGCAATGCGGCCCATTTGGGTCTCTTAATTAGGGATTTTTTTTACACTGTTATCTTGGTTGGATTCGTGTTGCTTGGAGTTTTTTTTATGGTGTACTCCCTCTGTCCCACAAAGAGTGCATTTCTAGTGTTCAAATTTTGTCCCACAAAGAGTGCATTTCTAGTCCGTAGGGCCCAGCTGTAAGTGTATGCATGCTCATTTAAGTGCTTGTGGAAACCGAAGCACCAGCATGCTTGTGTATGGAGTAATGAGGGTCACATTAGTCATTTACCTTGCACACTAATCTATCTTAAAAATCCTATAAATGCACTCTTTGTGGGACAGAGGGAGTATGGTTCTGGATTAGTTGATGTTTTATGGTGGTCTAATTTGGAATTAAATGATGTAAATGTGGACAGGAAATGCATGATTCAGAACTAGTAACGTATTTATATACATTAATATGTTCTTCAAAATGAAAGGCTAGTAACATATTACAAGTAGGCACAGCATATGTGCAAACCTTGTGATGCGTTTTAGTTATCATTAAATAGTGATGCGTTTTACGATTTAATGATAAACAAAAAAAATACAAAAATAAACTCCAATTTGTGTACAAATGCAAAAGGGTAACACATAAATCTAATTAAAGTATTACAACTAGTGGTAGTAATGTCTATTTGCCTTCAATCCTCGTCTTTATGGTTCTTGGAGCCAATTTGCTAGCCAAACGTTTTTCCAAGGTTACTCTAGATTCTCAGAGAATTGGATTATCATAGAATCTAGAGCAGAAGCTGAAAAATAAGAATACGAAGCTATACCAGACAGACCCCTAACTCAAAGCTGAAAACCAGCAGTAAAGTGTGTTGCCTTTTGACCCTGCAACTCCAACCGATAGATAATCGACTGTCAAACCATTTGGCCGGCCGGCGAAACCGGTAACTGACCTAAATTCACCCGACAAGGACGATGACAGCAGAGTCGAGCTCTCCATCATCAGTCAGACATTCACCAAATAATACTACCAATTTCCTCGATCATTTCTCCCAACAATATTCCTGCCCAACTCCGTTCGTAGTCGAAGCTGCTTGCTGCACCACTAGCTTTTGAGTGTGATATCATCCAAGCAAGTGAAGAAACGCCTCCCCATTCTTACACTACATCGCTTTGTAGGCTTGTACGTACCCAAAGTCACCTACAGTGTATGTCTTTTGTAGCTTTTACTTACTATTATCGTATACAAGATGATGGATATTACCGAGATTAATTAGAGAAAATTAATTCTGACGGAAGATAGAATTGCTTAGTTTGCTTGCTTCTTGTGCCTATATAGCTCCATATAAGATGGACGTTACCTACCGGGTGAGTGCCATGGATGGATCAGTAGGTGGCCAATCATTCACCAGGTAGTTAAGCCAGCCAGCCCAGCAGCACATCAGCTGACACTGCTCTCCTCTTCTTGACCTGCCAGAGACCATCACCCAATCAACCCATAAAGCTTAACACTCACACAACAACAACTATTGCATTGCTCTCTTCATCTTGGGGAAGAAAGCTAGCATTGCAGTGCGTTGCTATTGCATTGCACCATGATGAGGAGAGGAGGAGGAGGAGGAGGAGAGTTGTTGCATGGCTCGACGGTGGCGAGGGCCGGGAGGGTGATGAGGGCGGCGGTGGCGGCCTTCTTCCACGGATACAACGGCTTCAGCTCCGTGGCGGCGATCCTCGCCTTCCCATTCTCCGCGGCGGTGCTGGCCTCCGAGGCGATGGCGCCGTCGTCAGCGCTTCTGCGCGGCGTGTCGTCCCGCCTCCGGTCCATGTTCCACGCCGCCGGCTTCCCGCCGTCGGCCTTCTTCGCGCTGCTCAACGCCAAGCTCTCGCAGACCGTCTTCACGTTCGCGGCCACGCTGCCCTTCACGCTCACGTTCCTGATGCTCGCCAAGGCCTGCGTCGCCGGCATGCTCCGCCCGGAGCAGCAGGAGCGGCAACGCCGGCGGCCGCTCTCTTCGCTCCCGCGGCTCGCCGCCGTCGCCGGCGCGTACCCGGCGCTCGTCGCCACGCACCTCTTCAACTCCTTCGTCATGCTCTCCGCCAACGCTGCCGTGTTCTCGCTGCTGTTCCTCGCCTTCGGCGCCGCCGACCTCCTGGGGCTCACCTCCCACGTGGCCACGCTCGTGCTCTCCGCCGCCGGCGCCATCGCTTACTCGGTGGCCGTCGGCATCGCCACCGTCACCTGCAACCTCGCCGTCGTGGTGGCCGCCATGGAGCGCTGCGCCGGCCACGCCGCCGTGCTCAGGGCGTGCGTCGTCATCAGGGGCCGCGTTCCCACGGCCCTGGCGCTGGCGCTGCCCACCAACCTCGGCATGGCGGCCACGGAGGCGCTGTTCCAGCTCCGGGTAGTCTCGCAGCGCCGGCGCGCCGGTAGGCTCGCGCCGGGGGTCACCGGCGAGGCCTTCTCGATCGCCTACATCCACGCGATCTGCGTCGTGGTCGAGATCATCGTTAGCTGCATGTTCTACATGAGCTGCAAGAGGAGTGAAGTTGATGAGCACAGAGAGCTGGAGCCGGAGAACAAGGGTGACCTCCAGGCCTGAGCTCAGCTCAATCATAGACATAGCCACATAGGTTTGTATTTCTCACAAACTCAAGGATTAGATCAGTGACCCGGAGCTGATCCAGAGTAACATAGTAAAATGAGATAGAGTTACTGCGAAAATTTTTTTTTTGGCAAGCAAGTGATATAGTATATAATATTGAGGTCAAATAAATGACTATCTAGTACAGCAGCAAACACTCTTGAATTCAAATAAATAAGCAGGGAATTTTGCATTGCTCACTGCTGAAGAAAGATTGGGTTGCACATTTCACTGTTTTTTTTTCCTGGGAGGCATTAACAGCTGAAAAACTTCCGAGTAAAGTTTGTGTCACCTGTCTATTACAGAACAGAATATCTGAAGGCATGCAGTATGCTCCTTGCCCCTGGTGAAGTGGTGATCACCTGTCAGATTTTTATCTCTGATTTTTAACACAAGCATACGGCCAAATATTGAGATGGCCCATATATGGAGTTACAGCAATACTGGCATTGTTACAACAGAAAGTACGCAGTCGTAAAAAACCGTAAAGGCGTAATAGGGGCAAGAGAAGAGAATGCAATGCAGATAAGCAACAGAGGATCCTTGTTATGTTTCCACCATAATCAGGCAAAACACTGAAGCTCATATTTTGATCGATCTCAAGACCAATCGCATGCTGCTTGAACACTTCGATGCATCATTTGACAACAAGAAGTCAAGAGCATGGCTATACATTCATTAGTTGGATAGAAAACTGCCTGTGGTAACACTAATCCTTTTCTATTTGCTTCTGAACTGCTGACCATTTCTTACATTTCTTTCTTTTTCCTAGTATACAACAACCGACCTACTACTCCTGCTACTGCTACTATAAACAGAAGGGGGGAAATTCTAGTAAGAAACCTGTACAGAAGGACCTAGGTGTTGGGTTAGCTTTGTACAGTATCACAAGCTATCAAGTGTGGATGTCCAACCGAAAGTATCTGCATGAAACAAAAGAGATGACTATTTGTTAGGATGGTACTGACAAGTATATTTCACCAGTTAGAACAAACAGTGCATATACAAAATTGTATGTTACCTTGTCTTGTAAGCATAAGATGCCCACAGGGAAGTCATGCATTTTGCGACTTTCGAGCCTCCTGTGAAGATATGCATGGCTAGCGGAGGTGGCATTTGTCGAGGAAAAACTGATGACTGTATAAAAGTTTCAGGACAGCTATCATCTGAATGCTGATCTTGGTGATCTGTCTACAAGTCCATCTTTTGATTTTATAGGAGTTCTGTCCTGGTTTGCTTCTTTTTCAGCCTCTTTCTGGGCTTTCTTCTTCTCAGCTTCAATCTGTTTGAGGTTCTCCTCATGTGCTTTCCGAAATAACCCCACAAAGGTCAGAAGAGTGGAAGCAACTGCAAATTTTTTTTGAAGATTCAATATGAGTAAGAGGCAAGAGGGATATTATATTACTATCTAATGCTTGCTTTAGTTTGTAGTTGAGGACAGGCAAGGAGTGAAGAACACTGCAATCATTTTTTATAATTTTAAAAGTAAAGACATTTAAAATCGATTGAAGGTTAAAGTAATTAGTAAATCACATAAAAGGAACGTTATAGTTCACATATCTTTTTGCCTTTTGATATTCACTGGCTCAAAAAGAGACAACTGAAGAAGTAAAATGGATGAGAAAAAAAAACAGATCTAATGAAGGGCAGATTTTAGGAGTATTCTTGAGGCACAGAAGCTAGTCAAACAAGAAGTAGATCACATGCTTAGGTAAGCAGTGATCCCAATCGGTGTTCATAAAACTGGAAATGGCTGGTTCGTGGTCACTACCAGTTTATTCCTATAAAATCATTACTTAGTGGGAAACTGGGAATAAGCCAGAAGCACCAGTACCACAAATCATTCTAACTCGGAGAAGCTTTGACAAAGTCAGCACTAATCCAACTGAGATTCAATATCTCGCTAGCTGGTAAGACAGAAAGCAGCCATCCTGTAAAGTTTTCTGAACCCTGGCTTCAGTTCAAGCATCGGTTTACTTATTGCAGAAAACAACTGAAATCAATTTATTTATTGCAGAAAACAACTGAAAACGGGTTAGTGTTCTCATGGGCAGCACGTGCAGGATACCAACACTGTTTTAAGCCAGTCCAAACACATCCATAGTCTCTAGTTCCTCATACTGGCATTTAGGTGCGCAAATGATCACCATTCGTATTATGTTTATTAGAACTTTACAAGCATAACGGAATGGGGGGAATAAAATACATATCCTTTCAGCCCCATCTCCAATAAACAATTTCAATAGATGAATTCGCATGAATATTACCTTGCTCAAAAGGAAATTTTGCTGGGTCTTCTCCAAAATAAAGGGAAAGAGCATCCGCACTTCTACCCTGTCAGCAATTGGTACGTCAAAAAGGAGGCAAATTTAAAGTGTACAGTGTTAGTAATGGAAGCAAAGAGGATAAAATATGGCTTACTACTTCACCATAGAGTGCTGAGAGGGAGCGTACATCAGCACCAGAAGCATTAATGAACTCCTTTAAAGTCTACATTGCATATAAGCAATAAATAAATGAAGTCCCATACTTGCAAGAAAACATTAAGTAATCTGGTTGATGACATAACAAAAAATACAAAATACTAGTTGCTTAAAACACATAAACACCCAAAAAGGTTGGGAAAATATACCTTACGGAAAACCTCAGAAACTGGCCCATCACTTTCCGAAGCAGTTAGTTCCTGTTCAACTTTCTCTAGCCCTTTTACGACTGCCAGCTGTTCCTCAGCCAATGCTTTCAGTTGCAACTGTTTAAAATAACTCCAGAATATTTAATAAATCTTATCAATATATGTTATCCATAATAGTTTCATATGCACAATACCTTCGAAGCAGCTTCCAAGCTGACAAGATCCTCATGAAAATCAAGTAGTTCTGGTGACTTCTCTGCAAGGGACTGAAGAACACTTAACTAGTCATTAAGTTTTGAAGCATACTGTATGGATGCAAAATAAGCAGTACGATGACAGCATAACCAACAAAAATATTATAAATTGGTTTTGTTAAAACTGACAACGTAATTCTAATGTCTGAATATATCTTTACAGTAGTGTTCATATTATGATCTGTGTTTCAATTTTAAACTAGTCTTGTGCTTATACAACCCAATAAAAGAGTTTGAATTAAAGAACCCCTTCTTATTACAAAATTAGACCCGGTTGAGATTAATAATATCTGCAAATTTACATCCATATATAAAATTTTATCATATTATTTATTACCATGACTTTGTTAGATTGACACATGGCCTCTTTTTTAAGGTAAAGAATGAGACATGGCCTAGTGGATACATATAGATACTTCACAGCATTTTCAGATGAACATTATCTTCTAAACTCTTGCTAGATTTTTGATCATCTAATGTACAGCAGTTATCTCCATACCTTACATAGAAAGTGCATTAGTGTTGTTCTACTGTTAGTAGTTGCACGGGTATCTATAAGTTTTAGGAGACTGTCCAAGCGAAAACCAACAGCCTGGCCTGCAAGAAAATAGCCAAAAAGAAATAACAAGAACTATTACTTTCTTCAAAAGGAAAATATAGGGTATAGGAAGTTGAAACTATTTGGTGACTGACTGACACTGAAGATACAATAAGATGATATTAATACAATTCCAATCTAGGCCCCAAATAGTTTGACATTGTTCCATCTACAGAACAACTTATTTTCTTGATAGTGAAAGGAAAGGGTATGTAATATTGTGCAATAAGTTGATCGCTGGAGCATTCTCCCTCCTAATAGGGTGGTTAGAAATTATCCAAGGAACCTTTACGCTTTTCATCTAAACACATGTATAGAAAACTTATTTCAAAGATATGCATAACCTAGACAAGCTAAAGTCCATTACCTCTTGGTGTTCCTTCATTTAGTGTATTCCCCATTAACAGAATGTTCTGCATGATCACCTTCAGCTTCTCAGAGCCTCTGAGCTGATCGGCATATGGAGATGAGTTCTCACATGCTAAACATGAATACTGAATGTAAAAAATTTCATAGTAAGTGGAATGTTTACCTCCTCACAAGCGGATGATACAGTCTGCAAATTCTTTCTAACATCCCTAATCTAAGCGGGAAAGTAAAAAAGACGGAGTGAAAAAGCCATGAACAATTCAAATGATCAAAAGCTCAAAAATTCAACAGTGAATGAATGACCTGTGACTGAAATTGAATCTTGAAAGAGAATATCCTAAACTTAGATTCAACCCTGGGCACCTTCATCAACTCTAGAAAGAACTGCAGAGGGAAAAGATAAATAGTAAGGTAAATTGAAGTACAAGCAATAAATTCTCATTTAAAAAATCAGTTCAGGTCAAATATGATTAGAAAAGGAAATATCGAACAATAAATAAACCAATAGTTATGTAAATAGATGGTATGAATTTGTATCCTAAGAAGAAAGATGAACATGAGATTTGCATTGGAGTATATTTTTATGCCAAATCATGGAGAGTTACCTGCTCACACTTTCCAAGACTTCCCATGTCTCCACTGTAGTTCTGACAGCCAAAATGTGCAAAATAATTGACTTTACTTTTGCAGGAAATTCAGAGAAGAAAAGGATTCAAGATTATACAAGGGACACAGGGAAAATTTAAGAAAGTGTTAATTTGAAAACAACCTTTAGAAGCTCCATCTCCTCTTTTGTTGGGCAAAACTTTATGAGATTTTCAACCTGATCAGCGTCTAAAACTGAGTCGTCCAAAGCTAGAGCAGCACTCTGTTATAAGTAGAGAAAGTAAAGATATATGCACAATTCATATATAACAAAAACTGATGTGCAATCATGTGATTGACATATAAAGAAACAAAATGATGTTTTCCTGAATTACAGCACGCTTTAAACCTTACTTGACTATTTAGTCACTCATTTCCAAACTGTGGATTCATTTTTGTGTAAACTTCCATAAAAAATAGGGAGATGATTTCCAACAATGAAGTAGCTTTAGTCACAGAGTGAGTTGAGTTCACCAAAAGGAGGTGATTCTGAACCTAAACACACCAATGAGTTCAAGGCATACAATTCATCTGTGCAAAAATGAACTAAATACAGTGTATATTATGATCATAAAAAAGAATACTAGGAGGAACTAGGTATTTTTTTAATTAAGAGGAAAATAGGCACCCAAATTCGCGTCATAGAGGACTTGAACCTGGGTGGTGGGGGTGTACATGAGTACATCCACGCCTCCCACCAACTTAGCTAGGCTCAGTTCCTATATTATGATCATGATTTGGATGAAGTATAAGTGGGACAACTTAGATTCAACAGTGTACTACCATCAGCAAGTTGCATTCTCAGTCCAAGGCCTTGGAAGCAGGTTTCAGAAAACCGGTAGTTACCGGCCTGTATCCACCCGGTAAATCGGAGCCGGACCCTCCAGTTTTGCAAAGAGGGTCTGGTTCACCCCTAGTTACCACGAATTGGCCTGGTTCAGGTTTTCCTCTGGTTTCCGAGATCTGAAACCCTTCTTGGAAGGGACATGCAGACTGACTTGAAAAAAAAAAACCACAGCAGCTAATGCAGCTGTCCTATACATATATTGGAGCAGGAAAATGCATCCAGATTCCAGAAGTTCGAAAAGTGCAAGTAGGAAATTCCATTTTTGCCACTGAAACGTCCTGCCATTTTGTTTTAGCCACTTGGTCTCTCATTGACATGCAGGCCCATATCCCACTTGTCATAGAAAGAACCCAGTGGCAAAAAAAATCTCTAAAATTTATTGATAATTTGTTTGAGTTAGCTGCCCAATCTTCACACTATCACTTAAATATAACTGGTTAAAAATAAGGTATTTTGGATCTTCTATGAACACCAAGGTTTATGATTGCAGTTTTATTGAAAGAAAAAAAATTGCCCATGGTAACTGTTCAAGCACTTCAGCGGAAGCTTCTATCCTATTTACAAGGAACTGAAGCAATAAACAGGCTTGCCCTTCCAACAATAATATATACCTTGTGCTTCAAGAAATGCAAAAAGGCAAAAACTATTACCAACATGCTTACCATCATATCAGAGAGTGGCATTTTGATTTTCGTCAACATGATCTCTGTGTTATTGGCCCGTCTTATATCAATCTGCGGATTTCTCAAAGACACCAACAGAAATTTCAGAAAAAGAAAATTGACATCACAAGTAAAGGGCTCGAGTTTATTGTCAGAGGCAATCAACAGGAAAAAATCCTTCAATACTGTTAGAAGTATAATGTACAGGGTGTTTTCTGCTATTTGCACATGTCAATATATGGCCGTGAGGCCTCTAGAATACACAGCAAGCCCATTCCAAAACATGGTATCAAAGCAAGGTGCTCTGTCCGCCGCTGTCGCCTAACTCTTCTTCTTCCTATACTCCTGGTCCGTACATTGCTCAGATCTGGCTGTCCGCCGCCCGGATTTGGCCGATCCGCCCGCCGCCAATGCGGATCCGGTTGATCCACCCACTACTGACGCAGATCAGGCTATCTGCCGCCCGAATCTAGCTGTTCCGCTCGCTGCCGAAGCCATCTCCCTCCCTAGCCGTCCGCCACTCGGATTCGCCTATCCATTGCCTGGATTCAGTCGATCCGCTCGCCACCAACACGGATTAGCCCATCCACTCGCCGGGGATCCTTGGCCTGACTGTCCACCGCTCGGCTTGGCCTTGACTTGCCAAGTAGCTCGCAGCCTGCGTCGGCCTCCGCTCTTCCCACTGTCGACGCCGGCTTGTTGCCCATTGTCGGCCTCTACCGTTGCCGCCCTGTTGGCTACTCGCCAACCTGATCCAGCCATCGCAACCTAGTGTCAGCATGATGGCCACACTTACCAAACCTGCTACTCCAGGAGGTGGAGCCAGGGCCGCATAGGTGGTCGCCCTTAGCGTGGCTCTGCTCAGCCAGGAGGTGCTGCTGCTTCTCGCCACCCAGCCACCGCTCATCAGCTGGTCTCCCACCTTTAGCGTTTGGCCATCAGTCCTACCTCAGGCTCTTCGGGTATTGCCAGTCTTGCCACTCAGTCTCCCACTCCCACTTCAGGTATATCCTATTATTAGGCCCTGGACTCTGGTGCTTCCTTCCACATAACACCAGATTCCACTCACCTCACCTCTTTGTGTCCCATTGTTCTACCTGTTTCCATTCAAACTACAAATGGTACTTTTATTCTTGTTACTAGTCAAGGCACTCTTTCCACTGCCAGTTTCCTATTCCTACGGTTTCTCATGTTCCTAGGCTTGCTATGCAGCTTATGTCTCCGGGTTAGATTAGTGATCATGATTGTCGTATCATTCTTGATCCTGACTCATGCTATGTTCAGGACCGCCGCACAAGGACTTTGGTTGGTATTATCCCGCTCCACCTTAATTCTCAGTGTCTTTGGGAGCTCGATTGGCTTTGCCTTCCTTCCACTTCCGTTGCCTACTTGCCTCTATCAGCCAGTCAACCACTACTGCCACTGCCGCTACCACTTCCATCAGTTTTTCTCAATGGCATCATCACTTAGGTCATCTATGTGGCTCACATCTTTCTTCTTTAGTTGGTACTGGTATTCTCGGATCCGTTCCTGGTGATACTTCTTTATCTTGTATGGGTTGCAAACTTAGCAAGCATTTGCAGCTCCCTTATGGTTCTAGTGATTCTGTTTCCGCTCATCCTTTTGAATTGATTCACTTTGATGTATGGGGTCCAACTCACTCCCTTTCGAATGGGGGTCATCGATACTATGCGATTTTCATTGATGACTACTCTCGCCATACTTGTGTTTATTTCATGTTTTCTCGTAGTCATATTCCTTCTATTCATCAGTCTTTTGCTATTATGGTTCATACTCAGTTTGATTCAACCATTAGTGTCTTTCATACTAGTTCTGCTAGTGAATATATGTCTACTACTTTTCGTCAGTTTCTTTCCGAGCAGAGCACTCTTCCTCAGTACTCCTTTCCCTCGTGCTCATGCTCATAATGGTGTCTTTGAGCATAGGTGTCATCATCTTCTTGATACTTCCTATGCTTTGATACTGGCCTCTTTTGTTCCACCTCACTTCTGGTTTAAGGCTATTTTTACTGCCATCTATCTTGTCAAACCTACAGCCCTTCACTGCTCTTCAGGGTTCCACTCCAGTTGAGTGTCTCTACCGTAGGTCTTCTTAGTACAATCATCTTAGTGCCTTTGGTTGCGTCTGCTTTGTTCTTGCACCTCATGAGTGCACGAAGTTGATTGCTCAGTCAGTTGAGTGTGTTTTTCTTAGCTATAGTACTAAGCACAAAGGTTACCGCTGCTATGCACATTTCACACGATGTCACCGAGACTCGGCCACACTATCCTCATGACACTACTTCCAGTCTAGACTCTCTCATCGAGTCGATCTCCTTTCTGACTTTTCTTGATCCTCAGTCCTCAATTCCGTTGGTTTCGCCTCCCTCCCCTCCACCACCGGCTCCTATTTCTTCCCCACCAGAGGATCCCACCAGCCCCTCTGTTGAGGTCTCCCCCTTTCCTTACCACTATACTCGTCGTCCTCATTCTGATTCTCTTCTATCTTTGTTGGATCATGCTACAACATCATCTCGGTATGCTCTTCACACGAGACATTTGCCCCTGTTACTCATATGACCACTGTTCGTACTTGTGTTGCTATTGCCTCTATTCGGCAGTGGATTATCTCCCATCTTGATGTTAAGAACGTCTTTCTCAATGGTGAGCTGCGCAAGGTCTACATGCACACCTCCTAGGTATTCCGTTCTTGACGGTCAGGTTTGTTGCCTCCGTCATTCTCTATGGGCTCAAACAAGCCCCTTGGCTTGGTTTGAGTGTTTCACCTCTATTGCCACTGTCATCGGCTTCTCCGCCAATGTTCACGACCCTACTCTCTTTGTGAAGATCCGTCTCAGTGAGCAGTTTCAGATGTCTAATTTGGGTCCCCTACACTACTTCCTTGGGATACTACCTCTCCCAGCAAAAGTACATCCATGATTTTTCTTGATCGCGCTTGCCTCACTGATCAGCGCAAAGTGGAGACTCCTATAGAGCTTCACCTTCGTCTTCGTCCTACTGACGGCACTCCTCGAGGATTCCACTCGTTATCACCACCTTGTTGGGAGCTTGGTTTACCAGGGTGTCACTCGTTCTGACATCTCATGTTGTTCACATTCTGAGTTAGTTCGTTTCTGCTTTACTACAGTCATCTCCTTCGAGCTCTACGTTATCTTCGTGGGACTATTACTCGACACCATTTCTTACCTTGCTCTAGCTCCTTACAGCTACAAGCGTACTCTGATGCGACCTAGGCTAGTGATCTTTTGATCGTCGGTCTCTCTTTGCCTTCTCTGTCTTCCTTGGTTCTTTCTTGGTTGCTTGGAAGACTACTGCTTCCCATTCGAGTGATGAGGCTGAGTTGAGGGCTTTGGCGTCTGTGACAGCTAAGATCACCTGGTTATGGTGGCTTCTTGATGACTTTGGTGTTTCGACTCACCAACTATGTTACTGTCAGACAGCAATGGTGCAATCAGCATTGCTCGGGATCCGGTGAAGCATGAGCTCTCCGACCACATTGGGGTTAATGCTTCCTACATGCAGTCGCAGGTGTAGCAGCAGGTCGTTGCTCTTCAATATGTGCCTTCAGAGCTTCAGCTAGCTAGTTTCTTCATGAAGGCGCAGACTAGGGCTCAACATAGCTTCTCTCTCTCCAAACTCACAATTGCTAATCGACCATGAGTTTGAGGGAGGTGTTAGAAGTATAATGTACAAGGTGTTTTCTGCTATTTGTACATGTCAATATATGGCCTTGAGACCTCTGGAATACAAGGTAAGCCCACTCCAAAACAAATACAAGCATATTAGAGCCAAAAGAAAAGCCATACATTTAGGTAAAAAATTAACATGGGCTATAAATACAAAATTGAGTGTGAAATGTCACCCATTTTCTTTTCACAATGTTCATGGCTAGGAGTAGAAAAAAAAAATTATGAATTAGGCTTTTCATACATATCTTAAAAATTGCAGCCTTACAAGATTAAAGAAAACTGACTATTCAATAATCATAATTAATATGGATATTCCAATATTTCTGAAACAGATCCATTTACACCAAAACATTGTTTAGTTCATGAAAAGGCCCTTGAATTTGCATTTTTGCACCTTTGCTATGATTCTAGTCTCACAGGGTAACTTGGAGGGGGTGAAATTACCCTACTTTTGTGCATGATCTTACATGTGCTATACTAAAGAGCATGCATTGTATAATGCTGGTTTATGTCAAAAGTAATTAACATATTATTAAATTGAATAGGATATTGCATACTTTCTGCGCTGTATGGACCTGTCTTCTAAAAGGAAATTAATGATGTGGTGCCTATACACTTCCGTGACACTAAGAAAATCATTAACAGAGCATAGGTAGATGAAACTCAAGACTGGGCAGTGTGTCTAGCATTTCAAACTGTTAGAGTAAGTTACCAGGTGAACTTTTTCGGGTTTTGATCCAAGAGATTTTCCAGGCCCTTCTGATTTCGAGCCACCTTTTGTCTTTGGAGCAATAGTAAATAGAGACTGAAGTTCATTCACATCAAATTTGGAATAACTGCATAGATGGTGCTATCATTTAGCAGAATAAGAATGTGAGAAATGTACTTTGAATGTACTAGAGTTAACAATATGTAAAAAAATTGTGGGGTCTGAATTGAGTTGATAGTGACATTTTATCACCAGAGCATTTTTCCAATATAACTACAGTAAAAAAGTTGATTATTTATATCTTTTGGCAAACAAACAATTGAAATAACTGAGAGTACCTATTAGCATCTGTTTGTTTTTGTAGTTCTGCCCATAAACTTCCTTGCATTGCTCTTGTTACTTTGACCCAGTGCAGTGGTTTTAGAGATGACCTCCGTGCTGCAGCAGATGAGTTTGGGCCCAAGGAGCGAACAAGCCCATGTCCTCTTCCACCAGGTGGAGTAGGCAAACCTCTTCCACCAGGAGGTGGAGGGGGACCACCAGGTACTCCAGGAGGCATTGGAGGAGCAGGTGCACCTGGAGGGGGAGGTGGGCCACCTACTCCTCCATGCCCTCTAGGAGGAGGCGGTGGTGGATTCCCTCCATGCCCTCCGGGAGGAGGAGGTGGAGGTGGAGCTCCACCTCGAAATCCGGCTGGAGGTGGAGGAGGTGGAGTTCCACCTAGCCCTCCGATAGGTGGTGGTGGAGGTGGAACTCCTCCAAGTCCTCCAGGTGGAGGAGGAGGTGGAGGAGCCCCAACGTATGCCCCAGGAGGTGGCGGCGGAGGTGGAGCTCCACCTTGAAATCCTGCAGGAGTTCCTCCTAGCCCTCCAATAAGAGGTGGTGGAGGTGGAATGCCCCCAAATACTCCAGGAGGAGGAGGAGGTGGTGGTGGAGCTCCCCTATGTCCTCCAAGAGGATGTGGTGGTGGAGGTGGAATGCCCCCAAATACTCCAGGAGGAGGAGGTGGTGGTGGTGGAGCTCCTCTATGTCCTCCAAGAGGATGTGGTGGTGGAGGTGGAATGCCCCCAAATACTCCAGGAGGAGGAGGTGGTGGTGGTGGAGGAGCTCCTCTATGTCCTCCAAGAGGATGTGGTGGTGGAGGTGGAATGCTCCCAAATACTCCAGGAGGAGGAGGAGGAGGTGGTGGTGGAGCTCCTCTATGTCCTCCAAGAGGATGTGGTGGTGGAGGAATTCCCCCAGTTCCTCCAGGAAGTGAAGGCGGTGGAGCTCCTCTATGTCCTTCAGCAGGAGAAGGTGGAGGTGGAATTCTTCCTGTTCCTTCAAGAAGAGGAGGTGGCGGTGGAAATGGAACTCCAACTTGACATTCATGTAGAGGTGGAGATGGGCTTCCTACAATACAAAGTGTAGATAAAGTTCCAGTGCTTCCTTCAGGAGGTGGCGGTGGTAGCGGAATTTTGTCATCCCTGGTTGAAGGTGGAGGTGGAACTATTACATGATCCTCGGAAAAGGAAGGAGAAGGTGGAGTTGCTAAATCTTTAATAAAAGGAGGGCAAGGTGGGGGTGAAGGTGCAATATGTCCGACAAAAGATGGCAGGGCCGGAGGCAAAGGTGTTTGATGTCCTCCAAAAGGAGGTAGTGGTGGAGGTGGGGGTACAACATGCCTTGTAGGTGAAAGTGGAAACAAAGGCAAAATTACTTCATGTTGTCTAGGAAGAGGTGGACCAGGAGGGAGCAGAGGTGGAGCTGCCGAACATTCTCTAGGAAGAGGTGGAGGGCACGGAGGTGGCGGCGGTAAAGATAAACATGGAGGTACTAGAAGACCTCTAGGAGAAGGTGACAGTGGTGGTGGAGGAGGTGTTATATTTTCTATGAGGAGAGGTGGCGATTGAGGTAAATGTGGAGATGGCACATTTGTTCTTGAAGGAATAAGCAAGGATTGTATTGAGAGTGGAGCTGAAGGTAAGGGCAAAGGTGGTGGTGATGGGGGCAAAGACAAGCGTGGTGGCAAAGGTGGGGGTGGAGGGGGTGGAGAAGGGGATTGGCGAGGTTGAGGTGTAAGTGATGGAAACAAAAAAATTTCACACACTACTAGGGATTGCACTCGTGAAAATCCGCCATGCCAACTGCAAAGAGGTGGTGGAGGTGGTGGAATTGGAATGCCTCTATGCTCTTTACTATGAATATTGGAGGGTGAGACTCCATTGATCATTTCAGACTCCAATAACTCCTTGCATGCTTCCAAAGGAATGGATAATGTTGTATGATCTAAAGGTTGTTCACAAGGTACTTCCTCTACAAATTTTGAACTTGAAGGATCATTTGCTACAATAAAACATGGTGAGAGAGTTGGAGCTGTATCTTCAGTACTTTCGGACATATGCTGAACTGTATATTCAGACTGTTGTGATGAAGATAATTCAACAACACTAGGAGATTGGAATAAAGCCACTTGACTTGTTTCATGCCCTTCAAGAGAAGTAGGTGAATTGGGGGGTTGTTCTGGTGGAATTGTTGGTTCTTTATATAGACAATCTGAAGAAGACTTTGAGCATACAAGTGGTACTGATTCACTATAATTGCATATAATTGGCAATGGTAGTTGTGATAGCGGTGGTAGTGTAGGTAGAGGAGGTGGTGATGTACCATGTTGAGATGTTTTGGGAGATAAAGAACAAGACATCATATGCAAGAAAGACTTTTTATCTTCACTAGTAGTTGGAACATCCATGCCAGTTAGTATATTTGATCTGCTTGCTACTTCTGCATCTGTAAAATTAGAGGTTCCTAAGGGGCATTCTATTGTATCTACACTACTTTGAGATGGTAAAGTTAGAGATGAATCACTTAAGTCGAGAATAGTTTGTCTACAAGAAGGACTAGTGCAGCAAGACCCTTCAACTCTTCTTTGTTCATGTTCAGGTATCAGGGTTCTTGAATTATTTTGAGTACAGGGAGCATGTGGAGGTGGAGGTGAAGCAGGCAAAGGGAGAAAAGATAGACTACATGGATGTAGATCCTTTGCCTGTGTCTTTGGTGGGTGAAGTTGCCGAGGTGGTGGTATTGGGGGAGGATGAGGGTTAACATGATGTTGATGTTTGGCATGCGATGTTAGAGAAGAGGAAGTTGACATCTCTATATATGCTTCAAATGAAGATGAAGGTAGAGATGAAACAGTTCTGAGTGGTCGTAGAGTGGGATGTACCAGAGATGATACTTTTGACGATCTCAGGGATGTAGAGGATAGGGATGGTGGAGGCACATTCGATGAAACAAAAGTGTCCCTTCCGCTTGTAGAAAGAACAGAGTTCTGATTAGATTCTGTTTGCAATGGTGATAGAAAGGACAAATCTGTGGATGCTGAACGAAGCAGATTACGCCTGGGAGATAATGGAGAAAATAGACTACATGTTGACAAAGGAAGAAAAGTTTTTTTCTTTAGCACCAATCGAGATGAGTCAGCTGTAACAGTACTTGCATTGGCACAGGTTAGAGCACCATTTGCTGCAAAGCTAGATCCTTCAGGTAGCATATTCACAGAAGAAATATTAGATGGCTGGCTCTTCGAGTTGGATATCGAAGCCTCCACTCCCTCTGTTTGTTCTGCAATACAATTATTATTGGAAGTATCGGGATGCTTAATCTTTTGCTCAGTAGAACTTGAATCCGGGGAAGTGCTTGTGCTCTTGAGATGTGGTTTCCCTGACAATGTAAGCTCCACCCTGTTATTCTCATATGTGGGCTCAAGCACTAGGACATTTGTGTCACTGATGCTAGGTTTTTCTTTCTTGCTGTTGTCTTCTTGTTTGATCATTATGCCATTGCCATAAACAACAAAATCTTCTCCCAGACTGCCCCCCTCGTTCTGTTCGAGAACAATCTCAAGCACTTCCTTATTGTCAACCTCTGCCAGCGCAATGCTTTCTGAATTGTGGACTGCATCACCTAATTCAATTTCCATTGTATCCCCCTCCAGCACTAATTTGGAAGTGGTGACTTCAGATATAATAACCTCTTTGATCATCTGTATGTCCTTGGGACTATTGGTTTCTGATATAATCACCTCTTTCACCAACACATTATCAGTCTGAGACAAGTCCCGACTTGAGTCCATCATTTTATCCTGCTTGGAATTGCTGTTTTCAATTGTGCAGACATCCTCTTTATCCCTGTAGGTGTCAGAACTTGAATTGATGCTATATCTGTCTTTATCTGCTGTACCTTCCAAACTTGAGTTCACTACTCCGGTTCTGCTGTCATGCATAATATTGACTTCAGCAGGTGTGCATGCCTTTTCATCATTTAATATTTCAAATGGCAAACCCGTGTCATCAAGTTTATTTTCTTGTGATCCATCAATATCAATGTCCAACTCAAAATTGGAAAATGTTGAGATTTTCCTGAGTTCAGAGCTTGGAATACAAACTGTAGGAGCTATAGAAAGAATATCAGCATCCTTTTGTCCATCTTGTGACTCAGGATTACTGAAGATTTCTTCTGCTTCAAAGAACTCATCAGTAGAGCCAAATTCCATCTCATCATCGTCATCACGTGCAACTTCAGTGGATGCATCAGACTCAGCATCAAACTCTGAAAAGAGTACCTGATTGAGGCATTCACTTACAATTAACATTGGTCAATTTGAAAATAAATTGCCCAAACATGTTATAAAAATCATGACCTACCTCTGCCTTGAAGTTCTTTGTGAACCGGTGATCAGCATCCCAAGAGACATCAATGTCCTCAAAGTTCAACAGTAAAATGTGAGACTGGATAAAAAAGGTACTGAACATCACCCTAAACATTAACCTTTCATCTTCTAGACCATCATCGACATGCAGGCATTCAAGGACCACATCTCCTTGGACACAGGATCCAACATTTAACTTCACCGGCACGTTGTCTGCCTGCAACGTTAATTAACAAGTAAAACAAATAGCATAACGAGTAAAACCAAAACTGGGCTCAATGGTACCTGTCTGTAATGCCTAACATGTTTCTTGGCCTTCAATGGTGACGAAAGAGCATTGCAGCTTTTATCAGCTGTTAGGAGATCCTGCCCATACACTCGAACTAGTGGCCTACAACCACCTACTCCGTCGAAATTTGGTACTTCTCTGAGAATTACACAATCCAAGGTGAAAGGAATAGGTTGTGTAGGCCACTCCAACTCATCGTCGATTCTGCGTATGTACTGTAGATATCGAAGATGAGAAGGTTGCGGATTTAATGTGGTTAACATCTGAAGAAGCTCCTTAGGTGCTTGCTTATAAACCATGTCCAGGGTTCTTTGCTCGCTATTATACTGTTTCCTGTACAGAAGAAGACCTGCAAGCATAAATGCCAACACTGGCCATCCACCTTTCTCACAGTGCATTAGCAGAATGTTTTGCTGCCCTTCAAGCATAAGCCATCTCTCACTCAGCCTCAGGAAGTTGAGGACAGTGTCCAAAGGAAGCAATGGGCATCCTAAATATTGGCAGGGGTAGTCTTTGACTGTAATACTGTACAGGGAGAACAAGCCTGAAACCAGATTTATTCCTTCATCCCTGAAGTTTAATACCATCAATGAAGAATCCGCAAACTGCTCACGAAGCTGCAAAACAATGCTGTCCAGGTAATTCTTGTATTCGAATTGGTCCATGGTTTCTGTCGAGAAGCAACAGTCGAATACTGCAAGCATTAAACAGGCCAATCATTTTATCTTCATGTCAAATTGAATTTGATAAAGCAAAACAGTTTCATGATGTTAAAAGATGGTTGTCTGCACATGCAGATACTTGGGGAATCAATGCATTACAGTTATCCTGTTAGGCATAGGCTAAAAGTCTAACACCTACAGCTCCCAACTGACCTACTGAAAACTCTTCAGCAAACAACAGATATGTGGGGTCTAGTACCTAGACCGATGTAGTGTATTTCCGAACCTTACATTAGATGAGATAACATTACAGCCGATGCATTTATCAAGATGCTGGTATTTGCAAGCCCATTACATGCAGACATAGATGTAGCACTTATCGACCAGAAATGCAAGGAATTTAGTAGGAAATGGAAATGTTGCTTCCATGTGAAAGCTAGGAAAAATTATTGCCATTTTCGACAGAGTCACAATGTATCCAAGCGGAGTAACCAGACTGAGGGGGGGGGGGGGGAAACGTTCCAATCTACCCTGTGCTGGTTAAAGTTTCAGCACGCACGAACGCACCGATATGCATCGCCGTAGGCAAGCCTTTTGCTTTTGGAAAGCATGGCCCTAAGCAAACTAGAATCACAAACCAAAAACTCCATGAAGAAAATAACTCAGCTAATGCAGCACGTACACAACATATAAAATGGTGATAAAATGTGCGACGGAGCTGAAATCATAAGCACGGCCTTCTTCCGCGGCGCAAAAGCAACATCTTTACCAGCAATTTCTTCCCATGTTAAGCAGAATTCTAAAAAGCAGCTCCATTTCTAAAGCTAAAAAGGCTAGAATCATCGGAGAGCCAAAAAATGCAACCAATTCCACACCCCCAATCCCCGTCTATCCCCCCACATTTACAGCGCTAACCACACCAATTCTCTAATCCCGGCAACATTTCGAGCGCATCGCAGCAGCATTGTACGAGGAGGCGGGGGAATGGGGGTTACCGTAGACGCGGTCGGCGATCTCGAGGAGCCGATCCGGCGGCTTCCGGTAGAACAGCCTCCGGAACAGCGCCATCTCCTCCCCGCCGCCGCCGTCTCCGGCGGCCTAGCCTCCGCGCCCCGCCTGCCCCCAACGCCGACCAACGACCGAACCCAGCTCCGGCACGAGCGCGCGAGACAATGCGAGGCGGAATTCGCCTAGCTAGGGTTTCGCCCTCGGGCTTTTTTTTCTGTGTTTTTTTTTTTTCTTGAGTTTTTTGCGTTGCTAATTTTTGGAGTTTGAGGTGGCGGAGAAGGAAGCGGACGGAGGAGCGAAGGGAAGGAGCCAGCCAGGGGGCAGGAGCCAGGAGGGAAACAGCAGCGGCCGCGGGCTGAGGAAATATCCGCGGATGACATGTGGGCCCGGTCCAACTGCTGCGGCGACGTGACCGTTGCCTCGGGACTCGGCGCGCCACTGGCTGCCCGGCGCCGAACACGAAACAGCCGTTCATTGGTAGATGTGCTTGGCCGACATTGAAGCCTACAGTAATCTCGGCTCCTTAGTGCTAATGGTGGGCCCAATCCAGACTGGGCTGCTCGTGGCCCGTCTCGTCTCCTCGTTCAATCTGATCCACCGTTACGGGTAGAGGTGGGCGTCGTACCGTGTCGTGCCGTGTCGGCTCGGCTTTATCGTGCTTCGAGTTGGAATCGTGACGTGCCACGATGGCCCATTGTGCCCATCATGCTGGCCCGACTCGCTTTTAACGAGTCCAGACCCGGTCCATTTGTGCTTCGTGCCGTGCCGGTCCAGGTCCAATCCATTTTCACTATTGTGATGAGCAAAAAAATAAAACACATCACTACTACTAAATTACCTATTTTAATTACATAAGAAACTAATCACATCAACAAAATGTCAAACATAAATGCAATGCTTGAAGATGCCCTGAATCAACAATATCTGCCAACTTTTAGGTCTTAATCCGTGATTTCGTGCCCGTTCGTGCCGTACCGGGTCGTGCCGCCCATCGTGCCCGGTTCTCAGACCCGACACGGCCCGTGCTACAATTGAGTGCCGGCCCAGCATGGCACGCAACCGTACCGTATCGTGCTGGGCTTTGCACCGGACCATTCCGTCGTGCTTCGGACCAGCCCAAAAAAGCTAGCCCAAGTGCCCACCTCTTTACGGGTTGGTATGCTTCTCTGACGTTCTTCCCATCGGAGATCTAACTAGTTAAGCCACACTGTCTCCCGATCATTTTCCCATTAGTTTATGCTAAGACAGCTTGTTAAGTAGTAGTAATCGCGGCTTCAGCTTTTGCTACCTCTCCGGTCTCCGCGATGCCAGCGTTTCTTTTCTTTCAATAATCGAGTATATCAGAATTTGCAGAAGTGGCTTCTTGTGTTGCGGGTCCATGGGCTTAAGCCCGAACCCATCATCGTATTCTCTCGCGCATTTATATATCAAGACCTGGAGTACTGCCCACGACGTACTACGTACCAATTTTAACAGTTCAGATCGATCTGACTATATATATACTCCCTACTCCCTGTGTATGTTTTCATACTACCAGGAGTATCTATACTACCATAAATATGTACTCCTTACTCCTTGTGTATTAAATTGTGTTACACTAGTAGAAGCGCATTCTATAAATAGAAGTTGTTAACCGGTTTCGTTTAATTAGGAAATTGTTATTAACCAAATAGAGGTAGAGAGTACATATATATGGGAGTATAAAACGAGTTTTCAATATAGAGAGAAAGGGAGAGGTTTTTTTTTTTCCAATAGAGAAAACAAAAAACAAAATTTTGCACGTGGAGAGTTGAGTGGAAGCTAGCAGATTTGACGGTACGTGCCTAGGTCCCCATGCGATGACACATGGATGCAACAACGGCGTTGTGTATGATCGAGTACGACTTGACTATTGACCTACCATATGCTAATGTGATTCCATCCATGCATGAATCGTACTTGTGCACCAATAATTTTTTCTCCTTAATTTCAAGGACGGTGACAGTTTCAGGTCTTAAATTAGAGTACCATTTTCTCCGAGCAATTCAAAGTAATTTAAGCTAGCTAGCTGTATGCGTGACTGTTTCGGCGAGGATTTGTCTTTTTGTTCCTGTTTCACCAAGTATTTATCTTTTTTTTTATCTCGCAAATACGATCAGAGTTTGATCTTACAAACTTTTTTTTACAGATATGTAGGACATTTCATACCCTACATATCGTAATTTTTAAAAAAACAATTAGAAAATTCTAAGTTTGGGGTTCGGATTTCCTCCTGACACGTCACCGGCAATATTATCAACCATCGTTTTCTTTTTTGGTCTCCATGGAATCTCGGTTTTTAAAGAAAATAGAGATACAAAGTAGTATAACTAAATCCATCCAAATCTCAATTAGCCAATGTCATGATGATCTAGCTAGCTAGAATCAGGGGCGGAATTAGAGGGAGAATGACAAGGGTTCACTGCTTCACCATGTAACCTGCTATTTGTCTCTCGGTGTCACAAGAACTGAATTAAAAAGGTGCATGTATACTATATATAAACTAATATATGCTAAAAAAAATTGACCCGGTGTCCTATGACACCGAGTAACACACTTTACTTCCGCCCTGGCTAGAATGGTAAAGGAAAGGTACCACAGAACATATAAAAAAATCCAAATGTCCCGAGCTAATTAATCACAACCAAACAAGCTAGTCACTTCATGAACAGAAAAAAGGTTGGACTTTGTTGGAATGTGATGATAGGAAATTTTCAACCCTGCCAATTAGGAAACTGAAAAGGTCGATACAAACATGTCTAGAGTATGTACTTGTTACCATTTTTTCGTGAAACATAGTCGTCGATGAACCGTGTGTTAGTCAAAACTGTGAAGCGTGCAATTGTACTTGCCTAACCATAGGGAGAAAAAAAAGAGAGCCATAATGTTACGTTCATGACCTGACGATGACCTAAAAACTAACCAAGCGGTGTTTCCATACTTTTTCTTCTAATATAAATTGTATAAATCTTGAAGCAAGCGAATAGATAAGTAATCATCATTTACCTTTCATTCATGTTTTAATATTTATACAATTTTTTTTAAAAAAAACATAAAAGCACCTCTCAAACTAATATATATGCCCAACAATTAAAACCACCTCATCATTCAAACTTAAGAATATCCTAACTACCAAAAAAAAGATATATTTTGTGTACTCTCTCCTTTGCATGATATAATATGTCAAAAAACCTCATATGCATGAATATTGAGAATGTCTAAATTAAATAAAGGAAAAAATAATAGAAAAAACAAAACCATTTGTGCATCATTGTACATGAACAATCCACACCGTCCAACACGCTCCAAGGTTCATGCTTCCTTGTATCTCCTTCGTCTCTATCCCCGCTCTCTTAGGCTCCACCTCCGATGAGCCGAGCCGCCACGCCATCCTTCATCGGCCATCGTTGGTTTCTAACGAGATTTACAGTGAGGTTTCGAGATTGAGAAGTGCTTCTATGCTTTTAAAAATATATATATATATATATAAATATTAAAAACATAAATGAAAGGTAGATAATGATTACTTACCCTTTTACTTCTTTTAAGATTTGTGTAACTTATATTGACAGAAAAAGCATAAAAGTACTGCTCTTTGAGATTTTTGGCGGCGGCTCGACCGGCGGAGGAAGGTGCAGCGGTGGCACAATACGCCAGAGGTTAGAGAAAAAAGACTCGTTGTGGTGGCTCCACAGGGTGGTGGTGGCACACTAGCCAGAACTAGAGAGAGTTGAGAGAAGGGGGGAAGAGGAGAGAGAAGGGGGAAGGAAACACACGAATCTCAGAGCACAATGGATGCCCACAATAGTGCATGCAGCCACGTGCACATATGGACAGACCACGTTCAAAAAATAAATTGATTTACAGATAATATCATTGGTTGCCTCAAATTTTAAAATTAAATTCTGAAAAATCTACACAAATAACCAACTTGACATTATTCGATGTTAAGTGAGCTCTAGACTGACTATCCATCGATTGGCACATGATAAGCAGTGGTTCATGTGTAGGCGTAATTCAAAGAATTAATAGATATCTCATTGCTGATCCAATCAAACACCCCACGAGCTTGATGCATCAAGCTAATTAAGCAGCTAGGGACGTCACCACAATAATTTCGCCTAACAGCCACACTACACATGCATAAACCTGATTAACAATGTCCTCACCTACTTGTAATCGTCATTGTACTGCATGCATGCTGCTATTCTTTTCTTTAATCACTTGATTATGTGTGCAAAGCACAATCTGTGACGACGAATGGAGCACATACAGATCATGGAGTATTAACTAGACGTACGGATGGGGCTTTTGTGAACAAAAAGGATTTAATTTACAGAGAAAAGTAGATTAATGAATAATATAGCGTTCGAATTATTGGCTGGGCAAATCAGCCAAAATATTATTAGTTTAATCGGGAGATTAGTGGACTAATTAAGTGGGGAGCTGCATGCATGCCGTTTCGCCACGTGCTGCCGGCCGGCTACAAATCCTAATTAATCGATAAATTAACTAGCTAATTAACCAGTAATACTACCCCTCGATCCAGTCCAAAGTAGACGTTCGTTGTTCTAGCTATATAGTATCATTTTAAGCAAAGTTTACCTTTGTTTGCAAATGCTTGTCATTTCTCATGTTTATTTGGTGTCGGTCTAAAGTTGATTACATAAGTGTATTACAAAGGGTGATTGAACTTGATATGTCGCAACTATTAATAGGAGTAGGCAGGGTGAGCACGTGTCGGTCCATCCTCTGCATGCCGCTGCATCACGTTCACAGCTCAGGTCGTTCTTAATTGCTTACTCGACCCTAGCGGAACCAGCCAGCAATCCAAGTCGACCATGCATACCGTCGCCGCTGATGATGAATCCATTCATGGCAGCTGCCCGGCCTCCCTGCAGCTGCAATTAGCTAGCTAGCCGGACCGCCATCGGAGCTAGCTAGCTAGCTAGCACGGCAATCGAGCAAAACACTCTGCGCGCGAGTGCTTGGAGAGAGAGAGAGAGAGATGGGTGTTGTTGGGCAGATGGTGTATGGGGTGGTGTTCGTCGCCGTCTCCGGCCGGCGCCTTCTTCCTCACCTTCCATCTCTACCTCATTCCTCTGCTCTATCTATATATCCCACTATCTCGATATATAATCGCCACCTCCAGCTTAATTAGCTAGCTTGTTGATGCATGCATGGATAATTAGCTGCAGTCGGGGGTGGAGCCCGGTGGTCAGTGGCGGATCGAGCTGGAATTTTGTCAAGTCTTGGGCGAGAAACTAAATGGATATTACTAATATCAAATAGTACGGACATTGAGATATAAGAAAAATACAACAAAAATACAAAAATAAAAATATATTTGAAATCTATGATTAACATATCAATAGAAAAGTTAATACTTAATTACCAAATGTTTGGTGCATCTGATCCTATCGTATCTTCACCAACAATAGTACAAAAAATACCCCCATCTTCTCACGTCAAAATTTGCTTTTCATGATCATTTTGCCAACAATTTCTTGCTAAGTCTACAGAGCAGAAACACATGCATGTAAATTCCATCTTCCCCGTCAAAATCACATGAGCTACCCTTGGAATTCGCATTCTTTACATTAAAGCATATCCCCCATAAAATTCCTAGGGTTAGACTCCGGAATTTTATTTGCCATGTTCTTCACACTGACCTGAGCGACTTGGCAGCATAAGAAACCCATACAAAAAAAACCAATCTCTTTCTCGTTGAATTGCATAGTAGAAGACACCTAAAGATTATTCAGTTCATAAGAACTCGTATTATAAGGTCAGGGCGATTAGAGATTTTAGGACGGCCTGTAAAATTTCACCTGAGCGAAGGAGGATACGGTGATGATGGATGCGCGCAACGCCACCACGGTCGTCTTGTAGCTGTGCCCAGGGTTCACAAAATTGACGATTTTCGCCCGTATCACTGGGGTTGATATCAAAAACCGGTCCGGTTCAAATAAAAAAAAAAAATCGAAAATTCGAAAAAATTTACGTGTCAAAAATCGGTGGAAATTGGTCGATTTTCGTCAAAAATCGTCAAAATCGCTACAAAAGCCGACCGCACAAAAAAAATCAACATAGCTGTCGATTTTCCACCGATAATCGTCGATTTTCCATGATTTTTGAATTTTTTTTTCAAAAAATTTGGTTTTTGAATTTGTTCGATTTTTTTTCGATTTTTTCGATTATCGAATTTTACTGTTCATCCGAAAATCGTCGAAATGATAAGGTGAACCTTGGCTGTGCCTCATATTGATATATGATCCAAATTCGGAATAAGGAGGCTGTGTCCGGCGAAGCGTAACAGAGTACAAACTGGCCCATCAAGTTGCTCCGCCAGGGACGCCTAGGGAGTGTGGGGGGTGAAGCTCCCCGCGGTACGGATCATTATGGATTTATTTTTTATTAGGACCCTAGGTTGCCATCATATATACCCTCTTGTAAGCCGCAGAAAAGATAAGAGAGATTGTGATCCCCTGCATTTTGTAACACTAAAGGAAATAGTGATATTTTGCCGGCCAGCGCCTGTGGTTTTTTCCCGCAAGGGTTTTCCACGTTAAATGTGTCTCTTATTCCTCTTTTCGATTTGATCTACTTCTTGTTTTTGTGCCTGTCGATTCTAACACCTCGCCTCATCCAACGATCTGCCAGGGTCAGGGCCTGCTCCCCCACTGCTGTCGTCGCCAGCCGCGTCACAAGAGGTGTCGGAGTCGATGACGGTCGGGTGCTGTTGCTGGTGGTGAGAGGATGAGGAGGACCAGAGCGTGGGGCTATAGTCCACCCAACAATGCCATAGCCTACGCCGAGCTCGACTGCCTGCGCACCACGGAGGAGGAGGTGGGAGTCGGCGGCGCAGGAACTTGGCATCGCGACGACCACACCGTTGTCCCAGATCACAGCACTAGTCACGCCGGGAGTGGCCATGGATGAGGCGTTGTTCCAGATCCAGGCGCAGGGGTGAACTCGGGCATGCGAGGCTAGGGATTGCTCCTAACGGCTGAGTGGTGCTCCTGCTGCTGGGTCATGGGGACTACCGGACTGGGGTGCAACTTAGGCTAGGTCTCGAGCCCTATTTTGATTAGGCTACACTTCTCCACTGCTACTTGAGCCAGGCCTCGGGCCAAGGCCCCACCGGCCTGAGGCCCAGCTTCGCCCCTGGGAGTAGCTTACTATACGTAGAAAATGCATTTATATGTTTATTTATCTAGTGTATATGGAACTGAAACAATATCTAAATCAATACAACAGGTTAACCAATAATAAACAAGGAAACCTCAAGCCAAATTAAAGTAAGAAACAAACAAAACAAATTAAAGAGAAGAAGAGAGAAAATTAGAGATGTAAGGCTTCAGTGCAAATAAACTAAGACTATCTCTAGCAGTTTCCCTTCCCCTTCAAATCCCTTCGCGAACAGATCCCAAGTGCTCCAGCGAATTCCTTTCACGATTCCCTTCGGAAGGGATTCAAATAGTGAATCCCTTTAGAAAGGGATTTTCTCTCCAATCCCTTCACAAATCCCTTGAGGGGATGCTGCTGGAGATGGTAGGAAATAAAGGGAATAAATATGGGGAAGGGAATAGGGAAGGGAATGGAATGAAGAGAAATTGCTGGAGATAGTCTAAGCTAGGTCCATTGGCAGGAGCTTGCCAGGTGCATTGCCTACATAATGCACTCCAAAGTTTGGGAAGAGACATAACTTTCTCAGATCACACATGTCGCATCTATGTTTGTGTATATTGTGTGTTGGGGTGACAGAGATTGGGGCATGAGGGAGATCATTAGGCTCAATGCATCTGTCTACCAAAGTTAGCAACAAGTGGGCCCCGCAGGTTTTGAATCACATTTAATCATAATTAATAGCAAGTGTTACTTTCTCATATTATAAATTAAGGTCCAGTTCGTTTCAGCTTCTGGATTCTGGATTATGGGAGAAACTGCTTCTGATTATGGGAGAATCGGGCTGAGCCAGCTACAACTTCTAGGTTTCGGACTGAGCCGACGAGAATCAGCAAGGATCAGGTTTCAGCCAGATTCTGATTCTATACAGAAATCAGCTTCTGATTCTCAGAGAAGCTATCCAGAATCCTCCTGTTTGGCAAATAATCCGCTTTTTTCTAAAGCAGAAGCTGTCCAGAAACTGAAACGAATGGGGCCTAACAATCATTTGGTGGGAATGGAGTTTATTTTAAAGTCGGAGGTACGATACAGTGGTCGAAATTTAAAAGGAAGGATTTCATCGTATTGCATGCTTCTTTTTGTTTTTGTTTTTAGTACATAGATGTCAGCTAGGTCCTGAAAAGGTTTACACTTGTTATGCCAATAGCCAATCACTACTACACAAAAGTTCATCACATACAGTTTAAAAATCTCATCACAGACAGTTTTATGAACCATATGTAACATGTGTCAGTGATAAAAAGGGCACATCACAGGTTCTATCCTAGAACCGTCCGTGATAACAATATATCACAAACGGTTTGCATAAAGAACCATGCAAACCGTCTGTGTGTACCTCTAGGCACCTATGAGAACCAATGTTCATGGATTCTAAGGCAAATTCCAGTCCCATCCATATTTCGTTATAAAAGTTGTCATCCTATGATTATCTTCCATTTCATCATCATCCCTGAATGAGAATATCATAGGCAGCATATTTTCACTCTGGTATTATGAACATTATTATTTCGATGGTTCTATATTCTATCTAATATAGAGTTGATTAAGCTGTCGGTGACACAATTAACATATATGAATATGCATATAAGATTATGTCAACTGCCAAAACACCATGATATTCTTGCTGCTTATTCTCAGCGAAACAGGTATGGCTAGCTCGATCGTGCATGCGTACGTAGGTCGGTAGGTGCAGCTAGCTAACGCTAGCAAGGAAAAAAGTAGAGATAAAGGTAGGGTTTGGTTTGGAAGTGCGAGACACTGTGCATGGTGTGGGCCAAATGCTTCGAACTTTGGAGCAGAAAGCAAGACCATTTGGCCCACACCCACTCTCTTTTGCTTGCACGGTGGCGCCAGCTCCATGTATTGGTGCATCTCTCGTTCGATCACCTGGCTAGATCGATGTATTAATCCAAGATTAATTAGTTGATGCATGGTTAGGGTTCCTGCATTATGTATGTTCAGAACTAGTGAGCTGCTAGGATATGTTGTACTTGTAGATGTATATATATAAATCAGATGTATCAGTACGGGAGTAGAGGCTATCGTGCATTTAATTACTCGTGAGGAAACAAGCTAGCTATAGTACTGGTAGACTGGTAGTAATATATTCACGAATATTTGGCATTTTCACACTTCCTAGCTAGCTAAGTATATTATTAATTGTTACGGTCTACATTCACCTTCCTTACTTTGTTTTCTTTTCTAGCATATTTGCAATTTGCAAGGCATAATGTATATAATTTGCGCACAAGAGTAGAATAACTTATTCTACACTCCATCACCTTCCACATCTCACATTTGTCAAAAACTGATCAGACAAAATCTACTAACTCACACCTCCGTCAACCACCAACATTTTTCGTGTACAAATGATACAGTAATTGTCTTGCTTAGATACAATAAATGCAAACCTTTCATGCAGTAATTATTTTTTACAACTTTAAAACATATTCATCATTAATCTCTTTTTGTTAAGCATATTTTTCAGTAAAACGCTTCAAACGGATTGTAAATAGGATAAATGGTTTAGGAGATATATCATCGTTCAAAATTTGCAACCAACCCACGTTTCTCTCTCCATATTCTATGTGCTCATCATGAAAGTAAAATCTAATAACGTGTCCAGTAAATTAAAGTGCATTTAGTGGTAACTTTGATCCATTTCGTATTGCTGCTATCACACGGCCATAATACGCCACTGTGACGTTCAGCAAGAAAATATAAAGACACGGCCAATAAACTAAAGTGGATTTTGCACTAACGTTGGAACGTTTCATATTGCCACAATCACACGATCATTATGCGGCGCCACAGTGAGATTCAATAGTAAAATCTAACAACATATCCAATAAATTGGAATCCATTTCTTACTATCGATATTACATGGCCATCGTACGATATTGCTAGGTGTGGTAGTAAAATCTAACAATGCATCCAGTAAATTAATTGTTAAAACTCATCCATCTATCATTTATTAGTGAGACTTATATCATGGTATATATACGACAGCGATATTTTATTCCTGTGCGCAGATTAGTTATTCTGCGCTTCGTTTAGAGAAGCGCATGGAAAACATCCCCGTGTACGCCCGCGTGACGCGTATTGACTAAGCCAATTACCTATGTAGCTGGAGCACATAGTAAATGCACTTCCTAGTTGTATATGAATATGTTTTTTCTTTGGTTTAGCTATAATTTTTTATTCTCAGCTACGATTCACGAATGAAATTCATCATTAGATTACTGACGATGAAGAGGAGAACACATTGATATAAGTCTCGCTAACAAATTTACTACTGTATAATAGTAATTTCATGTTATAGATGTAGTAATTCCCAGTTTAGATATAGTAATTTCTGTTACCAGTCAACAAATTTATTGTTTATTAGCGAGACTTATATCATTCTATTCCTCTCATCATCAATAAGCTACTGGTGAAAGCCATTTGTAAATCGGAGCTTCCAATAAAAAGTTATGGCTAAAAAACGAAACAACAAATTCATGTACAAACAAGTAAATACATTTACTACTTGGTCACTTTACTGAGAACGTGTTTTCTATTTTGTATGTGAATTTGTTTTTACTTTGTTTTAACCATATCTTTTTATTGGTAGCTCTAATTTACAAACGAAATTCACCATTAGATTACTGATGATGAGAGAAACAAAATGATATAAGTCTTGCTAATAAATTTACTACATATGATAGTAATTTCATGTTATATATGTAGTAATTTCTAATTATAGATATATTAATTTCTATTACTAGACAGTAAAATTACTGTTTATTAGCGTGACTTATATCGTTCTGTTCCTCTCATCGTCAGTAAGTTATTGGTGAAAACCATTTGCAAATCGGAACTTCCAATAAAAAGTAATGGCTAAAACAAAGAAATAGCATATTTATGTACAAACAAGTAAACGTATTAACTAGTCGCTTTGACCAAGTAACTTGGGCAATCCGTTTCGCTGATTAGTGCCTTGCATGGCTTGATCGGTCTGCGTTAACTAGCCCGCACAAAGACTATATATACGCTCTGAACAATAGCGCGCGTGTGTGTGTGCAAATTTTCACCCGAGCGTATATAATAACTTATCCTATGCTCTACCACCTTCCATGGGTCAAAACTAACATCCTATATTTGTCAAAGACTGTCCAAAAAAAAGCACACTAACTCTCACATCCGTCAATCACCCATATTTTTGTGCTAAAATGATACAATAATTGTCGGGCTTATATATAGTAAATTCAAACTTTTGATGCAGTGGTTATTTTTTACAATATTAAAACTTATTGATCATGGATCTCTTTTTGTTAAGCACATTTTTTTCTAGCAAAATGCTTCAAACGGATTATAAATAGGATAAATGGTTTAGGAGGTATCATCCTTCAAAGTTTGCGATCAACCCATATTTCTCTCTCCATCTGCCCTATATGTTCAACATGATATTAAAATATAACAACATGTCTAGTAAATTAGAGTGCATTTGGTAGTAATTTTGATTTGTTTCGTATTACCACATCACATGGCCATCATACACCCCGGCAAAATTCGGTTGGTTACATAACTAATTGGCTTAGTCAACACACGAATTGACTATATGTGGGGTGGTTTGGACGTGCTCGTCTGGTCGGCATGTGAAATAACTATTCTACACTTTGGTGCAAAATCGCATTTTTATGTACACCCAAAGATACTAATGTTAGACATAATGCAAGACTGGTTCATAGCCAAACATTGCCACGATTTGTCACACAATGAGTTAGACGAGTTTAACTGAGTTAGACATCTGTTTGGTTCGTAGTCACACTTGTGGCAAGATTCTTTCTTACCATTCAGGTCCTACTCATTAACTCAAAAAGTGTGATAAACTTTATTTTACTCGCCAAAGTATGGCTTTAATTTTGATAACTTAATGTTAGACAAGTTTTAAAAAAAATTATGATAAACACATAGTAATTTTAATATATTAACTAAATAGGCTCTAATGGTTAGGCATGCCGCATGCATGAGAGATATTCAAAGATGCGATATCGCGATGTGACATATATGATGGAGCCAGCCACAACTCCTACCCCGTTTAAAGGCTGCAAACAAGCAATGCAATGGCATTGCGAGCACAACAATGTTTATTTACAAAAGGGTGGAGGAGCACAATGATAGCACCAGCCCCCGTCTTATCAATATCACTAGGAAAGTGAGCGCGGCGCACGCCGCGCAAGTGAACGAAAAATAAATTTGTGTTGTTTTTCCGAAGAAAAAACGGACAACAAAAACATTTATTTCAGGAAAAACAAGGAAAAATGGACTACGAAAGCATTCTTTCCAGGGAAAAAGGAATAGTTTTTTTTCGAAGGAAAAACGGGCCACGAAAATATTTTTTCCGGGGAAAACGAATAAAAACGGGCCACGAAAATATTTTTCACGGGTAACGAAAACATTTTTTCCGTGAAAAATGAGAAAAAACGGACTATGAAAACATTTTTCCAAGAAAATCTGCGGCGCACGCCGCGCGCGTGAACGAAAAACGGATTTACATTTTTTTCGGAGAAAAAACGGATCACAGAAATATTTTTTCGGGAAAAACGAGGGAAAACGGATCACGAAAACAATTTTTTCGGGAAAAACGAGGGAAAACGGACCACGGAAACATTTTCCCGGGAAAAATGAGGAAAACGAACACCAAAAACACTTTTCTCGGGAAAAATGAGAAAAAACGGACCCCGAAAATATTTTTTTCGGGAAAAACGGAGAAAGGATGAACGAAAAACGAATTTCTATTTTTTTTGGTGAAAAAATGGACCACGAAAACATGCTCCGGAGAAAAAACGGATCACGAAAACATTTTTTTCGGGCAAAACGGAGAAAGGACCTGGACGTAAAGTGCGGGGACCTATTTGTTATAATTTTGGACCTGTTCGCTATTTTGAAAAATTAGAAAAGGGCTCGCTCGCGATTCGTATTTAATGGGAGCCTCCTTACGTAAAATGACGAATGAGGGGCCTAAACGCGAACCGGGAAAAAAAATCTTCCCCTCACATAAAATAGCAAAGGACCTCTTCGTAATTTGGAAGGATCTGTCCGCTATTTGGAGAAACAAATGGGTTTTTTTGGAAAATTGAAAGGAGGGTGAGGTGGAGGCTTGAGGAGGTTTGAAACCTCCCAGATATAATGGAGGGATAATTCATGCGACTTACTTAGAGAGAGAGAGAGAGAGAGAGAGGAGATGAGATGATCAGGAAGAGATAGAAATGCTACATAGAGAGAGAGGAGCCAAGGAAGACAGAAAGAGTAGAAAAGAGCTAGTACTAGCTTTTATAACATTTTTTTATTGATAGGTGAATTCACCGGCAGGTTTCGTTAGGATCTAGTTTACTCTGTTTCAGCGTCGTAACACCCCCCCTCTCCTCCTGTGGCGGCGGCTAGCCATGGACGTAGCTGCAGGCTGAGGGAGGAAAAGATTAGAGGTCGGGTCTTTTCCCATTAATCGGTCCACAAGCACCCATCCCACCGTATCAGATGCAACCAAACAAAAAGAGGATTGAGAGGATTGTCCGCACTTGATCTTGAGAAACCCTAGCGACAGGTGGTGACGAGCTGGCAGCCGTATGTGGAAGTTGGGGGCCTAGGGCCACAACGCGAGGCGGCACGGCCCTGCGCACCCATGCAAGAAACTCGAGCTTGGGGCGGACGGCGGTGCGATGAACCGAAGGAGAGGTAGGAAGGGGAGGATCAAGTCGCAGAGGGGATCCAGTTTTGGGGATACGATTTTTATTAGCGAGGTATCTTCATTATATTTCTCTACCGTTTTTGTTTTTGCTTTTCTCCTCTTCTATTAATGTATGAATTTGAATTGCATAAGAGTAAAATACCGTGTTCATATCAATTTAGCTTAAATCCATCAAATCCATCCTCTATTTCCATTCTATTAATCCATCGAGCACACCCTCTATTTTCATTCTGGTTTCGCCATCAGTTGATACGACCCCTTAATTGCACGGCTTTGTTGCCATGCGCGGTTGATAGGACTCCTTATTCGCACGATTTTATTGCCGCGTTCGTATATCTTTTCCGTTTCACCAGGAAATACGAAAATGAAGCATTTCTTTAGAAAAAAAGATGAACCGTTTTGAACTCAAGAATCTCACACAAAATTTATACGAAAAAAAACACACCACTAATCCACTAATGTATCTTCGCGAGTCAAGGAAAGCCCTGCGCTCTAAAGGTTCGAAAAGTATATGGGTTTTTGAGTTTTTTTTGAAGATCATGAGTTTTAGCCGGCAGATGGGGCCTCGAGAATTAAGATGATAGCGTGGACACTGAATTGGGACGCGAGCTCTCGACTAGTTTAAGAAACCATCGGTTCATGATTTGATTAAGTGCATCTGTGCATGCATGCATCGATCAGAGCGTACATATTCTACCATGCACATGAACTTTTAAACACGGAGACTTATGTAGCATCACATCAAATCAAGATAAAACTCATTGACAAGCACAAAAAAAAAAGCCATATCAATTGCGCGCTGCCATTCAAATTTTCTGATTAAATAAGATGCTCGTCAGGGACGCAGGAGTTCTACTAAGCTAAAATTCTGAAAAAAAAATTATATCATGATTTTACACAAAGATTCATCCCAATAGTAAGAGGGGGAAAAAACAGCGGTTCATGCATATAGATCTTGCAGCAGAGATGAATCCATTGCTTGCCGGGTCAGTCAAAATGTAGTCAGACGGAAGAGCTGAACAAGTCCTAGTAGGCCATTTAAGAGGGTAAATACTCCGAATATCAAAACCCATGAAATTTCCCATCATTTTGCGCATCCACGTATTTGGTCACTAAAAACTTCAAAAAAAGTAGTTAGACGGAAGAGCTGAACAAGTGCTCATAGGCCATTTAGAAGGCTGATTTTCAAAAATACAAAATAAATACTAAAAACTTTTTTAAAAAATACGAAATTTGGTCACTAGATTGATTTTGATGAGACGAACAAGATGAACGGTTTGGATCGATCTAAAAAGTACTAGATTTCATAAACCTGTCGAGTTCACGGGAGTGATCCGTGCACTCGAGTTCACGCTAGCCATTATATATATGTGTGTGTGTATATATATATATATATATATCTATATATATATATATATATATATATATATATATATATATATATATATATATATATAGGATAACGGAATGGGACACTATGGTGCCTGGGCACCATGATTTTAAATGCGTTAATTCAAGTCAAATTCGGATATATTTTTCAAAACTTTCAGTTTTAGGGTATATACCTATCTATAAGAATTCAAATGAAACACATACCTTTAAAAAAATATACTCGATTTTGAAGATTTGAATAAATTTAGATTACATACTTTGCTGATTTATATGTATGATCAACACATACCTACAATCAAACTATCATAAAAAAGGAAACTTTAATTTGAATTTCAGTTCAAACTTGTTTGAACTAGTTAGTAAACTAGTTGAACTCAACATCCTAAAAATTTCAAAAAATTTCACATACAAATACATATAAAAAATACCCGTTTTAGATCATGGTGCCCAGGCACCTTGGTGTCCCAGGTAATTGTACTATATATATATATATATATATATATATATATATATATAGGAAAATGGTTCCGTACACCTGGGAGTACGTACTTCCACTCTCAATATACCGCTTAAATGATGTTATTATACCTCTTTATCCTTTTGGGTATACTCTAATATTGATTATAAAATGGCAAAATATCCGGTGCAACCACCGTTTTCGTGTAACCATCGTGCAACCCTACTAAAAAAAGTTTCAAAAAATTCTAAAAAAAATCATGGATGTACATCTCAACTTACTCCATCTACGTATAAAATTTTATGATCAAATACGTCCTATGCTAGAAGTTACAAAAAAACAAATTTTCGCTTGGAATCTTGCTATAGTAGACAGCACAAAATTTGTTTTTTTTGTAACTTCTAGCATAGGACGTATTTGATCATAAAATTTTATACGTAGATGGGGTAAGTTGAGATGTACATCCATAATTTTTTTCAGAATTTTTTGAAACATTTTTTAGTAGGGTTGCACGGTGGTTGCACCGGATATTTTGCCTTATAAAATACTATAAAATGAGTTCTACAAAAAATTTCATCGAAGTCCACCCTTTATAGCATAATTTGTTTATATACTCTTTTTACATATGAAAAAGGGTATATAGCAAAAAAATAAATGGCTCAGATGAATTTTTTCAACAATATCGCATTTTAGTATCTTAGAATTATTATTGGAGTATACTGAAAGTAATGACGGAGTATAACACATTAGTTTAAGTGGTATACTGAAGGTGGAAGTACATACTCCCAAGAGTATGTATATATAATGGCTAACGTGAACTCGAGTGCACGGATTTCTCCCATGAACTCGACGGGTTTATGAAATCTAGCACTTTTTAGATCGGTTCAAACTGTTCATCTTGTTCGTCTCATCAAAATCAATCTAGTGACCAAATTTCGTATTTTTTTTGAATTTTTTTAGTATTTATTTTGTATTTTTGAAAATCAGCTTTTTTTGGACGCTCCACAACTAATTAGAAGGCTGATTTTCAAAAATACAAAACAAATACTAAAAAAATTCAAAAAAAATACGAAATTTGGTCACTAGATTGATTTTGATGAGACGAACAAGATGGACAGTTTGATCGGTCTAAAAAGTGCTAAATTTCATAAACCTATCGAGTTCAGTGCACTCGAGTTCACACTACACTAGCTATTCTCTCTCTGTATAGAAACCATGGTTGGTTCCGATTAACGATGGCCCTGCAATGTGCTGAGCATGTTTCGCGAGCACATCATCAGACACAATTATCTTGATAGTGATGCACTCCACGAAAAGCAATACATGTCCACTAGCTGCCATGCACAATGATTGAACCATTCTTGCATGCAAATGCACGAGGAAGGTCGCAGCTAAACCATTTTTGTGTCCCTTTCGATTCCGGTACACACGCACGCACGCACCAGTAACCTGATCGATCTGGTCCCACAGGTTTGTGCGCGTCTTTGACCGTTGGGACCACATCGGACGGTCCCGGTGCGTGGTACCCGAACGACCGATGGATGAACTACGACTACTACAGTACTCCTCCTCCTCGAGTTGTTTTCGTCGGAAGCCCCCCTTCTTTTCTCAGTTTTGTACGGCGAGCCCTCATTCGTTACGATCCATTCATCTGATCTCCATCTATGTTCGTATAAGTCCGCGTATGTTTCGATCAAGTATTCTTACGTGCTAAGTTAAATAGCACTCCCTTGGTTTCAAAATATGGGGTAAATAGGCTTTTTCTGTTTTGTTTTAAAATATAAAACGCGCAAGCGAATTTATCGATGCTTTCCCTTATTTGTTCCATCTTCTCCCTCCTGTGTTCATAGTGTTCATTCCTAATGTATTTATAGCATGGATAACACCATCGATCATTTCCTTTGCTCTTTCTCTTGGTTTTACAACCTCCTTAGAGCATCTTCAAGAGAGAGCCCTAAAAATAAGCCTTAAACTTTAATTTAGGACCTCAACTGATTAGATTTAGGGCTCCAACGAAATATTCACTCCAGCAATTAGAGCATCTCCAAGAAGGGCCTTAAATATGACCCTAATTTGAATTATAGGGCTTTTAGGGAAAATATTAACTCCAACAATAGCCCTAAATTGTTAAAATTTAGCAAATTGTTTTAGGGCCCATATGAGAATAGCTATATTTAGCAACTCTGTAATTGAGCCCTATCTTTGTTGGGTTTTAGGGCCTAATTGCTGGAGTGAATATTTCGTTAGAGCCCTAAATCTAATTAGTTGGGGTCCTAAATTAAAATTTAAGGCTCATTTTTAAGGCGCTCTCTTGGAGATGCTCTTAGGCCCTAAAACCCAATAAAGATAGGACTCAATCACAGAGTTGCTAAATATAGCTACTCTCCTAGGGGCCATAAAACAATTTGCTAAATTTTAACAATTTAGGGTCCTTGCTGGAGTTAATCTTTTCCCCAAAAGCCCTATAATTTAAGTTAGAACCATATTTAGAGCCCCTCCTGTAGATGCTCTTAGTCCTTTTTGTATCTAGCTAAAATACGCCTTATAAAAAAAACGGAGGCCAAAATTAATGCGCCTTAATCTCGAGGTGCATAGGAGAAAACCAAAACTCATAAATACTTTTCTCTCTCTCTCTCTCTCTCTCTCTCTCTCTTCGATGTCTCTGTCTCACGCGCATCCCCGATGGCATCTTACCCTACCGCTATCTTCTTCCTCTACGGCGGCAAAACCACCAACTTCAATCACCCCTCCACCACGTACCCTCTCGTCGTCGTCGCTGTCGGAACCCTCCCTTTAATGGCGTGGAATACCAAGAGGAATTCCTATGTGCACACAGTACTAGTCCCATGATCAGTGGCTAGTACGCACATTTACAACATTGTCATCACATCCATACAAGGGTTCACAAATACATTGATAGGATTAAGTTTCATACAATAAGGCCAACAGGCCAAATAGAGTGCAGCGGAAGATACAAATACTTGGCAGTGTGTCTTGCCCAAATATCCACAGGCAACTGACAAAGTATAAACCCTAGAAAAGCTCGTCATTACTTCCCCCGTAATCTGCGGTATAGAAAGTATCATCCGGAATGTTTGTTCCTTCACCTAAAAACAACAATGATAGCAAGGTTGAGTACATAGAGTACTCCGCAAGACTTTTGCAAACCTAGAATAAATGCAGGCTTGTATCAAGAGGAAAGGCTACTACAGTTATTTTGCATGAAGCCAACTGAATTGTAAATACTGAATAGTAGATTGAAAGCAATAATTTAGTAAAAACAATTTGACAGGTATAAAAATAACAAGTATGTAAGCATATAACTGTGAGACCCTCATTTTTATGTCAGTAAATAACATAAATATGAGGCTCTTTTAAGTGCATCCTGTGCCATTCCCATGATCAGTGGCACGCGCTCAAACACAATTTAGATATTACTGACCACACAGATACACATTTTTATTACATCACAAGTTTTAGAGTGATATTACAATACCAAAGTAGCGGGAAATTAAAACCCTGTCTCATAGTTTGCCAACTATCCCATAACTCCACGAGGCAAGCTATTTGAGATGAACCTAGAAAGATCGATCGTCGCTAAAATTATGAGTTCCTCAAAATCATTCCCTTCATTAGCAAATCCTGCTCTTCACCTAAAAACATTGTTGAAGCAAGTTGAGTACATTGGTACTACAAAGACTTTGTAGTGTATGCAATTCTGGAATATATACGGTGAAATAGATAGTGGTTTCTACGGTTGTTTTGCATAAGCGAAGATTTGATTTGTAAATCTTGAGTAGTAATGGAAAGCATAAATAAAACTTTAAAGACAATTTGATAAGTAATTGAGATATCAAGTAATAAAAGAGTAATAACATTTTACTCCACACCCTTTGTGAGTAAAATAACGAACAAGACCCTCCATGGTCTTACAAAACAAAATATATCGACAAGTGATATTAATCAGTCGTAAAACATTTTCCAAAGTCTTTTACCAAAGTTTTCAAAAATAGAAAACCACTAACTTAGTGTGGGTTCACCAAGTCATCCATGGCCAGTGGATACGGCTAATCGATTAGTTTAATCTGCGAGTTGTGACTTTACCCACAAGATATATTCTCCCTTTTTGCAAGCTATAAGACACACTTCCTTTGGTATGTCCGCGAGGAGTTCATACTTGGCTGTTCGATTACTTGAACCTTAACTTTGCACTAGCCCGGTGGCGTTACTCCGACTATGATGGAAAGCAAACAAATGGTGAAGCAATAGTATTGAGCCGCGCTCAAATGGTATAATCGCGCCCAATTCATAGCGGTACCGTTACAGCGGTCTGATGCCAACACCTCGGTGATGACACCTACCTCGAGCAAACCAATACCGGAATGCGTGCTACAAGCGCCTACCAATGTGCAAAGCTAATGCCCGAGATAATTTAATAAGTTAAGGCTGTCGATCCGGTACTTGTGGATGTCACGGTTATCTTGGATCGCGGGACACCATGTTTGGTCCTTAAAGTGACATGGGCGATAACTCCACCTAGCTACGTGCGTTAAAACATGTAGCCAGGCTAATGCCAATAATCACCCACATCAAAAGCTGAGTTTTATTTTCATTTTTATCAAACTACCAGTATCCTTTAATGCTTAAATAGACAATAAAAGATTTAATAAGGAAAAGTGTGTGGGTTTAACTGTCGTTGACATTAATCTAAGCGATTGCTAAGCATATGCAGTTAATAAGCGATTATACCCAATTTAATGAACTTAACCATTACTAGGGTTTTCATGGATCGTATTTCCATGTGATTAAGTGAATCCATCCATTTGTGTTAATATATAACAAGTAAAAAAATAATATTTTATCAAATTATGAGCATGCAGGGAGATTCTTAATCACATTTCGATGGATTTATGAAATGCGGGATCAAGATGATCAAGTGCTTGCCTTGCTCCTCGGCGGGTAAGGTAATTTGGAGTCGTCGATAAGCGTGGTCGGCGGTCTCGAGCGATCTATCGTCAGTACGAACATAGCAAAAGAACATTTCAATATCGATGAAGAAGCAAATACACAAATAATAAAGATAACGGTTGAAAGATTCAATTGAAATCAACTCAAATCATTCAATGATGGCAATCACTTCATTTCTTTATCATTCCAAGTATTAGCTAAGTCGTTAAATTATAGTCCTAAGGATTAAAGTTTTAGGGCATACAACACGGTTATCTTCTTTGTGTATTATTTCATTCCAATTTACGAGTTCGGGAAGCTAAGATTGTAGGTTTATTTTTAACAATGTTTATTTGTAGGGTGTATGACTAATTGGACTTAATACAAGTTAGTATATAAAGCAACCCCTAATCATATGTAATGATAGAACATGGTAAATCTTAATTTTTATCTTACTAAATAGTCCTAATCATTATGATGAGCACAAAAAACAAATTTTATTTATTTTAGATTATTTTTGATCAAGTTATAGCAACTATATTAAATTTATATATTAAATAAAGTCCTAATATGAACATGTTTCCATACTAGTTCCAAATCAAACTCTAATCACCTCTTTGGACAGTACTTGACCTAAGGATTCCAACCAACTTTGTTTCACTCAATTTGGACTTTATTTGCAAAAATCCTACATGACACATATTCAAATTTCTCCCTTTAAATTTAAATTCAAAGTTAATTTGCTAAACAAGTATCAAATATTTTACATATTATGAAACTACATGATTTAAAAGAATTTAGAAATTTGTTTCATTCCATTTGGAGCTATGGTTCAAAAGTTATATGCAATTGAAGTTATTCGGATTAATTAAGCAGAAAATAGCAAATACGCTTTCCTCAAGGGAAGGCGCATTTATGTGCCAGGGCTGAAATTTGAACTGGGCGCGGCTGTCACCGGCGGCAGTTAGGTCGGCCGTCGGTGGCCTCGCGCGTGGTGTGTCTTGACTTCTTCATCAGCGGGACCTCGGCGGTGAAGGTGTGCGCTGTGTGGTAGCCGCTTGGACCCACACGCGGCGACACGGCGCGAGGAGATGGCCGGCGGCCTCGCCGGCGATCAACCGGCGACGTCGTCGACCTTGGCTAGCGGCTAAGGCTTCACGGGACCACGGTGAGTTAGGAACTACTCGGATGAGGTGGTGTTAGGAGAGTCGAGTTCACGGCAGCGGCGGAAGCTCACGGTGGCGCAAGGTGAAATGGTGATGCAAAGCCTTTCAAGTTTAATCATCATATGTATGAGCTTAAGGAGGTCCTCGGGGACTCTATTAAGACTTTCCATCCAAGGAATGGATGGTCGGGTGAAAGCTCTCACCTTGCTCCGCTAATGGCGGACGAGGTCTCCGCAGTCATGGGAAGCGGCTCGAACCTCCAGGCTGAAACAAGTGGTGCACAAGCTACATGAGTAACCAAGGATACTATAGGACCCAATAATTTGGGCGTTATCTTACGAGTCAAAGCGAATTTGGTATTTTCCCCAAATCGAGTTCCAGGGCGGAGAAGAAGGACTCGGCTCGTGAGTTTGGGCGAGAGAGGGAAATGGCTAGGTGCTCCGGGTTCTACTGAGTTTGGACGTTCTACTTGTCGGTTAAATAGATGGAAGAAGCGGTTTGGGTTGGGTTGATCTAAGGAGAAAAGCGGCGGCCTCTGGAAGCTCTCTTCGGCTCGGCCAAGGGTCAAGGGACACGATACGGGTGGCGTGGTGTGGCGAGAGGTGGCTCAGGTTCAAAAGTTGCGGCGAGAAGCGGACAAGGATTGCGGCGGTTAGATGCTGTATGGCTCCACTAGAGAGAGGCGAGGCGAGATAGAGAGGAAGAGAGGAGGAAGGCAGTCTTTGGCAGGAGGTCCACAGCGAGTGGAACAAGAAAAGAAAGAGAGAAATGGGGAGAAGACTGGCCAGCGTGGGCTAGGAACCCTCTGGGACCCGTCGGCAGCTGCCCGTCAGCGCCGCAGCGTCGGGCCTTTGGCGTGGCCCCAGTGGGCGGAAGGAGAGAACTCCAGTTCTTTCCCAGACAGCACGGCAACTGAATTAATTCACGGGTCATTTCATCTCGAGATTTTTCGAAACTTTTCGTCCAAGTTGATGGGTAAGTCCACTAGCTTCAGTAAAATTTTTGGAGTCAAAATGATCTACCAATTAATTATAAAAATTCTGACAGTGCCGACTGTACAGAAAAACCAATTTAGTTTTGAATTGATTAAAGGACCAATTCAACCTATTTAATTTTGAAATTTTTTACTGAAGGTGTATCTCTATACAATGGACCTACCATAAAAATTTCAACATCAAATTCGCATTATTAATTTCCTTATAATTCTTTTACTAACTTCTGCAGAATTTCAATTCTTTCTAAAATAAATGCTAACTCATAGCAAACATGCTTATTAATTTTGAAACTTTTTTGTGAGTAAAGATGATATGTCTGAGGTGTTATGGTAAAAATCCCTAGGCCGAGGTTGCTCCACATCTTTCTCTAAAAATCTTACATTGGACTGGCCAGAGAAAGGTTTTATCATTTTTATTTGTTTTCTTCACTAGTAAAAGCATTCACATGGTCTTTTGACCAACTAGGATATCTTCTAGGAGTTTGGTCAGGTCATACAAGATTTTTACCATGGTAATTTCATTTTTACTATTTTCTCTTTTCTTTTCTCTTCTTTCTTAAATTCCAATATTCAATTAATTAATTCAACCAATAGATCAAAATCAATAAATGCACATAAAATCCAGAAATACAACACAAAGTAATTCCATATTTTAATATTTGATTTTATTACTTTGCATATTTGAGGATGTTACAAATCTACCCCCTTACAAAAATCTCGTCCTCGAGATTTGCGAGAACTAAAAGAAAACTAAAGTAAATTCTTTCATCAGTGGTGATCCTCACGCTCCCCACGTAGCTTCTTCTTCAGTATGATTACTCCACCGAACCTTCAACGTTCTGTGGATCTTGTTTCTCGTGTGTCATTTCGGCTTCTTCAAGAATGCGAGCAGGGGGCGCTCGATAAGATAGATCGAGGTTGTAGATCGAGATCGTCGAGATTTGCAGTCGTCGGCACCACGAAGACACTTCTTAAGTTGAGATACATGGAAGACATTATGAACTTCCGAGCAAGCGAGATGGCAACTCCAACTTATATGCCATCTCTCCCATCTTAGCGATAATTGGAAGCGGTCAATATATCGAGGGGCTAGTTTCAGGTTGGAAACGGCGAACTCGAAGAGGAGAAACTTTCAGATAGACATGATCTCAGGCTTCAAAGCTTAATTCACGTCGGCGATTGTCGGCGTAACTCTTCGACGAGATTGGGCTTCTTTGAGTCGACTCCTAATCATGTCAACTTGCTCTTGAGCTTCTTGGATAATGTCTGGGCCAAAGAAATTTCTTTCTCGAGTCTCAGGACCAAAGAGAGGGGTTCGGCACTTTCTTAGTAAAGTGCTTCAAAGGAGACATCGGAGGCGGCAGAAAGCTATTATTATAGGAGAATTCAGCAAAAGGTAAGCTTTTCTCCCAATCCATGCCATAAGATAGCACACAAGCTCTTAACATGTCCTCAGGGTCACGATTAGTCCCGTTCAATCACTGTCCGATCTGTTTGGGGATGATAAAAGCCGTCTTGAATTGACTTTGTCCCTAACAGTATGCAAATTTTCCGAAGCGAGATGTAAGCTGGGATCCACGATCGGACACAATTGTCTTGGGAACTCCATGAAGGCGAACAATATTTTCTAGATATAGTTCAGCTTGAGCTTGGGACTTGAATATCTGGTTTGGTAGGATGAAATGAGCAACTTTGGTTGTCGATCGACGATAACCCATATGGAATCATGTCCTTTTACGGTTCTTGGTAACCCGATAATGAAATCCATCTGAGATATTGTCCCACTTCCATTGGTATTTCAAGAGGTCGAAGAAGACCGGTGGCGTTGGTGCTCGGCTTTTACTTGACATACGTCACATTTAGCGACATACTCGGCGATGTCCTTTCATGCCAGGCCACCCATAATATTCTGCTTCAAGTCTTGGTACATTTTGTACTACCAGGATGGATAGATATAGGAGTGATTCATGAGCTTCACTCAAGATCAAGTTTTTGATTCTTTGGGTCATTAGGAACATAGATTCGGTTCTTGAATAAGAGTATACCATCCGAGTTTTACGAATATCTGATTCAACCTCGAGTGGCATATCTTCTCGGATTTTGGATATGGCCTCATCTTTGGATTGAGCTAGCTTAATTTGGGTTTTGATTTGGTTGCATTTGGAGACTAGCAACAAATCCTTTTTCAACAATTCCCAAATTAAGTTTACGAAACTCTTTACTAATTCGGATTGATCGATTGTATCAGGCAGTCATACAATGGAGTTTCTGACTCGAGGCATCCTTCGACATTAAGCTTTACCAGGATGGTAATGAATACTAAGGTCGTAATCCTTTATTAGCTCGACCATCTCCTTTGTCGCTGATTAAAGATGCTGATTTGAGTAAAGAAGTATTTTAAGCTCTTATGATGCTGTGTAGATGTCGCATTTGTTTCCAATAAGATAGTGGCGCGGATTTTGGCGTGCACTCTGCGGCTAACTCCGAGATCATGAGTTGGATAATTAAGTTCATGAGGTCGAAGGCGGCGAAGCATAAGCTACGACTTTCATCTCTTGCATCAACACGCCAACCAAGACCATTGCGTGAAGCATACGCCAATGAACATCGAAGCTCTTATGGATGTCGGCAACACCCCAAACAGCAGTAGTTAACGTTTCTTTAATTCCAGGAAAACTTGCTTCGCGTGCGGAGTCCATTCATATTTCTTTTCTTTCTTCAAGAAATTTGAGTCAAAGGTTTGGCGATTTTGGAGAAGTTTCGATAAGCGGCGATAATATCAGCTAAGCAGAAACTTGGTTGAGGAACAGTTTTGGTTGCTCCGAGTTTTGGGACTGCTTGAACTGCTGGGATCAGCAGAAATTCCACCATTGGAAAGGATATGCAGAGGAATGCAACTTCTTTCAACCAAAATTCACATTTCGAACTTGGCATATAATTTATGTTCTCGGAGTTTTTCAAGCACCAAGTGTAAATGTTGGGCATGATCTTCTTCATTTTGGAATAGATGAGAATATCATCTATGAATACCACTACGAACTTATCGAGATACTCCATAAAGACTTTATTCATTAAACTCATAAAGCTAAATTTGGAGCATTTGTAAGTCAGAAGGACATTCGACATATTCATATAAGCCAGTAGCAGTGGTAAAGAAATTTGTTTTAGGAATATCCTCGGTTAATTTTCAATTGATAATAGCCATGTCTAAGATCAATTTTGGAGAAGATTTGAGCAGGTTAAGCGATCGAGCAGATCATCGATACGAGGTAGAGGATATTTGTTTTGATAGTAACATCATTGAGAGAACGATAATCCACACACATCGTAGACTACCATCCTTTTACTAACGAAGAGAACGAGGGCTTCCCCATGGAGAAGTGCCAGTCGAATAAACTTTATCTAATTGTTCTTGAATTTGCTTTTGAGTTCTACTAACTCATTTGGTGGCATCACTGATGAGGTCTTTTTGGAAATTGGGGCTGTACCAGGTATAAGATCAATAGCGAACTCTAAGTCACGATCATTGGCAAACACGGCAATTCTTAAAATACATCGGGAAAATTGGAAACTACAGGAGCAGTTGAATCTTTTCCATTACCAATGCATTTAAGTATGATCTTGATTCGGAAAGATTAGGTGGAACTAAAATTCACTTCAATTCCATCGAGATTAATAAGAGATATGGATCTATTAGCACAATCTATACATCCTTTATTCTTAGCTAACCAATCCATACCAAGAATGATGTCTAATCACTGGGGTTTCTATAAGAATAAGATCAGCATAAAATAAAACTTCATTTATTTCAATGCTAACCTTAGGACACATTTTAGTAGTTCTCATTTTGCTCCGAGGAGAATAGATTATCATGGACATGGGTAAAGATTTAGTTTGGATTTGATGTGATTCTACGAACTTCTTGGATATAAAGGAATGAGATGCAGGAATCAAATAACACCAAAGTGGGAATAGATTGGGCCAGGAACATACCCGAGAACCACATCGGTGCTTCGTTGCTTCTTGGCCGTCACATGATGTAGCGTCCTTGATTAGCGGCTTGAGCGGTGCGAGGTTTTCCGGTTGTTGTCCTCCGGCTCCTTGAGAGGGCGACCAGGGTCGGCGAGGAACTCCCTTACTTGGGCAATTATTAGCATAATGTCCAAGCTGCTTGCCATGAAGCATGTAACATTCGGTCACAGTCGATGCTCCGTTGGGAGCGTGCTCGATGAGGGTTTCTTGGGACGAGGCAAAGGTTGTCGAGTCGAGGGGCGGGACCTTGGCGCTTTATGCAATGGCGAGAGCGGTGGTCGGCGCATTACCCTGAAGTGCGAGGCGAGGCTTGGATGGGCTTGCAGGCATTCTTCTGTGCCATCCATTTTCTTTCAGCGATTCCATGGCAGCTCGAGTGCCATGCTCCACTCGAATAGACTTGTCCACGGTGTTTGGAAATCATTTATATCAATGGCGGCTAATGCACACTTGATTTCCTCATTCAAGTTATCCGGAGCGTTCCAACTTGGCGCTTGGGAATAACTTGAGATGGTGCATAACGGGAAAGGTAATTGAAGCGATTAAGATACTCCATTACCGTGATTCCCTTGGCGGAGATCAAGAAATTCGTCTTTTGATATCCATCAATTGGAAGGAATATGGGTTCGGCGAAAAGTATCCTTGAAAGCCTCCCCATGAAATCGATCTCTTGGAAGAATAGCTTGGTAGTTCTCCCACGCCATAAAGCGACTCCTCCCAAGCGATAAGATGCATAAAGAACTTTCTCGATCATTGCCTTTGTGCAATGTTCAACTTGCTCTCCATTGTTCATGACCCAGTCATCTGCGTCAATGGATCGGCGATAGAGAATGTAGGAGGCCGAGTCTTCAAAACTCGAGACAACCTTGATTGTGGAGCACCACCACCACTTCCTCAACGGGAACTCCTTGGTGGGAAGTATTACGAACCTAGCATTTGCGAAGAAGTGTGTGGGTTTGGCGGTTTTGCTCAATCATTGCGAGAACTTGCGCCATTGTGGGCGGACCTGGCAATTGCTCCTCGAATTCCACCTTGCCCGATTAGGATTTGAATCTGGATTGGGTGGATACGGCACATGAGAAGATGAAGCCCTTGCGAGAAGGTGCATCCGGATTAGGATTCTTATTTGGAGTGGAGCAGCGTTTAGCGAGGAGGAAAAGGCTCTGCGATGCCTCACTTTCAAGATCAGCGAAGAGATCTAGTTACGAGGCATCTGAAATTTCAATTGAGATAAGAAAATAATATATTGTAATTAAAGGATTTAGAAATTTGTGCAGTTGAAAATTTAAACTCAAACTCATTGGTTATGCAACATTTCATTCCTAAAATTTTATTATTCTTAAAGAAATTCATTAACAAGGGAGGTGTGTTATTATGTTATGTTATATTGTAAATGATATACACAAAGGATCACATCATCGTGAAATTGTAATAAAACATTAGAAAGTCACGAGAAGGAACCAAAACAAGCAGAAATAAACAGTAACAGCACTTTTATTCAAACCACATATTAACAATATGTACAACAAAAGCATGACAACCTCACAACTCAACACTATATGACCTCATGTGCTGCTACTACTCAAGGTAAACCTACTCCAAACACAGGCGCTACAACGTCCTGTGATGAGACTCAACAGATCCGCGCAAGGGTAGAGTCGATCACCGTGGCGGAAAGGTACCACGGACGTCAGTAAACTGCGTCTGCACGGGGCCAGGTACACTGCTAGCGACTTTGTCCAAGTCTCGACTCGCGTGAGGCGTGGACGACTAACTCCCTGTGGACATCCTGCGTCGAGAGCGTCTAGTGGCCCTAGCGGACCTAGGTGTAGGTGTCAGGGCACCTCTGAGCGGCAACAAAGTAGCATCGTCGCCAGTAAGTGTAGACCTGAGAACAAACCCATAGCCACGAAAGGAGCTATGGCGTTTTCTAAAAGGCTACTCTCCCACGTGCGTTCATTAGTACTCTATCTTGCCTGACGGTGGTAGCAGTCGGCAGGCATTAAGGAACTCAACTATGATCCTATAGTACTCATCACAGTGCCAGTACTAGGATCTACGTAACTAGTGTCTCCTCGGCAACAAGCGGTATCTCTCGATAAGCGGTCGCCATCTCTGGAAGTGCATGGCGTAGTCGAACGATGGCCATATAAGCAACATCGCTCAGCAGAAGACACCAAGCTCCACGACCATCAAAAGTACGATCTGCCTCTCGGTGTCCTAGCGGGATCTCAATCCTAGCTCACGATTTATCGGAATCTGGACTCACCATCCTCACGGTGAGCGATTGTATCGAGGTGTCTCAAAGCGTGCAAAATCCAACATACGTGCTAAGACCCCCATCAATCCCGCTCCCAGGCTCGGAAGTGTGAAAGCACGGCGAATACCCTTCCATCTGCACATTTAATAAGGAATTAGTATTCCAGTTAAATGTAAGATGCAACGATAACGCACAAAAGTAAAGAGTAGAAAACAAAAGCGATGGGAAAGGATTATTAGCGGATATAACAAGTTTTATTTTCCTAAGTGTAATGTGTCTATTCAAAATTTTAATTTCCCTCTTAACGACCATCCTAACTAAGGTTCTCCTCACGAGCGTGGCTCACGATACCAAAGCGTGAGACCCTCATTTTTTATGTCATTAAATAACATAAATATGAGGCTCTTTTAAGTGCATCTGTGCCATTCCCATGATCGATGGTATCGCACAAACACAATTTAGATATTTACAGCCACACGGATACACATTTTTATTACATCACAAGTTTTAGAGTGATATTACAATACCAAAAGTAGCAGGAAATTAAAACCCTGTCTCATAGTTTGCCAACTATCCCATAACTCCAGGCAAGCTATTTGAGATGAACCTAGAAAGATCGATCGTCGCTAAATTCGCGAGTTCCTCAAAATCATTCCCCTTCATTAACTAAATCCTGCTCTTCACCTAAAAACATTGTTGAAGCAAGTTGAGTACATTGGTACTATAAGACTTTGTAGTGTATGCAATTCACGGAATATATGCATTTGAAATAGATAGTGGTTTCTACGGTTGTTTTGCATAAAGCGAAGATTTGATTTGTAAATCTTGAGTAGTAATGGAAAGCATAAATAAAACTTTAAAGACAATTTGATAAGTAATTGAGATATCAAGTAATAAAAGGTAATAACATTTTACTCCACGGCCCTTTGTGAGTAAAATAACGAATAAGACCCTCCATGGTCTTACAAAACAAAGTATATCGACAAGTGATATTAATCACTGTCGTAAAACATTTTCCAAAGTCTTTTACCAAAGTTTTCAAAAATAGAAAACCACTAACTTAGTGTGGGTTCACCAAGTCATCCATGGCCGTGAATCACGGCTAATCGATTAGTTTAATCTCTGCGAGTTATGCGGCTTTACCCACAAGATATGTTCTCCTTTTTGCAAGCTATAAGACACACTTCCTTTGGTATGTCGCGAGGAGTTCATAACACTGGCCCAATTCGGATTACTTGAACCTTAACTTTGCACTAGCCCGGTGGCGTTACTCGACTATGATGAAGCAAACAAATGGTGAAGCAATAGTATTGACCGCGGCTCAAATGGTATAACAACAAACTGACCCAATTCATAGCGTACACCGTTACAACGGCGGATGCCAACACCTCGGTGATGACACCTACCTCGAGCAAACCAATACCGAATGCCCGTGCTACAATCGCCTACCAATGTGCAAAGCTAATGCCCGAGATAATTTAATAAGTTAAAATGTCCCGATCCGGTACTTGTGGATGTGCACGGTTATCTTGTATCGCGGGACAGCATGTTCGTTCCTTAAATTGTCATGGGCGATAACTCCACCCTAGCTAAGTACACGTTAAAACATGTACAACCAGGCTAATGCCAATAATCACCATCAAAAGCAGTAGTTTTATTTTCATTTTATCAAAACTACCAAAGATCTCCTTCTTGCTTAAATAGACCATAAAAAAGATTTCATAAGGAAAAGTGTGTGGGTGTAAGCTGTGCGTTGACATTAATCTAAGCGATGCTAAGCATATGCAGATTAATAGCGATTATACCCAATTTAATGAACTTAACCATTCCTAGGGTTTTCATGGATCGTATGTCCATGTGATTAAGGGAATCCATCCATTTGGGTTAATATCTACCAAGTAACAAAATAATAGTTTATCAAATTATGAGCATGCAGGGAGATTCTTAATCACATTTCAGTGGATGTATGAAATGCAGGATCAAGATGATCAGGGGTGCCTTGCTCCTCGGCGGTGTAAGGCATTGCAGTGCCGTCGATAAGCGTGGTCGGCGGTTTCAGCGTCTATCGTCGAGTACTAACATAGCAAAAGAACATTTCAATATCGATGAAGAAGCAAATACACAAATAATAAAGATAACAGTTGAAAGATTCAATTGAAATCAACTCAAATCATTCAATGATGGCAATCACTTCATTTCTTTATCATTCCAAGTATTAGCTAAGTCGTTAAATTATAGTCCTAAGGATTAAAGTTTTAGGGCATACAACACGGTTATCTTCTTTGTGTATTATTTCATTCCAACTTCCGAGTTCAGGAAGCTAAGATTGTAGGTTTATTTTTAACAATGTTTATTTGTAGGGTGTATGACTAATTGGACTTAATACAAGTTAGTATATAAAGCAACCCTAATCATATGTAATGATAGAACATGGTAAATCTTAATTTTTATCTTACTAAATAGTCCTAATCAGTATGATGAGCACAAAGAAACAAATTTTATTTATTTTAGATTATTTTTGATCAAGTTATAGCAACTATATTAAATTTATATATTAAATAAAGTCCTAATATGAAATTTTTTACATACTAGTTCCAAATCCAAATCTAATCACATATTTGGACAGTACTTGACCTAAGGATTCCAACAAAATTTGTTTCACTCAATTTGGACTTTATTTGCAAAAATCCTACATGAAACATATTCAAATTTCTCCCTTTAAATTTAAATTCAAAGTTAATTTGCTAAACAAGTATCAAATATTTTTACATATTATGAAACTACATGATTTAAAAAGAATTTAGAAATTTGTTTCATTCCATTTAGAGCTATGGTTCAAAAGTTATATGCAATTGAAGTTATTCGGATTAATTAAAAACAGGAAAATAGCAAATACGCTTTCCTCAAGGGAAAGGCGCATTTTATGTGCATGGGCTGAAATTTGAAGCTGGGCCGCCGTGGCAAATTGGGTCCGGCCGTCGGTGGCCTCGCGCGTGGTGTGGTGCTGACTTCTTCTTTATCCGCGGCCGGCTCGGCGATGAGAGGTGCGCTGTGGTAGCTGGACCACGGACCCAGCGACAGCGGGGAGATGGCCGACGGCCTCAGCGCGATCAACAACCGGCGGCGTCGATCGACCTTGGCTAGCATCTAAGGCTTGACGTGACCCCGGTGAGTTCGAGGAACTACTCGGATGAGGTGGTGTTCGGAGAATTGAGTTCACAGCCGCAAGAAGCTCACGGTGGCGCAAGGTGAAATGGTGATGCAAAGCCTTTCAAGTTTAATCATCATATGTATGAGCTTAAGGAGGTCCTCAGGACTCTATTAAGACTTTCCATCCAAGGAATGGATGGTCGGTGAAAGCTCTCACCTTGCTCGCTAATGGCGGGCCAGGTCTCACGCAGTCGCGAGGAGCAGCTTCGGGCACTCGAGGCTGAAACAAGTGGTGCACAAGCTACATGAGTAACCAAGGATACTATAGGACCCAATAATTTGGAGCGTTATCTTAAGTCAACGAATTTGGTATTTTCCCCAAATCGAGTTCCTGGGTGACGGAGAAAGAAGGACTCGGCTCAGCCAGTTTGGGCGAGAGAGGGGAAATGGCTAGGTGCTCAGGGTTCTCTTTGAGTTTGGACGTTCTACTTGTCGGTTAAATAGATGGAAGGCGGTTTGGGTTCGGGTTGATCTAAGGGAGAAAGCGGCGGCCTCTGGAAGCTCTCTTCGGCTCGGCCAAGGGTCAAAGGACACGATGCGGGTGGCAGTGGTGTGGCGAAGGTGGCTCCAGGTTCAAAAAGTTGCGGCGAGGAAGCGGACAAGGATTAAGTGATTCGGTCTTACTGGCTCCATTGCTAGAGAGAGAGGCAGGCGAGATAGAGAGGAAGAGAGGAGGAAGAGTCTTTGGCAGGGAGGTCCACAAGCGGTGGAACAAGAAAAGAAGAGAAATGAGGAGAGACTGCTGCGTGGGCTAGGAACCCTCTGGGGACCCGTCGGCAGCTGCCGTCAGCGCGCGCGTCAGCGGACGCGCGTGGCCCCACCTGCGTAAGGACTGAAGGAGAGAACTCCAGTTCTTTCTTCCCAGACAGCACGGCAACTGAATTAATTCACGGGTCATTTCATCTCGAGATTTTCGAAACTTTTCGTCCAAGTTGATGGAGTAAGTCCACTAGCTTCAGTAAATTTTGGAGTCAAAATGATCTACCAATTAATTATAAAAATTCTGACAGTGCCGACTGTACAGAAAAACCAATTTAGTTTTGAATTGATTAAAGGACCAATTCAACTCTATTTAATTTTGAAATTTTTACTGAAGGTGTATCTCTATACAATGGACCTACCATAAAAATTTCAACATCAAATTCGCATTATTAATTTCCTTATAATTCTTTTACTAACTTCTGCAGAATTTCAATTCTTTCTAAAATAAATGCTAACTCATAGCAAACATGCTTATTAATTTTGAAACTTTTTGTGAGTAAAGATGATATGTCTGAGGTCTTATGGTAAAAATCCCAAGGCCTAGGTTGCTCCACATCGTTCTCTAAAAATCTGACATTGGACTGGCCAGAGAAAGGATTTATCATTTTTAATTGTTTTCTTCACTAGTAAAAGCATTCACATGGTCTTTTGACCAACTAGGGATATCTTCTAGGGTTTGGTCAGGTCATACAAGATTTTTACCATGGTAATTTCATTTTTTTACTATTTTCTCTTTTCTTTTCTCTTCTTTCTTAAATTCCAATATTCAATTAATTAATTCAACCAATAGATCAAAATCAATAAATGCACATAAAATCCAGAAATACAACACAAAAGTAATTCCATATTTTTAATATTTGATTTTTATTACTTTGCATATTTGAGGATGTTACAATAACTCACAGTTCCTCCATGAGATTTGAATCGCCCAATGCCAACATGTGGCACAACCATCTGAATTATCTGAAACATAAACTTTCCAACCATCTTTCCAAATCCAAAATATTTTATGAAAATATCAAAATCATCTAACTAGTGCAAGTTCACCAAGTCTCCCATAACCGTGGGCACGGCTTTTCGAAAAGATTTTCACTCTGCAGAGGTGTACAGCTTTACCCATAAGGAATGATCATCTCTTTATGCAAACGTTATTAACACACTTCCTTTGGTGTGCCGCAGAGAGATCATACATAACTGTTACATTACATAGCCCTAACTTTGCACCAGCCCGGTGACGTCAAATCCTTACTATGGTAGGAACAAAAATTTGGGATGATATAAATTCTCATTGCGCGAGATAAAGAACACGTGTTCCTTCCCATAGTGAGGCGTACACCGTTGCATTGGTATGTGTCTAAACCACACCCGCGTGTGGACACCCCTACGGGTAATTCTCGCAAGAACAACCCGTGCTACTACGGCCTGCCAATGTGCAAAGCTAGTTTAAATAACTTAATAAGCTAAGGCCGTCCCAGTCCAGCCCTTATGGTTGTACGGGTATCCCTTGGATCATACAACACTATGTTCGGTCCTTAATCCGACCCGGGCGAAAAAAAAAACTCCCCCTACACTACGTGCAATTCCAACCCTTGCACAACCGGCTATTGCCATAATTCGCCCGTGTCAAACCATAGTTTTATTTTCATTTTTAACAAATATCAGTATCATTTACTGTCATATCCAACATTTTTAAAACTTCAAGACAATACATGTCTCTTCCAAGACATGTCTAAATTTCATTGATTATCACGAACAGTGTAGCCATCCATTCGTGACCCCATTTCTAGAGCATGGATAAGCAATGCATGTAATAAGCGTGTATACCCATTTCAGCATTATCATGTGTCTAACCATCATCTAGGGTTATCAAGGTTCACATATCAATAATGATTAAGGAAATCCCACAATAAAGGTTATATCTACCATATCCCACAACATCGCAGTTTTATGACATATAGCGCATGCATGAAAACATTTGATAAAACATGTTTGAAAAGCTGGGATCAATATGATCAAAGGGGGTGCTTGCCTTGCTTGTTGATTTCAGTAGTGAAGTCGGAGTCGTCTGCAATAGTATCTGGAACGTCAGAGTCTACACGTCGTTCGTCGAGAAACAAAGTAATAGCAATAACAATAAGAGGCAAAAAGAAATCAGATAATAATGGGGCAAGAAGAAGTTCAAATGACATCAAATTGGAAATCATATAAAATAACAGGTGTGTGAGTGTGTGTTTAGGCTTTAGCAAGGGTTAGGGTTTGAATCCAACTACTAACGTAGAGTACCAAAATTGTAGTTTACGGAAGACACGATTTTTCTTTATGAGTTTAGGAGACCAACATTGTACATATAACTATTTTTACATTCGAATTCAAGAAGCTAAGATTGTTTGGATTAATACAATTAATATTGTAATAAAAGTGTTCATGCGAACAATACTTAGTCTTAAGTATAATTTGCTCAAAAGTTGATTTATATAAGTTGGGCTTAAAGGATAGGGCTAGAGGTTATATTTACATGATTATAAGATGATTCTAGTGACATAAACATTTTACCTTAGGGTCTAATAAGTCCAACTATTCAAATACCAAGTTACTAACTTTCATGACAATTAGGCATGTTGTGCTAACAGGATTCAGATGCAAAGCAAGTCATTAATTAAATGTTCTTCCATATTATGGTAGAACAAACATAATAGAATGGTTTTGAGCTATTCCCTCTAATCTTTGTATTTAGACGAGGTATTCTATGTGTGGCCGAAAAGGCTTAAGTGTTTATAAAATCTACGCGATTACGATTCAGTTTTCGTTTTATATTTGCGACTACACCTTATAAGATTATTTAACCATTTTTCAGGAACTAGCAGGGGATACCTCTAAGAGTGTTTTAAAGTTGGTTCCGCGATATTTCACTATTAACTACAACGTTTTCAATATAAAAGAGCATAAAGGTTTAGTCAGAACATGCTTAACTAATCTTTTTAAACCCTAAGCTTCAGCCCATCTAGTATACACTGCACTATTTCTAGATTACTCCTTTAACTTGCAACACATAATTGTGTTTTCATAGGATGCACATGTACATGAATTCAATCAAATTGGGTCTACGTAACTTTTAATTTCTAGTTTGCACAAACTCAGTTGGCTCTACATACTATGAAGGTAAAGGACTAGCAGAGAGGCTACTGTCACCTTCTTTACCTTGTCATGCATGTTATTTAAGCATTACTCTAATTTACAAATTACTGTTCGGGGGCCTTTAAGGTACAAACATGTATATAGGAAGTTGGACTATTAAAGTTAACTTAAGATCTTAGAATTCAGGTCTACAGATTAAGCTAATTAAGCTTATTAAATTAATCTTCTAATTCATGAACTAGTGAATTAGGTGTAACCTACATAACTATATGGCATGTAAACACTTGGAACGACAATACAGAATATTGAAACTTATAAACCAGCATAAGCCAACGAAGCTTCCATACACTACAATGGTCTTACCCATTACGTGATTAGCATGGCTAAGTGCTAATGCTTACCTTAGACCATCCTTCAGTTGGATTCGGTACTGAACAAAGTAGGCACAGGAGGCTCTCTTGGTAGCTTCGGCTAGCAGCAAAATAGCGACAAGCAGCAGGGGAGCAGACCGAATAAACAGTAGAGCTTGGCTTGTATGGGTTCTGTATTCATTGGGACCACTGGACAGCGAAAGGAGGAGGCCACCGGACACTGAATACTATGAGTGGATCATACTTTATTTTATCTAAAGATTAGTCAGGTTGATGCTTCAAGTGGAGGGCTTCACCTAATCATGCCAACTATTTTACTAACATACAGCTCTAGGTTCAGGAAAACCAATGATTCTCAGGATTTCTTGATATTTAGGAGGTGCAGTTCAGAGAGCTGGTATAATGTTACATAATCCTATACTTTCTTTTTTCCCGGCTTAACTTTTGCTTGACATGAGCATTACTTGAACCCTTTATAGTTAGTTTAGCCCAAGATACTGTCATTTACTTTAGAGGACACTAAATAAATTATATTCTTTTAGGTTAAGCTTCTTATTTTTGATTTGGAGATTAATCAAAATCAATCAAGCATCTTCCATTTTCACTTTTGAAGTTCTGGATTAGTTAATCGGGTAGACTACAAATTAGATGGTGCTACTTGTCCTACATGACATCTTTTATTCAAAACCTTCCTATAAGAGCTCTCATGTATACAGGGTTGAAGATTAACTTCAGATTTTTGCAGTGTTTTCTAGTTACAATGTTCTCGTAATTTGATAACTGCCATGGCTTGGGGTCAGAGATTTGGGACTTCCCATGTTAGATTGAAACCTTAACCAATCTCTCTCTGAATTGAAAATCTTCAGAGAAGGGTCAACCTCAGTGCACTTCTTTCTGTTAAATGTTCACAACCAGTGCCAAATAAAGGGAGCTGAACATAGGAGATTTTACTTGTGATTGTTGAACTCTCGAGTAATTTTAGCTAACCATGCACTCAACTAATTAGTCCATAGATTAAAAGAGCTACCTGCTAGTTGATGAAACTTCACTGGACAGAATATGTTTTGCACAGCTACAGTAGACGCGTAGCTACAGTAACTGCGCCAAGGACAGAAGCTTCAAGCGCTCGATTCAGCAGCAGGGCACCATGGCTACTCTCAGGCATGCACAGCCAACTGTAATAGCATGCACAAAGAGAACAGATAGATAATGAAGCTTGGCTACATGGGCACTGCGGAGATTGGGACCAACGGTCAAAGGGTAGAACTAAAAGAAAATACAGAGAAGCTCTTACCGCCATGGCCGGGCTTGGGTGAGCTCTGGTCGGCGGCGAGGTTGGCTCAAGGAGGATGAAGTGATTATTGAAATGGAATCGCGGGACTCCACTGAGGCCACCGGGACGGACGGCCGAAGCTCCAGTGAGCTGTAGCAGTGGCACGACGGCCCGAGACGACGGCGGTGCAGGTCCACAGGCGAACCGGCGGAGGAGTGCCGGAGCTGGCCGGAATCGGGCAAGGTGGCGGGGGAGCACTGCATTGTGGCTTGAATGCCATAGAGAAGCCTTGTACTGGCTTATGTAGGCATGGAGGTCACGGGCTTGCTCGCGGGCACAGAGCATCGCGCGAGCGGCTGGTCATAGTGTCCACGAATCTCATTCGGCGACACTGGGAAAAGGACACTGGCGGCACGCGAACTTGGCAGAGAGGGGCCGAGCAAGGATTGGGCAATGGGGTCGGCGATGGAGAGAGGAGTGGAACGGCGCAGGCGCGCCAGTGGTCGAGCTCACCCAATTCTTGATCATCCGTTCGAGTACTGTAGCAAATCTGACATCTGCTCATTCACTGTCTCTCTGGTTGGTTCAGTGAGGTGTCATATACGGCTTTGCATTGGTTCAGAAGGATTTGGAGAATCCTTTGGTTGGATTGCAATTGACCTGCTCCATTAGTCCTTAGGATTCTTTAGTTTATCAAACACTCAAGTCGCTTGATTGCATTGTCAGTTTCCAATACTTGGTTGGTCCAATTGGATTTGCAAATCTTGAGCTGGTAGGACTGGAAACAATGTTTAGGTCATTTCATCAGAGTTCAAACAATGTGCTGCACTAGCTAGTGTTGACAATTGCTTGGCACTGACAGTTGCTTTCTCCTCTAATTTGTGCAGTGAGTGATCTACTCCTAGCGTTGGATTGGGGAGGGGTATATTGAGTCATCTTATTCAGACACCCCTTTGATGCACATCTTGTCTTTCCAAGCACCTCATACATTTATTTAGTTGGTTTGAGCAATGCATGTTTTGGTTGCATTAGATATTGCTCAATCTAGTAATGGAATGCTTAATGAGGAAATAAGCCTTTTGTAAAAATGGATTTTCTAAGTATCCAAAATGACATTGAAACTTTTATCATATTGTCTCATAATTATATCTATTCCAAAATAAAAGTTTAGAGCCAGAATACTTATATTCATTTTTATACAATTACTTTATTGAAATAGGCCCAAATTAGTCAAAATTGTTTTTGTTTTCTCCTTAGCAACAAATCATTTTAAATCCTTTTGAAAATTTGTAGCAATGGTATAAAGATAATGTAGGATTTAAATTTTTGATCTTGTGCTAAATTTGTTTTTTTTTTGATAAACAAGGTTAAGATTCCGTTTGCAAATAAAATAGAAGGTTTTTCTTGTGCGACAAAGTTCAAAAAAAGTTCACAAAATAATAAAAGCTCAATTTAAAATAATAAATTAAAAATTTTAATTTATTTTTACTTTCTTTTATTTTGAGGATGTTACAGTCGTCAGGGGTGGAGCTAGCTGTCGGGACCCCGAATTTGCAAATCCGGACCCTCTGTGTATTCAGCACTAGTCCAGGAACGCGCTAGTGCACACAGTCTTAACATCGGTAAATATCACAATCATACCACTCGATACTAATAAAGTACTTTAATTAAATAGTCAAACTGGTTACTCGACCTTATGGTCAAGTTACAAATATACGCCTCGCAGGGCGAAACTTATTAAGAGATAAATAATAGCAGCGGAAAAATAAGATAATTTCGTGGCGCCATCCAGTATACCACAGGCAACTGACTGGGCTCGCTTCCTAAGTAGGCGGTTCCTCTTGGAGCTCCTCCTCCAAAGCTGGTGTTGTCTCCTCTTCAACTGGTGTTGTATTGTGGCAAGGGTGGGTACTTGGTACTCAGCAAGTCATGCACAGAATGCAGGCTAATAGACTATATGCATGGCTTGATACAAAGGAATAGCTCAAGGTATATTTGCGATGCTTGACATTTGACAAGTAGCATAAGTAGATTCGAAAGCAATAGAAACAAGTAAAGTATAATTAACTTTTCCAGGAGTTTAGTAAACATCTTTCCCATCCTAATCCACATTTCCATCAACATCATTATTAATCCAAACCAACCTTTCAAATCCAAGTTATTTTTGAGAAAATCTAACCCTTGACTGTAATTCCCGAGCGATGTCCAATACCATGACACACGGCTATTCGAATAGATTCTACACTCTGCAGAGGTTATGCACTTTACCCACAAGATACAGTCAAACACCACAAAGGCGAGTTCAGTAACAAAGTCTTTCGAAACTTCTAACAATACAAGTGGTCCTCCCGGTTGTTGCACACTAACCCTTCCCTTAGCTAAGGCGAAGTTTAGGCCAACCAACCGTTAGATGGGTACTGGCCTCACCCAGACGCCTCCGCACAACTTACACAAAGGGTGTAGTTGACCTCCCGAGGTCCCACAGTGCGTTATTAGCAACTTAGTCAACTAGGTCCGTCCCATTACAGACATGTGGTTGCACGTTAGACCCAGTTCAAAGGCTTGCAAGGTGAAGTCCTTAGGGTGACCAGGGCAAGACTACCCGAAGAACCAAATCAACATCCCCAGTGCCACAATTGGCCCACCTGATCATTCTTGCCACATGCCCCGGTCAAAAACTATTTATCAAACCCCAGTTGATTACCATGCACCACGTGCCATCAACATCACATGATACCTTTCCAAACAGGTTCAACATATCATTAAGTCAATATTAACATTTGATTGTCCAAAATCATGTCATGAGCACATAGCAGGTCTAAGCAGTATACTACAACGATCTAAACCCATGTTGGCAATTTTAGTAATGTCCAACTAGTAATCCACAACTAGGGTGACAAGGGGTCATGGCACATATTTAAGTAATCAAGGTGTCATACAGCAAATTGGTATTTATCTAATTCCCCATATTTAAATAAAGTATTTTCTAATTGAACTAGCATGCAATAAGTTAAATCAAAATAAGTTTCAAAATAGGATCAACATGGTCAAAGCACAACTTGCCTTCAAAAAGTACTTGTTCTTGGTCTTGAGTTGGATCCTAAGTCAATACTTCTCCTTCGAATCCTTCCTAAGACTTCAACGTCTACTCGTAAAGCGTGCAAATAGCAATACACAAATAAACAATAGGCAAAAAGTGCCCAAACATCCAAATAAAATCCATAAACAGAGAGAACATAATTTTATGAATTTTTAGGAACTGGAATCGTTCAAATCGGAGTTAAAATGCAAAAGTTATAGCATTTTGAAGTTTAATTAATCAATTAAATAATTTTACAGAGAAAAACTTTAGTCCAAAAATTAAATAAAATCCATAATTAGGTAGATCTCAATTTTATACAAATTTAGAAATTTGAATCACTCAAATCGGAGTTGAAACGCAAAAGTTATAAGCGTTTGAAGTTTGAAACAAAATCTGAAATCATTATTTCGAATTAATAAATCATTTTCTTTTTCGGAAATTAATTATTGCGTCAGCCTGGACACGTGGCAGCCTATGATTTGGCGGCTGACGTCAGCCGGTCCATGGACTCGGTCCACGCTCGGCTCGGGTCTACCGTGGACTCGGTCCACGACTCCACGTGTCGCTGACATGTGGGCCCCACATGTCAGTGTCACGCACGCAATTAACCCGTGCGGTCCAACTCGCTGACATGCGGGCCCCACCGTGACGTCATCGTTGACGTCATGGTGCGGTTCGGTTGTCCCGGCCGACACGCGCGGCCCGTGTCGAGACACGCTCACGCGCCGCGTGGCGTGGCTTGGGTACACGTGGCACAATCTCGCCGTTGATTTGAAAATCAACGGCCCGGATTGGATCTATGCTTCACGCGTTTGGGGTGAACGCGGTCAATCTGGCCGTTGGATCTTGATCCAATGGTTGAAGCGATCCTAACCCGTAACGTTATCCACAAGACGGGCGACGCGTGGCGATCGTGGGCCGTTGGATCTTGATCCAACGGCCCGCATCTAATCTGAATTCTAGGGTTTGGGGAGAACGTGGGCTCACCGTGACGGTCGGATCTTGATCCAACGCCAGCGAGCTCGGGGCAAGAATGGCAACGCCGGGCGCTGCTCACCGGACGCGAGGACGGTGACCAAGCCGACGGCGCTGCGGGGCCTCTCCGGCGAGATGAGTCCTCCCTTCGGGTGCGCCTTGGCCTGAGGGTCTCGGAACTGGGCTCAGCCGCGGCGGAGGACGGCGAACGGCGGCGGGGCGAAGCAACAATCGCGGCGGGGAAGGAGACAACTCCGGCGAGCAATTGCGGGGCAACGGCGGCGGCTAGGGTTAGGGTATGTGGGGCAAACGGCGCACGGGGAAAGGGCGAACCTCGGGCGCGAGCCTGGGCATTAAATGCCGGCCCGAACGCCGAGATCCCCGCGGAATCCGTAGCGGAGCCGGTACGGACGGCGGAGTTCGTCTCGGACACGGCGAGATGGCGTGGACGCACGCGGGCCGTCCACGTGGCGCGATCGACGGCCGAGATTGGCTCGGGCGCGGCCGTGCCTAGCGCGGATTGATCCTGACCGTTGGATCTTGATCCAACGGTTCGGATCTGATCTGAGTTAGGGTTGGTTCGGTCGAGTCAGCTGGCTCGGGTCGGACTCGAGTCCGACTCGGGTTCCGACTCGGTCGGATGAACAGTAACCGACCCGGCTGATTTTCCAGCGATTTAATAATTAAAATAATTCCCAGTAATTCATTTAATTCATTAAAAATAGCAAAATACTCAGAAAAATTCCAGAAAAATTCTGGAAAATATTTTAGGGTATTTGGGACTCAAATAAAATATTTCCAACAAAACTTTATTTGCAAAATTAAATTCTTTAATTATTTTAAAATAGAATAAATTCAAATAAATTCCAAATAAATCCAAATAAATTCCAGAAAATTCCAAAAATTCACCAAAGTGCCAAATCACACATGAATTTAAGAAAGCAAAATTTTGGGGTGTTACACTAGCCCAGGCCCAAGCCTCGGGCTGGACCAGCTGATCTTAGATTAAATATCTATTTTTAATGATTTTTCAATAATTTTTTATAGAATTTTAGTGGTCTTTCGGTACCAGGCCCTGGGCTACAGCCTACTCTGCCCGGGGCCTAGATCCGCCCCTGGTCGTCGTCGTCTTCACCTACGGCGTCCTCCTTGACGTCGCTACATCCGTTGCGGCCACCACAACCTGACCTTGACGACTGACTGATGATGCTCGCAAAAACACTGCTGTGCCCGGGACTTTTGCATAGGAAAAGGGGACAGTATACAAAAGTGCCTTATTGGATTCAGTAAGATTTTGTCATGATAGTGAGCTCTGATTCTGAGCCAGTGCGTGCACTACACGTTAAACTCAACCCCTTTTGGCATCTTCCCGGTTCCCCCGTCAGCATCCAAGCCTCGCATGCTCTCGGGCGATGCAGCAGTTGCAGCCACACCGTTCCATTCCATTCCATCCGACGGCAAGGAGGGGAGACAGCATGCAAGCAGCAGAAACAGCGCCACATTTTCAGTTTGGCCCCTGAAACCTGCTTACATTTCCTAAAAAATCACTGCTTGTCTCAGGCTACAGCAGCAGTACAGGCATGAATGCGTGTATGTAAACTCCAGTCTGATCAGGGGAATCGCCATCTCTAGCCATCAAAATTTTTCCTGCATGTTGACAGAGAGTTTATTAAGCGTGAACAATGGCAGCACGCACTGTTCCCGGCTCGCAAGCTGCAGTAGCGGTAAGTGGCAACTCCACTCCCCCCACCAAACTTTAGCCAAAATCGCAACCAACCACTTTGCTCCTCCGTTCTATGAAGGCGACATCACCTAGAACACAAAATTCTACTGTTTTTCTCACTGGAAACCGAACCGAAAACAAACATTAATGTCAAACCAAGTAACAATACAAATCTGAAGTCCGAACCGACTGCGAGAAGAAAGGGAAAAATAAAGGAGCAACAAAAGCAGCTGGAAAGAGCGAAAGAAGGAGAGCACATCTTTCCTTGTCCTCCCCTTCTCTCTTCTGAACCTTCGCCTCTCCTCTCCTCTCCACTCCACGTGGAGACAGACGGTATAAGTACATACATACGCCCAAGCACAAGCACCATCTCGCCAGTCGCCGCCACCACCTCGGCGACCTCCCTTCTACTGCTCTGCTCACCGGCGACATCCGGCGGCCGATGCCCCTTTATGTCATGATGCTTCGAAGCTGAGGTATCTCAGTTACACTCCTCTTTTTTTTTTCTTTTTTTTTGTTGGGGTGGGGTGGGTGGAGAAATTTTGCGCTTTTTAAATGTTGGTGACTTTTGCGACCAAGGATTGGATTTTTCTGGGAGATTAGAGTGGATCTTTGGGGTTGAAGGTGTGATCTTGGCTGGAAATGAAGCGGCTTTGCTTGTTTGGGCCTGTCCATTTGGCTGCACTTGGGATCTTTCCTTTCCTTATTTGTTTGGTGTTTTTTTTGGGCGATGAGGCTGGTAGGTTTGGTTTCTTGCTAGAGTACAAATGGTGCTTGCGCTTATCTGTCTATAAGGCTGGATTTTTATTGCAAAAAAGGTGTTTTCAGGCAGGTTGAGCTTTTGGGCTCAGGTTGGTATTCTGAATCAAATATTTGGTTTCCTTCTGCCTGTTTGATCGAGTTAGTTCTTGGTTGCAGAAGAAATATGCCTCTGCTTTTGAGTAATCTGTTTGCTTTCCCTCTCTACACTTCGATTCTGTTAGGAATTTTCTTTTTGTTGTCATCCATGGGATGAGTGGAGGTTTTTCAGATTCTTGCTGCGACTATTTTCTGTTATTTCAATCTGGCTATTTTAATATCTACTTCTTGATTTCCAGTGTGAGTTTCTGTGTTATTTGCCTCTTGAGAGCTTAAACTAATTTTTGTTAGTGGCCATTAAGTCAACTTGTTGAGCCGAGCAGTTCAAGGAGCAATAAAACTTTGCAGAATCTTCACATTTGTTTATTCTTTTATCTGGAGTAGTACTAGTTGTTTCTGAAGACTTCCAAAGTCGAGCTCTAGTAATTCATTCTTATATTTATATTTTATTTTTGTAGAACCATTTTTATAGCTGTATGATGTGCAAAACAACTACTAATTTGTGAGTATGTTAATGATTTTTAATGGTAAAAAAATGGATTTTTGTGCAGGCTGTCGTGAGAAGTGGAATGCGCGTCGGTGATTAGTAAGTCACCATCGCTCTCATCTCTGCCGGCCTTTATTTGCCCAACATATCATCAGGTATTTCAAGTTCCATGTAGTGAGCCCAAAAGTTGCTATTTTTTAATCTCTGGCTTCAATCAGCACAGTAAGGGATCGATGCTTTTGGTTCAAATCGCAAGCATTTTTATCTATTGTTATGCTTCTTTTCGTTTGTGCATCTTGTTCTCTTACGAATGCATGTATTTTGCTGTTTCCCCTCATTACAAGTTCCATTAAGTTCTGATTTTGGTACCCTGAAGATCCTTATGAAGAGGGGAAAAACTTACTTTAGCTTTTTTACTAGAATACAGGAACCATAAAATGAATTTGTCTTCGTATCTTATTTCATTTGATCAAACTTATACATTAGTTTCATGTAATTGCATGAATTAAGTAACCAACTCTCAGCTGTAGAAACAGTCTAGGGTAGGCACATTAGTAATATCCATATTCTGAAGAAAAATTTAGCTAATCTCTCTTGGGTATTTCTTTGGCAGCTTCCTGAATTCCACATTTCGGTCAAATGCTGTGAAGAAAAAAAATCATCTGTTGCTGAATAAATTCAGCTTCCATCCACCATGGGTGCCTGCGTATCTTCAAGCAAAAAGCGGAGACCACAGAGATTGTGCTGTATATATCGGCGTTACCATGGAAAGGTTTTGAGCAATGCACCTATAGTACACGCCAGTGATGTGGGGAGCTCTGCAGCTTCTGGTGCAGTTGTCCATGTTGAGACTTCAGCAGCTACTCAGCGGAAATCTGATGGCTCGAATGTAACATTCCATCTCACACAATTGCAATGGCATCACAGTGAGCTAGACTCGGAAAATGGAAATGGTAATTGGAATTTTCATGTTACTTGCATATATTCTAGGAATGCAAAGTCTTACATTTCACAGAGTTTAGCTAAATCTTGAGTTTTTGCCCTATTGGTCCAGTTTTGTGTCAAGAAGAAGCATGGTTTGATTCTGTCAGTATTTTGGGGTCTGATTCTGATGAAGACTTCAGCAGCGTCAATGGAGGTTTGTATCGCCTCTCGACAAATTTGATTCGCAGTAGGCATATGAATTGATGCTACATATTTTAGGCTTGGTGGTTTCTTGCAGACTTGCCTGCCATGTCGAATGCTGCAGGGACACAATTAGTGCAATGCGAATATGCTTCATGCATTGCTGATGCCATCCAGAAGTTTGACGAGATTTTCGACGTTTCTTGTATTGCTCAAGCTGTTGGACAGTACCTGAAAAGAGATTCAAACAAAATGGATAGATCAAACCAAGCTGATATTCAAGAAGCAGAGAGGCTTAAAATTGCAAGCTCAGAAACATCTGATGTCTCTAGTGCAAAGGTTGAGGAACCAAAGACAAGGAATGAGGGTTTAAAAATTCTGACAAAACTTAGAAGAGGCGAGGAGGCATGCAATACCTTGAAGCCTTTCAAAGATGGAGAAAAAGCTCACGAAAGTATCTTCAAAAGTCTGACACCAGTGTGCACGCCCCGCCATGCTAATAAGGTTCAACCGTTGGCAGCAGCTAGCCCACGGGGCCAAAAGAAGAAGTCAGCAGTTGTCAGGCTCTCTTTCAAGAGGAAATCTTTTGGTGGAGAGCAAACTACTGAAATATGTGAGTTTTTCTCCGGCATGTTTCACCATTTTTTTACATTAGACTGATGCATGTAAGATTCAACAACATGGTTGATGTTGAATTTCTATCCACAGGTTCTTCTAGGAGGTACTTGATTCGTCCAAGAGCTGGACTATTGGTTCCTCAAGCCAGTGAGAAAATACCAGAAGGTTGGTCTGTTCTTGAGCCTTCAACCTTCAAGCTGCGTGGGGAAACCTTTTTCAAGTAAGGGTTGCTGGATGCATGCTGTTCATGTGTTGTAATACATGAACTTGGTTTTGATTTGTGTAATTTCGAGTTTCTTGCAGAGACAAAAAGAAGTCGCCTGCGCCAGGAAGTTCACCATATACTCCAATTGGTGTCGACATGTTCATGTCCCCAAGAAAAATACATCACATTGCCCAGCATATTGAGCTTCCATCTGTAAAGCCAAATGAGAAAGTTCCTTCCTTAATTATTGTAAATATTCAGGTATGGTCACCAGCGCTTGCTGTCTTGAGTTGTAATATGTTAATTGTTGCGATGATTATTAATGAGTACATGTATTTCACGCAGATGCCTACATATCCTGCTGCTATGTTCCTTGGTGATAGCGATGGGGAAGGGATTAGTCTAGTGTTGTATTTCAAACTAAATGAGAACTTTGAGAAAGGTATTTCTCCTCAGTTTCATGAGAGTATCAAGGTAAACTTCTCTATCAGTGGATGCTATCTATGTTCACAGATAACTAAAAAGTACCTACTATTCATGTACTGAGCTGTCTTTAATTGCCGTCTTTTGGTTTATTTTCAGAGACTTGTAAGCGATGAGATAGAAAAGGTTAAGGGGTTCCCCTTAGACTCAACAGTCCCTTACAGAGAAAGATTGAAAATATTGGCAGGGTTGGTTAATCCAGATGATATGAATATGAGTTCTACGGAGAAGAAACTTGTGCAGGCTTATAATGAAAAGCCAGTTCTTTCACGGCCTCAACACAACTTTTATGTGGTAAATTACCTTTTCTTAATGTGGTCTTGTTTCTCTTTTCTTGCATCTTGACTCTTACATAACATGTGGGTTCGATGCAGGGATCAAATTACTTTGAGATAGACCTTGATGTGCACCGGTTTAGCTTCATCTCAAGGAAAGGGCTCGAAGCGTTTCGAGAACTGTTGAAACATGGTGTAATTGATCTAGGTCTAACCATACAGGTAGCATGATGATCCATTCTGAGTTCTTTAATCTTTATTAATCTCAATACAAGAAAACATTATTAGCCGATTCCATATCCTTTGCACATATTGCTAAGAGCACCTGAAGTCTATAGAAAAAAAAACTGATTTAGACGACCCCCAAATATATACAGCTTATCTTAGCAACTGTTGTCTAATTACAGCAAACAATGGATGTCCCATGTTAAAAATGTTAATTCTCTATTTTTGTGCGAGGACCATGTTAAAAAATGTTGGGATGACTGGAGAATCTTTTCTAATCATGAAGATTGTGCATATAGCAATACCTGTTTTCTTTAACCTTTTCCCAATCTTGTTAAGCTACAGCTGCAGGCTAATTTCTTGATGAGCTGAGCATAGGGGTGGAATCGAGCCGAGCTCGCCAGTTTTCGAGCCGAGCCGAGCCCGGCTCGTTGCATACATCGAGCTCAATCTTGAGCTCGGCTCGGGCTCGCTCAAGCCTCGAGCCGGCTTGATGTGGCTCGCGAGCCGGCCAACAAGGGCACTGGCAAGGGCCCAAATGCCCTTCATTCTCACAAAAAAATGAAGTTCCTCCATACATTCTCACCGTTCTCAGGCTCCAGCCTCCTCTAGGGTTCGGTTAAGAAGCAATTTCACATTTATGGGACGCATTTTTAAGCCTGAGATGGTTAGATCGCTTCTTTCAGTTTATAAAAGCGCAAACATGTAATCTGGAAAAAGAATACTCCGCTTACTTTTATACGTGCAAAAGTAATCAGTGAGACCCAATACAAGACATTTGAAGTACTAAGAAGAGTAAACTCAAAAAGTAAGGTAAGACAAGCATTGCTCATTAGATGTCTAGCATTGGGTATACTGACATCATTGTGAATTCATACCTTATATGACTCAATGATCAAGCCGAGCCTAACGAGCCTAACGAGCCGCTCACGGTGGCTCCCTCGGCTCGTTGCGAGCCAGGCGGTAGGCTCGGGCTCGGCTCGTTGGCCATGCGAGCCGAGCCGAGCCGCACCGAGCCGAGCCGAGCCCGAGCCGAGCCTCGAGCCTCGAGCTAAAATTCCACCCCTAGCTGAGCATATTGAGAATTCATGCAGGCCCAGAAGCAGGAAGAACTTCCTGAGCATGTTTTGTGCAGTGTAAGGCTAAACAAAGTTGATTTTGTTGATAATGGGCAAATACCGACACTCTTGCCTTGTGACGATGACTGACCAGTGAACCGGCATGCGAACTTTACCAAATCTGATGTTTGAGTCAAGAGCAGCGGGCAGGTGTTCACATGTTCTGCCCCTTAAGTTTGATGAACTTGCCTTGCTGTTTGGCCTTGGAACTTGGGAGGAGTAGTGAATGGCGTCGCTCCGCAAGATGAACAGCTGTGCTGTGGAGTTGTTCTGTAAAAACTTGCGTGGGTATAGTCACCATGTTCTTCGGCAATCTGGTTTTGCGAGTCAAATTCCATACGAAATTGATTCGCAAATCAGAAATTGACAATGCTATCAAGACTGCCTTATCAATCTATTTATTCAATTGATCTGTTCTATGCACATTGTCGATATCAGATTTCTCTTCAATCTTTATTGCCATAGACAAAATCAGTATTGTGAAAACCAGATTTAAGTGCATGCATTTTCCACCTGACAGCATCAGGCTGTCCAGTCCTCACAAGCAACTGCTCATCAGGAGGCTTCCTTTCCCCTTTGATTATGTAACATCCCAAACTTTGCAAAAATAAGAAAAATACAAATTTTAAATTTTAAAACAGAATTAAATAAAAATTTATTTGGAATCAAAATTTTAATTCAAAATATCACCCTTTTCACCATTTCTTGAATTATGGTCTTAAAAAAAATCAGTTGTATTGAATTGGTAAAGAGGTAAAATTAAAAAGGTAGAAAGTAAAACATCAACAAAAATCTACAAAAAAAATATTAAATTAGTGAAAGTTTATAAACCACATTTATGGCTAACAAAGTAGTCATGACTTCATTAATTATTGAAAAGAAGTTTAATTAATTAATGATTTTGACTATGAATAGTAGTAAAAATAATATTAAATTATTAGAAATATCCAGAACTCTTTTAATATAGTCAGAATTAGTGTGAACCTATTAATTAAAGATAAAGGGTGTAATTAATAGAAATTGACTATAAATAGTACAAAGAATTAATATCACAACTTAATTATTACCAATCAAGTTGTATAAATAATATTAAATTAATAGAATTCTCTAGAACTCATCTAATGTAATGTGAAAACATTAATTAAAGATTCAAATATAAACAAACAAAAATGAAATGTCACAGATAAATGTTAAATCACCTAGAACCAGCTTAAGAATATTTCCTAAAAACAACATTGTCCTATTCTGTAGAAATAATTTTATTATAACATGCTTTGCATCTGAATCCTATTTAAAGCATAACCCTGCGTGATGTAAATCCTAAAGTCCATAATACAAATGCATGCACTTAAATAATAAGAAATTAGTGGTTAAAATATTGTTATCACCAACACCTTCTTAAAGTTGTAAACTTATGCCCAATAACTAGTAACTTAACCTTAAGACTTTGTATATATTGTTGATTATTAGTACCTTGTACTCACATAGGTTTAAACATGTATAGCCTTTATAAGCAAACTTTATAAATTGTACTTTTAAACATAATAGAGTCTTGAGACCTCACCCCTGTACAATTAAGTACTGGAACATTTAGAGTTAAATGTTAAATGTACATGATGCACTTCATGGTGATTTATGTTCTAATAATATTAATCCAAATAACCTTAGCTTCTTGAATTTGAATTAAACACAATCATATACACAATTTTGACCTCTTGAATTCGTAAAATAAAATAAAATAAATCATAAAGAACAAGTGTGGTGTGCTGTGCAACCCAAACTGTTAATAATAATAAGAAAGACTACAACGTAAAAGTAATAAACTCGCTTATAAGATCGCAAAACCCTAACCTACAACCCTGCTTGTTTTATGTAATGATTTCTATTTGATTTTGCATTTGACTTCTCTTTATCACTATTGAAAGTTGTTATTTGCTATTTGCTTGGTTTCTCGTTAAACGACGTGTAGAAATTGATGGCTCGGACATCGTCGTCATCGACACCGAGCTATGACTTTGACTGTATCAAATAACAATAAATAGCAAGGTAAGCCCCTTTGATCATATTGATTTGGAACAAACGTTTACCGATACAACGGTATACGCCTAGCTATGGGGAGAAACGATTGTTGTTTATTGAGCTCAAGAATATTATGTTTTATGTGACTGTTTGTTTTTATTATAGCAAGGATTTAACGTCACCAGGCTCGACGGCTCGCAGGCGTGCGTACGGCTGCGTCCTGAAGTACTGATCAAGCAACGCGCGGCAGCAATAAAAGATTGACACAGCATGAACAATGGCATGAAGCCATGACTGGATGAACAGGGTTGGTTTGATTTGGTACCTCGGAGACGAGGGCGGAGGAGGCGGTACCGCGGGCGGCGGGCTCGACGGACAGGAGGTGGAAAGCATTTGCGAATCCTTGTTATTGTTTTGATATGAAATTGATTGAGCAATTGGATAATAGATTTGAAGAAGATATATATATGTGTCTATATTGGTCAAAGAATATTTGTTTGGGAAAAAAAAGTCACATGAGAGAGAGATATATATATATGATGTGCATGCAAGTATAGGAACGTGGTGTCCGGATTTTGCGCAGGAAATGTTCATGTGGTTATATATTAGAGAACGACTAGGGAACGGTATACCGTTCCAATAGTATAGCCGTGAAACTTATGAAACTTATCAGATTCAGTGCTGGTTTCATGAGTTTCAGTATTTAGTTTCATCAGTTTTTAGTGCTAAGTTTCATGAGTTTCAGTGTAAAAATTCACAAGTTTCAGAGGTATACCGTAGGAACTGTATACCGTTTCCTAGTTTTTCTGTATATATTATGGCATTAGGGAGGCATGGGCATGTACTATGCGTTACTATTTACTCTTCCGTTACAAGCCATATTTCCTTTTGTCATTTGAAGTGGACTAAAAAGATATTAATAATGACTAGATTACTTTTAGTTATTATCACAAAGTAATATATTCAGTGCATGTATGTAAATAATATAAAGTAAAAATGAATATTTATTAGGGGTATGGAGGAAACATTACACTAATTTTACATTGGAATATGAAATACGTTCTATATTTATGGACAAGATTATTAAAAAAATATGCCTTATAAACTTGGATGGAGAGAGTAAACATTAGCTACTAGTTTTCTCTCTCCCCTTATTTCTTCTGTGTGTTGCATTGTGTTTTGGTTAAATAGTTCATGGCTAATGGGTTTAGTACTCTCTGTGATGATGTTGTTGATGCAAAAGATAAGTAGAGGAACAATGATAGTTTGTTACGGAGGAACATAACATCAACATCAAGTGGTCAGTTAGTTAACTCCAAATAATTAAGAAAGTGATGGTTTATCACTCTAACTAGTCTTTTTTTTTTCCATGTCAGGAGAAAGGGATGTATATCCACTATATTGCTACCCCACTTTGCATGAAAAAGGGTTGTGTTTGGGGAATATTTGACTGTTGCACATATGGATATTTGGTGAGAAGATTTTTGATAGGGATTAATTAATTGTGCAATGCACAGTTAAGTTGAGATCCAATTTTGTTGGTGGAATTTGTTGTTTTGATTACTATATATCAAATGTGTACTCCCCTATATTCTCTTGAATCATCAATGCATGCCTCTGAATTATAAGCTGTTGACTATTGTTTTCCCTATTCGGATATTCTACACATCATATCTATCCCCAGACGATTTTCCATGCCTTCCAATTTCTTCGAAAGTCTTGTGTATCACTACAGGAATGCCAACTTTAGTCGCAGAAAAATAGGCTAACTAGAAATGGATGAGACGTGAGAAAAATTGCTGAAATTTGAAGGAAAATCATACGACACACTCCAACCTGGTGTGAAGAACTACTATGATCAATGCATTGCATGGACTGTGCTTTCATGCACCAACCAGTTCATTCTTTCTGCAGAAGCGGAATTTATCTGGTGTTGACTATACCACTTGCCTCCCAAAAAGGTACAAAATAAATGGGGCCCACTGGCATAGAGAGGTGTGCATAGGACCACAAGATGGATGCATGGCCCATGAATTTAGGATTTTTTATTTTATTTTTTGCATCCAAGACCAAGGCACAAAAACACACTTGCAGAGAGGAGAAAAGAGGCTTATTAGCATATATAGCAAAAGTACACTCGTTCTATCAAGTGGTTGGCAGTTCTTTCGAGGAGGCAGGCCGTGGTGGTTTCCTTGCTTTTGTGGTTTGTGCTATGTGCCTTGTGGTTTTGCTCTCATCACAATTGTTTCCTTAATTAGGAAGTGGTAACAGACAGTGACCGACAAGTGGGTCCGGCTAAATTTCAACTAATGGTAGGGCCCAGTTGTCTGTGACTCTGAGCAGTGCTCTATGTGCACGCAGATCCATGTGCAAATGCATGGTGACAAGATAGCAGCATCACAAGATGATCTTTCCCGCTTTCTTCCATGCTTTGGTGTTCACGTGCCTTCCATGCATGCTACCTTTGATGCAAGATGGAGTACATGCCTGATCACCGGGGCGAATCCAGCAGGGGAGAGGGGTTTGTTAGGCTCGAGCTGAATCACCGCCGGCATCGTAATACCATCCCCAAACCGACACAACAGTCGGCCACGGCGCCGCCATGGATGGAAGCTCGGAGCCTTGACCGTACGTAATCGGAAGAAGACGACAATTACAAGAGAAACGGGTCTTTTCTCAGCACTTGGCAGTCAGCCCATAAGCCCACAACTAACAACCATTGTCCACAAGGACCACTGCTAGAAAAGAAATGGGCTTTTTCTCAGCACTTACCAGTTGGTTCACAGGACCACAACAAAAACCAGTGTCCACAAGTCTCCACTGCTCTAGTCCAAGGCGGCACGTGGCAAGAGGAGGCGCACCCTGGTGGCCGACGGCGCAATGGGGTCTGGGGACGAGCCTCAAGGAGACGAGGCTAACGCCCAGGAGGGGGTTGCAACCGGTTGGGCGTCGCTGCATCGGTGAAACTTATAAAATTGCACTGAAACTTATAAAATTGGTGAGATTTTTACACTGAAACTCATAAAACTTAGCATTAAAACTGATGATACATGAAACTCATGAAACTGAACACTGGAACTCATGAAACCAGATGAAACTCATCACTGAAACTAACGAAACTCAGGTATACCGTTGCAACGGTATACCGTTGGCTAGTTTTGCTCTATAATTAAATAGACTCGTATTCTGTGTGCACGACTTGCCGAGTACTCCATGTACTCACCCTGGCTATAAACATTGCTGCTTAGTTGCTAAAGACATCATCAAGGTATCACAAATTAAAGAGGACTACTTTGAAGATAGTGATGAAGTAAGTCACTCTACCCCAGCCCATTAATTATGGGCATATGGATATATTTCATTTGAGCATATTCTGTTTTCTTCCACTACAGTTTACTTAAGTTATCCGTCTTTCAAGACATTAATTGATATTTTAGTAATATTGCCACTGTACGGTATCATGGTTCTAAATTAGTGTAGAGTACACAAAGAATCCAAATTAGCATATTCGGATCAGACACCGTCTTCTCAGAAACTACGTCCGTTGGCCTGGAATCATGATTCAGCCCCTGAAAGATAACGGTCTGGCACCCAGGTGCTTGTATTCCTACCGACCAAGGAGACCCTTCTAGGATTCGCTTCTTGTCCAGCTCTGAATCGAATTTCGCAATGAAGAGATTATGTCCGGACATTCTCGTTTTTCTAACCCACGAGGATTACACCCCAGCAGGCTTCATGACAGACAAAATTGTCCGGATGTGAAGGGCATTGGCCACCAGGGATTGGGATCCTCTGCCTTTTCTTTAAAAAATGCACGGTGCATTTTGACATGAGAGAATGAAAAAATCTGAGGAAAAAAAAATCAAATTGCTACATTATTCAAGATTTTGGTAAATTTCAATGAAATTTTCAGATATTTTGATTGGAATTCATATTTTTGATTGATATTCAAATATTTTGATCAAAATACTGTAGCAATTTGATTTTTTTCCTACAGTTTTTCATCCTCTCAGATCAAAATGCACCGTGCATTTTTTGAAGGAAAGGCAGAGGATCCCAGTCCTGGCCACCAGAACCTTCCCAATCACAAGATGCACTGACACCGCCAAATCTGCATCATCTGAGTCCTCCCATTTAGACATGTGAAGGACATTTAGACTCCTTGTATGTCAGGTTTAAGTGCCAAACAGATCTGAGACCTTCACCTCTTCGCCAAGTGAATCCCCCTCCCCGGGATTTGACCTAACTCGAACCGAATCAGACTTTGGAGGGTCACCTTCCCCCTCCGTTAGCACTGCATTTATGCTATGTTTCTTACTCTGGATTCTCCACTCCACCTTACTCCCTCCTTGACCCTCACAAATCCGGAGAGCCCGGCTGTACACAGTACACACTGAAGTATTTTTTTAAAAAAACAGTGAGCCTAAAGAACGGGCTTTCGGTTCACATGAAATGGCCCAACCAAACACTAAAAGGTGTTTTCACAGCCATTTATAACGCATATATATGTGTGTATATACACACACACTATTTTATAGCTGCATGTAGAATAGGTTATACTACTCCTTGGCTATTTAACACAAACCGATCGAGCCACTCTAAGCAACGGAAAAGTCACAGTTGACTCTGTGGCAATCCAACTAGTAAATAACTAATAAATACTACTTCTTGTTTGTACATGAACTTTCTTTCTTTGATTTAGCCATAACTTTTAAATGAGATTGATTTCGATCTTCAAATTTTACATGGTTGTAGAATCTCATCTCTCCTACGTATGTTAATTTTTTTTGAATTTTTGAAAATACATACTTGTATTTTTCATGGAGTTTTGAAAAATTGGATACATTGCCTTTTACTATTCGAACAAATAACATGTTACTAACTATTACACAAAATATTAGTATACTAAAACAAAGTGTACAAATAGAACTAAATTTTTGTTCTGATAGTTTACTTTGTTTCAGTATAGTAACATCTTGTGTAATAGCGAGTAACATGTTATTTTCTAGATAGTAAATGGAAACATATCCTGTGTAAACCACTTCTACCATGTAAAATTTATGAAAATTGTATGTACAAGTTTTTAAAAATTATCAAAAAAAAATCACCATACATAGGGGATGTAAAATTCATACATAGGGGATGTAAAATTCTGCAACCCTATAAAATTGAAAGACCAAAATCAATCTCAGCTAAAAGATATGAAGAAAAAAATAAATTCAACGAAATAGTGATTTTTCACTGTTTTCGTTTTGTTAATTTTATATATTTCAAATATGATTTAATTTGGTCTTTAAATTTTACAAAGCTGTAGAATCTCACATCTCCTATGTATGGTAATTTTTAAGAATTCTTCAAAAAATTTTACTACAGAACCGACAAACATAACTAATTCTTATTCATGGAAATCACATGCACAAGTTTTAAAAAATTCTCAAAAAATTACTATATATAGGAGAGGTGAGATTCTATAACACTGTAAAATTTAAAGACCAAAATCAATTTCACCTAAAAGATATAAAGAAGAAAAATTCAGCTGAATACTGATTTTTTTACTGTTCAGTGCTTTGTCAATTTAATTCATATCTTTCAAATGCGATTGTGTTTGGTCTTCAAATTTTACAGGGTTGTAGAAGCTCACATTTCCTACATATGGTAATCTTTTAAGAATTTTTCAAATATATTACTACAGAGCCACAAAACGGAACTAAATTCGTGTTCTGATAGTTCACTTCGTTTCAGTATAATAATATCTTGTGTAATAGATAGTAAATTGTTATTCGCTGGATAGTAAAAGACAACAAATGAAATGTAAACCACCCTTATCTTATAAAATCTATGAAAACCACATGTATAATTTTTTAAAAATTCTCAAAAAATTACCATATGTAGGGGATGTGAGATTCTACTACACGTAAAATTTGAAGGCCAAAATCAATTTTATTTGAAAAGTACGAAAAATACAAATCTAGCGAAATAGTGTTTTTGTCGTAGCTTAGTACTATTCATCTGCTGCTTGTATATTTTATATCTTTCAAATGCTATTGGGTCTGGTCTTCAAATTTTACTGGGTTGTAGAAGCCCACTTTCCCTATGTGTGATAATTTATTGAGAATTTTTCAAAACTTGTACACATGGTTTTCACGAGTTTACACGATAAGGATGATTTACTATCATACATAAGGAAGGTGACATTTTACAATCCTGTCAAATTTAAGACCAAAATCAATTTCATTTGAAAGATATAAAAAGTAAATTCGGCTGAATAATGATTTTATTGCAGTTTATCACTATTTATCCATTGTTTGTTAATTTTATATCTTTCAATGCTATTGAGTTTTGTCTTTGAATTTTGCAGGTTTGTATAAGATTACCTCCCCTACGTGTGGTAATTTTTTTGATAATTTTTAAAACATGTACATATGGTTTTCATGGAAGTTTATATGATAAGGGCAGTTTACTACCAAATGAACACAAAATTACTGATGTGTACAAGATTTTACTATTGAACAGACACATAACATTTTAAGAACAGATCTCATTTGATTTTACCACATATTACAGTAACGTTTATGATCCATAGTGATAGTTTTTACTATCAATTCATATGGAATTTACTGACGAGACTTATATCATTAGGTTGATATCGTTGATAGCAAGCTAATGATGTAAACCGATCGTAAATCGAAGCTACCAATAAAAACATATGGCTAAATAAAATGTAACAAGATTCATGTACAATCTATAGGAACAGATTTTGTTGGGTTTACGTGGATGGGTCGGACATATTTACTAATCAGCTAGTTGTGGCGTGCACATGTAGATTACACGCATGCGTAGAATAATACTACCGTATGTGTGTGTATATTCACTCATATCTGTTTCCGATCCGAATCCGTCACATATCCGTCCCGTATCCATACCCCGATTAACCCGGAATAGTATCCATATCCGGCTAGCCCGTATTCGGTTCCGAAACCGGAAAAAAATATAGATTAGGATACGGATAGAGCAATATCTATCCGTATCCAACCCGTTTTCACCCCTGGTCTCTAACCACCTCCAACAAACTTACAACAAGTTTGACATGAGAAGTATTTAAAATGGTTGCTTTACATCATCAGTGAACGTTAATTAATCTGCTGGTCATCCAGCATGTGCGTTCGCTAATTTATATTCTGATTTTCTGAATAATTGAGAACATGATATAATACAACATGCCAGCACAGTCACTGGAAACTGAAATTCAAGCATTCATTGATAGATAGAGAGGACTATTCTTAAGGTACATTGCTATCTAGAATCAGAGTTTATTGTAAAACGAAGTTGATGTACAGGATGTTTTGATCCAATGCAGGTTTCTGGAGCCCCAAATTAGGGCTGAGAAGCATGTACAATGTTAATTGATTACTGTTAAGCTACCAGGTCCCGAATTTCTCTGCAACCCCATCACAAAAAAAACAGTTTCCGATCAATTCTCATCAGCTATGACATCTAAAAACTTCTCTCAAGCAAGACGCAACGAGGCATTGTTCGCCGGTGGGCATCTTGGCCGGCGACAGCGACGGGTTGTCCTTCCCCACCCTGTCATGGCCAGCGCATCGGCGTCCAAGTCAGCTGGGGCAAGTGGTGCCGGTGGCAGCACTGGCCGTGGGCTGACCTCCACGGTGACAGCCACACATCTTGCCCGGCGTCTTCCCCTTGGTTGTGACCCATTCCGGCCTCCCCGCTTTGTCGGAGCCGCAGGAAATGATCTCCCAAGAGTATGAAGATCCTCTGACACCTCATGTTTTGACAGCGACGCGAGGCCAGGCAAAATGTCCTTCTGGAAGTCTTTCTTCTGGCGTCGCCTTCGCGCTTGGCCTCTCCGAGGCTTTGTCAGAAGCAGTGTAGCTGCAGCAGAGCCATGGTCTTCATTGCTCTTGTGCTCTTGGGTTCTTGGTGTTGGATGGTGCTCATAGCCTTTGGTTTCTTGTAGCTGCAATGTCAAAGCCTCAAAGTCATCTTCACTTTCACTGTCAGTACTACAGACCACTGCGTTCTCCTTTGATGTAGCGAGGTCAGCGAACCAATGCAAAGTGTCAAGCTGAGGAGATCCTGTCCGAAAGACATCATTACACATGGTCACCAGGCTCTCTGCTGCACTTACAGCAAGAGAGCCATTGGAAGGATCATCTGGTTCCTGAGGAACAACATTGCTGTCTGACTGACGGACATCTATCTCCAGATCATCCATGAACGGCAATGCATCATTCAGGTCAATGGGATTCCTTACATTTTTGTCAATTTCCTTCTTTGGGAATTGCATTTCCATGAGAGCTTCACGCGTTGACGGCATGATGTTTGTGCCCATGTGTAGACTGGATGAACACCGAGAATGTTTTTCGGTGGCAGCGCTGATAGGGAAACCGAGAATTCTTGTGCTACCTTCTAAATAAGCTGTGGAACCGAATGGCAACTGGGAATCGCCATTTACACCATTCAATGGCACTAGTGGCTTCATCAGATCTACCGGTTTCTTTCTGGGCCACGAGATATCAACTGGTGAATTCTCACCTCCCTGTTCCTGAGTGCCGCTGACATCTCGAGGGGGATCGTTGAGATTTATGTCCTTCAGACAATCATGGAGTGAGGAATGCTTTTGATATTGAGGCTCTCCAGTAATCTTTGTGGAATGATGATGACGATAATGATGAGGTGCATTTGGAGCATGAAAAGAATCCACCAAGAAACCATTGAAGAAACCACTCTGAGCAAAGGGCGTTTCAACAGCACCGTAATGACTCCTAGTTGTGTAATTTGTGCTCCTGCTTTGCCATAGAGACGTAAGTGCAGCATTGGAGCTGGTTGGTGCAAGGATCTGTGGATTGAAGGTGTTAGAGCTGGACAGGTAATGCCCTGTTGAGGAGTCAACACCATTTTGCTTGTGTTTGAACCATGCCATGCCGACGCTTTGATCTGGCAAAGAAGAGTAAAATACGCTTAGTGTGCATTGATGCCTGGATATTGATTTAATGCAAAAAGCTATAAAGCTTGCCAAAAAAAAAGTCTATAAATTCTACCATCTTTTTTATTGCTAAATGAATTCTTATGCCTTATTTCCTCATTTGCACCAAAGAAGTTTGAACCAGATGCTTCACCAACACGCTTTTCTTTCAAGTTGTCTTGCAAGCTTAGGAGGTTCAGGTTCACTCCCCCTGATGAGTAATGTTGATTCTGAGAAGTGGAGGTTCCCACACCTAGGAAGTCTGTTATTTTCATACTACTAGATGACTCTTCCACAGTTTTATTTAAAACATTCACTGATGAGCCATGTTGTGGCTGTAAACCAGGGATCCAACTCTTGACCATGTGCAAATAGTCCTCACTATTTCCAATGTTAAGCTTGCCATTTCCACCAAGAACTGGACCATTGGCTCTTCGCAATATCTTTGCAGGCTTCTCCTCCAGTATCTCCACATCATCATCATCATCGGCATATGCATCAGCTGGAAGATGAAGGTCCAACATGTTCTTTGTGGACCTGCCGTTACTGTGCCTCAAAGGAGCTCCATTTAAACTATACTCTGAACAACTTCCCTTTGTGAAATTTACAGATGATTGCTTAATATCATGTCCAGAAGTAGGCCCAACTTGCCAGACCCTTTTCGCATCCCCAGATGGTGCCTGTGATGAATAGGACTTTGCCTGTAATGTATCTGCAGATCTAGGATATCCATTGAACTCTTCTCTTCGGCACTGCGCCATTAGGTCCTTCTGAATTTTATACAGGCGGTGAAGTTCGCAGACCTATATAGATATCAACATCGTAAAGGAAATCAGAAACAACTACAACCATAGACAAGTAAAAGAAAATGGCAACATTTACATAAGGAATGCTTTCTTTATCTATATCTCCTACTTAAGCTCTTAGTACCATCAAAATTTACCTGTTTCCGGAATGTAGCTTCATGTACAAGCATTGTCCGCTTCAGCATTTCCTTGTCAAAACCTACAGATCCATTCACAGGTATTATTGTGAATCTTTCACTGAGATGGCCACTTGGTTTGTCCTCCTCATGGTACGACAACCAATTGCCATTCGAGTTTACACTATAATCTGCCATAGCGAAGTATCCTGGAAGGTAGGTCTTGCCCTCAACTTTTGTTCCCATTCCTGACAAGTATCGACAAATAAATTCTGGGTTATTGAGATATCTTCGCATCTATCACACTGAAACAAAAAATGCATGAACTTGGTATCCTTTTATTCAGAGCATTCAAAGAGTTCTAATTGTGAACACGAGAGTTAGGCCCACATGTATGATTTCCATATTCATATGAAACCATAATGATTAACGAACCCAGCTACCCCCCTACCTCGCACCACCCCCATCCGACCCGATCCACTCGAACAAAACCCATTTGATGTGTAGGCTATGTAGCCTGAACTTTTGGAGGGATCACGACAATCCCATACAAAACTGTCCATATGTGCAGCCTTTCTGCTTTCAAGTTTACTCATGGGAGAAATCAGAAAAAAGAAACATGCCGAAATGGCCAAACAGGGTATGTTATTGAAAATACAAACCTCATACTATAGTAATGTAGTTTCTGCAACAAGCAAGAAGTTAACAAAAATCCTTTTCATTATAACTCATCGACTAATCATAATGAACACAACAATTCTCCATAAAGATTACTCCGTACATACAAAATCTTTGCTAGCTCAAATGACATTTGTTCTAGAATAGATACAATTCTAATTAACACGTATTCCATCAATATCAGGAATAAGTATATAGAACGACAACAATATGTAAAGTTGATATATTTCACTAACAGTTACGTGGAGCATGATCACAAATGCCACATACACTTTTAACACTGGGAGATGAATAACCAACAAAGTAAAGTATCATCTATCGGTTCAATAAATCGAATGTGGAAAGTCAACAGGTACAATTGGTATTATAATCTACACTGAATTTTGCAATGTCTATACCCAAGTTGTTGTTTTCTGCAAACTCTTGATTACGATCATATTGTCATAGTTCCTTATTAAACAACCAATGTAGAACGTCGATCACAATTACAATGAAGAAACTCAAAGTATTAGTTTTCTTCACGCAAACAAATATCGACTACAATCACTAGTATTCTTCCTGCAAAAATGAGGACGCCAAGAACCAAAAGTGAATCAAATGGCATATAAGTGAAGTCCCTCGAACACATCTTCAGAATATGCACACTAATTTCTTACGAAAGAACTCCATAATTTACATCCATCCAAATAATTTTACAGGCGAAACAAGCATTATACCTAGGAGACCAGTACAAAGATGTTTTCTACTTACAAAGAGCGCAGACGTGAAACAGTGCTGGATCGGAAAAATCTGCAGGCCAAGTATCCGTAGTTTCAAAAGAACTGAATTGTTTCCGCCAGCTTATTCAATGATTCGTTTTTTGGAGAAGGCTAGGTCGCCTCACCCGAAAGAAACCTGAAAATTAGCATTGCAGAGAGTAAGAACTATGCAAAAAAAGGGGGGAGCCTCATTTTTGTCCTGTAATCCATAGAAGAAGATGCAAGACACGGGGCAACTATCCCAAGGTGAATGAAACAGCAAGTAACCACATCTTAAGAATGCACATACCAGTGTGGCAAAAAAAATCATGTTTTTAAGATAAAAAACATCACTTATTTCAGATGCAAGAATTGCATCGTTTAAGAGACACACAAACGATTCCAATCAACAAGTCATAGAAAACCGGAACAAAGATATCTCGTACTTACAAAGTTCCCCGATGTGAAGCAATGGTGGATGAGGAATTTCGCAAGCAAAGCGTCTGTAGCTCCCACGAAATTGAATTATTCCTGCCAGCTTATTCAGTTCATCTTTATCTGAAGCAGAGGAAAAGGCCAGGTTGCGTCACCAAGAAGAGACCTGAAATTTGGCATTCGCAGCAAGTAAGGACAGAGAAAAAAATAAAGGGAAAAGGGAAAAGAAATGCAAGGGACAAGAAATGGAAGGCAATATCAAGAACTGCAAGAAACCGTGACGCAAGAAGGATCCCAAAGATCAAAATGCTAAAAAAAATAATCAGATGTTCCCTAAGCAATTCTGCAAAACATCACACCATAGGCACACTGCGACAAGAATCTAACAGGAATCAAAGCCAAGAAAGAGGATGCGCAAGGCAGGATCAACAAGATAGCAACATCAGAACGATCAAAGGCGCCTCCTTTCTGCCAAGGGCGTAACCAAAATAACACAACCAAAACCAACATACAGAGAAAAGAAGAGGGGATATTCTACACAAGAAAATAAAAATCCAAGCGTAACAGGACAGGAACTGGGATTGGGAAGCATCCAAGAACAAGACATCTGACCTCATGTACTGAAACAGGGTCAGCAGCATGACGAGGCCAAGCCAAGAACAGGGGAGAATTTTCAGCTCACCGTAGCACCGGGAGAAGCCCACCGGCCGCTTCTGAGCCTCCAAAATCCAAAAAAAGATTCCACCGTTCCCCACTTCCTCAAGCCAGGAGACAAGACCAACCAAACAGACAGCAGGACATATATACAATAATATATATATCCATTCACATGGGCAAAGATTTATCCTTCTTTGCTAGCTAGACCATGCAAGGAAGAGGAGAGAAACCCAGATGCAGATCAGAAATTAGATTGGTAGGCAGAGGAAGATAAGGGGAAATCTCCCATTCTTTTCTTCTCCTTCCCTCCCTCTCTTCCTCCCCCTTTTCTCTCTAGTAGCAAGGAAGATGAGGAGCAAAAGACCTTCTAAGAAGAGTGAGACAGGAAAAGTTTGTCAACTTCTGGTCTTTTTATTCTCTGCCTCCTCTTGTATTGTTCTCATTCTGAAAGTCTCACATCCACCCTCCCTTCTCCCTCTCTTCCTCTTTTCTTGGTTTCTTTGGCCGGCTTCGAGGTGGTTAGGGGAAAACATCACTTTGCATTGGATTTTGGGCGAAAAGCCATAAATTTGGGATTTCTCTGTACCTTTTCCATCCCTCTCCTCGCTTGCTTTTCTGTGTGAGTTCAGTCTTTCGGACAATCAGACCTGGGAGATTCTCTTCCCCTCTCTCTCTCTCTCTCTCTCTCCTTGTGCCTCTGGATTGGAGTATAAAGAAAGAAAAGGAAAAAAGATCATAAATGTAACAGCTCTGCTAGGTGCACACCCCAAACCTCAGTCTTATCCCTTGCTGACAGCTGACAAATGGCACAACTAATCAAGCATTTTGTTGATGTTGCTGGTAGTACCTCTGAAAGTGATGTATCATTTTCGTAGATATAGCCATGAGGTGTCTCGTTGTTGATTAGGAATTATTAAAACAATCTGAACAGTAGTCAAAGACAGATAGACAAAGCCGTTTCTTGTGAGCTCATTTTTCTTGAATCCATTCGTTTTTAGTGCCATGCAATGGATGCTTTAATGACACATTATGTCATTTTGGTGTTGGATTTCCAAGATTTCCAAATGCACTTGCAGCACATTCAATTCTGTAACTGACCCATGAGGCTATGACTCACTTTACATTTCTATTTCTCAGCTAATTTTTTAGTATACTGCTAGTCCTTGTAGCTACTTGTCCTGGTCAATTCTTCCAGCCAAGGACAAATAATTATTAACGATCACAGTAATTGAATTATAAGTACTACATATATTGGAAATAATTAAAACAAAAGTACTATAGTCAATTATGTCCATAGTGCGCACATTTAGGATGATAGTATCTTTGCGTACACTTTGTTCTGCCGTTCCTTTCTAAAAAATATATTTGATGGTGTAGCATCATATTAACTTATTCCCTTTCTTTATGGAAAATAATAATTGGGCTGATCGCTGCTATTACCCTGAAGCCATGGGGATTAGTAGCATTATTGAGTATTCCCCTTTCTGTTTGTGCATTTTTTTTTGTTTCCTCCAATGGATTTCCCAAATGGCTAAGTTGTGTGGGCCCCACCCATACGAGGTTTGCTGTGTTCCATGGAAGGGGGTTAAAGGGCATGAAGGAGCAGCTTGCAGTTGTTGTAACTTGTAATAACTGGGCCATGGGAGCATATCATAGATGCACACTTATTACTGCACTAGGAATAGCATGACCCCATGTGCCCTCACCCGCTAATCCAGCTCTAGATTTGCAGTGCCTTCATGCATGAATCAAGAGGTTTCATTTCATTTCACAATGGATAGGTGATGCATTTCTAATTCTAACCAACATGTATATGTGCTTACGTGAGTGAGATACTGTTGCAAGGCTTGCAAACATTGTTAAGTATGGTAGCTCATGTCTAATTTTTTAGGAATTAAAAATCTATGCTAGATGAATCCTAATCTTTCTTTCGGAGGATGACTAAGAGGGCTATATAAACCCATAGGAGTGGTTATGAAGAACCCAAGCCATAAGCCAACACATCCAAAGCAAGAGGCGAGCGAAAGAATTAGAGACTATGTTATACTTTAGCACTATTTTCTTTTATAGGGCAAGATCCAAAAGTTGTAAAAGGTTTGAGAGGGTTGTGAGAGAGCGACAGTCCCTTGTACTCGTTTATAGTTGCGTTGAAAGAATTTGTGGTCATCTTTGCCAAAACTTTCCTCTCTCGTCGTGGTCGCTTCATCGTCGTTATGTTGGTTCTCTCTACAAGATTCAACTTCTTCATTCTTGAGATCATGCACGCTCGTGTTGTATCTCATAAAACTCTGATCCGATCCGAGGGCTACTTTGCATACGAAGGGGTAGCATAGTGTAACAAGTGGTATCGGAGCTAAGGTTGGATTTATCAGATTTGTGATAAAGTCGATAAAGTGTCAGGTATCACAAAATAAGATCAATATCGATGATGTAGAGTCAAGTAGAGAAATTTAACGGTGGAGGAAATTTCAGCGTATGGCAATGTGTGGTGAAGGATTTCCTTATCCAGTAAGAGTTAATCGTTACTCTTGAAGGAGACAAACCGGAAAAGACATCCGAAGAAGACTAGAATGTGATGCGGTGGAAGACTGTCAGTACAATCTATCTATGTCTCTTTGAAGAGGTAAAATACTCGGTGATCACGAGAATTCACCGAAGAAATTATGGAAGGACTTAGAAGAATTATATTTAACGAAGTCATTGACAAACCGGTGAGTGCTAAAACGACAACTGTATAGGTTGCACATAAAGGAAGGTACGCATTTTGTTGACCATCTCAATATCTTCGACAAACTTATCACACAGCTGACTAGCGTGGATGAGAAAATTGAGGGAAAAAACAAGATCGTCATATTAGCATCATCTCTGCCACCATCATGGGAGCAATTGATGATGAATATTCTCGTCGAGAAGTGAAAGACCGTGTGAAGGTATATCTATATTTTATGATGAGTAATTGACTTTGTTTGAGATAGGTGTGCTTGGGTTTGAGTTTGAATTGAATTAGATTTGAGGTTTGAGAAATTAGATGATTATTGCATTTCATGTTGAACATTGCTATGTGATGTGTTTCCTAGTTTTTGATGGTTGCAGGATGTCGGTACGAGTTCATGGTGAGGCAGAGGATAATCAGGACTAGGCAAGGACGCAAGGTGCGCTGGAGGTTCAAACGACCAGAGATCGCTGGAGGATGACTGAAGATGGAGTTACTGCAAGCCGTGGAGGCAAGGGCATGGCTGGGTTGCTATCTTGGAGCTGCTCGGATCAAGGAGAGCCATTGGATTGCGGTTTAAAGGATGGAGTAGTGGCCAAAATAGCTCACTTTGAGAAGTGTGCAAAACCCGTTATGCAATAGGGTTGCGGGTTAGTCCATGTATGAGGAAGTGAATCTCAACCCTTGATGAGGTTTTTTGAGGGCCAAAAAAGTATCAAGGGTGGTGATTGCTCCAAGGTTTCTATAAATAGAGGGGTAGGGGTATGCCTCTCCCCTCAAGTCTTTGGAGAAGGATTTTGGTTGTGCTCCCTTGAGCTTTGCCCACCTTGTTGTGAGTCTCTGTAAACCATTCCTCTCAAAGCAATGAAAATTTAATTTCATTATCTATTCTGAATAAACTTTCCATGTTTACATTATGTCTTTACTTTACGCAATTTAAATTCGATATTTACTTTACGCACTTACATTCTCGCAATTTAATTTTTGCAAGTTGAATTTGCCCCCCTCCTTTTACTTGCTTGTAGTTCTTTTTGCCAAAGATGAGTGATTGATTGGATGAATCTTCTCTTAAATCATATCCCAATCCTCTAGGCAAACTTAATCTTATTCTTGCGGGAAACTAATCTATTGCACTTTGTTAAAAATTTCTTTATGGATCAAGTTTGGAGATTGTTCTTCTTGTGTTCTAGCATGCTGTGACAAGTGGAAAGATATTCAAGATCATCTTGATCATTAAATTCCCATGACGAAGTCAAGATCACAGACTTTGATTTTGATTTTTTGGTGTTTCTTAGTGCACTCTTCCTTCGATTCAAGAAATGTCGGAACTTTGATGTCAATTCAATGGATTGATGGATGGAATAAGTTCTTGACATCCTTAAGAAGGTATCAACCAAGTTGCATGAACTTTGAACCAGACGATCTAAAGTTCCATCAAATTTGCCTTTGAGATCGTGCTTGTTTTTGTGCCTTGTTTGTTAGACCGGCACTACTGCCCCTGGGCTTGCGGTAGTACCGGCCAGAGGCTAATTCTTTGGCTATTTTTCTATTTTGAGCTAGACTACTTTGGGCAAGGTTTTAGTTGGTTCTTTTTGTTCAGTAGGTGGTGAAATTTTAATTTGAGATCATTCACCCCCCTCTGATCGCCATCTCGATCTTTCAAGAAGTACTCTCAACTTGAGGCAATTGAATATATGTTAGAGGCAAAGTTTTTGAGAAAAAAAACTATCAGAATCTTCATCATCTGTGATCAAGCATTGGTTTCCATAGGTGTTGCAGACAAAGGCAAACGTCACAAGAAGAAAAAGGGCAAGAGCAAGGGCATACGTATATGCTATCTATGTGACGAGGAAGGTTATATGATAAAAGAGTATTCGAGTTTGAAGCAAATGAAGGGTGTATGCTCAATGATGGTACCAAAGGATGATTCAAACGTACTTGTCGTTAGTCAATTAGGTATTTTGAATAGATGGATATTAAATGCGGGTTGTTGTTTCTACATGTGTTTGACGAGGGAGATGTTTGACGAATGATCTCTACGTCTGTCACATGGTACTGTTTACTTAGCGGATTGGAAGGGGTATGCAATTACTGATGCATGAATAATTACATTAGAGATGTATAATGAAGCACATCGCACATTGACATGAGTTTGGTATGTTCACATCATAAAAAAGAATATAATATTTGTGAGGTTGCTTAAACTCACAGGTTGTGAGGTATCATTCTGAGGTGGAGTCGTGCGAGTTAATTACTAAGGGCAGGTGATCATAAAAAGTATATGGAGAAATGGAGGATACCGATTGATGGGCAAACATCAAAGAATGGAAATTAATAGGAGGTTTGATAAAAATCTTGACCAGGAGAAGGAAACTGTTTTATCAATTGTAGTTATGTGTGGACAGTTGCAAAATCTAGTAGGTGCAAAGGCAAAGGTTCAAGTTGTTGGAAGAAGAAAGACTTGGTAGGACCAACCATGTTGTACCAGCAGGTGGAGCTCGGGAGGCGGTACAAACCTATGGTATGAAGGGTTGTAGGAATATGATGTGTGGTTAACCAAACTATACAAATAAAGAGCTATGAGGTGGAGGGTTCGAGCGGCCAAACCCAAACACCAACACGCACATTATCGTAATGTCCCCTGTGGTTGGGCACTCCCAAATATAAGAGGAAACATAACAAAAATAAAAATAAAAATACTGAGTCAACTTAGAGTGAATTCTTGGGAAAGTACAGTGGTTTCAATGGATAAGAGTCAATGTGGAGAGTGTTAAGTATAGTAAGTCATATATAATCTTTTAGGATTTAGAAATGTGTGATAGATGAATCCTAATAGGATTAACCGATTAGGATTCCTCTTCCATTTGGACGATGACTAAGGGGCTATTGGTCATAAAGAACGCAAGCTGCAAACCAACTCATCCAAAACAAGAGGCAAACAAGAGGATTAGATATTATATTATTCTTTAGCGCTAGATTTCTTATATGATATGCAGATAATGGTCCTAACAGGTTCAAGAGGGTTGTGAGAGAGCGACAATCTCTTATACTCTTTTGAGATTAGGCTTAAACAATTTGTGGCCGGCTTCACAAAAAAATTTCTCTCTCATCATGGCTGCTTAATCGCCATTATTTTGGCTCTCTTCACGGGACTCAACTTCTTCGTTCTCAAGACTATACATGCCCGTGATATATTTTATAAAACTCTGATTCGATCTAAAAACTACTGCGTATAAAAAAAAAAGAGTATTAGATTGTAAAAAAAATGATAGGTTACCGCGAGTGGATCATAGTTTTTTTTTGTGTGCCTTGCAGTTTTGTTGTCCGAGTTCCAATGACAGCTCTCCTGCTTTTCGTTCAGAAAAAAAAAAGCAGGTCTGACTGATAAACTGCCAACAGGTTAGCGAAAACATGGCAACATACTGAAAAGAAGTACTTGGGTAGGGTTTGGAGAAAAGGTGCTCCATCCACATAACCATACTGGGGAAAGATTCCTGTTTTATTTCCTTTTTTATATATTTTTTTACAAAAAAATACTCATGTGACAAGACAAGTAGAAGCAGAACCATTAGAGAAGTGACATGGTACAAAGATTCTTAGTTTTTTTTTCTCATCAGGCAAATCGTGTCCTTCTATATTAAGGTCAAATTCATTTTAATTTTTGAATTATGGATTTTGGATTATGAGAGAAGCTATTTCTGATTATAGGATAATCGGATCAAGTCGGCTGCGACTTCTAGATTTTGGACTTGGCCAGCGATAATCAGTAAGAATCAATGAGAATTAGGTTCCAAACAGATTCTAATTCTATCAAAGAAGCTGTCTAGAATCCTTCTATTCGGCAAACAATCTGTTTTTTTTAAACAGAAACTGTACAAAAACATAAACGAACGGAGCCTAAGTAGTGCCAGTATAAGGCGGGAACTAGGAAATAGATAGAGAAAATCCAACACTTGGACTAATAATCCCTAGTCATTGTATAATACACTTGAAGAACATCCAGAGCAAATTGAGAACACTGAGTAATACACGTAGCAAAGGCTCCATTGTTGACGGCAACTTTTTAATACTAGAGTTTGTCGGACCTCTTCAAGCAAATTCGAGAGACTGGAGAAAATGGCCTAACTGTTTTACTCTCTGTCTACTTATATTTTAGTTGTCATTTTTTTCCTTAGCAATGGAAATTAATGCGTTGAACATGGCCTAAGAAAAATCAAGAGGACTATTATTTGCGAACTAAGGCCTCGTTTGACAACTTGGAACCGAGCCGTTTCTACTAGATTCTGGAAGAAACCTAACCAAACATGCTAAAGCTCGTAACGATTATCCTTGGATCGTTTCTTCTTTTTCCACACCGTGGCTGAATCAGTCTCAACCGAGTTCCACCCGATTCACAGAATCCAACCTGAAACGTTTCTACCAAAAATCTGAAACTATTTCCGTTTATACTAGAAGCTGGAACCGTACCAAACAGGGTCTAAAACGATATTTTTGGATGAGGATGAGTACGTATGTTGTCGAGTGTCTGTAGGATTCTTGCATTATTCCCAGCCCAGAGGACTGATTCGCTGTTCAATATTCGGATCAGAGAGCACGCCCAACGTACTCTCCTTTGAAAGGGGCAATATCCAATGCTATTTGCAGGGACGTAAACGTGAGGCAAAACTTGAGGGAAATTTCCTGCTATTTGTCTGAGAGAAGGAGAGAGCTAAAGTCTGCTCTGCTCGGTTGCGCCGCCGCCAAGAGCCATTGCCGCGTCGTCGCCAGAGCTGGCAAGGTACCCTGCCGGCCGATCGGCCGACGAGAGGATTAATACGATGTGGAATGTAAGGGGATAAAGAAACGGAGTTATTGATCATTTCTGAAAGGTGCGACGATGACATCGCGCTTTGAATCTAAAATCGTAATGTGACATAATGTGTTGTCTTTCGCTTTCCTATTATCTCCTTCCGTGCTCTTTTTTTTAAAAAAAATTAGTCAGAAGTTCTAGCCTTCATTATAGAAAAAAGAATAATCGACGAACTTCATCCATACTTTAGACGTTGAGTTTTATCGATTGCTACGGGACTTAAAAACTACTTCATTCATAGATTTTTTGTGATCATGAAAATTTCCCCTCCTTCCAAATGTGCGCTTAAGGTTGTTAATAGGTTAAATATTTGGTTTCTTAGGTTTTTATCGTATGACCTTTGGTATATGTCGTACTTCATGTATGTGTAGCTCACCACTATACATACCTACAATGATCACCATCACACCAATGCCTCACCACCTTGCCTCAGCCTTACCATCGCACTGTATTTCTTTCCCTGGTACTTGGATGATTTCTTTTACATTTGGTGTGTGTGTGTGTGTGTTTTCATTAGATTAGCAAGGGAAAAGTAGCAGATGGCTACAGTGGGTCCAGTAGCACTGAGAGCCTCAAAAGTCATAACAAAGGTATGATGTGCATTTAAGCCATTGTGGGGTTACAAAGGATTTATAGTTGTGATTTGGAAGGTGAGTAGATACTAGATAATGCCTTTGGCTCCCAAGTCCAATCAACCTCCAAAACCTCAATTATTGGGATGAAAATTATCAAGGTTAAAAAGATCATTTCTTCATCATCAACGCATCATCACAAGGTGAATCTTTTTTTTTTTTTGCCCCTAGATCATATATAAACAATGGCGTATGAGTTGTACTACTACTATGATTTATTGGGTGGGGCCATATGGATGGAAAATCACTATTTATGACTTTGTTATGGGTACCTCGAAGTCCTTGGGACTCTGATATCACGATTTGTTGTTACTTGAGATGGGTCGCTGGTGGACCCACTGTCACTGATAGTATGGCCCAGGGAACGCCAGACATTCTTTTTTTTTTTTTTTTGAAAGAAAGGGCATGAACTCTGCCTTGCATTAAGGAAGGAAAACAAACAATACATTTTCAAAGACTTGTTTTTTCGAATGACTTGGTGGGAGAGGTGAGTTGCACGATGAGAATCGCTGCACTCTGTATTGATCGTCCTCAAATATATAAGTACACAAGGAGAGCATGGTTAGTTCTAACGGGCAGCGACATGCAGGGCATTCGCAGGTGCATGCATACGCAATACCTGCTCTACCACTAACAGAACAGCACCAAAGTAGCATCCGTTCAACAAGGTGATTCTATACATCTGTTCGCGCTAAAAACGTGAAGGGGGTTTTTGGCCTCGAACACACAAGACAAACGCCGGGTTTGCAGAGCGTGCCAGTCAATTTGACCTGAAATTGACAAGGTAGAGTTTGTAATTTGATCAAAGCCGATAAACAAGGATCTATCGGCTTTTCGCTAGTCGGCAAGAACCGATTAGGAGATAACTAGATCAACCGGTTACGATTGATCCGGATACAAGGTAAAATCGGCCGAAGGCGACAACAAAGCTGGGCGATCAAACCTGGTGAAATCGCCAAACCAACAATCGATGCGCGGTTGATTCCAGTCGACTGCGTGAGAGATCTATGAGGCTAAAACAATGTAAAAGAAAAGCTTGTAAAAGTAGATGTGTGTTGTTGGATTGATTGATTGCTTGCCGCTGGACACCACCTCCTTTTATAACACACCCGCCGATCCGAGTTGTACATGGATACGGCGGCGCTTATCCGTATCGCCTATTATCCGATTTCCTTTCCTTTTAGAAACGGATTCCTTTTCCGATTCGCTTGATGATTTCTTTCCATGAACGCCTTTCGCCTCGTGATCGATTTCAATACACGAAGTTCGATGCAAACACATACAATTGCTTTTATCCGATTCAAACCCATTTTGCCATGTACCGAATTTTGGCGCAAACATATGCCCCCAATTTTTGGAAAGATAACTTGATACTTTTCAAAAATTGCAATCGCTTGTCATCGGAAATTCTTGGTAACCTCCCATTAAATGGCGCCGAATAATCTCGGCGTTTTTAATGCAAAGAATCGCTCTCGCCCGCTCTTCTTTCATCATGCAGTATAAACATGGGTCCCCCCACGGTCATTTTCACGCTTCCAAGCTCCCGAACCACGATCATCGGCCTTCATCTTCTTCCTTCTGTTCTTTTGAAATCGGGCTTGAAATGGACCCTTCGCAGTATTCATTCCGATTCCTCAAAGCTCTAACCAATTTTACCTAGGGGCCCATAGGTACCATATCGTGCCGACACGGTTATTAATGACGAGATCCCTAGACTCCCTGTCTACGCAGGATATAATATTTCGAGTGGGGAAAAAGTTTTAGAGCCCGCCCACAAATTTGAAGGGATGGAGATCTTGGTTCATTAGGATATCGACTCGTAAGAGGGTAGAATGGAGAGAGAATGGGCATACGAATCTTTGCCTTTGAGTCTAGCCGACCTAAGCCAATGAACCCTTAGTAGTCAGCGCTTGTTATTTCTCGGGTCGGATTCTTTTAATGCTTTTCTATTCCCATCCGCCCGAGCAGGGCCCTACTTTACTTCGACGTGGCTCAATTATCCTGCCTTAGGCAGACGGGGTCTCATTGCGGCTTTTAGTGGGAAACCCACTTTTAAATTAATCCGCAAGAAAGGCGAAGGTTGGCATAAGTATGTCCAAATAACAATAGGGTCAATGGTCCTCAGATCGGGTCAAGAGCATGTTGCTTTTCTTAATCTTTGGTTAGACCGATATTTATTCTCAAGGGCGCCTCTTGGCTCCCACCCAAACCTTTCAACTAATAGCGAACGCTTAGTGGAAGGTCATCTACCGGGCTCTTGGTAAGATCTTTTGGGAGCAAGATATCGATGATGTATGTGATTCAGTAGTCGGCTTTTTTTCCGTTTTCTAAGTTTGTTGCTCCAAGAATATAGGAGGTCCCCGTGGTTTATCCAAACATGGCTCTACTTGCATATTTAGCCGATCCATTTTTACCGGAACCCATGGGAGTTTGACTTTTCCCAGGGGAAGATTATCCGTAACACGTGGTCCCCAAAGATAGAGCTAGCCGATCTTTTGGTGAGAGATTCATCATGTCGCTTCATCGATGAACTAAAAATGGACTCACTGGTTTTCACAAGTATCTCCGTTTTTCACTTTGATGTGTCTTCTTTCGCCAACAAGATTTTTCTCATGCTAACTTCGACCTGGCCGATTGTCCATACCCATCATTTCTTCACTTAGATGCCGAGTAGTTCCTTGATGCCCCACCACTTTGGACTTATATAAAATTATCCTCCCCTGCCTTATTCACGTCGGCTTGAATACACGCAACAGACATTTCAGCCTTCCTACGAATTCTATCATCCATCCGTTTATGCCCACCAATTGGGTTTTGGGCAAACCATCCCTTCCTTTCTTATGCTGCCGCATCGAACCTCGCTCCTGGTGACCAATGCAGCGCTGGAGATCGTCCCCGGCGTAGCCGACGGATTTCAACTTCTTCTTTGCCATTTCATTCTTAACTTCCCGCTTCGGCCATATTTTCACAATGGTGGTCTCGTATATCGAGGCCTTGTTGATGGACAGAACTCACGGCTATACTTCTAAACTTTTGCCTGACTTCCATGAGCCGATGGTGGCCTCCTGCCCCATGAGAGTTCCGGGTTATACCGACTCCTCAAGAGTCGTAGAGGCACTGTCCTTTTATTTGTTTCCATGTTGGCCATTGGGTTTTTTCATTAAGTATGGTTTTGAACTTTTCAGTATGCATGTGATGTCGGTGATCAAATAGCCGACTCCTCATATTTCTGCCAAGAATGGCGCAGAGACGCCTCGGTCAATCCGTCGAACTACAGATACTTACGGAAATTTGGGCGTTCAGAGTCCATCCTCATTCGGACCTGGCTCGCCAACGTGCTCCAAGTAAGTCTTTTGCATATCGGCTAACATGCCCCTTGCTTTGATAATTGCTAACTCAAGGTATGCGAGAGGAGGAAGAAGTCAGCCAGCGCCGCCTGCACTCGAGGGCGGCAACCCGATGGCTCTCCGGAGCACTCAGCTACTGATGTAAGTTTTATTCTTTATTCTTTATTCTTTGCTTAATATCATTTTTTTTTCTTTTTTTTTCTTTTTTTTTTCGCCTATCTTGCATTGCTGATTTTATTCTTTTAAATCCCTAGCAATCTCCGTCAGTGCAAGTAGCGGGAGTTATAGCCGATCTCCAAGGTGCTACATCGGCTATCCCTTCATCCTTTCCATTACCGCACGTATCGCAAATCACCGAGATCTCCGATCCCGACCCCAAAGCGCTTATCAATCGATCTCGCCGATTTGTTGGCTTCACCCTCGACGAGCTCGGCGATTTATCCGAAGTGCTAGCCACCGACGACTACCGGTACCGACATCCAGCATAATAGCAGCTTCACAAGATCGGGCATATCACGAGTGCCGAGGTATGCGGAGGCGACTCAATCGCCTCTTGACGGCGATGCACCGAGGCGTCTTCCGCCAACATCACTTCTTGAGGAATGCTATGGCGGCCATGCAAGCGATCTTCCTCTCGCAGAGCCATGAATGCTTTGCTAGAAGTGTGCCATCACGGATGATCAGTTCGGCCAGACGAGTCGGCCAAAGCAAGAATTGAAGCAGAGGAAGGCCCAAAGAAGCCAGGACTCAAGAGATCTTGGACAAACTTATAGCAGATGCTAAATCTCGAAGAGTGCTTTTGACCAAGGCTTTGCTATGCGAGATCGGCCAGCTAAGGCCCAGAGGCCGGAGTCATCCAAGAAAAACTTGAAGAACAAATTGGCCTTGGTTACAAGAGAACTTTGCAGATTGCCGTAACGGCATTGGATTCGACATCTTCACTAGCTGCTCGAGGCAAGCAAATCGGGCGGTTTTGCCAAAGTTAAAAGTCAATCAGCTAAGATGATCACAGCCTGGCGATGGCCGATGATCGATTAATAGATAGCGCTCAAGCTACTATTGGTAGAGCAAAGGCAGATTGTCGGCTTTGGGAGCCCATCTTCCTGGCTCGGGCTTCATTGAAACGACGCTGTTCCTGTAATATTGGCTGTACCGAATATTTTGTAAACTGCTTAACCGTGGATAAGGACTATTTGTTCCTCGACTCGGCCTACCAGATGGACCGATTTTATATGCATGTGCTTGTCATTGATCTTGATGCCTTCACCTCTGTAGTTAGGACCCGACCCATATGCTTGGGTGATACGCCTTCAAATACTTTCCATTGATCGCTTTAGGTATGACGAACCCTTCTAAAGATTCCAGTATATATGAATTCCCGTCAACCGGCCGATTGATCTTATAAGGCCCTTCCCATGTTGGAGACCATTTGCCGAATCGATTATCCCTAGACCCAATCGGCAACACGGTTTTCCATACTAAATCGGCTTGATTGAATGCTTTAAAAATCACTTTTTTATTGTACGACCATGGCTTGATGTTCGGATGTAAAGCCGATGCTGGTGCTGACTGTATGTTACCAAACTTTTGACACGTTTGGCATCCTCTATAATATTTGAAGCAGTCTTCTAACATCGTCGGCCAAAAATATCCTCGTTTCGTCTCGATTCATTTCATCTTGTGAGCCGATTGATGTGACCCACAAATGCCTTCATGAACTTCACCCATCGCCACTTTGGCTTCCCTGGCCCCTGCAGACATCTTAATAACAAACCTTCCATAGTCCGAAAAGTACAATACGCCTTCTAGTATAACATATCTGAGTGCTTTACCGACCTTTGCTCGGTCGGCTTGGTTGGATCTCGATAAATAATCTCTTATCTCTTCTCCAAATCGGTGGTGAACACATAAACCGCCAAACGCTTAGCTCGATTGGTCCCTCTCGACTTTCAATCCTGCACTCGATGCGCATTGTGCCAATCGGTTTGCTTTATCATTAGCTTCTCGGGAATATGTTCTATGGAAATGTAGTGAACATCTCGATGATCCGAGGCATTGATGGGCATCAAGGTTAGTGCATCATCGTTGCATCGGGTATTCTCCTCTGACTTGTCAGACAATTAACATCGACTCCAAAAGCTTCGACGTCTCTCACTCCGATGCTATCTAACAGCTTGTAGACCCCTTAGTAATGCTTCGTGATTCTCGCTTGATTATTTGAACATCGGCTATTTAGCCGATACATGAAGTCATACTCCTCGCTTTCTAGGTGAAACTAATATCACAATCGATGCCTTCGCCTTCTTGGCAAAACAGACTCCATCAAAATACGGTTGCCAAGGAGTTACACTAGTTGTTCCTACTAATGTTTCACTCCCTGTGATAAAATCGGCCATGACTTGTCCTTTCAATGCATTTAATGATTCATAGGATAACTCAAACTCTGTTAGGGCGTATGCCCATTTACCAAGCCGACCACGCAGGATGGGCGCCGATAATATGTATTTAACTACATCGGTTTTGCATATTATAACGCATTTGGAAGCTAAAGATATAATGTCTTAACTTGGTGCAAGCAAAGTACAATGACAAGCATAATTTTTCTACTAAGGATACCTGGTTTCCGTGATCTAGAAGACGCCGGCTTAAGTAATATATTGCTTGTTCCTTCCTATCGCTTCTTGTGTTAAAACCGCCCAATCGAATCTCCTTCACCGATATATATAGTCTAAAAGGTATACCGTGTTTTGGTGCGGTCAATACTGGTGACTCATCAGATAACCTTTATGTCGCCAAGGCCTTTGGTCGACGGCTTCCCACTTAAACTCTTGGTTATCTTTAATTTTCAGCAATGGTGAAGGCCCGAATACGTCCCCGACAAGTTTGAGATAAAACGCCGCAAGTAGTTGATTTTTCCAATCAATATCTCAACTCCTTTTTGCTTGTCGCGTTTAGTATCTGGCTATGGCTTTTACCTTGGCTTCGCATTTACTTCAATTCCTCCTTCATGTACCGTGAAACCCAAGAAATTGCCTCCGACACCCGAAAGCACATTTGAGGGGTTCATTTTTAACCCATGCAACCTTGTGCTTTCGAACATCTTTTCCAGACGGCTAAATGTTGCCGCCTTTCTTTGGATTTTACCACTAATGTCAATGTATATTTCACAAGATTGCCGATCAAATCATGGAAAATATGGTTCATAGCACGTTGATAAGTAGCACCGGCATTTTTTAAACCGAAGGTCATAACTTTCCATTCATATAGCCCTAAAGCCCCGGGCATCCAAAGCCGCTTTTGGGTATATCGGCCTTCGCCATGAATATCTGATTGTATCCGCATTCCCGTCCAAAAAGCTTATGATTTTATTCCCGGATGCAGATCGATAAGCATATCGGCTATGGGCATCGGCATCATACTCTTTGGCGTAGCTTTGTTCAAATCTCTAAATCGACACATACCCTAAGTTTGCCGCTTTTTCTTCTTCACAGTGGACGATGTTTGAGACCCACTTCAGATCGGCAAGGCCGATAAATTCGCCTCTAGCAATCGCTCTACTTCTTCCTTTATAGCGCCATACAACGAGGGTTAAACCGCCTAGGGTACTGTTTGAACGGCCGATATCCGTGTTTTATAGGTAGCCGATGTTCAACTAGTCATCGGCTTAAACCTGGCATTTCATAATACTCCCATGCAAAGCAATCCTTATATTCCTTGAGTATTTTAGCCAACTTTGCTTTATAACTGGGTTCTAATTTAGCACTTACAAACGTTGGTCTTTTGCTATCCCTTCCCCCAATATCGATCTCTTCAAGCAAATCGGCAAAGTAAATCCTAACCCCTTTCTTTCTTCTTCAAAATCTTCAACAAATTCTTCAGATTCTTCCCGCCGATAGCTCCTTGCTTTTCCTCTTGAGCTTTGCTATTGTCTCGCTCCATCTTCTTATCACTTCTCGCCGTCCGATCAAACGTATTGGGTTTAACGCTGATCGGCTTGAATCCCGATTTCTCAACACGTATAAAATCGCAATCGCCCAAGGCTTTTCCTCGATATGCATTCAAATTCTTCGTGTGGCCAATTGGTGTCGTGGCTAGCTATGGCGATATGAGCCGATGTTTCGGGTACGACTTCATCGTATCATCGCTCCAATCGCATCAGCCGTGCATAGTTGATGGTATACAACTAGCATGGATCCAAATTCGCCAAGGAGTACGCCATGTAATTGCCTTTAGCTTCAATCACAAAACGCAATGGGCAAAGTTTTATTATCGATCGCCGCTTCGACACCATTACGCCTTTAGCCTCGGTTGGGTCTCCGGTGAAGTCATTTAGCACCATGTTGGTCTTGATTAAGTCTTCGCAGGCTTTTCCCAACTTTTCTCGAAGTACTTAACGGCATCGATTGACCGCTGTTCCCGCCATCGACCAACATACGGGATATCGGCCGCCATTAATGTATCCTTTTAGATACAATGGTTTCAAATGCCGATGCATGTCTTGTGGTTTTTCAAACACGTACCTGGTGCTCCGAGGCACAACTGGCGAACACTCTTCACCGATTCTTCGTTCAACCTACAGTAAAGTGAATACCATGTTTATATCCATTGGTGGCGTATCATCTGATCATCGGAGAACTTGGATTGAACCGATTGATCTGAATCACTATCGACCGCTTCTTCTTCCTTTTTCCAAAATCGTACCGGCCTTAACTTATTAAACGTCCGATCCTCTCACTCTCCTTTTCGCTTCCCTTTCTTCTTGTGTTTTTAATCGTCAAGCCTTCGCTATGCGACTTATTTGCCGAGACCCGAAGCGGCACCATCTAGGTTTGGGTTCTATCGCTTTTATCTTTCCACTAAATTGCCCATTTCATGTTAGATTCCATCCTTCTTGCGTTAGCCGATAATTCCCGATTTTGGGAGGATTCGCTTTGTTCGATGTTGACAACCTTTCATAGATCGACCTTCCGCTTCCTTACTTCGGGCGATCGTATCGGTCCGGACAACCTCGTCTTTTTACAGATTGGCTTGGCCGACATGTAGACGAGTGTTGCATAGGACAAGATACAATCATGGTAAGGTCATCCTCTCTCCCAAAGAAATCGCCAAAAAGGACATTGCCGGATGTTTCTCTTCCTCCAGATCGGGCCGATGTGGCACATCCGCCGACGCTCGTCCCTCCTTTTGCCCTCGATCGATGAAAAACCCCCGGGTGGTGTTGAGGGTTATACCTTCGACTTATCCTTTCATATTTCCCAGGAGTTGTGAGAAGGTCGGCTTTGGTTTGAAATCGGCTCTTCTTGAGCCTTCTCACCGATACCATTTCACCGACCTCTAAGTCCCCTCTTGGTTTCACCGCTCTTGAGTTTTGTCCATTTTTATCGGCTTCTATTACGATAGAACCGATGTTGATCTACACCGTCTCGTGCCTCGTGATACAATTCCCTTTAGTCGGCTTATCCTCGTCTCGCAGCTCTTTCCTTTTTCGTGAACATTGAACCATGTTGACCTGAAAGGGCCCATGTCTATCTCAAGATAGCCGATTCTTCTGCAAATTTAACTCACTCGGCGGCATGGCCGATTGATCTGGTTTCGAAAAATATTGCAATCGTTAGTGTTATGAGAGAACGAATGATGCCATTTGCAATACCTTTCGCTTTTTAATTTCTTCGCCGATGGCATGATATGCCCTTCTGGTAACCTTATGAGTTTTTCTTTGTAGTAATAAATCAAATATCTTGTCACACTTTGACACATCATCACGAGTACTTGACTTCCGCTTTATTCTTTGTCGGCCCTAAGCAGAGAGCATATACGAGTGGTTTTTTGGAACCTTTGGCCCACTCTGGCCATGTTCACTTCATTGCCGCCGAGGTGTCGCCAATCGTAATCTACCATGTTTACTTTGGCCTTTTCATTGCCGTTTGTCCTAAACCTATCTTTAAACTCCTTTGCTCTCTGCATATCGGCTTTCATGTGCCGTATACGCTGATGGGAAAGTAGGTGGCCTAAGTCGGGAACTCCTCGGCCGACAACTTTTCTTTAATGGAGGATTAACCCTTGGAACGCTTAGGTCGGCCAATTGATCGCTTGCGGGTAATGCTACATCAGCACCTATTCCGTCACGCCCAAATCTTTAATATAATCAGAGACCTATTCGCGTGACTGGCTTTCGGATGAACTAAGATCAAATCCTAAGCTCCATAGTTCCTAAAAGTAGTACTCATGGAATCGGCTTTCTAAATCGCTCCATATATGAACTGAATTAGGTGGTAGATTTGTGAACCAAGTGAATGCAAGGCGGATAATGATAAAGGAAACAACCTAATTTTTAACCCATCGGATCATGTCGCCCCACATTGAGCCATGAACCGTCCGATATGCTCAATTGTGGTAATAGAATCATCCCCCGAGAATTTAGCAAAGTCTGTACCCTAAAGTTGTGGGGGGTACGGATTCGGCCTATGTAATCTGGCACGCTTCTCAGCCGATCACTCTCCTCTGGAGTTGTAAACCGAACTGCTCTCAAAACATTGGCAATTTGTTCTGCCCAATTAATATTGTTTCCGGCTTAGGTGCAGCGGACACGACTCAATTCTCATTGTTTATGCCGCCTTAGTGCAAACTGTTCTTGTCCAACTCGCACTCGGGAGGTCTTGGTGTCGTCGTAATTGTGATTAAAACCTAATGCATCGGCACGGGCGCGAAGGTTCGACGATGGCACCACCCTATATGGTGCTTGTTTCATGGTTGTGGCCTCGTGACTGTGGAACCTGCCCATTTCGACGGCTGATAAGCCGATAACCCGATGTTATTGAGGGCGACTTGATTGATTTGATGCGCCTATCTTGGCTCCATCCGTGTGCCCATGGTAGTGTGTGAACCCATCTCTGTATGCTTGGTTTCGATCAAAGAGGTTGAGCCGGCATCATGATAGGTGCTTGAGCCGACACGCTCACCGTGTTGGTGTTGGGTGCTATGGAATATACCGGGTACGTAGGGATGGTTTGTGGTGGATCTAGCAGCCTGTGACGCAGCCTAATTCTTGAGCAATTGTTTTCACACTATTTTCTATCATCGGCTTTAAAGTAGACACTAGAGCCGATGATTGGTTAATCAATGCGTGATGAATGATTGCTCGATCATACTTGATAAATCAGCCTTGAGCGGAGTGCGTATCGGCTTCACCGATTCAGATGTTGAATCTCCGATAGGATTGATGATTGGGAGTGCAATCTTGAGTAACGCCACGGCGTGTTTCTTCCGGAAGCATCGTAGCATCATTTCCTCCGCAGCTGCCTTTCGATCTTCGAAGTTCTTTCCGTTGTTCGGGGGTTAAATCGCCATCTCAGCGCGATTATGGCATCGGTGTTGATATCGGCGGTGGATCGCGGGTTTGTCGGTTAGACGACATTCTTTTGGGTCCCACCGGCGTTGCAAAATATGTTCGCGCCAAAAACGTGAAGGGGGTTTAGGCCTAACACACAAGACAAACACCGGTTTGCGGCGTGCTGCGTCAATTTGACTCGAAATTGACAAGGTAGAGTTTGTAATTTGATCAAAGCCGATAAACAAGGATCTATCGGCTTTTCGCTAGTCGGCAAGAACCGATTAGGAGATAACTAGATCAACCGGTTACGTATTGATCCGATACAAGGTAAAATCGGCTTCGGGAAGGCGATAAAGAACAAAGCCGGCGAATCAAAACCTGGTGAAATCGGCCAAACCAACAATCGGCGTCTGTATGCGCACTATGTTGATTCCGTCGACTCAGAGAGATCTATGAGGCTAAAACAATGTAAAAGAAAAGCTTGTAAAAGTAGATGTGTGTTGTTGGATTGATTGATTGCTTGCCGCACCCACCTCCTTTTATAACACGCCTGGCCGATCCGAAAGTTGTACATGGATACGATGCGTTTATCCCACGGCCTATTATCTGATTTCCTTTCCTTTTTAGAAACGGATTCCTTTTCCGATTCGTTTGATGATTTCTTTCCATGCGAACGCTTCCTTTTCGTCTCAGACTGATTTCAATACACGCCGAGTTCTGATGCAAACACATACAATTGCTTTTATCCGATTCAAACCCATTTTGCCATGTACCGAATTTTGGCGCAAACAACATCACTATTTTAAAGTTATACAAATATTAAAATATGAATGAATAGTAGATGATGATTATTTACACCTTCTCTTACTTCAAAATTTATGTAACTTGTATTTGAAGGGTGATGCATAGAAGCACTACTCGATAGAACAACTTAAAACAAAGAAACTTAAGACACATAGAAGAGAAAACATAAGGTCATATGCCATGTTCGTTACACCTCGAACATACGATCGAGGGCCTCTCCCAAGACCACGGCCTTCGCCCCAATCCACACGCCGTCCGTCGTTGAGTCGCCCTAGCCCAAGCGGCTTGTGTCGCCGCCGCCGAGCCATGCACTGTAGCACCGTGGGAGCTCACCACCGCATCCCCAATTTGCCACCGGCCTACCAGGGGCTAGCTGCCTGAGTTCCGCACTTCCACTATCCGTCTATCGTTGTTGATTTTTTCGTTGAACATTACGGATTTGATGGAACAACAGCTAGCAGCAGGCAGTAACAGATGGATCGGATGGTAGCCATCAATTTGGCACTGTTCATCATCCGACAAGTCAGAATTGTGTTCAGAGTTGTTAGTTTGTGTGGATTTAAAGAATGCAATCGACAGAATTTAGTGAACGATTTCAGAGTAGATCTCATTTTTGGGCTTTATCTCGCGAGGATGAAGAGGATGATGATTCGGTGACTCCTTCAACCTTACTCAAAGATGCTCTAGATGGTAGTTACTCAGCCTCTGAACTGGTACAAGTCTTTCATAAGCTTCGATCCAATCCTGCCCAAGTGTTTAGAAGTTCTCCTTTTTCTTTGTGACCTTGGAAGGAACCTTTGCCACCACCAAGGACCTATCCTTTGGTGACATTCGGTGACATTTTGGATCGTGCTAACCGATTCAAAAGTAAGACACCTTCTTTGGTGCATTTTTAGGATATTGAAAATGGAAAATTAATTGGCCTTCCAAAAAATGGTCAATACAACATATATTTTCCTTCTTTGCTCAATCACGGGCCCATAGCCAGATCTGGTGTTATCCAAAGCTCATCTGCTAGTTTGAGAAATATGTTTTCTCGCACCTGGAAAGATAGAATTTTTCGTGTGACATCTTTGGTCAACCGGAAGTCTTTTGCTGCAGTTCTTCATTAGCAACTGCAGATGGATGGCTCTGGATAAGGATCTGGACATGGTGGCAACGACAAGTCAATTCATCATGGTGCTGGTGGTAATCTGGGTAGGACTGCCGGGCATAATACTTCAAGTGGTGGGGCGGGATTCATTAGTGGCAATTCCGGTTTTGCTGCCGGACAAGTTGTTTATGGTGGTGGTGTTGGTTACCATGCTTCTGAGACTTTCAATCGTGGTAGATCCCGATGGTAGCCAAGAGTTCGTGGCCATGGCAATGGTCACTTTGGTGATCGTCCCTTCTCTGGACCCAATGTTCGTGGCCGAGGTGGTCTTGATGGTGTGTTAGTAGCACCAAAGCCGAGTGTTCAAGCTGATGGGGGACAAGGTATAGTTCCTAGTTCACAACCTTCCCTACCTAGGTCTTCAGATGCTAAACCTATTGAGGCTATAGATAGTACCAAGATTATTTGCTATTGTTGTCAGAAAAAGTGCCACTCTATTTCATAATATCAAGCTCTGATTAATTGTGATATCTGCGAGTGCGACCAACACATTGCTAACAAATGTCTAATTCTAAAACTTCCAAAACCTACTAAAAATTTATGTGGCTATACAGCGGATGGTCTTGGACTTTATGCTTTTTTATGGTTTGTTGAAAAATTTATGATAGAGACCTCTTTTAACAGCTTCTTTGTTGAAATTTTATAATAAATAATTAACTATATGCATTTTATGGTCTAGGAAGATAGAATGGTCCATTATCTTAAAAATAAAAAAGAGATAGAATGGTCCATTATCTTAAAAATAAAAAAGCGCCAGCAGGTAGCAACACCGTAGTAGAGCAGCATCTGCGTGGAACACTGGCCTCGATTTTACTTACGAAGCAGCGGCCAGAGTTGGTTGGCCTGGCACTCCATATCAAATCAAATTTATGCCCTGCACTATGCGCAAATGACACCTGGATGATTGGTCAGTTCTAATCACGATGCTGCCCTGCCCTTCTTGGGTATTTGCATCTTGTTCTCGATCGCCAGGAAGCCTCGAAAGCACCTACCAACTGGCATATCGATTTGATTGAGCTGATTTGACAACGAGGGAGACCTGTTGCTGTTGCTGTTGAGGAGCGTGATGCTGTTACTTCTTCTTCTTCTTTTTCACGAGTCTTGTCGTTTATAGCCTCTCGCAAACAAGGTCGGATAAAAAAAAGAGTTACCGCGTTATCCGAAATTGCAACGCCAACTTATAATTATAATGAAATACTACCCACCATATTACCGGAAGGTTTCCGGGAGCCTCAGCCCCCCACGTCACCCCACCCTCTCTCTCCTCCGTTTCGCGAAAAGGCCCTTCGTTTCTTCGAAATTACGTATAGGTCCCTGGGTGATTTTCTGTGAGAGGAAAATAAATTTTCCCGGTTCGCGTTTAGGTCCCTCGTTCGGTATTTTACAGAGAGCCCCCCCATTAAATGCGAATAGCGAACGAGCCCTTTTCTAATTATTCAAAATAGCGGATAGGTCCAAAATTATAACAAATAGGTCCCTGTACTTTACGTTCGGGTCCTTGCTCCGTTTTGCCCGGAAAAAATATTTTCGTGGTCCGTTTTTCCTCCGGAGCATGGGAAAAATGTTTTTGTTGCTCGTTTTCGCTAAAAAAAAATTCCTTTCTCCGTTTTGCTCGGAAAAAATGTTTCCGTTGTCCGTTTTTCCTCCGGAGCACGGCCTTTTCTCTTAAATTTTTTTTCCCTTTCTCCGCTTTTGCTCGAAAAAAATGTTTTTGATCCGTTTTCTCGGAGCATGGGGAAAATGTTTTCGCTTGCCGCTTTCTCTAAAAAATATAAAATTCGCTCTCGGCCATCATTTATCCTTTTGTTGGAAAAAATGTTTTCGTTGTCGCTTTTTCTCCGAGCATGGGAAAAAAATATTTTGCGTCGTTTTTCCCGGAAAAAATTGTTCCATAGTCCGTTTTTCCTCCGAAAAAAAATACAAATTCGCTTTCGGTCACTACGCAGCGGCGAGTATGAGCCTTGCGTCGTTTTTCCCGGAAAAAATTGTTCCATAGTCCGTTTTTCCTCCGAAAAAAAATACAAATTCGTTTCTCGGTCACGCGCGCGGCGTGCGCCGCGCGAGCCTTTCTAGTAATTATACATTTGTATACTAAACAAATTATATATGCCGTGCTACTTAACCTCCGTCCTCCGCTGATACACAGTTGATTCGTCCATGCTCCCAAGCTTTTTTTAAATCTAGCTCCCTCTAGATAAATTTGTAAAAATAGCATCTTTTCTGATCGCGTGTGATATGTGTCATCTGCTGTGCTAGTGAGAGATTGGTAGCTTTTCGGACAGCTACCGAGTATGGAAAGCTCGGTAGGGCAGAAGGCTATTTTATAAATTTACTCGGAATGAGATTAGATTTAAAAAAATTACGAAAGGCCTAGAAAAACGAGGGATTATCTTTTTTTTCACGAAGTGCCCATGAGAAATTGTTATGCAAAGGACATAAAAGAAAACTCTCCATCTAGTTGAAGAGGGTTAGTTCAAGTCATTAACACAAGGTTATGCAATCCTATTGTGACTGAATGCTAGTGATATTTTTGTCCTTTTGGGAGCAAGGAAGGTAGGAAGTACTTACATGTAGTCATGGCCTTCAGAGAGGCCGTCAAAAAGTTATCATGATCCATGACATCACGGCAAGAAAATTAGCGATTCAACATGACTGTTCATCGCAAAATTTGTGTCAGCAGCTAGCTACTTGCATTCATCAGTTGCCTAACTTGCCTTTCACTGGCAGCTGGTATTTATTCACCCTGAACCTTCATGCAATAAATAACGACCGTGCATTTTGTACGTAGGCATGGTTAGATATTCGAGAACGACCGTGCATTTTGTACGTAGGTGTGGTTAAATATTCGAGAGGTGTTTATATATATATATAAGTTATATAAATATTGAAGAAGGATAAATAATAACTACTTATTCTTTCGTTTATTTTATATTTTGCATAATTTATACGAAGAATGAAAATATAGACGCGCATACACTACTCTTAGTATTGATCCGAGATCAACTACACCAAACGATTTTAGGGCAACTAAGCAACGTTTTATACCCGCGACAAGTTTACACAGCGGCTACACTGGTTACATGGTGGTACACCTGTATAAACACGACGTAAAGATATGTTTGGAACACACGGACTTTTCTGGGTTCTTGCAGGAATCGAAGTGTTTTTTTTTATGCGAAACCCAGTGCGAATACCTTATAATAATGCTCTAAACTAAGGAATGAAAAAACGGCAGTAGGAATAGTTTCTACGTTCTTGCTCATGAAGCGGAGATGGCAAAGTTGTAGTAATCGTGATAGTGAGGGGCGAATAGGAATGGCGATGGGCCCAAGAAATTCCCTGCGGGCCCATCATCCCGAGGCGGATCGGTTCAACCTAGAATCTGGGATCCCCCATGGAAACCTCCCCAAATTACATATTTGCCCCCCGTTCCGTCTAAGGTTAGTTCACATATTATTTTAATATCTTTGTCCACGAATATAACCCATACCTTATGTTCCAATGTAAAATTATTACAAGTCATATTTTTCTCTCTCCTCTCTTGACATCTGATCAAGTCTTAATCTCTACTATATAAAGTGAGAGTTTCTTCCCACGTCACATTAATTGCCCTATTTAATTGCCCTGCTTAATTGCTGTAAAGCAGCGTTCTTTAATTAGCATTTTGCAAGAAACGAAGCGTTAAAGATAAATGTTTGATCTTATGAAATAATATTTTTTTATTTTTTAATCTTTATTTTTCGTTATCAATGTTGTTTTTCGTAGCAACGCACGGGCATGTATCACCATCGGCTGCTGTTTCACTGCTGTGGCTAATATAACTAAGGTAAACCTTGCGAACAGAGTACGTATATACGGAAGTGAACACGAGTACACTGGAAACTCAACTCAATCAATCCCAGAAGCATTCCTCCGGTTTCGAAATGGAGGCACGCACGCATGCCGTACCGAACTATAAATAAAGTACCGTGCTTATATATTATTATTAGTAGTAGTAGTATTAGTATTCCGGTAATGAGATTCTGCAGGGTGGTACGGTTTAATAATGTTGATGGTATGGTGGTGGTTGCATGGGGTCACGTGATGAATGGCTGCTTGTTTATATGCTATGGTTCCAGTGGAGGCAGCTCTCTGCTCTGCTCTGCTCTCCCCGAGCCAAGCTGAGCAGCTGGAGCAAAGAAAAGGACGGTCTCCAAGATCTGCCTCTGCCATCTCGTCCTTTTCCATACCGATCACGGCCCTCACATCGCCCAGGATCCTCTGCGCCCAAGAGTCCCAAAAGCCTCCCTGTCCCGAGGAGAGGCTAAATAATAGCATTTGGTGCTCGAGCCGCTGGGCTACATGCGTTCGGGTTAGTTGTTATCTTTGTTGTCTAGTTTTATTGGCTAAACACGTAAATTGCAAATGCACTTTCCTCTAGCTCACGCAAGGTGTTCTTCTTTCTCAATTCTCCGTGTTATGTATTCATTTTAAATTTCAATTATTTTACTGGATGGGCTTTACGATACTCATGTTGCTTGCCCGATCCATTTACCTTTGTTTTTACCCCCTCCAAAATTTGATCCATCTACCTTATGTTTTTTACTTCTCCTAAATTTGGTCTTAACCTCTGTTGCTAAATCTAGGCATCTTTGGATTTAAGCTGACTCGACATTAGACCATAGAAACATCATTGAAACTAGGCAGAACCTCAATGTCGGATACGATAACTTTATTATCTCCTACAAAATTCATACACTCCAAACAGTCCGTAAATCTATCATATTTGAGGCTCGTAATAAAGTAAAATATATGTCTAAGCTAGTACAAATCTTAAGGCTAAGGATAGACTATCAAACTTTAATAGGGTTGAGCCAAATCAGTGGGTTAGATCTGTGGCTATAATTATGATTTACAAATATGGTGAAATTAGGTTGTGGATGACAGTATTATAGTTATCACAAATTAAGTTGATCAGAAAGTATGTCTAAAAATTTAAAGTAGTACTCCCTCTGTTTCTTTTTATAAGGCGTATTTGGTTTCGTTAGGACAAGACTTTGACCAACGATTATTTCATTAATATATCATTTATGCAATACAAAATCATAATTATATATAAGTACTTTTGAATACAAATCTGCTAATATCAATTTTGTGTCATAAAAATTATATGCTAATAGAGTAATCGTTGGTCAAAGTCTTGTCCTAACGAAACCAAATACGCCTTATAAAAAGAAACGGAGGGAGTATAATGCACAATTTAAAATAAGTGGTACTTTTCGCGTCACAAAGTGTGAATTCATGATGATGGTACTATTCTCAGCAACGCACCACACGAGATACACAGCGCCTGTGTACAACAAATCCGCCAGATGGGATTCCTTAGCCTGAACAAATCTCGAAAGCTTTGAAGGCAAAAACAGGTGGAGTAATAAAGGCCAACAGTAACCAACGGTTCAAAACATGAAACAGACATCCAAAACTTTGAATTAGAATAAATTCTTTAATCAACTTATAATTCGTGTCTTTTAGAGAGATCAATTAACTGGGGTTCTTGCATTCTCACCTGTGGCCAAAATCGCCCTAGCCTTTTTCTTTCCTTTTCCTAAAACTGGCATGGAATTTGACATATTCTTATCAATTACAAGTACAGTATGCTTTTGCAAATTGTTTTTATTAACATTTCTGAAAGGGAGAATGTCTAATGTGCGAGACACGTTAGCCAATGGAACTGCGTCCTTATCCTCTATTGTTAATGTAATCGTATGCTTTAGAATAGCTCTAATTATTTTCTAGCAGGATACGTTTATTTTCCAGGTGCAGTCAATCATAAAGGGGGGGAAAAGTCAACTTTGGGTCTTGATCTTTTTGTATATTATATGTTGTTTCCATTATTTTTTCAGTAAAATATTTTTAAAAGTTCAGATCTTGATTTTTGTTGCGTCAACTTATGATGTGCGTGCTTCTAATATATTCTGTTACAATATTTGCTATTATATTTGTAAATTTTATAAGTCGCCAATGCATTTTGCTGAGTTTCTGAAGCATTTTTGTAAGCCGTTTCTTTTATTTATATTTTTTTGATAGAATCAGAATAACTTTCTTAAAAAAGACATGACTGGAACAGTCTGAGCTTGTTGAACTGATTATTGGAGGCCCAAACACTCCACTTGATAACTTAAAATATTCTGGTTAGGTACATCTCCAGACTCACAGATGCCAGTGTTTTTCCTCTAAGAAGCAAATGATAGTGATTGACCCAGATGTATGCTAATGAAATATTGAGTTGAATACTCAACATCACAGCAACCTAAATTTGGGCTTGTGTTTATCCTTAGCAGAGCAATAGATGGAACTACAAAGATAAGAAAATTAACAAGAAAAATAAATCAAACTAACTCTTCGAAACTTAGTGTAGCATGAAAAAAAAGTATGAACGGATGATAGATATGTTTCGTCATCTGTGATCTTTATTTTGATTGCAATCCAAACACATATCCACGCCATGCCCGAACTAAAATTTAATAGAACAATATATACTTCCTCATTCATACATTCTTTATGAAGATAATACATGTAGAAGATTGGATCAATAACTGTAAAACACTCATATCTATTCATCTATTCCAACGTAATTACTTTGCAGTTACAATGGAAACACAAAATTTGCTTTGTTGAATGTGAGGTCCTATAACCTTCTTTTTTTAGAAGACCATAACCCTAAACGTTATTCTTCTTTTTTAACCAGATGAAGAGGAGCATTAAAAGTACTGAGCCATGAACTACAGAAGTACTGAACCATGGACTATTCGACCAACCTAGCACTATGTTGTCAGTCCCTCCCGTCACCAGTTTTCGTCATATGTTCACCGTAGCAGCTCTTAGCAGAGCCGAGCAGATGGCAGCGGTGCAGATGCTGAGAAATGCTTCATCATATCTCTGGCTGTTTCAGTCCATCTCCGAAACTTCTGTACCATGTCACAGCATCTTTTTTATTGCCGCCGGTGGCAAGGTTTCACAGGAGCTGGTGCTTCCTTTCTTCAGATTACATGCCCTGCAACGCGAATCACCTCGCGGAGCATCCGGAGTTTGTGACTACAACACAAGCATGCCCTTGCCAAATGACTCATCGCAGAAGCAGCTCATGACCTGCTGGAACGCAGCCAGCATGCTTAACATGCGAACTCAGCCTATCAGCCATCTCAGATATCTGGTCTGACTCTGCGTGCTTTCTATCCCCCACTGTGAACTCATGGAATGCCTCATCGAGTTCAATCCAACTTGACCCCGCTGGCTTCTGAGACCCGGTTCCTTTCATCTGCATCCTTGCTTTCGCCATGTCACTCCACTGCCCAGCCTCTGCATAGATGTTGGAAAGGACAGCGTAGTTCCCTGCATTGGAGGGCTGCAGCTTGCTCAGCCCGTTCACTGCTATTTCTGCGTACTCCACGTTCTTGTGCAGCCGGCATGCACTGAGAAGGGAGCCCCATATGACCTCATTAGGCTCCCAAGGCATGCTTTTGATCAGGTCGACGGCCTCCTCGATGAGGCCTCCACGGCCAAGAAGGTCGGCCATGCAACCGTAATGCTCTATCTGAGGAACGATGCCGTAGTCCTTCTCCATGGTGGAGAAATACCGGCGGCCCTCTTCCAAAAACCCCATGTGTGCGCACGCAGTAAGAACATTGATCAGCGTCACAGCATCAGGGCGGAACCCTTGATTCTTCATTTGAGCAAAGAGGTCCAGCGCCTTGTCTCCATGCCCATGCATTGCAAACCCTCCAATTATGGTGTTCCACGACACCGAATCCTTGTCGACTGTCTCAGTCTCAAAGACATAATCGGCCCGGTGAACACACCCGCACTTGCAGAACATGTCGATCAGTGCATTGCACACGAGGGTTGATTTCCCCAGCTTCCTGTTCCGCACATACCGGTGAACCCTCTTGCCAAGAGCAAGCAAGCCTGACTCCGCGCATGCAGCAAGGATACTCACAACCGCAGCGACATCAAGTTCCACGGCAGCCTCCTTCATCTGAGTAAACAACCTGCCGGCCTCCTCGACAAGCCCCTTCTCTGCACACGCCGAGACCATTATAGTCCACGTCACAAGGTTCTTGGTGGGCATCTTATCAAACATGACCCGAGCCATCTCCATGTCGCCCTTATTACAATATCCTGACACCACCGTCGACCACGACACCACATTCCTCTCCGGCATGCGCTGGAACAGCTCGAACGCCTCCTCCACCTCCCCAGCCTTGGCGTACCCGTCCAGCATCGTGTTCCAGGTCACCGTGTCCTTCTCGGGCATTTCGTTGAACATCCTCCTCGCGCCGGCCACCTCCCCCTGCCGCACCATCGCGGCCAAGGCCGAGTTCCAGGACACGACGTCCCACCTCGGCATTTCGTCGAACACCTTCCTGGCGTCCAGGAACCCGTCGGTCTTGGAGTAGGCGTTGATCAGCGCGTTCCCGACGAAGGTGTCCTCGATGTAGCCGAGCTTGACGACGTGGGAGTGCACCGCGCGGACGGGGGCCGCACCGGCGGCGGAGAGCGCCTTGATGAGGAAGGAGTAGGTGAAGGTGTCCCGTTGGGGCATGGCGGAGAAGGTGGTGAGCGCAGCGTGGGGCATGGCGTTGAGCGCGTAGGAGCGGAGGAGGGTGTTGGCGAGGAAGGTGCTGACGTGCAGGTTGGGGAGGGAGGCGAAGACGCGGCGGGAGTCCGGGAGGCGGCGGAGGAGCGCGTAGGAGGAGAGCAGCTTGGAGGCAGCGTGCGGGTCGAGGTGGAGGCCGTGCTTGAGGAGCTGCGCGTGGAGCTCCTGCACGTGGAGGAGGCGCGGGAGACCGTGGGGGAGCGACGCCAGGTGCTGCTCCACCAGCCGGCGGTGCGACGGTGCGCCCCACCGCGGTGCCGGGCGGAGCGCGGAGGCGGCCGTGGACATTGGCGGGTGGGCCGGCGACCGGCGGGGTGACGGGGGCGGTGGAGCCGCCGTGGCCGTCGCCGAAGAAGGTGGGCCGGTGAGGGGAGGGATGCTGCTCGCTCAGCTAAGGAGGCCTGAGGACGTGGTCTCACTGCCTGACATGTGGGTCCGCGCAAAACCCTTGCCTCCGAGGATTCGGCTGTGTGAGAGTAATAAACCGTTGTGTTTAATTGAGCTTGACTGTTAACGAGCTGGGCCTGTGTTATGTAATCATCACCGAGGCTGAGTTATTTTGATCTGGGCCATCCGTGACCCATCATGGGCCCAAAGGAATTCTTCAGCCGAATTCTTTTTTTTCTTTTTTTTTGCGAAGTTCTTCAGCCGGGTTGAGTTTGTTGCCATCCAATTCAGCTATCTTGAAATGACCACTCTTTGCAAAAAAAAGAAAACAAAAAGATCCAACGATTTCTGTAGGATTTGACTAATTATTGCCAAATCTTCTGCGGAATTTCTATACATACTTCAAAAGAGTAATTTTCAGAAAGAAAAAGAAAGGGTTTAGATTGGCAACTACTTGAAGAAGAACGGTTGCAAAAGAGCACCGAAGTCTAAAATGGCATTTGATAACCATAAACTCCATGGATCGGCTTCCGAGTTTGTGATCCTGCGGAGTAGAATACGGGAAGTGCACCATCAAGGATCATTGGAGGACCAAAAATATTTTGGGGATGGGCCCACACTGGGCAGTGTCTGCCTATGTTGCGCAATTCCGAGGGCGAGCATCGTTTGGAAAGCCAACGCAGAGAACAAATCTTAAAGCAACAACTTCAGGGTAAGTAGCTTCGATCCACGTGCTTCAATATCTATGCGGTTCACTGGTGGTGAGAGCGTAGAATCACCTCCAGCGGTAGCGGAGAGCAGTACGCCGAGGGCATGGGCGGCGGCGGCTTCGGTCGGGACAGCGTCTTCGCCGACGATGACTGGTCCCGCCGCCACAGGGATGAATCCGAGCCCGACCTCTCCAGGCCCTTCCAGTTCGTCTCCACCGGCGACTTCGTGCCCTCCCGAGAACCCAGCCCGACCAGAGGCCCAGGCACGGGCCGGAGGCGGAGGAGGAGGTCCTCGAACTGCCCATGGCGTTCGGGCAACGGATCGCCGAGGGAGTGCGCGCGTAGGCTGTTGGAAAGTAATTGGGATTTGTCAAAATAGTGGACTTGCTATCCCATACCCAGGTAAGTAAATATCACAATGCAATCGTAATTAAATTAAATCGATTTATTTATTTATTAGTTAGATTTAGTGGGATTCGACAGTGCATCAAACGCGGCCAGCAAGACACGGTGGCACCACGGTCGACGACAATAGGAGCTGCGAGAGCGACACGAACGATAGGAGGCGATCTGCGGGTGCGGCACAATGGTGCACGGGCAATACTCGACAGCGTGTGAGAGCACTGTCGGGGTGCACGTTGCGTGTGCCGTCGACGTGACCGAAGCGGGTGCGGAGAGCAGTTGGCGTGGGTAGGGATGAAAACGGTATGGAAATGGTCTGTAAATGATTGTTTCGTTTTCGTTTTCACATTTTTTTTACCGGTAATGGAAACGAAATCGAAAACCCCGGAAACGGATACGGAAACAGATAGTGATGGAAACGAATGCGGAATGGAACTAAGCATATACGAAATCGAAATCGAAAAATTTCATAAGAACATAGCAGATAATCACAATATACATTACCACAAGAACAATATAGCATATTTCACCTCTAAGGTGGTCACAAAAATAGTGTTATGTTCACTGGTATCACTAGAATTTTTCTCAAGTTTGTCAGCTGAAGCCACGTTATTTATCTCCCATATCAAACCATCATATCATCATCTATATAATTATCATTGATATCCTCTTGCTCCACCAACTACAAAGGTTTAACACCCTAAAATTTGTATATTATTGTTCAATGTTCATTTATGATTTTCTTAGATTTATCTTGGATTTTCTGTAGTTTATAAATACCATTTTGTTATTTAAGAATTTTTTTTAGAATTTTTTTAGAATTTTTGAATTCTATTTAATATTTTATATAAAACCATTTGTATTTATGAAATTATTTTAATTCGAAAATAAATATAAAGTTTTTTTTAAATACACAAAAATATTATATTATTTTGCGAATACAAGTCAAAACTTGTGTCAAATACAAAAAATTTCGTCCGACGGCGCAAGATGGGAACCTTTGGCCCGTACCATGCTGCTGAATGGGGTTCCTCTATAGCTCAATGCAGATGATGACATCACTCCATTGTATCCAGTGCAATATTTCCGTCAATTCACCAATCTATGTTGATGTACTGTCCATTGCGTTCGTTGTCTTCGCGGATTTTGAGGCTGAAGCTTGCGAGCGATGATCAACTGTAGATAGAATATCATGGGGTTTTCTTCTATGATAATATAGATGTTCTCAAGATTAAGGGTACTGTAAAGATTTGTGTGCCAGTGTTCTGATTTGTGCCCCAATTGGGAAATCTATGTTCTTTCTTCCAATTATTTTTTTAATAATAATATTTATTTATTGCAGAAATAATATGCTAAAGCAAAAATTTACAAAAAAATCGCCAACGGTTGCAGCTCTCTGTCGCCAATTCAAATGACGACACAAGTCTCTGTTGCCAATTGAAATGACGATAGGTGGGTATTTTTGCAAATTTTTGTTTTGGCATATTATTTCTGTAAAAAAATTTTAAAAAAATCTTCTTTCTTCCGTCATATATAGTAATAGAATACGTGTTATTAATTCCACACTGATCAGTGTGTAGCAAGTCTGTCATTCCTTCCTGATGCAGCGATGTTCATTAGACCAACATTTCCAAAAGTTTCATTAACCTATCCTGATATTAATCTATTTTTTCTTAAAAAAATGTACATTTTTTAACTTCCAGTTCTGTAACTCAATTTGTGGCGCTGGGGGCTGCACTGGCTGTTGTTGTCCTTTTCTGAAGATATGCAATTTGTGTTACAAATAAATAAGAAGTTGAACAATAAAGTGACATCGATCTTCCCACTAACCATTGCAGTCAGAAAGTTTCTTTAGATAATATATACAATCAATACTTGGGTTCACTTTTTCGTCAAATTTTGCGAAAACCACCCGTACCGTTTCGATTCAAAAAAGAAAACAGTTCGGTTTACTGCTCAAATTCAAATACAAATTAAAAAAATAAAAATTTTGACAATATTTATCCAAAATTACCCTATAATTAGTATTAATAGCTTTATGACCTCTGGTGTGAATATTTTTTGAAAAAAGAAGAAGTTTGTAGAAATTTTTGAGCAATTCAATTATATTTAGTAGCAATATTTGTTGAATTATATTTAGTACCAATATTTGTTGAAGTATATTTAGTAGTAATATATGACACCTGAAAATAGTACTACTTGTTCAAGTAGCAAAATTTGTATACACAGAAATTATCTTACTATAGTATATTTTAATATGTTAATGTTATTCAACATTGAAAAGTTTACTTTTCATTGTATGCATGTATGAACTGCCAAAACTTTAGTATGAAAGTAGTACTCTGTACCACTAGTTATATTATGTACTTATTTTGTTGTACAGCGTGCAATTTGACACAAGTAATTTCTGTAAGGTATTGAAATGTAAATGGTATTGGTATGTCATTATGTGAATGACTATTTTTGCACTTGTTAGATTAATATGTGAGTAGTATTGAAATAAAATATTGTTTGTTAATATATTATTGCTAAATGCCTAATTTACAACTTGTAATTGTCTAAAATATAGCAAATGTCATGTCAATTTTTTCCCATATTTAGGAACGATCACGCTGGAATTTTTTCGAGTTTCTCCGTACTTTTTAAAATATATTTCTTACATTTCCCCCCTATTTTTTGGCCTTTCATGGCTTTTTACAAATTTTACAAAAAAAATTCCTATTTTTTCAATTAACAACGCTTTTTGAGCCTTTTCGAGTGATTTTCATAAAAAAAAACCCGCGAAAATCGCTTGGTGATTTGACTAGATTTCAAATTCATTTAACTTTCAAACCATTCGGCTTTGCGTGAATTTGCAGCGGTTTTTCGCGAATTTTGATACTACCAGGATATCGAAATCCAAGTTTGAAACGGTATTGTTAACCCTGATCAATACATACAGATACACCAAGGCCCAAATAGATTAACCAAAGATACAATGTACAAACCATGTATGAATCCAATGGCAAAGGATTTCATTTCGAGAAGATCGCAAACAGATATCAACAAACAAGGAGCACAATGTACATAGCTTGTTTCTGCATAACCAAAATCTGACCCATGCTCTTCACATGGTGAATTGTGTACTCCCCGGCAATTACAATAGCGATGGGCTTACCATCAATTCTGCCAAATCAGGCAATTTATATTGCTCCATCAAATACAAAAGAACCATCCTAAACAATATTGTAATTTCATGAGCTATGAGCCTATGATACAAATGGAATAAACAAAAGGAAAGGGGTCCTAGTGTAATGAGAAGAAAACATTCCTTTCTGTTCATTAAATATGCTCCATCAGCGCATGTAACCAACTCTGGGATTACTGTTCAGGTATCATTCCCTGGATACCCTTCAAACTGTCTGATGTTGGTCTCCAAAATAATGAATTTAATTCCACTTAATTTACGCATTTATTTATAAATATTTTGTCTCGCCAATCTACAACTGAGGCTCCATTATATGACAATTTCTTACGAATTCATTCGAGTAGTCCACATGTCTTGTCCAAAATGGCTGGAGATGTTTAAAACCAATCTCCAGCCATGGTTTACTTTGTCCATTATAATGTATAACTGCCGCTTTTCCAACACTAGAGATATCTGTCTTTTCCTGATATCCCAAGCCTAAAAGATGCCATGATGGATCGATTGAATGAACATGGCCTTTAAATGCTATAAGACCAGGTGGTAATGTTCCAAGTCTCCAAAGCGTGAAGTTTGACCTCAGATTCTGCAGGCAAAGGACATAACATGAATGAGATAACTGGAGCTCACCGACATGTATTTAAAAGTGAAAATGAACGAAGCATAATTTCAATTATCAATTAAATCGGAAAGAATGAGGATAAAAATGGAATCCAGCATCACTCAATATGAACCAACTTTATATGCCTTTTGAGTTATCAAGAGAAATTTTAACATTTGAACAAATGAGCAGCCCAGTATAAATTTAATTTGATATATTTTAGAACATCTCCACAGAAAAAAGGCAGTTATGCTTAAATAGGGACGTATTAGACTTCCAATAGTTTAATACATTTACTTGTTTACTATGAAACGGCAAAAAGAAAAGAAGAGTACAATATACAAATAATTAACAAACGACTGGTGTACATATGTAACAGGAAATAGTGGTATATATGTTTTACCTCTTTGACCCAATGATGGTATTTATCCTTAATGGTTGTCTTTCTCCATGCATTCAGGTCAAAAATATTCATGCCATACGCCCATGCACATTCCGAAGGGTCAAAGTTATTGGCAATGAGGGGGTGAGAGAAGTTAAAATAATTCCTAAACCTTTTAGACATCACCCAACTATCTCCACCTCTGCAAGTCTCAACAGCTCCATTAACCTTTCCAGATAGATCAATATCCCAAAGTGATGACAAGTCATGCTGAACAACAACGTCGTCATCAAGAAATACAACCTTGTTGAGGCTTGGGAACAACTGCTTTGACAGATTGCAAGTGTTATTATGTGATTGTGGATCTCAGCAAAAATAAGGTAGATTAAAAAAATATCACTGCAGTTAGAGCAAGTTTACAATAAAAATCTTTTCTTTTAAAGAAAACTCCAAATGTCTAAAAAAAGCAATGTTCCCTTAGGCGGCCACCTAGCTCGCCTAGGCGCTAGGCCTCTCCCTTAGGCGGCCACCTAGCTCGCCTAGGCGCTAGGCCTCTCCCTTCCGCCTAAGCGGCTGGTCTGCCACCTGACTAGCGCCTAGGGGAACACTGCAAAAAAGAGAGTGCTACTAGCTGTGGAACATATTCAACTTTGTATTCATACAGAGTAGCTTGCCCATTCAAGCACAATAGTTGCAAGAAGCTCATTTTTCTAGGAAAAAAAATCTTTCTTTCACAGTTCTCATCATTTCAGCTCATCCTTCTATTACATTTTATGAGTGTTCACTTGCCCAGTTGTCCATCAAATATGCCAAAGCTGGTAAAACTGTACTCAGAATGATAGTCAGGAGAAATTCTTATACCTCAGGCATATATATCCGGATGTGATTGAGGACGGAAGTATATGTTGGACTTCCTGCCTGCAGCTTGGCTGCAAAAACCCTTGGGCTGTCACCTACACTAGTTCTTGCAAGGTGATTTTCATGGTAACGACTTCTGACAGTGTGCTGAGTTTCTATAGCTTCAAGAACTGGCACATTTTCTCTTGTTAACCAATCAAATTGGTGAACACCTTTCACCTCAACAATGGCAGGATAAAGAGGATTCAAAGCAAACCATGAATGCATGGCAGGATAGGTCTTTTTGTCAGTAATGACATGGAAGACTACCCTCTCAGGCTTCAATGATGATCTAATTGTTGATCTGACCACAACCGAGGCTGCAAGGATGTTATCTGATGCCAACACAAAATGGAAATAGGAGTTGTCGGAAAGATGAGGGACCAACTCAGGGGGCGGTAGTTGTTTCCTCGCAAGGGCATTTGAGGAGTATTCATCAGTTAGACGCAATGAAAGGCAATAAAGGCCTTTAGGAATGGCAATTGCTGCATAGTGTTTGTTTAACTGCTCTGATAACCTGGATGATCTCAATTCCCTATCCATGCTCTCCATCTGCATGTTGTCATTTAAACAAATGAATACAAGAACTGCAACTTCCTGAACAAAGAGAAGCAAAGAAAAAGTTGTGTAGACAACATGCTAGCTGATATTTAAAACATGAGTCTTGGATCACTAAATGCATTAGATTTATTTTTCGCAACTTTAGGAGGTTACGTAATCATTAGATAAGTACCACAAATATATACATGTGCTAAGAAATACATACATTTAACTATATACTTTCTGTGTTATAAAATATCTTGAAATTTAATCTAGCAAGATGGAAGTTATTAATTAAACAGTGAACTCGAAACTAATACCAAAAAGCATTCAATTCTCAGGACAAGCAGGCATTACTAAAATAACATTACCTAAGAACTGACACAAGCTTTACGGTGGAAGTCCAAAGCAAATACACAATAACCAAAGCAGTGGTGATGTTTGTTAGACAGTATCCTCCTCGTTGCCTTGTATAGAGATTGCTAGCTGCCTTGCATAGAGATTGTTAACCTTGTATAGATATTACGTTATATAGGCTTTCCTTTTGTACCCTCTTGTATATGTATATATGATGGCTTATTGGCCTCGTATTGAAAACATATGCTATTCCTTACATGACATCAAAGCGAGTCTTAACCTTATAAACCCACTTACATGTAATGGGACAGACACGTGGAGGGACAGAAAGCTCCCACGCGCCAGTGCGCTCAAGGGCAGAAAGCTCCTCCGCCATCGCATGCTGCTATTCCTGATGAATGACAACATCACAATAGGAAGTAGGTTCGGCAAGAGCTGCACCAGCAAAACCAAAGCGCTCAGGAGGCCGAATAGATTAATGATCGCGAAGAGCATAGCGAGGAGACACTGAAGAAGGTAGCTCAGCAGGAGAAGATGACTCATCAGGAGAAGATGGCGCATCAGATGAATCCTCAACTCTCGGACGACGAGTGTAGTGTAGAGGACAAGGAACAATGTTAGAAGAAACCTCTGAAGGAGGCATTGGTGGTAAAGAAGTCGGTGATGGAGACGCCAATCGTATAAAAGGAAAAGTGATAACTAGAGTATCAGGAAAAGTCAGGAAAGAAAGTGGCTCGACAAGAGATGCTGGAGTGAAAGAAGGGCAAGAGTAGAAGGGACGAGACTCATCAAAAGTAACATCCCGAGAGATCCGCATCCATCGGCCAATAGGATTCCAACAACGATACCCCTTATGCTCAGCGCTATATCCCAAAAAAACACGCTCAACAGGTTGAGCGGACAGCTAGGTGTGTTCACGAGGTGCAAGAAAAACATAGCACACACACCGAAAAAGGTGAACACTAGAATAATCGAAAGACATACCACAAAGACGCTCTACTAGAATCCCACCCTAAATAACAGAAGAAGGCTGAATATTAATCAAGTGGTAGTGGAAACAGCCTCCGCTGTCAAAAGAGCCATAGCTCGCGACTCAGCCTCAGCACCAAGGTTGTCACAGGGCTCTTGCAATTTGCGGTGAATGGGGGGCGCCAGGACGCCTAAGCGCCTAGGTGCCCGCCATGGCGATAGTTAGACAGTCGGTGATAGCAGAGTAGCAAGAGCAGCAACAGCAGAGCAGCAAGAGCAAAGCGAGGAAGTAGAATAAGCTGCCACTGACCTTGGGCGGCGGCCGTGGGTGCAGCAACGTGCCAACGGCAGTGAGGTGACTGTGGGCAGAGCAGAAACAATGGGCATCATCCCTAGCGGCACGGCAATGGGTGGCGTCCCCAACGGCGCGGCAGTGGAACCCCAAATCTGCTTTCATGGAACCCTCAAGTTTCCCAGGCGCTCGCCTAAACACCTGGGGCTGGGCGAACGGCCATGGTGTCGCCCTCCAGCCGACTAGACACCAAGTTAAGGCGACAACTAGGCGACGTCGTGACAACCTTGCTTAGCACTCGAACGAGAAACTATTGTCTGCTTCGTAGTCTTCCAAGCAATGAGAGAACCACCAAGAAAAACACAATAAGCAGAAAGAGACCGACGATCATAGTGATCACTAGCCCAGGTAGCATCAGAGTATGCATGGAGCTGTAAGGAGCTAAAGTGTGGAAAGAAAAGACAGCGAGAGATAGTTCCACGAACATATCGGAGAACACGAAGAAGATGACTATAGTGGAGCTAAGTGGGAGCAGGAACAAACTAACTCAAGATATGAACTGAATACGAAATGTCAGGACGAGTGGCACCAATGTAAAGAAGACTCCCAACAAGATGGCGAAAGCGAGTAGGATCCTTAAGAGGTTCACCATTAGTAGGTCGAAGGTGAACATTGCGCTCCATAGGAGTCTTAGTTGTGCGCTGATCAGAGAGGGAAGCATGATCAAAAGGATCCTGAATATACTTCTCTTGAGATAGAAAGAAGCACTTAGGTGTAGAAGAAATCTCAATCCCAAGGAAGTAGCAAAGGCGACCTAGATCAGACATGAGAAACTGCTTACTGAGACGTGCCTTCACAAAGGCAATATACTGAGAATCATCTCCAGTAATGATCATGTTATCAACATATAGAAGAAGAGTCCGACCACGAGGCGAAGTATGAACAAAGAGCACAGTATCATAAGCACTAGCAGAAAAACCAGCTGCAGTAACCACAGAAGAAAAACGCTCAAACCAGGCACAAGAGCTTGCTCAAGCCCATAAGGAGAGCAGTGAAGCCGACAAACCACACTCAGGAATAGAATACCCCGATAGTGACTAACCATTAAGAAAGGCATTCTTGACATCAAGCTGGGAGATAAACTCACGAACAGAGACTACAACAAAAAGAGCGCGAACAGCGGTCATGTGAGCCATAGGAGCAAAAACCTCATCATAATCACAACCATACTCCTGCTGAAAACTACGTGCTACAACTTGTAGGTGCTATTAGCATTGCTTGAGATCCAATGAAACATGAGCTCACCAAGCATATCGGTGTTGATGCTTCCTACATGCGGTCACAGGTACAGGATCGGGTTGTAGCTCTTCGGTATATGCCTTCACGAATACACAAGCTAGAGCTCAGCACAATTTTTATCTCTCCAAACTCAGTGTTGTTGATCCATCATGAGGTTGGGTGGGGGTAGACAGTATCCTCGTTGCCTTATATAGTGATTGCTAGTTGCCTTGCATAGAGATTGTTAGCCTTTTATAAATATTGCCTTATATAGGCTTTCCTTTTGTACCCTCTTGAACATATATATATATTGGCCTATTGGCCTCATATTGAAAACATATGCTATACCTAACAGTGTTCGAGTACAAGTTTTACTAGTACTACCGAAGTAACCAAAATTGAAGAAAATTTTGAGTGCTTGAATAAAAAAGGCGGCTGGACATTAGCGGCAATGCTTAGCAAAAAGGGGGGGGAAGAAAGAAGTTAGCTTACCGTGGCCTTCAGCCTAAAAGCAAATGACCTTAAATCATAATCATTATTCTTCATATCCCAAATAAATTCATCAAAAGATTCTGGCACCTTTAAATCAACAGGAACTTCCTCTGAGTTTATTTCATCAAGCATCCTAAACAAATCCCTCACAAGCCTCTGCTCATTAGAATAAAGAGGTAAAATAAGAAAGTGAATAAATCCGTAAAAAGAAAAAAGATAAGAGCAAAGCACATATAGTACCATGGAGCCATCGTTGCCCCTACCAAGAAGGTGTGGACCTAACCGCCTGCCCAGACAATCTGATAATAGCAACTAATGAATCAATAACAAGTGACCAACCCAAAAAAGGTTATACAATTTAATTTGGACCAAATTTGAGAATGAGCAAAAGGCATGTGGGACCAGGCAGCCAAATAATGAGGGATAGAAGTATATAAAATACTCATCAAGACATAATAGTATAATAAAGTAAGTACCAATTCAAATGGAATTAAATGGAATTAAATAAATATTGAACAGAAGAGAATTAGAATGGAACAACCTATAAAACAATTGAGATGCTGACAAACTTAGGTGTTCAACAACCAAAATTAAGACACAACTAGATAAATGTGCCAGATCCAAACTGTCTGGTTCCCCTTACAAAAAATGTTTTTTTTTAAAAAAAAACAATGGCGTAAACTTAGAACATCAAGACAAAGAGTAGGCTGTGATGCAAACAAAATGCTGTCACACATTTAGAACTTAAAAGATAGGCACTTCTAGTTTTTGAAAAGGGAATTACCGTTGGTCATATTTTTATCAACAGAAACAAAACATAGTCTACTACACACTTACACCACATCCTCCCAATCCAACATATCGATAAAGCGTAGGACATGATCACAAGATTTAAGGTTTGCATACAGACGGGCAAGGCTACTTATAAAATATATAACAGAAAAATAACTAAAGCAGAAAATGGGACACATTAAAACTTCAACACAGCATACTTTACAACATTTGAAACATTGTCACCACCCCGCCCCCATGCTGAGCTCCATATTGCCTCAGTCCAGCACTCCAGCACAACAACAACAAGCGGTGCTTCTTTCCAAGCTTTTTAAGCATTTAACTGATCCTAAGACAGTAAGTAGCCTCAGATGATAGGCCTTTATTTATAGATGCATTGATTATACTGTACTAAACCTAGCTAATAGATCACCGATTCCTCTGGGCATAGCTTTTATACCTAACTGATCTTTTAGAACGCAATAATAGCATTCTACTGGGCATAGCATTTTGGCATTCTGGTTAAAAAAACTATGGCTCTATGTAACCGCTCTTAAATATAACACAAGAATGTCAGGTATCAACGCACAAAAATCAATCATTCAACCCTTCTTGTAGCGTAAAAAAACTAGGGGCATTGCATATATTTCTCATGCATGGCTTATTATATAAAAAGTTTAAATTACCATGCCAATAAAAATGTACCGAATCTCACTCAACAATCAAGATGTCATTAGTATCAACAATGACTGTCATACATATTGTGAAAGTGAACTAAGCAACCATTTAAGCTGCCACATTTACTTACCTTTATATAAGAAAACAAAATTGTTAGACAACCTCGCTATCGAATAGTCCGGGGTTGCCTAATAGATTGAATGTGGAGAATAGACAGGGAGAAAGAGAGACACAATATGAGGAGGAACCAGGCCTGCTTTATTATTCTGTATGCTTGTGTACAATGGGGTGACCCCCTGCCTCCTATATATAGCGGTTCTGCTTAGAGATAAGGAAGAGTCCATATCGGATACGAATCCGTTTCCTAACACTCCCCCTTGGACTCTTCACTGCGAGATGCATATGCCTCATTAAAACTCCATAAAAACCCAGTGGGAAAAATAATTGGAGAAAGAGTACATAGCACACGCTTGTTGTGTTGCACGGATTGCCTCATCAAAAACCTTATGTAAGAAAACTTCAATGAAAAACTTACTTAAGGAAAAGAGTACAATCCACCCAAACTTCAATGTTAATCTTCAAGATTCACGTTGGGTACTCAATCTTCATGTTTGAGATTTATGTAGGAGTATGTGAAAATTCTCCCCCTGAAATCTGCACTTCTCTAAGCCTCATTATCCCGATTCTTCTAACACATCTTTCAAAGGAAGATGCCGGGAGTGATTTAGTGAATAAATCTGCGAGATTTTCACACGACTTAGTATGCAGTATCTTTATCTCGTTCATCTTATGCATTTCATGGGCATAAAAGAACTTGGGGTTGATGTGCTTCGTAAGATTGCTTTTCACATATCCCATTTGCACTTGAGCAACACAAGCTGCATTATCTTCATAGATAATGGTGGGGGTTTGTTCCATGTTCAAACCACATGACTTCTGGATGTGATGAACCATTCTTCGAAGCCATGCACATTCTCGAGATGCTTCATACAAGGCAATTATTTCTGAGTGGTTTGTCGACGTTGAGACAAGAGTCTGCTTAGATGACTTTCACGAAATTGCTGTTCCACCGCAAAGGAAAACATACCCAGTTTGTGACTTGCCATTATGCGGGTCTGATAGGTACCCAGCATCGGCATAGCCAACCAAATTCAATTCATTGTTTCTTCTGTAAAACAAGCCAAGGTCTTTGCTTCCTTGAAGGTAACGGAAGATGTCCTTCACCCCTTTCCAATGCTTTTTGGTGGGTTACGCCTTTGTCTGGCGCTAGCAAATTCACGGCCGAACGCAATGTCCGCCTAGTGCTATTCGCAAGGTACATGAGCGCTCCAATTGCACTCAAGTATGGGAATTCCGCTCCCAGGACTTCCTCCCCTCTTCTTTAGGCCTGCGGGTCTAGGTCTGCCTTGGAGTGACCTTCCGACCATTGGGGTCTTTGCGGGTATGCCTTTTCAAAACCAAATTTCTCCAACACTTTCTGCGTGTAGGAAGATTGGTGTACCAAGATTCCGCCTTGGACATGTTCAAGCTGCAAGCCTAAACAAAACTTGGTTTTACCCAAGTCTTTCATTTCAAATTCAGACTTCAAGTATGTGCATGCTTCTTCAATTTCTTCATCCGTCCCAATGATGTTCAAGTCATCTACATAGACGGAGATTATACAAAATCCATTCGAGGATCGTTGTATAAACACACATGGACAATCTTCATTTGCTCGTAGCCTTTCTTGCAAAGAAAGTCACTTAAGCGATTGTACCACATTCTTCCTGATCGCTTGACCCATACAGTGATTTCTCCAATTTCACCTTTGTATAGGTTTCTTGCTCTGTCTTGGTTCGGGATAGGAATACCTTCCAGTACTTTCATGTATATCTCCGAATCCAAGTTTCCATACAAGTATCTTTGTGACAACATCCATTAGCTTCATTTTCAACTTCAAGTTGATCGCCATTGAGATCAAATGTCTAAAGGTAATTCCTCCCATGACCAGGAGAATAGGTTTCTTCATAATCAACCCTAGGACGTTGAGTGAAACCTTGAACAACAAGCCTTGCAATGGTTGTTGCTCTATTCATAGATTCTCCTATTGTTACAAAATTTATGGCCATTTCATCATGGGGTGCTTCATGCACTTCTACTTGCTCTTCATTGCTATTTCCCATTCTAGAAGCAAGTTCCTTTAGTTTTTCTCCGCCAATGTGTGCGCACACATTATTTCCGACGGCTTCTTCCAATGGAAGATTATAATCTGGAATTGCCTTTTCCACGTGCTTCTTTCCAAAGGCAGTGTCTCAACTGCTCCTTCTTGCTTTGGGGCACTTTTGTGATTGGTGTGGTAAGTCCTCTTGCCCGATTTTCCCAGACGTCTCCGGTACTTTGGGTTTGAGAAGCGATTTCTGTTCTTTTTCTATGAGGCCTCTGAGCAGACGAGGATACCTTCGCTTTCTTTGGTATTTCCACCCTCTCCGTGCATTTCTTCTTTGGTATATGCGACTTAACCACGCTCTTGAGATCACAAAATGATCAGACAGTTCATTTGCTAAATTCTCGCAAATCGATTGTCTTCTTGACTTCATGATTTGCTTCATTAGTGCGAGGGTCATGCACGGGATTCCAATGGAATGCCATATGATTTCCGGCATTTTTCATCCAATGGTTCATTTCCTCCCTAATGACGGAAAACGATCCTCGCCAAAGATGCAATCGAATCGGTCAGATTCAAATCCCGATCATGGGTTCCAAATACACAGTTATGGATGCACTTTCATAACCAATGTATATCCTGACTTGCGGAGAGGACCCTTCGGTTCTTTGTGGGGGTGGTATAGGTACATATACCATACATTCAATTCTTCAGTTGACCCAATGCACTAGTTTGCATGGTTGAATGGATATTGTAGGCCGATTGTCTATAATTGATGAGTCTTTGCTTTGCATACAGAATTTGCGTGTCCCCAATAATTGTTGGGCAAGTTACAACTCTGCAAGAGTGGTCTGGCAATAAACTTAATCCTCTTTATTAGTGCTTCAGCTATTCCATTTTGCGTATGGAACTGTGGATGTGCGATGCAGTGCTCAACAGCTTATTCCAGCTTTGTGCAATAATCATCAAATGCCTTGGAAGTAAATTCGTTGGCATTGTCCATTCGAATGGACTTCAGCGATGATCGTGAAAAGCATTCTTAATTACGATGATCTGCGAGATCAACTTTGCGAATGCATGATTCCTTGTTGACAAAGAAACATGTATGCGACCATTTCGAGGAAGCATCAATGAGCACCATAAAGTATCGAAACGGCCCCGACAAGGGCTGAATCGACCGCAAATATCCCCTTGAATGCGTTCCAGAATGCAGGGATTTCATGTTGCACTTTCATAACAGAGGGTCTAGTTATTAATTTCCGTGGCACATGCATGGCACACAAAATCTTCATGATTCGGAAATTTTTAACATTAATGCCATGACCTTGTGAGTTGTTAACTATATTTCTCATCAATCTAAGACCAGGATGACCTAAATATACAATGCCATAACGAAAATAATTCGAGCTTCTAAATACATCTTCAAATAAGTATACCTGCGTGTGCATTGATTATCGTGTAGTACAACCCGATTCATATGAGGGATATTCTTCTTAATACCATTTTTCATACTCGCGTGCTTCATAATGCACAAATGCTCTTTGCCATTTTCTTCATTTGGTTTCTACGTGAAACCCATTGGCGCGGATATCTGTTAAAACTTAAGAGAGTGCGTGTTGATTCGAGTACAAGGAGGTTTCATCAATTACCAAAATTGTACCCATTGGCAATATAATTGTGGCTCTTCCTGAGCCTATTATATGCGTATCGCTTCCTGCGATTTTCATAATCCTTCCAGCGTTCTTCGTGATCGTTTGGAAGTATTTCGACTCTCTTAATATGGTTTTTGTTGTGCCACTATCAACAATGCATATCTCCTCTCTTTGGGCGCTACACAATTTTTAATGAAAAGAAATATAATTCTAATCATACAAGGGCAAAGTAATTCAAATATTGCTTGCAAATATAGAATACTGGAACAAAGAATAAATTGCAATTCTATTCATGAGAAAAAAAATGTATGCTCTTCGAGAGCTTACAATTCATTATTCAAAATTCATTAACAACCACTGCTCAGAGCCTGCAAACTTGAGCGAACCCAATCTTCTTTGTGCTTGGAGCAAGATGGTGGACTTGAGCTTTTCGAATCAAGTTTCAAGTGCGATTCGTAACTCAAGTGTACTCACCTCGACCATGTATTCATTCTTCACAAGGGTGAAAAGTGATACTGGGAGTACAAAACTTGATCGTTTTGCTCGGCGATGGGTTACTTGTCTTTCGAGGACCCTAAACCGAGTGGCAATTCGTAGCTTCTTGCTCATAAGCACGATCTTCACATTTGATGCCCATGTGAGATAGTTCGACCATTCGGGCGATTCTTCAAAACTCACATACGACAATGCCGGTATTTACATATTCATTAGATTACTTCGTGTAATCTAATAGAGTGGTTGCAAAGATTCATAAATGCATAAATCAAATTCTCATGAATATCCAAGAAACTAAAAGAAAGCAATAATTTCAAGATTCATAAATACATGATTCATAAGTACGGGATTCATAGATACAAGATAAATGCAAGATTGATTCATAAATATTCGTAATAAACAATAATTGCACAATTCATAAATTCATAAATGCGAAATAAATTCTCAAATTTCCGAATTTTTCTTAGTATTTGGCAATTTTACATTAATTATACAAAGAATTTTCCAACATCACTTGATAATGTAAAATAAATTGCAACATGAATTAAACATGGCATGAGTCTAATTATAACTTATATAATTCTCGTTGGTGAGAGCAACAGGTAATGAATATCTCTGTCAATTTGACTCTTGGCCAGTCAACTCGCCTAGGGCTCACATGAGGAGGGAGCACTTCCGCTTCCGGTGCCAATTAAAGAACCAAGCCTCATGTGTGTTTTCCTAGACACCAATTGTCTCATATCTGTTTATTCATTACCAAAATCAAATCCCAACCACTCGGTTTCTCATAAAATGCCGTATGAGAAAATGCTGAATTTTCCTAGCACTTTCCATAATTTACGCTAATTTCCAAGCAATTTTCGTAATTCTTGTTCAACGTAAAATTGAATTTCAAAGCAAATATCAACATGACATAATTTATAAATTCATAAATTCGGAAAATAAATTCTCGTGAATTTCCGATATTCTAAACAGGCAATTATTGCAAAATTCATGCGAAAATTCATAAATACGTAAAATAGAGTCATGGAAAATTAAAACAGAGCCATAAATTTTTCTCGCAATTTTCTATGAATTTTTAGGATTTTCTAATTATTTTTCCAAATTATTAAACAGTTTTCAATTCAGTAATTGAATTTCGGAAATAATAATGAAAACTAGAAAAGAAAACTCCCACGTGTACCACTTCAACCGAACTCCAATTCGGTTTGGAGTTTTGTTCGCCCGCCGCATTGTTTATTGCCTGAAGGGCGCTTTGTTTATTGCACGAAGGACTTCAAGTCCATTTGGTTCGACTCCATGTCCACTTGAAGCAAAGGCGAGGCCCGCGGTGGCATGCCGCAGAGGCGGATGGGCGAGCGACAGTGAGGCGAGCCGCCAGGCGGCCAGCGCGGGCCTGGCTACTGGCGCGGACTTCACCTAACCGGTTAGCATTCAATGCCTTTGTGCCCGATTGAGTCCAAAGTCGAATTGAATAAAGGGCAACATGTCCAAAAGGAACAAGTCCATTCAATCCTCCTGGACTTCTTTCACGTGGCCTGGACTTCGTGTCCATCTTTCATGTGGCCTGGACTTCATGTCCAAAAGGCAAAAGGACTCCATGTCCCAAAACCGGATGAGCTTGGCTCAAAGAAAGTGAGGGCGGCCGGTCGGGCACCGGAGCCTAGGGCGTCTTCTTGGCGTCCGGCAGTGGTGGCTACCTCGTCAGCGGTGGTCGGCCGACGGCCAATGCAGCTGCATCGCATGTCTTGGTCTGACGGCCGAGCTGGTCATGGATCGCAAAGCAATGGCGTGCCGCGACGGCGGCAGGCGAAGCTTCACATGCGCGGCCGGCCGGCTGAGATCGACGACGGCGGGCGCGAAGCGCGTAAGCTGCTTGGTCTTCGCAGGTTTGGATAATGAGCGGCGCCAAGATGTCGTCGGCCGGCCAGGCGTATATGGCCAAGGGCGCTGCGTGCGCAAAGGGGAGGTAGCCGGGCGCAATGCTTGAGTCCCTTCTTCAATGCCGACAGGATGGCTTCGAGCCGGTTTGCAGTGCTTCATGCACGCCGGGAAAGCGACGGCTTCGTGCCGTCGGGAATTTTGCCGGCGACCGGCGGCAGCCTCGGGGTGCGGCGATGGCTTCAGGCCGATTTGTGATGATGGCTTCGAGCCAACTTGTATTTTTTTGCGCTGTAGCTTCCATATACAGTAGGTAGATTCATGACATGATCTGCAGTCTTCATGCTTGCTGCGTTCTGTGGCTTCATGCCACGAACTGCAAGAAATTACTGTATACTGTAGCTTCGTGCCACAAGATAAACACAGTACCTTGATGCTTTTCAATCTATTCTTCGGTAGGCTATCCCGTAGGATAGAGTCGCGTAGGACTTTTCTTTCGGCAATCCGAGTGGATGCCGGCTTGATGGCGAGTTGATTGCAGATCGGATCGGGCGATCAATCGCCGGTAGTAGACGTTCGTCGTCGTCGATGATCCTTCGCTTCTTGTCTTTTCTCACCTTTCAATCTTTCTCCGGTAGAGCTTCGTGCTGATAACGTGTTAGACAACCTCGCTATCGAATAGTCCGGGGTTGCCTAATAGATTGAATGTGGAGAATAGACAGGGAGAAAGAGAGACACAATATGAGGAGGAACCAGGCCTGCTTTATTATTCTGTATGCTTGTGTACAATGGGGTGACCCCCTGCCTCCTATATATAGCGGTTCTGCTTAGAGATAAGGAAGAGTCCATATCGGATACGAATCCGTTTCCTAACAAAAATATGCGGTTTTGGCAACTTAAGCAAACCAAGTAAGCAGTAGCCAACTAAGCACATATGCAACCAAATAAACCGCCCAAATGGGCCCTAGATTCTAGTAACAGCGAGTCACACTAGTCACCACCAATACTTATGCACCCTACACTACATGAATTTAGGTTAAACCCGACAAAGGTATCAACCGCTTGCCGTTCTTCACCAACCAAATTGCAGCACAATTCACGCCGCACAAGCACATTGCACATCTCTCGTCAACCATTTCGTAACCTAAACTATATTGGAACTAACACCTCGGGCTACTACAACATCATTTCAAGAACGGAACTAACATCACGGGGCGGGCGGGCCGTGCGGATAGGTACCTAGGGAGGAGCATTTGTTGAAGCCCTCGAGGGTCATGAGGGCGGTGAGGATGAATACGAAGGGCAGGAGGAAAGCGAGGATGAGGACGGTGTGGAAGACGGTGCGGTACGAGAAGTGGCGCGCGGCGGCCTTGAGCTTCATCAAGTCTAGCAACCCATTGCTACTGGAGATGGTGATGCTCCTCATGCTCGGCGACAGCCGGATCTGCATCCTCGCTCGCCCAGAATCTACCGGCTCCGGCTATAGCAGCGCATTGGGGGACGCAGCGACCAGCGAGATTCAGAGGCGCCATGGCAGCCCGGCGCCGAGGGGGCAGGAGAAGGCCGCCGGACCGGCCGGATCCGGCATTGGCGCGAGGACCTGCTCCCCTCCTCCCTTTCTCCTCTCGGCGCTCGCTGGGGTTCTTGATTTCCCCTGTTTCTTGGTTTCCCTTATGCCCGGATCAAGAAGAAATCTGGCTGGTTTCTTGGCCCGATTGTCGGCGCGCGCGGGCGCGCAAGAACTCGAGATGGAGTGGAGGGATCGTGCGGGGAGGAAGGGAGGAGGAGGGTTTGATCTGGGTTTGTTGGTGAGCTCGAGATTGGGGATTAGGGAGGAGGAAGAGAAGATGAGAGGAGCGGAGGGGAGGATGGATTTGACCCGATGAACAGAGGGGAAAGGGAGTCAGTCAGATCGGGTCGGAGTCCCGCGTGGCTTGGTTGGGTCAAACTCAAACCCAAATGGAATTCCTTCGGGGAAGGGAAGGGAAGGGAAGGGAAGACCAGGGTAGCGCAACAGGACATCAATCGCAAAAGGATTGCGTGGCAGGCAATTAATCGCTGCTGCCATTAATCGCTACACGCTACTGTGATAGGCCGATACACGTGTCGTGTCACGCTGGCGCACGACTGAGCCATGTGGCGGTCGGTGTGCTGTGACAGTAGGAAAGAATTATTTTATAAAATAATTTTTTTATAAGTAAATTATAGAACTATACATCGATTTTCTTTTGCAGAAATAGTCGCAACAGCGAATTCAGTCGCATCGGCCCAATCACTATCGCCTGCCATGACTGAAGAAAAAATGAGCGAAAAACCAGCCACGACAGCAAAAAAAACAAAAAAATAGTCACGACAGCAAAAAAAAGGGGGAGAAGCAGCTCCAACAGCAAAAAAATAATTTACTTTTGTCCATTTAATTGCCGGGTTGTCGCGACAGCAAATTCAGTCGCGTCAGGCTATCATGATAGCGAATTCACTAACAGGCCCAATCGCTACCGCCTGCCGTGACTGAAGAAAAAAAGAGCAAAAAAACAAAACAGCCGCGACAGCAAAATAAAAAAGCAAAAAACGCAACTGTGACAGCAAAAAATAATTTATTTTTGCCCAATTAATTCAATATTTTATATCTTTTGCTAGGAAGCTCCAAATCCAACGAAATAAATTTTTAAATTTGTATTAAGCTATAAGGATTCAGATTATACAATAAAAACTACTATGTTTTATGCAGATATAAATTGTTTAAATCAAGTTTACTTAAAAACCCTTTTATGAATTATGAAGAAACTATACAAATCATAGATCTAAAAATTATGAAATAAATATGACTTATTTCTGGGATCTTAGATGTCCCATTTTTGTAAAAAAAAATGTTAGGAATGAACTCAGTTGAATAAACCAAATGACTATAACAAAACTCTCTTGCATGCAACATCAACTAGTTGAAATTTGGATGAAATGAACATGAATTTTGGTAAAACCAGTTTTGTTGTATCCCTGAGGTTACAAGGATCACAAATATATAAAAATATATAAGTTTAGCCATGGTATGCATTATTTTTTGTCTAGTCAAAGTTTCAATATTAGAATAGCTCGAGTAGTCGTAACTTTCGTAAACAAACTCAAAGTTTGATGGAACCAAATCCTAGATCATTTAAAAGTGGCAACCTTCCTATTTATGCAAAAATGTATCACATGTATGAAATGTAGAACTTAATCTATTAAATACCCTAATGCTCTTTTATATGAAAATCGTCGTGAATAAAAATAAAATGTTGTGAAACAAACTTTAAAACACTATTAGAGGTACATCCTACCAGTGCCTAAAGAATGATTCAATAATCCTTTAAGGTGCAGCCGCAAGCTTAGAAAGAAAACCGAGCTGTTATCGCGTAATTTGCAGAAACGCTTAAGCATTTTCGGTAGCCCGTAAAATATCATGTTTAAATGTAATTTTTAGGAAGAATAGACCAGATTTACTCTTTGATATATGAATTACCATATTCTGAAGAAAAAAATTAATTTACACATTGCTTTGCATTTAAATTCTACTAGTGCAACACCATAAGTATTATAGTCGACAACAACTCGTGTTATGAATAGTTAAGCATAAGAAAACTTTAGCTAAAGTGTTTCAGTCATAAGGATCATTGTGAAAAACACGTAAATGCAGTCAGTAACCTTAGTAAGCAAACCCAACCTATGTTAATCATTTCTTATGCAAATCGTACTTAGGGCACATACAACAAAAGTTCAGATGCAAATCGACGCTGTCTCCATGGGTGATGGTGAACTTCACCCACCCGAACAACCACAAAATGTAAGCCTCCAGGTGCCGGCTCACCTGGTACTCCACGGTGTCCCCATCCATCCTAGTAATTTGCAAGAAGAAAAGTTTGTTGGTTACACCGATAAATTAATTCGTACCAATTTTGAACCATGACAACACATACCTCGAACTGACGAAGCCACGTGAGAGTAGGACCATGCTTCTGTCGTGTGTGTAGTGAGGTGTACTGCGGTTGGCTGTTCTGAGGCCACCGCGGCACTAGTCGTTCTGGCCGCCGATCGTCGAAATCGGCAAACGGTAACGTCACCAACGTTTCCCGCTGAAACCCCACGGTGGCAATTTAAACCAACGCGCCATGACAACTTAAACAACACGCCGTAGGAATTTTTCGCTGCCGCGGCAGACGTTCTCATGCCAACATGGCACTAGCACCACCCCCTAGTATATCATCGGACCATTTTGGCCATCCATTGCCATGCACCGATGGCACGGAATAACAGTTTTGTGAGACTATCTATATTGTTTCTAACTAAATAACAATTATATATGCGTAAAATATAATTAATTAGATACTACATTTTTTTGACTATTCCTAACAGTTTTCTAAGACTACCTATATTTTTTCTAACTACATATCAATTATTCTGATGAAAAAATAATTATAAAAATTACTAACCGACGAACGAAGAACGAACGACGAACAAATGACGAACTGCTCCATCTTCCTTTTCTCTTCTCTCCTGCCTCATTGGTCGCAACTTCCTCTTTCTTCTCCTCTGCCCGCTCTCTTTCTTCTCTTCTTCTCGCCAGCCAACGCTCTTCTCTTCCTCTCTTTTTATTTATTTGTCGCACGACTCCCTCTCTTTTTCCTTCTCTGCCGCACGCCGCGCCACCGTGCCAACCCCCGACTGACACTTGGTGCGACGAGGCTAAGTCACGCCACAGTGGCGCGATAGAGTCTATGTCGCGGTAGCATTCTGCGACTGAAAGCTTTGTCGCGACGGTATTCTGCGACTGGAAGCTTTGTCACGGCACCGTACAGCGATTGAGCTTCAATCGCGGCAGCGTTTAGCGACAGCAAGTCAGTCGCGGCAACGTTTCGCGATTGATGTCCTATCGCGCCAGCGTGGCACGACAGAAGGCTATTTTTGCAAAAATAAAAAAGCGCGGTATAATTTTGTAATTCACGAATAAAAAATAATTATTTCAAAAAAAATCAATATTATGGACTCAGGGTGCGGGCGTGAAACCCTGCAGTACGGACTGGAGAGTTCGAGTTGAAGCAAGTAAGTAACTCTTGTATTAATTTTAATCGTGAAAAGAAACTTGTTGTAAGTTGCCGCGAAACATGTTTTATGCGCTGCCGGCAGTTCGAACACTTCCAAGTTAAGCTGCTGCACAGTGGCAATGTGGCAATGGGCATCATTTCTTTCTGCATGTGAGGAGTAACTAGGTAGGGTTGCGAGCGTTGCCGCGTCGTGCGAAATTTGATCGATTTTTTTTTTTCTGAAAAAAAGTAGGAGGATCTAAGCGTTTTTTTTGTTCTCTTGTTTTTTTTAAAAAAAATATATGCTAGGTAGGAACCGTCGACGAAATTGCGTAACAACGGGCCTTTTTGCAAAAAAAAATGAATAATACATGTTCCAAAAAATATTAGATTTCGAGTTGCAAAAAAAATATAGAGATAGAGTTCTATACATTTTCTTTTGACGAATCTATTTTTTTGGAGTAAAACGGAGAAAGGAGCTTCTTTTGGTGAGTTTAGCGTTCTATACGTTCATCAGGTAATAATACATGTTTCAAAAAAATATTATAGATCGAGTTGTAAAAAAGGCTCTAGAGATACAGTTGTACACATATTTCTTATTCCGAAAAATATTAGGGATCGAACTGCAAAAAAAAAACTACAGAGATAGAATTGCACATATATTTCTTTTTTGATGAATTTGGGGAAAACGGAGAAAGAACCGGGAAAAATGGGGAAATAACCTTCTTTTGGCGAGTTTAACACCCTATGCGTTCATCGGGTAATAATACATATTTTGAAAAATATTAGAGATCGAGTTACAAAAAAAACTCTAGAGATAGGGCTGTACACATATTTTTTTTGATGAAATTGTTTTTTCGGAAAAATGGAGAAAGAACTTGGACGCAAGGAACAAGGGCCTGTTTGTAATTTTTTTTGGACTTAAGCGCTACTTCGAAAAATTAGAAAATAGCTCGTTCGAGATTTGTATTTAACAGGAGTTTTTTTTCGTAAAATAATGAAGGAGAGACCTAAACGCTATTTGATAGAACACATGATCTATTTTGAAAAAAAAAACGGTTTTTATCCTCACAGGTTTGGGGTAAAAAAATATTAATAAAATTTTAAGGATTTTTTTTATAATTCTACCTATTCGTAATTTGAAAGAAGTTGAGAGTTTTTTTTTGCAAAATAACGAAAAGGTAACGTGGAGGCCCTAGTTAGCCTCCAAAACTTCTCCGTATAATAGAGTTGATATTAAGCTGCAATGCATTCCTGCATGCAATGGACAACTGCCTAACTGAAGTGGTGGACAAGGCTGGAAAAGCCAAAAGCCATTTTGGTCTCACTGACCACAATTCTGGCCTCAAAGAGTATCCGGATTTCTAGAAGGTAGCTCTCATCACATGCCCATGAATAGGTCACAGTTGGGCTCTGCTACAAATCGTACCGGATGTCACAGGAAGAGAAATGAATCAAAGTAATAACAAGCAAACTTCACAGATTTTATTATTTGAAGCAGCATCTATGTATCGAACAATCCTTTCAAGATTTCATCAATGACGGAGACATGAAGAGAAACGCCAAACAAAAATGCATTAGAGCTAGAGGCCATCAGTTCTAAAATGACGGCGGGTTCATACTTTGAATCAGCTGAACGAAAATTGCTCTCCCATGGGAGCAACCACTACTATAAAAGAGGTTATATTAGACACCTCGTTACTAACGGTTTTAAACAAAAATCGTCTGTGATGAGTCCCGAGCATATCACAGACTGTTTTATCCACGAACTACCTGTGATGAGGAGCATATTACAGACAATTTTATCTACGAACCGTCTGTGATGTGAGAGACCTCATCACAGATGGTTCGTGGATAAAACCGTTTGTGATGTTCCCAGGACACATCACAGACGGTGTTTGTTTAAAATCATCATTGATGTCCGGTATATCACTCGGTGTTGTAGCCCCAAACCGGCACTGATAATTTTTTGAAAAAAAATTGGATCGTGACATTTTTTGGGAATTTTTGGAGAAAATCATGCGCAAAACATTTTTTTTAGTATAATCGGACGAGAAAAGGAGTTTTCTTTTTCTTTTTGGTCATTTTAGAGAAAAATCGAGCGTGGCAAGTTTGTTTTATTTTGCTTTGTTTTCTGGTGAGAAATCGGGCTCAAAAAAGGATTTTAATAAAAACTTGGGTGTGGAAAGCATTTGTTTGAATTTTTTTTTGTCAAAAATTATGTCACAAAAGGATTTTCATATAATTATTTCTATGGGGTATTTTTGGGAAGAAATTTGAACCGGGACGAAAATCGGATGTGGAAAGTTTTTTTTGTGAAAAATTGGGCCCAAAAAGTATTTTAATGTAATTACAGAAATTTTCGAGGGGTAAATCTATGGAAAAGTTTTGGGAAAAAATGGACCGAGACGTATTTTTGAAATTTTCAAACGAGAGGTGTTTTGGGAAAAATTGGACTGGGATGAATAAGCATTTTTTTTATTGTTTTCTCATGATAAATTGGCCCTAAAAAAGATTTTAATGTAATTACAAAAATTTCAAACGGCTATTTCAAAAAAAGTGGACCTTTTCGAAAAAATGGACCAGGACGAATTTTTGGAATTTTTGAAGAGCCTTTCCGCAAAAAAGGGTCTTTCCACAAAATAAAGAATCTTCATGCAATTTCGGGAATTTGCAAGGGCTTTTTTTAGCAAGAAAACAGGTGCATGCGGTCGTGCCACGCGTCGTGTGGGAAAAAAAATGACCGGGGTGACACGCGTGCAGGCGGACCCTTTCAAGATGTAAGCATTTACAGAAACATAAAAGTGTAAAACCAAAGCAAAATTGATTGGGAACTTCAGATCATTAGCACTAAAATGACAAGCTCATGCATTGTGCATGCAACTAAGCAGAAGTGCTTAACGGTTCAGCAATCAAGTTGAGCGCTGGCGTCCCCCTCTTTGATCGCTTACGCTGCACCGGAGAAAACACATCACATTTGTGGTGTTGCAAATAATGCACAGAAAAATAGGAATAAGAGGCACGAATTTTACGTGAAAACCCTTTTTAGAAAAAACTAAAGACGCAAAATGGCTATATCACTATATGAGGAATTATTTATAATGAAGCTCTTGCTCTTTCTATTGACTATAGGGATATATTTATAGTAGTACATAATAAACTGTGTATAAGTAGATTCATAGGCGGACCCAGGGCCCGGCCAGCCTGGGCACGGGCCCGGGCTTAGGCCCATGTAACAAAAGTCTAAATCATGAAAAATACAGTGTCCTTCCGTGAATTCAATAACGGACCGAGCTAATAACATCTATTTTTAACAACAGCCCAGTTACTACTTGATAGAAACTTCCTTCAGTGATTTGGTTCCTTTTTATTAGCTCAGTAAATAGTTTGTGAACTTATTGTCCTTCATTAAACGTGCCCGGGCTCTAGAAAATTCCTGGGTCCGCCACTGAGTAGATTTGAGATGGGTAGAAAATGAATTTGTATTACGCTCAAACTCAACACATAGTCACCATCAGCACTGGCCAGAGCTTCCATCAGCCTGGCTGCTGCTTCGTCATGCTTGACCATCATCTTGTTCTCACCATGCTTCCTTATGTGATCCCTCAGAGATTTGCAGGTAGAGAACACATTTGAGCACAGCTGGCATTGCATTTCTGAGTAGGGATGGCAATCGGGTGGGTACCTCTGGGTACCATCACTTCATACCCGAACCCAAACCCAAACCCAAACAAAGTGCCGCTCACCCGAACCCATTAAGCTTCACGGGCACAAATCTGTACCTATGCCCAAACCCAATGGGTACCCATGGGTATCTATAGCAACAAACAAATATGCTTGACCGTAGTCGTTGTAGCCACCAGAGGGGGGCATGATGCAACCGAAGGTGGAATCAGGGGAAGGGGAAGTAGAGAGAGCAACCATACCTGGTTGGAGCGGGAAGGGAGAGACCCATCAACGCCACGTAGTCACGCAGGCACGACGGTGGGATTGGCCCTCCCAACGGTAGCCCCGCTATGCGAATGTCCGACCCCAAGGGAGGGACCCGGAGGGAGCTGAGCCACCGAGGTGGGGGTGATGGGTCATGGGGGCCATAGGGGTGAGGAGGTGAAGAGGGTGGGGATGGGGCCAAAGGGAGAGGCGGAGGCGGTGGCGAGAGGGAGAGCCGACTACCGAGAGGGAGGGGTGCGCGAGGGATTGCAGCGGGGGATTCCGAAGGAAGTGAGAAGATTGTGACGGCAAATTAGTGAGTTAGGGTTTTGATTTTCTAATATATAGATATATATATATATATATATATATATATATATATATATATATATATATATATGTACCCATGGGAACAAATTGATACCCACACTCAACCTGTGATCTTATCGGGTACTCAAATCCGAAAACCTACGGGTTTAAAATACTACCTGTACCCATCCTTATCGGACCGGGTGCCTATAGGTATCCAAACCTATGGATAAACTGCCATCCCTATTTCTGAGGACGGCAGCAAAGGTTTTTCATCGCAGGTACTTAGCAACGACACATGCAGGTCGACAACAATGGCTGGAGGGCTCGGCGTCCTCTTTGGCTCTGCTCGTCGATGCGCCATTGGCGTGACATGTGGCCTCCAAGAGCCCTCCCTGAAGAGAATTTCTTGTTGCACTTGTTGCACCAATGCTTCTGAGGCCTTATGGGTGCCATATCTGAATCATTGCAATGTAGCAGCAAGGAAGAACACAGCAAGATAGTGCAAACATGAACTCACTAATTGCTGCTTCTTTTATGCATTTTGTTACCCGATACTCTTCAACGCTTTCTGAGTAAAATCAAATCGCAGAAATTTTAGCCAATATCTAATTACTCAACAATCCTTTCACATCAGCATTTACGTGAACAGAAAACTGTGGAGCCAAAACAAAATGCATCAGAACATTAGACCATTGGTACTAAAATGACAGGTTCATATATTGCATATAACTGAAGAAAATTACGAAAGTGCTACACCATGTAAGCAAAGAAAGCAATGGATTCAGAACCATGGCCTTCGGTAGTCAGAAAAATCTGCCGATCGGTAAACAAAAAGGCAAAATCACTGCATACAGTAGCCAAAACGGAGCATTTCCTATCTAAGAACACAGAAAGGTGAAGCAAACATCAACTCACTTATTGCTGCATTTTTGAAGCACTTGTGCAAACACTGAGCTAGCATTTGATGGGGTAGTTCAGGGAAGACAATAACATGAGCTAGAAATCGCAAGTTGGCAACAACTTGTGAAATGGTCATGGGGTTCACCATATATGAATTCATTGCAAGTAGGGATGGCAGTTTTACCCATGGGTACCCGACCCGATAAGGATGGGTACGGGTAGTATTTTAAACTCATGGATTTTCCAGTTTGGATACCTGATAAGGTTACAGGATGAGTGTGGGTATCAGTTTGTACCCATGGGTACCCGATGGGTATCCTATTACAAATGGGCCCCACTTTTTATATTATATTATATATATATATATTATAAAATCAAAACCCCAACTCACTAATTTGCCACCACAATCTTCTCGCTTCCTTCGGAATCCCCTGCCGCAATCCCTCGTGAACCCCTCCCTCTCGGTAGTCGGCTCTCCCTCCCTCCCGCCACCGCCTCCACCTCTCCCTTTGGCCCCATCCCCCACCCTCTTCACCTCCTCGCCCCCATGGCCCCCATCACCCCCACCTTGGTGGCTCAGCTCCCTTCGGCTCCCTCCCTTGGGGTCGGCCATCAGCATGGCGGTGCTACCGGTGGGAGGGCCGATCCCACCGTCGTGCATGCGCGACTACATGGCGCTGATGGGTCCCTCCCTTCCCTCTCCAACTAGGTATGGTTGCCCTCTCCGCTTCCCTTTCCCCGATTCCACCTTTGGTTGCATCATGCCCTCTCCCTCCGGTGGCTACGGCGACTATGGCCAAGCATATTTGTTTGTTGCTATAGATACCCATGGGTACCCATTGAGTTTGGGCATGGGTACAGATTTGTACCCAAAAAGCTTAATGGGTTTGGGTGGGTGGCACTTTGTTTGGGTTTGGGTTTGGGTATGAAACGGTGGTACCCGGAGGTGCCCACCCGATTGTCATCCCTAATTGCAAGGTCGCAGGGAGTAAGAACACAGTGAGACAGAAGATGATGCAAGAACAAACACGAACTCACTAATTCTTGCTTCTTTGAAGCATTTGCGCAAACACAGAGATGGCATTTGACTAGATAATACAGGAAATGGCGAGAACTTACGCTAATGATTGCAGTAACTTGTGAAATGGCATGGGATTTTTATCTGAAAGCTTCTGAATTCCTTGCCTCGTCGATCCGTGCGAGATGAGAGCGGGACAGATGGGGCGCGCGGTCGAATCGCTCAGGAAAGGAAAGGGCCACTACTACAAGAATACACATTAGAATCGGTTCTTTTTCGTCATCACAATCGGTTTTAGTGGCAATAGAAAGTCCAACAATTGTAATGAGGAATAGCTATCACAGTCGGTTTTCTCCCCGATTGTGATAAACAATCATCACAATCGGTTCTTGTGAAGAACCGATTGTGATAAGCCCCTCATCACAATCGGTTCTAGCAAAGAACCGATTGTGATGAGGGGGTCATCACAATCGGTTCTATGCTAGAACCGATTGTGATGACCCCCTCATCACAATCGGTTATGAGAAAGAACCGATTGTGATGAGCCATTTTCACTATTAAACATTGTTATGAAGGTTTTAACACAAAACGAAGAGATTTCCCCAGGAGGTCACCCTCACCCATCCTAGTTAGTACTACTACTCACCTAAGCACGCTTAACTAATGAGTTTTGCCGCCAATTTTAATGCAAATGCGAGCACTTCCCGAGAGGTCACCCATCCTAGTAGTACTCTCACCCAAACACGCTTAACTTCAGAGTTCTTATATGATCTAGTACCGTAGTGTTGTTATGATAGCATTTGAAAATATAACGCGTCTCCCTCCCCTTAACCCCACAAAGCACCTGAACACTAATGTTAGTATTCTTATACTTCGAAATTACTCTGACTAAGGTGCTACAAAATTTAACTAAGTGTCCAATTTAGTACCGTAGTGTTGGTATGATAGCATTTGAAAATATAACGCGTCTCCCTCCCCTTAACCCCACAAAGCAAGCACCCGAACACTAATGTTAGTATTCTTATACTTCGAATTTACTCTGACTTGAGAACCGATTGTGATGAGGGGCCCCTTATCACAATCGGTTCTGAGTAGGAACTGATTGTGATGACCACCCTCATCACAATCGATTCTGAGCTAGAACCGATTGTGATGAGGGTGTCATCACAATCGGTTATGAGATAGAACTGATTGTGATCACACCCCTCATCACAATCGGTTCTCAGTAGGAATCGATTGTGATGACCACCCTCATCACAATCGGTTCTGAGCTAGAACCGATTGTGATGAGCGTGTCATCACAATCGGTTCTGAGATAGAACCGATTGTGATCACACCCCCTCATCACAATCGGTTCTCAGCTAGAACCGATTGTGATAAGGGTATCATCACAATCGGTTCTGAGATAGAACCGATTGTGATCACACCCCTCATCACAATCGGTTCTCAGCTAGAACCGATTGTGATGTGGTGTCCACCACACCTTTAATTCTATTTTCCATCTAATTTAAGTTCAAGCCGAGTCGGTCTCCACTTTGCTAAACTTTCTGTATATATGCTATTGAAATGCCTTCCTTTCATTGCCTTTACAAAAAACAATAGGTTTGATTAGTAGTGTCAGTTTTAATTGAAACCGACTGCAATATGAAAGGACTAGTAGTGCCGGTATTATTCTTGGTATTGTTTTAATAATTGTTTGGAATTATGTGTTGTTCTTGGATGGAGTGGAAAGGATGTGCAAGTAATTACTAATAATTATGCGTTGAGTGGAAAAATTCTTCCCTTTCCTTCCTTATGGAAGTATTGTCCTGTATATTTTAACTAAAATAGGTTCAACAGCAAGTTAACAAGTTGGCAAGTTTGTACTTTTACTTTGCTGGTACTTTACCCTTGAAATGGCATTAGCTTGTCTCAATTAGACATGGCAATCTTACAACTTTATTTACAATACAACCCTCTTTAATGATCTACACGCATGTAATTTGTTCCATGTGTGTCGTAAATCACCACTAAGTGCTTGCTTATAAATATGCTAAAAACCTCAACTGAGAGAAAATAGAGGGGAAATCTTCTCAAGCTGGGGCTTCAACTTACCCTCTTAACACACATCCTTAAGGATTTCAGATTTTTCTCCCACAAGTTTAAGTTTCAACAAAAGTATGTTCTATTTTTCGGGGTGGCGACGGTTATTTTTTGCTCTAGAACACCAACAACAGAGGAGAGTTCATCCCGAGAGGATATAAACCTTGCGAGTCTCATCACAATCGGTTCTGAAAAAGAACCGATTGTGATAAGGGGGGTCATCACAATCCGTTCTTTCTCAGAACCGATTGTGATAAGTGGTATATCATCATAATCGGTTCTGAAAAAGAACCGATCGTAATGAGACCCCTCATTACAATCGGTTCTTTTTCAGAACCGATTGTGATGAGGAAACATGTTATCACAATCGGTTCTTAGAAAGAACCGATTGTGATGATGATTCTTATCACAATCGGTTCTTTCTCAGAACCGATTGTGATAACCTATTACCAAAATTTACGAATGACATACACATATCACAATCGGTTTTTTAGTCAAAAGTTTGGAACCGACACAGATGAAGCGATAGTGATGTATCATTTTGTAGTAGTGGGCTTGAATAATGATCAAGGATATGGTCTTTAGACTCTAGGCAATGGACCAAGGAGAAAATAAAATTCCCAAAATCCCGAGGTCTTACACGTAGAATCGTGTCGGACCTCGTCGTAAGTTCGATAAATCTGTCTCTTCGTAAATTTTCGAGACCCCAAGAGCCTATGCGTAAAATCGGCAAAGGGTGTAGGATCTCTTTGTAAATTTTCAGAATATTTAAGACCTCGAGGGCCTACGTATGAAATTACTAAACGGGAACATAACCGAGTCCTTTCCAAACGTGGAGATATCCTCCTGTGTATATCTTATCCCGCAGAATCGGGCTCCGAGATATCCGGAGTTTCCAGATGCTTGTGTAAACATATATGATATGATCTTTGAGTTTCTTGTACATGCTCATATCCCATATTTGGATATTCGACACTTTCATTTCGAAGGGAAGAGAGTAGCTACGTGAATTTGGTCAGTTGAAAAGAACATCAAAAGATGAAAACAACACAAAATGGAGTGCCTGACTCGCAGCGCCACTACTGAACAGACTCTGGCCTGAAGACATGAAACAGACACAGGAAGAACAGTGCCTAGGTTGAGCTAAGCGATGCTAAAACCTCCTGACAACGACTTGTTGTAACACCAGCATTAGGAGTCTGCGACAATCATCTTTTGATTGCTTACATCTTGAGAGATTCGACCAACGACATCCTACAGCGAGTGGTAAAGTCTGTTGAAAATTCTTCCATTCCAAAGGTTCCAGTAGGTTTATATGAGAACTCCATCCACCTACCTAGGCCGCTGCGAGGAGATCTGTTCTCATGCAGCTCTCCAGCCACCCCGTGGCTGCGATTGTCGGTGTTGAAAATGGGAAGGAGGCAGCAGTGGATTCTTCTTCTTCTTCTTCTTCTTCTTCTTCTTCTTCTTCTTCTTCTTCTTCTTCTTCTTCTTCTTCTTCTTCTTCTTCTTCTTCTTCTTCTTCTTCTTCTTCTTCTTCTTCTTCTTCTTCTTCTGTTACCTTGTGCGTACTCATTGTTGTCGCCGGTGTAATCGTTGTGGTATAGCCTACGTGCATGGTGTGGTGGCAAGTGTACATCGATCCTGTTGATGGTGACTAGCTAGTATATTTGGCTAATCAATGCACGTACGTAACGAGGAGTTCGTACGGGAGGGATCCATTGCACCGAACGACGTACCGAAGCAGACAATCCATCTTCTTCTGGTTGGAGGGAAGGGGAGGATGCGCAAGGGGGAGAGATGGGCAGGCGGGCTCGATAGTACATAACGACGATGGATGGGATGTATGCAGCCAGGAGCTAGCTAGCCGCCGGCCTTTTAACGATCGATCGAGACGGTCTTCCTTAAATGACTGGATTATTGGTGCTCTCTCTCGTGCCCTCCAGCAATCAGAAGCCTGTGCATATGGCAGAGGTTTGCAGCTGAAGCGATCGATCGAGGAGGAGCTTCGTTAGGACGTAATCTAGGAGCGGTACTGCGACCTAATCCAAGTAGTCGTGCCAATCATGACGAATGATTAATTCCGGTAGGATTCGATCGGGCCAAAAAAAACACGGACGGCCAATCACGCAACGCTTACGAATAAAAAAAAAGAGTGTATAGGTATCATCCGGATGTTTTTGTTCTAAAAATCATCCAAACTTTGGACCGTACGATTAAAACACACATCCGTAGGATCAACCCACCTCGAATTCAGGGGAGGTGTGCATCGATCTGAAAGCAAATCCAATGATCCAGAATTTGGATGATGGTTACTAAGAAAACATCCGGATGAAACTTATCAAAACCCAAAAAGAAATCCGGAACTGTGCACGCGGCCGCCTGGCTACATCTTACAGCATCTCTACCCAAAGGATTATAATTATATTATGACAAGTTCATTGGTAGAGAAAAAAAAAATACTTAGGACACGGCATAGAAGAAGAGCTCTTTTATAGTATACTAAATTGAATATAAACTGTTCATTCTTTTCGATCCAATGGATCAGATTAATTAGAGTTTACATATACTTCATCTGTTAGTACAGTAGTAGAAACACCCTTAACAAATCAACGGTTAGATATTATTTCTACTACACATTATATACTACCAGTATAATGCACCGTAAGATTTCTATAGAAAAAACCCTTGTTCTATTTATCAGAGGGGCGAAGAATTTCGACACATAAAACTACACTCATTCATTAATCCAAAATTATTCATATAAAATAATTGGAATGATAACAAGTTTTTATTTGAGTTGTGTTTTAGATATTCATTGGGCTGTGGTATATATGTTCTCATTGTTCAACTCATCCCAGGTTTGATCACTGTACTCTAAGCGACGTGCAATCTAATCACGCTGCTCTAAGCAGCTGACAAGTATTGTTTATCTTATCTTCCCCTAATTAAGTTGAAAACTGTTACGCAGAATGCCTGCCATGACCAAAAAAAAAAAAAAATGGATGGCCAATCACATAACACTACGGCCTGTGTAGTAGAGCTTCAAATTTCAGCTTCACCTTAGATTTGAAACTTGTAGGTTAAAATAAAGTGAATTAAATATATATTTTTATTCTAAAATATAAACAAGATGATCCACCTAAACACTCTTAATATATCTACAGCTTCAGCTCCACAGATTGGTGGAGCTAGGAATACCCAGCTCCACCAGATTCACGAATCTGATGGAGCTAGAGCTCTGCCAAACACCCCCTACATGTTCGAAGCTAGTTGCCGTACGTTGAGACAAACAGATATCTTTGATTTCCATTGGATCCAAGGCTTGCTGTTGTCGATCTTACTAATACGTTTTACCAAGCCTAAACTAATTTATTTGTGGATTTTGAATAAGATTATTAGAAGTTGTAAGACCTACTGCCAGAATACTATATTTTTCACCTATTGTAAGAGCAATAGGTCTTACACCCTCTACCTAGATGATTCTATTATAATAAGTTCATTGAATTCTTGACATGGACGGCGACCGACATTCTGTAGAGATGGATGGTGAATGATGAGTACATACAGCATACAACGTCTAGTTCAATTGTTCCCTACCTCAACATAACTATAGCATAATATGGTGAGCTAACTCGGAAAATAGATGCAAATTCTTCACATGGCTCCTTTCTAACGGCGGATATATAGGCTAACCGTCAGAGGATGCTCCCTCTGCTCTGACACTGAATCTGCCGCTCATCTTATGCTCATCTGCCCTTTTGCGAAACAGATATGGCTTAAGGTCTTGCACATCCAAACGCCCATCACTCGTTAATCTCAAAACAGTTTTCCCAACACTGTCTAGTGGTGGCAATACATCAACGATACCACACCACTCCACTCCAACAGAGGAGGGAAGTCGTTGGAGTTCTCATATACACTTTTCGGAACATACGGAAGGAGAGCATTACCTATATATTGTCCAAAGGTTGAGAATGTGTGCATGCATTTGCTAGGGGGGCTCGCATCCCAACAATCCTCTCGGGAGGAGGGAGATCAAAATAAGTCACGGTAATTACATACAAAATCAAATATGTCAATTCTAACATTCGGAAATTGCAAAGAAAACTTCGTATGCTAAAGGTACATCCGTACATGTGTGTGTTTAGGGGAAAAAAAACAAGACGGATGAAAAATAAGTCGGGTATCCATTCCTCCCTCCAGATAAGCGGGCGCGGGCCTTGGGGCATGGATACTTGGATCACCAATCACCGGATCCGTAGGTCATTGTTCGGCCCGCTTATCAGGGTAGAGGGAGCTCCGGTCTGAATCGTATACAAATTTAACATCAATTTTTGGCGCGCCAGCCGGCCGGGCCGGGCTCCCGCCACATGCTGACATGCATGCGTTGCTCGCAGTTCGATCGACCGGGATGATACTGGTATCATATGGCAGCAAAATACGATTTTCCACTACTCCATGCATGCACCCATCTCACGGGCCGGGCCAGCGCACTGTATCACCCGTCGTGTAGAATGTGCGCAGCAAATTAACTAGCCAACTGAGGAGGAAGAGTGATCGGCAAGCTCACTGTCTTTCTAATCTTCAAGGAGCGTACGTATAGGACGAAGGAGGAGGAGAAGATCCGGCCAAGAGGCAACCAAGTTTGTTACACCTAATGTGTTGCCTTTATTATAGGTGCAGAAACATATATATATATATATATATATATATATATATATATATATATATATATATATATATATATATATATGTGTGTGTGTGTGTGTGTGTGTGTATATGTATGTATGTATATGTATACACACACACACACGGTAGGTAGAGTGAGCATGCATGTACGTACGCATGGAAGGATTCATGGTGGAAACCAAATTCTCCATCGTCTAAAGACTCTTACTAAACATGCTGTACCTGTTCGATCAGCCGGCAAGTACACACCCAAGGGCTACTCCGGCTCCGGCTCTGTAAGAAAGAGAAACAAAGCCAGCCAGCAGCATCAGTAGCCCACGAAGGCAGCGAAGCAGGTACTGTAGTGTAGTGTGGCAGACACAGTACTCTTATATCAGTCTAGCTAGCTCTTCCGGTCCCAAGAGACCTCGTAGACGCGTATATATATATATATATATATATATATATATATATCGCATAGGCTCAATGAGCGCAGGAGGAGGAGGAGGAGAGAATTAAGATACAGGAGGAACCAGATCGATCACCAAGCTAGCTAGGTTGGGCTCGTGAATCACCCAGCAGCAGGAGGCGACGCGTGTCCAAGGCAAAAACAATCTCCCTATCGCCACGGCCACCTGATCATCTCCTCCCAGGTGCAGGGTTTGAATGGATGCATGGATCGAGCACTCCAGTACGTGGTCGTGGGTGCAGCGGGAGCAGGCTATGTGGCCGTGGGTACTGGTGCAGTCGATGGCGCAGGAAGAGCCAAACGACGGCCGGTTGATCGAGCTGGCGGAAAATGAACTCCTGGGGCCACAGAGTGGCTACGAACACGAGGCTGCTGCACCGGGGGCGGCGCCGGAGAACCCCCGGTTGATCGAGATAGAAGATGACCTACGGGCCACCATCCAGCAGTTTGCACAAAGTGAGTATATGTAGACAATCATCCAGAGTAAGAAGCACTGCCGTTTTCACTAATGAACTCGCCACGCATGCACTATTTTCAACGTATGAAAACCGTACGTATGTATAAGTTTTCAAAAATTCTCAAGAAATCGCCATACTTAGGAGAGATAATTAATTAAGCTTCTGCAACCTAGTAAAATTTTAAGAATAAACTCAATGACATTTGAAAGATACGAAATTGACATGCAACGTGATTAATTAATAGTGTTGTACAATGAAATATCACTATTTAGGCTGTATTTGTCTTTTTCATATATTTCAGACTGAATTGATTTTGGTCTTTAAAATTTGCAGAGTTCTAAAAGCCCACCTTCCTTACGTATGGTATTTTTTTTAGAACTTTTGAAAACTTACAAATATGGTTTCCACGAAGTTTACACTGGATATGTGCCCAATATATACTAATCAAACATGCACATATATTCCATGACCAAGCACCGGTCCAACGTCCGGGTGCCCTCGAGAGATTTTCCGGTGAATTGATGATCAGTACTACGTACGCAATGCATGCTTAGTCCTGTGAAATCACATCATCGATCCTAATGTCTCATGCTTAATTTGCACTTGCAGGAGAACACTACGTTCCAGCAGGCAACGACGTCGGTGGGCTGCATCTGGACGGGAGCTCACTATCACCGGGTGGCCTTGGAGGATCTCGGAACCGGCCTTCAGACGTTACGAGCGGCGGCACCTCTAAATCTGATGCATCATCAGCAGCTGCGATCGTCGGTGTTGAAAATGGGAAGGAGGCAGCAGTACTGGAAGTCGTCGTTCCAAATGAGCAGCCAATTAGAAGGCGACCATCAGACGTATGGAATTACATGGCCTTCGATCCCAAGACAAAAATGGCAACATGCAGCCGTTGCCCCAACGAATACCAGGCTGCCTCCGGCAATGGTACATCTCATCTCATAAGGCACCTTAGTAATGTGCATGGCATTGGCATCAAGAAATTAAAGCGGGAAGCGTCCACGGACGTGATCGATGATTGAACGCGAGTCGAACGTCCTGAATGGAGAAGAGGTGCGCGCTTCGACAGTGCCGCGTTGTTGTGGATAGCTAGCGGTTGCTCGGTGGCCAAGGGTAGTGTGATTAGCTCTTCGATCTTCAGGTGTTCGCTTCTTCTTCAAGTGATCAATATTAGTCTGTTACTTTGTGCTCACTTCATTTTGTTTGATGGTGTAGTCTGCTGGAAATTGATCTGACTTATTTTGTTGTTTTGATGGTGTAGCGTGGTGTGATGTGTTGTTGATGGGTTTTTTGAAGAGAGTTAATTTGTTGTCGTATTGTTGATGACGAAATCTGTCGTTGGAAATTAGCTAGTCTCAAGCTTGAGCCGAGATAATTGATTTAGCTGCTTGAGATTTGGCCTGCTAGTTGTTTAGAGTTTATCTCTAATTAGGTGTAATTTGGTTAGTTAGTGCAGTGCCGCGTATTTAACCGTACAACCATGAGGGCTGGGATGGGACGGCCTTAACCTATTAAGTTATTTGAAACTAGCTTTGCATATTGGTAGGCTGAAGTAACACGGGCATTCCAGGTAGGTTTTGCTCGCTACCGATGTAACGGTGTATGCCTGGCTATGGGGAGGAATGGTTATTTTATTTGAGATCAGAAAAGATTATAATTATTGTGATTGTTTGTTTCTATCATAGCAAGTGTTTAACGTCACCGAGCTGGTGCAAAGCTAGAATTAAATAATGTAATTGTTATGTATGATCTCTCTGCGACACACCAAAGGAAGTGTGTTAGTTAAGCTTTGCACAAATAGACGATCATTCCTTATGGGTAAAGCTGTACAACTCTGCAGAGTATAAAACTAATCGATTAGCCGTATCCACGGTTATAGATAACTTGGAGAACTGACACTAGTTAGATGTTTTGGATTTTTACAAAAAGGAATATATGACTCAATTTTGATTAAACCTATTTTGAAATTACTATGAGATTTGACATTACTGTTTCGTTACTCACGAAGGGTTGTGAGTAATTTATCGCTTTTCACTCACAAAGGAATGTGAGCGATTTGCTATTTTATCTTTCATGCAATTTCCTATTGTTTTACTTATTTGTTGAACTGTTTTAATTTCATTTATGCTTTCAATTACCATTCAGTACTTACAATTCAAATTTTGCTTTATGCAAATCAACCGTAGAAACCCACTTTACATACAGCTCACATATATTCAGGATTTGTAAAAGTCTTACGAGTACATTTTTGTACTCAACTTGCATTGTTAATATTTCCTTAGGTGATGAGCTAGATATAGCAGCAGAAGATCAATCTTTCGTAGATCACGGATTTGACGATGATGTTTTTTTTACTAAGATCACCTTGTTAGTTGTCTATGAAGTTATGGGTCTAGCCCGGCACACTACAAGATGATGTTTTTACTACGTTTATGCTTTTAGTTACAAGATGATGTTTTTTACTACGGTTATGCTCTGACAAACTCTACGAGACTACGGAATGTTTTTACTCTTGTGAGTTGTTGTCCTCACTGTAGCCGCCATCACTGGTCAATACTGTATATGAAGATGTTGAGTTTGATGGTGGTGCTCGGTGGCGATATTGATCGTCAGTGGCAGCGAATCATCTGGCAACGATTGTTGTGGAAAGAGAAGGAAATATTGAAGTTATGTCTGAAGATGGAGTTGGGTCTAGTCATGATGAGGTATGGAGAGAGAAAGAGAGCAGCACTTTCGTATGGGGCTAGATCGGATGGTTTGCAAATGATGTATACAGTTGATCCAAAGGTGGCAAGCTGTCCCATTGAAACAGCAACCGACACTATACCATTGCCCCTCAAGCTGTTTCCATCTTTCCATTTTCCCTAAGCAAAGGCATAATTTCGCAAATACATTTCCCCTCTCCCTGGCAAGCTTGGAATTTGCAAAATATGAAATCCGAACTGTTCTCTTAGGAGGAGGGTGATCAAAACAAATCGTGTTAATTAAGTATGAAATCAAATATGTCAAATCTATTTTTCTTACGAAAGGGATTTTAACATTCGGAATTTGCAAAGAAAATTTTATATGCTACACTATGCCACACTGCACGACGCAATTGTGTGGGACTAATTGTCGGCTAGTTTCTCCAAAAAAAGAGAGACAGATATATTTATATCACATTTGCGATATCGCTTTGCACTCTCATCTCCCAAGAGAATTTCTCTGATACATCAGCAGCCACGCGCCGGTGGTACTATACCTAATATGAGCGTATATATGTAGACGGTTATGACACGGTTATGGAACACTAGTATGTATGTATGTAGAAATTAACAACGCTTTCTTCGGCCCCTTTTGAATCGGAGGCAACGAGATGAGCAAGGTTGGGCTCGTGAATCACCCAGGAGGCTCCGATCAGTTATGCATGGATCGATCGAGCGCTCCATTAGTGCATGCAATTAGGTAATTAGCTGTTTAATTACTTTGGGTCGACGACGTACCATAAGTGATTATTACAAGTCATGCACACTACGTACGTATATATATATGCTGCAGAAAGGAATGCCGCTCGTGCGTGCAGGTGCAGCGGGAGCAGGCTATATATATATATATATATATATATATATATATATATATATATATATATATATATATATATATATATATATGTCGACGGCGCAGGAAGAGCCAAACGACGGCCGGTTGATCGAGCTGGCGGAAAATGAACTACTGGGGCCACAGAGTGGCCATGAACACGAGGCTGCTGCTGCTGCACCGGGGCGCCGCCGGAGAACCGCCGGTTGATCGAGATAGAAGATGACCTACAGGCCACCATCCAGGGTATAAGGGTATAAGGGTCTTTTTTTCTACCAATATAATAACAAAATTTAGATATTTATGGATTTTGCTTAGCATGGACTCTTTCTTATTTTAATCTGGACTGTTATAATTTGGACTCACCAAAATCAACGGTGTAAATTAATCATTCTCTTTTTCTACTAATTAACGTGGGAATTTCTCGACATTAAGAGCGAACATGATAACTTCTTTTTCTATCAATTTAATAATATAATAGATAGATAGTTGAATTTGCTCGGTGCAAAGGAAAATACAGTCTTGATGTACAATTGATGTTCACTGGCCGGGCACAAGAAAGATGTATGAGAGCCATGGATGCACTAAATGACATAAGGGGATTTGTAGGTGGATGGAGAGAATAATGAGCATGTTTATACAATGTAGCTTAATTAGTCAGTTTCTTCAGCTACATAGCTCATTATTCTCTGAATTTCTTCAGCTCTTTAGTACTTCCTTCGGCCTGGAATAGTTACCGATTTGGATATAGATGCCATCAAACTATCAAAACTTTAGCTACTAATGTTTTTTAAAATATTTAAATTGGATATATGAAAATTATATGTATAGATTTGTCTCAAAAAGTATTTTCATAATATTATAATTTTATTAGGTCTTCTAAATATATTACAATAGAAATTAATTAGTGGTCAAAGCTATGTTTGTCCAATACGATACTATTTGTAACCGGATGAATACTATCTGTCTTTGTAGTACAAAGTGTATGCAATGTGTTTGTTTTGCTTTTCTATTTTAACGAGGCACGCAAAGCTCATGCGTGTTTCCGAGAGAAAAAAAAAACTGTAAGTACTGTGCTCCTCTGTAAATGAAAAATCTAGTTTCCTTCATTATCGTCTTACGGATAGATATTAGTGTGTAGGATGTGAGTCGACCTATGTCCTCTGAAAATATAACTTCCCCAAAGTAATTAAGCTCATTTCTCCCTTCCAAATCTCCTTAATTTTGAGGTCTACACTAGCTTGTCACCATTGCGTTAGGCATCTCCCTAGCTATTCCTTCACATGTACAACATACGTATATATATAGACCATATATAGACTATATATTCTCTATAAAGAGGCTGTGCATTTTATTCAAGCTAGCTTTTGAGAAATAGACACGTTGATTGTAACAGGGTATTCTCCAACGTCTTTATCCAGTTTCATTTCATCATCGCACTCCTGTCGAATCAGGAGCCTGTGGATATAGCCAACGATTCAATCTCTATGACTAGCTAGGCAATAATTGTTCTTCACATACCAAACTGGCTTTCAGGTGCCCTTGAAAGCTTTCCAAGTAATGCCGTCTCACAAGCCATCATCCTTGGTGGTTGATTGTTGATATTTTCTGATACCTTGTACCTGCACGTCCAATCTCTTTCAACGATCTGAGCTACAGTGTATCATTACCTTGTTTACTGAGGCAGCAATGGCCGTCCCAAGCCTCGCCTTGGACCAACCTTCGGGTGTGCTAGGCCCACGGCCGAAAAAAAGGGCCACCGGTTAATTAAAACAATGGAATGGAGATACAGAAGCTATGCAGGGAGATCCGGGATCGAGTGCACCACTCAAGAGTTCAGAATAACACTACTACAGATCCGATCATCGGTACCGATTCACAACTGCCATCAGTATCGGTTTTTAAACCGGTACAGAAAATCCAAGAGTGATACCTATTGGGCATCAGTACCGGTACTGATGAGGTGATGATCAGTATCAGTTTTTTAATAGGATGGGCATATGTGCCAATATGTATCCATGGCTACCCGATGGGTATCCTATGATATGCTTTTACAGATTATTGCTGAAGAAAATCAGTTTTTTATCAAACGATTTCTTATAAAAATTATTGCTACTTTTTAACTCAAAAAACTAAAAAACAATTTTTTTTTTTTTTTAGAAAAACTAGGCTCCCAATAGGCTCTAAAGCGTGCGCGGTTGGCACTTATATTTTTGGACCTCACCGCTATCCTGAAAAAGTAGAAAAGAACTCGTTTGTGATTTGTATTTAACGGGAGGATTTTTTCGTAAAGTAACGAGCGAGGGACCCAAACACGATTTAAAAAAGTTTTTCTCGCCCTCATAAAATATCGCGAAGGACCTTTTTGTGATTTGCAGGGACCTATCTGTGATTTGAAGGAATGATGGGACTTTTTCGCAAAAGCGGAGGGGGGGCACGTGGACAGCCTCCCACGCCGGGAAGTCCATGATTTTTACATCCAGTTCTTTCTCCGTTTTCCCCGGAAAAAATATTTTCGTCAACTGAAATATGTGTACTTTTTTTAACTCGATCTCTAATATTTCTTGAGCCTCCAAAAATTTTGAGAATACATCTAGGTTTATTTTTTCTCCGAAAAAAACGTAAAATCATTTGCCTCAGCGTGCGCCGCACTTATTGGCCTAGTAATTACTACGCTCGGCAATTAAAAGCGACGCAGAGAGCGAGCTGAGCATGCATGCATGCGTGAGCTGGATATATGTATTCTCCTTAATTGCGTGCCAATTTGCTCTGCAAGTCAGTTTCATGCTAGATGATTAATTCCAGAGTTCGTTTTCTATATATAAGATTGTTATTTATTTAGAGAGATATAAAATAAAAGTCACAGATGTATATATGTGCTTGTACAATAACATGGCGGTGTGCAAGACATACTCCGTTGGGTAACGCACCTAGCTAGCTAGCACGCCTCGTTGACATGCATGTAACTGATGTAAGGCACTAGGCTGCGATTAGGGGTGCAAACGGAGCGGATACGGACGGATTTTGTTCATCACGTATCATATTCCAAATTTTTTCTCGGATACATAATCAGATATGGACAGTGCCAGATTCGAATACGAATACGGATTACTTCGGTCACGAATATGGAGCGAATACAGGTCGTTCCGGATACGGTTAGTCTCGGTCACGAATAGTTAGTCGGATAATGCGTGAAAGCAGAAACCATATATGTCACATATATTAGGATCAATCAACCATACACAAAACTTTACTATAACTTTTAAGACATGTAAGTGTTTCAAATTCAATAATAGTTGCATTCCCTACATAAGAATAATATACAACCAATTATAATTCCAATAAACATGTGCACTTATATGATGTAGCACATCCAACTGCAATCAAGTGTTTTGTAGTGCAATTATAAGAGCTTGCTCCAGAAAGTAGTGCAATTATATTACAACTTGCTCACATTATATCACAGGCTCACAACAGCACTATGTTTCACATTATATTACAACTTGCCTAATCAGATAGCACATAACCAACACGCAACATCTAAAATACAGCTAGTGTAACATCCCAAAATTTGCCTCTAATATATTTGGTGTGTTTTTGGGATTATTTATAATTTTCCGGATTCTACTGGGAAGCCTCGCGAGTAATTCGGGGTCAAGTTTATTGAAATAATCGCGTTAAATAAAGATCATGCATTTTCGGATAAGCGTAAAATCTAAAATTTTGTTGATAATTAAGATAATTGGTAGACGAGAGTGTTCGCTCCAAATATTTTCGAAAAAAATACGTTATATAACGTAAGTCGTTGATTTTATAAAAAGCTGTACAGGTGTCTGATTCACTAAAAGATTTTTAACGAAAAATCTATATGTCGAAAAATCATGAAACCAACTTTGTTAGGTTCCAAATAGTTCCTAATATTTTAGAAGAATTTTTCGTGATTTTTGGACCTTTTTGTTATTTATTTTTAACCATATTATGTTTACATATATATGTATACGAATAGTCCCGTACAGGTCTATATACCTGCTTGTGTGAAGCCGACATTCTATTCTCCTGGACGTTTTGCTTGGCCAGCCGTTTCCTCTCACATGAAGTCTTGCCAGCGTTTGTATGCAAGAATGCATAAAGCTTCTCCATCTTCCATGTGCATGGAGCATGTTACTTTATTACTCCCCTAATTAATGTCAGCCGTTTCCTTGTTTGCATGAAAGCATGTATGGACCATTACGTTTGCATGAGGCATGTATGGACGTTTCCTTGTTATCCTAGATATGGTTGCATGCGGCAAGTATAATTCGTGAGGAAAACATCAGCTTTATTTCTCTAATTAACGTCAATGCATGCTATTTCTCTTCCATCCGTTTCCCTTGCATGCACGAACACTTCTGAAACTGATTTCACGTACCGTTTCTCCTTCAATTCCTCCGTACGTGAATCCCTTCTATACTTTTCCAGCTATTTAAGGAATGAACGTTCAACCGGTTCTTTTTGTTTCTTGGTTCTTCTCCAAACCGTGTTTCTCTTGGTCATTTGTTCTTCTCTGGAATTGCTTCCTCTCCCTGATCTTGAGCGTCTCCTGGCCACGCCTCGGTTGTGGCATCGCGTCGCGGCTCCGCTGACCGGCCAGCGCTGCCGGTGTCTCATCTTCATCCTGTACGCGCGCCGCCGCCTCCAGGTGCTTGCCTGCCACCGCCGTCTTCGTTCCGTCGTGTGCTGCCGCCGCCGTAGTCGCCTTCGCCATTGTCGTTGCCGGTTGCCTCGCCGTCGACGCACTCTCCGATCTCGCATCCTCTGCGCCGAACGGTATCCCTGTTTTTCTTTTCCTTCGTGCGCGTGCTCTATCTTTATCAATCGGATGATCTTGTCACGTGTATTATGCATGTATAGGCTTATTAGCGTTATATATGCTAGTGTGTATATACGTATATATTAGACAGTGGATTGCATGTATACAAAAATATACTCGGCTGTACACGTGAATACATGTATACGTTGGTATGTATAAGGCGCAGTTTTTTTTTTTAATACTGGTCGTCCGTAGCAAGTTCTCTGATGTATAGCCGATCGAGTGAATACACATATACAGGATGAATAGTGCCATGCAAGCAAAACTAGAAAATTAGTTTACGTACACTTTTCAGGAAAATTGCGAATTTTGTCTTTTTCGCTAAAAATTCGTTCTAAGTCCGAATCACTTGCAACTAATTTTATTAATTAGTAAAAATTAATATATTTCTACAGTATTTTTTTTATGAAATTTTATAAATAAATTTATACTATTAAATTATTCGCGGAAAGTTTAAACTTGTGAGTTTTGTAGCTCTTAGACTTTACGCTCAAAAATTCCAAAATAAATTTTATAAATCTTAGAAAATGTTAAACTAATTATTCGGAAGTTTTCATGTGGTTGAGAATTTATTTGTTTCTTCGTATTTTCCGAATGGTTGTTTATTCGCTGTTTTTCGTTTAATAGAAACGCTAGACGTCGACTCTGTCGCAGAACCGCAGGAAGACAACCCTCTCCTCACCGACCGAGGCAAGTCTCCTTGACGCATTTTGATCCCATGTTTTATCACTGTTTTACCCTGTTTTAACAATTGCATTGCTATTTATATAAAATGATGATGTCAAACGTTAGGTTGTTAGTTATACCTGTTGTTTATACCTCCTTGAAATTGCTATCCGTAACCCTTTGTCGCCCTAGAACAGTGATCCACCATAATAAATGTTTTTAATAAAATACCCTTCGATTAGGAAAATGACTATTTGGAGGATAGTTTGAATAGAACCCATAGTATGGAATGTAATTGGAGATGGGTGAGTAGTAGTGATAATGTGGGGGTTGTTAATATGAAATTGAGCTTTGAATGATGATCGTTGAAATACTAAGGAGATGGACAGTGATAGTAGTTCTCAATTTAAACAATATAGTCGTAGGAGATTTTGGAAGATGTATGGGATTGTAAAGTATTCTGGTGGATTGAACGGATCATTGCAAGTAAATAATATGTCGACTTGGATTCTTGGGTTGATAAACTAGTAGGAGGTGAGAATCAGAGTTAGTTGGATTATTAGTGTTTGTTGGGGTTTATTCTTAACAGATTGATTATGAAATAGATGGTTATGAAGATATAGATATGTACTAATCATTTATGGAGAATAGTGAATGATCCGTAATATTTGGGGTTTAGTCAATGATAATATTCCGTATTCTTGATGGATTAAAGTTGATGATCTAGAGGTGGTGATGTGAAAGATTAGTCATATGCCATTATGAAGTAATATCGGTGGATTGTATTCTAGATGTTTAGAGGTGTGATATCGTGAAGTATTCTTGGTGGTTTAGTAGATGACCTTGTGAAATATTCTTAGTGGATGATAAGATTGATCGCCGTATGATTGGTGGATAAATCAATAATACAAGTTCGAGTTCAAGGGAAAGATTTCCTATACAAATATGATTGTAGTTCCATAAGATTTTGAAGTTATAATAGTACCATGATGTACTTCCTACTTGGTGGATATTATATCGAATTGGATTATTCTTATGATTGTAGAGTTATGGCAATAGAGGGATTATTGGAGAATACGCAGTTGATTATAAGGATTGTAATCAAACCCGGGTATTTGTATTTTATAAAAATAAACTATTGGTGGAATAGAATAGTACTTAGAAATGCTTAGTCCCGTTGTCGTTAAATATTCACCTATGGGTGGGACTTTCAATTATCTCTTGAAAACTTGTATTGGAAGTTATAGGCAAGGAGTATTGCCAATGGTTTACAAAATAAAAATAAAATGAAAAATGATTTCGACTTGGCGGCATGGAATGTCGGGTGGAAGCGGACCAAGCCTTGGTTCTTTTGTGCAAGTACCGCCCCAAGTCAATTAAGGACCGACGCTTATGACTGTCTCCATTCTAAGCATAACCGCATACAACCACATGTCAAAGTGGGCATGACACTGGTGAATAATTTGTAGAAACCTAACTTAGACTCACCACTCGGTGGTTGTGTGAGAGCCGGAAAGAGGCATTGTTGTTGTTGTTGTTGTTGTTTTTCTCACACAAGCAAGAGGGGCTTCAGATCTTGGGTGGAAATAACCCTAACAAATGTGAAACCTCGTGGTGAGTCAGGTTAGGCGTATACATTGTAAAGGCCTTGTCATGATATCCCTGCCGGCACACCCAAGGAAGTGTGCTAATTGCATGGCATCAAGGGAATATCATGTCTTGTGGGTAAAGTTGTACACCTCTGCAGAGTTAAAACTATTCGAATAGCCGTGCCTACGGTCAAAGGCGAAGCTTGCTGAATGCTTTCATACTGGTAGACTTTGGGTTTTGATTTCAAACTAAGCAATGTTTTGTTTTGGGATCCGGGAGCGGTTAGAACTCTCGGGTGTGCTTCTGGCGGCTAAAGCCAGGTAGGTGGAAGGAACCTGATTTTGTGAACCATGGCGGACATAGCCATGTGATTGGATTGAACCCTAATTTTGTTGAGATGTGGCGGATAGAGCTCATATATTAGTGAGTGGTGGTTAGAACCTTCACTACAATATTACATAATTCAATTATTAAAAAGAATTGCTCAAATATGCTTTGTGAAAATTATTAACAAATATGATTTGATGAAACTTGGCTTTGTGCAAATAAACCATACCCATCCATCCTTGGATAGCCTACATTATGCATAATTTCCCAGACTTGCTGAGTACTTTATGTACTCACGTGCTACATTCTAATCCTCTCTCAGAAGTGAAAGAAGCTGTTCAAGATTTCCCTCGACTAGGGTGCGTTCTCCACTCGATTGCCTGTGGGCATTTGGATGGGTCGAATTGGCGTTTTCGTCTTCCGCTGCAGTTGTTCAAGTTGTTCAGCCTGTCCAGGCCGTAATGGTAAACCTTGACCATAAGGTCTTTGCTTTCATTTGGTATTATTCTTATTTAGTTATTTGTATTCGTGATATGGTTGTTGATTCATCACTTTTGACTGTGTGTACTAGCTACTGATCTGGGACTAGTACAGAAATACACAGAGGACTCCGGATAGTCGATCTGGGGGCCCACAGCTAGCAAGCACTGTAATTCAAATACACACATTATGAACAATATTGCAAGAGTATCGAGTCGGATATTTACCGGGTATTGGGTCGGATATTTACCGGATATCGGATCGGATATTGCTCTTCCCATATCCTAACCCATAATACATGAGATTTTTCGGATATAGGTCGGATATTGCTTTTCTCATATCCTAACCCATATTACATCGGATTTTTCGGATACGAATACGGATAACATCGGTACGGATTTTTTTCGAATACGGTATCGGATCGGTCGGGAAATATCCGCTCCGTTTGCACCCCTAGCTGCGATGTCGCGCTATGGGAAAAAATTTAGTCTATTTTTTTTAAAAAAAAAAACGTGATTTTGGTTTTTTCATGATGTTTGTTTCAAAAACCGGCTGACAATTTTGGTTTTTTTCATGATATTTGTTTAAAAAACCGGTTGACAATTTTGGTTTTTTGTTGTTGTGTTTTTTAAAAATATCTCGTTAAGAGCCATCGTCAAATTTGCGTAATAACGGAGTTATTTATTTTTAAAAAACAGGACCACTGGCCTTTTTTTCTGCAAAAAACGGTGGAAGAATCAATCCATAAATTCGGTTTACTGTGGAGGACCCTTTCACGAATACATCGAAACACAGGGTCTTTTTTGAACAAAAAAGGCGATGAAAAGACCTAAACATAAATATAGAATTTGCGAAGGACCTTTTCTAAAAAAAATGACATGTGAGAGGGCTTTTTGGCCGGCAATTCCATGCTGCATATGTTATAGTGTAGATATAGATTCACAAGTACCGTTGGATAGAGCGAATCAATGGCTTATAACATTTGTATCATGTTTGGGGGAGAATTAATTATGGGACGTCTACCGTAATTCAACATTGGCATGCATACTACTATCTACTAGCTACTACAGTACTATAGATGAAGATATACAAGACCAAAGCATTAGTCAGCCCGTATCAGTAAGATTTTTTTTTTAAAAAAAAATGCCTGAATAATGAGCATTTATATAGGACAGCTTAGTCAGTTTCTTGAGCTACCTCATTTAACGGAAAGAAATTCATCAGTTATTTAGTGACTTAGTGTTCTCTTCGCTCGTAAATAATTATCATTTTTAACATATAAAACTTTAATTGTTAATATATTTTTAAACATTTAAATTAAATACATAAAAATCATACGTATAGATTTATCTCGAAAAGTACTTTTATAATATTATAATTTTATTGGGTCTTATAAATATATTGTATAGAAATTAGTGATCAAATTTGTGTTTTGAAAATCGTGTCGATGTTCAAAGCGATAACTATTTGTGATCGGAGATAGTAGTGTATATCTTTGTACTTTCTAAGTGTATGCAATGTGTTTGTTTTGTTTTTTTTATCTTATTGAGACGCGCAAAGCTCATGCGTGTTTCCGAAAAAAACTGTAAGTACTGTGCTCCTCTGTAAATGAAAATTCCAGTTTCCTTCATTATCGTCTTACGGATAGATATTAGTGTGTAAGATGTGAGAACCTATGTCCTCTGAAAATATAACTTCCCCAAAGTAAGCTCATTTCTCCCTTCCAAATCTCCTTAATTTTGAGGTCTACACTTGTCACCATTGCGTTAGGCATCTCCCTATTCCTTCACACAACATACGTGTGTATATATCTATCTATCTATCTATCTATCTATCTATCTATCTTGGACCCTTTTTATTGTTTCGGTTTCGTATTCATGGGTGCTGTAGTAAGGCCCCGTTTGGTACGGTTCCAGATTCTAGTAGAAACGAAAACGGTTCCAGATTCTTGGTAGAAACGTTTCAGGTAGAATCATAATCACTTTCTGCAAACCGTTTGGTACGGTTCCAGATTCTAGTAGAAACTAGTGAAACGGGGTTGAGGGTGATTCAACCACGGTGTGGAAAAAAGAGATACGTTCCGAGTTTTAGCCCGTTTGGCTGGGTTTCTCTCAGATTCTAGTAGAAACAGCTCGGTTCCAAGTTACCAAACGGGGCCTAAGTTTACGATTCCTTGTCTACGCCCAATAACTATATGAGAAATACTGACAAACGGTATACCGTTTCCAGCTTTCTAACGGCATAGTACAGGTACATTGTATCAGGTTCATCTACCTCCAATTTGCTAACTAGTTAAATACTTCTCAGTACTCATGATGATACTATACGTTTTATACTACAATTTTAGAAGTAGTTAGCAACAGCATTAGCCACAAAGATCAACAAAGTAAAGAGGATGGGGAAAAATGGTAATTTTGAACCAAATGACACAGCGACAGTCCTGTGAGTCGGGCCGTGGTTTTCCGGGCCAGCCCACGGCCCAGCAGGCATGGCACTACTCAAGCATGGCACGAGCTGAAGGAAAATTGGGCCGGGCCGGCACGGTATGAATGCTAGAACCAGGCCGCGCAGCACGGTACGGCACGATCTCTGGACTATGCTTGGGCCAGCACGGCCCAAAAATTATCTATGAAACCTAATGAAATTTATCTGTGAAACCTAATGAAACTTATTTTGAAACCTAATGAAATTTATCCGTGAAACCTGATAAAACTTATCCGTGAAACCTAACAAAACTTATATGTGAAATATCATGAAACTTATCCGTGAAACCTGATATCCGTGAAACCTAATAAAATTTATCCGTGAAACACCATGAAACTTATCTGTGAAACCTAATGAAACGTATATGTGAAACCTAATGAAACTTAACCGTAAAACATCATGAAACTTATCCGTGAAACCTAACGAAACTTATCTTGAAACCTAACGAAACTTATCCATGAAATAGCAATTTATCCGTGAAACCTGATGAAACTTATATGTAAGACCTAATGAAATTATCCGTGAAACATTATGAAACTTATATGTAAAACCTGATGAAACTTATATGTAAAACCTAATGAAACATATCTGCGAAACATTATTAAACTTGTCCGTGAAACCTAATGAAACTTATCTGTGAAATATCATGAAACTTATTCGTAAAACCTAATGAAACTTATTTATAAAACATAATGAAACTTTATTCGTGAAATTTCATGAAACTTATCCGTGAAACCTAATGAAACTTATATATGAAACCTATGAAACCTACTGAAATCAAGTGAAACTGCTATACCGTTGGAATGCATTCCAACGGTATAGCGTGGGCTAGCAGCATATATAAAGAGGCCTGTGCATTTTATTCAAGCTTTTGAGAAATAAAGACACGTAGATTGTAACAGGGTATTTTCCAACGTCTATATTAAGTTTCAATTCATCATCGCACACTGTAAGATTTCTGATGCAATAAGGATAAGAAGAATGGCATTAGAGCAAGTATAATAAGACCACCTCAACTTACTATAAGCATATACACACTAACTTTGTCCTATGTAGAAGAATGAGAAACGAGGAGAGAAAAGAGAGCCGGTTCTTATGCAGTAGTCAGCGTCGCACAGGAAATAAGATAGAATAGTTATGTACAAGAGAGAAATAATAGTTATTTCACAGCATCTAGAGACAACATTTAGAGATAATTATTGTAGAAGCCGGTTTTAGTGCTTACTCTAGATGATACGGATAGGAGATGAAGCAAGTAGTAGGCTTTGTTATTGTACTTGCTCTTAGTGAACCCGTATAAGCTTGTTTCAACTGTATAAGCAACTTCCAGACTATGAATATATGCACTTGCAGTTGCAGGCCATCAGTTCCTTCCGGAGACCAAGGGCTCCGGTTGAATCAGGAGTCCCAAACTGGTTTTCAGGAGCCCTTGAAAACTTTGCGAAGTAATGCCGTCTCACATGGCATAATCCTTAGTTGTTGATTGATGATATGTTTTCTGATACCTTGTACCTGCAGGTCCTGGGGGTAATTCCAGAATCCTTGTTTTATGAGACAGCACCGGCGATCCCAAACCTGGCCTTGGACCAACTTTCGGGCCGGTTTGCTAACTCATGTTGACGCAAGTACCATCAATCATCGGAATCCGAACGGTCCATTTCCAAGCTCATTCGCTCACCTCACCGAGTGTGAAACGCTTTAAGTTGGAGCTGACCCTATCCTACTTGGGACTGAGGAACATATGATCTATTCTCACGGTTGTACTTGTGATTCTAGCACTTTGAAAGACAAACATCTTGTGATCCTTCCTTGCATTAATCTCTGATCTGCCTTTGTCATGCATGCCCTGTACATGCAGGGCAAACTGCTTTTAGTGATGGTGATGGAGGACAGATCCATGGTCTGGAAACCATGCCTGTGACCGTGAATAACAATCTGCTCTCCGGGACAGTGTGTTCAGGATCCCTGTTGACATACCCAGCTTCGGATGCCCTGTACCAGAGCTCCGACCAACCCCGGTGTCCTCTTGCAGAATTTTCAGATCCTGCTCCAATGGCGCAGGCACGACACGAGTTGATCGTTTTTTTTTTTGATCAAAAGGGCAATATAATGCCCCAGTTTCATCGAGAAACCATAGTATCTTACACAGTCCAGTCATTACAAGATCACAACAAACCACAGCAAAACAGGGAAACACTCCCAAAGTCATCAAAACATCACCAATTCACATCATCAAAATATACGACAATCAGTTCATGATATTCTTAAGGTAAGATGAAATTTGGTGCAGATCTTCAGGAATATCATTGGCATCAAGATCCTGCACATCTGTCATGCCCAAATCCACTAGGTCCCTTCCAAGCACAACGGCGCTCGACACATTTGCTCCAGTCTTGAACAAAACCGGTCCAACAGCGCCCCCATTTCCTTCCTGAACAGCGGCTTCCAGTTTCTTAGCAACATGAGTATTATCCTGTAAAAAGCTTTCATATTTGACCAAATCTGCGACAAAAACATCATGTTATTCCTCAATTTCCATATACTCCACATTACCGCTGCACAAATAGTGTTCAAACCAGCATTCTTTTTATTGCTAACCCAATAGCGAGCAACCGACTCAAAATTATAACCAATCTTCATATCAAAGAAGTTATTGATCAAATTCCAAATATCTTTAGCAACAACACACTCAAAGAAAAGATGGGAAATAGATTCATTTTCAGCACAGAAGCTACAACTAGCACCCTTATCAAGACCTCTTTTCAACAGATTATCTTTGGTCATGATCTTATTATGAGAGAGGAGCCATAGAAACAAATGAATTCCAGGAGGAACAACTAAACTCCAAATCGAGGGTATAAAAACAGGCAACACTCCTCTAAAACTGATAATTGCATAAAGAGATTTTACCGAATAAACACCATTACTATTGTATTGCCAAATTAAAGCATCATCCTCATCCACCAGCTTAATACTATTTACTACTTTTAATTCCATCCACTTAATCATTAGCCTATCTGAAAAGCTCCTTCTAAAAGTGCATTTAAACTCGGTACCATCCCAAATTATCGCAATAGTAAGGCCTTTCTCATTAGTTATAGTGTATAACTCCCAAAATTGGGTAACCAAGCAAGAATGACCAAACCAAATGTTCTCCCAAAACCTAACTTTATTGCCATTCCCAACTTTCCATTTGTAACCAAACTTGGTAGCATGCATAGCCCACAAAACCCCTTTCCAAAAAATTAGAAGCATACTCCGAATCACAACAGAAAATATTCGGTCTTTCAGTTTTATATTTGAATCTAATCAGATCTTTCCACTGTCTAGAATCATCAGCGCAGAATCTCTTTATCCAGGAAGCCAAAAGGCACAAGTTCAAGGCCACCGAAACTTTTCTCCATACATACCAAGTTGCAATTAGCTAAGTGAAGCTTATTATGTCCCTCAAAGTCATTACAAAGGCAATTCGTCATATGAGAATTGACGAGTTGATCGTTCGAGTATCAATCAGCTGAATGGTCCAGTTCCAAGTCCAATCTCTTGTAATATCACGAATCCCTCTCGACCCCAGCTTCGCTGGTACGTTAAGAGCTAATCATCCGCTTGTTGACGCTGCGGAACGCCTCTCATGGATACGGTAATGCCACTCGTAAGCTGCCAGTTTCGACACCCGGAGCCGGATGGCATTATTCAGAACTCATGAGTGGTGTACTCCCGGCCGGATCCCCCCTCCCCTGCATGTCTTAACTGGTGCCTTTTTAATGTAAATAAACCAGGCATTTGTAGGACCGAATATAGCAATCAGAGGGGGGGTGAATGATTGTGCGGAAGCTAAAACCAAATTCTTGATCTATTAAAAGTTTACCCCAAAATAGAACCAAATAATTGCCTCGTTTTCGAAAAAAACAGAATGATAGAGGTTTGGTAAAACGCGAATTCCCTGAGATCCAACTGTCCGATCGATCTGAAATTTGTATACAAGAAACTAGATTCCAATACGAATCAAACCCAAAAAGAATCAGCTCGATCGGACTTACGGATCAAAAGTTATGACCTTCGCAAGCTTGCTGTTCCAAAAGATGGCGAGAATAAATCTAACTAGAATTGTAGCTCGCCGAAAGATTTGATGAACTTGATCTTTATTTCTCCTTTCTTTTGTCTAAAATACTCCAAACAAAAGAGTACAACCCTAAAGCTTGCTCAAGGCTTGATTCCCTTCAACAGGAGGCAACCCCTCTATTTAAAGAGGGCAAACACACCTAATCCTAGAAGGAGTCCTAATCCTAGAAGGATTCCTAATCCTAAAAGGATTCCCACTCCTAATCCTAGAAAGAGCATGTATTCAACACAACTCCACTTGGCCCAACCTGGCCGAGTACAACTCTTGCACGCGTATGGCAACCCTACCATACTCACGTGACTAACACTTTGCACGCGAATGACCTCATGAGTGAGCATGTTATTAGTCATCTGAGAAACTCTAGCATTTGCATCTTTCAATTTCAATTCAAGAATCGAGCATTTAGGACAAGAGATTGAACCATGCAAATCATCATGGAACACTAGCATGTTTAACATGTTTTCATTTTGATGCAATAGGGAAGCATGAACACTCCTTAAAGCAATAACTTCAGATTGTAGCACATCACAAGATTTGCAAGAATCATCATCGTGAATTAAAGATCTAAGCCTTGCAATTTCTGTAATTGGAACTATCAATTTTTAGATCTTTTTCTTTAAGAGCCTTCTTAGACTTTTTAGTTCCAAGCTAATTTAACCATGGCATACTCAAGCTCATCATAAGACGGCCTCACCTCTTCAAAATCTGAGTCGCTTGTCGCTATCCCCTTCTAGTCATGAAACACATCCCTATGAAGTCATCATCGGAATCTCCTTCTTGTCCTTCTTCTTATCATGTGGCTCATTATCACTCTCAAAGTCCACATCGCTAAAGATCACACTCCTCTATGGCGGCTAAGACTTTCTTAGCAACTTTCCAAAATTGAGGCGCCTAGAAGTAGTGTGTCTTGAGCTCAAGCAGCTGTGCCGATTCTCGTTCTTCTTTCTTCTTCAACTTGGGACAGCTTTGCTTTAACATGCCCGGGAATGTCACACTCAAAGCAGCTTGAAGGACTCCGGTTGTGCTCTCCACGCCTCATCCTCACATTGTTGAGTGCTTTAAAAGCACGTGAGGAGATGAGCACAAGATCTTCTTCAGAAGCATCTCAAACTGCTCATCCAAAAGAAGCCAATGCAAACAAGGAAACAAAGATGGTAGTCCGTGACAAGGTGCTGGGGTTAGCAACAAGTGCATGTGTAGAGGACTTATCATCTCTAGGTGACAAGGAATCCATCTCATAAGTTTTTAGTCTAGAATAAAGATCATCCATGGTCAAAGTATCCAAATCAACTGATTAATCGCAGTAATAACCATGCGCCATTCAGACTAAGAGATCTCAAAATTTTACTAGCGTTATCCTCAACTGAATTAGTTACTCCAACACCACGCAAATTACACAAGATTTTCTCAAATCGAGAGAAAAAGATCATCAATTGATTCACCTCGTCTCATAGCAAAATCGTAAAAGTCCTTTTGATAAATATTTTTTGCGCACTTTCTTAATCTTAGTAGAACCTTCATGATAGTCACATAATGTCTTCCAAACAGATAAGCTAACGAGATGAGAAACTCGATCAAATTCTTTTTTCAGAAATTCCTTGAAAAAAATCAAGTTTCTAGCTTTAGCATTCATATCAACGCTCTACTTTATTATCATTATGACTATATCAGAACATCAAAACAATAGAAACTTTGCACCAAACATCATTACCTTGAGCCTCAATATAGGATTGCATACGACTCTTCCAATAAGAAAATTCGAATCATCAAGCATAGGAGGACGATTAACATAATTGCCTCTGACGCCATACCTTAACCTTGCTCGATACCACTTGTAAAAAATCACTTCTAGGAACCAAAGTCAAGTAACCCAAAAGAGATAAACTCAAGACTTTCAAATCAACCTATGGGGATGAATAATCCCAAGTTCACCGTAAGAAAGCAAAACGAAAAACAAGCGCTTTAGTGAAAATATCCAAGTCGAGCAACTAATCAACAAATTTCAGCTCAATAGCTCTTTTTTTCAACATGATCTCTAAGAAAATGAAATCTTGTCAATGTGTCCAAGAAAGAGAGAATTATCACTCGAACTAGGTTCATGGGGAATCTGAGGTTCTTCATGCTCTACTTGTCGCAAACAGAAAGAGAAGGTTGATATTCTTGCAATAATTGTCTTGTGCTTCTCGTAAGTTGATTACTTGCAAGATTGTTTAGAGCGTTTACTAAAGGAAAGAAAACCAAATATGATTTTGGATCAATCAAAAGTCAGCACTCATCACAAAGGTTTAGGTTTTGATCCTTATGCTCATCACAAATCACATGCTCCTATCAAGTTGTTAAGCTCTTGAAAGTGGAAAGTTTGGAAATTGTCAAAGAGCTTCTGAGAAAATCATGGAATTCGAATTTTATCTTCTACTATGATGAGTGCAAATGTTGCTTCTACTTCTAAAGCTAAACATCATGTTAAATACACTTGCACTCACTGTGGTAAAGATGGTCATTTAGTTCGGCCGCTTAGACTAGCTAAACAACAAAGGATAGAAAGGTTCAATGCTAAGTCTAATGTCGAAGACACACTTTGCTTCTCATTATGTGCCTGTGGTGAAGCAAACACCTTTGTTGCTAAAAACACGGAAAGGATAAATCTATTTTTGTGCATAAAATTCTAGTGTTGTGCTCATCAGCTAGGTGCTGCAGGTGTCTCAAGATCGGGATTCCTAAATGCTTTATTTCTAACCCTGCATCGGACATCGACACTTTCTCGCTTCTATGTAGGCTTCTCACGCGAGGAAGGAGAACATATGGCTAGTGGATTCCGATGCTCACGCCACATGTCCGATGATAAGAATTGGTTCTCCTCCTTCACTTGTGCATCTCGCTAAAATTGTTATTTTTCAAGATGCTTCCTCCACTGCTTTTCAAGAAAGGCACTAGTACAAATAGTGCAGTAATGTGCATATGTTCAGGGGGAGAGTATCTTTGTTGATGAAGATGATGATGATGCTGTTGAGGATGAGATAATTGGAGTTTGTTGTGTGCTTGTGTGCTCGTTTTCAATCTTCCTCGCGTGCTTCACATCGACAAGCTATCAAGAGGATTTTAAGGTATCTCCGTGGTACTCAAGAAGTGGCATGAACCAGATGTACTTTTTCTATCAATTCCACATCCTCCAAATTCAGCATCAGAGAAAGGTCTTAAACTAATGCGTGAAGAAGCAGAAAGCCAAATACCAAAATCTTGAGTACCACGGAGATACCTTAAAATCCTCTTGATAGCTTGTCGATGTGAAGCACGCTGGAGAAGATTGGAAAACGAGCACACAAGCACACACAACAAACTCCAATTATCTCATCCTCAACAAAGCATCATCATCATCTTCATCAACAAAGATACTTCCCCTGAACATATGCACTGTACCTGCACTATTTGTACTAGTGCCTTTGCGAAACAGAGGTGGAGGAAGCATCTTGAAAAATAACAATTTTAGCACGAGATGCACAAGTGAAGGAGGAGAACCAATTCTTATCATCGGACATGTGGCGCGGAGCATCCTGAATCCACTAGCCATATGTTCTCCTTCCTCGCGTGAGAAGCCTACATAGAAGCAGTAAAGTGTCGATGTCTCTGCATCAAGAAATAAAGCATTTAGGGAATCCAAAGATCGAGACACACGACGACAACAAAGAGGGCACAACACTAGAATTTTTATGCACAAAAATAGATTTATCCTTTCCTGTGTTTTTAGCAACAAAAGGTGTTTGCTTCACCTGGGCACATAATGAGAAGCAAAGTGTGTCTTTCCTCGACATTAGACTTAGCATTGAACCTTTCTATCCTTTGTTGTTTAGCTAGTCTAAAGCAGAATCGAACTAAATGACCATCTTTACTAAAGGAGTGCAAGTGTATTTAACATGATGTTTAGCTTTAGAAGTAGAAGCAACATTTGCACTCATCATAGTAGAAGATAAAATTCCAAAGCAGATTTAAAAACAGCTTTCTCAAGCTCTTGACAATTTCAAACTTTCCACTTTCAAGAGCTTTAACAATAAAAGAGGAGCATGTGATTTGTGATGAGCATAAGGATCAAAACTCAAACCTTTGTGATGAGTGCTGACTTTGATTGATCCAAAATCATATTTAGGTTTTTCTTTCCTTTAGTAAAACGCTTCTAAACAATCTTGCAAGTAATCAACTTTACGAAAGCACAAGACAATTATTGCAAGGAATATCAACCTTCTCTTTCATTACATAAGTAGAGCATGAAAGAACCTCGCTTCCCCATGAACCTAGTTCCATCCGCCACATCGACTACATTCGCCTCGAGCAATACCGCACATGAACAAACCACAAAACGATTCCGAGCACAAGTCCGCGACTTGACTCAAGATTAAACCATGCAACCACTCACAGGAGTGCATTGCATTACATATTCTAAGAACACGATTTCAAAACACTTAACAAAAACCTTTGCAAAAATCAAAGCTTTTCAAATAATCAAACTGATTTCAGATCTTTTCAAATAAAGAAACCAAAAATAAATCTTGTCGAAATATCAACCGTTTCAAATCTTTTCAAATACTCATCATCAAAATCAACTGATCAAAAATAACCCGATCCTTCAATCTCCCCTTGATGAGTAATTTGACAAAACACAATATAAGATTTGACAAGAGATTGAGCAAGAACCAAAAGACCAAAATAATCCCCAATTCAAAAACCTCCTTGACTTGTTCTCCCTTTTGACAAAATAGTCATCAAGATCTCAAAACTCCCCTTAATGAATGCAGATCTCAAGCTTTGAAGCATATACAACGTATATAATCAAAGTAACGCCATTGAAGAGTTTTTAGGAGAACTTTCTCATTTTGTATCAAATTATCCAATGAGAAAGCAAATTGTGAGAATATGGAGGCTCTAACACATAGAATAGTTATTGCATACAAATTAGAGCAAATAAGTAAATGTCATAAATGATTTTGCCAAAGCGAAAAAGAAATCTATCATGAGCATAGAGAGACTTTCAAATTTACTAATATTTGTCTCAAGCCTTTTTCAACCATTTGAATTTCCTTTTTCACTTTTAACAAGTTTGACAATTTTGCTTTGTGATCAACAGGGATGACAAGTAACTGCACACTAGCCCATACTTGTGTATGAGTAGGTAGTTCTTTCTTGTATCTTTCTCAGTTTAAATTGGCAAGTGGCTTCACATTGTTCTGAACTTTTGTTTAGACAAGTAGCCTTTTCTTGCATCTTTTGTATTTAAATCCCTGGCAAGGAAACTGCACATTGTACTAAACTTGTGTTTAGCCAAGTAGCTTTTGCTTGCATCTTTTTCAACTTGCTTTTAACATTAAAACACTGATTTTGCTTGAGACTCATAATGATCATTTGAAGTCCAACAAAAAACTCACACATGATAATGAGCCACATGATAAGAAGAAGGACAAGAAGGGAGATTCCGATGATGACTTCACCGGGATGTGTTTCATGACTAGAAGGGATAGCGACAACGACTCCGATTTTGAAGAGGTGAGGCCTTCTTATGATGAGCTTGAGTATGCCATGGTTAAATTAGCTTCAGAACTTAAAAAGTCTAAGAAGGCTCTTAAAGAAAAAGATCTAGAAATTGATAGTTCCACTCAAATTGCAAGGCTTAGATCTTTAATTCCTCGATGATGATTCTTGCAAATCTTGTGATGTGCTACAATCTGAAGTTATTGCTTTAAGGAGTGTCTCATGCTTCCCCTATTGCATCAAAATGAGAAACATGTTAAACATGCTATTGGTCTAATCGATGATTTGCATGGTTCAATCTCTTGTCCTAAATGCTCGATTCTTGAATTGAAATTGAAAGATGCAAATGCTAGAGTTTCTCATATGACAAATGACATGTTCACTCATGAAATTAACTCGTGTTCAAATTGCCAGAAACAGTAGCCAAAATTGACACTCCTGTGATAATTGTTTAACTCTTGCTAAGAAAGTTGATTACTTGCAAATTCTTTGGGAACGCTTCACTAATGGCAAGAAAACCTAAACATGATTTTGGATCAATCAAAGTCCATCTTTAACAAAGGTTTAGGTTTTGATTCTTATGCTCATCATAAATCACATGCTCCCACCGTTGTCAAAACACTTGGAAGTGGAAAATTTGAAATTGTCAATGAGCCTAAGAAAATATCTTTAAACTGGTGGTCTTTATCTTCTACTATGATGAATGCAAAATGTGTTTCTATTGTTAAAGCAAAACATCATGTTAAGTACACTTGTACTCATTGTGGTAGAGATGGACATCTAGTAGACTTTTGCTTTTAGACTAGCTAAACAACAAAAAGAGAGAAAGGTTTAATGCTAGGTCTAATTTTCGCATGACACGCTTTCATTTCTCATTATGTGCCTAGGGTGATGCAAATACCTCTTGTTGCTAAGAACACGAGAAAAGACAAATCTTCTTTATGCATAAGAATGCTCGTGTTGTGCCAATCGCAGCGCAGGTGTCTCAAGATCGATTCCTAAACATCTTATTTCTAACCCTTGCATCGGTGACATCGACACTTTCTGCTTCTATGTAGGCTTCTCACGCGAGGAAGGAGAACATATGGCTAGTGGATTCCGGATGCTCACGCCACATGTCCGATGATAAGAATTGGTTCTCCTCCTTCACTTGTGCATCTCGTGCTAAAAGTGTTATTTTTCAAGATGCTTCCTCCACCTCTGTTTTCGCAAAAGGCACTAGTCCAAATAGTGCAGGTACAGGTGCATATGTTCAGGGGGAGAGTATCTTTGTTGATGAAGATGATGATGCTGTTGAGGATGAGATAATTGGAGTTTGATGTGTGCTTGTGTGCTCGTTTTCAAGCTTCCCCGCGTGCTTCACATCGATGTTTATCAAGAGGATTTTAAAGTATCTCCGTGGTACTCAAGATTTTGGCATTTGGCTTTCTGCTCCTTCACGCATTAGTTTAAGACCTTTCTCTGATGCTGAATTTGGAGGATGTGGAATTGATAGAAAAAGTACATCTGGTTCATGCCACTTCTTGAGTAATTCTCTTTCTTGGACACATTGACATCAGATTTCATTTTCTTAGAGATCATGTTGAAAAAAGAGCTATTGAACTGAAATTTGTTGATTCGGTGCTCAAATTGTCGATATTTTCACTAAACCGCTTGATTTTTCTCGCTTTTGCTTTTCACGGGGTGAACTTGGGATCATTCATCCCCATGGGTTGATTTGAGGAGGAGTCTTGAGTTTATCTCTTTTTGGGTTACTTGACTTTGGTTCCTAGAAGTGATTTTTTTTACAAGTGGTATCAGAGTAAGGTTAAGGTATGGCGTCAGATAAGTATGTTAATCGTCCTCCTATGCTTAATGATTCAAATTTTTCTTATTGGAAGAGTCGCATGCAATCCTATATTGAAGCTCAAGGTAATGATGTTTGGCGAAAGTTTCTAATGCTTTTGATGTTCCCCGATATAATCACCAATGATAACAAAGTAGACGTTGATTTGAATGCTAAAGCTAGAAACTTGATTTTTCAAGGAATTTTCAAAAAGAATTTGATCGAGTTTCTCATCTACGATCCGCTTATTCTCGCTTGGAAGACATTATGTGACTATCATGAAGGTTCTACTAAGATTAAGAAAGTGTGCAAAAATATTTACCAAAAGGATTTTTCTGATTTTGCTATGAGACCAGGTGAATCAATTGATGATCTTTTCTCTCGATTTGAGAAAATCTTGTGTAATTTGCGTGGTGTTGGAGTTACTAATTCAATGGAGGATAACGCTAGTAAAATTTTGAGATCTCTTAGTCCTAATGGCGATGGTTGTTAATGCAATTAATCAAATCATGACTTGGATACTTTGACCATGGATGATCTTTATTCTAGACTGAAAACTTATGAGATGGATTCTTTGTCACCTAGTGATAATAAATCCTCTACACATGCACTTGTTGCTAACCCCAGCACTTCGTCTGGATTACCATCTTTTTGTTCCTTGTCTGCTTTGGCTTCCTTTTCAGATGAACAGTTTGAGATGCTTCCTGAAGAAGATCTTGTGCTCATCTCCTCACGTGCTTTTAAAGCACTCAACAATGTGAGGATGAGGAGGCGTGGAGGCACAACTTCGAGGTCCTTCAACTGTTTTGAGTGTGGCTTTCCCGGGCATATCAAAGCAAATTGTCCCAAGTTGAAGAAGGAAGAAAGGGAACCGGCACAACGCAGCTCAAGACACACTACCCCTAGGCGCCCCAATTTTCGAAAAGTTGCTAAGAAAGTCTTAGCCGCCATAGAGGAGTGTGATCTTAGCGATGTGGACTAATATGTCTATTTTCCTCCGCTGTAATAAATTAAGGACATTGAGTTTGTGTCTGTGGAGGACGGCGAGGAGGTTGAGCAGGCCAGGGGCAGCCCGGCCCGGTGTGTGTGCAGAGGCGAAGCCCGATTAGGGCACCGTTGGGAGTCCCGAAGGCTCAGAATTCTCAGCCTTGTACATCTTATCCTTCGGAGATGTGCTACAATAATGGTGAATTGCCGGATACTCTGTCCTTCTCGAAGCTATCCATTGCCGGATACAGAGTGTGCTGATGTGCTCAACTCTGGGCTGAATGTGTACATAAGTCAGCTGCTGAAGTCTTGTTTGAGTGTGGCGAAAGCAAGGAGAAACACGACGAGGACACGCCAAGCAAATGGGAGTGCTGTTGCTGCTGTAAATGGTGGGTTGAATGGCGGCTTTCCTTCATGTTTAGGCTGTTCCTACCAAGCTTCACTGCTGGATCTTTGGGCAGCAGTACAGTCTAATGCTCGGTTACTGGGGTGTGAATTTTCTAGGCAACGACATGAGAAGATTGCTTCTCACCTTCATGGCAGATAAATGACAGAAGCTAGTTTTCTTATATAATCTAAGCAAGTCTCGTGTTTGGCAGTGTAGGCAATCCATTACCATTGGTTGTGCTAGCTGTATAAACTACAGCTAGTTAGGTTGCAGTGAAGTAGATTTTTACTGTCATAGGGGATAGATAGGTCTGAGTGGTACCTCCAGTATTTGGTCAGGATGATACATCTTATCAATGTGCCTTTGTTTCTTTCGCTGCTCACAGAAATTCAGCTTCTTCGCTGCTCACAGAAATTGTTACAAAGCAGCTCTTTTTTTTTAAAGAGAGGCGGGAGCTCTGCCAGTTCATTAAGGAAGGACTAAAATACAGAAACAAAAGTCACGGCGATGCAAATAGGACACCGGTTGCGGCGTTTAAAAAGCTACATCAACCCGGTCTGGGGACAAAGACAAACATCCAATAACAACCAAAGAAGGTCAGCTCTGACCGGGGGATAAGGGCTGTGACGAGAGCAGCCTATACAACTTTAGGAGAAAAATTTTTGGGCGACGGCGTAGTTCGCTAGATCCTCCACGGCCTTATGCACAACATTTTAAACAGCGGAGTACCTGCTGTTGAAAATGCGAGCATTTTGAACAGCAGAGCAGCATTATTGTTACCTGTTTGCTGATGGTGATCCTTCAGCTTCCGAGTTTGGACTGGTATCTGAGCTTTTTGCGTTGTTTGGTGAATCAATCAGTTACTCCTCTTATGTAGAATTGATCATCAAAATTCATACGTCTCCATAGGGGAAAGAAAGATCCCTGAAATGGTCGCGGGTGGAGTCGGTACATAAATTCTTTTAGCAGAAGTGCAGGATATGATCCCAGACACGGCATCATACCTGATTTCTCTGAAGTTGACAAAGGATTTTTTTTTGCACTGGTACTTGCACGGGCCCTTCGCCTAGCATAAGCTAAGCTGACACCGAGCATACGCTTCGTCGCAATCAGAAGATCGAATCGATGGATCGAGCGATCTCTCTGAATCGCGACGACGACGAGGACAAAGGAATTCACTCGCGAGACGACCTGGATCGACCAATCTGTCGCTGCGTCGCCACTACGTAACATCGAATCTGCTGAGTACGTCACAGCGAAGGATCGACAGAAATGGGAAGTCAAAACTCGACAGGTTGTGACGTCGAACAACGAATGAAACGAGTTACTTGGGCGAAGCCAGGCGAGGGCAAAGGGGCCGTCCCTCTTAATGTTGTTGTAATTTTAAGGTACTCTCTAATTAAATTATTTGGTCTAGCCGATAGTTGTAAATCTAATTTAAAGTTAATAGAGGTATATATTTTTCTCTTATTGTTGTCGATATTGACCCCTCTATATCCAAATCATGGCATTATTTTTCTCTGATTGTTGTCGACATTAGACCCCATATCTAAATCCTGACTTCGCCATTGCGCACACACCATATGCATGTCCAAAAGACATGAAGTACCATTAGGAGTACTACGTACCAGTACCACTAGTATCACCTCTCTAATGTCATTTCTTTTTTTGTTCTTGCATGCATTTCTTTTATCAACAATGAGCAGGGCAGCCTGTACGTATCTTTCAGTAAAGTGCTTCTATTTATTCAATCCATGAAAAGACATGATGCATACTAGGCCCTGGGGGAAAAACAAAACAAAGCTGCATACCGTACTTCTTGTAAAAACAAAATTGAAACAAAGCACTTTATCATACGTACGTCCATCTCACATGCAAAAACTGTCCATGTTTATTGTTTCCATACACAAAGAGCAACAACAACAAAACAACAAAAAAGTTCAATTCAGATTCATAGACCCCAAGAAACCAGGAAAAAAACAACAAGATCAGAGTTGAGTCCTCGAGAAACTCCATGGAAAAGAATAGTAGAGGAACAAGAGGGAACAAGAGACCTAGAGAATGTGCTGGCTTTAGGGCTACAAATGTTAGTGTGAGGTCATCACCACCATGACCATCGCGCGCTTCTTTTGAGATCCCCGTGTCAATTCTTTTCTACGCCTACTTGTTGCCCCTTTGTTTCTTTGCTCGCTCCTTCCTTTTTGCCGCAGAAAGAACGGAGAAGAAGAAGAGGATCAAATTTTTACTATTAGGGCTCGTGTTCCCTTCTCCTTTCGGTGCTCTGCGGCTCAGGAGGCGAGCGTGCATGGCGGGTTGCTGTCGGCCCTAGGGCGAGCTCCAACCTCGAGGAGGTGAATTCGAAATCTAACTTGCGTTTTGCATTTTTTATTTGGAGTTTATTGATTATAGCGTGAAGCGAAGGGGTAAGTAATCACCATCTACCCTTCATTCGTGCTTTAATATTTGTGTAACTTTTGAAAAGAAAAGCATAGAAACACTTTTCATAGATATGTGTGTGTGCGCGCGCGCTTCCATACTCCTGGGAGTTCCTACGTTCAGTATACCTCTTAAACGATATTGTTATACATTTTTGTATTTTTTAGTATACTCTAATACTGATTAGAAGATACTCAAAAGTGATTTCTACAAAAAATTTCATCAAAGTCCACTCTTTATAGCATAAATTGTTTATACACTTCTTTTACATAAGAAAAAGGATATACAACAAAAATAAAGGGTCACGATGAACTTTTTTCGACCATACTAGCTACATTGAAGTATCTTAAAATTATTATTGGAGCATTATATGTGTTTGTGTGTGTGGATATATAACTAGTGCCATGATACTATGTCATACCAAATAATTTCAATGTATATATAATTATGTGTACTCCTCGGAATGCACGCTCTCGCGTTCAATAATATACAACTTAAACGGACGTATTAGACCCTTTTATCACTTTTAATACATTTTATACTAATTTTAAGATACCCCAATATGTGTTTATTGAAAATACTTCATATGTTGTAAAACAGGACATAAGTAATAACCACTAATAGTGCCAACAAGTCAGCGAAAGTAACAAAAATCTTTTCAGGCAGATTAATCCATAAACTCATCATTTTCATCCCCGGGACGTAGCACTTGTAGACAGTATAAAGCAATGGTTTTTACCAACATTTTTTAGGTGTTGACAAATATATAGTAGGCAGGCCTTACGTGATGATGATCATGGTGCCAAGCTTTTCCCTCTTCTTCCAAGATAATGCCGTTTTTTTTTCTTATCTCTCTTCCATTCTCCTCCATATTTCTTTAGCCTGAACGAACTAGCTGTTAGAGTGGCACAGGCTTCCAGGGAACCGAAATGATGAGAAGGCTGCGACTTTGAGGAGGGTGTGTGCGGGGGGAGACAGAATGGAGACTGCAGCCTGAATTTTTACAGACACCAATGTACCTTTTCCTCTGAAAAGTTCAGCACTGAATTTTAGCTAACGCCTTAGCCCGTGCGAGTGCAGCCAGCGTGCATGTCTCTGCTGATTACTTTATCATTGCCACCAGGTTAATGACTACTCCTATGTTGTTTATTTGCTCGGTGCTTGGTGCTCTCTCTCTCTCTCTCTCTCTCTCTCTCTCTCTTTTACTTTACTGATTAGCCTGTGCGAATGCATGCCCTCCATGCATGGTGCTGTAGGCTGAATCATAGATCAAATGGATTGTCGTAATATATAGATAATCATAGAAAATTTGGGTGTGAGCTTGAAATGATTTGCTGTAATACATCAAACGAATCTCTTCTCTAGCTTTAGGCTAAAGTTTTCTGAACAAGTTTAGTTGTAACAACGCGTGCATGCAGCTAGAGCAGGACCCTCTCCTTTTTCAGTACAGCAATGCTGTGCTACCCAGCAATGCTTTTGAGATGTTTACGTACACATGCACGCTGCTCTCTTGCTGCATTGTGCATCGATCAATTGCTTTTCTGAGGAAACAATCGATGAGCCGGCCACCCTTTTCTGTCCTGAAAATCATGGAGTAATTGGAGAACAGAGGGCTAAAACCCCTGACAAAAGTAGCTTTTGCCCCATGGGAGAGAGCTTGCTCCCCCTTTAGCACTTCAGAAGTATGCAAAGGGAGGTGAGATGGGGTGACTTTCTCCCCTACCTACAAAGTTTCTACTGTTTCAAGGCCTTGTCTTTTGGCCATAAAAGATGTATAGTGCTAATTACTTAATTTTGGGGTGCATTAATTGGGCTAGTGCTAATATGTGAGTATACAATTGTTAGAGAGTGACTAGGGAACGGTATACCGTTGCAACGGTATAGCCATGAAACTTATGAAACTTATCAGTTTCAGTGCTGGTTTCATGAGTTTCAGTGTTTAGTTTCATCAGTTTCATATTTTATCAGTTTTTAGTGCTAAGTTTCATGAGTTTCAGTGCAAAAAATCATAAGTTTCATGAGTTTCAGAGGTATACCGTTGCAACGGTATACCGTTTTTTAGTTTTTCTGCAATTGTTAATACTAGTAAAAGCAGTAACAATCGTAACAATGGTAAACAATAGTGATTGTTTATAGCGGTGGGTGGTCCTCTGTAAAATCAAAATGAATTGATGAGAGAACAAGTACTCCTCCGTTCGAATACATATTATTCTAGTTTTTTAAATTGTATTAATAGTATATATATATATCATCCTACAATTTCAAAATAATTTTTTACCATTTTTTCGTTCATACCCCTTCCCTCTCCTTTAGCTATTTTTTAGTAGAGAGGTGCTTCTATGCTCTTACTTTTAAAAGTTGCACAACTATTAAAGCATGAATGAAGAGTAGATGGTGATTACTTACCTCTTCGTTTGCTTCAAGATTTGTGTAACTTGTACTAGAAGAAAAAGCATAGAAGCACTGCTCATAGACTAGAATAAAATACACCATTCAAAGATTTAATGAAAAAGAGTAACACAATTTTTTTTTATAGATTTTTCTGGATGGAAATGCAAACACCTGTAATACTAATATTTATTCAGATCAGAGTGACAATGTTAAGTGGAAGCAGTTTTATCTTATCCTTAAAAGCCTTTGCACTGGGAAGAAGACTAGAAGAAAGCCGATAAAGCAGGAGTCAGGAGTGGGGCTCTCTCTCTCTCTCTCCGGGCCCACCACTCGTACGGCTGCGCCTCACTCCACCGGCAAAGCGTGCGCCATTGTCTTGTCTCTTGGACTATCCGGCCGCCTGCTTGATTAGGCTTTTTTTAATTCTTATCCTGACTACTAATCACTTTACTGTAAGCATTAATTACCTGCGCATTGCAACTCTTTCTGCATCTCTTCTGATGCTGCAACGGCGTAATCACTTCTTAGTACGTAGCATCATCCAAAGCAATTTGGCTGATGAAGCGATGGACCTCAATTAAAAATATGCAACCCAGTTGTGTGCAGGGCATGCATGCTTGATGCTTCCGCTCAAAGGGGACGTCTGCATCAGCCTTTCGCTTCTTTAGCTTCTCTGTCTGCTAGCTTGCTTGGTTTTCTTGCGATGCAAACACACAACAACTGTTCCCATCGCTAGCCCTAAGAAAGAACAGTCTTTTGATTTGTCAGAGGGCACCAACAGTGAGACAAGAACCTGCTGCCCATATCTCCTCCTGAAGATATGGGTTGGATCCATCCATTTGGATAGCTATACGCTACGCTAGCCCATGCAATGCAGCATTGCGATGCAAATATCAAATGTGCAATGCCTGTGGTGGCAATAATGCAAGTAGCCTCATCACTTTACCATCAGGTCTTGTGGATGCCCTGCCCCTTTGCTTGTTTTCAGTGACAGCTGACAGCTCCGTCTTACTAGGTTGCTGATTACTTTTTTGTACAGCATTACACCTGCACCCACACCTACACACATGTACACTTAGATACGTCCTTAGCACATGTCTAATCTAGAGTGGGGGGCTTAGCCTCACAGAGCGCGGGTATGCGCTTTAACCACTGAACACATCCAAGTATGCATGTAATTCCATCCGAGATATCGGTCCGAATGAAAAATGAGCCACCAGCGTTGAAACCATGGTTTGAACGTTGGTGGGCTGCTTCGCACGGAGCGTAGCTCGTTGACGCTAGCCAAGCGAGCTATATACACTCGCCCCTCGGTAGCTTAATACTTGCATACATACGCACACAAACCAAACAAATAGTACTCTATTCAAGTTTATAATGTGTATTTCTTTAAAGCACGTAGATCAATAAGATATTAAAAATAACTAGATTATCCCTAATTATATTCACTAAGTATTATATTCAATACAGATGATATAAAGTAAAGATATATATTTATAAATGGTACAGAGGGAACATCGCACTAATTTTATATTGCAATATAAAGTATGTCCTATGTTTATGGATAAAATTATTCAGAAAATAATGGCTATAAATTTGGAGGAAGGGAGCAGTACTTAAAACAATTGCACAAAGTATCGGAGCTGAAGCAATGCATGGGCATGGTACATGCATAATGTGCACTTGTGCAATGATCATGGCACACCATGAACATTCAATCACACACAAAGTGTACTGTTTGAAATGCACTCTTCCTGGGTAGTACTTGTACTGGTAGTCTAGCTAGTACTAGTTGTAGTAGTTGTTGCTGCAGGTGGGGCCCATCAATGCATGTGGGAGGAGGATTAAACTAGACTCCTGAAGGGTTGTCTGCTCTGAGAGGGGCACTGCTTGGCCTCCTCATGGAACTGAATTCCACTGGCCAGGCCACTGGGGCTCTTGCTTGGCATGCCAAAAAGGAGGGGGGCCAAAGTAAAATATGTCTCTCTACCTAGTGCTAGTGAGAGGCACAATGGCATTGGAGGCAGTGTTTATAAATGACCAGCTCGACGCTGCCACTGGCATTACCAGTTTCAGCACCACACCTGCTAGCTCTTTCCTCCTCCTAGGTTGTTTGTCCCATGCAAGTTCAAGTGTTAGAACTGACTGAAGAGGAAGGCTAGAGAAGGGAGGAGTGAGGAAGAGACAGCGCACAAGTAGTAGTAATAGTATCTTGGTTCTTGGAGGGATACAGGTCAGTTACTTCTCTCTGGTCGTTGCATGGTCTGAATTCTGAAATACATGTAGTTTGCCTTATCAGAGATTGCTCTGATGGAATTATATATCATGAATCGTGATCAGAATTTCTGCTTTGAGAAATACAGTAAATGCTTCGATCTGCTACTATGTTGCTACTACCTCTCTTGGTTATTACTCTATGATTGGCTCACTTCATCATCTCTGCAAGTCTGAACCACTAAGATCAATCCAAAAGGTTTTGGCAGTTTAAATGTATGTTTGTTCCACGTTTCGGCAGAGTACTAAATTTGGTGACCTGAATCAAGTTCAAGAACAGTACTAGGATCAATCCTAGAGGCTTAACTGAGCTGGAGGATGAGGATGGACAAGCATGTGAGGCAATGTGACATGGAGGTCATGAAGATGGCCATGCTCAAGCATGAAGAGACCTTCAGGCAGCAGGTACCCCACGCTCAGCTCACTCTTTCAGCTCTTATTCATTGCAAATTCTTGCAGTCTCATCCTATGAACTGCTTGCTGATCACCACCTTGCACATCTACTCTTCGCGATCGAATCAGGTTCACGAGCTGCACCGCCTGTACCGCATCCAGAGGCAGCTGATGAGCGACCTGAGCAAAGCCGAACTGAGTTCCCGCCGGCAGCAACAGCGGCGCAGCAAGCAGCCGCGGCGGGAGCTGAACCTGCTGCTCCCCGCCGACGAGTACATCGTCAGCGCCGACGAGGACGACGGCACGGAGCTGGAGCTGACGCTCGCCGTCGGCGGGAGGCGCTGCAGCGCTGGCGCTCTCAAGAACGGCAGCAAGCATGAAGGCAACAACAACTCCGGCTCCTCCCCCTTCGCGTCCGACTGCTCCGGCACGAGCCTGTCGTCGCCGTCGTCGACCGAGTACTCCGAGGGGCCACTGCTCCATTCGCCGCCACCGTGCCAAAGAGCGATGGCGTTTGACCTCGGAGTGGGGGAGGCGATGAAGCAGGCGCCATGGCTGGTGCACTGCCAATACCTGAGCCTCAGGATGACATGAACATGTGGTTGATCATCCATGATCACATTGTACTAGCTTGTGTTGTGTTGTGCAAGAAGCACTAGCCACTAGTTCTTCTTCTGTTTTTTCCTTTTTTTGATTTCTTTCTCTGCTATTGTCCTAGGTAAGGTGACCGATGGAGTTTGGGAGGGATTAAGTTCTAATCCTGATCTCAAATTATTAATTGATCATGACTAATTAATGAGTGCATGCTGAATGATTAATGTTCAATATGGTGTTGATTGATGACTGATATAACATGTTCATGATTTTTACTACATATATAGTTGCGTTGCTTGCATCTTTGCATGCATGCAAAGGTAACCAGGAAAAGGGTAGTCGCAGTAAAAAGTAATACCAATCTGACAGTGAAACTGAAAGAGGCAGGGGAACAGAGTGCAGAGAAACTACTAGAAGGCACGCCCAGCTACATGCAAAAGTGGATAGTAGTAGATGGGAAAAAAGAGGCTACATTTTTACAGTGCAAAAAGTTGCAGTTGATGGCCAACAATGCGCGTGGAGTCTCCAAATCACTTGGGAATTCAAATCTTTTTTAGTAGATCACGTAATTAGGAAAAGGGCGCCCTCTCCCTCTCTCTTATCATTGATGTCTTGATCAAACTTTTTAAGAAAGGAGTAAAAGAAAGGAGTAGAGTTCAGTAAAAAAAATCCAGAAGAGGCTAATGGATAGTATCAGTTATTCACGATCAAGAAGTACTTCTTTCTAAGTTGTAGTAAAAGAGATGGTAAAATGGAAAAACAGGCCAGAAAGAACAAAGAAAATGCTTGTTTGCATAGAAGCACCTCTCGGTAAGTAAATAGGAAAGAGTAGATAATCATAGTCGATAATAGCATCCAATGCTAGGAAAGAGCTACAGCAGAAAGTTGCAGAAGAGAGTAGTAGGAGGCAGGCAACCAACTAGCCGAAGAAATCTCAAGTAAACCTTGCAACTGCAGGCATCAAATTAAAAATGGTGCGCAACTCGCAGGTGATTCATCGCTATCTTGGATCAAACATTTTTTAAAAAAATTATCAACACTGGCTTGTACCCAACGCCTGAGAACGTAACCACGATGGAGGGGAAACCAACAAACATTTCATCCCATGGTATGTGAAATCTCCGGCAGGATTCCCGGTTGCATCCGAATAAGAAAGCCATGACAGCAACGGCCAGCAATGGCGAGGCCATGTCATGATCTAAGAAAATGACAACGGAGTGGAATAAAAATGTCACGCTGCATCCACACACAGACAAAAAAAAAAGATGGAGCTTTAGTTGCTAGCTAGTGCATGTCTTTCTTCTCTCTATCTATCTATAAGGATAATGTCGGTCAACCTTGGATGATGAGTTTGATACAAATTTTCCATCTTTGCGGCTTTGGGAGGGAAAATCTTGGTCCATCCAATGCATCTATATCCTACGTACCTCCTCGCATGATTATCTATGTGATCAATATCATGAATAGTACTTGTATTTAATATGAGGTCAATGACCAGAATATTCAATCTGGGGCTCGAGCAAAAAGAGCCATGCCGACGAAGCCGGCTGAAAAAGGGCCAAGCCGAGCCGAGGTAGTGCTGAAAAACTGGAGTCAAAGAGCAGGAGTTAAAGAACTGGAGCCAAAGTGTTGTAACAAAAGCCGGAGCTGAGAGCCAAAAGCTGGAACCAATAGAACCAAAGAAGCTAGAAGCTAACGTGCTTCATGAAATCAGAACCGAGAAGTATGAAAACTGGTTTTGGATCTATTTCTAGTCCGAAGCTTTAATGCTTCACCCAGGCACGATTGAACTACGGGCGGGTTCCTTCTCCACGGGCGTGCGTCGTGTGGCCGAGCCGGCCGGCTAGAGGCAGGTCCGGTCGAGGTGGTCGCCGCGGAGGGCTGACGTGGACCTCAGAGGTGGGCAGCCGGAGGCAGTCGTGGCTCGGAAGGAGGTCGGCTGGCGACATGAGGGCCAAGTGGGTCGATGGTATGGCCACGGGCTGGAGCGACGGCATGGAGGGCCGACGTAGGCGAGGCCGGACGGAGGACTCACCGACCACGAGCGAGTGACAAAGGCAGAGGCCGGGTCGATGGCGGCTCGAACGGACGAGCGCGAAGGGCCAAGCGACGTCGAAGGCCAGGTCGATGGCGGCTCGAACGGACGAGCGCGAAGGGCCAAGCGACGTCGAAGGCGGGGTCGATGGCGGCTCGAACGGACGAGCACGAAGGGCCAAGCGACGTCGAAGGGCACACCGACATCGAGGGCGACCAACGAGGAAGATGGGCCCTGGAGGCCGACGCTGGACGACCGTCAGCGAGCGAAGGAAGAGGTGGTTGAGCCGCTAACGGTGGCTGAAGCGCGGAGTGCACGTGGAGCGGCGGAAGGCCGACGGGCGGGCGACACCATGAAGCCGCAGACGAAGCCTAGAGATGGCGCGGCGATGAATCCAAGACTAGCAATGACGAAGAGATCCAACTCCGGCTTGGATCGGAGTACGGCCACATGGGATACGGCGTGGGGCCATGCGAGAAGGTTGGATCCGAACAAGGATGACGATGAACACGAGATGGCCGCCCTCGGGAGTAGAGATTGCTCCTCCCGGGGGCAGCAACAGCGTAAGACAATCTTGGAGCTAGGGTTTGAACCGTGGCTCTGATACCTTGTTATGAAAGCACTTGTTGTATTCAATACGAGACCAATGGTTAGAATATATGTTGTACATGAGGGTAGAAAAGAAAAGCATATATAAGGTAATATCTAAATAAGAAAAACTTATATATATATACATATATATATATATATACATACATATATAGATATACATATATACATATATATATATGAAAAACCTATATATGAAGTGTATATGTAAGACTATCTATATCCTTAACAATCAACAGAAGCACACGCTAGGAGAAGAGGTGCTGCACATCTGGCGATTATCTGGCAGGAAAGATACATCTCATGGATATCTCCGCAGGTTATCCTCAGATGAGTTTCTTCTTCTTTGATATATATTGTCACATGGCTCGGGATGTACTGCTAGAGAACAGAAGTCAAATCATGGGAAGAAGAAGCTGCAGCGCACAAGGATACCTACCCTGTTCAGCTCGTCTTGCAGCAATTTGCACCTAGCCTTTCGCATCGTGGGCCAACATTCAGGGAGCAAACAATGGGCCGAAAAACTCAGTGGGCCGGGGCCCAGGCCAGTGAAAGAAAAGTTTCGAGATGACCGCAGCGTGACGTCCCCCACGAATTCTTCCTGCGTGGCCTCGTCCTACCTCCCGATTCCTCATCAAGCGACAGGGCACTCGACACGCCATGGAGTGCACGCAAGCACTGTATTGCTAGGCTGACGTAAGCGTAGTTACTAGATCGTAAACTTTTACAAATCGCAACCGAATTTATCAAATTCAAATAGGTTTAACGTACAAAATTCGTATTAGAAAAAAGGATGACGAAGTTGAATCTGGTACCGTGACTCAAACAATGACGTTTTCTGTTAAGCGTGGATGTACTGCTCTCACTCTCACTCTGAACCTTCCACTCATGCTGTCTGTCATCCTCATCCGTCGACGACCTGGTGCGCCATCACCATAGTGCTTGCGCTCCTTTCTTTGTGCGCGGGAAGCCAGCTTAAAGAAGAAGAAAAAAGCGGTTCCGGTGAAAACCCCCGACATCTACTGGCAAATCCTGAGCGATTATCGCAGGATTCCAAACCCTGATTGCTGCACGACGCGCTCCACTGGCCGTATCGTAAGGTTTAAGTAAGAAAACAAAGTGAAGCCAAGTAGGTCACGAACAAGATGTCGTCTATGCTATGAGATTTTTTTATTATCTTTGAAACATACTAAATTTTATATCGTATCTTTGGGTAATATTTTAATATAAGTTTTAGTATATTCTAAAAATAGTGACATGTCCCTTAGCATATACTCACTGCATTGCTTCTCTTGTCTTTTTCCTTCGTCGAGATTATGTGTTATGGTCGTAAGTAGTGCCATCGTATCCAAGTCCAACCCAAACTAAGGCGAGATAGGTCATACTATCTCCTGCGTTTCATCATGCGAAAAGGGACTCGTAACCACCTTCCGATCCCACGAAACATCATGAAAACATTGTCTATACTCTATATATCACGCACCAGCTGCATGCGATCTTAAACTGTACTACTCAATGTTAATTCACCTATTACCAGCCGGTACATAAGTTGTAGTTTTCTTTTTTAAAAAAAATTCATCTGATTCAACGGTCGAGATAGATTTTTGCACAATCAGTATTCAGTACCAAGCAAGGTACTGATGGCAAGCAAAAAATAATAATTTCACCCACACCCACCTGTCAGGCACACACATCCGAAGCGTTACCGTCGTCGTTGTTACCTGTGCTGAGAGGGGGAGCTAGCTAGCACCTGATGAAGCCGCCGGTTGAGCTCAAAGAAGCTATGCCCACTGTCGCCTATACAAATCCAGCGACCCCTCTCGTCATACGCGCCACCGCCGTGAAGATGAGGCTAGCGTCGCGCATGCCTGGCGACGCGGTGAAGAGGAATTCGTGCCGTCGTCGCTGTGAAAGGGGCTCGTCGAAACACCACAACAGCTACCCAAAAAGATTAGCCGCTGGAAAAGACAAGTGTATATTGTCAGATAAAAACAATTCAACTCTTTTTATTCAATATAAGGCCTAACGGCCAAAGATTTTTACAAAAGATGCGTCATAAGCCTCGAATAGATTACATTACCAAAATACTCAACAGGCAGGCCCTGAGCAAAGGCAAAGACCTAAAACCAAACAAGATCGCTATCTACGATCTCCTGGTACTCGCTAGTATCTTGGAACTCTGAAACGGACGGGGGTTTGCAAGGGTGAGTACAAGAGTACTCAACAAGTCGCACGGGGATATTATGAATATTACATGCAAATGGGCTACAAAGGATGGCAATAGGTTTTAAGTATTTGGATGCAGTTTTATTTCTAACATCATTTTACATTTGAAACACAAACCATAAATAAGTAATAAGGGGGGTTCCATAAACTCAACAACATTAACCAAATTCTCCAAATTCCAAAGTAATTACTTGAGGTAGGTTACGGGTGTCACCCCAGTTCAAACTTAACTTCATAAACCAGAAGTGTGACGTAATCGATTACCATTCGATTAACTCTGCAGAGGTGCTCAGCTTTACCCACAAGATATCTAAGACCGTTAATGCCAACGTACGAGTTATGCAACTTAAATGCATGTAGTCGGGCCGAGATTATCACATCATTTCATTAAATTAGGAAATTATTAACCGATAGGCCTGGACACTACATTAGAACCCACTGTTCTAATGAGTACCTACCGTTGTGAGAATCGGCGAATGACATTATGGTCCATTCCCGTTCCACCCCTTCAGTATACTTCCATGCCGGGAAGGCTGATCCCCATTCTCCATCGAGAATGGTACCACCAATTTAATCAAATTTTTCAGGAGATGATCAATGTACTGAGCTATGTCGGGATCAGGCCCACTCACCAGTTCGACTTGTGGTTGAGCGCAAACTTAAGTTATTTACTTTGCTAAAGAGGGGTTATTAACCTTATATTGCCAAAGATCAAGCCTTAAACACATTTCAGAAGCCCATCTGGTACCAACATATACCAGCCACCATACCAACCGAGGCATTAATCATCAGACAGGGATCGGACTTAATTCCACCTCGTGGATAGCCCAATACTGTCCCCTGACTGTAGCACTTTTACAAAGTATGAGCTGACGGCTCGCTAGCATTTATTTCCATTTTAAAACATTTGAACTAACTAACAGAATTAATAATTAACTATCATGTCATAATTTATGTCTATGGTTAACAAGGGTTTAATAGGGTTCAACATTTCAATGAGGTTTAATGAACAATTCGGCATTAACTAGGCACCATGTCATTCCAATATAACAAGTTTCACTATTTCAACATACTATTAAAATAATGCAATAGAAATTAATTACTAATTATATCAGGCATGATTTTGGGCGCAACATGATCAAAGGGGTGCGGCTTGTCTTGCTCGGTGGTGGAATCGGCTAAACTGTAGTGGACGGAGTCGTACTCGGCTTCCGACTAGTCCAACTCCTGCTCCGGGTACTGCTCCTGCTCCTGTGGTAGCTCGACGGTCGAATCTAGCGCAAAAGAGGGAGCAACCATAAATAAACGAAAAACAATAACCAGAAAAGAAAACGGAAATCGAAACAGAAACTGAAAATCGGGTCGGGAGAGGACGGAGGGTAAAATGGTCATTTTGGAATTTTGGGAGCTTCGGATTGCGGAGCGGAGGTCATTTTTGAACTCATTGGCGCGAAACAGTTTGGAATATGTATATTGTGGGGTTTTTGGGTTTTTCGGGATTTTTTTGGGTTTTCTGGAATGAAAAACGAATTTCGAATTTAATAGTTAAATTAAAATCCGAATAATTGGAGAATGGCTAAACAGTACTGGGCTAGCTTTGGGCGATAATTTCGGCCTAACGGCCAGTGGCGCCTTGCTGAGGCGAGGCCTACCGGGCCTACCGACGCGAGGGTAGTGAAGCAGAGCTGGGCCACAGTCTGGCAGGCGCCGCGAGGTCATGGAGTGGGGCTCACTTCGGCAGTCTGGGGAGGGTTAGGGTTGGCGGCGGCGGTGGTGCTGGGCGTCACGGCGACCGGGGCGAATAAGAGGGGCGCGGGGAGAGGAGCTCACCACTAAGGGGGCGATGCGGGGCGAGTTCGAAAGGGAGCTCAGGGCGACTTATATAGGGCTCGGCGAGGCGGTGCGGGTGGCAACGGCTAGCGCGCGACGGCGGGTGGCGCGGGGCGGCGGGTGCGTGCGGCTCGGGTTGGGACGACCAGGCGCAAGAAGGCGGCGTCTGGCGAAAGAAGACGACGCGGCGCGAACGCTGGTGCAACGCCGAGGCGGCAGCGGCGGCGCAATGGCGGCGCGCGCTGGACCGACTGGTTAGCAAGCAGCCGATGGGCCGAGGGGAAGCAGGCCAACGGCCCAAGAACGCGAAGGAATCGACCCAAGCCAGAAAACAAATTCAAAACCGAATTTTGAATAAAAGCCAATTAAATCCAAATCCAAACTTTTAAATAGTTTTGAAATTTGAGGTTGTTTCAGTCACGCTCTAGATCTTGAGGCTGGAGGCGAAAGAGGCCGGCGTGGATGGAGCGGGCGGCACGGAGTGGGATCGTGGGGGGTGGCAGGTGCAAAGGTGCAAGCCCGCGGGTTGGAGAGTCGTGGGAGAGGGAAGGAGGGGGAGGCAACGGCAGTCGGCACAGAGGGAGGAGGTGGGGGTGACTGGGACGGAGGGTGGAAGATGGCAAGTGACGGGTGCAAAGTAGGGATGACAATCGGGTGGGTACCTCTGGGTACAACTGTCTCAGACTCAAACCTGAAATCTAAACTTGTATCGTCCACTCAAATCGACTAAACTTATTGGGTACAGATCTGTGTCTACGCCCAAACCCAATGAGTACTCGATACCCAACAGGTACTCATACCCGTCACGGTTGTGCTCATTGCTTATTCAGTAAAGGGCTCAAATAATTCCTACATTATCTCAATTTAACGATAAACATATAATTAAATGCTACTATAAAAATAGAAGTTCAAGTAATAAAATGATGTTTATATTTTATTTCTAAAAACTAGTGAATGACTGAGAGTTAGAGTTTTATTTTTTAATTTATATATTATAAAACTGGACCATATGTCATAGGATAGGTATCCATGGGTATAAATTGGCACCCATACACATTCCATGGTATTATCGGGTACCTAAACCTAAAAACCCATAAGTATAAAGTGCTACTCGTATATGTTCTTATCGGATCGGGTATATAAATCTATAGATAAAACTGCCATCTCTAGTGCAAAGTTGGGAGCTGATTGGGTGAGGAATTGTATGGTGAGACCCACCCTAGAAAGGGATAATGTACTAAATATTGAAGAGAAAAGATCAATTTTAACGCATCTATGATGTGGCGATTCTTAGCGCTGGTGGAGTACCACCGTATCGTGGATGTCCTTGGAAACCTGACGGGCCCTCTACCATCACACCCGTCAGTTGCCACCATGATTAGTGGAGCACCAAGGCCATTTGAGATTTGACCGTGCTTAATTAGCTCCTGGGTAATGGCGTTTCACGTCAAAATCAAAAGGCTGTAGAGTGTAGTGTACTCCGACATACTTTCACCTTCACATGCTTAGTTCTATTGTCTTCACTTATACTGTTATAGTGCTATTGTTGCGACTTGCGAGTGGTTGTTTGATGCTGTGATCTGGCTTGATAGGGGCGTGCGTACGCGTAGCTAGGACGTTTGGCGCCATTTAACTTTGGTCATCAAAAAAAAAAAAAAACTTTGGTCATCAAGAGTCGGTTTTCAAAATGACCCCTACAGGTCACCTAAACACGCACTAATTCACCTGCTCCGAAGTAACCACAACTTTTTACTACTCCATTTTCAAAGAGTGACCATTATTAAACCCCCAACAAGGCACTTACCAAGTGACGTGACCAATCCAGAAGCGCGGTGACTCGCTCGGCACCATCTATCATTAATTAATAATATTATTATTAATCGTTAATTAATATTACTATTTTTGAGAGGTAGGTAGCTGGTCCATCTCCTCGTCATGTGCCCCTGTTAACTATAGAAATTAGAGTGAACAACAACAGTAATTGCTACATTTTTTTTTAAAAAAATTATTTTATATTTAAAGAAAATTAGAAGTTTTTTTATTTTTTGAAAGTATTTCTGAAAAATATTTCAACTCTTCTCACACGTTCATTCAGTTCAGTCTTGAAATTAATAATATAGCTTGATTTTTTTTCCCTCCAAAAGCGGTGTTTTTTTTATTTACAAATTTATGAGTGATGATCGAATCCAAAACCTTAATTAAAAACTCATGCAACTCCGCACTTAGCCACCTGGAACTTACTCATGCCCCACTCTATAGCTTGAAATAGAGATGTGACGACACTATGTGGCAATGGCGAATGCTTCGCATGAAAGAAAGTAGAAACCGATGGAGTATTCAATTCAAGTTCAGAATTTGTGTACCTGGAAATAGAGGTATTAACTAGGGGAAGGTTCACCTTACCGTTAGATCACGAATTTCGCTACTGCATCGGCACCAAAAATCGCTAAAAATCGCGCAAACTCAAAACTAAAAAAAAAATAAAAAAAAATTCAAAAGTTGTCGATTATCGTGGAAAATCGACAAATTTGATGAACTTTTTTGGAGCGATTTTCGTCGAAAATCGAGCGATTTTCACCTATTTTTGACCGCTTTGTAACACGTAAATTTTTCAATTTTTTTTTAATTAAACCAGTTTATTGATCAATATTTGATATCGGACTGCGTCGAAAATGCGTGATTTTCATTGATTTTGTTGTGTGTGTGTTGGGGGGGGGAGGGGCAATGCTAGCCTCTACGTGCAAGCAAGAGTGTTTACACTTTCAAGTAGAAACACCTGGACCCGCTCAACTTCTTTCCAACCACTGCCTAGTTTGTCTACCGTGATCTGACCGTCCAAATTGCGATCAGACGGTAGAAAAGAGCCACATGATATCTCTGAAAGTGTACCAAAGAAAAAATCCAACAAGGATGACCCGACCCGACCCGACCCGACCGAGAAACTCGCAAAAAGGGAAGAGGGACGACGCTGAGATAAATAAAGCAAGCCGCTGGAAGAAGACAGAAGGAAGGAGGTGGCCGAGATACAGGCGAAGCTGCAGGAGTTTGCCACATCTCCTCTCCTCCCTCGCTGCATGCCGATCGCCTCCAAGCTCGTCTACTTCCAGCGCCGCCCCTCGCCGGCGCCGGCGCCGGAGCCGGAGCCCCCCGACGCCCGCTGCCGCTCCCGCCGCGACGCCCCCGGCCGCCGCCGCAGCTCCCTCTCCCATCACAAGCCGGTGAGGTCGCAAGGCGCAAGCTGCTACCGCTCTCGCGTTCTTTAAGTTCCTGCTGTTTCCTGGATGAAGTTGCGTTTCGTTTACCATTTTGAACCGAAGAAATGGGGGGGTCCCGGTGTTTTCTTGATTTTAACTTCAGCGTAGTAAGAAACATGGTGTGGTTTGTGAGTTATTGCAAATTGCTGGTGGCCTGGTGAGTCCGACAGATACGGTTTTGACATAGCGAATCGATAGTTTAGACGATGGGTTGGGGTGCATAGTGGATGCGTAACTGTAACAAGGTTGCAGATTTTTTTGAAAGAGAAGCAGGAGCAAGAGCTCTGCCAATTCATTAAGGAAGAACGGACAAGAGGAATACAAGACAAGGTTGCAGATTTGACAGGAGAAAAATGGACGGTGTAACGATTTATCTAGGATAGAAACAGAGGGCTGAGACAAAGCCTCCAATTAATTCCTTATCGTGTGTGTTAAGGGACGCGCACGCATGTGTTCGCATGTGGTGTGTCCGCCAAAAAAAAAATCTTGGATAGAAAATGTAGGGGTTCAAGGCAATTCCAGTTTGGTACTTAATCCAGAACAAGGTGTTCAAGGCAATTCCAGTTTGGTACTTAATCCAGAACAAGGTGTTCAAGGCAATTCCAGTTTGGTACTTAATCCAGAACAAGGTGTGTATTGTTGCCGGTGAAGAACTGAAGATTGTCTTCAGGCTGCTCTTACTGTTAGACTACGCTGGCTAATGGAAAGCTGAGCATTTATTTGGTTTATACGAAGGCCCAAGTAGAAGCTTACAGTTGTAGTCGGAATTGGTTGAGATGAGCCAAGGTGTAAAACAATGATTCATCTGCACTTTTATTTGTATGTGTGCCCTTCGTTAAATCTCTGACCACCAAAATATTAAGCCTACGCAACATCAATTAGTGAGTAGGAACTACCATATGATTTGTCTAACGAAGGGACAAGCTCCTATTTCCTCAGAAACATTGACGAGTTTGCAAACGCTCTGGGAAATTCAGATGGCTGTAGGAAGTTAGTTCCATTGTCCTTTCCAAACTAAGCAGAATATGTGCTGTAAAGCATATTCCTAAGAATTATACTATTATGAAGCAGGCAGCATTTACGGGAATATTTTTCCCACGAAAAAAAAGGCTTGGGCTATTCTAAGGTAGAACCACGCGTGCATGACAATGATACATTCTATGGAAGTACAGCTAATTTTAAAATACTAGTCTCCGCGGTTGCTAATTTGCTATTCTGTTTTCTGTATGTTTATTTGCAAAAGGAAGCTGCCATTTGTTTAGTGAGTGCCATTATGACAAAAATTTGTTTGTTCCATTCTGTTCTTCCAAAATACTGACGATATTTCCCATAACAGCGGAGCAGCCTAAGAAAAATCAGTTGATTTGTGTAGAATCTCCTCTGTATGTCATGAGTTGGCCACTATTTTTTTTGTATCATCGAGCTGTTTCCAATCATGCAAAAAATCGTTTTCAAGGCAGAGATTAGTACAGTCTTATTTTCCATGTTTTCTGTTATGATGATTGTGGTTGCGAGATATTCTTCAGTAATTACGCATTGTTTCTAATATATACATACACATTTGTATAAAACTAGGGTCAGGAACTTGTTCCAGGAAACAAAAGAGATACTGCCAAGTGTGCCTTATCTGCTGGAAACATAACCGAACATGTAGGGTGCATGGGTTCCAGCTCAAGACTAAACCGCAGTGTATCAGATCATGGCCGGCTTCCTGATGTTGTTCAACAGGCTAGGGAAAGGCTTCTTCAGAGGCTTAACAGTGTGGACTTATCTGGAAGAAGGTCCGCATCAACTCCTAGCATGTCGATCTTGCAGCACAGGATTTGAGCTATACTGAATCTACATTTACACGTGTTCTCGCATTGTTGCAGGCAAAAGGCCTCATCGTCAGAAACCATTTGGGCTGGAGCAACTCATCCTGCTGACCTTGGTGCCTCCACCTCTGCTGACAGCATGGGTAGCCTAACCAGTTGCTTTCAGTCCAGCGTATCGATCGCTGCCTGCAAAGTCCAAGAAAGCTTGGCAGAGCCTTTCGGCGATGCAGACAAGCGTATGCCCATCGCACTATGTTCCGAACCCGCTCCTGAGCTACAAGAATCAGCCGGTGAAGGGCCTCTAGTGGAGTGTTCTATATGCCTGGAGAGATGTGGGGATGCAGACGGGCTCATACAGCTGCGCTGCAAGCACATCTTCCACTCGGCCTGCCTGGAGCAATGGCTGCGGTCTCGCGGCGATTGCCCCTACTGCAGGGCCAGCGTGCTCCTAACAACAGACGAATGAGAAATCGAGAATGACACCAAGTCCAATGTTACAGCACACATCTTTGCCTTAACCATGTCACTGCTTAACTGTTTTTCTGGTACTAAGTTTTCCTTAGTAAATGAGGTGATGATACTGTGTCACTGTGTGCTGTGCGCGGCTTCAGCAATTAGCAGTTTATGTAACCTGTCTTACTTGCTGGTTGTTGCAACTGAATGATGCTCGCTGTACATATCATGACAGGAAGCAGTAAGCTAGCCACTGTTCCATGAAAGATTTTGCTCTCCATGTTCTGAAATCTGCGGGGTGTGTGATGTTCTCCCAGCACCAATTTAGCTGAACATTGCAAGTTGTTCCGTAGCGCATCTTGGCTCTGTTTCTTTTGCAGGTATCTCTCATGAGGAATGGAGTTCAGAGACAGCATCAATACCTGACGAATTCAGTGAGCAAAGCTCTCTTGTCCTGATCAGAAGAATCACCTCATCCTGAAGAACCAGCCTATAACTTATTCGACATCTCTATCACCTAGTATCATTGTACTTCTCTGAGTTCTCTCTGTACGTGTCCATCTCTCACCTGTACATCTCTCCGTATTTATACGGTACTATTTATACTGGCGTAGAAAACTGTAGTAGATGTCTTAGCTTCGCTTGACCCGTGACGATGTGGCAGGTCAACCTGTACGCCATGGCGACCGTCTCGACCTGGTCCCCACCAGATACGGATGCGTTGACCGATCTTCTTCCGGTCGTTCTACGGCAACGGCAGCCGTCCACGTGTCCGTGTGCCAAATCCGACGGCCGGTCGTCGCCATTGCCTTTTAATGGAACTTGCCCAACCGCCGACTGCCGAGCCAGGAGATGCATTAGGGAAAGCTTCGCTTTGGAGCGCCTAACAATAGGAGAGAATCCCCCCAAAAAAAAGGCAAGAATTGATCGATCGAAGTGGGCTGTTTTGTCTGCGCGGTTTGGATGATTGGAAGGGGAAATCTTCGATCGTGCGGAGAAATTTTGTGGAATTTTGAAGGAGGAGGAGAGAGCTGCGATCTTGGAGAGGAATTTTGAGTTGTGAGGGAGGAGAAAGCTACGATCTTGGGGAGGACTTTGGGGCCGTAGTTAAAGGGGAGGAGGAGAGGTTTTCGATGCTGCGGTGGTTGGCGCGGCCGGCGGAGCGGTGCCTGGGGAGCGGCGGAGGAGGCGGGGATGGGTTGCTGTGGCACGCGGAGCTGAAACCGCACGCGTCCGGGGAGTACTCCATCGCCGTGGCGCAGGCCAACGCTAAGCTGGAAGACCAGGGCCAGGTGGTGACCTCACCGGCGGCCACCTTCGTCGGAGTGTACGACGGCCACGGCGGCCCCGAGGCCTCACGTTTCCTCTCCTCTCGCCTCTTCCCGCACATCCACAGTTCGTACTCCACTCAAATTTTTTTGATCAAGAGGATATCAACAAAGTTGATACCCCAGTTCCTTTTTATATAGAAACTGAACAAGGGATACAATAAGGTTCACAAAACAGGTTTCTTCATTTACTTCATTGACTTGCCTCAGTAAAAGCATGATCTGTTCCTGTGTGAGATTTCTTCATTGTTCAACGACAGTAAGGATTTTCTGTTAGTCTCTCTCTCTCTCTCTCTCTCTCTCTCTCTCTCTCTCTCTCTCTTAAGAAAAGGGATTTTCTGTTAGGTTTAGCTAAGAATGCCAGTAATTTGCTAATTTAGAGTACTTAACTAAATCTTTGATGACGTTTTTACACTTGTTTGTAAAAGTAACCAGGTCACTGAGTTTGATCCAGTTCTTATGCATGGTTTCTTATTATGATCATCCATTTTGCATGCTTGATCAGCCGTTTCATTTAGATTCTTTGCTTATATTTTCTATTCTGGTTGCCCCAATTGGTGAAGGATGTTACTTTTATTGATCAGAATATCTTTTGTGATTTACTCATTTTGACTAAGGCTGTTGTCTTAGTTCAATCAAGTTATCTGCTAACCATCAAGATGGCTAAACGGTTTTGTGCTCTGAATCGGAGCAGAGTTTGCGTCCGAGCAAGGTGGCATGTCCACAGACGCAATCAAGAAGGCATTCCATGCAACAGAAGAGGAGTTCTTGCACCTAGTCAAGGGGTCATGGCTCAAACGGCCACAGATTGCCTCAGTTGGCTCATGCTGCCTCGTCGGAGCAATTGCCGATAGCGTTCTATATGTCGCCAATTTAGGGGACTCCAGAGCTGTCCTTGGCTGTAAGGGACATAATGGCCGGGAGGCAATGGCCGAGAGGCTATCCAATGACCACAACGTTGCCGAGGAGGAGGTGAGAAAGGAGCTTACCGAGCAGCATCCTGATGATTCACATATAGTCGTCTACACCAGGGGAGTTTGGCGGATTAAGGGCATCATTCAGGTACCTGTCATTAAAATTCTTTTAATTTGGATCCTTCTAGTACATGCCATGCTATTCTCAATCATGTTTTACAACTACTAAGTGGCCCGGCTGGTGACTGAAGATACTACTAAGCTTCATTTCAGACACTTTGGTCTCCAAATTTTGTTAGAAGTTATTTAACATGTCATGAACAAGCAAGACATGTTCCTAACGTGGATAAATGCCATATTGCAAAACAAACCCAGAGAGCCTCAAGAAGGCAATCTGGCCCCAGTCTCGTCCAACTCAAAAGTGTTTGTATCCTGATGCTAGTTTAGCAAACCTAGAGCACTTAGTCCATAAGATATGCCTCATTCACTTTAAAGGGCATTTCCCGATTCCTCACATACCTCACTTGATGAAATATTCTTCAGCTATTTATCATGGGAACCCATAATAGCTGCTCTGAAGTCCATCCTGAAGTTGATTAAGCAATCGAAGGTTCTAGCAAAATTACAGACTGATGTTCTTGCTTCGTATGTGCTAGCTTTATGTCATGATGCCCTGAATTTGTTACTCGGTTAAAGGCAATATTCCTGTTTCCTAGATAAAATCAGATATCAGTTTCATTTCGTGTTCAATGTACATGGATGCATCTGTTCTCAATATGATTTCGGTGTTCTTTTGTAAAGCACTCCTTGTGTCCAATACGACCATAGGAATATATTCTGTTCGAAAAAGGCAGCAAATAGAATTGTTTGTGTAGTGTGGCAAACCTGTATGCTAAAGCTATCATCATGTAAGGTTTCTCCTTTTTGTATTTTCTAAAGCCTGATGTTAGTCGATCTAGGTGAATATTACATGAGAAAGAAAAAAGATGCCACCGGTTGCTTGCATTCATAATCATCAGTATTTGCTTTATCATGTTTCTTAAAACTTTTCAAGTAGTTCAACACCCTTTGGCAATCTATGGACATCATTTGTTTTATTCTTTCAGGTTTCCAGATCAATTGGGGATGTCTACCTGAAGAAGCCCGAATTTGCCAGAGACCCTATATTCCGGCAATGTGTCTGTCCTATCCCGTTGAAGCGACCCGTCATGACAGCCGAGCCATCGATCAAAGTACACCAGCTGAGACAGCAAGACCTTTTCTTGATATTTGCATCAGATGGTTTGTGGGAACAGCTGACTGACAAAGCAGCGGTGGATATCGTCTTCAAGAACCCCAGAGCAGTAAGCCACTTTACTTAGCCTCATCACTGAGAACCATTATATGGAATTCCGTTATGCAAAATCTGATGCATTTGTGTGAAAATGTGCTTAGGGAATAGCAAAACGATTGGTGAAAGCGGCACTATCTGAAGCTGCGAGAAAAAGAGAGATGAGATACACTGACATGAAACGTGTAGAGAGGGGCATCAGGCGGCATTTCCATGATGATATCACAGTTGTTGTGGTCTATCTTGACCATCACAAACATGGTGCACAACCAAAGTTAAGTAATGGTAACAGTTTCAGGTTCACCAATGCACCAGTGGACATCTTCTCCGGCAGCTCAGATGAGATGGAGCACCACCCCCTCAGGATGAATCTTACAATGGATGGTGCTGTGGGCTAGGGTTGTATCTTCAGAGGGTAAAAACAAGATAGTCAAAAGAAAAGGAACGAAGAAAGACCAACTTTTCTTTTCTGTCACACAGATTGAGCCAAACACATCTTTTACCAAGAGATCCAAATATGAGATGCATTGAGAGGTATCAAGTTTTGCTTTCTTTTTGTACATAATGTGTTTGTATAAGCCATCCCAGCGAATGTCTCATCTCTAAGTAAGTTAATGTTTTTAGAGAAGAGTCTCGTTGCAGTTGGAGATGTTGTGGGTATCAATCATCAAAGATGGATTCTCTAAAAAGAAAAGTTAAGGGAAATCTAAAGATTGTTCTCATCATCCCTTGCATGTGTAACAAGCTGATAATCGTTTTAGTTTGATTCTGGAGCTCTGTTGAACTCTGTGAATTGGTCTGAAGTGGGTTCAAGATTCCAAATAAAATAAGACAGGATTGCTTCGCTTGTGTGCGTAGCAAGGTTTCAAAAATCAACGAAAGTCGCTCGAAAATTGCGATTTTCAATCGTATCGAGCCGGCTTGATAAACTATACCGATCGATAAACCGGTCAAATTCAAGAAATTCAAAAAAAACTTAGGAAATTTTATGCGATGTAAACCGGTCGAAAATCACTTGAATATCGACAAAATCGCTCGAAAAATCAGTTGTCAAAAAAGTTCGCTTGGGCGGTCGATTTTTAGTGAAAATCGCTCAAAAATCGGTGAAAACCGATCGATTTTCAATTTTTTTACCATCGAGTTTAAAGTGTTTGAATTCGAAACCATAAGATTTCTACCGACTATCGATGCCGAGCTCAAAATGATTTCCAAATTCGAAATGATATTGTAATCCCTGGAGTGTTGTAGCATGGCTGCATGGGCTGCCTACTGTCCGTTGTCCCAAAAGAAGTGCTTTCCAGCTTTTGTCTTTTGTGCCTTTTTCTTTAGCAGGCATCGGTGGTTTCTTCTTGTTGCCCTGCCTGCTACTGCTAGAGCAGAGTGCTAATGATATTGCAATCTTTTGTGAAGTACCAAGACCCAACGGTTATATCTAGAAGATGCAGCTTGACTAAAGTTTAATTTGAGAAAACTTTGTGAGTGGGATGATTAAAATAAACTCAGAGTTTATCAGGGCAAAGTAATGAATAATGACAACGATCATAGTAGATTGGAAGAATGACACGAGTCCAGTAATTGAGCTAAATTTTCTGAAGAACATTATGGACCAGATTCCATCTAAGCATGTCTTCAGCCCAAAAAGGATGGAACCAAACTCTTCCATTTGCCAGTTCGGATTGAATAGGACTGGCTACCATCAGGATCCAGACAGAGGTGATTGAGACATTTTCTGGTCCCAGATACCCAAGAGACCAAGAGTAATCGTTCATTCAGAAAAACCTTTCCAAACATTCCTAGCAGACCCTAACAAGGTTTGAGTAGTTTTCCATGGCCTGGCCCTGGTCCATCCATCTCCAGGATCTAGCAGCGGCAAACTACAAAAATTGCCAACTGTAATCACATGAACACCTCCCCAACACTGTGCACAGGACAAAATGGCAGATTTGTGGGTTGGTTTGGTACTCGTTGCCCTCACTACTCCCCTAAGAATGTTCTTGTTCTCTCTTAGAACAGGTAACAGGTAATTTTCGGTAACCAATGTCTAATAAAAACAACACCAAGAAAATAACATGTCATTCAAGAATGCTTTGTAAGATCAATGTAAAGCTCTAAACCTCTCTGGGCCATAAGTGTAGCATTCCTCTTGCAAAGTACTGGTATAATGCATAAGGAACGAACCATCGCAAAGCAATAGTAATAATAATCATGGAAAGGAGGCAGTAACAATGTGCTGCAGCATGCAGGTGCAGCTAATACAAAACACAGTGGCATACATGTCCAAGCAAAAGTAGTAGTAGAAACACAACACATATATATAGCTCCAGCACCCAACATCAAATCACTCTACACACACCTCTCTCTCTCTCTCTCTCTCTCTCTCTCTACAGCAGCAATGGTAGAGATAATAACAGTGGCCGTGGCTGGCTGACAACAGCTGGCCCCACCCGCCATCCCCAGGCAGCTCAGAGCAAGATCGGGCCCACCGTCAGCGACAGCATCAGCACCATGAGCAGCGCCGCGGCTCCCGACGCCATGTAGCTCCGCGCCGCGTCGCTCTGCAAGAGGGCCCCACGTCGCAGTCAGAGAAGGAGTAAAACTAAATTAGCCACGTACGGGCAGGAGAGGCAGTAGGCCACCACTCGGGTGACTCCACGTGTCCTGGGCACAGAGATTTTCTGCCGGACGAATTATTTGCGCGCACCGGACGGGTTCGTACCCAAACGGGCACTACTCGCGATGGGCCCGTGAAGCATCGAGAGGGTACCACCGAACGGGCGTGTGTGTGGGTGCGCGGGGTCCGGGTGCTCTTTTTGACCGGACATACGCGGCGGAGGTGATCAAATGAACAAATCTGGTTTAGCGCGCGGGGTTTGGAATCCGACGGCCCAGATTTATCTATCATCCACGGGGAGGAGTAGTAGTAATGGTGTAGTTAGTGATACGTACCGACATGTCGGCGGCGGAGGGCCCGGGTCCCATGGCGAGGCCGCCGGAGGCCGGCGACGACGTCGAGGCGAGGGGGGACTCGGCTGGGGAGAGGTGCTTCTTCCTGGACTTCTTGCTCGGCGCAGGTGCTTGGGCGGCGGCAGCCGGCACGGGGGCGGCGAGGACGGGCGCCGGCGCCGGGGCTAGGGCCGGAGGGGACAATACCGGCGCGGGGGCGAGTGTCGGGGAAGAGAGCGCCGGCGCGGTCACCGGCGAAGGCAATGTGGGCGGGGCGCTGACGGGTGCGGGCGCTGGGGGATGCAGCGCTGGCGCGGATGCCGGGGGCGGCAATGTGGGCGGTGGGGACGCCGGGACGGGGGAGTGGGTGGGGGGGGCGGCGGCAGGGGAGGTGAGCTTGGTGCCTGAGTGGGAGGGGGAGGCCGCGGGGGAGGCGGAGATGTGATGGTTCTTGGACGAGGAGGAAGGGCTTGGGGCTGAGGTGGTAGGGGAGGCAGCATTGGAGTGGGAGGTGGGGGAGTGGGCAGCGCCGGAGTGGGAGAGGGAGGGTGCGGCGGCCGGAGACTGGGAGGAGACCGCAGAGGCGGCGAGGAGGAGGAGGAGGAGAGGGAGGACGCGAGCCATGGGAGGCGAGATGTGGGTAGAGCTTGGGTGAGACTGATGAGTGTAGTGTAGGAGAGGAGCGGAGAGCAAGCTGGGCTGGGCACTGCTAAAAAAAGGGCACTAACACTAGTGTAGCAAGCAAGTCAGCAGAGAGATTCGGAGGATGGGAGGGACCGAGGGAGTAGTGATAAGGGATAACACAATTGTTTGTTGGAATTTTTCTTCTACTGGCAAATGTAGGAGCAGGATTAAGGGGAAGATTAAGATGATTTTTCGGCATGCGTGATGGTGATGGCCTAATGATTCCTCACGAAAGATGGATGCATACCAAGGCACAGTACAAAGGAGAAAGGGAAAGGTACATGTTGGGCCTTGGAGCACCACCAGCAGCCCTTTCTGGGCCCAACGAATGGTGTTGCTCGGCCTTTAAGGCCATGAACGATAGGCCGTTGTTTGTCCAATGTGACTAAGCAACATCTTTACATTTTTACCGTCCAAACTGATTCCAAGATTATATATGTATATCATTTGATTTTTCTTTTCCACCCATGCCTCTTTCATCTTCATTTTCTTTTTTTTAAAAAGCATCCTTTATCGTTTCCCTTATCAAAATTTGTACCGTTTTGTCCCACTGTGCTGGATGCTCACAGCACATGCACTTTCTAAAAAAAAAAAAGTTTTTGATAGAACGCATTGTTGTGAGGCGTAGTAGTTTATCCGCGCCAATCGACAGTACGTCCACATGAACAAAAGTAAAAACACAAGTAGAATCACACACAAAATATGGGGCAATTCTTTCTCTTTGTTAGATTGATTTTTTTTGTACTAGGCAATACCTAATATATAGTAGAAAAACCCTGGAGATTAGTTGCCTCATTAAAAACCTTCTTGTAAGAAACTTCAGAAAAACTCACTAAGGGGGAAAAACACAACTCATAATCTTTAGGATATAAAATGTGATCTTCAGGATCATGCAAAAGGGGTTATTGTTCAGGGATTTATTCCCCCTAAACACTGCAAATCCATAAGTCGCCTCATTCCAATTCCATTAACGCATCTTTGAAAAGTGGACTTTAGTAAAAATTTTGTGAATAAATCTTCTAGATTTTCACGTGACTTAGTTTGCATCATTTTTAACTCACCATTCTTTGGGAATTCGTGAGGATAGAAAAATTTAGGAGCAATATGCTTCGTGATATTGCTCTTTACATAACCCATTTGCATTTGTGCAACACAAGCAACATTATCCTCGTAGATAATGGTGAGGTTATCGATGGTATTAAGACCACGTGACTTCTAGATATGGGCCAAACACACTCACGTGAGCCTTCATATAAAGATATAATCTCTGAGTGGTTGGTAGAAGTAGCTACCAAGGTCTGTTTAAAAAAACCGACAATAAATGGTTGTACCACCGCAGAGAAACACAAAACCGATCTGAGATTTGACACTGTGGGGATCAGATAGATAACCAGCATCCGTATATCTCACCATTGTTAAGTCTTGGTTCTTCTAGGAAAACAAACTAAGATCTTGAGTATCTTGGAGGTATCTGAGTAAAGTCTTGATACATGCCCAATGCCTTTCGGTTGGGGTTGCACTGTGTCTTTCTAGCAAATTTAATGCGAATGTAATATCAGGCTTTGTGCAATTCGCAAGATACATAAGTGTACCAATAGCATTTACATATGAGACTTCAGGTCCTACGACTTCTTTATTTTTCATCCTTGATCTAAATGGATCTTTATTTTTTCAAGAGATCTTACAATCGTGAGGATTTTAAAGTGTGAGATTTATTCATATTAAATCTTACAGACTCAAAGTTGATACCACCTTAAGTTTCATGCACCAACAAATTGGTCCAAAGGCCTAAGCTATGAGAGGGACAAAAACTCATCCAAAGGATTTAGCTACGAGGGAAAGGCTTGCTCTGCGGTCGTACTTCCAAGTTCTTTATTGATATATATGTCTTCCATCGGCTCATACCACCGACAGACACCGAGAGAGATACGATAAGCCTCTTGCCCTAGCTTGGTGCCACGCCATGATGGTTTCTTCTGCGTCTTCTCGCACGTCTTCCATAATAGCACCTCTGAAACATTCCCACACTCTGCAACACCAACCTTTCTGCGTAACTTACCCTGCACTTTACAGCCAAATGCCTGCAGAACTCAGCTTCGCTTTTTAACATGTTTATTCTTTAACCCCAGGGCAATTCTTCCTCTGACCGACTGCTTGAAGTACAGTATAAGCTCACATCATTCCGCACAAGTAGTGATCTCTTTCTCTCCTCACCAGCGACCCTTTGGACTCTCAGATGCCATGCCATGCCATGCTTGCCATGGAATGGAAATATGGAATGGAATATATATTACTGAACAAAGCACCTTGCAGTTGCACTAGAGGAGTAAAGGTGGCAACTTTTTTGGGGCCTTGGCAACCTTTTCTTCTGCTCTTTCTTGATCAAGACTTCGCCTTTAGCCACCAAGTCAAAAGAGAGAGCAAATGCAACGCACCGCATTGCCCCTTCCATGATTGATTGGATTGATATGCCGTTCAAAGTCCAGGTCTAAAAGGGCTCTGTTCTCAACAACCTCCGAGTGCTTCTGTGACTGTGTGGTCCTTACTCCTTAGCTCCATAAGAACACAGCAAACGGCTTGGGAAAAGCTGCAGAATTATTGCCGGATTCATGCGTGTTTGATTGGTTCCAGTAATGCACGGATCAGATCGGACTGGGGGATGATTTTTTCCACACATTTTCCTTCGGTTCTGGAGACGTAGGCCCGGTAAAACCGTGTGGAAACGAAGCATCGGTTAACGGCAATAACAATTCCATGTGCTGTTTTGCTCTTGCTGGTAGGGCGACTAGCGTTGAGGTTGTTCTTGCTTGCTTTCCCATGGCAACCGTTTGTAGCCATTTTGTGCGTAGGAGGGGTGGCTCCATTGTCAAACTAGCCCAAGCTGTGATCCATTTGGGCATGTTCTGCATGCTTTGTTCGATTCTAGTATAGCCTTCTTTCAGGTAGCAGGGAGTGTGTGTTAGATCTAGCTAATGATCTGATGACAATAAACCTTAGCCTAAAACATGATCACAGAGTTCTTAATGCGGAATTAGTGATACTAACCGGAATGATTTGAAGCCATTAGAACCTTGTTGTCGTTCGGAGGTGTGGATGACAGAGGGAGAAGAACGTCGGCGTTGATATGTAGTCGGCGACAGCGTTCACCCGCAGAATAGCGGCGGCCTTCGGGTCTCCACCTGCACTGGCCGAGGACTGTCCTTCGAGGTTCCTTCAGCGCTAATAAGGATCGGTATTGGTTTTAGGTTTTCGGGAGATTGAATCGTGTGACAGATCGTCACCTGTACCACGAGCTCACCTCTCCCTTTGTATATGGCGCTGAGGATCTCGGGGCAAGTCCCATAGATTAGGAAAAACGCCTCCGATCATGGCGCAGGTTTAGGAAAGAGCTAATTAGGAAAGTTTCATATAGAAATATGTATGCACGGCGGGATTTGGGTGGTAACATCCCATACGTGCCGAAATCAACCAACATTCTCCCACTTGATTGAGGCTATCATAATGTACTCACTCTTAGTAAAACAGTAGTCCAAAGTAATATGTTTTCAACAGCAAATGGAAAACGCTATTGAAACATCAGTACCTATAGTCCACCATAATACCTCAATAGAATACTAGCTTAGTCATAACGGGTATTGATTGATTTTAGTGCCCCTATATCCAGGATCATAATCAAAGGTTTTCCAATAAACCCATGCCGTGATATGTTCTTTAAATAAGTTTGGGGTAAACCTTTGGTGAGCGGATCCATGAGCATTGATTTAGTACTAATATGCTCAATTTTGATAGTCGATCCTGGATTCTATCTTTCACAACATGGTATTTAATGTCAATGTGTTTGGCACACCACTTGACTTGTTGTTACTCGAATAGAAAATTGCGGCTTTGTTATCGCGTTATACAATGAGTGGTCTCGCAATCTTTGTCTACCACTCTTAATCCGGGATAAAGTTTTTAAGCCATACGGCCGCCCGATTGCTTCATAACATGCCACAAATTCTGCCTGCATTGTCGACGATGCAGTTAGTGATTGTTTGGAGCTTTTCCACGAAATTGCTCCTCCTGCTAGGGTGAATATGTAGCCTGATGTGGATTTCTTAGTGTCTACACACCCTGCAAAATCAGCGTCTGAATAACCAAAAACTTCAAAGTTGTCAGACTTTCTATATGTGAGCATGTAATGCTTAGTACCCTGCAAATAACGCAGAACCTTTTTAACAGCCTTCCAGTGGTCTAGACCTGGGTTAGACTGAAATCTGCCAAGCATCCCGGTAACAAATGCCAAGTCCGACGTCTGAGACTTGAGCGTACATTAGGCTTCCGACAGCCGAAGCATAAGGAATCATCTTCATTTGATCTGATTCTAATTGATTCCTTGGGCTTTGGAATAATCCAAATTTATCACCCTTAACTATCGGAGCAGGCGTGGCAGAGCACTTACTCATGTTATATCTTTCAAGTACTCTGTCAATGTATGACCTTTGAGATAATCCTAATACTCCTTTAGACCTATCTCGGTGAATTTCAATGCCTAAAACAAAACAGGCTTCACCGAGATCCTTCATGTCAAAATTAGAGGATAAAAATCCCTTAGTCTCATGCAGCATATTCTTATCGCTGCTTGCTAATAATATATCATCAACATAGAGTACTAGGAAAATGAATTTTCCACCCTTATTCTTGATATATATGCAGTTGTCCACCTCATTCTCCTTAAATCCGAAATTTCTGATTATTTTATCGAATTTAAGGTACCATTGTCTGGACGCTTGTTTAAGTCCATAGATGGATTTCTTAAGTCTGCACCCCATATGTTCCTTGCCTTCCATGACAAAACCTTCAGGTTGTGCCATGAAAACTTGCTCATGCAAGTCACCGTTAAGGAATGCAGTTTTAACATCCATCTGATGGAGCTCTAAGTCATAATGAGCAACAAGCGCCATAATGATTCTTAATGAATCTTTCTTAGAGACAGGGGAAAAGGTCTCATTATAATCAATTCCCTCTTTCTGTAAGAAACCCTTTGCTACAAGCCTTGCCTTGAATCTTTCGATATTCCCTTTAGAGTCATGCTTAGTTTTGTAGACCCATTTACAACCTACTGTTTTGACTCCTTCAGGAATTTCTACTAAATCCCAGACATCATTAGTGCTCATAGACTTGATTCATCTTCCATGGCCTCAATCCATTTAGATGAATGTTCACTTGTTATGGCCTCTTTAAATGAGGTGGGATCACTTGCCTTACCAATGTCTTCACCAAGGAAGACTTCATAATCATCTGGTATGGCAGACCTCCTCACTCGTTGTGATCGTCTTAAAGGTTCATTAGGGATCACTGGCGATTGTGGAGGTTGTTGAGGCACTTCTTCAGGTATTTGTTCATGTGGTGCCACGAGAGAGTTGTTGAGGTTCATCATTTGATTCGTTATGATCCTCAACAATAGGTGTTGCTCCAGAATTTTCAGAAGGAGGCATTACAGTCTGAGGCATCGCATGTGGAATGGGAGGTATATGCTCTTGAGTTATCGGTAATGGGACATGAGCCCGAATTTCCTCAAGATCAATCTCCCTTTGTTGTGAGCTCCCACTGATTTCATTGTCCTCTAAAAAAACAGCGTGTCTTGTTTCAACAAATTTAGTGACACGGTCTGGACAATAAAACCGATATCCTTTAGATCTTTCTGGATACCCAATGAAATGGCAACTCACAGTTTTAGGGTCTAATTTCTTTAGCTGTGGATCAAATAATCTGGCTTCAAAGACGGCAGCGGCCCCACACACGAAAATAATTAATCGCTTCGGTTTCCTCCCGATCCATAACTCATAAGGTGTCTTAGTTCTGAGACTTGCTAGGAACCCGATTAAGTATGTGAGCAATGTTTTTAGTGCCTCCATCCACAAGCTAATAGGCAAATTGGAATGATTGAGCATGCTTCGTACCATATCCATAAGTGTACGGTTGCGACGCTCTGCCACTCCGTTCTGCTGTGGTTCTCCGGGCATAGAGTATTGAGCAACTATGCCATTTTCCTGAAGGAATCGGGCAAAGGGCCCAAGTATTTGCCCATAAGGAGCATGTCTCCCATAATATTCTCCTCCACGATCTGATCTCACTACTTTGATCTTAATATTATGCTGATTTTCAACTTCAGCTTTATAGATCTTAAATTTATCTAGTGATTCAGAACGATCACGAATGGGGAAAATATAGCCATAGCGAGAGAAATCATCAGTGAATGTAATAAAGGAATCATAACCATCCACTGATGTCACTGGGAAGGGTCCACAAATGTCAGTATGAATTAATTCTAAAAGACCCGTACTCCTAGTGGCTCCTTTCTTAAATTTCTTAGTGAATTTACCTTTAATACAATCTAGACAATGGTTCGCGTCTGAAAAATCTAAGGGTTGGAGTATCTCTTCTCTAATGAGACGTTCCATTCTCCCCCTAGAAATATGGCCTAAGCAGCGGTGCCATAATTTCGATGACGTCTCGCATGTCTTCTTATTTGCAAAGATACACACATTCAACAGATTCATCCATAGAGAGTAAATAAAGTTTGTCTTGCTCGAAGGCAAGACCAATAATTTCATTATTTAACTTGATAATGCACTTATTGTCCACAAACTCACATGAATAACCTGTTTTAGTCAATACAGAGACTGAAATTAAGTTCCTCTTAACACTAGGAACATAAAGAACATCAAAAAGATGAAGACTGAAGCCGCTTCCTAATGCAAGTTGAAGAGTTCCAACTGCTTTGACTTCAATCTCCGTTCCATCAGCGACCCTAAGACTTCGGTCCCCTCTTCTTATGGTCGTCACGGAACGCAATCCCTGTAATGAATTAGTAATGTGCACAGTTGCACCTGAGTCAATCCACCAAGTATTAGAGGTAAATTCAGTAAAAAGGGATTCATCAACGTAAGAAATAGTTTCATTACCCTTCTTTGCTAACCATTGCCTGAATCCCGCACAATCCTTTTGTGCGTGTCCAGGTTTCTTGCAAAATTTGCAAAGAAAGTTCCCTGTTTGATCTTTGGAAGTCTTTGGAGGTCCATGAGCAACAGCCTTTCCCTTCCCATCATTTTTGGGAGGGTGATAAGGCTTCTTATTTGCCTTAGAACCACCATACTCCCCCTGATTCTTCCTCTTGCCACTACTAACAAGATGTGCTTGTTCCTTCAGCCTTTCTGCCTTTTGCCTCTCTTCTTCCTCAACAGAGTGGCTAATAAGTTCAGCTATGGACCACTTCTCCTTCTGAGTGTTGTAATTGATCTTGAAGGGTCCATACTCAGGTGGCAAGGAGCTCATGATGAAATGAACAAGAAAACCATCAGAAATGGCCATGTCCATCCCCTTCAGCCTAGCCGTCATGTCGGTCATGCTCATGATATGCTCCCTCACATTGTTACCATCATAGCGGGAGGTAAGCATGCGCATGATCAAGGTAATCTTGGCATAAGTTTTTGAGGTACCCTTAAAATTATCCTCAACATTAGCCAAGTACCTTTTAGCATTTTCAGAATCGAGGATTCCTCCCTTAATCCAGCAAATGCTATTCTTAATGATCATTAGTGACATGCGGTTAGACTTCTCCCACCGCTCCGCCTTCTCATCATATTGTTTCTTGAGATCGGCGTAATTCTCAACATCGGGCGGGTGCAATGGGAGCATCCTCTCGTAATGCTAGATCAAGGTCCAAGACCCCTAGCGTAATGAGGATCTTATCTTTCCATGATGGAAAGTTAGTGCCATTAATTTGTTCAATGCCATTAATCGAGAGGCAACATTGGAAATTGCGAAAAATGATAGCAAAAATTAATCAATAATTGGAACAATGACATATATGCAATTAATCATACGTTGGTCTGATTAAATACATATAAATTATAAAATATCATAAGATTTCATTTCGCATCACCGTTGGGCAGAAAACGAAATGAAATTTTAACAACAAAATTAAGTCCTAAATTGTATTACTGGTTGAAGCGTAAAACAAAATAGGAATTAAACATGAGAAAATGGCTTAAAATTACAAATAACGTTGGTTATACATAATTTTAAGTCAAAATTAATTCTCCGATTAAATTTCGCGTTGGTTCCATGTAATCGGAGATAATGCTTAGAAATAATCATGGTAATAAAATAATCATCACATTAGTCAATTACCATATTAATTGAAATACTCAGAAAATTAATCGTTAAATACAGTAAATAATGCCCAGGAAAAAAATAATCATTGAACAATATTTGTTGAATTACATAAGGCATGATATAGCAAATATTGTAAAACAGCAAATACCACCAAATAATAAAAGGGCCTAAACAGTAAAGGGCTTAAAAAACAGTAAAAGACTTCACTGCCCAAAAGCACTGCCCGTAGAAAGTGTGTAGCCCAAACACGTCCGTGACCCGATAAATGTGCACGCGAATAATGGGCGTTGGATCAGACAGACGGATCGGATTGGATCAAAGCCGATCAAAGCGGACATTGCTGAAAAAGAACCCTAACCCAAAAACAATTGTCCATTCCGATCCAAATCGCGCACAGATGGCGGCGAGCGATGGAAGCGGCGAAAGTGCATCGCGGCCAGCGCCTGACAGCGCGACAGCGGCGGGCCAGTGCAGCAGCGCCGAAGACGCGCAGCGCTGCAGGAAGATGGCGAACTCCGGCGAGCGCGCACCGCTTCGATCGGGCGTGGGCGAGACGCGAGGGCGCGTGGCCGGCAGCTGGGAGGCGCGAGCACGCCGGCGGCCGCAGCCGACGGCCGCAGTGAGTAAGCTCCCAAATCCCTTCTAATGCCTTTGGGGTTCTTTGATTGGCTCGGAATGTGGGAAATTTGGGGATTTTAGGGTTCGGATTTTGAGGATTTGAGTTCTAATCGTTCTTATCCCTCCTTCTTTATTCTAATCCGAACCAAACACCCTTAAATTAGCTAGAACACGCCTAATCCGAACCAAAATCAATATTAAATCAAGCGAAACAAGATCTAATCCGAGATTAATTAACCCTAAACCGACCCAATCGAACATGAACAAGGCTTAATACATGACTATTCCGGTTTAAGGATCATGCTAAGGCAAAAGGTGGCTCTGATACCAAATGTTAGATCTAGCTAATGATCTAATGACAATAAACCTTAGCCTAAAACATGATCACAGAGTTCTTAATGCGGAATTAGTGATACTAACCGGAATGATTTGAAGCCATTAGAACCTTGTTGTCGTTCGGAGGTGTGGATGACAGAGGGAGAAGAACGTTGGCGTTGATATGTAGTCGGCGACAGCGTTCACATGAGAATAGCGGCGGCCTTGGTCTCCACTGCCTTTGGCCGAGGACTGTCCTTCGAGGTTCCTTCAGCGCTAATAAGGATCGGTATTGGTTTTAGGTTTTCGGGAGATTGAATCGTGTGACAGATCGTCACCTGTACCACGAGCTCACCTCTCCCTTTGTATATGGCGCTGAGGATCTCGGGGCAAGTCCCATAGATTAGGAAAAACGCCTCCGATCATGGCGCAGGTTTAGGAAAGAGCTAATTAGGAAAGTTTCATATAGAAATATGTATGCACGGCGGGATTTGGGTGGTAACATCCCATACGTGCCGAAATCAACCAACAGTGTGTTCATGATTTGAGCCATCTAATCAGCGTGGGACGCACAGTCGTCAACTACAAGCCCCCAATTGGAAGCTAGAGTTGATCGCGTCGCACGATCTCAATTTGACACGTGTGTTTCACTTTCACTCCCGGCTGATCAGACGGCTCGGATCATGAGTTCGCCCTAAGCATAACTTGAAAAAAAAAAACTTTTATGTACTTATGCGAAGCTCAGATCTACAAGAATTTGACCCCAATAGGAGTATTCTTTTTTATTTGACTTGGACATTGGTCTCTTCTTGCTAGGGAGAAACACAAAGCCTTAGGCCTTGTTTGGGAAACCTCAAACAAGCCACCCACGTGGACATCATTTACCTCTCATCTAATGCTGACAAAGTGTGCAAGTAGTTGTAGTACGCTAGTTTTTAATAAGGGAATACATAGTCAATAAACATTAATTTTCTTAGATTTAGTGTCTTCTTCATTTGTGTACGGTGAGCTTTAGACTTGTACTCCATCGGTTCATTTTTATAAGGCGTATTTTAATTTTGCACAATGATTAAGGTTACGTTAAAATTGAGAAAGATATGAGAGAAAATAACGTAGATGCTCCCACTTAATTGTCTTAGAAGATGAAAGATATGTTTTTTATGGGTGGTAATGAATAAATGCATATGATTGAGAGAGAATAAATAGGGGTACAGAAGAAAATGACTCATTAAATATATACGTAAACTTTATATGTATGAATAAGATCATTCAAAAAATAAGGCTTATAAAAGTGAAAGGATGGAGTATTCCTTACACGAAGAAAGAGAGTGCAAGAGCATTGAGCCAATGGCACGAGGGCAGCAGCATGGTGCCTAAGCTTCCGAGGGAATGGAGCACAAAGAGGTGGTATCAAAGTGGCAAAGTTAATTGCACCTCACTGGAAAGAAATACCACTTGTATACATCACAGTGCCTGAGGTGAAGCACATGGGACGGGGACCATGCCATCGTATTAATGAATCGTACGCCCCAACATACTGCAAACTAAAGTAGTAGAATGCAAGCTGGGGAAAAAAACCACATTGATGCTGCATTATAGTACTCACAATCTAACATTCAAAAGCTAATATCATCGCTTTAGCACGCAAGAGGGGGGACATGAGTGCAGAACAACAACAACAACAATTCAACCCATGATATTCATAGAAGTTTTGGCTTACATCAACTTCTGTAGAATACAATCAACATCTCATACTAAAGAAGAGAGATGTGAAGGGAAAGGGAAAACAACCTCCTAACCCATGATTCCCTAACAAAGAGCAATAGCCATTCAGAGCTTCCATTTCCCCCCTAAACGTTAGTTTGACCAGACTATCACCGATCAAAGCACACTGGACTGCTAATCAGGCGCGACGATGACGAAATCACTCTCCATTGCCAACGAAGAAATCCTTCTTCCTTGCTGGGCTCGATAATTAGTAATGCTATAAGAGAAAGAACAGCACCACCACCACGATCCTTATCATGCGGCTGGATGGAGGAGAACAACCCTAGTTCTTCTTCCATAAGGCACCGACAAAAAAAGGCAGAAAGTTAACCCACAAGACTACCTACTACCATATCTGCGAATGAGATCAGAAAGGATCCTTCACACAAGGCCTCCTCAGGGATATGGAAGACCATGTGAATGCCTTAAGCTTCCTATTTACAGAGGACATTTGGAATTGCAAAGCACCAAATCCTCCTTCACCCCTTTCTTTCTATCCTACATTCATCAAAATGAGTCAGTAGCAATGCATGAAGCAAGTATGAACAGACTAGGAATCATTTGCAATCTCGCTGCAGGGCTCCGCTCCACGCAACATTATCATCTGCCTTCTCCAACGCAGCAATCTTAGCACGGTGGCACAGGAGAAGGCCACCCTTGCTCTTCTCACCATGCGGGAGCTCAACAGTCTCACTGATAGATCCACATTTGATGTCAGTGGGTGGGATGAAGCAATCCATGGAGAGGCCGGGAACATTGAACGCAACCTCCTCGATGCTCCATGCCTCCTCCATGCGAGTCTTGGTGTGGCTCATGGCAACCTCTCCGAAACGGAAAAGGGTCACAGCCGAGCGCCCAGAATGCGCGATCATTATTCCCTCCACCGGGCGGTAGTCCTCGATGAACGAACTGATGGTAGTCTCCCAGTAAACCACATCCCCTCCGGTTGTGGACTGAATTCGGGTAAGGTGTGAATCCTCAAGGTGGACAAGAAGCCCGGTCTTCTGGCTGAAATACCCAAACAGAACATGCCGGATGATCTCCGCAAGCCCCTCGCTGCGCGCACTTAGCGTCTCAGGATCTGCACACAGCTTCAGAATGAAGCAGTCCTCCCCATTCACCTTCCTCTCACCAATGCAGCGTGCACCAGCAAACATGGTAGCCGTGGTCAAAGGATCCAGGCCCTGGAGAGACAATGAATAACAAACTTTGAGTCAAACTTGGGCTTCTTGCACTGTGGTACAAGCATTGAGACAACACCACCTACAGATGGTGAAACTGGTGCTGCCGTTGTACCTGAAGTGCACGGCGGAGAGGGCGGACAGGGCCCTTGGCAGAATGCGCGCCAAGCCATGGGGTGTGGCGCCAGACGAGCTTGCCGTTGCATCCGGCGTGCACCTTGCTCCCGCCGACGGCCAGCTCAATGTACCACATCTCCGGGGCCATCTGCCACAGCACGAACCGGCCAGGCTCAGCACAGCGCGCCGCCATGCGGTTCCTCACGACGCGGCCAGCCGACTCAAACTCGGTAGCAACCATCCGCACTTTGCCCATGGCGTAAGCGTTGCGGACAGACGAGAGCAACCTTTGCCCGCCGGAGGCAGCCAGATACTGCTGCAGAATGTACTGCGCCGACGAAGTCTCCTGCGTAAACCACATCAGTGACCTCACTTTTACAAAGCTATAATGCTACGCTGAAGAACCAAAATTTACAGCAAACAGCTCATTCACTAAGCAGCTTTTAAGGTCAATCTTTCTTTACAGAAAATAGTTCCTCCAAAAAAAAAATTACAGCAAATGGACATTGTCTGTTAAAGGAGTACAGGTTGTGCAACATAAAAGGAAGACCATTTTTACAGTGGTAATTTGTTCAGATGCCTATTTTGTAGCAAATGCATGAACAGTCCTGAACACGGCACATCAAGAACCCATTTTTACAGTGTTTCATTCCCCTAACGAACCAACATGTTGTTGGAGCACATTTCAGAGAAAACAGCAAAGAACAGTTCCCACAGCAGACAGGAGGACCAAATGAAGCCATTAGCTAATAAAAATTTTTTCCGTCAAATAGGAGTGATATTTAGCAATCAATAACTCAAATCTAGACACCATGACTGCATAACGCACGAATTTTTCACTCGCAAAATTCACAAAAAAACACTGGATTGAACTCAATCTAGAGCAAGAACAAGCAAGCAAACAAGTAGCAGACAGCGAGCTCTTACAATGGGGGTGTCCTTGATGCTGAGGTGCGGGAGCGGCTCCGCAGCGCAGACATGCATGGGCGCAAGCGGCGCGCCCATGACCCCTAGGAGCAGCCTCAGGTCGTTCCGCCGTGCCGCGCTCCCGGAGCCGCCAGCCTCCGCGACCGCCGGTGCGCGCGCGATCTGGCCGCGCATCCACCGGCCCCATCCCTCCCGCCGCGCGCGCGGGCCGTCGCCGGCCTCCGGATCCGGGCCCTCCATGAGCGGCGCGAGCATCTCCCCGCCCCCCGCGTAGCGCAGCGCCGCCGCCACCTCCGCCGCGGACCTCCGCCGCGCCCGCGTCGGCGACAGCCCGCGCGCCACCTCCTCCCGCAGCGCCGAGAAGAAGCCCTGCTTCTTGTCCATGGCTGGCAGGGGCATGTTCGTAAATTCTGGAAACCTCAAGCCCGCCTACACAAAGCTCAGGCCCCTGTGTTCTGTTTGTGACAAAGAGAGGGGGCGTGGAGCGGGGTGCGAATATATACGAAGCCAATGGAGCTGGGTGGAAAAAGCCAGGGAGCACAAGGAGGCGCCGAGTGTGTGAGCCCCCCGACTGACACTGCGCCTGCGGGGGCATATACGGTTGCCACTGGGCTGCTGCTTTCCGTCACCGACCATGGTGCGGTTACCTACCTCCTTTCTCCTATTGGGCTAATTTGGCTTCTTCTTCTTCTTCTTCTTTTGCATAATTTTTTTTGCTAGGTTTACAGATTGTTTGAATTGGTTGTTTTGATTATTGGTTTTGATTGAATGCAGAGTGTGAGCTCGAGGTGTGTATTGAGCAGGTATGTTGCCGTTGCGATAGACTGGCGTGATGTAATCAAGGTTTCAAATTCCGTTTTCGGTTCACATCTCGCCGCACTCTGAAATTTAAAATTTTGGCAAAATCTCGTTGTTTCGGATGAAATCCGAATGAAATTAATAAAGCAAAAATTGAATCCGGTAAATTTGAAAACGAAATTTCCGAGATTTCAGTTGAAAAAACCAAATTTTCGCCCCTGGGACCGAGATCTCGGTCCACTTTAAACGAGCTAAAAGGTATGCAAAATTCATTAAAAAGTTTTGAAATTTTTTGTTAACATATCATTAATGTTTTCATAAAATTTGTAGATAGTGATCAAGCTGAAGGAGTTTTGAAAAAATCACACAGTGCAAAATACTGTAAAATAGTATCCCGTGGCTAGAAGAAAATAGGAAAATTTTTGAAAAATCATGAAAGAATTTATGTGACATTACCTATCTTTTTGAATGTACATCACTAAATATTTGCACATAAAATACCTTACGCTTAGAAATTTTGATAGTATTTCACCTAATTTTTTAAATATCATGCCGGGAAGTCTATGAAGTTTAATATAGGGAGGATATAAACAAGATTGTAGATGTACGACTATTATTTACTAGTATTTATATATTTAAGAAATGATCATAAGTGCGCACGGTCTGTCATCATATTGTATACAAGGTCCTTTTTTTTCTGAACTCATAAGGATTTATTCATTGAGAAACAGGGTATAGTGGTACGCACAAGGTTGCTTACTAGGAGGTCTTCTTCACTATTGAGGTTGCAACGAATTGAACAGGCTAAAAGCACAAATAGGAGGTTCACAACGGTAGAAGGTTATCCCAATACTTCAAGTGAAAGGTAGTCAAGCTTACATCGGTCATGATAGAATTGCTTTGGAGCTAGCTAGTTCCCTGGCCATTTGTATCTTGAGCATGCACTTCTCTTCTCCTCTGTTATATTAATGTATATAGGTTAATTGGATGATCTACTGACTGTTCCACATAGAAAACGATGTGAAGAATCCAATCCGGTCAAATTTCGATCAAAAAACCAAAATTTCGTCGAACGTTTAGGTACTGTAGCACTTTTCGGTTTTTTTTAGGGTTTTCTTAATTTCGTCGGGATTATAAAACTTGGCGGTCCAAAATCTAAGATTTTGCGAAATTTCGCTGAGATTTTAATCCTTGGATGTAATAATGCTTTGTCGTCTTTAAGATAATTGATGGAATATTTCGTAGCTTAGTTGTATAGATCTAGTTGTGAATAAAGCTAGAGAAATACTCCCTCTGTCCCACAAATAGTGCATTTCTAGGATTTTTAAGACAGATTAGTGTGCAAGGTAAATGACCAATGTGACACTCATTACTCCATACACAAGCATGTTGGTGCTTCGGTTTCCACAAGCACTTAAATGAGCATGCATACACTTACAGCTGAGCCCTACGGACTAGAAATGCACTCTTTGTGGGACAAAATTTGAACACTAGAAATGCACTCTTTGTGGGACAGAGGGAGTAAAAGGTTTGTGTGTAATAAATCCATGTAACTGCAAAACAACCAGAACTATCTTTAAAATTTTCTTTGTAGCAATAGAAAGTGATACAATGGAAGGTTGGCTTCACATTTTTCTCCTCACATAACATTTACTGCAAGCATTCCTCATGTTATGTGCACGAAAAAAAAAACTAGAAAAGAAAGGCAAAAAAAAAGGGGTAGAGTACCTTGTCTATCTGTACTTCTCTGGTGTGGTGAGCATAGCCACCAGCCAGCCCTGCCACGGTGGGCCCCGCCGCGCCATGACGGCGCCGTTAGCGAAGCTTCTGATGCTGAGACGGAAAAGCCAGCCCGCCGTTACACGCACGTGACACGCACCAGTCACAGACACACCGCGGATCTTTTGCTCCCGTGTAGCCACTCCTAAATCCTGATCCCACTCGCTTAGACTAGATTCAAAGCGCTTTAATTAGCTTTAATAAGTGCTCCTAATTACCTTTGCTCCTCTTTAATCACTCAAAGCTAAAAGAGGCCAGAATACCAGATCGTGATCTTCTTTTCCCCTTTCTCGAAATTATGGTGCATGTGTCGCGCGCGAACGTAGCGTGAGAACGCAGTTCTCCGTCCTATATGTTCTCGCAAAAGACCGATCTCCAAATTAGGAGCATGAACTGGTAAAGCAACTAATTAATCGCTCTACCCAAAACCCCTAGACAGCAGCAATGTACTGTAATAATGCATTAATCAATCGAGATACAGTATGTAATCTGCATACTATGCAATAAATTACAGGAGGGCATCTGATCTAGGCCATGAACTTCAGTCCCGGCTGCTGGAGGGCATCGATTGGTCATATTTCTCTAGTGGCCTCGAAATGCATAAACAAAAAGAAAAACTGAATCTTCGTTGAACTTGTCGTGGTTGTCGGCTGAAATCAGCCGACCCGTTCGAATTCTCAATCGATTTTTGCTCGTACGAGCCCGGACCGGAGATGTTGTATTTGATTTGGGATATATATATGAGAGGGACTAGGGAACGGTATACCGTTGCAACGGTATAGCCATGAAACTTATGAAACTTATGAAACTTATCAGTTTCAGTGTTGGTTTCATGAGTTTCAGTGTTTAGTTTCATCAGTTTCATGTTTTATCAGTTTTTAGTGCTAAGTTTCATGAGTTTCAGTGCAAAAAATCATAAGTTTCATGAGTTTCAGAGGTATACCGTTGCAACGGTATACCGTTTTTTAGTTTTTATGTATATATATATATACATGATGATGCTCGTGGTGTTTTTGCCGTGGGTTTGATTATTAGCCGTGATGGCAATCTCTCCATCAAGGAGGTCGGCGTGCGTGCGAGGTGTGGTTAATTACTGCGTCTGGCTGGCTGGTGATTTTTAGCTAATCACGTTCAAGGGCATGATGAGAGTACGGTTCTTGGATCTAATAAATTTTGGTAAAAGACCTAGTAGAAAGCTAAGCTGGTGGCAAGCCATTTGTATGGGAATTGGGGGTGTGGACTTAATTCCGTTAATTAATTCGATACATATAACTCTATGCCGTTAATCTCGAAATGTGATCGGTTGATTAATTAATTCGACACAGTTGACGCTAGAGATTTAATATTGATAATCAATAAGGACTCACAATGTACATTTTTCATGTGCTAGTTTCCAGAAATCTCAAAATGTGTGCCAACGAGATTCGGGGTATTAATGGAGAAAAAGGTAGTACATGGCAGAGCCACTACGAAATTAAATTAGTGGCCAATTAAATAAATAGGTAGTCGCTGTAATCCCTCCTTTAGGCCATGTTTGGATGGGCTGAAACTAATTATTAGCTGATTAATGGCTAGAGCTAATTGTTAGTCAGCTAATAATTAGTCCATCTAAAATTAGTCTAGGGCTGTTTGGATACATGACTAATGGTTGGGCTAATTTCTTAGAAAAGTCATGTTTGCCCCTTATAACGGACTGGGGAGTGGACGCACGGGTGAGGAAGTGAGGATAAGGCCAGCGCGAGGGTATTTTAGACTTTTTTCAGCGTGTTACCTACTATTAGCCCAAATTAGCTCCCCTCCACCAACTAATGGACTAATTGTTAGCTGAGGGGTTGGCTAAAAATTAGCCCACCTATTAGTCTTCCTATTTGGATAGACTATGACTAATTTTTAGCCAGCTAACAATTAGTCCTGGGATCCAAACATGGCCTTAATCTCTAGCGTAATATTGCTAGCTAGCTAGCTTCCCTTTCTCCAAGCATGTCAATCAAATCTCTCTTTTTCATTTGTCTTGTCAAATTAATTGGCTAATTGTTTACATATGTGTCATCCGCGTGGCTACATCATGGGTCCAAATTTCGGCGAAATTCGGCGAGATCCCGGCGAAATCTCGGATTTCGGACCCCTCCGAGATTCAAAATCCCGGAAAATTCAAAAAATTTAAAAAAAATTCAAATCTCGGACCATTCACAAAAATTTTATGGGAATATTATTGATGTATTAGGACCATTCACAAAAATTTTCAAAATTTTCTAAAGTGGTTTGAACTTTTTTAATACATATGAACTTTTCTAGTGCATTGAAACAGCAGAGAGAAATGATATCTGATACTGACATTGATAGTTGAAATCAATCTGTGTATGCTTATGAGAGAGAAGTGGAGTGGAAACAGTGGTACAAAACCCACTTCAAAATTATTGAATGACATATATTGAAAAACAAAATTTTAAACCTAAGATAACATGTATTTATAAATGGGTACAGTACTAACTCACCTATGTATATATGGGCGGGGATTCACATATACATGATCAGTGCTCATATTTATGGCATTGATCTTTTCTTATTAGTCAAAATTCAAAAGCTGAGGTGGTTTCAAAGAAAGAACCTCCTCGTAATCAGCAGGTGGTTTCAAAGAAAGAATCTCCCTTAATACATAGGAACATATATAAAACATTTAAAATGACTTGAAGTTCATTTGTTACATTTGAAAAATCAAAACTGATTTTATATACGGTTTTATCACGACTTTACCACTGTTAGATTTTTAAAAAATTCCTCATGATTGATCATCATCTCAAATTTTTATGGAAACATTAGTGATGTGTTAGGACTATCCAAAAAAAATTTCAAATTTTTTTGACGTGTTTTGAACCATTTTTCAGCCAGTTCAATTTGGCCGAGATTTCGGTGATTTCGGCCGAGATCTCGGATTTCCCGGTAGAAAAAAAACCGGATTTGAAATTTGGTTTTTGCAATTCGTCCGGATTTTGTCCGAAATTTCCGAATCTCGCCGAAATTTCGGATTTCGGGAACCTCCGAGATTTGACTCAAAACGAGATTTGAAACCTTGGGCTACATACATGCCAAAAGAAAAAAAAAATCTGTTGAAAAATAAGAAGAGAGGCCCGAAAACAAAGAGAACGGAAAATTTCTGTATATTTATTCGCTTATTTTATTGTTAAAACCGAGATATTTGCATTGATACACTCGATTCATGCTGGTTTTTCCTATAGTATATATACATAGCACATGTCATTTGGATGATAATTATCCTTAGTTGTTAACGACAAGGATTTTTAACGGAACTAGAGAGAGAGGACCATTCCATCCTATGTGGTGACATGTGCTATCATGCCGCACATGCAAAACCATGTTTAGATGGTTTTTAAGTTCATGAGGTTATAGACCAACCCTAATGCTCTGCAAGTAGGGGTGGAAATCGAGCCAGTTATTATTTTTTCGAGCTTTTTTTAAGTTTATTTAGTTTAATTTAACATTATTTTATTTATAGTTTGAAAGTATTTTTAGAATCAAGCTAACGAGCCGAGTCAAAGCAAAATCCAATTCCCTTCAAAATTGACTGATTCAATATTTAACCAATAAACAAGTATAATCAGAACAATTTTGAACCGAACATTTCAGCCCTACACGAAAGCGCCAAAGTTTTGACACCCAACCATAGACACAATCGCGTGGGACATCAACTGGTTTTACATGCACGAAAAATTAGTTGGCATCAGCAATGACAGAACCCAAAATGATTCATGTGGTTGTGTGGGTGTCTACTGTCCATGATCAACCCAAGCTTCTTCTCTCACCCCCTAACACCATTGATGATTTGATGGCCACATGTATCAGATTTTGGTCGCCCCTCACACCATTGATTAGCAACAATGACACCGGGTGTAACGCTCAAGCGTGTTGGGAGGCCACTATCAGCTAGCTAGCGCATGCATGGAGCAAACCATCATTAAGCTCTCTTGGCATGAATGACAGATCCATTAACCCCACACACAAGTGTGGCCTCCAAATTAAACGCATCATCAACCCCCAAAAAAAGTTGTGGACCAAAATCCAAATCGTATACTAATTCATGCATGTATGGCAGAACATTTGTTAATTAACACAGCTGCTGCATGAATATAGCCACACTGTGGGCAAGCACACTAGGTAGACCATGCATGTAGTGTCGCCATTGATACATCATAGCCCTATATGTATACATGCCTCGCCAAATTGCATGCAGGGTCCGTGGAATTATTTTCTTTCTCGTTGCTTCGTGAGCCAGTCTTCGTTTCAAAATCATCGCCTTTTCTAGTGCACTGAATCTCTTTCTCTTTTAATCTAACATCTCTGCATATATATTTGCAAATTCGACCCTTCTCTCATCGTGAAAGACGTGGCAGGCAAAACATATCCTCCTGCCACAATTGAGGAGCACGGAAGCTAGCTGACCGCCGCCGCGGTAGGGCGAGCAAGCGCCGGAGTGCAGGAACGAGCGAGAACACGCTGGTGCCGCTCCTCCAATGCTCCCCAACTGCGGTAGCGCTTGCTCATCAGCTTCCGCGCTCTTCGGGCATGATAGGAGACAAGTGTCACCTATCACACTTTCGGACATGGCGGTGGAGGAGGGAACTAAATGTGTAAGTTTGAAGTTAAACTCAAGTATCACTACTACAGAACTGGGCATCACAAGCGGTATATTACAAGCGGTTAGGTGCGAACCGGTTCTGGCCCACGCACCAGAAGCGGTTCCTGAGCAACGGGCGGGAGGGGGTCACTAGAAGCGGTTGGTCATACGAACCGCTTGTGTTGACAAGCATCACAAGCGGTTCGTTTTCCAAACCGCTTATGAATTATCACAAGCGGTTTGAGACCTCAACCGCTTGTAGAGATTTATATTTAGAAGCGGTTCGTGTATAAAACCGCTTCTGAAGTCTTAGTTTTAGTAGCGGTTTGTTTGTCAAACCGCTTCTAGAAGTCGAAGCGGTTTGACATACAAACCGCTTCTAGAACTCAACCTTCGAAGCGGTTTGTATATGAAACCGCTTCTAGAATCCCTCCCGCCAAAGACTTTAAACTTCTTCTTCCTCCCGAGCCAACGATCGATGAATGTGAGAAGGGCCGAGCACCGGTTTCTTCCGGAGGTGCTGCCCAAATTTTTGTTTTGAAATTGCTGGTGATTTAGCTTCAAATTAAGTGTTTTAAGGTCAAGAAGAGCATGTTAGCATCTTTCTCACCTACATATTGCTGTTTTTATGCATTGGATGTGGAGAAATCATGATTTATTCATGTTGAAATGTGTTGCTTTGCTAGGTAGAACATGTTGAAATGTGTATGGTATGAAGTTGTTCCCAAAATTTATTTTGTATGCTTGTTGTTGTTATGGTATGAAGATGTATGGTGATCTAGTTCAAAATATAATATTGCAATGAAGTAATTAGTAGTGTATAAAATAAAATAAGGATAAAAAATAATTAGAAAGGTAGAAAGGGATAAAAAATTTAGAAAGGTAGATCTTTAATTGCATGAAGGTGTAGGTGGGGTTGTTTTTCTTGGAGAAGAAAAAATATATGAAATTATTACTTTATTGTAGATGAACCGGCAATGGATGTACAATGCGGACCGTCGATCGAGAGAGTTCATTGATGGCGTGCAGGCTTTTCTCGATGCGGCCATTGCATTCCTGCCTCCAGGCAGCTTCATATGTTGTCCGTGCGTAGATTGCAAGAACGAGAAGGAGCACTCACAAATGATGGCGTGTTATGAACCATTTGATGATGAGAGGTTTCATGCCAAACTATGAACGTTGGACCAACCATGGCGAAGACGAGGAAGACGAGGAAGAAGACGAGGAAGAAGAAGAGGGATTCAAAAATATCTCGGACGCCACGCAATGCTATTCCGTGGGAGGTACACTCAGTGACTTTGGTGATGATGAGCTGGACCAGATGTTGCGTGACGGTGAGGGAGACTACACAGATGAAAGACAGTTCGAGAAATTCCAGCGCATGTTAGAGGACCACAGAACTCCTTTATACCCAAATTGTGGGCAGGACCACAAGAAGTTGCGTACCACACTTGAACTTATGCAATGGAAGGCCACAAATAGTGTGTCAGATAAGGGATTCGATGAGTTGTTGACACTCATAAAGAAGTTGCTTCCAGAAGATAACACTCTGCCTGAATCTACATATGAAGCAAAGGAAGTCGTCTGTCCTTTGGGACTGAAAGTACAGAAGATACACGCATGCCGTAACGATTGCATCCTGTATCGCAATGCGTATGCCAATTTGGATGTTTGTCCAGTGTGCAAAGAATCACGGTATAAGGTGAAGAGAGATGATCCAGTGAAATAGATGGGGAGCGTAAGAAGAAGAGACCTCCAGCTAAAGTGTTGTGGTAGTTCCCAGTGATTCCCCGATTGAAGCGTATGTTTGCTAACAAAGCGCATGCCCAGATGATGCGTTGGCACAAAGAAGAGCGTAAAGATGACGGTATGCTTAGACACCCTGCAGATGGATCACAAAGGAGGAAAGTCGATCGGACGTACCTGCACTTCGCACAAGAGGTGAGAAACATAAGGTTTGGGTTAAGTACCGATGGGATGAATCCTTCGGAGAGTTGAGCAGCAACCATAGCACCTGGCCTGTTACACTATGTATGTATAACATTCCTCCATGGTCAGTGCATGAAGCGAAAGTACATCATGATGCCGTTGTTGATCCAAGGCCCCAAGCAACCTGGAAATGACATCGATGTCTACCTGAAACCATTGGTTGCGGATCTTGTGACGTTGTGGGAGGATGGTGCGGGTATGGGATGAGTACAAAAGGGAGTATTTCACCTTGCGTGCATTGTTATTTGTAACAATCAACGATCGCCTCGCTTCTCAGAACTGTCTGGCCAAACTATCAAAGGATATAGAGCTTGTGTCCAATGCTTAGATGAAACGGACAGCATGTACGAAAAACTCTCGAAAGGTTGTCTACATGGGCCACCGTAGGTTTCTTCCTACGAGTCACCCATGGCGGAAGAAGTGCAGGAAATTTAACGGCAAGTAGACCTTCGTGCTAGGCCTCAAAGATCGCATCGGGCCACATGTACTTGCTATGGTAAAGAATCTGAAAGTAGTATTCGGAAAGGGTCCTGAAGCAAACTCATGCGAGAATGAGGATGGTCAGCGCCAATGTGGAAGAAGAAGTCAAGATTTTGGGACTTGCCGTATTGGGAAGTCTTGGAGGTTCGTCACTCACTTGACTTCATGCACATCACGAAGAATGTTTGCTTGAACCTGCTAGGCTACATCGATATGTATGGCCAATCAAAAGATACACTGCAAGGTCGGAAGGACCTTAAACTCTTGGAACTGAGGAACGACCTACAGCCGGAAAATAGCGAAAAAGGACAACATTCCCTACATCCTCGCGAGCTACACTCTAAGCAAAGAAGAGAAAAAGCATGATAGAGTGCCTGAATAGTGTGAAGGTCCTTCCTGATACTCATCAAATGTAAAGAGACTCATAAACACGAAAGAGAATAAAATCGTACACTGAAATCCCATGATCGTTTTGTGTTGATGACACAATGCTCCCAGTGGCTATAAGAGGTATACTTCCCGAGTGGAGTACGGGAGATAATCACAAAGTCGTGTTCTTTTTCAATGCGATTTGGCATAAGGTCATCGACCAGATAAACTAAGTAAGTCGCAGGATGACGTGGTACAAAGTGTGGTTTGTCTTGAGATGATATTTCCTCCTGCGTTCTTTGATATTATGGTTCATCTCACTGCTCACCTTGTCAAAGAGATAGGTATTCTCGGACCAGTGTATCTGCACAACATGTTCCCTTTCGAGAGGTACATGAGTGTGCTAAAGAAGTATGTTCAGAACCGTTCTCGTCAGGAAGGATGCATTGCCGAGGTTATGGGACAGAGGAGGTGATTGAATTTTGTGTGGATTACATTAATGATCTAAATCCGATCGGCGTCCCTATATCACGCCATGAGGGCAAAGCACGAGGAAAAGGGACAGAGGGAAGGAAAGCAATTGCATGCAATGATCTTCTTACATTTAAGCAAGCACATTTCACGGTTTTGAAACAATCAACCGTGGTGGCCCCGTATGTTGTTGAGCACAAGAGTATTCTACGCCGTGAATTCCTCGGGAGGTCCGAGGATTGGATAACATCAAGCACATGGATTCTTTCTACGCTTGGTTACAAAACTATATCCTTTTCAAAGGGTCGACAATGAACAATTGCAACGATTGGCACGGACCTTCTAGTGAAATCGTGACATTCAAGGGTACGAGATAAATGGTTACACATTTTACACCGCATCCTGTGATGACAAGAGCACCAATCGTAATAAATGTGTCCGTATAGACGCCGAAGACAACAAAGGCAAGGTGGATACATATTATGGTTTCATAGAAGAGATATGGGAGCTTGACTATGGACCTTTAAAGGTCCCTCTATTTAAGTGCCAATGGGTCAAACTGACTTCAGGCGGCGTAAAGGTCGACAAATACGGCATGACAACCGTTGACCTCACGCAAGTCGGCTATAGGCGTGAACCGTTCGTCCTTGCAATTGATGTGAGACAGGTCTTATATGTAATAGACATGTCAAGCAAGCCTAAGAAGCATAAAGATAATAATAACAATAAGCCAAAGCGACACGTGGTTCTCCAAGGCAAACGAAGGATTGTTGGAGTTGAGGACGTCACAGATGAGGAAGACTATAGTCAGTTCGACGAGCTCCTCCTTTGCGGTGGATGTTGACATAAGCCTCCTGAATGACACATACCTGGATGCTTACATACGCCACGATCATAACGAAGGAAGACTTGTAAAGACATAGTATGGTACTACTTAAAATGTAGTATTACTGTATGAACTTATTTATTTGAACTTTTGTGATCATTTTTAGACGTGTCTTATACTGTACGTGTTTATTTGAAATAAACCTCATGAAACGGGCGTCACGCGAGGGTATTTACTGGCAGAGTCGAAGTCCCCCTTGTGGAATAAACAATAAATAAATAAAAAATATAAACCTCAAGAAGTAAACAAAAAAGAAAGGTAAAGAAAGTAAAAAAAAAATAGAAAGGTTTAACAAATGAAGAATATAAACAAAAAACAATAAAGAAATAAAGAAAATAAAAAAAGAAAGGTAAAGAAAGTAAAAAAAAGAGAAAGGTTTAACAAATGAAGAATATAAACAAAAACAATAAAGAAATAAACCTTATGGAATAAAGAATAAAGAAAGTAAAAAAAAAGAAAGGTAAAGAAACTAAAAAAAAAGAATATAAATGAAGAATATCAACAAAAAATAAAGGTAAAGAAAGTAAAAAAAGAAAGGTAAAGAAAGTAAAAAAAAAAGGTAAAGAAAGTAAGAAAAATGAAAGGTAAAGAAAGTACAAAAAAAAAGGTTTAAAAGAAAAAAAAAAGAATGGCCGGCGGGGAGCGAGTGGAGCTCGAACGGGCGACCTCGAGCCCGCACTCAAGCGCCCGCTTAGCCGAGAGGGAGAGGAGAGTTCTTGTTAACCGTAATAGGCAACACACTCTTTTAAGTAGTATGTATCGGTTCCAATAATAACTGGCCGAGATGGCTTCTACAAGCGGTTTGTATTAATAATCGCTTGTAGAGATATCTCTACAAGCGGTTCCAATTAATAACCGCTTGTAGAGAGAGCTTCTACAAGCGGTTATTAATTAGAACCGCTTGTAGAGATCTCTCTTTACAAGCGGTTATTAATTAGAACCGCTTGTAGAGATCTCTCTTTACAAGCGGTTTGTATTACGAACCGCTTGTAGAACAGCTTTAGAAGCGGTTTGTATTAAGAACCGCTTGTAGATCTCACGTTTACAAGCGGTTTGTCTTAAGAACCGCTTGTAGAGGTGGCTGCCTTTATACACGCCGCGCTTTCCCCTTCGTCAAACCTCCAAATTTTCCTAAGTCCCGCGCCTGCAGCTCACGCTGCGTGTTTCGCCGCTCTGTGCACCAGCGCCTCCGCCCGCCCTCACGCCACGCGCCGGGCCGCCTCACACCGACGACGCCGCTGCGCCACCCCACCCGGAGGAGGTAGGTATAGGCTGTGTGTACCCCCACCTCCTCCTGCTGATCGCCCATAAGGTGTTCGATGAAATGTCCACAAGGAATTTTCATATATGTATTATTGATATGTTGCTATGTATGTTGTTAATTATGCTCATATATGTATTTGGTATGTTGGTATTGTTGGTATTTGGTATGTTGGTATGTTGGTATTGTTGGTATTGTTGGTATGTTGGTATGTTGGTATGTTGGTATGTTGGTATTGTTGGTATTTGGTATGTTGGTATGTTGGTATGTTGGTATGTATGGTATTTGGTGAGAGACATTGTATTTGGTATGTTGGTTCATATATATATTGAGAGACATTGTATTTGGTATGTATGTTCATATATATATTGAGAGACATTGTATTTGGTATGTTGGTATTTGGTATGTATGGTATTTGGTATGTATGTTCATATATATATTGAGAGACATTGTATTTGGTATGTTGGTATGTGTGTGTATGTTGTTGGTGATGGTGTATGGTATTTGGTATGTTGGTATTTGGTATTAATTGTGTATATATATTGAGAGACATTGTATATATATATATATATATATATATATATGTGTGTGTGTGTGTGTGTGTGTGTGTGTGTGTGTGTATGTTGTTGGTGATGGTGTATGGTATTTGGTATGTTGGTATTTGGTATTGTGTATATATATTGAGAGACATTGCATATATATATATATGTGTATGTTGTTGGTGATGGTGTATGGTATTTGGTATTGTGTATATATATTGAGAGACATTGTATATATATATATATGTGTGTATGTTGTTGGTGATGGTGTATGGATCGGCTTGGCTCGTTAGCTCAATTCCAAAAATAAAGCACATTTTATGTGGATCGGCTCGTTAGCTCAATACCATATATATATTGAAATTGAATTTTGCGCTAGATCGGCCTCGGCCTGCTAGCTCAATTCCAAAAATAAAATGATATTAAATTAAACTATGTTAATTTTAAAAATGACCTAAAAATGTGAACTTGACTCATTTCCACCCCTACCTCCACAACAACTCCTGGGAGATCAGTTCTTTCACCGACGTCCCCTTTCCTCCTCATGTTGGTATATGTTTACCTATATATATGTTGTTATAGATGTTTTCGAATTTAAGTTTACATTATATCAACATTTATAGATGGCACAACCAACACGTGGTGACCCTAATTTCAACGAGGAAGAACAGCTTCTGTTAGACTCCATCGCCGACTATGAAGGTTATCCTGCTCATTGTGGCCAGTAACACCGGGTTTCGCGAGAATGTGGACACCGTTAACACCGAGGTATGGTCAAGAAAATAATTCCTGTGGGCATGTTAATTAATCGCAATTCATTATTAGAATACACCACGACATGTTATATATATGTTTGTTTATTTAAAGCCTGTTACATCGAGCAACCAATCCAAGAATCGGGACCTAACAAGAAGCCGCCCACAAAGCATGTGTTTACCGAAATTGACAACGATGGGAAGCCGATTGCCCCTCTTTCAATAGCTTGGGCCGTTCAACAACGCCTGTGGTTACCACGTAAGAGATCACGTCCCAATTAGCATAAAGAAATGGGTCAAGTTCCTCAAGCTACCAAGGACCTCCTCTGGCAAGATATTCGAAAATTTCACATTTCCTCAAGGGTTTGGAGACAAGGCCAAGAATTATACGTTGAAGAAGATGGCACTCTCATTTCAGTCATGGAAGTCGGCTCAAAGAAAAGTACGTGCAGAAGGGAGAAAGACCTCGACTTCAACCAATTTCTTATCTGGCCGATCACCGAAGCATTCGAGAGTACAAGATGTCACCAAGGCCAGCCGCAAGTCCAAGAATAAGACCAATGCACGGAAGAAGAAGTACCACCACCATCTCAAGACCGGTGGTTACCTCAAGGTCAGACCGAAATGGGACAAGAAAGAAGAAGAATTATTGGCCAAGGAAGTCACACCGATTCTTGCTTTAGGGAAGAGCGCTGCGCAATTGGTTCATGGGTCACTGGGAGCCTTGCAGATGATGGCGCTTGGTGATGCTACCAAATGTACAAGATGTTGGCCAGAGAATTGTACAAGCCGTCGGCGAGTCTCGGTCAGGCTCTTTTGTGGTAGACAGGAGAACGACGAGCTAACACATGCCCTCCAAACCCCTGAGCACCGGACGGACACGAGGTTTTGGCAAGACGCCATGGAAATACGGTTTTGTGAAGGATACGCTTTAAACAGAGCCGCCAGAGAACCAAAACAAGAGAAGCAAATAAAATGGCTCAATTGGAACGGAGCTTAGAGCAACCTAGGCTAGCATTGGAGATCTAGTGGCGCAACAAGTTGCGCAACAAGTGCGGGTAGCTCTCAGTAACCTTTCGGGATCAGCAGGTCCAATCAATCAGCCGGACGCCATGATCAGCCCGTAGCGGGCGAGTACCAAGGCCCACCGGGCCCTCAAGGGGACGGAAGACTTGCAAGCCCATTATCCCGTTGATGACATAAGGGTTCGCCGCCGAGGTGAGCTACACATCGATGCGCCGCAACCTCTCCATCGTGGTGGCTTACGGCATGGCATTGCCGGTGTCACCGGGTTGCACCTTCCACCGCAACACAATACCCATGGGTTACTCGAAGGTCGCAGCGGAGGAGGTGCCGAGCGGATTTGAAGAACTAGTACTCGATATTGCTTTGGAGGCGACAGACGTTACCAAGCTTGGACAGGCCCTCCACAATATCATCCTCGCGAAAAAGGTTGATCATATTTTCGAGATGGCGTGGAGGTGTCATCTCCGAGCCGCCGGCTGTAGGAAGCCTCGTCTCCTCCACAACGACAACCCACGCCTCCTCGACAACCGACGCCTCCTTGGCGTCGCCTCCTCCACAACGACAACCGACTCCTCCTCCTCCACAACAACAGACGCCTCCTCCACAACGAACAGACGCCTCCTCCACAACGACAACCGACACCTCCACCATCTCCTCCGAGGAAGAAGCTCAAGAGCCATACTACTCCACCTGCTCCCACGAAGGCACACCAGCCGGTAGGTCAAAAGGGTAAAGGAACCTCCAAAGAGGGCATATGATAGGACCGACGAGGAGAATTACGCGATCGCCACCGAAGAAGTGGCTGCACACTTCGCACCAAAGAAGTCACCGACCCAAACGTACAAGTTGATCCAAAAGTGATGGAACACTTCTTGACCTGTCGTGCAATGCCACTCCTGTGCCGCCCAACTATAAACGTACAATAATAAAGGCTACACTAAGAGTAAACGGGTCAGCGGCGGCGGCAAAGCGAAGAGAGATCAAGATCACCAAGGCAAGATCAGAGAACCTTGAGAGATTTATGAAGGAGGCGGGACTCACTTCCGTGAGTCGCCGCTCTAGGATCGAGATGTTCTCCCAATGGCGTAAGTCGATGGCAATATAAGCTTGGCCGGAGTTAATTGATCCAAATAAGATAAAGGACCTGCCAACCAAGATGCGACAATTTCATGAATGGTACATGATAGAGTCTCGCTCAACAAAGAAATGTTCCCCCTCCGGTCGACAAGAAGATTTCTATCGTGGGGACAACACCATATGGCTCGACCAAGACATATACAATATCTACCATAGCGACTCTATGAACGTGTCTCTCATGAGCCTTTGGTGCCTGTAAGTATCAAGGTCATAACTTTACCATTTACTTCCTTGTACCATAGAAGTGCAACTCTAATAACTTATACATTTCTACGTAGAATGGAGATACAACGATGTAGAAAACGTAACATATTCAACGTGGGCTTCCTCGACCGGAAATTGTCAATGAGATCGTATTTCGATACAGCGCTAAAGCTCTTGAGGATTACGTTCTAGATGCATTCATGGGACAACACTACAAACCATACATACTTCGCCCTTCAACTTCATGTACGATATATTTACGTGTTCTCATAACGCATTAATAAACTTTTCTTTTCCAAGGCATTGATAATACTGCTAGCTAGTTATATATATGTCGCAATATATGACCAGGTATCACTGGATCCTTTTGGTCATCAAGCTTGATAGTAGCAAGATCATTGTTCAAGACTCAAAAAGGGGACCGGTGGAACAATATCAGTATATCATTGATGTCCTAAACAGGTTTATAGCAAATATATATACAATTGTTTCCTTCTTATATTGAAATACCTTGCTAATTCCAAGTCTGATAATTGCTATTCATAATAACGCGTCACACAGGCATTCGCAAGGTTTCGCAGAAGCAACAAGGACAATTCGAGAATGAATTCACTGTCCAAATAAACACTCGAGTATTAAAACAGACAGATGGAAACAACTTATGTGGCTATTATGTGTGCCACTACATGCAAAATATTACCCACGGCGATGTGCCCATAAGCGACAACGAGGTGAGTGCACATATCAATTAATACTTACACTTTAATTACATGCTCAAAGATTTATTAATTTCGTTCTTTGTCACCCAACATCGATGTGCAAGATGTGATCCCGCCAAGACCGGGTTGAAGCACTTCAAGAACAACTCATTGGCTTTATTGTTGACGAGATTGTATCCCTCACGGCGAGTTCCACACACCGGGTTGGAGAGATTGTCCTTCTATAAGGACAGGTGATCCGACATCAACGTCGACCAAGGACGTAACAAATGATGCACGCAAGAATTAAATCAGCTCGAGATTCACCCTTTTATTCTTTCAAACTTGTAAAAGTTGCTTATGTGTAAATCAAACTTGTAAAAGTGCTCATTATTTCATGTACCTGTCCATCAAACCTATCCATCTTTTAGTCTATTAAGTTCAGATTTTTCTCGTAAATGATCTCGTGATTATTTCAATGAGTACGTGATGAGTAATATATATTTAATTGTATACAAAAACCAAATATTTCTATGTATTTTTAATGTCAAAATCCATACATATTGATACCCTACTAAAAAACATATTATATATTGAATATATAATATACAATGCCTCTCCACAAGCGGTTATTATCTCCAACCGCTTGTGGAGAGAGCACCTCCACAGGTGGTTTGTAATACGAACCGCTTGTGGAGAGGAAGTCTTCACAAGCGGTTTATAACACAAACCGCTTGTGAAGATCTCCCACGTGGCGCTCCCCCGAGCCTTCCACGGACGCCGTTCGAACCGCTTGTGGTGTCTCACCACAAGCGGTTGTCCGAACCGCTTGTGATACCCCGAAGGGTATCACTCCCGGTTGCTTACCAGCGGTTCTAAAACCGCTTCTGAAAGCGGTTACGAACCGCTTGTGATGACCGGTTCTGTAGTAGTGTATATTTCTCTGGAATGAAATACAACTATCACTCATATTTCAAAAATAAAAGCGGAGAGAAATTGGAAGCTCAAATCCACCACTCTAATTACTTTGGAATATGCTACAAGCCTACTACACATACCGCTGCTAGGCTAATCTAGATTCTAGGATGCAAGATCAATTAGTAGTAAGAACACCGAGAAAAATACATTGATGAACCCTAGATTGGTTGGGAGGCCAAGACGAATCTGCATACATGTAAAAGGCAAAATAGATTAATGGTGAGTTACAGGATACGTGAGAGGGATCAGTGAGAGGATCGATTAATTAAGCGTAGCAAGTAAAATGCAGATAAATCACTTGCATTTAATTTGATCGTCGGGAGGTCTTCCCCAACCTGCGATCGTGTATTCAACCGATTGTTCAATTTTAAGAATGAATTAGTATTTGATTAGAGGATAGGAAAACGAAGAGGGTCAACTAATTAAGAACACTACCTTGCCTTCGTTGCAGTTGCAGGAGTATATGCATGTTTATGCATGCACATACACTTTGACTTCCTCATATCAGTTTCGTCGGCGGCCACCATGCATGCACTGTCGACTTGTTTGTACATGTTGATCTTGTCGTTGCCTCGCGGACACGATGGCCGTGGCTTGATGATGCATATGCTACAGTGACTGTGGTCGCAGGTTGCTAGTCGCCGTGCACGTTGCAAGCTCTCGTCGTCGTCGTCATCGTGGACGTATGGCACGGCGAGCGGAAGTCCGTGCAGGTAGTGCGGCGCAGAGGAAGTATGCATGAAGGTACGTACTGCCACACAGTATAAGGCATGGGAGATTGGGAGCAATGGGAAGCACCGATATATTTTTTTATATGACAATTTCTACAATGGATAACATTTTGATGTTGTCTCTGTAAAATCTCACAAATTTTTAGTTATGATATGAAAAGTATTTGTTATTGACAATAATTCACACATTGGTATATTATGTTGTTTATACGGTCGTCTCTTCATGAAGAAATAGCTACACTCATTCTTCTCTTTCTCTCTCCCCCCATGTTAACAAGAATCTTACGTACCAAAACTTACAGACGACTGACATCACACTATTATACATGCTCTAAATCTTTAATATTTATTATATGGCACCCGGGTAATAAAAAGGGGAAATCATAAACACTCGGTAAGCCACCTGCCTTTTGCAATTTATCCGTATCTAATTATCGTTTACTTTAATTGCTCCCCATAAGTTAACATGGTATGCAAATAACCTCCCGGGCCGCATGTTATCACTATCGTTCCTGTTTTTTTTTATATATATTTGGCACTTGTTTCAGTGGTGCTAATACTTGTTTCAATGATGCTAATATTTATTTCAATTATATGGGTGATTTTGATACATGTAATACACCATTTCATTACTAATTTTGTAGTGCTAAAATCATTTATTACAAGTATCGAAATCATTCAAGATATTAATAAAATTATTGATATCAGTTGCATAATTACTAAAATTATTGAAAAAGTGCTAAAGATAATTAAACCATGAGGAAATAGTGCGAACATGCGATCTATAGGGGTACATGTAAGTCAACTTAACTTTCTAGGGGCAAAGTAAGCAGAAAAGATAGGTGACGTAGGTGGGTGTTTACGGATTTTACTCGTCAAAAGGTTTCAGGGCTAGTTTGGTAGGCAGAACGTGATGTCTATATATGGTCATCAACTTGCTTCAAAGTCTCATCCATTTAGTAATTATTGTTTAATTTTTTGTCAGAATTTAAAGTATCATTCTTTTTGTGATGAAAATTAAAGTATCACACTTGACATAAGCATATATTAACTCTTTCTTCCGCACTATATATTTAAAAGATCTTGGCAATAATTTATAGTTCAAATTTGCATTAAACTGATCAGATTTACCATTTACTTGAACTACATCCTGCTGTTCTTAATTTATCTTATCTATAGAAAGTTATTAATTTATTTTGGTTTGAAGATATTATATTAATAAATTTAGGTATGCAAACATAACATAAATTTGATTACATATGGAATAAACGGAGATACATCTTCAATATTTAGCTTTCAAAAGATACATCTTCAATATTCTATCGTGAGGGTTCCTAATTAATGCTAACAAGCCTCTTGACATTGGGTAAAATATGTCCGATATTATGTGAACCAGTGCTGCACCTAGCCACCTACCCAGTATAAACGACTGTGCTTTCAGACAACAATATGCGATAGCACTATCGGCAATTCGTTTGGCATCGATCAATAAATTTTCTTCATCGGGGCCGGGGTTCACTAAATCGATGCAGCGATTTTCGCATGAACAGTCATTTTCGATAATCGCAAAAATCGAGTCGAAAATCGACCGAAAATCGTTAAAAATCGGATAAATTCAAAAACCAAATTTTTTCAAAAAAAATTCAAAAATTGTCGATTTTCGTGGAAAATCGACGATTTCGCGTGGAAAATCGACGAACTTGTTGAACTTTTTGTGCGATCATTTTTGTAGCGATTTTCGACGAAAATCGGCCGATTTCCACCGATTTTCGATCGGTTTTTGACACATATTTTTTTTTGAATTTTTGAATTTTTTTGAATTGGATCGGTTTATCGACCGGTTTTTGATATCGGGCCGCAGCGATATGGCCGAAAATCGCGAAAATCGAGCGATTTTCGTCGATTTAGTGAACCCTGATCGGGGCTATCTGAATATTCAATATGGCTGTCAATAAAATTGCAGCTATTGTAGAACTCCCAGGCCTAGCCAAGGGTAGGGTTGCCAAAGAGGGCTCATTTGTAACAACCCTAGGTTCCCTCACCTAGAGACACCAAGTTAAAGAGCACACCAACAAAAGTAGGGTACTTAACCCAGCCCGTTAGACACCAAAACATGTGTAAATGTCAAATGTCACATTCTCTTGTGGACGATGGCTTGTAACATGAACACCCTACGCAGAGGCGGAGCCACGGCAGGGGCAGGGTGGGCCCCGCCGCCCCGGCCCCGGTCGGAGCGTTGGTGTCGTTACTGATTTTTTTTGTTTTTGTTTTGTGTAGTTACTGAATTTTGTATTTTGAAAATTTCTCTCGCTTGGAGCGATATTAAAAGAATAAAGCATTAAGCTAGGTCGAGTCTCTTCCTTCATGATAAAGATAGTTGTTATGTGTGAGTTCATTGTTGGCTGCTCATTTTCATATGATTTATTTTCAACATAAATATTCGTAATTATATTTGCAATGCAGTTTTTTTTTCGATAGAGAGGACATCACAAAGATGATGTCCCATTTCCTATTTAAGAAACTGGATTCAGCAGTACATAGTTCAAGGACAAATATTTGCAATGCATGCAGGTCCCACCTCACAGGAAAGCATCAAAATTTGCAAAGAGAGTAAGCTTTACTGTCAACTCGAAAATATCAACTATCGTCTCATGTGAAATAATTAGTGATACGTTTTCATTCAAAAATTCTTGCAAATTACAAGTGTTACATATTGTATTTATTATATACTGAGCTTTAAATATCAATCATCAGTAGAGATTCACTTCTTTCTTGGCCCCCTCCTTTATAATTTTCTGGCTCCGCCACTGACCCTACGTCTCTGTTTGTGTGTTTGCCCTGTGTTCAACAAACCCGTTTGTGTGGACAAGTTTGCAGTATCTCTCAAACACTCGTGTCTACGGATACACCAATGGCATACATAGAATCCACATCACTCATAAGAAAACAAAAGAGATCAACCACGAAACAGTATAGCATCCAGCTGTCCATCCCAACTCCGGGTGCCCTTCTCTCCTACTCCTCCCTCTCCTTCCTCCTTCCTCTTCGTCACCTTTGATATCTCCTTCTTGCGTCGCCGCCACGCCAATTGCAGCTCAGCGCGCCTCCTCCACCCCCTGTCACCACCCTTCACTTGCCACCACCTACAACTGGGTCACCACTGCCCCGGCCTCCCTCTACAACCAAGAGTAGCGATGAACCCTTCGACAGTGGCGACGCCATCCCGACGGTTGTCGACGCGGGGAGTGAGAGCGAGATTGAGTGAAAGAGACCAAGAGTGAGCGAGAGAGAAGAACAAGATTCTGAGAAAGTTTAATGACCAAGTTTCAACAAATTCTAGATTTTTGAACTCAAGTTTCAAGCAGTTTAAGTGGATTTCATCATGTTTTAACCCAAAGTTTAAGAAGTTTCAGCAAGTCTCATCGTGTTTCAACCCAAAAGTTTTAGCAAGTTTCAGCAGGTTTTTATTAAGTTTCAACGGCTTCATCAAGTTTTATCAAAACAAAAAAAGAAAGAAAAATAATCCCCAACTTGCTCATCCGCTGCCGCCCTCGCCCTTGCCACTCGCTAGTATCACTCCTCCTCCCCTTTCTCACGCAAGGGGACAAAGCTAGAGCTCGATGTCACCCGTGGCACGTGTGGTGGCGAAGTGGAGCCACGAGCCATCGTGGGGCCGCAGAATCTAGCAGATCTCATTGCCGGCAATGAGGAAGATGACCAGATTCGATGGATCCTACCGCCAATGTCCTCCTCTCACCATATCTGATATGCTTGCCATGCACTTGGGCTCTGCGCTACACTCACTCCAGCCTTAATATTATTCACCATTCACTCAGGTCACATCGCAGCACTATGCACACACTTGCCGGTGCCCTACCCAATGTGCTCGCCATGCACTTGGGTCGCACCCCTCCTTTACTGCTAACTTGGCTCAAGCATGGAGAGAGGGGGGGGGCAACTGAAATGGTCACTTGTGAGTGACGCAGTGAATGGATAAGGTTGATGTAATCCATGGAGCTGGATGTATAACATGTGTGGTCGAGGATTGAATTGAACCAACGTAAGTTGTACCATGCTGTTGAATTTGATTGGATGGTGAAGATGTATATGTCCACACAGCTACAACATGTGGAATGGCATTTGAGGGTATGTTTAGACCATGGAATATCATAGCTAGGAACTTGTATGTAGGAAACAACAAGACTCTTGCACAATTGATACTGGCCGCCAATTTATTAACATATAACTCATATATATATATATATATATATATATATATATATATATATATATATATTCTTCTAGAATATGCTTTACTACTCTCCAGCCATTTAACACAAACCGACCGAGCCACTTTGCGCAACGGAACAGGCAACCCAACTAGTAAATGAGTAATATATGCTACTTCTAATTTGTACATGAATATTTCTTTCTTTGATTTAGCTATAAGCTTCAAATGAGGATGATTTTTATCTTCAAATTTTGCACGGTTGTAGAATATCACCTCCCCTAAGTATGGTGTGTTTTTTTTTTTTTGAGAATTTTTGAAAATATGTCATCTAATTTTCATAGAGTTTATATTGTACATATGATATGTTACCTTTTATTATCTAAAAAAGAACATATTACCTGCTGTCGGGGGGTCGGGTAATTTCCATAAATTACCTCGGATGCCACCAACGACCAAGCTCGCTCCCGCCCGAGCCACCGGGAGGTCGTTACCCTGGGTTGTCTAAATCAGAGCTTGGAAGGCTACGCATTCCGGCCAGTTCCGAGCTCGGGCTCGGGTGGGACCGAGAATGCCACGTACTCCAGTCGATTCCGAGCTCGAGCTCGGGTAAGATGTCCAAGCTCGGTGCCGGTCATCGGCCGACCTTACGAGGTCTCGGGGTCGGTAGGAATAACCACCCGAGCGTAACTTCCGCTGGCGCTACGCTTCCCGTGGAGCGTGGCGGAAAGATAGGATCCACCGGTTGCCACGTTTGGGCGAGGTCCAAGCGTGCGGGTAGTGGGTCATGGAGTTCGATCCTTTGTAAGCTATAAAGGGTCCCCATCGTGAGGGGACGGATAACAACAACTTGATAGCGACACCGCAATTTGTAAAACTTCGGACACATTGCAAGAGTAAGCGAGGCTGGAGTAGGGCTATTATCTCTTTCTCGAGAGGCCCGAACCAGGGTAAAGCTAACGTGTCCACATTCGTTGGAATCTGGTGAGCCATTCTTCGAGTAATCCCTCACGTAAGAAGGGTCACAGCAATGGTCCCTCCACCAACAAGTAAGCTCGGCGGGGGCACATTCCCCAATCGTCGGCAGTGGCGCCGTCCGTGGGGACCGACTTTCCCTTCGTGAGGAATCCGGAGAATGTCGAGAATCCCGGAACCACCAGAGGCTCGCCCCGAGATCGGGGAAGAGGACAGCGATTCTTCAACGATGGGGCGGCGGCGTCGCCGCATTAAGAATCAAGACGGTTCCAGAGCTTTTCCTGGAAGCCGCTAACTGCCGGAGCAGCTTCTTTCGCTCCCAACTCGACGCCCTCTCGGACGGCGAAATGCGGCCGAGCTCTACGATGGTCGGACATCCCCGACCTCTACGAGCTCGACCAGGGACCGCTTCGCGGGAGACACCGTGATGTCCCCTCGCGATCCGTCCAATCCGTAACGTCTTCGTTGCGGAAGAGGATGGAAACGCCGAGCAAATCCGGTGAAGCGCGTCTTCACCGCTTCTGAAGCGGCCAAAGAGCACCTGCAGTATCCCTGAATCGGACGACCAGCTTGCGCCGACAAGTCCGAGGTGGCCTGGCCCGATAAGACCAGGGCGAGTTCGTGAGAATTTCCGCAGCGTCACGAACTCCGGAGCCCGTCTGCACGGCGAGCAGGCTCGTCACCGCGTTCCCCGGCGAAACGCCTTCAAGCCCTGGCCACGGTGGTGCGCAACCTCGAGAGTTTCTGAGCAAGTCGACCTAGAAGCCATGGGCGCGGCCGTGGCCAAGCGACCTCGAAATCGCCACAGACATAAGGCGGCGGAGGCCTCCGGAAAAGGACGCCGAGCAATTCCTGGAAACGCCGCGCCGGGCGTCAGCGCCGCCACCAGATGACTCACGCACCGCACTCCAGAGGATCGGCGCGAAGCGCGAGGCTCGGGAGGGCACCGAGCAATTCGAGGCTCCTCGGGACCCGGCGGAATGTGAGCCACGCAGACGTAACCGGCCGAACATTCCTCATCGGGCCACTCCCCATCCTACAGCGTAGGGAGACTTTCACTCGCCGGGCCCACTAACCTCGGGCTCGGTGGCGGGGATCGCCCGACCGCGCGCTTCGTGGTGATCGCCAAACGATCCGTGTTAGTGCGGGCGTTCGCGGCGTCGGCTGCGACGAGTGACCTGGCCGACAAGGTTTAAGCCGGGCCACATCGAGAGATTCGACGGGACTCGAGAACCCCGACGAAGTTTCTCTCGATCTACACCACGGCCATTTTAGGCTGCCGGGGTGATGAAAGGGTGATGGCCAACTTTACGCCTGATCCTGGGCGGGCGGCTCGGGCGTGGCTATTCAACCGAAGGAGAACTCGATCCGGTCCTGGGCCCGGTGGCGGCACTCTCGAGCCAACTTCCGGAGGCTGCTCGTCGCGAGGAAGGAGCGCGACCTCAGCGTCGTCTGAGGCGGAGGCGAGACCCTGCGCCCGATTCGTCGGCGCTTCATGCAAGTCGCGCAATTCCATCCCAGAGCATCTCGGATGAGGCGGTCGTCGGGCTTTCAAGTTCGGGTCCGAGACGTACGCTTTACTCAGGACCTCGAAATCCACCCGGACATCACGGCCAACGAGCTGTTCCGCATGGCTGACCGCTATGCCAATGCGGACGAGGCCGTCCAGTGGAAGAATTTCTTTGGGCGAGGAAAGCGCCCCTCAGCCCGGGCTCGAAGGGGCATCCATCCGGAAGAGCGTAAGCTCTATCGAGAAAAAAATCAAAAAGAAGAAAAAATCCTCTGTCTCAGGCATGTTGGCAGCTATCGAAAGACAACGACCGACCTCGCGATGCGTATAGAGGGCCCGAAAGGAAAGGGGTCGACCAGGTTCGTGGAACAACGAGCGGGCCGGACCAAGAACGCGGCGACCAACGCGGGCGGGCTAGTGCCTATTTACGCCGCTCCACCAGGCTCATGGGCATGACCTTGAATTGCGGGGCGTGGGCCTCCCGCTGGAAGCAGTTCTACAATGGTAAGGGTCCCATGCCCACGCTCCCGAGGTGGAAGGGGCGTCAAGGGCAAGAAGCCCGCCAAAGAGCAAGACACCGAGCATGGAGTACCAAGAGCCGAGAAATCACATCGCCGTGATATTCGGGGCTCGCCGCCTATGGGTCGCGTCGGGAGTTGAAGGAGGCCGCGCCAGTACTCCGTGTCACTCGAGGAAGCCTCTGTCCGGCGGCTCAAGTGGTCCGAGCTGCCGATCACCTTCTCCAGGGGCATCGCCCTCGGGGATGACGAAACCCCAAAGGCTTCCATTGGTCGTTAGCCCAACAATCTGCAACACCACAAAGAGTCGGGTCCTTGTGGATTGCGGAAGCTCCTAGACTGATATATGCCAAGGTCTTGGGCCGAGATCTGAATCCCTCGCTCCAAGATCAAAAACATGGTGGTCCCGTTCTACGGGATAGTGCGAGCGTCGGTCGTGCCACTTGGCCAGATCGTCCTACGATTCGTTCGGCAATCCGAGCAACTTCGAGCGGAGCTCATCACGTTCGAAGTGGTCGATTCGAGTCGGCTTATAACGCCATCCTGGGCGACCAGCGCTCGCCAAATTCATGGCCGCCACTCATCCACGGCTACGGTGCTTGAAGGTCCCCGCCCCGGCGGCGTGATCCGCGATCAAGGGAAGCCCGAGAGCAGCTCTAAAGCTGCGACGAGAGGCGTTAGACATGATCGGTCACCTCTGCCATGGCCCGAGCAAGAGCCGAGGAGTTCCCGACCAAGGCTAGCCTCAAGGGGGGAGAAACCAAGGCCATCCCGTTGTGCGACGCAAAGCCAGACAAGGTCGTACACGTGGGGGCTTCCCTAGATCCTAAATAGGAACTCGAGCTCGTGACCTTCCTCCGGAGAAGCGCGGACACGTTCGCTGGGAACCGTCAGGCATGCCCGAGTCCCAAGGAGGTCGTCGAGCACAAAGCTAGCGATTCGGCGACAAAAAGCTTTGCGGCGAAGCTCGAGCGCTTCTCCCGGAGAAGCAAGCCATCATCGAAGAGGAACTGGACAAGCTCCTCAAAGCCGGTTTCATTCGGGAGGTCGACCATTCCGATTGGTTGGCCAACCCAGTCATCGTGATGAAGAAAGGAGGCAAGTGGCGCATGTGTGTCGATCACACGGGGCTGAATGCCGCATGCCCGAAGGACAATTTCCCGCTACCTCGGATAGACCAGTTGGTCGACGCGACGGCCGGCTCCGAGGCGATGAGCTTTCTGGACGCCTACTCAGGCTATCACCAGATCGGTATATCGCCCGATGACGAGGAGAAAACTTCCTTCATCACGCCGTTTGGCACATTACGCTACGACCATGTCCTTCTGGTCTAAGGAATCTTTGGAGCAACCTTCCAGCGCCTTATGCAGAAAACCTTCTCGGGCCAAATAGGTTGGAACCTGGAAGTGTATGTAGACGACATAGTCGTCAAGAGCAAATGGCCTCCGAGCCATGTATCCGATCTAGAGGAGACTTTTCATAACCTCAATAAGCATCGAATAAAGTTAAACCCTGAAAAATGTGTGTTCGGGTCAAAGTAACAAGGTGCTCGGATACATGATCGGCCCACAAGGAATCGGGGCCAACCCGAGAGAAGATAGAAGCCATCGAGAACATGCGACCACCGACTTGTACTCGGGAGGTCCGATCCTGGCGGGAGAATGGCGGCCTTAAGTCGTTTCATCTCGAGGCTCGAGGAACGCGGCCTACCTTTCTTCAAGGCGCTCGGAAGCACGACGGTTTCACTTGGGCCAGATGAAGCGGCATCGCTCTTTCAAAGAGCTTAAAGCTGTATTTGTCAAGACCCGGTCTTGACCACGCCCAGTAGGAGAGGTCCTCTTGCTTTACCTGGCCGCCACACCCCATGCAGTAAGCGCCGCCGTCATCACAAGAGAACGGGGCGAAGTCTGGCGCCAGATCTACTACATCGGCTGAGGTGTCTGCACGGACCAAAGGAGCGTTACCCGAGGTCCGAAGCTCCTTTATGCGCTCCTCGTGGCCTCGAAGAAATTAAGACACTACTTCCGGGCACACAAAATACAAGTCCCGACCAACTTCCCCGAGGGAAATTCTCGGGAATCGGGGCTATAGCGGGCGGATCGCGAAATGGGCCATGGAGCTCGCCGGTCGAGATCGAATTCTCGGCTAGAACCGCGATCAAATCCAGGTCCTAAGCGGACTTCCTAGCCGAATGGACAAACCCCGCCCGTCAGAACCCGAACCCAACCAGGCCGAGCACGGTCATTTGGGTCATGCACCGACGGATCCGAGCTTCACGATTGCTCGAGGGTGGAGTGGTCCTCGAATCCTCTCGTGAAGGCGGATCGATCGCCCTCCATTGCATTTGGCGCCAACAAACAACGCAGCGAATCTGAAGGTCACGCTGGCCGGGCTTCGGGCATGCAAAGCGCCGGAGTCCAACGACTAATCTTGAAGAGCGACTCGCGGTGGTGAGTCAACCAGGTTAACAAGGAATATCGGTGCTCAGATGACTCAATGGCGCTTTACCTGGCTGAAGTAAGGAAGATGGAAAAGTACTTGAAACTTCAAGTACTATACATCCCAGGAAGGACAATGCCCTGGCCGACCATCTATCGAAGGTCGGTTCCGCCAGTTTCCGCTCGTGAGGTGCTCATCGAGCACGTCTACAAGCCCTCCATACCCCAGGAGGAGGCAACCGAGGCGGGTGGTACCGTCTCCTTCCTCGGCAGATGCGAACCGGATGACGCCATTCATCCAATACCATTACACGGGACCTTTGCCGAGGAGGAAGCCAGAAATCCGGCTAGTGAGGCGCTCCTCGACCTATAAAATGATCGAGGTCTCTTATACCGCAAAGGCGCGCTTGGCGTCCTCTCCAAGTGCATCACCCAAGAGGAAGGCAAATATATCCTCAAGGATATCCATGACTGGATGTGTGGAGCTCACTCGTCATTTAGGACCTTGGTGAGCAAAGCCTTCAGATTGGGTTACTATTGGCCAACGGCCCTGGCCGATGCTGCGCTCAATAGTAACCTCCTGCCGATCTTGCCGATTCCATGCTCGGAAGGTCCATCAGTAAAGATCTGGCGCTCTGAGACCATGCCGCTAACCTGGCGTTCGGTTTGGGGTATAGACATACTCGGTCCATTTCCAGGGAAGGAGGGTTGTAAATACCTGTTGCGTCGCAATCGACACCTTCACGAAGTGGATCGAGGCCGAGCCGTTATCAACCATCTCGGCACAGGCGGCTAAAAGGTTCTTCCGCATTAATTTAGTAACCAGCTTTGGCATTCCGAGTCGCCTCATTACCGACAACTGCACTCGATTCTGGCGAGGTGTTTGAGGCTTATTGCGAGGAGGTCGGGACCAAGATATGCTTCGCATCTGTGGCCCACCCACGAGAGCAATGGGGCGGCCGAGCGTGCGAGCAGGCAGATCGTCAAGGAATCAAGAAGAGAGTCTTCAAGAGCCTCGTCGGCATGGTCAGGCCTGGGTGGGCGAAGCTACCCCGTCCTCTGGTCGATCACGCACCACGACGAGCCGAGCCACGGGAGACCCCCTTTCGGCTCGTATATGGCGCGGAAGGCTGTCCTACCGCCGAGGTTGTCCTAGGATCCCCGAGGTGAACCTGGCCGATAACATCGGCCGCAGAAGGCGACGCCTTCTCGACCTCGACCTTGCGGAGGCGACTCGTGAACGGGCTCTGTTGCGATCCGCGGTTTACCTGCAAGCTCTTCGCAGGCACGCCGCCAAATCGCTACGACCAAGGACCTTACACGTCGGCGATCTCGTTCTGCGACGGGTCCAAGACCTGTCAAAAGCCAACAAGCTAACGCCAAGATGGGAAGGTCCTTACAGTGGCCGTCTCAACAACACGCCCGGGGGCTGTCCGCCTTGCAATGGAAGATGGTCGGGAACTAGCTAGTACTTGGAACATTGACCAACTGCGTAAGTTCCATGTCTAACCTCGCCCGTTTTTTACCTCTTTAATAAACTTTATCACCTTACCCTCCCATTCTCTCTCTCCCTCTCTTTCCCCATTCTACGATTAAGCTCGACCTAGACAAAGTGTCAGGGGCAGAGTCGGTCGTTGGGGCAAAACACCGTCGACAAAAGCTCGACCTCGAGGGCCTCCTTCCTCGTAAGGCGACCATCTTTTTCGCAGTAGACCTCCACCGCAAGTAAAGATTCGCACAGGACACCCTTACGCTGTTCGAGCTCAGTCGGCGGCGCTTGGCGCCAACGTCATCAGTAACCCTAAGGGCCACCACGGTCCCCATGAATTCTACTCCGCCAACGAAGTCGTGCTCGCGATTTCGCCCACGACCTCCGTTGGCGGCGAAAAACTATAGAGGTACCATGTGGTCACGACCTCGGCCTCGTGCAACTTTCGCGCCAAAATGGTCACCTCGACCTCGTGCTACTTCGGCGAGATAGTCATTTCCTCGTCACGATTAACCACTAAGTCGCGTAAGACCGCGGCCGCGAAACAAATCGTTGTCATCTCGGGGAAAAACAAAAAACGTCCATTTAAACCAACTCATTCTATATTCAACTGGATAGTTTCTCCCTAAGTTTTTTACAGGTAAAAGACAGGAAAAGAAAATTACAGGAGCCCGGCACGTTTCTCGTCCTGCAAAGCGACGAGCTCGTCCCGCACCGAGTCAAGCTCGGACTCAAGGTCGAGCACATGCCGGCGAGCTTCCCGACCTTCGCTCGCCGCTTGTCGAAGTCGCTGGACTCCTCCGTTCTTTGGTCGATTGTCCTTTCGGCGCCAAGGCGTCGCGCAAGGTCGCCACCGTGGCTTCAAGGCGACCTTGCTCGCTCGCTCGGCCGAGGCGCTCCTGAGCTCAGCGCCGCGGACTCCTCCACCTTCCGCCGGATCTCGGCCTCGGAAGATGTCGGCTCGGCAACCCGGCGCTCGAGCTCCGCGTCTTGGCGTCTGCTCGGCTTGGTGCTTAGCGACAACCACGGCGGCAGATCGCGGCATGGAAGTCCTTCATGGTGGACTCCGGCCTGCGCAACAAAGGCGTTTTCAGGTCGTAATCGAAACTCTCGGTAAAAGTACATAAGTCGAGTACTTACCCAAAAAGTCGGGTCTCCGGCCCACTGATGGAACAACTCGGCGGGTCCTCCACCTCGCTCTGGCAGGTAAGGGATCCCCGCCTTAGTCCCTTCTCCTTGATCGGGCTCGGAGGCTTGAGCAGAAGCCTCCGTCCCCCGAAGGCGATGGACTTTTGCCCTGGGGGACAGACCTCCGCCTCTGGAGAGGGCGGCCTCAAGAGCAAGGATTACCTCCCGCTCTTCTTCCTCCGAGGCAGAAGTTGCGCCGGGGCTCGCCTCCTCGATCGGGGCTCCACCACTTCGGCGTCCACGGCCATGGGAGCAACGGGGACACGGGTGATATCCGGCCCTTGAGCGCAGCAGCATCCCAGTGCGGAATCAGCAGGGCACGGTCGACGGCCGGGAGGTCGGTCTCGGGAGCAGCCTCGGTGCCGGCGAGATCCCCTCACTTTGGAAGCTGCCCGGCCCACCTACGATGGCCGGGCTTGTCTCCCCGACCCGGCCGGGTAGTGGCGCTCTTCCTCGTCAGACGAGCCCCCACCGAGATTAAGGTCCCCAGGCCCGGGCCGTGGCTGGGACGGCGTGATGTCATGAACCCGGGAGACCTCGGCGATCTACTGAAGAGTCGCGGCGATGATGTCGCTGGCACCGGAAGAATCCTCGCGGGGAGTCTCAGCGGCCTGCTCATCACCGTCAGACTCCACGACTATGATGTGGGGGATGCCCTCCGCTGCGGCTCGGGCATCGGCGGCCGCGATCTTCCTCCGTGCCTCCTCTTCGGAGACACGACCTCGAGTCCGGGGGCTCGCGGCAGCAGGCTCCCCACCTCGGCGTCGTCACCACCGGCAGTGAAGCTGGGCCTCAGCGACCTCGGCTCCCACTGCCTCGTCGCCACGGCAGACCAGGTGGGGGGCCTCCGCGACCTCGGCTCCACCTCGGCTCCGTCGCCCATGACGACCTCGGCGGCCGGGCTAGCTCCCTCTCTAGCACGAAGTCAAGAATATCGTCAGCCATCGCTTCGAAATCCCATAACTCCGCACCAACTGCCGCACCCACTCTAGACGATGTGGGGTTAGAATGGTGCCGGAGGGGAAAAAGACAAACAAGAAGAGAGCAGGAGAGGCGACCTTGCGCGGCGTCAGCTTTCTTGAGCTGGCGCGCGGGCCAGGAGGCGGCCATGTCCTTGCCAGCGCCTTGTCGACCACTGGCGGCCGCAGGTCGACCTCCTCCAAGCCGACCTCGGAGACGATCGGCGTTGGCGCGATTGGCGTGGCCAGGCGACCTCACGGGACCTCCGGGACCAAGGGGCGGGGTCGGCTCGTCCTTCTCCTCCTCGCGGTCCCAGGAGCGGGCTCGAGCTCACCGCGCAAGCTCACTTTGAAGAGGCGCGATCGGCCCTCGGCTCAACCTTCGTATTGGGCCGACGCGGCAGCGACCTCCTTCTTCGCCAGCGCGGCAATTTGGCGTAAGCGAGCCATTAGCTCGGGATTGTTTGGTGTACTCGTCCATCCACAATCTCAGTTCACTCACCTCTGCCGTCCGCATACTCCAAGTGTTGGCGGGGTGAGTGGTCGTCGGCCAGGGCGCTGCGTGTGCGCTGGCGGGACTGCGTGGCAGACGGAGATCGAGCGCGGCGCTTGCGACCGCTTTGTCCCTTGGTCTTACGACCCGTCCGCCCGGTAGGATCCCGGTAGGACACGCAGCGACCTCGAGGGCAACCTTCTCCTGTTGAAAAGAGAAAGACTCAAATGAGGTCGGGAGGCCCCGTGGCTGTCCGGACAAGGGCTTGGAAAAAGTCCGAATCGAAACTTACCGCCTCTGTCCTGTTAAGGGCGTTGTTCGGGATCTGGCGGCCCTCGATGATTTCCTTGCCTTCGGGTGCCGAACATCTCGACACCCTCGCATCCACCGATCCTCTGCCGGAGCTGCATACCCGGCCAAGGGAGAGGTCGTGAAAGGGCATCCTACGCTTTCGGAAAAGAAGATCGAGGGCACGGCATACCCGGCGTGATTCCCGGGTGATGTCCTGCCACCCCTCGACCTTGAAGAAGGGATGCTCCCTCCTCCTAAGGGCGATATCCGGTTCCTGACGTAGTCCCGGGTAACGTCCCGGCCGGTCAGCCCCAGGCACGTGAGCTCGTTGATCGTCATGAGGATCTTCTCCTCCTCGGGCTCCACGGGCGGTCGGGGGGTCTCGACGGCGCGACCTCACGGCACCAGAGTAGGAAAGCGTGCCGCCTCCGCTTTCCTCAAGTAGAACCATGAGTCGGCCCAACCCGACACCGAGTCCTTGAGCGTGAAGCTTCGGGTACTCGTATGGGTCGAGTAGGGCGCAGCGGAAATAGAGAGCGGCCGGCTGCGAAAGCGTCTTGGTGCGAGAAAGAGTGTAGAAGTGGAAGAAGAGACTGAGTGGGCTCGACGCCCACGAACCCTTCAGCAGAGATGGGTAAAGATGGCCATGATGAGAACAGAGTTGGGGTGGAGGTGAGCGATCTCGCACTCGCGAGGAAGCGAGTGCGGCCTCGACGAACTCACTTTCCGCGTCACGGAGCCCGTTTATGGCGTAGAGCTTCGGTGGAGACGATCTCCCCCTCCTCATTGCGGGCTCTCTTCGTCGCGAGGAGCTCTCCATGTACCGGCGTCAGGTACTTCGCCCGCTCGAGGGTCTCAGACTGCGCTGTCGAGCTTCTTTGACGCCGAACTTCGCCATGAGGATGAGGAAGATGATCAAGGAGAATGATGAGCGGCCGAAGCGGAGGAGTGTGAGACACGGCGATCGCAATAATCTGACCAAGTGAGTCTAAGGGTTTTCTCTTGAGTGTTTAAAAAACTCCTCCAGGAGATGAGGAAGCCCTAGAGGCACTGAAGAGGGCGATTGAGGCGTTCGCCATCCGAAAGCGACATCGTAGGCACGCAAATCGAAACCGTCCTGCGGAAAAGAGCGGTTCCCAGGAAGAACCAGTTCGAGGCTTCTAGGAGAAGGAACCTGAAGAAGGGCCCACTTACATTGGCTCGAAGCGCGGCAGTGGGGAACAAGCTCGTTCGAAGGAGGTTAATAGCTTCGTTGGTCGCGGCCAGGATGTCCGCCGCGCAAAACCGACATGCTCAGTGAAACGGTAGGCCCAAGGAAGGCCTTCCTTAGACCTTTTCCCACTTGAACCTCGGGGCTAGCTGTCGAGGGTGGGTAATTTCCATAAATTACCTCGGATGCCACCAACGACCAAGCTCGCTCCCGCCTCGAGCCACGGGAGGTCGTTACCACAGGATTGTCTAAATCGAGCTTGGAAGGCTCGCATTCGGCGATTCGAGCTTCGGGCTCGGGTGGGACCGAGAATGCCACGTACTCGATCGATTCAGAGCTCGAGCTCTGTAAGATGTCCAAGCTTCGGTCTTGGTCATCTACCGACCTTACGAGGTCTCGGGTCGGTAGGAATAACCACCCGAGCGTAACCAGTTGGCCGTTATTCGTTTCCCGTGGAGCGTGGCGGAAAGATAGGATCCACCGGTTGCCACGCGTTTGGGACGAGGTCCAAGCGTCACGGGTAGTGGGGTCATGGAGTTCGATCCTTTGTAAGCTATAAAAGGGTCCCCATCGTGAGGGACGAGATAACAACTGTGATGGCGGACACAGATCAGTAAAACTTCGGACACATTGCAAGAGTAAGCGAGAGTGGAGTAGGGCTATTATCTCTTTCTCGAGAGGCCCGAACCAGGGTAAACTGCTGTGTCCACATTCGTTGGAATCTGGTGAGCCATTCTTCGAGTAATCCCTCACGTAAGAAGGGGTCACAGTTGGTCCCTCCACCAACAAGTAAGCTCGGCGGGGGCCTGTTCCCCAATCGTCGACACCTGCTGTTACACAAGATGTTACTATATACTTTGTAAACCGCTATTTTTGTATAAAATACATGAAAACCTATGTACAGGTTTTCAAGAATTCTCAAAAAATCACCATACGTAAGGGAGATAAGCTTTTACATTCTGGTAAACCATTATTATTGTGTAAAATTCAAGAAAATCACATGTACAAATTTTCAAAAAATCTCAAAAAAATACTATAATTAGGGAAGGTGAGATTCTATATTTCTATAAAAGTTGGAGCCAAAATCAATCTGATTTGAAAGATATGAAATTGACAAGCGATAATCTGTTATGAATATTAAATTTGTCATTTTCATACCTTTCAAATGCCATTGAGTTTGGTATTTAAATTTTATAGGACTGTAGAAGATCACATCTCCAACGTATAGTAATTTTTTTAGAATTTTTCAGAACATGTACATATAGTTTTCACATACTTTACACGATAAAAATAGTTTACTTATCAAATGACTGATCTATGTAGGAATTAACTACTAAACATACACTTAATATTTTTACAAACAGTTCTTAATTAATTTTATTATCTATTATAGTAACATTTACAATCATCCACATAATATATATATATATATATATATATATATATAGGATAGTATTTTAATATATATAGAGAGAGAGACCATGCATGCATGTAGTGTCGCCTTCATACATCCTAGCCTTATACGTACGTATGCATGCCTTGCCAAGTTGCCATGGTGTATGGATTTTTCGTTCAGTTGCTTCACGAACCACCAAACCACGTCTCTTTGTTTCCACTGCTAGGTTCAGACTTGACATGGTCGTGTATTTATGATATAAATTTGTTGCAGAGCGTACACATATAGGGAGTATTGAAGAGTAAACTTAATATTCCTTGTGGTCACGAATAGTCGTCATTTTAGATATTGATATAGTCTTTAAAATATAATTTTGATCACTAATTTATATTATAATATATTTATAAAAATCTAATAAATTATAATATTATGAAAGTAATCTTCAAGACAAATCTACACATAAGATTTTCATTTGTCTAGTTTAAATATTTAAAGAGATATTGACGGTTAAAATGTCAAAAGTTTTACTGTCCTTACATTTGAAACGACGACCATTTGTGACTAGAGGATTATGGTTTATAGATGGATGAAAATGAACTATCATCGACTGTAATTAGGAGTTGTCTTGACACACAGTGGATCTTCTAAATGATTTTGTTAAACAATTAAGTTTTAGCGATAGTTTCGAGAAAAAGGGAATTTTTATTCTTCTGTTTGTCGTTATAGCTAGGATCGCTGTCATTTAATGAATAGCCTAGCCAGAGGTTAATTAACTAGTTTGTTTAATTGCTCAAGTAGAAGAGCATGCGGAGTACGTACAGGGAGAGGCTTCTATATATATGCAGGTTTAAGTTTATTTTATTCAGCAAATGCAAGTTAAGTTTACAGGTACAAAATTTTACTGTGCAAGAAAGATAAACACCTAATTGATTTGTACCTGCTGCAGGTTACAAAATATAGCCAACTTGGTACGATTTAATTACTGGCTCTTTTGTTTTAAGACGCTTGGCTGTTAATTTGTACCGGGTAAGTACCGTACGTCGTACCTCAGCTATATATGTAATGCATAAAAGCTGAGCAAGTAGGGTTTGCACGTACTATTGATTAACTTCACCGACACCTAGCTAGGTTTTTTTTTTTGGTCATGCATGTGAGCATGTCCATGCTTAATTTCCGAACGTTTCACCATAATTGATGAGTGTAAAGCTTTGAGTTAGCCAAATGATCGATCACCATGACATTCCAAAGCTACACAAGCTCAGTACTTGATGAGTTTAGAAAGAGAATACTGCAGGTTCTCCCTCTCTCTCTCTCTCTCTCTCTCTCTCTCTCTCTCTCTCTCTCTCTCTCTCTCTCTCTCTCTCTCTCTCTGCGAGCAAGGAGAGTAGATTTATGGTAGTGTAATAAGATCTCAATTATGCATGCATGGCCGATGGCTGTAGCAAGATTAAATAACTTGACAGTTCACAACACGCAGCTGGTAAATGCAGATGGTTTCCGTCCTGTATGGTTCGTTATTTCACACGGGCGGTCGCTTCGTCGTAGCTAACATGGTCGACATGTTCATTAATTTATCGTAAACGTACGTACGAGGGTCGTTCGATCAGTGCTACTAGCTTGTACCGGCACGTACTTAATTAATTGAATGCGTCTGCTCCTGATTGATTAAGGATCTTGCAGGCCAGGATCGATGCAGCAGGGGTCGGTGCTGGTAAAATCTGATTTATTAATTTGTACAATTATTTACCTCGATCCCAGAGTCAAAGATCGAAACGGCAGGCCAGGCCTGTACGTAGGACCTGAGAGAGCAGATTTTCTTGAGTATATATATTTTTTTGGATATTTTGTAGAAATTTAACTCTGGCAATTGAAGCTAACTAGCTCCACCTGGAAATTCAAGCACCGATACTGCCACTTATATATTTCCTCTCCACCGAATTAATTGGCCACCCAATTTCAAAATCCATTTTACAGTCGGGCATTTGATATTTGGTATGGATCGATGCATGCATCTGCTAAACAGCTGCAACAGATCCGCACATTTTTTTGCCATGTTAATTAATTTGCGCCTCACAAATCAGTCATCATCATATGCACAATCTATATATAAAAATTTCATATATCAATGTTACACCTGCTGACCTAGCTGCCTACCTTACCGAAATTAAACTGTGGATTTGAGGTGCATCCAATGCATATTGAGTAAATCATATGATCACCTGCGCTCTCTCTCTCTCTCTCTCTCTCTCTCTCTCTCTCTCTCTCTCTCTCATGTAAGGTACGGTTGTTAGTACTATGCATGCTAGTGCTTCACTTCAATGTCACCTTGAGCTAGCCAGTTATCCGTCGTCCATGCATGAGACGTAGTAGCTACTAATTAATGGAGCGATTAGCTAGCAGTTCAATGCATGCAGATGCAGTACCGCTCGGAGTCTGTGAGATATCTAGTCTCTTGTCTACCATGTGAATTCTCTAGAAACCATGAAACATGGATTGCTATATATTTATATATTTTTCAACAGTGCTATGGTCTTGCATGCATGATATGATATGATCGCGATTTTATATAGCCATGCTTGAATTGTCGTGTAGGTTTTTTGCACGCAACCATTTCGTGAACACTGTACTGGCCCCTTTGTTTGTTGTTTTTTTTATTTACAAAAACTAGCTTCCATGCGGGGTTTTTTTGTTGTTGCAAAAATAGCACATTGGCACACACCTATTGCGGTAGGGGAGCACGAAAGCAGCATAGCACGGGAGCAAAAAAATTCCGTTCTCCCACACCGCGGGATGTTTCTTCGGCTCTCGGATAACGAGATCTTACTTCAGCGCTTTCCAACTACGGTAGGTGTGGGCCAAGGGCTATTTTTGTAAAAAAAAAGTGTATAAGAGTTAGTTTTGTAAAAAAAATAAATAAAGTGGTAGTATAGTGATCACTTCCCGTTTTGTTGCAATTAAGACCACTGAATCTACGAGAAAAATAGAACTGAACCGCCGAAATACGAAATATATAAATTAGCCGGCTTCAATTTCAGCATGGAACTAGATTTTTTTTTCCATTGAGTCGGCAAACTTATTTGTCCCTGAATTTTCCATATATTAAGGTTTTATATTTCCACAAAGCGTTAAAGTCGAAGGTAGCAAACTACATGGTCGGCCTTGATAGCAGGTTTGGCGGCATTCATGCATGCACGTAGCTATGCCACGAATCGGTTACAAAGACATGGTATCCAAGGCGATCGTATAGAGGGAGAGCTAGAGTATCAAACAATGGTCGCCTAAAAATTTGTTGGACCTCTTCGATGATCCATACGATTTGCCCTTAACTAAACTCCCCATCAAAATACATGCATAAACATAAATACATGCGTACTATACCGGTCGATCGGATATGCAAAAGACTCAAGTAGTGGAATTAATGTTCTATGCTACGTGGCTGCTAGCTACAGAGTACGTACGTATATGCTGCCGCCTAGCTGCTCCGGCCCTACGTACTCCGAAAGGTGCACGTTCGTATACTTGGGACTGTACACGGTACCATGCAAGCTTGCTCGCCTGTACTACTTTCAATCATGCATGGACTGCATGCCACATATCCTGCTAAAATAACGTACTAGCCGTAGTCCCAGTATACTGTATGCACACACAGTAGCTCGTCGATCGCCACAACTTGAGAGTTACTTGAGGGCCCCTTCGGGATAGCTTCTGGATTATGGATTCTGGATTATGGGAGAAGCTGCTTCTGATTATGGGAGAATCGGGTTGAGCCGGCTACAACTTCTAGGTTTCGGACCGAGTCGGCGAGAATCAGCAAGAATCAGTGAGAATCAGGTTTCAGATTCGATTCTATCAAATCAATCCGATTCTCAAAGAAGCTATCCAGAATCTTCCCATTCGACAAATAATCAGCTTTTTTTTTAAAGCAGAAGCTGTCCAGAAGCTGAAACGAACGGGGCCTCAATCTACCACATGATGTGCCAGCCTCCAGGTTGAAGTGTGTGTGTGAGTGTGAGAGAGAGGACGTACAGTTAGTATTAATGAGCTTGGGACACAAATCACTACTACGCCTGCCCAAGCAGGGGCGCTTTAGCCGCCCGGCCCACGCTACGACGCGCGTAGATGGACCATGCATAACGAGCTAACTTGTTTTAGCCTTTTAGGTGCCGTCCGGTCAGGTCGATTTTGTTAGACAACCTCGCTATCGAATAGTCCGGGGTTGCCTAATAGATCTCAAGTGGAGAATAGACAGGGAGAAAGAGAGACACAATATGAGGAGGAACCCAGTTCGCTTATTATTCTCAGATGCTTCAGGTACAAAGGGGTAGCCCTCGCCTCCTATATATAGCGGTTCAATAGAGATAAGGAAGAGTCCATATAGGATACTGATAACGGAATCAGTTTCCTAACACTCCTCTTGACTCTTCACCGCGAGATGCATGCCTCATTAAAACTCCATAAAACCCAAAGGGAAAAATAATTGGAGAAAGAGTACATAGCACACGCTATTTGTTGCACGGATTGCTCATCAAAAACCTTATGTAAGAAAACTTCAATGAAAACTTACTTAAGGAAAAGAGTACAATCCACCCAAACTTCAATGTTAATCTTCAAGATTTACGTTATGGGTACTCAAACTTCATGTTTGAGATTTATGTAGAGTATGTGAAAAATCTCCTCGAATCTGACTTCTAAGCCTCATCATCCCGATTCCTCTAATACATCTTTCAAAGGAAGATGCCGGAGTGACTTAGTGAATAAATCAAGTAGATTTTCACACGACTTAGTATGCAAAGATCTTTATCTCGCTCATCTTATGCATTTCATGGGCATAAAAGAACTTGGGGTTGATATGCTTCGTGAAGATTGCTTTTCACATATCCCATTTGCACTTGAGCAACACAAGCTGCATTATCTTCATAGATAATAGTGGGGGTTTGTTCCATGTTCAAACCACATGACTTACGGATGTGGTGAACCATTCTTCAAGCCATGCACATCTCCCGAGAGGCTTCATACAATGCAATGATTTCTGAGTGGTTAGTCGACGCCGAGACAAGAGTCCGCTTAGACGACTTCCAAGAAATTGTCTGCTTCCACCGCAGCGAAAACATACCTGCTTTGTGACTTGCCAAGAGATGCGGGTCCGATAGGTACCAAAGATCGGGCGTAGCTAACTAAATTCAATTCATTGTTTCTTCAGAAACAAGCCGAGGTCTTTGCTTTTCTGAAGGTAACGGAAGATGTCCTTCACCCTTTCCAATGCCTTTGGTGGTTCTGCAGATCAGATCACGCTTAGCAAATTCACTCAACGAATGTCCGCTCTAGTGCTATTTGCAAGGTACATGAGCGCTCCAATTGCACTCAAGTATGGGAATTCCTCCCGTGACTTCCTCCCTCTTCTTAGGGCCTCAGATGGGTCTAGGTCTCGCTTGGGAGTGACCTTCCCACCATTGGGGTCTTTATGGGTATGCCTTTCCAAAGCCAAATCTTTCCAACACTTTCTGCAGGTAGGATGCTTGTGTACCAAGATTCCGCCTTGGACATGTCTAAGCCTGCAAGCCTAAAATGTAACTTGGTTTTTACCCAAGTCTTTCATTTCAAACTCGATTTCAAGTATGTGCATGCTTCTTCAATTTCCTCATCCGTCCCAATGATGTTCAAGTCATCTACATAGACGGAGATTATACAAAATCCATTCGTGGATCGTTGTATAAATACACATGGACAATCTTCATTGCCTGTAGCCTTTCTTGAGAAAGTCACCAAACGATTGTACCACATTCTTCCCGATCATGCTTAGCCCATACAGTGATTTCTCCACTTCACATCAGATAGGTTTCTCGCTTGCTCTCGCCTTGGTTCGGATAGGGATACCTTCCAGATTTCATGTATATCTCCTAATCCAAGTTTCCATACAAGTATGCCGTGACAACATCCATTAGCTTCATTTTCAACTTCAAGTTGATCGCCATTGAGATCAAGTATCTAAAGGTAATTCCACCCATGACCTGAGAATAGGTTTCTTCATAATCAACCCTAGGACGTTGAGTGAAAACTCCTGAACAACAAACCTTGCAAATGGTTGTTGCTCTTTCATAGATTCTCCTATTATTACAAAATTTATGGCCATTTCACATGGTGTGCTTCATGCACTTCTACTTGCTCTTCATTGCTATTTCCATTCCAGAGCAAGTTCCTTTAGTTTTTTCTCCGCCAATGTGCGCACATTATTTCCCGCTGGCTTCCAATGGAAGATCCAAATATGGAATTGCCTTTCCCATGTGCTTCTTTCACAGTGCCATGTCTCAACTGCTCCTTCTTGCTTTGGGGCATTTTTGTGATTGGCTATGGTAAGTCCTCTTGCTCCATTTTTCCTCAGACGCTCTCGGTACTTTGGGTTTGAGAAGCCAGATTTCTGTTCTTTTTCTTTGAGGCCTCGAACAGATGAGGATACCACTTTCCGCTTTGGTATTTCCACTCGGTGCATTTCTTGTCGTATATGCGACTTAACCACGCCTTCGAGATCACAAAATGATCAGGCAATCATTTGCTAAATTCTGCAAATCGATTGTCTTCTTGACTTCATGATTTGCTTCATTAGTGCGAGGATCATGCAGGATCCCAATGGAATGCCATATGATTTTCCCATTTTTCATCCAATGGTTCATTTCTCCCCTAATGACTGAAAGCGATCCTCGCTGTAAAAAATGCAATCAACCGAATTGGGCAGATGCAAATCTCCACTGTGGGTTCCAAATACCATTATGGATGCACCAACGTATATCCTGCAGATTTGCGGAGAGGGCTCATTGCGTCACGCTGGGGTGGTATAGGTACATATACCATTCATTCAAATCTTCAGGATGACCCATTGCACTAGTTGCATAGTTGAATGGATGTTGTAGGGCCTAGGTCTATAATTGATGAGTGCCGCCATGCAGATCAAGCGTGTCCCTCAACAAGTGTTGGGCAAGTTACAACTCGCAAGAGCGGTCCGGCAATGAACTTAATCCTCTTTATTAGTGCTTCACTAGCCCATTTTAAAGGCGTATGGACGAGCGGTACAGTGCTCAACAGCTTATTCCCGTTGCAGTGCAATAATCATCAAATGCCTTGAAGTGAATTCACCGCATTGTCCATTCGAATGGACTTCACGCGATGATCGTGAAAAGCATTCTTAATTCCGATGATCCGCGATCGCTTTGCGAATGCATGATTCCTTGTTGACAAAGAAACATGTATGCGCACCATTTCGAGGAAGCATCAATGAGCACCATAAAGTATTGAAACGGCCACGATAAGGGCTGAATCGACCGCAAATATCCCCTCGAATGCTCCAGAATGCAGGATTTCATGTTGCACTTTCATATAACAGAGGGTTCAGTTATTAATTTCTGCAGCACATGCATGGCACACAAAAATCTTCGCATGATTCGGGAAATTTCTTAACATTAATGCCATGACCTTGTGAGTTGTTAACTATATTTTTCATCAATCTCAGACCAGGATGACCTAATCTATAATGCCATAAAGCAAATAATTCAGTAGCTTCTAAAGACAAATTTCAAAGAAGTATAGAATCGCATTGATTTTCGTGGTAGTATAGCCCGGATTCATACGAGGATATTTTTCTAATACCATTTTTCATACTCCGTGTTTCATAATGCACAAATGCTATTTGCCTATCTTCTTCATTGGTTTCTACGTGAAACCCATCATGGCGATATCCTTGAAACTTTAAGAGTGCGGGTTGATTCAGTGGTACAAGAGGGCTTCTTCAATTACCAAAGTTGTACCCATTGGCAATATAATTGTGGCTCTTCCTGAGCCTATTATATTGATCGCTTCATAGTCGTAATCCTTCCAAGTTTTCTTCGTGATCACCAAAGTATTTCACTCTCTTAAGATGGTTTTTGTTGTGCCACTATCAACAATGCATATTTCCTCCATTGCGCCACGATTTCTAGATGAAAAGAAAAATAATTCTAATCATATAGTGGCAAAGTGATTCAAATATTGCTTACAAATAAAGAATCTGAATAAAGAATAAATTGCAATTGATTCATGAGAAAAGAAAATGTATGCTCTTCGAGAGCCTACAATTCATTACTCAAAATTCATTAACAACCATCGCTCTATAGCCTCAAACTTCAAGTAACCAATCTTCGTGCTTGGAGCAAGATGGTGGGCTTGAGTTTCTACCAGCTTCAGCTTCAAGCCTCATTAACTCAGTGTACTACCAATGCATGTATTCATTATTCATAGTGGTCAAAAGTGATACCCGGGAGTACAAAATTTGATCGCTTTGCTCGCAATAGTTTCATGTCCTTCGAGGACCCTAAGTCAGGTGGCAGCTTGGAGCTTCTTGCTCAAGTATGATCTTCAAACTGATGCCCATGTGAGATAGTTCTCACCTTTCGGGTCGGGCTTCTTCAAACTCACTTTAATAATGCCGCATTTGCATATTCAAAAGATTCTTTTCATTAGATTACTTCGTAATCTAATAGGGAGTGGTTGTAAGATTCATAATTGCATAATTAAATTCTCATGAATTTCCAAGAACTAAAAAGAAAGCAATAATTTCAAGATTCATAAATACAAGATTCATAGATTTTAGATTCATAAGTGCGAGATTCATATATACATGCATTCATAAATATTCTAATAAACAATAATTGCACAATTCATAAATTCATAAATGCGGAAAATAAATTCGTGGATTTGATATTCTAAAACAGTAATTATTGCAAAATTCATGCCAATATTCATAAATGCAGAGAAAAAACTTAGTATACATTAAAATAGAGCCATAAAATTCTGCAATTTTCTAGGCATTTTTCACATTTTTCTTGCAAATTTTGTGAATTTTCTTACTATTTCTATTCAATTTTCCGAATTTCTATTCAATATTCTAAAAGAATAAATAAATAAATAATGGGGGCAAGGGGTAATTTCTCGCTTCGTGCCCAATCCAATCTTCCACTAATTGATTAATCCCGCCGCCCTGAGTCCCGATCGCTCGACTTCTTGTCCATTCATTGGACTTCATCAGCCCATGAAGCATTGACTTTGTCCAAGCCGCGCTTTGGCTTCTTGTCCCGTTGTCCATGCCTTTTAACCATATTGGAGTTCGTCAGGACTTCAAGTCCAGCGTGCTCCTGGCTCAAGCCGATCGAACAACAAGGCCAAGCGCATGGTTTCTTTCCTGAGCTGGCCCGGTCGGGAAGCGAGTGTTGGCGGCTGGGTTTGAGCCCGCTCAGTCGAGGGAGTCGAGGTTATGGGCTCAGCGGCGTCACGCAGAAGATGGCCGTAGGCCGGGCGACGGATACCGAGGCGCCATGAGACATTGCGAGAGTCGAAGTGAGGAGCCGAGACGACAAGGCGGGTCGCAGCATTCTGACGTTGTGCCGTGGAGACCTGGGCTCGAATCCCAGACTATGCAGGCGCGGCGAGCGCCGGGACGGAGCGCTGTGAAGGTCAAGGCGCATTAGCCGGCTGAGCCGGAGCACGTTGGGGACTGCCGAGCCTCGATGGCGGCATCGTCGATGCGAGATGCACGCGCGGCGGGCCACGCTCACGAGGCCGGAACTTGATGCGCTGGCGACATGGCTCGGCCACAAGCGTCGATGGCGCCGGGCCGGCCGAACGATGCCGCAAGAGACGCAGGTCGCGCGCTATGCGCCGGCTGGTTCGATGATGCCGCTTATCGCGAGGTCGAGCGCTGAGCCGTGGCGGCGCGCAGCCTTTTTCCGAAGACGCACGCAGATCAACCTGGACTAAGCGCGCGGCATGCTAGACAAAGTTGGCCTTCGGGCACATGGGCGTCAAATGCCGAGGCCAGCGGATGCGGCAGTGGCCGAGGCTCGGCACACGACGCACGCCGAGCGATGAGCGCGCGCCGAGGTCGCCAGGGTGGCGTCAGTACCGATGCTGCGTGGCCGAGCGCTTTGCGTGTTGTTGGCTTGCGCGCGGCGGCCGAAAGCCAGGCATCGGGTTCACGGCCAGGTCGAGCGGGCCAGTTGGCCTCGAGGCCACTACCACAAAGCAGCTGCAAACAAAGCCAGCTCTTCAGCGCTGCACAAATTGCTCAGTAGCTTCAGAGCTTCAGGTTACTTGTCAATGATTTGCCATGTATGCTGGTAGATTCAATGTACAGAGGCTTCCAATGCTTTGCTCAGAAATTGCATAATCATAGTCAGCCGCTATGATCTCGTGATATTACTACGAACCGTAGCTTGCGTACTACGTGATTAGATGCATGCATCGATCAAGAATAGCGATTAGATCTATCCCTCGCTTACCTCTTCTCACCTTTTTCACTTTTTCAATCGCTTCCAGGTAGACTATCACAGAGGATAGAGTCGCTGCAGGACTTTTTATTTCGCAATCCGAGGATGCCATTGATGGCGAAGTTGATTGCGTGATCGATCGCGATCAATCGCCAGGTAGACGCTCGCCGCTGATGATCCTTCGCTTTGTCTTTCTCACCTTTCAATCTTTCTCCCAGAGCTTGCCGATAACGTGTTAGACAACCTCGCTATCGAATAGTCCGGGGTTGCCTAATAGATCTCAAGTGGAGAATAGACAGGAGAAAGAGAGACACAATATGAGGAGGAACCAGCTCGCTTTATTATTCTCAGAGGCCTGTACAAAGGGGTAGCCTCGCCTCCTATATATGGCATGTTCGCTTAGAGATAAGGAAGAGTCCATAGGATACTTGATACTAATCGGCTTTCAACAGATTTGATGGAACGCACGACCAGCGGATCGATCGCTGTTCCTGCTCTTGATCAATGACGCCCGGGCTCGGTCTCCTCTCGCCCAAGTATCGCTTTTCTGTCTCCGGTGTAACTTTTATTTTTATTTTTATTTTTTAAAAAAAACTAATGATAAAAGTAGTTTTAGCCTCGACTGCGGAAGCGTCGGCAATAACACGTATCACCTGTTACGCTCTTACGGCTAGAGATGGGGTTATTTTTGCGATTACGGTCGAAAGAGGGTTGATGTATAAAAGAAAAATTGCCATAAGACTAGGAAAAAGCGATGATTTGTCCTCTTGCCTGGCTTGCTTGGCGCTACCAGCTAGCGTGCATGCAATGTAGTTGAAACGGCTAGCTAGCTCAATGATACATATTCAACAAAAGAATCGCTCAATTGACGCATGGTTGCTGCCTGATTGATTAAATTTTACTATAGTCTTTCTCGTTGAAATCTTTCTATTTCTTTTTATCTAAACAACGTTACCATATGTAAGTCACTTTGCTCGCATAGATTACAAATTCTCAACTCATATTATAACGGTACATATTAATTATAGTTCACTATTTTTTACAAAATGGTCACTACTACGTGCACGTACGGCCCACCTTAACAGCTAGCGTATACGTATGAATTCACCATGCAACACCAGTGTACATGAACGGATCTTGAGCTGTGGTGACAAAAAAAAAAAAAAATGTTCTTTTAATTCAGAACCCACTTTGGCGACCGCCGACGTCTGATGATCCAGCAAGGGGCCGGAAAGGGCAGGCTACTGTACTGCAATATGCATGCATTGAATTGTACCATTCTCTATGCATAGTGTGTACGAGTGTGCACGATCACTTGATTCACATGGGCAACGCTATGTTTAAAGCTAGTGGGCGCGCGTACTACGCTCATGTCATGCACGTACGTATCATCGACGCTTTTTCCATGCCCTGGATTACCCACTCTCATTTTTAACGTACTACTTGGACGAATGTGTTATGCTCCTTTATTATTTTTGGCATGCTAAAAGTGAAAATATATATTTCCAACAGTATAGAACTGTTTTCTATACAAACAAATAATATATATATATATATATATATATATCAGAAAAACTAGAAAACGGTATACCGTTGCAACGGTATACCTCTGAAACTCATGAAACTTATGATTTTTTGCACTGAAACTTAGCACTAAAAACTGATAAAACATGAAACTGATGAAACTAAACATCAAACTCATGAAACCAAAGATCAAACCGATAAGTTTCATAAGTTTCATGGCTATACCGTTGCAACGGTATACCGTTGCCTAGTCACTCTCTCTCTCTCTCTCTCTCTCTATATATATATATATTAAAAACATAGCGCGTGCATATAAACTTTTTTAAAAAAATAGTATTAAAAACTTTTTTTACATAATTAATACACATTGTTGATATTTAAAATATTGACAGACGTCTGTCGACAACGATCAAGCTCTATGTCGATATTAGAGCACATATAGAATTTTTCTTACATTCCGCCCTCATCATGTTCAACACACCAAGAGCAAAAATAGACAAAATCCAACATTCCTTTCCTTCATCACTTCAAGCATACTTGGTAAATGCTGCTAGAAGCCTCGTACGTACTAAACCTTAATTCCAATGCATTCTACTTCGCTCTCTATGCTTTAGTATAGCTTATGGTGTACTGAAATATCTGCTCTATTGTAAGTATGATGGCACGTGGTTCTAAATTCATGATGCCCCACAATCTCTCCGTACATTACATAGCAACAAAGCCTGAAGATATATTTATGTGCAATTGCGTAGACTCCGTCAGCATTCTTGTGCGTGTGACTACTATAGAACACTTTCAAATGGTGTCACACTTAGGCTGGTACACATGGACACGCCATAGACAACACTCCATCTAGCATCTCACATCATACACCCATTGATCTGACTTCACAACCTTAAAAGTACCTCACACTTGTTCTTGTAAATCGCTCCTTACCTCACGTCATTCTGATCGTACTACCATGCGATGTCTCCACCCTCGTTGACTACCAGCCTATCAAACTAACACTCCTCTCACTTTGCAGGAAAAAGGCTTTTCATCACCTTCATCATTGCTTAAAGCCACGTAGTCACGACTCTCAACCTCGATCGCCTCCGGCATTGGAACATCAGCTTCCTCGCCTTGCACTCCCTCTTGACCTCAACACACATCCTACCTCACTAAGCATTCTGCACTTCGGCTACTCTCCCCAACTTTCTTTGTTTCATCACCAACAACCTCCTCATGCGTCATATGGCCAACATGGACTTTCTGAAATGCTTGCGCCAACAATACTAATGGACATCTTTTCTCAGTGGCCATTCTTACATACGAGCTCCTCGACTTTGGCCCCTTCAGTTCCACTAACTCTCAATACATGCAATCCCGTTTCTGACATCCAACCCCGTGCAACTTGAGATCATACAAATCGTGGTCAAACTAGAACAGGTGGTACAACCATCTGATAATTGTGCCCAATGAACGCCCCCTGCACGTGACAGGCTAGCCACCACACTTGAAAAATAACCTAGCTCCACCCGTTGTGCACCCATGTGCGAAACTCCTTCCCTGTAGTATATTTTAAATTGTATTCATTCATCCATACCTGTCAAGCATTCCATCAAATTCTTATTACGTGCACAATGTAACCCTATCAACTCTATCAGTATCTACTACACCTCATAAATTCTAAACCTACCCATACCGCTACACTTGTGTATCACGACGACATACTCTACACTACATGAAACAACTGTTGTAGGCATATATAAATTTATTTTTTTCAACTACATACTACTCCGCATACTTTTTATAATTTTGTATGTCCAATCCGATCCATACTAAACCTATATATGTCTACATAACTATTGCTACTCTATACAACTAATTACTTACAAACTTAATTAATATGGTAGCTAAGTAATGTATCTAAAAAAACCTATTGTTGCTCTACACAGCTAATTACTTACAAACCTAATTAATCTGATCACTGAGTCATGTATCTAAACAAAAATTGCACGCTACTCGACACAACTATTTACTTACAATTCTAATTAATTTGGTCGCTAAGTCGTATATCTCAACAACTATTGCTACTATATGCATCTAATCACTAAGTCTTATTCACGAATTGTAATTGAAATGAGCAAAAAAAAAATTACCTGCAAAAATACGGATGACTTTCTTCCTCATGCTTCTCTTCTTCTTCATCCCCTTCTCCTTCCCCTTCTTCTTCTTCATCTCCTTACCCTTCTCCTCCTCTCCTCCATTTCACTCGGCTGGATTGGGTGGCATAAGGGGGCGAAATGAGGTTTCTGCTGAGCGAGGGCTCGGTCAGGACTTATATGCGCGCTTTGTGGATATTTTAAATATCGACAGAGAGTGTAATTTTTATCGACAGATTTGTATTTCCATAATTTTTTGGGTCAGCATGTTATTTCTGTAAAAAATTATAATATTAATTTTTAAAAAATCGAGTGCCCAAGGGTGTGCATTTATGAAAAAGAGTAGGCGCTAGCTGGTTGCGGTGCATAGAAGCAAGTAAAAAGGAGAAAAGAGAAAAGATCAGCGGTGGTACTGTAATGATCTGTAATTAAACAGATCCTGAATGGAGTGGTGATCGACTTTTGATAGATCGATATGACTCACTTTTTTTATCAGTACTGTTACTGTCAGGTCGATCGACGCGTGTGTAGCACCATATATATAGCAGAGCAGCAGGCTAGCGATAGATCAATTGTACTTGCTGCAAAGCTACAAACTATGCGGGTGCTGCTACGGCATGCATTAGCTAAAGGACGGTACGGTATGTTCATGTAGGGTGTGTTTGGTTATTTGAACCAAGTGGTATATGTATGAGATAGTTTAAGAAGAAAAAAATCATCTATGCGTTTGGTTGCTTGAATTGAACCATCCCATCTTGGATCAAGTGATACAAATTTGAGAAATATCCTCTATAGATGCTGAATCATTTCATCCGTTCAAAATAATAAAACCAAATGATACAGAACCATTCCATCCTATTCAACCACGTACCATCAACTAAACGCACCCGAAGTCTAGGACAGGAGGCAACTGACGGTGTCAGACGGCTGCATGATCTGCAGAGCTCAATCAGGAGAGGAGTGAAAGGGAAGCCTGTCGTGACGTACGTGCATGATCGGCCTGGATCGATCGATCGCTCGCTCAGTAAAACAGGGTGGGATCGATGGATGTAATAAGGTGGCCGGCCGCCCGGGTCAGGATTTACCGGATTGGTTTTACTAGGATGGATCGATTCTACTGCAATATGCGTGCATGCATGATGCATGGCATTGGCAGGGAGCAATCCTAGTTAATCATTCTTTTGGTTGGTTGGTTGGTTGATTGGGTGGTTGGGTGTCGATTAAGACCTGAAGAGGAGTGAGAGTGAAGCTAGGTAACTGCGGCCATGATCGAGTGGGTGCAGGACGAGGATATAACAGTTACATGCATGGAGGCCGGGGGGAAAGGTTGTACTACAAATTAAAGTTTAATTACTTACTTTAAGTAATCAGAGCCAAAGCCAGGCCAGCCGAAGGTAGCTAGCCTAGCCTAGCGCGCATGGAGTAGAGATGGAAAGCAAGAGCAAGTGCCGGATGCGACGGAGAGAAGCGACAAGGCCAAACAAGAAGCTGTAGCCGCTGAAGAGCAACGGGTCCGGACAAGCTGGCAGACTTTATTCTCCTAGTCCTAGCTAGCAAGCTCGGGCATGCATGCGTGTTTCTTCAGCTCTGATTGGACGCCCGGACAGACACGTGGTGGTAGGGTTGGTACACAAGTGTCCTACGTACGCATGCATGCATGAGGTAGAGCGTGCAAGTGCCCTTGCAATCCATAAGCTGCCAACGCCGACCGGACAAGGGCCTAAAGGTTAAGCATGCACGCAGCGAGCCAAGCGCCCAAGCCGGCCGGACAAGGGCCTAAAGTTTAAGCATGCACGCAGCGAGCCAAGCGCCCACCAGGAGTGCATGGTTTTTACAAGTTGCAGCTTTCTGCATTTCTGACCTATAAAAACTTAGGGTTTTGTAAACTATAAAAAATCGTCTAAATTTCTGACCTTTAGATCCACGTCGCAATTTGTGTCCACGAGGTTCATCTTCTTCTCTGACGAGGTTAGGGTTGGGTTTTGCTGGAGTTACGATCAGGATTCTTACATTTTGAGTGGGCAATAGTGGACTGGCGACATATGGTGATGACGCCACCGGTCATGATAATGGAGGCCAGGCCATCCATGGTCACTAGGGTGGCGAGTTAGCGATCACGGATGCGATGAGAGGCTCTTGCGGGTAGAGGATCCAACGATGGTGAGCCACCGGATACGGGAAAGAAGTAGGAGAGTTGAAGATGAGGAAGAAGACATGCGGTGGGAATGGTAACGTGATGGGGGGTGGAGGCAAACCGGCGGGATGAGGAGGCGCGGTGGAGGAGGTGTTGGCTTTGTGGCGGGCCCTCGTGCACATGCGGAACACGAGCGGTGCGCCGGTGCCTCGTGTTTCTAGATGGACACGATCGGTTCGTGACCGTGCGCGGGACGCGTGGTTATCAATATCAAAACTTGATATTATCCGATCAAGCCTATGCATTGCTTGTTGTGTTGACAAGACACACGTACCCTCGCGAACTTTTCACTATTACAGCCTTTTTTTTTTTCTCAAAACTAGCCCTGTCGATTTTTTTTTTTTCAAATTTGGCCTCGGTGCAACGGACGAAGAGCACCACAATGCCACAACGCGAAACATGGCATTATCGCGCCTCCACTTAGCGACATTCGAATAAAAAAAATAGCTGCAGTACCGCAACATGGTACTATAGCGTGACGTTTTTTTCAATCCGCTATGTGGAGGTGTGGTATTTATCGCCACTATTTGTATTTTTTGCTCTTTTCGTGCGTGTGATTTGTATTTTCCGCGTTCCCGTGCACGAGATTCGCGAATTTTCCACTGCTGTAGCCCCTAAGATTTTTTTTTTTTAGAATTAGCCACTGTGCTATTTTTTAGGGGTCCAATTCATGGCCAAAATAATTCTAAAAAAACATATTGAGTTGAACCGCAAATAATATTTTTGCGGGACCTATATTTGTGGTAAAAATATAACATAATTGGCCCCGCAGAATATATTTGAGGACCCATATTCTGTGGGGGACAGGAAATAACACAATATATTTGAGGACCCATATTCTGCGGGCTTAATTACCGTCAATAATTCTATTGGTTCAATTACCATCAATAATTATGCGGGCTGTCAATAATAATTTTTTTTTGTGGGCAATACTTTTTATTAGTTTTTATTAGGTTTTATAAATACATTATAATAGAAATTAATGGCCAAAGCTGTTTCTGGTTCATATTTTATAAGGTCATTTTATGCCTTTCTATATAGAGTAGAACTTTCGCTCTTATAGCCGTAAATTTTTTTTTTCAGAACTAGATGTCATGCGATTTTTCCTATTATAATGTATTTATAAAACCTAATAAAATTATAATGTATTTTTCTTCTTCCAGAAATAGCCTCCACTCAGCACAAAAAAATGCCGCGCTATAGTACCATGCAACTGTACTGAAAAAATATATCGCCAGTACCGCTGCATTGCTATTTTTTTTTATTTTGAATGTCGCTGAGTGGAGGCAGGCGCGGCAATTCCATGTGTCGTGTCGTGGTATTGCAGCGCCCTCCATCTGCTGGACTGGGGGTCAAATTTGCAACTAAAAAAAAATCGATAGATGTTAGTTTTGAAAGAAAAATTTGGGGGCTACAATGAAATGGTCTACCGTCTCACTCGCAGGCCACTCTGTATTGGAGTAAGTTCGGTCCGTGAAAATCTCTTCCATTCCGATGTGTAGACGCTCGCACGGGTTGCACTGTTACCGGCAATACTACCTAACGTATTAGCCGAAGGATCCCCGGCTCCTCAGCCCCCCACGTCATCTCCCCCACTCTCTCTCCCTTTCTTGCAAAAAACACCCCCGGTTCTTTGAAATTACGGATAGGTCCTTTGTAATTTTATGTGAGTGTAGAATATTTTTCCCCGTTCGCGTTTAAGTCCTCCGTTCGCCGTTTTACACAAAGAACCTCCCATTAATACGAATTGCGAGCTAGCCCTTTCCTACTTATTCGAAATAGCGAACAAGTCCAAAATTATAACAAATTGGTCCCTAGACTTTTCGCTCGTGTCCTTTCTCCGCTTTCCCAAAATGTTTTCGTGCTCGTTTACTCTCCGAGCATAGGAAAAATGTTTCGTGGTCTATTTTTCTCTAAAAAACAAAAATATTTCCCGCTCACGCGAACGCCGCTTTTCCCAAAATATTTTTCGTGCTCGCTTGCTCTCCGGAGCATGGGAAAAATGTTTAGAAATCTGTTTTCTCCAAAAACAAAATTTTTTTCCGCTCACGCGCAACGTTTTCCCTAAAAATACTTTCGTGGTCCGTTTGCTCTCCGGAGCATGGGAAAAATGTTTTCGTGATCTTTTTTTTCTCCGAATTTTTTTTTTTTTCCATTCACGCGCGCGGCGAAATATTTTCGTGATCCGTTTGCTCTCCGGAGCATGGGAAAAATGTTTCGGTGGTCTGTTTTTTGTCGGAAAAAAAACAAAAATTTTTCCCATTCACGTCATGGCGTTTTCCGGAAAAAATACTTTCGTGGTCCGTTTGCTCTCCGGAGCATGGGAAAAATGTTTTCGTGATCTGTTTTTTCTCCGAAAAAAAATATATTTTCCATTCACGCGCGCGGCGTGCGCCGCGCTTGCGTTTCTAGTTAGATATATTGGTTGGGTTAATACATGTATACCGACGTTCTTTAGTCTAGTACAATTTAGAGAAAAAAAGAGTCAATATTGAATACCATGTAAATTAATTGAATTTTGGAATGAAATAATAATAATAAATAGTAATTTTATTTACATACGACTTACAAAGTAACATTCATAATAATTAAAATTTGAAATAATATAAATAAAAATTATCAAATTAATGTGAGGATCTATAGATATTTTTCTTTTGCGAAATTTACGTGGGAATTTCTATGTTCTTAATTACGAATTAGATAACAACCATCCACTGTCCTTATACTAACAATAGTGCAAATAAGATCTATACAATTCAACTTCAAAAAAAATCGTAAACACTTTATTCTAGGTGCCGTATAGTATCTATAAAATCCCTATAGGAATAAAGACATGATATATATTGTAGGAGAGAAGAAGATTTAACTACTTTGATATCTGTGTTTCTTATATGTCTAATTTTTATAAGGGATGCTACGTAGCATCTGATGCCATAATTTTTTTCCCCCGAAAGCTAATAGTTACTGTTTCGATGAAGAAATAGTGTGAAAGATGATGTAATAATTTATATTTCTAAAACAGTATATACATTATGTAATGACCTCAGTGATGGAATACCGAGAAACGGTCCGTGCGTTGACACGTGGTGCGTGATGGAGACTTCGGTTGGTATCGAATCCCAAAGCCACCCACACATTAGAGGCACTCAAAAGTTCTTATGGTTCTCGATCTTAAAAAAGAAAAAAAAAAAATAGGCAAAATATAATGACATTATTTCTTGAGTGTACCTCTTTTGAGTCTTTTCTAGCCAACAATAGTACCAATAAGTTTCATTTCCAGAGTACAGCAGATACTAGCATAAATGGTTTCACTATAAAAAAGAGAGTAAAATATCTAATTATTTCTTTACCAAAAAAATGAATGAATTAACAACATGCCGGGGAATAGGCCATCAGATTGGAGACCTGAAAGTTTACAGATGTCTCACTGCACCGAAAATAAATTGGTGGTGATCAGCCCGTGCGAACTGAGGTAGCTAGAAGCGGATGTTGCTGGTTGCCTGCTTGTCGCAGCCACTCGCCCATGCTAAAACATAACAGTTCGAAATACAGCTAGTTAGATTTAGATGCCTTAAACACGTACGAAATATGAATGAATTGGGCTGTTGCTCCGATAATTCAGTTTATGAAAGCTGTATAATCAGCGTACAGAGTTGAAATGTTTTGATCGAAACGGATAGGAAGAAATCCGCACCGGTTTCTTTGTTTTCTTCAGTATCACAGAGTGTTCTGACAGATTGAGATATTGAAAAGGAGAAAACAAATGTGAGCTTTGCATAACAGTTCACCTCCAATGAACAACTAGCACTCCCTAGCTACAAATATTCTTGTTTTCAAGCAAGTCCCTGAAAGCATGAAAGAGATCGATATTCCACAAAAAAAAAAAAAAAAAAACAGGGGCATGAAAGAGCTCTGTAGCAGTCATTCTGGAATTGTGAGCTTATGAGTAGTGCTGGGGCAATGGGCCGGGCGGTCAGGCTGGCACGAGCACGGCCCGAAAAAAAGGCCCAAAGCCCGACCGACACGAATGGTAGATGGGCCTTGCCAGCCCGACTTGAGACCCGTGCCCATGCCGTGCCTCAAAACGGGGCACGCCGTGCCGCCCGGCCCGGCACGAAAAACGGCCCGGTTCATTCTCCCAACACTAGCTAGCTCTTGGACGGCATGTACATGTAGTGAATCATACCTGTTGTTGATTAGTGGAGTACTAGCAAGTGCTAGAGTATAATAATGAGTGTAGCACTAATCATCTGCTTGATGGGACAAAAGGAAGGTATAACCCTAAAAGAGAAGGAATTTTTCGATCTCAACCGAATGTGCCGTGCTTGGGCCGGCACGACCCGATCGAGGCACGACGTGCTTCTGGACCGGGCTGGGCTTAGGATTGTGCACATCGGGCCAGCCCGGCACGGCACGTACAAAACAATGGGCCGTGTCGGCCCGATGCATTTAGGCCCGAGACACGATGGGCTTGGGCCGGCACGGCCCAACTCCCAGCACTACTTATGAGTACAGGCTATGGTACGCTCAAAAGCTTTTTGTGTTTCTCGCTGCAACAAGGAAATTTATTTCACCTGGTTTCTGTTTTTTTGCCCCGCAGGGCCGGCATGAAGCTTGCACGATGCGCACACCCACAGATATATTCCTTTTTGCATGTCTCGAACCCGATGCTTCTGACCGGCCAATCGAGTAAGCCCAACTGCTGTTAAATTTCATGTTTTATTTCCACAGATGATTATACCATGATTTTCTAATTGTGCCTCAAAATACTAGACATCATGAATGGTTTCACAGACAATAACCTCTGCACCTATTGCAAACTGGATGAATTGACAACATGCCGGAGAAGGACATGTCTGTTGCCTTGTATTAGTTGTAGTCTTGTTCATATATGTATCTGAGCGCATGGTCTTCTATATTTCAAATCCAATCGATGCTGCCACGGCTGATAACACCAACCAGTACTGTGCTTTTTGGTAGTAGACGACGCCGCAGATATAACACGAGGAGACATTCTTCGAGTCATCGTCAGCACTGCTTCTCAACCTGACAGTTTACAGATGTCTCATTGCACGAAGCATGTAGCAATCTAGAGGATCGCCGCGTGCAACTTCAGGCAGAAGCAAGTTCCTGAAAGCATGAAATAGCTGTGTAATTGTCATTCTCGAACCGCGAGCGTGCAACTTCAGGCAAAATGCATTGCGTGATGAAATGCATAAAATGCTGCAGTGTCTGCACCTGCGAGCAGAGAATTTGCATTTGCATTTGCCACAGGAGTACATGGCATTCATTTGCCAGCAAGGCTAGTGTCTGCAGGCGCTGAACACCATATGCACTGCTCCCGATCTGTTCCTTACGAGTTGGTACTCCATGGCATGACCCGGCACCGGGCTCTGTGTCTAATGATATGTTGAAGGGTGATACAGATCCTTGTCTTGAATTCTCTAGCAATTTTGGATCGATGCCTGGCAGTGTAGGCTGATCACAGGGAACAACCGAGCAAGCACAACATGGTTATGAACACGATTGTGTTCGATTCTAGAGGTTTACTAACACGCAGATAAGAGCAGGCTCGATCTCTGGAACCGACAAGACTGACTCTGCTGGTTTTGCGAATTGTCCGTCAAAATATCAGGACCCAAGTGTAGCATATGGAGGCACACAGCATCGGTGAGGTTTGCATGATGATCATTCAGAGATGAGCATCCTCGGCGTGCAGATAGCAATGGTCTCAGTCACAAATGGACTGCTACATTGCTTTCTTCCACTATGCTTTGTTCGTTGACAGAAAAGCAGAGCTGTTCAACAGCAGCAGCAGCTCATTGCTTGTAGTCACTACTCACTAGTCAGTGTCTACAGCTAGTGCTAAAAAAGCTGAAACTTTTTTTCCCCCGTTTCTTTTGGAAAAATCCGCATCCGTGGAAAGGAAAAACTCCATCGATGCAGCAATCTCCAGTGCAGATTAGGAAGAAGCTTCTAATCCTCCTCTGATTCACCAATCCAAGGCTGTGATTACGACCTCCGACTCGGTGGCGAAGCCGCCGGAGGAGTCGGGCTCCTGCTTCCATCCCTCCTCACCTCAGTCACCTGGCCACCACACCACGACGCCGGCAGAGCAGGAGCGGTGCCCGCAGGTGATGTTCGGCTCCGTCGCGGCGCGCTCGTCTCGTGGGACCCAATTAGTCGTCGCGGACGATCGCGGGTCCCCCGACGCGGCCGCCTCCCTCCGACCATCCACGATCCACTTCTTCCAAAGCCGACAGGTATCAAGGGACATTGTGTCGATGATGTACGGAAGATGCAATTTCATGTAACTCCAAACCAAAACAATATGTATATACGGTCATTTAAAAAAGTGCATGTACACGACAAGTAGATGAGCCAGAACCACGGTCCTTTAATTCAAAAATTTGACCTAGTCGTATGGATTCTATTTGAAAATAGGTCTCCTAAACTAAGTGTATCGAGCAAATAGTAGTTGCTTAGAATCGTAACTTGTCTGAGCTCCGTTTTCTGTTTAAACTGCTCGGGGGCAGGTAGTACGAGTAGTCGACTGGCAGACAATACACGGTACACCAGGTAAAAATGACGCGACGATCTCCGGAGTTTTTTTTTTAATAATACTTTTTTAAAAATGTATTGCGATATTAATACGCGGAAAACAAAAAATGCAAAAATAACACCTATTCGACAAACGGTACGGCGAATTAACTATTTTCGCCAAACAGTGTGACGACAAATGCCTAATTACGCAGTTAACCGTTAGACGATAAATTTTACAAGAAACGAGGGTATTATCACCAAACCGTTCGGCGAAAATAGAGTTGTCGCCGAACCGTTCGACGAAAATAGGTATTATCGCCATATGGTACGACGATAATAGCTTTTTCCCCTAGACTCTGACGACTGACTGTTAACTGCGTAATTAAGCAGCGGTCGTCGAATTGTTTGGCGAAAATAACTATTTTGCCGTACCGTTTGGTGAAAATAGCTATTTCGTTGTACCGTTTGGCGAATACGTGTTGTTTTTGTAATTTGTGTTTTCGTGTATTAATACTACAATTCATTTTTTAAAAAAATATTATTTAAAAAAAATTCCGATCCCGCGAGACCACACGTGGGAAGGCTCAAGCGTGTCCACGCGTTACGACCGCGGGGGCCCGCATGGCAGTGAGAACACCGTGGCGGTTATCCGGGTCCAGCGAAGCACACTATCACACATTCACACCGCCCAGGCGTCCACCACCAACCAAACACCAGACCTCGCAGGGGGAAAATAAAACGAGAAAAAAAAATCGGAAAAAGGGGGAAAAAATTCTCTCCGCCGGCGACGGCCACGCCACATGCCGATCTCCGCCGGCCTCCGCGCGCCGCCGCACGGGGCCTGCGCCTCTGTCTCTGGTCAGCGCCTCCGCGGCGTTCCTCCCCCGGCGCCTTCGGTTGTGGCGGTAGCGACCGCGCGCGGCGTCCGGCGCAGGAGGCTCGCGGGGGTCGGGGTGGTGGCGGCCTCTGCGGCGTCGCCCGACGAGCTCCACTCCCGGGGGAGGTACCTCCACGGGTCCTCCGAGGTGAGTAGAGCTGCTCCTCCAAGGACCGGTGTTTATTCGTTCGCGCTGATAAAAATCTGCGCCTTTCTATGAGTAATCTACTGATCTGTATGCAACGAAGGCTCTGGAGGTTTAGGCATCGCAAAGTAATGAAATCTTAATTGAGCACACGGTCCGGTGCGTTAATTGTCGTGGGGAGTGATGGAGAGATTTGTATTGTAAATCTGTTGCTTTATCCTGTAATTGGGCTCATGCTGTGAGATAACAAGGAGTTGTTGTTACTAATGTCAAGTTGCGATGGAAGGAGCGGGCTTTTCATTAGCACCGAGCTGGGTTTGGAGAACTTTTGTCAGTTTTTGTGGGATTTTTGTTAGTAGTTACTCCCTCCATTGTTTTTATAAGGCGTATTAGGTTTCGTTAGGACAAGGCTTTGACCAACAATTACTCTATTAGCATATAATTTTTATGACACAAAATTGATATTAGTAGATTTGTATTCAAAAGTACTTATATATAATTATGATTTTGTATTACATAAATGGTATATTAATGAAGTAATCGTTGGTCAAAGTTTTGTCCTAACGAAACCTAATACGCCTTATAAAAAACAACGGAGGGAGTACTACTTAGTTGGCCAAATGTTTGTTTGAGAGAAGCAAAATCTCAACCAAACTTATTTAGTGTGGGATTAAAAGGCGGTCAAGTTGTCAATTTGAAATCTAAACTAGTATACTTGCTTGGGATCAAGGCTGTTTACTTTTCTGTACTCCTCTTCTGAATGTTAACGCCGAAAGCTTCCCGACCAGATTTTTGGATTTTGATGCACCAAACATCCTGAAATATATTAATGTTATAAGCTTAAATTTTCTCTGAAATATTCAAGGACTTGGCAACGCAGTAGTACATGACTACATACAGTTTAGTAATTGCACTGATGTGCAAATACACTATGCCTTCTTATTGGATGAAGTTTGTTGAATTGAATATTAATATCAACTCTGAATGGTCTTGATCAGCACACAAATTTATCAAAAACCACGTGAGTATTACAATAAATAGCTGTTTGAATGAGCACCATGTATTAGTTGGCACCTTGGTAGTGGTTGGCGGTGACAGTGAAGTAATCCTTTAAGCAGCTGAAATAATGAGCAGCTCACCTAATTACCTAAAGATTTAAGTATGCCCATACAAGTGCGAGGAAGTTATTTAGCTTACACTAACAAAGGATATATGCTTGTGAGCTTCCACCGGCAAACTTTTCTAGATAGCATTGGCATCTTTTGTTCCTATTGAGGTACTGTATTGCTACTATTCATTATCATGATGCGCCTGTGTTGTCTGCAGAAATCTGCCCTTTGGAACTTGATAAAAGATGTAGAACCTTTGGATCTAAGTATAGTCCAGAAAGATGTTCCTCCTGAAACTGTGGATGCAATGAAGAGGACTGTTTCAGGCATGTTGGGCCTGCTTCTATCTGATCAGTTCCGTGTTGCCATAGAGGCCCTTTGGGGCCCCTTCTTCAAGCTATTGGTATCTTCAATAATGACAGGGTATGCTTTTCTCCTGCAACATAGCTTTCATGTTAATCCACTGTATTGATTATAGTTGAATTTGGCTGGTCAAAAGAAGTCACATTTAAGCATGATCACCTTTTGCGGTTGTGTGCATATGGAAGTAGCAAACAACTTGATGTGGAATCTAGGTCAATGCATTAAGACAAAGAATTATGTGAGGTGGACTGCAGAAACCTGCCAAGTGGTAGCTTTCTGTAGCCTAGCTCTTGTCTGTATTATCTATGCCTAGTAAATAGAAATGATATGTGACTGTAATTTGGCCAGTGTGTAAGACAGTGTGCTGCCCTTTGATTTATATATGTGATACGTCAAAGCATGTTTTGAGGGTGTGAATTGTGAAGTCCAAATCTTTTTGCATAACTTATTTGCCCATGAGGTTCTAGTATACAGAGTCTGAAACTTTTTTTTTCTTCGAGTGTGTAGTACATCTTTGTCTTGTCTACTTGAACATCAGTCACGCATAATCTGTAAATCTTGCTTGAGCTCACATCAGACAGCGCCACTTTTATATTCAACTTTCCTCGGTAGCTAAAAGCTATTCTTCCTTGTCCTTTCACTTGTTATTAAGAGACTGCAATTTTTCATAATTTCGAAAAGGGCAGATGAAAATAAGTTGCTAACTACCTGTTTGACGCTCATCTAAAGTAAACCTGATTCTTCAAAACTTCAGCTTGAAACACTGGCCTGCCTGATGGCAATCCACTTCGTTTCATGCGATACTTCTTGTTATCTTCATTGCTACCTTAACTATAAGGAAACACCATTTGGCAGTTGTTGCAGTGAGATGCAACATTTTGTTTTACTCACTTAACTTCAATACTACAGAGAAGGTCTGGATCACCTCCTGTATCCTGCTAGTTTTAGTTTGCTTGTGTGCATTTGGTTAGTATTTGTCTTCTTAGAGACATGACGCACATGTTTGCATGTTCCAGAAAAAAAAATTACCTTAAGTTGCTTTGTGACTATTTCAGGTATACTCTATGCAATGCTGAATATAGGCTCTCTCTTGAAAGACTACTGGAGTTTTCTGAAGAAGAAACTGAATGCCAGAAAAGAGACATCACTGAAGATACTCATGATGGCATCAATTTGGGAAGGCTCGTGACAAGTTTCAGATTATCAGAAGATGATGATTTCACCCATGAGCCAGAAAAGATAGATGAAAAAATATTGGTTGAAAATATAGGTGGACTAGATAACTTAAATACTGAAGCAAAAGAACACATTCTCCGGTTGCAGTCTCGCTTGGATTCCATAGAAAAGGTAACATCTATCTCATACCTGATTGAGCAATCCCAGATGATTGTTAATAGCCTTTATCACTGTTAGGTGACTGCTCTGTGTTTGTGAACTGCACTGCATATTAGGCTACTAGCTATCAAATTTGGCCTACCTATTATCTGAAACTTCATGATCCTTTAGTTGCACAATTACCTTTTTTGTGTCAAGAATGTCTGCTTAGCACAAGATAGGCTATTTTCTGTGATACTCAAGGTCATCTTACTTTCTTTTACGAAAGGTTAATCCCATTGCTGCTCTTTATAATATTTGCAGACTTAAACTTTCATTTTTCAACCGCTGCTTGGGAATTTTAATTGGATGCTTATTCTATTTTTAATCTTGCAGGAGCTACACGAACTCAAGAGGAAAAATTCTTCCCTTCAAATGCAACAGTTTGCTGGAGAAGAGAAAAATGAGTTGCTGGACTACTTGAGATCGCTATCACCTGAGAAGGTTTGTTCTGTCTCCAACCTTTTCCATTCCAGTAGTAATATATTTCCTCTTGTTTCTATCCAGTGCTTCTTGTTGGACACTAAGGTGAACAAATCAACAATAAATAATAAAACTAGATAAACTTTTCAGGTTTCCTGGGCACCTCTTTGTTTTTTGATTTGAGCTAGTAACTTTTTTGGACAGGTTGTTGAACTCTCAGAGCCTTCCTGCCCTGGCGTGCAAGAAGCTATTCAGTCCGTTGTACATGGTCTGCTAGTAACTCTCTCCCCCAAAATGCACACAATGGCCCCTCCGGCACCAGAGAACATGGCCAGTGGACCCCAAAATTTTGGAAAGGAGGATGATGACTGTGCCGAGCTCGTGGAGGACATGTCGCTCCCATTTCAGCCCCTGATATCTATTCCTCGGGATCATCTTGCACGTCTCTTATTCTGGTAATATGAGTGGATTGAGAAGGTTCTCTTCCTTTGTTGCCTATTAATATGTCGGAGCACTTTGATCATCCAAGTTTGTTATGGTTATTCAGGTGCATGTTGCTGGGCCATTACATCCGAGGTCTGGAGTGCCAGCTAGAGCTGTCACAGCTCCTGACAGCCTCAAGTGATGTGCGGTCGTAATTTCCCTGGTGACAACGGTAATGCCTGGGAAGCTTTTGTCGATCAATCAAGATTTGTCTACCTGAGAGAATGGAAACACTGTGGTGTCCAAACCGATCCAATGCTGAGTAAGTTCCACAGCATTCGCTATCGGATATATGAAGAAAGAGAAGGGGCGTGGTCCAGACTTCATACATTGCCAGCTTCTGGTGCTGTCACTGCAAGGATGTAACGGTTGCCCTCTGGAGCCTGCGTGAGTTGCCGTCTCATGGTTGTTTCTTTTCATTTCCCTGTGGCTTGTATTGCGCATGTAGACTGGCGTTATTTCTTCTTCACATAGGTTGTGGTAGTAGTAATCAATCACGCCACTCCGTGTAATCTGTAAAAATTTGGTAATTGTATGTGTACATCTTGTATATAGTTGAATTGAACTTGAACCTGAATCGCATCGACCAAAGGCTCTTGTTTGTAACCTGTGCTATCCTCATTGTGCCTTGGATTGTGGTAAGCGAAGCCGTGTTCGACCGTCGAATGCGCACAGTGTGTACTCTCATGAAAGCCGCCTTTAGCCATGGAAGGTGTGGAGGACCCTCGTTCGCCTCGAGATGTTGATAACGCTCCGAAGACGCGCCTCAGAATTTATTTTTTTTATATATAAAAAAAATAAAACATTAAATAAGTCACACCTCGGCTCCAAATCGAAATCGAAAAATAAAACCATGGGATCGAATCAGATGAGAGCTGAAGCAAGACAACCGCGGCTTCTCTCCTCTTCTTCCCTCCCATTCGAATTCACGTTTTGGCGGCCACCTTCCCTCCCTCCCATGCGCTTCTACTTAACCACCGCCTCTCCCCCAAATCCAAATCCAAACCCTACCACTCCACTCCGGGAGCCCGAGCCTTCTCCGGCCGCCGCCGACGACGATGGCCGACAAGGAGAACGTCGCCCCAGCAGCGGGCCCCCGGCTCACCCGTGCCGCGGCGAAGCGCGCGGCAGCGGCCGACGCTTCCGGGGCCACCAAGCGGAAGCGGGTGGCGCTCAGCGACCTCCCTACCCTTTCCAACGCCGTCTTCGTCCGCCCGTCCTCCCACCCCATCAAGCCCTCCAAGCCCACCAAACCCGCCGCCGACGCCGAGGAGCCCGTCGGCGGCAGCAGCTCCGTGTCTGCGTCCGCCTCGTCCACCGCCGCGGACAACCCCGCCGCCGACAAGCCCTGCGGTGCCTACGCCTCCGACATCTACACCCACCTCCGGTCCATGGAGGTACTCTACTCTGTTCTCCCTTCCTCGCCTTGGGCTGGTTCGATCTGTGGTGTTGGATTTGGGGTCGAGTGATCTGATGGGTTACTTCGAACGGGCGTGCAGGTGGAGGCGCGGCGGCGGCCGGCGGCGGACTACATCGAGGCTGTGCAGGTGGACGTGACGGCCAACATGCGCGCCATCCTTGTCGACTGGCTCGTTGAGGTCGCCGAGGAGTACAAGCTCCTGGCCGACACGCTCTACCTTACCGTCTCCTACCTCGACCGCTTCCTCTCCGCCAACCCGCTCGGGCGCAACAAGCTGCAGCTCCTCGGCGTCGCCGCTATGCTAATCGCAGCGTAAGCGCCACCAACTCCCACCGTTTTTGCTTTGCTGCTGTTTCGGAAATTGAAATGGCTTCTCCAGGGGGTTGAAGAAGTGGGGAACTTAATCGGGTTGGTTTGGTTGGTCGCAGGAAGTACGAGGAGATCAGCCCTCCGCACGTGGAGGACTTCTGCTACATCACCGACAACACCTACACCATTCAGGAGCTTATCAAGATGGAGAGCGACATACTCAAGCTCCTCAAGTTCGAGATGGGCAATCCTACAATCAAGACGTTCCTTAGGTGGAACACTGACCCAAAAGCTCATCATAATCTTCTGTCAATCCTTGCATCCCATCTGAATCTGCAGCTAAATGAATCCTTTTGCTTTTCCGTTGTTTTGCTAATTTCAGGCGGTTCACGAGATCTGGCCAAGGGGACAAAAAGGTGGCCATTAATCCCTGCAATTCGTGGTGTTTCACCCAGTTAATTCTTGCTCTATTGCTTCCTAGGTGCATTGATGTCTGACGTTATTTTTGCGATACATGTTGCAGCGCTCCAGCTTGCTATTGGAGTTCCTGGGGAGTTATCTTGCTGAGCTGAGTCTACTGGACTACAGCTGTCTCCGGTTCTTGCCATCAGTGGTTGCTGCTTCAGCGGTGTTTCTTGCTAGGCTGACCATTGATCCAGACACCAATCCTTGGGTAAGAACTAAGAAGTAGATTCTCCAAGTCCGAAATGTTGCTATATATTTTGGTCTCTCGAGGCTAAAACTGTCCTGTATGTTTGTGTGGTTGTAGAGCAAGAAGATGCAGAAATTGACAGGCTACAAGGTGTCTGAACTGAAGGATTGCATCTTGGTCATACATGACTTGCAGCTCAATAGAAAGGCTTCATCCTTAATGGCCATTCGAGACAAGTACAAGCAACACAGGGTATGCACAACTCCTACACTCATGTAACCTTCCTCAGATTACTGTCGTGATGGTAGTGCTGGTCTAATTCTGCAATCATTTGGAACAGTTCAAGAATGTATCAATGTTGCTTCCTCCTGTTGAGATCCCTGTATCATACTTTCAAGACTTAACGGAGTAGCTGTTCTTGAACTGCACCACAGTAAAGCTAACCACTCTGAGCTCTCCTTGAGCTCCTGGAGTAAGGGAGGATTGCAGTTGCAGAGAGGGTTCCCAGTCAAGTTAAGGGTTGCTGGAAGCTATTTAAATGCTGGGGGTTTTCAAGGCTAAGCAGGAGCCTTTTGGAGTTCATTTAGGAGTTAGTCAATCACTAGTAGGAGACCAGGCATTCTCTTGTTTTTGTAGAATTGTACTTCTGTATTATATCTTAGAACATGGTGCTTTGGTCTGTTGGGCCACAAATTTGTAATGTTTGATATGCTGATCCATTGCCTTTGTTGAATCCTTTTATTACACATTCTGTACCTACTTTTCTATTAAAGGGCAGAGTTAGAAATGGGTCTAAATAACATAGCTGCTTGAATAATTATGTTCAACATGATGCTTTGCGCCATTTAATGTGATCATCTTGATCGCTTTTAAGTGTAACATTCTTCATTGAATGAAAATCCTAGAGGTTTGGACCATGCTAATGAATGATCAACACATTTACATAACCTATATGACAGGAGCTTCTGAATGACTATGGTTAGAAATTCGATGGCACTCTAAACTTACTTGCATGGAGGTATTTGAAACATGAAGATTAAGCAATATGCAAGCTAGATACTGATGTCAGATGGATGTCTGTTGATTCTCTCCAGCATGCAGCACATAATTATCTGCTTACTGTAATTTAATATTAGAGTTTCTTGTTGGGATAATGGGTAATGCATGTCTGCTAGATGGTCCAATTGTCCAAATGGACAGATGGAATTTCGACAATATAATCTTAAACAGTGCCTGCAGATTGGATGCTCAAAATATGGTTGCTATGGACTTAATAGAATCGACATAGTTTGCTTTGGACCTTTGTCTTAGCAATTGTGCTGTGGAAACTGGAGAGATTTTAGTGATTCAGTTGTCAATTGTCACTTGTTTCTGTGTGCAATTGTATATGTAGTTTTGAGCATGCTTTTCATTTACCAAATGCATCTGGATTCTGGACTAACAATAGCCACCGCCAATACTTGCAAGACACCTTAATTCTTCTTTGAAGGCAACTAATGCAACTGAACTAATTTCATGCTATTGTTCTTCCTCTGTTATAAATGATGACATATGACATGTGACTATTCTTGCTGATGATGTACTCTAAATCCAGATGCCATATTTGTTGTGATAAATTTGTATGTAACAGTATGTAACATAACTTAAGTTTGATGAGCTTTGCTGTTGTGTACCACTCTATCCAACATCAGGTTTCTCTGTTTAATTTGCACCTTTTTTTTTAGAGATTTTATTAGATATGTGTTATTTTGATCTCTGTTCAACCATTATACTTTCATGCGTGCTAGGTTAATGAAAACAAAGACTGACAAAACATGCAATTTGACTGATAAGACATGATACATGCTGAGCTCGTCAGCAAGTGCAGAATCCATGGATTCCTTCACAGTGATGTCAATTAGACTAAATATGATGGGTCTAAATTTCTAGCTAGCAGCTACAAAAATATCGCATTAATTCCATCATGAATTCGAAAAGAGCAATAATATCTTCATAGTTCAGCACCACCGTATGATTTTCATCTGATGGTGACCTGAACCTGATTGATCACTTCTTCATACCAATTTATTCAGGAGGACAAACTTGAGGATGGACTTATGTACCGGTCAAAGTTATTACATCAACCTATCAAAGCCTGAGATTCAAGTCTATCTTACTTTGTTCCGATGGTTGGTTTGAAGGTTGTGTTCTCAATCTGAAGCTCCCTGGCCATGCCAAGTTCGGCACCTCCTCGCAGGCCATCATCGCCCAGGTCATGCCACCTTCATGAAATCTTGCTGCCGTCCTGATCTGTGCTTGCTGGCTTGACTTCTGAATCGCCGAGCTCGGGTTAACTCTCAGGGACCGCACAAAGGCGGCGTGCGCCTCGAGGGGCAGCCCCATCACCATCCTCTGCGCATGGTAGGAGCGTTTCGCAGCGCTGCGCTCCCGCTTGTGGGCGTTCTGATGGCCACCCAACGCCTGTGAGCTGAAGAACTTTCTCATGCAGAAGTTACATGAGAACACCTTGTGTGGGGCAGAAGGCTTGGGCTCAGACTCCGACCAGTTTGCTGCTGCTTCCGGCGAACCATCCGAGCCCAGCGTGAGGTTCAGCCACGTCTCGCCGTCGTCTTGCTCACCGGTAAGCTGCTCTGAGCTCTCCTTGTTCACTGACGCCTCGTCCGTTTGCTCCATCTCCTATCGTGGAAGTGTTTCTTGGTTCTTCCTCTATCTTTGATTGCAGCTCATGTATGGCTCATCTCTCCAAGTTTGCAGTTTCCTATATAAAGGAGGACGAGGTAAGGAAGGTGCAGGGAATTTTTTGGGGTAATAATTGAGGCTTGTGGGGGGTCTTTGTGAGGAATCAGGAGGTAAAGAGCTTTGTCTGGAGTTAGTGGATATCTATCTTTAGTTGCTTATCTCTTCTTTCCTACCTGGCCCATGCATGTATTGTAGTGGTGCTAAATATCCCAGGGGGGAGGCAATGGGAAGTATCATGACCAGGGTTCAAAATCTTGCCGAAATTCGGCAAAATTTTGAAAAATTTCCGATTTCGGCCCCCTCCGAGTTTCATAATCTCGGCAAAATTAAAAAACCCTAAAAAAATTTAAAGTGCTACAGTACATTAAAATCTCGTCGAGATTTCGGTGATTTAGACCGAAATTTCGATAAAATTGATAGAGATTTTTATAAAAGTTGACCGGATTAGGTTCCTCACGTCATTTCCCATGTGGGACAGTCGGTAGATCATAATTTTCGCGAAGTTGAAAAAACCCTAAAAAATTGAAATGTGATAGTATCGGGAAATTTCGCCGAGATTTTGGTGATTTAGACCGAAATTTCGGATTTCTCGGTTAAAAAAAAAATCAGATTTGAATTTTAGTTTTTGAATTTTGTCTGGATTTGGTCCGAAATTTCCGAATCTCGTCGAAATTTCGGATTTTGGCCAGGCCCGAGATGGAGTCCGAAAACGAAATTTGAATCCTTGATCATGACGCAGCAAGAGGAGTTGAATCATTTAAATCCTATTTTTTTGTTATAATAATTTTGAAAATTACTAAAATAATGATCAAACCTAAAGAATTAATCTAAGATCATGAAAAAAAAACTAGATTAAACATGTAATCTAAAAATTAATTGTATGCAAACAATAATTAGTAGACCAGAATCCATACTGATTTTCATCAAAGAACACACATATGAATCCCTTTACATGAAAGCACAAATCTCAACTAATCTTTCAAATTTTTTTCTCATCTTTTTTGTCCTCTTTTTCCTCTCTTGTTTCTTTTCTTTTCTTTTCTTCTTTTCTCTCTCCTCTTGCTTCCTTGTGGCTTCTGTACTGTACTGCCGAGCAGAGCTCTTGGACTCCCCTGTTGCCACACGTCCTGGGAGTCTTTGGTGCACGTAACGCTCAACCGGATACTTGTGGCTGCACCTGTCTCTCTCGTGTATTTCTGCACCTACGATTCTCGCGTGTTGCTCCTGGGACTATGCGCCAGCGCACGTATTCTTCCCGACCTACAGTGTATGTCTATTTGTGTCCGCCCACGTTGCAACATACATCTCGCATCCCTGCAATGCACCTCCTGTTGACTGCGCTGCAACACTGTTGCATATAAACAACAAACTACACAATATCATCTTCTTCCATAAATATTGTAATCCATCACAAATACTGTTGTCAATTAATCATCACACACTCACAAATATGGTTGTCAAATTAATCTATCATATTTATATTTTTGCAGCTAGAATTAACACAATGCATGCTCCTGTCATCTTTTCCTGTAATTGCCATGGTGATTTAATATTTAGGCTCATACCATATATAGAACCTGTTGCCGTGTGCACTCCTATTCTCAGTAGAAAGGCTTGAAATTTCCATGACAAGCTTTCTTCCATTTGCAAGTATGCCTCATACAGGTGCCATTTGACTGTTCGGCAGGGGGTGATGAAAGCGATGTTCCATTAACAAAGTCATGAATCGTGTTAGGATTGTGGTTGAGTCTAATCAGGAAAGCCCACAGTTTCAGGCTCTAGAATGATGGTTAGGTTAGGCCATACGAAGCAATCCTATAATCTTGTCTTATGCATTGCTGTTGAACCCTATGTGATACATACTGTTGCAATAGTTATAGCTACCTTTTCTACAAATTAACTGCTTGCACTAAAAGCATGATGGTTAGGTCAGAACTCACAATAAGCAATATCAATGGGCGGCAACAGCAATACTACTGATTTCATCACTTTTATTACAGTATTATTCAAAGATAGTGCTGAAAAAACATGCATCCTTTTGTATCTCTTATCAATATTATAACTATCTGATCTGAAAAGTGAGAACTAACAACTAAAGTTAGAACGGTGAGGGCAATAGTATTGTTTTATGCACCGTGTTATCCCTTCAGCAGCCAATAGTTGAGTTATATTAGCCATTTGCTGTTAACATGTCGGCATCACATTTGTTTGCTTTAGTGGGAGACTGTTGCTGTCACAAGTGCACTGAAAGAGGACCCACCAGTACATTTTAGGTAGTCTTTTGTGGGAAGATGGAAGCTGAGTTCTTGCTATCTTGTTTTCCCTTTGTTTGTGCAAGTGTATTGATGATGCTAGCATTGGGGTGCTTTATTGGGATGGACAGAGCTTACATTTGATACTGAGTCAACTTGATCAAGATAGAAAAGGAGAGGCACCTAGCTTCCTTCCACATAGTTAACCATATCTGCAGGGGGCGGTACCAACATGCGTCGCTGTCGGTAAGATATGCAGATCTATGTGCATTTTGCAAGCACAATTTATCAGGGACCCATTGGTATCTAGTTCTTTTGTTTTGTCCAATCTCCTTGCGTCCCATTTGATCGTTACTTGGGGGGAGGTCCTAGTTTTTGTTCCTGATCACTGCTTTTCTCTGGCCAAAACAGGAACACATCGTTTGTTTGCTCTGTTGCAAGTGCTATGCTGATGTCATTTCAGGTATCAACTAGTACTCAATCATGGAACCTGCTGCAACATGAGCTCAAGTTTAGACGTAGTTTTCATTGGCTTATCGTGTCGAGTTCAGTAATCTGAATGTGACGGTGAGAAAATCCTTTTTGATCGGATATTCCTATCTTCAGAGGGAGGGCAACTGCTCAAGTAATTCCCAAACTGATTAGACATATACACATTGGAAATTTGGAAGACAGCCAGCCCATGTGATAAATGAGCAAAGCCTTCTCCTAGTAGGCAGCAAATGAGGAGCCATATGTCTCCTAGCCCAAAAGGCAAATAAAATTTCTTTTCTCGGAGTTTACCGTGATGTTCACTGCTGTCTGCCATTTCATGTACTGGATCGATGACTCATCAGACATTGCACTGATGATAGCAGATGCATTCAGTCATGTAAAAGTGCTACCGCTTTGGATCATGTTTGGCCACAACAGCACCTATAGGATCCTGAAGGAGACCTCATATATCTGTCTAGAAGCAGGAGAGAGAAGGTGAGAAAGGGACATCAAGTGGCGACGTGAATGTTTAGTGCTGCCGAAGTACAAAGAGTGGTTAAGGGTGCAAGAAAATATTGGAGTTGATCAGGCCTGCCTCCATGATACTAACTCAATCTTGTGTCCATATTAGCCGCCTGCCTTTCTGGTACGCCATTGACATCTCCTCGAAGGTGAAGTGTTTAGAATTTGAGATACAAAGGCCACCCGCAAACGTTGGACAGTAATTTTCAGTAGTAGTTACACTTGTTGAATGCGACTGACAAGTCGTAATTGTCTCATTTATTAGCGTCACAAGATGAAATGATGCTTTTCATATGCAGATACGACTTGGCTAATCTGAACTCTGAAGTTCTGCGTGGTGATGAAGACAAGCTGGTTGCTTGACCAACTGATTGCGGAAATAAAGACCGACAAAGGGTACTTCAGAGAAAAAGGTTCTAAAAGGCGCGTTTTTTCCGTATGGGGCTTCACAACTTCTTTACCCTTTTACTTCGTTAAATTTCTCCATAAGCACTTAAACATGCTGTAACACACACATTGAAGTAGTTCTATGACTAAATATGGCATTTCTTTTAAAGAAAGACTAACTATGGCAAGTTATTGAAACAACCCAAATTTCAAAATGAATTTAAATTTGATTTTTTTTTTTGGATTTGGTTTTGAAATTTGGATTTTTGGTTTTTGGGCCATTTTTCTTTGATTCTTGGGCCTTCGGCCCGTCTCCCTTCCGGCCGCTCCGGCCCAGCCCACCTCGCCGGCCGCCGTCCCCGCCGCCTCCGGCACTGCCGCCAAGACGCCACCCACGCCATGTTGTGTCCCGTCACCGCTCGCTACTCGCCCCACGCCGCACGCCGCTGCGCTTCGCTGCCGCCGCGACGCCGCCGCTTCCCGCCGCCGCACTGCGAGCCCGCCGCCTCTCACTCGCCTAATGGCTATAAAGTCGCCGCCTCGCAGCCTCGCCACGCCTCCCGATGGTGAGCTCCTCCCCGCTCCGCCTCCGGCCCGGTTGGTCAGCGACCGCTTAGCCGCTGGCCATCATCGGGAACCCTAGGGTTCCTGTGCTCGCCGCTCAAGGCCGGCCGGGCCGCCAAAGAATCAAGCAGCCGCTAACTTCGCCAGTGGGGTGTGGCCCAAGCACTGTTGGCCCACGGCCACAGTTCCTGTTTTCTTTTTTTCGATTTTTGGATTTTTAAATCCTTTTATAAATCCAAAATTCGATTTAAAAATCCAGAAAATGACCGGAAAAATCCCGAAAAATTCCAAACACCCAAAAACCCCATCAAATACATATTCCGAACCGTTTCGATCCACTGAGTCCAAAAATGCCCTCCGTTCCTCAATCCGGAGTCCCCAAAATTCCAAAATGCCCAAATCACCCTCCATTTTCTCTCCCGGCCCGTTTTCGTTCCCGGTTTCAGTTTCGATTTCCGTTTTCGTTCAGTTCCTTTTCGTTTTCCGTCTGTTTATTGTCGTTCGTCCTTTTCGCGTTAGATCCGATCGTTGGACAGTTCCAGGAGCAGCCGTAGTACCCGGAGCAGGAGCCGGACCTGACAGGAGCCCCGAACGACTACATCAACTACGGTTCAGCCGACCCGATCGCCGAGCAAGGCAAGCCGTACACCATTGATCATGTTGAACCAAATTATGTCACACTATAGTTATTAACTATTTTCTACAGCATTATTTTACTGTATGTTGAATTATTGAAATCCAGTATTTTAGAATGACATGATACCTAGGTAAGGCCGAATTGCTCATGGAACTTCCTTGAAAAATATTGAATCCCAAATAAATCCTTGTAACCCTAGGAAGTATATATACCTTGTTAAGTTAGATATTATTCAGGTTAGTATAATCTCAAAATCTTGGAAAATGGAAATAAATACTGTCGAGTCGCTGGCTCGGTTGTTTTGGAAATGTGCTACAGTCTGGGCGACAGTATTGGATAAATCCCGAGTGGATGAGATTCCAATCCCCGTCTGGTGATTATGTCTTGGTTTGTCTGGTGGCCGGTACCGTGGGTATCGGAATGGGTTGGTGAATGGAAAGGCTTGGTCTTTGGCAGTGTAAGGTTAATAAACCCCCTTGAGCAAAGTAAATGACTTAAGTTTTCGCTCAACCACAGGTCGGACTAGTCAGTAAGCCTGCCTCCGACATAGCTCAGTAAATTAATCATTCCTGAACTAAAATTGGATTAAATTTGGGGTACTATTCTCCGAGGAGAATAGGGATCGGCCTTCCCGGCAGGGAAGTATACCGAAGGGGTGGAACAGGAATGGATCGGAGTGTCATTCGCTGGTTCTCACAACGGTAGGTGCTAATGGGGACTGTGAGTCCAAGGTAGCTGTATACCTATCGGTTAACAACTAAACACAGGAATGATTAACGAAATGCTGTGATGATCTCGACCCGGCCGCATGCATTTAAGTTGCATGTTTGTTAGCGCTTGGCATTAACGGTCGTAGATATCTTGTGGGTAAAGCTGAGCATCTCTGCAGAGTTAATCAAATGGTGATCGATTACGCCGTACTTCCGGTTAATGAAGTTAAGTTTGAACTGGGGTGATACCCGTAACCAAGCTCAAGTAATTGTTTTGGTGAAATTGGTGAATAGGGATAAGTGATGTTGAACTTGTGAACCCCCCCTTCTTACTATTATTATGGTCTGTGCTTCGAATGTAAAATGAGTTGGAAAATAAAACTGCATCCAGATACTTAAACCCTAGTTCCTTTCATTAGATAATTCCCTGTATATAGTATTCAGAGTTCTCCGTACGACTTGTTGAGTACTCCCGTACTCACCCTTGCAAACCCCGACCCCCTTTCAGAGTTTGAAGAAGCTGGAGCGTACCAGGAGAGTGTAGATGGCGATCTCGTTTGGTTTTGAGGTCTTGGTCTTTTGCTCAGGCCTGCCTGTGCGGTGTTTTGGTAATGTAATCTATTTGGGCCCTGCTGCGCCTCTGTTGTAAAAACCTTGGCCGTTAGGCCTTATATTGAATAAAAAGAGTTGGATTCGCTTTTGCCTAGCAAATATACTCTTGGTTTCCGGCAGCTAGTCGTCCTGGGCAGCTGTCGAGGTGTACGGTCCTGCCCCTAAAAAGGCGGGCCGTCACAGTTATATACTGTTGTATTTTACTATAAGAACAGAGCTGTTGAGAAGGCAAATAATAATGAATGTTCAGTGAACTTCAGAAGAACAGTGGATGGAAAGAATTTGCTTAAGTTGGGAGATTTTCTTCAGGCCGTTAGCTTTACTCTGCTCTAAAGACGAAAAAAAAAGATCAGGTGAAAATGGATATGGCAGAGAGGCAGGTCTTTACAGAGCTTTGAAGAGCAGAACGGTGGGTGAGTCTAATGAAGATCAGCTTAACCTAGGGCTTTAAACGCCCAGGAAATTTAAGGCCTTTGCAAGGCTCATATGGAAGAATGATATGTTGCTGAAAGTCCACTGAATCAGAAGGCTAATGCTAACCATCAGACCATTCTCTGAATGAGAATGCTAATGTTAAACACTAGAAGCATTCCTCCATATCTCAATCAGAGGGTTCTTACTGATATTGGAAACTGAAGTCCGGATCCACCGAACATGCATCATGTCCGCTTGGTGTTGTAGAGAATTTATTTATGCTTGTGCAATGATTGTTGATCCCACTGCCTTCTTTTTTCTGACAAACGTTCTGCAAAAGTGCTGCCGTGCTGCATGATTGATTGGGTAATTTATCATCGGTTTATCCACACAACAGAGAAGTCAGTGGGATCAACAAAGTTTGTTGGTGTCGTGTCAACTGTTTTGTCCATCACTGAAATGGATTTTACACTGTTGTGAATTGTGCTCATGCAGTAATCTGAAGGGAGATCTTGCTGTAAGCATTCTCTCCTATACAATCATTGCAGCACACTAAACAATCCAGCTCCAATATTGGTTTTTCTTCAGAAGCTGCGTGTTCAATCCATCAAGTTGAAGCAGAGAGCATACACTTGGCAAACTCCCGGGGCCGGCAGATAGCGGCCAATGGCGTCGCCATCGGCATCGTCAGCCCGCTGCCTTCGGCCATGTCGACGGCACCGCCTTGGCCGACATCCCACTCGAAGCACTGCACGAGCGCAGCCAATGTCAAGCCGACAATGCGCATCGCCAGCCCCTCCCCGGGGCACCGCCTCCGGCCGAGCCCGAACGGCAGCATGGGCGCGGTGGCCGCAGTCACCGCGCCCGCGTCCAAGAACCGCTCCGGCCTGAACTCCCCCGGCGCGTCCCAGACATCGGCGTCCCGGTGGATCGCCCACGCGTTCACGAGGATCATCGTGCCGCGCCGGACGCGGAAGCCGCCCACCGTGCAGTCCTCCATGGCCTCGTGCGGCGGGATGACCGGGCCGACAGGGCAGAGCCGGAGGGTCTCCTTGACGACGCATTGCACGTACGGGAGGCTCGCGATGTCCGTCTCCTCCACCAGACGGCCCGTGCCGACGTTGGCGTCTATCTCGGCCCTCGCCTTCTTCATCGCCTCCGGGTGCGTCAGCAGCAGCGCCATGGCCCACTCGGTGGTCAGCACCGACGTGTCGGTCCCGGCGGAGAGGACTACCTGAATGCCAGTGGAGACATTGTTGTCCTAGGCCAAAACACGGTTGGTGTCACGCAATTAGCAGAAGAGGCTGCTCACCAAGACAATGCCTTTGACGACGGTGTCGGTGTAGTAGTCGGGATCCTCTTCTTGCAGCGCCAGGAGCACGTCGATGACGCTCTTCTCCTCGGTGTCTCGGCCGCCGGCGTTGCGCCTTCGCCGGTGGTCATCGACGAGGCCGCCGACGAACGCGTCACGCCTCGCCTGCAGCCTAGCCAGCGCCGCCTCGACGTCGCGGAGACGGTCGACCCACCTCAGCGCCGGGAAGAAGTCCCCGACGCAGGGCGAGCCGCTCACGGTGAAGGTCTCCTCGACGATCTCCTGGAACATGCGCACGTCACCGGCGTGCCGGCGCGCGGTCACCGCGCGCAGCATCACGTTGAGCACCAGCTCGAAGAGCCTGGGCCGGAGTGTGATCGCCGCGCAGCGGGGCCCGGCGCCGCCTGCGTCGGCGTCGTGGAGCAGGTTCCTGACGAGGGACGCGACCTCGGCACGGCGGTCGGCGGCGAGCGCGGCGACGCGGGACGGCGAGAAGAGCTCGAGGGCGAGGAACCGGCGGAGGCCGCGCCAGTGGGCGCCGTGGGAGGCCCACACGACCGTGGTGCTCCCGTACCCGAGGATCTCCCCGGCGAGCAGCCCCGGGCGGCCCGCCAGCGTGGCGTCGTGCGCCGTGAAGCACTCCTCAGCCGCGGCGTGCGTCGACACGAGGAGCGCCCGGCGCGCGCCCAGCCGAATGGACATGAGCGGCGCCTGGGCGCCGCCATGCGCCGCGGCGAGCGCTGCCAGCGAGCGGTGCAGCGGCTTCTTGAGCAGGTGGAGGTGGCCGAGCAGCGGGAGCGACGGCGGGGTCGGCGCGCCGCCCCCGTCCCCCCGCCGCCTCAACCGAACTAGAACGGCGACTACACCGACGGCGACGAGGAGTAGTAAGAGAGCGTCCATGGCTGGCAAACGCAGCTCTCAAATGTTAGTGTTATCGTCGGCCGGCTTAGTGCTCTCTTGACATTTTCTTTCACAAATGTGTTTCGTCCTGGGCTCGCATTGATCCGATCGAGACGTTGGGTTGATGGAGATATTCGAGATTGCTTGCTGTTGCTGCGCTCTCCAATGTTAGCTGTGATGTGACTGACCAATGTCAGTCGGCAACTTCTCGCTGATTTGGCTCGCTAATTGATGTTTTTTTTTTTTTTTTTTTTTACCGAAGTAGCAAAAATGGCTCCTTGCGGCAGACCTGCAGCGCATGGGACAGCTGCTGCCGGCTTGCAGCTAACGCCGAGCGCTGCAAGCCCAGCGCTGCAGGCGCTCGGCCGTCCCCTCAGCCTCCTCGCTGTCGCGCTGGATGACGCTGGAGAGCGTCCCGCCTTCGCTCCCTCCTGCGAAATCTTGCCAGCTGATGCGTTTTCTGCCCAGCCCCCCCCCCCCATGTTACGCGCGAATTTTTTTACTGTTCTAACCCCTCTGAACATCCTTTTTACAGATCTAGCCGCTTATCCTACAAAATTTCAAATGTAGCCCCTAAACAGTGTATCCTCGCGCATTCCGGGCGCTGAATTTTTTTTCCTATTATTTTATTCGGAATGCCGCGACGCCCGACCGCTGGAAATGCCGAAAATACCAAAAAAAAAAAATTCATAATATTTCCGCGGTGCCCGTTAGCGGTAAAATAAAAAAAAAAAAATTTTTTTGGTGTTTTCCCGCGGTGCCCGACCGCTGAATTCGCTGGAAAGAAATTTTTTTTTTTTGCCACATTCCCCGCGGAGCCCGACCGCTGAGAAGAAAAAAAAAAAATTTGCAAAACCAGCGCTCGGGGAGCGCTGGAAAATTTTCGAATTTTTTTTTTTGTTTTTTTTTTTAAATTGCAGCTCAGGATTTTAAATAGCAGTGAAATTTTTTTTTTTGCAAATTTCCCCGCGGCGCCCGAGAGCGGGATTTAAATTTTTTTTTTAATTATGTAGTGGCGCCCGATAATTTAAAAAAAAATTTAAAAAATTCCCGAGAGCGGTTTTATAAAAAAATTTTTTTTGGATTTTTAAAAAGCGCGCTCGAAATTTTTTTAAAAATTTAAATTATTATTTTTAAATAACCGGTGCTTTGGGTGCTTTGGATGCTTTGGATGGATGCTATGCTATCGTAGCCTGCACTTTGATTCCAAAATTCGATTCTTTGCATGGGAGGGAAATAAGGGACGTGACGGCGAATAGATTGATATGACGGGGAATAATTGATTTGTCTCTTGATTTGCCTTCCTAATTAATTGCCTCCCTAATTAATTGCCTCAGCTTGCGGTCTATATAAACCGAAGCGGAGCTCAGCCTCAGCCTGCGAGGTCGATGAAAAACGAAGCTGTGTTGTGAAGAGAGGAGTGATTCCTAGAGAGCAGAACGGAGAGATTTCGCAATAGCAGAGGGGTGTGAGTTCACCACAGGAGACAACAGTGCGGTGTTAATCTTTGTTGATCTACGGTGGTAATCTTTGTTAATCTATGTTGCCTTCCTCTCGAATTTCTTATGGATCTGACCTCCTTCATTTTATTTTTTAAAAAACTTTGCAGGCATTGATCTGGAGTTTTGTTGATCTTCGGTACAACTTCGATAAGGTTAGTTAGAAATCTTCATGAGTATTAGTATATTATGGACAATGCAGTAGTAGAGTTCAGTGCAATAGTGGTTGTTGTAAGGATGTATTGTTGTGCACAATATAGTAGTAGTGACCAGTGTAGTAGTAGTCTTAATGATCTACATGTGTCACCAATGTAGTTTTAGTGACCATTGTAGTCCTATCAGTAGCTCTAATGATAGTTTCAATGTAGTAGTAGTTTTAATGGCCAGTGTATTAGTAGTTTTAATGACAAGTGTAGTAGTAGTTTTAATGACCAATGTAGTTGTTGAAAGTGGATTGGAGTGACTAGTGTACTAGTACCAGTTTCAATGATCTAATCTAGTAGTGTCAAGTGTAGTAGTAGCAAGTTTTACTGATGTACTATTGTTGAGTGTGTAGTATTAGTGCAGTATATTGTTAGGCTAGGGTTAATTGGTCGTTTAGAGTAAGTTAGTGCAATTAATAATATGCTGGTAAAATTGCATGCCATGGTCAATTATTTAATTATTTTGCCAGTGTCACATGCAAAAAGCAAATCAAGTAGTGATTATTTTCGATGATTCGTGACATGCATGAGATTCCTGACATGCAAAGCCTTTGGCTTCATTGCATGTAGCCAAAAAAGGAGCATGCATGAGATTCCTGCCATGCAAAGCGGACTTCATTATATTTTCGATGAACTGATGAGGATCATTTTTTGCGTGTATTCTCCGTAAATAAAATATCGAACACGTACGTGGATATTTAATCTTGAGGCTCAATTTCTGGGAGGATAATCTGATCGTTACGCCGGCTATTGCAATCATCAGTTTTGCTTCATAAAGGTTAGTGTAAATATGTGTGAACTGTAGATGTACATGATTAGTATAAATTAACACGGTCAATGTATAAATTAACACGGTAAATGTAGTAGTAGTGGCTGTTTTAATGATGTATTGTTGTCGAGTGTAGTAGTGAGGAGTGTAGACATTGTAGTAGTGACGAGTGTAGTAGTGGCTTCAATGTCGACAATGTAGTACTGACGAGTGTAGTAGTAGTTTTAATGATGTACATGTGTAATGTCGTCGTATTGACCATTTTAATAGTAGCAGAAGTTTTAATGTTGTACGATTGTAGACATTGAAGTTGTAGTGACAAGTGCAGTGGTAGTAGTAGTTTTAATGATCTATGGTTGTGGAAAGTGGATTGGAGTGAACAGTGTAGTAGTAGCAGTTCGATTGATCTAATGTTCTCGATAGTGTAGTAGTAGTGTCTAGTTTAGTACTACCAGTTTTATTGATGTACTGTTGTTGAGAGTGTAGTACCAGTGTAGTGTATTGTTAGGCTATGATTAATTGATCGTTTACAGTTAATTATTTACTTTTACGCTATTAAGTACTCGTATTTTCTTCAATTTGCTTTTTGTATTTTAGTGCAAGTAATAATAAATCGTAAAATTATTCTGACGTGGACTAGAGACTGGTTCCATGTTTAATTAGGCACGCTATTGGGAACTATCAATTTTAATAGAATCAGTCAGGATAATTGATTCCATGTTTGAAATGCAAAGTGTAGCAGATCGATAATTGTAATACGATAAGCTCTTTGGGCACTTGAAGACATGGAAAAATTTCATGGTCACGAAATTGGATTTAATGCCTAAAAATGATGTAGGACTGAAGGGAAAAGAAAAGAAGAGAAAAGAAAAGACGAAAACTATAAAAACATTTATTTTGGCATTTTATTGGAAACTATCAATGTTAGTCCTATAAATCGCAAAGAAAGAACATGATTTTTTAGAAATACTTATGTCTTTTCGCTATGGTAGGTACTACATGGAAGAAATTTTAGAGTTGTGCGTGTTTTATGGTGACAATGTTGTTCGAGAGGGTCCATATGGGGTGGACCTTTCGAACTGCGAAAGGAAGATGATCCGGGCTCCAGGTCTAACGGAGATGAGTCTGAGCGACCTCCGTACGTGCGTGAGAAGCGCATTTGATCCATTGACTGCCCGGAAAAAGCTCGTAATCGAGACAATACATGCTAGAGTTGTGGCAGGGTCCACCAGCTCATGTGGGAGCTTTGTAAGATTGTGGGAAGCGCATTGTGGGGGAATACATGCAAGTTGTGATGAACCCTAAAGCGTTGATACACCGTCGCCCGATGGTGTATGTGCGCTTCCTGGATAGAGAACAAACCTCTAGTCCCTTGGTGGCGGTGGCGGTGGCGGTGGCGTCGAAGATTCATCTGGCGCCATCGATGCATCGGCGAATTTCGGCGAATGAAGACATCGGTCAGTGGTGGTCCGCTCGCATTGACTGCCACGAGCACCTAGAAGGCATGGCGGAGGAAGAAATATCTGATGAAGATGACGAAGTCAACACGGATAGCAGTGAAGACGACGATGGAGCTCCAATCGGTGGCATTGTGTCCACCGATGTGGAGCATGTATCTTCTCGATTGGACGAATCGGGCGATGACATCTTCGTCTGCCAGGCCAGACGGCACGGAGTGGGCCTTCGATCAGGACACTCTGCTTGTCGGGCAACGCTTCCCTACGAAGAGTGCCGTCCAGCAGGCAATTGCTAGATATGCGGTGAACATCAGCCGCACATACCGGGTGTATAAGTCGAACCAGGAGACCTACATTGTGAAGTGCATGGATCCTCAGTGTCCCGGCAAGATTCGTGCCCATAAGTCCAAGGGCGCGAGTTTTGGCTTCAAGATAACCGTATTGACGAACCACACTTGTGTGCTTGATGAGCCACTGGCGAAGCACAAAAATGTCACATCCTCATATGTGGCGAGCCTGATTTCTCACTTGGTCACGGCGGACTTTACCGTTTCACCGAAGATATTGAGGGCAGACGTGACAAACAGTGTGGGATATCCTGTTAGCTACAAAGAAGGTCTCAGCGAGCGAAGAGGAAAGTTATAGAGATGATGTACGGCACGTATGAAGAGGGGTACAACCTTGTTCCTCGCATGCTTCACCAGATTGCTGAAACCAATCCCGGGACCTACATCAACAAGATGGATAGGCCGCACCCCGCGAAGGGTCCGAACTGCTTCATCCTCGATCGTGTCTTCTGGGCATTCGGACCAGCTATTCGGGGATTCAAGTACTGCCGGCCTGTGCTTACCATGGATGGTACTTTCCTGGCCGGCAAGTACAAGGGCACCATTCTGATGGCGGTTGCGGCGGACGGCAACGATCAGCTACTCCCGGTGGCCTATGCAATCGTGGAAAGCGAGAACACGGAGAGCTGGTTGTGGTTCCTAGCAAATGTGAAACAAGCTGTTGTCCAAGATCGCCCCAACGTGTGCCTCATCAGCAGCGATGGCATGCTGGTTTAATGTCCGCCATCAGCACCATGCAAGGAGGGACACAGGCGCCTTACCAATGGAATGATGTCGTGAACCGATGGTGCATGAGGCATCTTGCGACGAACCTACATAGGAGGTTCCGCAGCAAGGAAGTCATGAAGACATTTAAAAGACTCGTGCATGCAAAATCGTGAGGCGGAAATTTGAGGCCATATGGAGAGTGCTCGATGAGGAGACCGCAAAACTTACGACGCAGTCAAACTCCGAGGTCAGCAACTTCTCTCAGTGGGTGCAGTTGCATGCTCCGGATCTGGATAAATGGTCCTTGTTGCATGACACAGACGGCGCTAGATATGGCATAATGACAACTAACATGTCGGAGGTTTACAACGGTGTTTTGAAGGGTGTTCGGTCCCTCCCAGTTAGTGCCGTCGTGGAGGAAACTGGAACAGATCATGGATACTTCGTGAGCAGGGAGGAATGCAAAGAATCATATAGATTCAGGAAAGCAGTTCTCCGAACGTATGCATGCATACATGGAGAAGAAAATAGAAAAGGCTCGCTCGCACGACGCCCGCACCATGGATGGAATCAGGCAAAAGTTTGAAGTGCATCTGCGGGAGAAGTTCGTCGGTGGGCATTGCAGAGGGTACCGTAAACAGGTGTGCACAATAGGTGATGTCGCGAAATGCACATGCAACAAGCCACAACTGTTGCACAAGCCATGCTCGCATGTATATGCAGCATGCGCAGCTTTACGTCAGTCCTCTGTGGCGTACATCTCTGAGTACTTCAGCACCGGCCATCTGTTCGGGACATGGAGTTCGGAGTTCAACTCTTATGGCTTGGACATGCATCACAGGGAGCTATGGCCGGGCCAAGTGACTTGGTATCAGAACGATGCCTTAAAGCGGAGTGGCCGTGGGCGATGGCGATCAAAGGCGAATCCGCAACGATATGGATGCAAGTCAAAGGGGCAGGCGGCCGCACGAAAGTGCCGTATATGCAGACGATCGGGCATACAATGAAGAACTGCCCTAATAGGGCCGGCTCGTCGGCCCATCCCTAGCAACCATGACAATGTACCTCGATGTAATTTCTTTATGTTCATGTGGGAGTAGTACTTTCATTTGGTGTTATGTAATATCATGGACCGTGCTGCCTATGTCAAGTTAGCTGATGTAATGTCCTCCCATTTCATGTATTGCCAAATCGTGTACTGTCATGTAATTTTAATTTGAATTGTGCGGTTAATACTTTCCCAGAATTGCATTACTATATTACGTTATGTAATGTCATGTCATCACATTTTATTTGTTGTTATGGTATGAAATGTTATTTATTTTCGTACCTGTATTAAATTTTGTTTATTCTCGCAGGACATGGCTGGAGACCCGCAGTCTTTGCTTGACTCACACTACGATGCCAAGCATCGTGCCAGGGTCCGCTTGCAGGTGGCACCCCACCGTCTTTCGCTCTCAGGCCCGCGAGGGAGCACTGGCCCTTGGACGAGCGGTACGTGCCCACTCTACGGGAGTCAGGGCTTCTGCCGCTAGCCCGGATGTTGGACATCGGGCAGTCCTTCCCGTTGGATGGGGCTCTCTTGTCTGCACTGGTTGATCGTTGGAGGCCAGAGACCCACACTTTTCACTTCCGCTGGGGGAGATGACCGTCACCCTCCAGGACGTTGCCTATATTACCGGCTTACCTATAAGGGGCAAGCCGATAGTTCCGCCACCTCGGAGGCCTGACTGGAAAATCAGGTTGTTTGACAGGTTTGGCCATGTTGTCCCTGAGCATAGTTCGGGGGTTCCGCTATCATGGCTTCGTCGCTACATGGAATGCCCCGATGATGCGCCGCAGCACACGGTGAGGACTCATCTCGTTGCATACCTGCTCTTCCTATTTGGTTGGGTGTTGTTCCCTACATCACAGGGAGATGCTGTGTATCCGAGCTACATCCACATCGCGGAGGCTTTGGCCGATGCCCACCTCGACGATGTCCCTCAGTTTAGTTTCGGATCGGCGGTGCTCTGCTCGTCATACAGAGGATTGTGCGCGGCCAGCATGAAGACAACGGGGGAGGAGCCCATTCTTGCGGTTTGCTATCCACTGCTACAGATCTGGTCGTGGGAGCACTTTCCGGTCGGTCGCCCATACTTCCAGGAGCCCGTTCACCCATACAAGTTGTTGCCTCAGTTCTATGGTGAGCACCCGAATGATGGTCCCACTATGGGTTCTCGCTGGACCCACTCCATGCTGCGATGGGCAAGGGATAGGCCTCGGAGGGTCTATCCTGAGTTTCATAACTATTTTGAGACCCTCCATGAAAATGAAATAATATGGCAACCCTGGACTTCTGATGCGTTGGCGACTACGGCGCCGCACGGATTGTCACACCAGTGCGGGCAGGATCAGGCATACTGGTTCACGAGGTGCCACCTCGTGTTTTGTCACATGGTGGAGGCGTACTCCCCAGCCAGAGTTATGCGCCAATTCGGACTTCATCAGCAAATTCCCCCTCAAGTTGGCCGGCCTTTGTCACGAAGAGTGCATATGTACGTTTATTTTTTAAATATGCTACGTATTACGTAATTACAATGTGTAAGTTACAACTTTCTTTTCCACAGGCAATCTCGAAGGGGCCAAAAGAGCGACGAATGGCGTGACACACAAATGCCATGGACAAGGGCATGGGAGGAGGGCGCCACGGAGGACGTCATAGTGGAGGGTCGACCGTACGACCTTGAGTCGTACGTCGCGTACTTGGAGTGGTTTGTCCCACGTACACATGCACGACTTACTACGACAGCTCCGTCGAGGGCCGAGGAGGTCACCCACGCCGAGCGACTGGCTCTCGGCCACCCTCTGCACCGCGCAGCACGGCAGGATGACGCGGTACGAACGTACATTATTTTTCAATTAACATTTCGTTTACTAATAATATTGTCGTGCAGTTCGATCGCGCATCCCGCATCATCGAAGAGGGTTCGAGCATACTACAGCCTGGGAAGAGGACCACTATTTCCGATTTCAAAGCGGCTGTAAGCTCTATGGTGGACCAAGCGAAGGGAATCGTGCAAGCATTGACATGCGGACGTCACAGTGACGTTGTCGTGCGTGCTGCTGAGGGAGGCGCTCGTCCTCCATCTCCCAGGTCTTCACGGCCCAGCATGGTCGAAAGACAATCGAGCTTTGCACGAGCGTCTTCATCCCATGCGGGCATTCAGGACATGCAGGTACAAAGCATATATTTAGTTTTCATACTTCGTAGTGCTTACTCATTGTGACTTCTTTGGCAACGCCATGTCCTATTATAGCACGCACGCAGGGATCGCTCTCTCCTTCCATCATCGTCTAGACGGCAGCATGAAGCACCAGCTCCCCCGCCAAAGACGCTCCAAATCCCGACGCCGACTCAGATTCAGAGATGGACTCGCCCGTTCGGGGCTTCGGGCCTACACGCTTACCGCAGGAGTTCGGTTTCGGGCAGACCTACACCACCCTTCCGCCATCATCGTCTAGGCGCGAACATACTCCCCCGGTCGACCCATACGACGACATTGACTCAGACGATCACAACTTGCAAGCAAGAGGTCACCGTGGGGGGGCCTTTGCGCCGCCAGCTTTACCGACGGGATCATCATGGCAGGTATGTTGTTTGGAGATTAAGTGTTTCGCAGGGCTAGAATGAGCTAACACTTTTCTACTGCAGGTTTCTAGGGGCCAATTCAGCGAGTGGGCACAACAGTCCACATCACTGCAACCTTCATCGGTAATTACTTGTAATTTTGTTAACTAATTGCGATCTCTTATGTCCAATGTACGAACATTAATTTGAAATGCAGACTGCGTGGGTGGATGAAATGTTCCGCAATCAAAACGTAGCAACTTCCCAACATGATGAGGGCCCTAGCGCTGCACAGGACACCCAGGTTGACGGACGCCGTGGCAGGCTCTCACCTGATCGGTGGACGTATTCACGAGGACAAGTCCGCCATCAAAGGAAGAGGTGACCGGGTTAGAGCCAAAGACGCGAGCGATTGTATTGCTGTAATGAATCTGTTATGTGCAATGTCGTACGTAGTTCAATATTATGATGATTCTCTTTTATGAGTAATGTTGTTTTATGTTGTTTTCTTAAATTATGCGATGCTGGTATTTTGAGCCCATTTGCAGTATTGAAGACAAACCGAAATTGGGGATTTTGAGCTTCTCTTTTTTTTTTGAAATCTGGGCACTACTTCAAACCGGCATAAATTACTCCAAATTAATCCAAAATAAGCAAACAAATACATTTTTGAAATCTACTCGAAATTCCCTACAAGTTCTCAGGCAAATTTTTTTCCAAATTCGGCCTCCAATTAATTCAAATTCGCAGCTCAATATCCAATTCACCAATTTCGTCCATTCCGGACAGTCGAAACTGAAAATGGCATAACTTTCTAATGGAATGTCCAAATGGATTGCTTCCAGTTGGAGATGCTAGATAATTTCACCCTCTACAACTTCCTAAGCAAATGTAAACTCCAATTCGGCCTCTAAGTAGCTCGAATTCGCAGAAAACTGAGAGCCAAAAATCTGCCCGACCAAGCAAACTTTCATCTCGCGGTTGTGTGGTGGAGGGAGGAAGAAGAGGGAGCAGCTCACGGTTTGGGAATGAAGTGGCTGCCACCCACACCACATAACCCACACTTTCATCTCCCCAAAATACCCCCCAAGCAAACCAACCAAATTGGCTAAGTCCTCCCACAGAAAATAGCGCTAGATTCAATTTTTGAGCCAAGTTTAAAATTAGTGTTTGACACCGGATTGGCGATATGACTCCACCACTATATAGAGAAATGTTTTTACTTCGCAACCATGTAACCCGCGCACTCTAGGTCATTATAGATTGCCAGTTACAAGGCTCCAAAGTTGGTTGAAAGTCACAAGTGCGGACTGAAATTTTTGGCTCTAAACTTTTGGTTAAGCTTGGGATACTCCTAAGTGCCAGTTTAGGACATTAACTGAAGCCGGGAATTGACCTTAAGAGCGGCTAAAACTTAATTGATGCGAAACTTAGCCGCTATAATCGAATTAGAATTCGGGACCGTGACAGCCTGCAGGACATATCATGTCGTAAGCATGGCTTCAGAACCTGTCCGAAATGTCATTTGAAATGCATGTGTGGTACAGAGTGCCCGAGTCGTCTCGTCGAAGCATAGCTGCCAAAGCCTGACTGGCACCTCTCTACCAGCTAGAAAGCTGTATGCATATGTCGGTATCAAGCATAGGCACAGATGCAAAGGAATCCGTAGGTTTCCTGTCTGTGCCCTCGCCTCGACGCTAATGTGCCGCCATGTTGCTGCCATCGCCACCGCAGCTAAGCTATAGCCAGGCCCCACACCGCGCAGCGACAACGATGCCTCTGCCGGTAGATTCCCTCCCATCGCGACGCTTTCGGCGGCTTTTGGTGGGTGAAACAACATCGGTACGTGATACGAAACGTACTGGCTCACGCAATGCCACATAGTGTGCATGAATGCTGTGGAGGTGTACTCACCAGAGCGTGTTAACTTTTTCAACCCCAAGGCTGCGACTAAGGTTGGACTGGGCTGGGCGTGCCAGTTTCCCGCCTAAATACCGCCGCGGGTAGCCGCGGTTTTGCAATGTTACTGTTCAGCCAGGCCCCCACCTCGCGCGCTAATGCTCCGGCAAGAATCGTGGCCACTCCCAAGCCATCGCCACCGCAGCCAGACTTCATCGAAGATCGCAACGCTGCCACGTGCCAATTTTCTGTCTTGGCCCATCGCCCCGCACGGTGAGGTGCCGCCAGCTGTCTCGTTTCTCCCTCGCTCCCTGCCTATAAATTGCAAGGCCGCCTGCACTTCTATCAGGCAAACTTCTATCAGTTCATAAAGTTTGGATTGAGTTGAGAAAACCCAGAGCGCATAGAGGAGAACTGGTAGTTTTGCTTTCCTTTTTTCCAATATTTCATTTCAGCTTCTTGTTCCACAGGTATTATTTACAAAAGTTTTTTGTACGGTGAGTCACATTGTTGTGTTGTTGGGTCAGTCCACATTATTTTGTACTTATTATGCTTCTTATTGATATTTTTCCTTCGTGTAGATACCGACTTAAGTGTTCGTCAGTTCTGTCCAAGCCATGTCGAAGGCGTCGAGCTCAGTGGTTGCCAATGCAGGGCGGGTAATTTGCCCTAACTGCCATGTGGATGCTCAAACCTGCTACTCCACCACTGCGCCAAATAACGGACGGGCGTTCTATAGATGCCCAAATTTCTCTGTACGTCTAAATGTATTTCGATATCTTCATATTTTGATGATTATTCTATTGCTCCAGTTTTAAATATCCATGCTCACATTGTTGTGTAGTCTACCAGATGCCAATATCAGCAGTGGGCAGACGATATAAATACACCGACAGCTTTAAACAGGACGCTTCCAATGGCACACCAGAGGAAGGATCTAGCGCAGGAACTTAATAGGGTAACGGTACGAGAATTACTGCAAAGAGAGGGAGTTCGGCCTGAACAAGAAGAAAACCGTGAAGCGTATGATCGCTTCCTTGAGCGCGCCGTATAAGATAACCACGGTCGTAAGCCCTGATTTGGTTGTTCCTCTTGACGGCCATAGCGCTGAAGACTACAAACGTGACCGTTGGGAGTTTTTCGAAGAAGAGGGTGTGGATTTCTATGATAGTGATGATTCTGGAAAGTTATAAAGCCGCTCTACCCTGCATCCATTTGTATGTTAGTTCTTGTTCACAAGAAATGCTGTTGTAGTTGTTCTCCCTATTGTACTTTGTTCTAATCTTTGTTATGTGTTTCATTGTATCGTAATGCGCTTTGTACTATTATGAAGCTTTCGTTATGTTCACCAAGTTATTCAAGTTATTTTTTCGGTTGAATGGAGCATATTTTTTATTACATGTATGTAATATCATATTCACCGACAACGATCATTCAACCTTGTGTTCTTTCGTATATTAGCCGATATGCGACAAAGTCAATATGATGATATGACAGAAGGATGAAAAAAGCGATATGACAAATGAACGTATTAAAAATAAACAACAATGGCAAATAGTCCAAATGATGATATGACAAATGGGTAATATGCATCCATTTGTATGTTAGTTCTTGTTCACAAGACATGCTATTGTAGTTGTTCTACCTATTGTACTTTGTAATATGAATGTCAGGCTTCTGTATAACTCACAAGATCAGTATTCCTACGTTATTTCTTTTGCGTTGTAATTTTATGTTCTAACTTATACATTGCTACGTTGTATTCCATGTCAGTGCCATTGAAAGCTGCACGATGTGTCAACCTCAAACAAAGCTGCATATCGGGCGCAATAAACAAAGCTGTCTAAAGCTGTCAACCGCTATCAAGCTGAAACGCTTGATATGACCACTCACTATCTAAAGCTGTCTAAAGCTGCATGCTGTGGCTATAGCCAGGCTCATGTCCCATCACATGAAAAGCTGTAGAAGCATCCGATGCTCGCGGATTTGAATTTCTTTGAAGTCCGCCACTCTCTCCTTTGGCTGGCCCCTCACGAGCACTATAAAAACCGACCGATGGGGTGATATGTGCATCACACTACCAAAACTGCAATAAACTTTAGCCTATTTTCACTACACACAGTAGGCCACGATGTCGTTCTATCGTCGCCTGTTCAGCAAGCGAAGGTTAACCCCCCCGAAAACCCGGATGCGAGTAGCGTAGACGCCCCAGTTCTGCCGGAGCTACCACGCCCAAAATGTGACTGCAACCTTCCAGCAAAGATTATGCAGTCTACCCACGGAGATACGGCCGCCCGCGCTCACTACTGTTGTGCCCGCGACTTCGGGGTAAACCAATTGTTGTCCATACAAATTAGGGTGACACTACCATTTCATGCATCGTTCTTTGTTTTTTTAGCACGAGGGCCGGTGTTGCTTCTTCCAATGGATCGACGGGCCGGAACGACGTGACTACGAATTTGTCTACAACTGCCATGACGCCTACCCCACTTCGCCTCAGAACTTCACACGGTGGGAGAGGCCGCCGGGATATGTCCCCTATCTAGATCGACCGGAGTTAAGGGCCGGTGGGCAAGGGACCAACCAATCGGTGAGTTTCATGCGACATGCTCATGTTTCACCCACAAAGTACTCATTCTAAACCTGTTCATCGCATACAGGACTTAAAAAAGAAGCTTGCAAAATGGCTCAAGTCAAGGCAGGAACATCCTCCTCAAGGGCCACCCCAAAGCCCCGAACTGTGCGACCACGGCCTGCAGGCAGTGGTTGATACCTGCCATGAGGATCTAGCGGACCGAAAATTCTACCGGTGCCCTTTGCCGGAGGATGAATGGTGCTGGTACTTCAACTGGGTGGACCCGGAGACGTACCACCCACATCTCAATCTTCCAATCTAAGATAACTGGGGACAGCAACCCTCGCCGTGGTGCTACTACCTACCAGAAAAGCCGGACCCCGAGTATGCATACGGTATTCTTCAACCACCACAGCGGGCATATTGTATTGACTGCAGGGCACACTTTCGGTTGTACAACAAGAAGCCCAACACACACCTCCTGGACCATATAGTGGAGTGCGAGCCAAAACAGAGGAGGCGTCTCGGCAAGTCTCCGGAAGGGCAAGAGGGTTCGTCCTCTCGAAGAGAAAGGGATAAGGGGAAGCAGCCGGCCGAGCTCCGCAGTACGCAACAAATCCTTGACGCATTACAAAGACCATCCGGGAACCCGGGTGGTATTAACATAGGGGGCGCCGGAAATCGGGATGGCATGCCCATATGGGAGGGCAGGACTCCACAGAATGCACACAAACAAGTTACTTCTTATACCCCAGAGACGTATGGCATAGGCTACCCATTGGTCAGCAGCTGGGAGCACTGCGCACGCCCATGGAGCTCTTTCATAAGAGAGATTGAGCGGTGTCCGAGAACAAATCGCACAAGATTGACGGGTGATGTAATATGTAGAAAATGTATGGCATCATTCCCATCAGATTTAACATAGGCGAAACGATCACTTGTTCCACCATTACAATCAGTGTTATTGGCACTTCTCCTAGCAATGTCGTCACTGTTGTAATATCCGTGTAATATCATCTGAACTTTCGTTGTATCCGCCTCAACCTCGTGTCATTATTGCTTTTTCAGCTTTTGTCATATCAACTATTTTCACTTTAGTCATATCAACTTAGGGTCATTGCGGCGATACTATTTGTGTAGCAAAGAAAGGTGTAAATGAAATATTTTTCCGAATATGGTACTCCATATGTCAAACAGCATATCTGCAATTTCGTTGCAAAAATTACATTTAAATATGATATTTTACTGGCCGTAAAAGGGTTAAAACCTATCGTTCACAATAATACTTAGGGTCATTAAGCGATACTATTTGTGTAGCAAAGAAAGGTGTAAATGACATATTTTTCCGAATATGCTACTCCATATGTCAAACAAAGATATCTCATAGCTTCATTTGCAAAATATTATATTTAAATGTGATATTTTACTGGTCATTAAAAGGGTTAAAAGTTATCGTTCACAATAATAATAAACAAATTTTGAAATTTATTTCAGCGATTGGCCGGAAAATAAAAACGAAAATAATATATGTAAAAAACGAAAAGGGTTTTAAATACAAACCACCACTGTGGAATTTTTTTAAAAAAATTATCCAAATTTATGCAGAATATGCTACTCCAGATAGCAGAAAAGAATTACAAAAAAGTAAATTAACACTGCACTGTTGTCTCCTTTTGTGAACTCACACCCCTCAGCTATCGCGAAATCACTCCTCTCTGCTCTCCAGGAATCAGCACTCGCATGCATGCAGGCTGAGCTCTCCGGCTTTATGCATGCAGGCTAAAAGAATCAAAGCATCCTATATAGGCTAGGTATGCAGGCTAAGGGAATCAAAGCACGAAAGCATCCAAAGGGGCACCATGCATCCACAGGAGGCTTTGGTTCCTATCAATTATTTCCCATCATATCGGTTGGCAGATGCATGCATGCGAAGCGCAGTGAACAAATCAGCTAACAAACAACCATTAAATAAATAATATTCAACCTGGGAACAAAAAGAAAAAAAAACACCTGCGAAAATAACTAAACAAATCAAAATATGAAAATTTTTAAATCTTAAAAAATTCAAAAAATTTCACTGCTATTTAAAATCCTGAGCTGCAATTTAAAAAAAAAACAAAAAAATTTGAACAATTTTGGTTTTGCAAAAATTTTTTTTCCTTCAATGATTTCAATACCAGTTCATGAAATTTGCAAAAAAAATTTTTTTCTTTCCAAATAATTCAAATTGTCACAATCATGAAAACACCGAATTTTTTTTTTTATTATTATTTTACCGCTAACGGGCACCGCGGAAATATTATGAATTTTTTTTTTGGTGTTTTCGGCATTTCCAATGGCCGCGTCATGGCATTCCGAATAAAATAATAGGAAAAAAAATTCAGCGCCTGGAATGCGCGAGGATACACTGTTTAGGGGCTACATTTGAAATTTTGTAGGATAAGCGGCTAGATCTATAAAAAGGATGTTCAGAGGGGTTAGAACAGTAAAAAATTCGTTACGCGCTGCTGTGCTGCCATCTGCTGCCTGCATTTGCACGCGGTGGGCCGGTGGCTATGCTACATCCCATCAAACCGCCGTAAGCAGCGTCGGGCGTCCGATTTTCTGACTCTTTCTCTCGCGCGGTCTCGTTATAAATCACAACACCGCATCAGGCATTCGCGAGTGAGCAAGGAAGCGAACCCCAATAACCACAACAAAAAACCGAACAAGGAATTTAAAATTCGAAAATACTACATGTCCGGTTTTTTGAGGTCCGAATACGCAATTCGGAAATACGAGTCAAAAATTGTATTAAATACACAAAACTATTGTATCACGAGTCCAAAGTTGTAGTAAATACAAAATTTTCTGCTATGCAGTCTACAAAAATTAGTAACCGAAAATTACAAAAATTCATAATTGTCATCCATAAAATAACAAAAATGTGAATTCCTATAAACAAATTTTCATTTCACAAACTGTAAACCGGCTCGCATTACATAAGATTAGCAACCGAACAATACTGGAAGAGCGGAGACAGCGGTGGTGGGGTCCACCGGGCAACCTGCAGCGCAGGGCGGTGGAGGGGTCAGTTCCGTAAATAAATTTTCATATTTAATACAACTTTTGACTCGTATTTACAAAAACAATACAATGTTAAATACGAGTCAAAAGTTGTATTAAATACAAAATTTTATTTACGGAACACCAAATAAAGTTGTATTAAATACGAAATTTTATTTACGGAACTAAATTTGGTGTTCATAATTTGATCGAAGTCAAAAGTTGTATTAAATACGAATTTTTTCGAAAAAAACAAAAAAAATGCATATTCGGTTTACCAGGCACCAGAAATACGCTGCCAGGTTTTTGGAGAAACAAATACGCTTTGTTCGGTTTTCGCAGAACCGGACATGCAGCTGCAGCAGAATTTGGATATTCATAATCAAAACTAAAATATTTTTATATATTTTTAATCTACATGATTTTACACAAATTTAGAATCAGCTCGGGTGAAAAAAATCAAAGAGAAAAAAAACCCAAAAAAAAGGAAAATGGACTTGCAGTGGAAGGCTTCCACTGCAAGCCTTAGCCACGCATATGCAGCCGCTTGCAGCGCACGGGTTGGGCTGCAGGCCGGCCGTCCGCTGCAGACCGCCTGCAACGCCCGGGGGGCTAAATCTGTTAAAAAAAAATTCTACGGCTATTTGTAAAAAAAATCATGAGGCCAGAACAGTGAAAAATTCGAAAAAATCCGTCCGGCCAGGGTGATTGGTTGTGGGCCGGCCCAAGACTAAAGGCAGGTCCGCCAGTCGAAGTAGGCGCCGAAGCTGATCGATCTCGTACAATGAATATGCTGTCAGGCAACACTTCAATCACTATATGAGCTTTCGCATACACTCAAAACATAAACCCCACTTACACCACCCATGGACATATATGAGCTTTCGCATGCCATTTTTATGAAATACAAGGTTGCCAGTTGACATCCCAATATATTTTCTTTTACCAAAGAATCTGTCTATGCATCATTCAAAAAATTCAACTCATTTTATCCCACAAAACTATTCATTTTTTTTGTACCATTGGATCATATCTAAATCTAATTCCAACAACCCACAATCTCTCTCATCACTGTACAAATCTAATCCATCCACCGATTCCGATCCTCCTCTAATTCCACCATAGCCCCAACTCCACTTGCCCCTGCTGCCATCATGTTCTCTGTCGTCCTGCCGTTTCGCCAGCCTCAGTGAGGCCCACCCCTCGACCCCTTCCCCCACTCCTACCACCTAATGCAGTTGACAGCACCGAGGGCGGCATTGGCACTGCCCTCCTCCTCACCCCTACCGCCCGCGCCCGATTGCCTCACATTGCTTTATACCATATACATCTGCCTGCTGACCTCGACCACTATCGGGCACCAAGCTCACGTCGACGGTGCCCCTACCACTGTTAGTCCTCCTGCAACCTCGAGCTCCCTCTAAATCTAAATCCCAGCAAACTCTAAACCCTAACCTAGGTGAACCTCATCTTAAAGAAGCTTGCTGGGGCCACTTCAGAGACAAAGACAGAGATGGGTGGACACACGAATCGTGAATCATCCGACAAATATTTTATCAAAACGTTACTAGTTGTAAGATCGAGGATGAGCCTAGAGGGGGGTGAATAGGCTTTTTCAGAAAATTAAATGGAGATCAAATGAAAAACTGAGATTTTGATAAATAATGCTCAGAAAAGGGTCTTTCTAGTCCCCCAAAACGAAATAATCACTTCTGAAACTGACAAAGAAATGAGACTGTGCAGTAAAAGTAAATACTGAAAGTAAAGAGCAAAAGACACATAAAATTTTCACCGAGGTTCAGAGATACACTCCTACGTCCCCGTTAGAACACTTGTCAAGAAGTATAGCTTCACCAAAAACTATTCTCAATAGCTTTGGTATCCACTAAGGTGACGCTTTTACCACTTCGGTGAGGTGAGTCCCAAACCTCTCACAATCAGTGATGGCCTTCCACAAATACTTTGGACAGGTCGCACCAAAAACTCACAAGCCATCTATGAACACAATGTTCCAAGAGTAAAAGACTAAGCACAAGATCTATCTTTTGGTTCACAAGCTCACAACTGTCTAGACTAAGCTTGGAGCAAAATCACTTTCGAATTATGATTGAACAGTGAAATTTAGTCTCTTTAAATGCTTTTGGGCTCAAGAGTGTTAGATATCAAAGAGATGTAAAATTTCTACTTTTGAAATGCCCTGGTGCGACTTTATATAGTGTGCAAAAGGAATATAGCCGTTACTGGCAAAATAATAGCCGTTTGACAATGTCAGAATGACAAGACAAGAAAAACAACTATTTCACGGACTAGTTTTTAGGAGCTCTAAAACAAGTCTAAAACACGCCGGACCGATTTGAACGAGAACTCTATTTGCGCCGGACCGTTTCAGATTGGTTCAGCGTACACATGCCTTGGACAAAAATCGGTCCGCCGTGAAACCAAACAAAACCATGTTTGCGCTGGACCAAAAAACTTGATCCGGCGTAGAAGGAAGATTTTGTGATTTTGGTCCGGTGTGGAACTTGGAATAGACAAGAAGTTCCAGTAAGTTTCAAGTTTGCGCCGGACTGAGAAACTTGGTCCGTCATGCACTAATCAAGTATGGTCCGGCGTGAACGGCACACACTCAGTTTGATTTCAACAGACTTGTTCACTGCGCCAGACCGGAAAACTTGGTTCAGCGTGAATGGTGTGCGCTCGGTATGTGTTTGAAGGAAAAGTCTTTTGCGCCGGACTAAGTAAAGCTTCGGTCCGATGTGAAAGGATTTTTGTTGAACGTAGTGAAGTACTAGAATCTTTTTGAGGTAAAGGGATTAAATGACTTTTGCTCCAAGTAATCTTAAAGATTTAGCTTATGAACCAAGGTACTTACTTGTGCATAATCCCTCTTTATAGTACGGTTAAAAAATAAATCAATCCTAGCTATAAGACTTGGAACAGCTCTCAAGTTAAAACTAAGAAACAAAAATCATTAGCCTTTACCTTTGACCTGATGAGCCTTCAATTGACTTGATCATCATCACCAAAACCCATATAATGCATCATAAAAGAAAATTAGGGGGGAGGGGCTAGATGCTTTCACTAGTGGTGAGCAATGAGTTAGAACTTCTAGTGCCATTAATTGGTTAGTGTTGGTGAGAAATCCACAAGAAAGGCATCGTTCACGGAGAATATACATACCGACTAGCTCACTGTGGCGAGTAACATGCACTACTAGAGTTGTTAATCTTGGCCAAAGGAAAATGTACTTGTTAAAGAATTGAGGTGATCAACATAAGCATGGTGGCATATTAGTGCAAACCCATCTTACGGTAGTACCTATGCAACCCTCAATATGCTCCGTTCGATCTGGACTCAACGTACGAGATGCAGGTGGGATAGACTCCTCGATCACTTAAGACATTTTTGCATAGAACCCTCTGGACTCTAACCATTCAACAAAAATCGCTTGCATTCTCTGCCTTCTCGTATTACGCACGAACAGCCCAGAACGTCGCCTACCCCATCGTCCGCGTGGCTGCCCCGTCGCCCACTTGGCTGCCCGATCATGCCCTCGCCCAACCGCCCCATTGCCCGATCACGCCCTCGCCCAGCCGCCCCGTCACCTACGTGGCTTCATTGAATTGTTAGAGTGTGCTGATGTGCTGAACTCGGCCACGTCGCGCCCTCACCTGGCCGCCTCATCCCAAAGGTAAAGACCCAAGGGCGATGTAGTGAAGCAGGAGGTTGATCACAATGAAGATTGCAGGAGCTTGATTAGCAGTGCTCTTCAATCAATTTCTACACTAAGCTGCATAAGGTCAAGATTGATTCCGCCCTACTAGTTTGCTACTATTTTTGGTTTAGCCAAAATTTGATATGCAATATGTATTGCTGGATAAACTGTAGACTAACTGAACATCAGAAATTAAGTCATATCTTGGTTCATACCAGAGTAATCTCCAACTTGGAAACTGGATTTGCATCCTCAAGTTTGATACAAGTACTGACAGTGCATTACAAACTGAGGTATCTAAAGCTCTTCTGATATCATATGATTGGCCATCTTTCGAAACTATCTTTTGAGGATATTCTCTCCCATTGGTAATCAATAATTCTTCCACATAACTTTCATCAAGCCCATATACATAGGCTAAAGATGACTGGGATATCCATCCAAATGGTGCAGCCCACATTGTTGCAAAAGTGGACAGCTGAAAATAAATGCATGTCATGCTAAATTGAACTAAAAGAAGCAACACTACTACCTTTTTTGCAATGATACTTACAATTAAACTGAAACCTTCTGTCAGTGTGTCATGCTAAGAATCATCAACTTTGAACATGTCTGTGTGTAGAAGCATAGCCTTTTTTGGTCACTTTACAACACCTCTATCTACTTCAAATATGTCCTTTTCCAGAGTATCTTTGCCATTGTCATAGCCAATCCATAGGGTATAGCATTTATCCTTGATTTTCAAAATAGCATTCCTGTCCTACACCTGAGTTATTTTGAGATCTCACTTTTTTTGTATCTCTTCATGTTGCTTCATTCCCCTTGTGCACTACGGTCGTTGATGGCCCTCCAATTTCTACCCCTTCTCCACTAAGTATGAGCTATTTTTAGTTCTTTGCATGTCTTTCTTTTCAGTGAATGGTTCTCATATTACTCACTGCTCATGACAACCATAATGGATTCAGTGGACAGCCAAAATGTGGCTACGAGCTGACTATGCCTTTAGTGATCCAAGGAAGTGGAGATGCCCAGTCAATTGTTGATGATTTTTCCACTCCTACACCAAAGAAGAGCGGGAGCTTGCCATTTTTTGTGTGTGAGTCTGATGATGGGGAAGGAATCCTATTGTATTATTTTTTTCACATTCTTATTAATGTCCCTTATTGACCACACAGATTTCATCGCCTACTCCTCAATGTGCATTAGTACAAATCCTCAATTGATCACTCCGTGGGGGATATAGATGCACGGAAGTATTGTGTACACACATGAGATATTTGATAAATTTCAAAGGGAGGTAGTTGCAGCTAGAGACCATTGTGTCTTAGATAGTATGTGTCGAAGGTTAGGAAATCGACAATAAAGTTACATACTCGAGACCTTCAAATATGTAGAGTCAAACACAAAATTGATGGCACACGATGTAGACAGATTCGGGCCTTTGGGCGGAGTAATACCCTACTCCTGTATGGATGTAGTATGGAGTCGGTGAAACAGAGTACAAAGCAGGATGTCTAGCTCTAATTACAATGAAGATTGTCTCTAGAATATAGCTAAGATCTAACTTATGAACTATCGAAGCACAGTTCATTGGTTTGTCCTTTTTCCCCTTCCTCTTCTCTGTGCCTCTGTTCTTATATAGTGGAGGTAACCCCTTCACGGGTTGTAGTCGGTTTAAGATACCAGATCGTACTCGATGAGGAATCTACTGTTCCGAGATCTTCGTAGCGTATCCAAACTTCCTTTAACGTCCGACATACTTGAGTTGGTTTCCTCGTAACGGGAATATAACCAAGTCCTTTCCAAACGTGAAGATATCCCTCCCGTGTATATCTTATCCCACAGAATCGGGCCCGAGATATCCAGAGTTTCCAGATGCTTGCGTAAACATATATGGTATGATCTCCGAGTTTCCTATATATGCTCATATCCCATATTTAGATATTTGACAACATGGTGCAGGAGGAGCAAATGAAAATCATGTCATATAGTTTGAAAAGTCCTCTATGACACAACATCTATGGTAGCTACGTGTTCATGCATACTTTTTGAGAAAAGTAATCCCATGTCGTTAAACGAGCTACCAACCTACTATGTTTTAAAAAGATGGGAGAAAACGCGCAACAAGTAAGTGATTTACTAATATACCTTTTCATTTATCTTGTATTCAACCTATTAACACAACGCTACTTTTGCAGAGAGAGTTTATGATGAAGGCAACCTACTGCAAGCGAAGTTGCCTGCCTCCTTAGAACTAGTAATGAGAAAGAAGGTTTGTGTTGTCAGCGACAAGTTTGACCATCTCCTTGGCATGGCTAAGCAATCGGATGAAAGCATGGAATTCTCCACATCATGCGTGTTCAACATTGAGCCCCCCTCTCAAATGGTTCTTGCTGTTGAACATAATGGGACAGAAGAATTCGAGGCTTTCATCGATTGTAGCATTCCATCTCAAGTTGATATCCATCCACCAAGTGATATTAGATCGAGTGGAAGATGCAAGAGAATAAGAGGACATTCAGACAAGAAAAAGGAAGGGCAGCAAAAAAAGAAAGGGGGTGGGCAGCAAAAGAATAGGATGCCCACGCATGTGCAGGTTGTGCAAGCAAGTCGTGTTACATGATAGCAGTAATTGCCCGATAAAAAGGAATGACTAGGTAAAACTACTTAATGTTAGTCCTGTGTAGATGAGCTTTGTTTCGTACAGCAGCTAGCAAATGGCAGCAACATGTTATTTTTGGTTTGAATGTATTCCTAAAAGTGGTAATGGTTTGAATTGTCGGTGAATGGATCATAATACTTGATAAAATGGTTATTCTGTTATTCTGCAAAAAAAAATGTGCTAATAGTTTTTTTGTTATTCTGCAGAAAAAAATTTGTGCTCGGTGTAAGCATGCTTCAGATGCCAAAAAAACTGTTATGTTTCATATGCCAGGATTGTTGTTATCTCGTTCATATTCCAAAAAATTGCTATGGTTCATATTCCAAAAAAATGGTATGTTTCATTTGGATCGTTGCTTCAGTTTTCAATTTCTCTTGGCTGCTGCTCAGTGGTAGTTTTGGTTCACCTGCTACAGCAATTTCCAGCACCTAATACTATCAAAACAAGTTCACTACTAAAAATTCATTCACACATTGTGGAGCTTACAGGAGAATTATTGTTGGAATAAGTGGGCTTGGCCCAAATGAACTAATTCCTAAAGAAAATCTCAAAGGCCCATGTGGGAGCATGAGGATGGTGTAATCCTTTAGTCCCATATTGCTAAGGGAAAGGGGAGGAACACCTTTGGCTCTCTATTTAAACCACCTAAAGGCCACCACTAGGAGTGTGCAAAAGTGCTTGGTGCTTGAGGCTTGAGAGGGGTTAGAGTTTTGCCACCTCTCGCTGTTGCGCTACCACCGTAGCCTTCTCCATTCCGAGCGCCGGCGTGCACCAGTGATCGGGAGAGCAGGTCTCCGGAACCCTTCGCCTTCGAGATCCTGCACCGGGAGAGGGCGAATAAGGTTTTTGGGAAGCGCTTCGCGCGACTGCTCAAGATCTTCATCATGAGTCGCTTTCCTCTTCCTCACGCCAGCGTCGCAGTTGAAACGGCTCTGCGTCGTCTTGCGGCAATAACGTCGTCAACGTCAATGTCGCGACTGCACCAACCGCGGCATCTGCATCTTCTTCTGTTCAGTACGTTCAATCTGTCCTATTCTCGTGGTTAATCATGTTTAGCCATATGGTCATGTTGTTCGTCTTTGTCTAGTATAGTAGAGAAATACATGCTAGTTTCGTGATGTCGTTCATGATTTATATTCGGGATTAAATCTGGAAATTGTCTAATTTCTCAACAATCCAAAAACCTTATTATAGACAACTTCCTGAATTAACAATGGCTGGTTTTGCCGACGCACTGAGGCCGGAGATTAAATTCTCTGGTGTGCACTTTAAGAGGTGGCAAGTCAAGGTCACGCTCAGACTTACAGCTATGAATGTATTCTGGGTTAGTAAAGGCAAGCCTGAAGGTGATCTCTCTGCTGCGCAGCAGAAAAGTTTCACGGATGCCAATACTATCTTCGTGGGATGCATTCTTAGCGTTCTTGCCGACCGTCTGTGTGATGTGTACATGCACATAACATATGCGAAGGTGCTGTGGGATACACTGAACACCAAATTCGGTGCATCGGATGCGGGCAGTGAACTGTATGTCATGGAAAACTTTCATGACTATAAGATGGCTGATAATCGCTCTGTTGTAGAGCAAGCCCATGAGATACAGTGCATTGTCAAGAAACTTGAACTCCTGGAATCCGACCTAAGGCGTTTGATCTTTCTCTCTAGTTGGTTTTCACCTTCAGCTTTATAGATCTTAAAGTAGTGCAGCGTCCCATCCTTAGCTTTCAACAAGTAAACATAGCAAAATCTAGTCGCGTCATCAATCAATGTCATGAAGTATCTCTTTCCACCCTTTGTCAACACACCATTCATCTTGCACAGATCAGAATGTATGAGTTCTAGAGGTGCCAAGTTCCTCTCCTCAGCCGCCTTATGAGGCTTTCAAGGTTGCTTTGATTGCACACAACTATGGCACTTAGAACCTTTGGCAATAGTGAAATTCGGAATTAAACTCATGCTGGAAAGTCGATTCATAAGACCAAAGTTAATGTACCGATTAACAAAAAGCGTAAGCTCGGGCCTAAGACAGTGGATTGTGTCTTTCTAGGATATGCTCAGTGGAGCATCGCTTATAGATTTTTAGTAGTTAAATCTGATGTGCCTGATATGTAGGTTGATGCTATTATGGAGTCTCGCGATGCTACATTTTTTGAGAATATATTTCCGATGAAAGATATGGATAGCACTTCTAGATTTTCTTCTGAGATAATTCCTGAAACTATTATACCTACTGAGTCTTTTGAGCAACCATCTGAGAAAGTCCTAGAGGAGGATGACAATGAAGCTCTTAGAAAGAGCAAGAGACATAGGATTGAAAAATCCTTTGGCAATGATTTCATTGTATACCTCGTGGATGATACTCCTATGTCCATTGCAGAGGCATATGCATCTCCGTGATGCGCATAATTGGAAAGAAGCTGTCCAGAATGAGATGGACTCGATTCTCGCCAATGGGACTTGGGAGGTAACTGAACGGCCCTATGGTTGTAAACCTGTGGGTTGTAAGTGGGTGTTCAAGAAGAAGCTTAGGCCTGATAGTACTATTGAGAAGTACAAGGCTCGGCTTGTGGCTAAGGGTTACACCCAAAAGGAAGGCGAAGATTTCTTTGATACTTATTCACCTGTTGCTAGAATGACCACCATTCGAGTATTACTTTCTCTGGCTGCCTCGTATGGTCTTCTCGTTCATCGATGGACGTGAAAACAAATTTTCCTTAATGGAGAGTTAGATGAGGAAATTTACATGGAACAGCCTGATGGGTTTGTAGTAAATGGTCAAGAGAGCAAGGTGTGTAAATTATTGAAATCTTTGTATGGCTTGAAACAAGCACCTAAGCAATGGCATGAGAAGTTCGACACCACTTTGATGTCTGCGAGCTTTGCCATTAATGAGGCTGATAGATGTGTATACTATCGCTATGGTGGGGGTGAAGGAGTTATATTGTGCCTTTATGTGGACGATATACTGATCTTTGGCACAAATATTGATGTGATCAATGAGGTCAAGTCTTTCCTATCAGAGAAATTTGATATGAAAGATCTGGGAGAAGCTGATGTAATTCTTAACATCAAGCTTATTAAGGATGAGAGTGGGATTACTCTTTCGCAATCCCACTATGTGGAGAAGGTCTTGAGCTGGTTTGGCTTTATGGACAGCAAGCCCTCTCCTACTCCTTATGATCCCAGTGTGACACTGAGAAAGAATAAGAAAATTGGCTTAAACCAATTAAGATATTCTCAGATTATTGGTTCGCTCATGTATCTTGCTGGTGCAACAAGACCTGATATATCATTTGCTGTGAGCAAATTGAGTAGGTTCATGTCAAACCCGGGTTCTGATCATTGGCATGCACTTGAAAGGGTAATGCGCTATTTGAAAGGTACTACGAGTTATGGGATTCACTATTCAGAGCACCCTGCAGTGCTTGAGGGATATAGTGACTCGAACTGGATTTCTGATGTTGATGAGCTCTATGCTACAGTGGATATGTATTTACCATTGGTGGTGGTGCAGTGTCATGGAGGTCTTGCAAACAGACGATTTTGACAAGGTCAACCATGGAGGTAGAGCTCACTGCTTTAGATACAGCCACCGTAGAGGCAGATTGGCTGCGTGAGCTCTTGATGGACTTGCCGGTGGTTGAAAAACCAATACCGGCTATCCTTATGTACTGTGATAATCAATCTGTGATTGCTAAAGTGAACAGTGCTAAGGATAATGCGAAGTCATCAAGACATGTTAAAAGACGATTGAAGTCTGTCAGGAAATTGAGAAACTCCGGAGTAATAAGTGTGACTTATATTCAAACAGACAAAAACCTGGCAGATCCCTTTACAAAGGGACTATCATGAAATGTGATAGAAGGTGCATCTAGGGAGATGGGTATGAGACCCATATAAGTTGCCATTGTGGTAACCCAGCCTTTGTGATCGGAGATCCCGTGAATTAGGTCCTGGGAAAAACAAGCAGTTGGCGAACTGAGGAGAGTAATCTGTTGCCCTCTCCAAGTGAAGATGCAATACTCTCAGAAGGCTGTAAGGCAGGATGGCGATATGCCTTAATGTGTTTCTGTTGGCTTTAACTAGCGAAGATGCTGTCCTACAGAGCATTCTTGAAAGAACACACCTATATGAGCCCGACTGTCTAACGTCGCAGTCTATGAGACCTGGGTGATCTCTAGTAAGCTCATGAAGAGACCATGGAGTACGACGCATATGCTCCACCCGCGGAGGAGGCTACTGGCAGCCAGGTATCAGTTATGACTTTGAGTGAAACCTGTTCACACAAAACTTGCAATTCAAGGCATAGTCCATTGTTCAAGTTGTGAATGGGTGTAGCTTGGAGCTCTAGGCAGAAGTTCAACTTAACAGTCTCTTTGAAACGCCGTATATCAAACAGTAGTGAGTATTGGCAAATCTCTAAATGGGCATTTGAGATCTGGTGGGGGATTGTTGGAATAAGTGGGCTTGGCCCAAATGAACTAATTCCTAAAGAAAATCTCAAAGGCCCATGTGGGAGCATGAGGATGGTGGAATCCTTTAGTCCCATATTGCTAGGGGAAAGGGGAGGAACACCTTTGGCTCTCTATTTAAACCACCTAAAGGCCACCACTAGGAGTGTGCAAAAGTGCTTGGTGCTTGAGGCTTGAGAGGGGTTAGAGTTTTGCCACCTCTCGCTGTTGCGCTACCACCGTAGCCTTCTCCATTCCGAGCGCCGGCGTGCACCAGCGATCGGGAGAGCAGGTCTCCGGAACCCTTCGCCTTCGAGATCCTGCACCGGGAGAGGGCGAATAAGGTTTTTGGGAAGCGCTTCGCGCGACTGCTCAAGATCTTCATCATGAGTCGCTTTCCTCTTCCTGCTGCCAGGCGTCGCAGTGAACGGCTCCTGCGTCGTGCCGGCAATAACGTCGTCAACGTCAATGTCGCGACTGCACCAACCGCGGCATCTGCATCTTCTTCTGTTCAGTACGTTCAATCTGTCCTATTCTCGTGGTTAATCATGTTTAGCCATATGGTCATGTTGTTCGTGCTGTCTAGTATAGTAGAGAAATACATGCTAGTTTCTGTGATGCTGTTCATGATTTATATTCGGGATTAAATCTGGAAATTGTCTAATTTCTCAACAATTATGTCATTCACGACAACATGGGGCTTCCAGTACATTCAACCATCAGCATCAAGAAATGACCAGTTCTTTCAAGCATAATACAAGCCACCATTGGAGATGCTTTTAAAACATCAGGAAAATCTGAAGAAAACTAGCTTCTGTGATTTATGTCATGAAGGTGAGAAGCAATCTTCCCGCGTTGCCTAGAAAATTCACACTCCAGTAACCGAGCATTAGCCTGTAGTTGTACTGCTGCCCAAAGATGTAGAAGTGAATCTTGGTAAGGATAGCCTAAATATGAAGGAAAGCCGCGATTCAGCCCACCATTTACTGCAGAAATAGCACTCCCATTTGCTTGGCGTGTCCTCGTCGTGTTTTCCCTTGCTAACACAACACTCAAACAAGACTTTAGCAGCTGACTTACGTATACATTGAGGTTGAGCCCATACTTTAGCACATCAGCACACTCTTAACTATTCAACAGAAGCTGCGCGAGCGATGAACCAGGTGACAGGGCAGCCGGGCGAGGGCGTGGTGGGCAGCTGTGCAAGCGACAGGGTAGGCGATGGCCTTGGACGGTTTGTGTGTAATACGAGGAGGCAGAGAATGCAAACATTTTTGTTGATCCAGGGGTTCTATGCAAAAAAAAAAAAGCCTATCAAACGAACTTCCTCGTCAGTCAATTTTTGAGCGATTTTCGCTCGATATATCTCGATAATCGCTCAATATGGCTTGACAATCGCGATATTTGGGCGTTGCATAAATTTTTTCGAATTTTCGAATTTTGTTGAATTTAACCAGTTTGCCGACCGGTATATAATATCGTACCAGCTCGATAAGGTCAATAATCATGATTTTCGCCCGATTCGACGATATACTATCTTGTTACACTAGATATGCCGCCCATAAGCACAACCTTAACTTGAAGCAACACTCACTATTTGCTAAAGTCTCATGAGCACGGAGTCCATCTCTTGACGAGGTCGGCACATGGCCACGAGAGGCACGGCCATGGGCATGGTGAGCCCCGACCCCTCTCTCATGTCCACCTCCTCCTCCCCCACCCTTCCCCATTCGAAGCACTGCACCATGACCCCCAGCGCCACCCCGACCGTCCTCATGGCGAGCCCCTCACCGGGACACCTCCGCCGCCCCATCCCGAAAGGCATCATCCGCTTGTCCTCCCCGCCGTCGACGCCTTCAAACCTCTCTGGCTTGAACCTGTCAGGTTCCCCCCACACGGCAGGGTCCCGCTGCATGGAGTACACGTCGACCAGCAACATCGTCCCGCGAGATACGGCGTGCCCGGCGACGACGCAGTCGCGCGACGCCTCGTGCGGGACGAGGTGCGGGGCGAGCGGGAACAATCGGAGCGTCTCGGTGATGATGTGCCGGAGGTATGGGAGGCCGGTGAGGTCGGACTCCCGGAGAAGGCGGGAGGTGCCCACGACGAGGTCGATCTCTACCCTCGCTTTCTCGAGCGCCACCGGGTTGTTGAGCAGGAGCGCCATCGCCCACTCGATCGTGCTCGATGATGTGTCGGTCCCAGCTTGCAGCAAGCTCTGCGCAAATTAACCTAGTTATTATTGTTGTTGTTGTTGTTGTTGTTGCAAAAGGTTAATTTGCATAGTGGTCGGTAATCAAGCAATAAAGTACAACTAAAAATAAGTTCCACAAATTTTATATACGTAAACATACACAATGTCATATACATGGTTCGTACTATGATGTATTTAGTTCTCTTAAAAAAGCGTGCAATTGGTTAGTAGTATAGTTATCTTTGGGGTTTAGCAAATGAGACGTCATCGGATGAAATCTCAAACATTAATTTCTCAGTAAACCTGCCTGATATGTAGTTGGTGAGACTCATAAAACCGGCTGTACTAGCTAGTTAGCCACCAATAATTCAGTAGTGATAAGTGGCTTTGAGTTAGTCAACTAAAGAAAATGCTGCTTCTTAAGTCTTTGTAAAATCTTTGCTAAAAGCAACAGCTAGCTACGTGTAGATCATTAATTACCGTAAACATCACTAGTGAATTATTGTCACTAGCAAATGGCCAGTGTAGTACACATCGGATTGTTGTCATTAACAAATGGCAACTGTAAACATCTGCACTACTGTCTAATGTCATACTGGCTAGTACTATACGACTACAAAACCATTTTTCTTTTCAACTTGTAGATGCCACCGTACTTAAAAAAAAACACCGTATTATTGTCACTAATAAATTTGCTAACACTATATGGCCGGTGCAGTACAAATCGGCCTCATTTCGCGGCAATGAGATGCATGCATGCGCGACACCTAGGCACCGCCCGATTCTAAATCAACGGCTGGTAGTACGCTCGTGTACATAATCGTGTCTCAATAATGTAGACAGTCAGAGTCGGTGCAAGTGTGCAGCCACCGCGCGAAGCATGAAGAATTGAAGATTAGTTGTTGGCGTATTCACTCACCATGCAGACGGTGCGGATGACCACGTCGTCGTACGACTCCGGCGACCGCTCCTGCTGCCGCAGCAGGTCGCCGATCACCGTCCTCGCCGTCGTCTCCTCGGCGACGGCGCCGTCGCGGCGGTGGAGGCTCCTGTACTCGTCGATTAGGCCCTGACCAAACTTGTGGCGCTCCTTCGCAAGGCCGGCGAGCCTCCTGCCGACCCTCCCGAAGTCCAGCAGCCGCAGCACCGGCAGGAAATCGTGCCGGTTCGCCGCCCCCGCCGCCGCGAATCCGGCCTCCGTCATCGCCTTGAACCGGAGCACCTCTTCCTCCAGCAGGCGCTTGCCGGCCACCATGGCCATGATCACGTTGACCACGAACTCGAACGCCGTCGACTTAACGCTGACGACCGCGCCGGGAGCCGCGCGCCAGAGCTTCCCCGCCATGGCGCGCCCCTCGGCGTCGCGCACCTCGGCCGTCGACGAGAGGCGGTGCGCGCAGAGCGCGTGCACGGTGACGATGCGGCGGAGGTGGCGCCAGTGTGGGCCGTAGTTGGCGGTGACGATGCCGGGGCAGTTGTCGGTGAGATGCCGCCGCGAAGAGAGACCCGGGCGGTCGGCGAAGGCGACGTCGTGGACGGTGAAGCACTCCTCGGCGACGACCCGGGAGGAGACGAAGAGCACCGGCCTGGCGCCGAACCTGAGGAGGAGGAGGCCGGCGCCGTCGAGGCTGCCGTAGCAGGCGGCGAGAGCGGCGAGGGAGCGGTGCAGAGGCTTCTTGAGGAGGTGGAGGTGGCCGACGACGGGGAGGGCGGGCGGGCTTGGGATACTCTTGCCATGGCCATGGCCATGGGCATTAGGGTTCTTTCGAGGTGAAGTAGAGGAGAGCAAGTGCAAGAGTAGCCATGTGAAGAGGAGGAGAAGAGAGGCTAAGAGAAATGATTGTGAGATCTCCATGGGTTTGTGTATGCTGCTTAATTTGCATGGAGCTCACAATGTCTTGGTGTTTATGTAGGGTACATCATCAGGATGTTTTCATTGTTGAAATCATCCAAATCTATGTTCATTGGATCATTATTGAGATTCGGGAGTATCGATTACATCCGATCCTATGATTTGATCTAACGGTCCGGTGATATCCGAGTGAGGTATCCAACGGTTTCTAATTAGGGCTTGTTTGGATCCATGCAGCTAATAGTTAGCTGCTAAAAATTAGCTGGAGTGGATCCAAACACCCCTAGATCAGCTAACTATTAGCTGAACACCCAGCTAATGGTTATCTCATTAGCTAGCCAAACCCAGTTAATAGCAGCTAATATGTGGCATTTAACCAAAATACCCTTCGCGTCTACCACCAATAGCATTTAATAACATGGGTATTCTGGACAATAGCATCTATTAGCCACATATTAGCTGGTGGATCCAAACACCCTCCAACTAATAGTTAGCTAGCTAATAGTTAGCTAGCTAATATTAGATAGAAACTATTAGCTAGCTAACTATTAGCTGCTAATGGATCCAAACAGACCCTTAACCATGGACCATGGTTGATAGTTCATTAATTGCTGACCATTGACTTTAAGAGATGGGATTTGTGCGTATACAAAATAATCAAACTCATGGGATTGGGTTTACAATTATATATCAGCCGTTAGGTAGCCATTGGAGACTCAGCAAGATGCGGATTGATTATAGAATATTGCAATGGCATCTTGTGTAGGCAATCTGTTCAGCAAGTCAACTTAGGCCCCGTTTGGTACGGTTCCAGATTCTTGGTAGAAACATTTCAGGTAGAATCAGAATCACTTTCTGCAAACTGTTTGGTACGGTTCCAGATTCTAGTAGAAACTAGTGAAACGGGGTTGAGGGTGATTCAACCACGGTGTGGAAAAAAAGAAGAAACGTTTCGAGGAGAATCGTTCTGAGTTTTAGCCGTTTGGTTGGGTTTCTCCTAGATTCTAGTAGAAACAGCTCGGTTCCAAGTTACCAAACGGGGCCTTAATTTGGAGCTCGACAATAAGAGAAGTGCTTCTATGCTCTTCCTTTTAAAAGTTGCACGACTATTAAAGCATGAATAGAGGGTAGATGGCGATTACTTATCCCTTCGCTTGCTTCAAGATTTGTGCAACTTGTACTAGAAGGAAAAGCATAGAAGCACTGCTCTGACAATAATTATATGTGTATCATTGTGTGGTGCAATAACAAGGAAAATGTACGACATGCAGAACTATAAATGACACACAATTTTGTTAGGTTAACATTGTAAAACTATTAAAGCTACTGGAATTTTGCTTATATGCCATACATGTGATTTTGTTTCTTGAACTAGTTTGATTTCAGGCCATTCTCTTATTTTTTTTAGAGCAGGGACAATTGGCTAGTGTATTAATTTTTTTCACAGCCCACATGCCATAGGTTTTAATCCAAAACTTAACCTCTGGTTGGTGGAAATGAACTCTTGCCATCAGCCAAAGAACCAAGGTGCCGCATCGGTCATTAATTAAAATACACTGAATTAAGTAGTGACAGATTGACGACTGTGAATAACAAGCATGTGCCCCTTAATTTAAATTCACTTTTATTGAACCCTTAATCTGCACCATGAATTAGGTTATTCAACAAAGCGAATCAGAAGAAAATTTACTAGTGAAAGTATTGGCAACGTAGAGCAGCCGTCGTGCACTAGAAAGAAAAGATCTTAGCACTCACAAATCTTGATAGAAAAGATCAGTATGGATGGTGATCCACTAAGATTGCAGCATCTGACATATACTGGAACGTTGATCACGCACGCACTGGGAAATTGTTGAAATTAAGCGGAACATAAAATCACATGTTTTTTTTTTGTGGCGAGAGACTCGGGAAATAAATCAGAAGTTGGCACGATCTAGACCGACCTGGAGCTGACCTGGTTTGATTCTGGTCGGTCGATCGGGGAGTGACGTACGTGAACATATGATCTATGTGGGGGCCAACCATGCATACTTGTAGAGGTGTGCGTGCAGGCACGACTAAGCCGCTTGCCTCCATAGCCTAGCTTGGGCATGCTATGCTGCTATCGTGTTGTGCCGGTTTAGTTTTTATTCTGTTAAACATGTTGTCGGTGTTTCGAGCACCGGCCAATGAATTTGTATAGGTAAGAGGGGGGTGCACGCTCCCTCTCCTCGACGGCTTACTCGGGTGAGCACAAGATGTATACTGGTTCGGGCTGAACGTCCCTACTCCAGTTCGTGTGGGTTTGATTGTATTGATTCCCCGGTTGTCCGTTGTCTTACATGCTCGCTCCCTCCCCCTTTATACAGGCGAGGAGGGAGGTTACATTGTTGCTTAAAAAAGAGAAAAAAGACTGTGCTCTTAGTCGCCCGCAAGTGGCGGCCGATGGGATCGGCCGCCCTTGCCTGCCGGGGTCGGCGTAGTTGCCGCCGTAGTAAATGCGAGAGTTGGGGACTTGTGCCGCTGCGTCATCATTACGGCCAGCATTTAATGCGCTCGATACGCAATAAATGCTGTCGCTTCTTCAGGGATTTCGCCGACTTGGTCATGGCTACGGCTTTTCCTCGGCAGCCGTGGCTTTGGGCCCCGACCGGCCTGGTTCGGCCCACGCGCCCTTTCGGGCCGCTGGGGGTACCCATGGCCTGGGTACTCGTCACATGTAAAGTCGTAGATGTCGCTGTTGTCAATCTGTCATCATGGACGGCACCAAGGACGAGTGAGCGTCGACCCCTAGCGAGGACCCAATATACATAATTATTGGGAGAAAATAACTCAATTTTATTTATTTATTGGGTAAAAAATACCGCTAGATCTGGCGCCGAGGCGGTGAGAATTGTTGAGATCCGGTGCCGTTGCCGTCTTCCCCCTCTCCGGCAGCCATCGTATTCTTCCTCGGGATGGTTGGCGAAGCTGGTGGTGCGATGCCGTAAGGTGTATCCTACGGCGGTGTGACCGAAGGTTGTTGGATTTGGCATCGAGACGACAGGGAACGGTGAGGAGAGGATGTGTGAGACGGCGGGGGAGGTAGTAGTGTGGGGAGGAAGCAGGGGTGGAGGAGGGTGAGATGAGAGAGAGTGTCGGACCCCTGGAAAAACACTTCTGAAATTCTCTGTGTATCGTATACTAGTTAAGGAAAAGTTAGTACACACACTAAAAATGATACCACAATATATCAAGAAAAATTTATTTATTTAATTATTAGAGTTTACAACATAAATAGCGTGCAAGCCAACATAAAAATAATACAGCGGAAGTGAAATAAAATTGCAATAGAACCCAGTAAATCTGCAATAGGTAATGACTAGGGTAGCTGCTTAGTCATCGAGACCCTCATTAGCGTAGAACTGATCTTCTGAATTAATAGAATAAGCAAGGGCGAGTAAAAAAGTATTCCGCAAGTCACACTAGAAAATATAGTATTAATGTATAGGTGACAAAATGAAGGTTATATGGTTGATTTTACATAAAGCGGAATTTTATAAATATTCTATTTAATTTTTCAATTGCATAATCACAAAAAATTATGCATGCAATAATTTTAAATTCAAAATATAATTTAAAAACTAGAATCAACATGACCAAAGAGATGTGACTTGCATTGCTCGATGGGTTGCTGCTCGAAAATGTCGACTACGAACTCCTCGCACTCTCTGAAATCTATACGCAAAAAATGTTTGAATTCAAATAAAATACCAAACTAAAAAAAATAGAAATTTATAATTTTAAATGAATTTATAAAAAATAGAGCCAAAACGGAGTTTGAACGGGAGAAAACGGGCTCAAGGAAGTTTGAAAACACTTCAAAATAGAATTTTCCAGATTTTTGGACTTATTTTTCTAAATAAAATTCAAATTACTGCACAATGCTGCTATCGTGTTGTATCGGGATTTTTTAATTAATTTTCAAAAGAAAATCCCGATTTATGACATCATACTTGCATCATAAAGGAATTTTTCGCGAAATAAAATTTAAAAGGAAATTCCTTTGACTGACGGGTAGGGCCCGATTGGGTGGACCGGGCACATGTCAAACAAGGTGCACCGTGCACCCAGTGCACATGTGCGGTGGCGGCACATGGCGAGGCCGATCGGCGCCGAAGAGGAAGAAGGATAGCGACGGGGTGCGCACCGACTGTGGCGGTGGACGACGGGATTGGCGGCGGTGGTGGCGCAATCGAAGGGGGTCGAAGGGCGACGGAGGAGTCGGCAACGGTGGTGATGGAGTCGGATGAGAGAAGCGGCAGTGTGGGTGCTCGGGCGGCCTAGAGCGTGGAGGAGGAGAGGATAGGAAGGTGGAGTGCAGGGAGAAGGGGGAACCAGGAGGTTTATAGGGGGGATCGGATGGGGGTGGCGCAACGACGACAACGAAAGTGGCGGCCGAATGGGAGTGGTGGCCGAATGGGGAGGGGATAAGGGGCGTCAGTGGTTGGGGAGGCGACGGAGATAAGAGTTTGGGCTTATCCGCGCGAAAATGGAGGGAGATCGGCATGAGAAAAGAGGGAGGAGGAGCTCAGGTGGCCAGTAATGGAGGAGGAGAAAGGTGTGAGGGAGCGGCCGAAGGAGGAAGACGATCCAGACAGGTGAGGCCCGGTCCCACTCCACCTATCGGTGAGGCGGAGAGGAAGGTGGGGGTGCGGCTGGGCCAGAGGGAGGAAGTGGGCCAGCAATCGCGTGCCGGGCGAGCTGGGCTCGGCCTAAAAAGGTAAGGATGCCTTTTGTTTTTATTTTATTTTTTAAAGTTAAATCAAGAAATACAAAATAGTTTTAAATAAATACAAAAATAGGTTTTAAAAAATGTTCAAAAGTACTTTGAATTATTTTTAATTTAGGAAAATTATTTTTAGCATAACTTTAGCTTTATTTTTCTCAAATAAAATATTTTTATAACACCAAAAAATAGAAAAAAATAATAAATCCTAGAAAATCCACAAAAAATATCACAAAATTATGAATAACTTATTGAACCAAAATATGCAAATTTTGGGGTGTTACAGAGGGAGAGGAGACGACAGAGGTACAGGAAGATGGCAACTGCGCCAAATGGGTCATGGGAGGAGAAGGGGAGATGTAGTATTTGATGGTAGACTGAACCGCTAGGGTAAAGTAATTGATGATGGGCTTGGTTGTATATAGGGTGTTTTTTCACTAAATCTTTTCATGTCGGGCCAGCCTAGGCATGGTCCAGTCGAACATGTCATGCCGTGTTGCCCATCATGCAGAGTTTTAAGGCCTGACATGACCCATCATGCCGCCGTGCCGTTCTTTTGTACCGTGCTCGACGGCCATACCAAGGGTCAGGTCTACATACATGCATATCCGGCACAAATTTAATGACATATATAGCGGTACACATGTTCTTGCACAAAAGAGGGGCGCGAAGGGGCTAGAGCACCGACTTCGACCGTCATATCCCTAGTACTCCTTAGCCCGGCAGCCTTGTTTTGGTGATCTTGATAGCATCGCACCAATCACCTGTCATAAATGCAAAGAAGCGTAGTAGCACTAAGCACTCTCCCTTAGGCTAAATCCAAGGATGTTCTGTAAAACCAGGCCTCTATGAGCCTTGAATAGTGCGACCTGCATTTAATTTAGGCCTTTATATTGGGTCGATTTTCAACTATGGCCTGAATTCCCTGCCTGTATATCAACCATCACACAAGTCTCTCCTTTGCACATAGCACACATAAGGACGGCCTCTCTATATAGAGATGAACCCCTTCGGCCTCTTGGATAGAGGCGCACATAGCACGCCCCCTTAGGATGGTTACAGGCCTGAATAGGCCTCCAAATATCCAAACAGGCCGTTTTAGAGGCCGTCGTTGGAGAGAGTCTTAGAGCCTACTGAAAACACATGGATTTTATAAGAAAAGATTCGATTGTCATAGGTGATTAGAGATATAGTTTCTTGCCATGTTAGAGAAAGGATGTATCAAAACTTAAGAACCCATATGCTTGGTTAAGAAGCTTGCTCGCACTAATTGCATGAGTCCTCGTGAGTCGGTAGGAACATGCTGTAACCACTTACAGGGGTGATAACAGTCTTGGATCGATCTAGGCTTTTAGTTTAGACCGATTTAAAATTTGAAAAGGATTGAACTTATTTTAGATCCATAGTTATTTGTATCAGATCCAGACCAGAACGATGCTTATTTCAACATAAATACTTGTGATGTGGAGTACTTTTGTTCGGAACCTTCTTAAGCACTTCTCGCTTTGGAGACTACTCTAGGAACATAAAACCACTTACCACCAGCTTATTCCAAAAGTGGACTCCAAATTCGTCGAATAGGTTCTTAACATGCGCTAGCTGATTACCAGTATATACTCCCTCCGATGTTTTTTACTTACAATACTAAAATCTATGCCGCCAAAACTTTTAAAGTTTGATCGGTCAGTAAATTTAAAGTCATTTGGATTGCCTATATAAAAGTTATATAATTAAATTTACCGTTTAAAATACTTTCATAATATTATAGTTTATTAGTACATCTTAATATTTATAAATCTATTGTCGATGATGGGGATCTTGGGTCCCCTATCAAACTAACACAAGAGCAGGTCAGGTAGAGACTTATTGCTGTAAAAAGAATCTTACAAGAATAAGATGAAAATTAGATTGATTGTCTATGGCACAACCACACTATTTATAGACATCTAAGGGGGTGATTTTTAATTATATTATGGACGCCTTTTATCTTCAAGCATGATTCTTTGATTAGTCTTGAACTGTCTTGCTTTTTGATCAGCTATTGTAAGTTGCCAGATATGTTAATTACTGAAAAACTGCTATGTCTCTTGGTTTAATTTGATCGCCATCATTAGCTTCCGACTAGCTAGTTTGCTACAAAAGAAGATAATACCTTTTTAATCATGTCTATATACATAACCATTAAGTGAGTCTACTTTTTCTCATAGATAATAAATTACTCGTCTGGTCAATAATCCTCGTCGGCTATAAAAGAAAGAGTTACAACTAAAGATACATGTCGAAGCCGTAAAGGGTAAAAAATGTCAAGTAATTGATTCTTCGTGAGTTGCAAGGTGCAGCATGCGAGACCAATATGGTTTAGGCCCTATTCTTTCAGGTTTTGATCGGCTTCTTCTTTTAAAAAAAAAACGAATAATTTGTCGAACGAAAGGATTCTGGACAGTTTCTCCGAGAATCAGAAACTGCCATTTACATAAAATCAGAATTCGACTGAAACCTGATTCTCCCTGATTCTCGTTGGCTCGATTCAGAACCTAGAAATTGCAGCCGGTCTAATTCGATTCTCCCACAATCAAAAATAGCTTCCTCCTTAATTCAAAGTTGAAACAATTAGGCCTTACACAGAAACCGATCGATGTGGTGTCTGCTGACATCAAACAAGTGGTTAGATCATGGTAGGTGGTGATAGCTGTGCCCGTAAATGCATCAAATGGAGAATAGTACTAGGCATGTAAGCGTGGCGCACGCCGCGTGCGTGAACGAAAAATGATTTTGCATTTTTTTTCCAGAGAAAAAATAGACTTAAACGTATTTTCAAAATTTTTGGAGACTCGGGAAACCTTAGAGACCGAGACGGGGAAAAAGTACACATCTTTCTGTTGGCGAAAATATTTTTTTCAGGGAAAACGGAGAAAGGACCTGGCCCGTAAACGCGGCACACGCCGCGCGCGTGAACGAAAAATGATTTTGCGTTTTTGTTCAGTAGAAAAAATAGACTTAAACGTATTTTCAAAATTTTTGAAGGCTCGAGAAACCTTAGAGACCGAGTCGGGGAAAAAGTACACATCTTTCTGTTGATGAAAATATTATTTTTGGGAAAAACAGAGAAAGGATCTAGATGTAAAAATCGGGGACCTGTTTATTATAGTTTTGAACCTCATCGCAGTCCCCAAAAAGTAGAAAATGGCTCGTTCGCGATTTACGTTTAATGGGAGGGTTTTTCCGTAAAGCAACGAGCGAGGGACCTAAACGCGATCCGGAAATTTTTTTCTTCTCCTCACAAAAAGTCGCAAATAAATTTTCAGTAAATTCGCAGGGACTTATTCGTAATTCGGAGAAATAGAGGGACTTTTTTGGAAAAACGCCTGACGCCACGTGGGGCGGTCCTCCGGCCGGTGATCTTTATTATACGAAGTCTACTTCTCTTTGGCAGAAAGAAAGACGTATTCTACTAGTACTACCTTCCAGAAATAGGCACGTATACACTGCCGGTATACACATCACCGAAACCGGGGCCGCACGTCCCCCTTCCGGATAGACCCATGCCGACCATCGCGTCAGACACCCAGGGGCCATGTCACCCACTGACATCTCGGACCCACGTTTTAACCGCCTCCACCGTACGAGTCTTGCGCGCACACCACACTCTCGTAATGGTAAAGTAGAAGCGAAACCTTACCCCCTCTCTTCGCCTGCTGAGTGCTGACCACCGGGCCCCACCGCGCCCGAGGAAGATTCTAGCCTTCGGTGCCGCCCCTTCCAGAAGCTTCGGGGAGGTTCTAAGCCGGCGCGATGATCGTGTCGGCGCTCGCGACGGCGGTGGGCATCAACCTGGCCCTGACCGTGCTCCTCGCCGCGGCCTACACGCTCCTCCGCCGCCGGCCGCCGTACGCCGCCGTGTACTCCCCGCGCCACCCCTACGCCCCGCTCGAGTCCTGGCTTGCCGCGGCGTGGCGCCGCTCCGAGGATGACATCCACGCCGCCGCCGGCCTCGACGGCGTCGTCTTCGTCCGCATCTTCGTCTTCAGGTCTCCCGCCCCCGGAACCCCCTCCCCTTCTCTTCTCCACTCTAGTTGGGTCCGTTTCGTTCGTTTGGTTTGCTGAATTGGGGGCTTGGTGTGAGCTTTGTGGGATGGTGCAGCATTAGGGTTTTCGCGGCGGCCGCGCTGGTGGGGGTCGGGGTACTGATGCCAGTGAATTTCCTAGGGAACCAGCTGCGGTTGATCGACTTCGCCGATCTGCCCAACAAGTCCGTCGATCTCTTCAGCGTCTCCAATGTCCAGGACGGGTCCAACAAGTGAGCAATTTTGAACTCCATGATGCTTAATTTAGTAATTTAGTGCAATTTCTGGGGTTTTACAGGGTTTTGGTAGTGTCTCAAGGTGGATTTAGTCGGTGAATTAGCTCCCTGGTACTTACTGTTTAGTTTAGTTTTGTAACTAAGGTTGTTTATGTGATCTGTGCTCTGTTTTGTGTTAGGAGGGTAATTCTCTTTTTAATTTCATGGAATGCTTTGTTGTGCAGTTGTGCTAGTGCTTGCTGAGGCGTGCAGCAGAAGCTTTGTTTTTAGTTTAAGTTGCTCAATTTGATAAGAAGTTTGCTTTTCTGAGGGCTTGTCTAGTGTCATAAGCCTGACCGTCATTCTGCATTGTTCGATATATGACAAAATTATCGTGCTTTTGTCATATTAAATGGCTAGTTTAATGAAAAACAGGAAGCTATTTCAAATATCTGCTGCTTTGCCATAGCAAAAGAATGTTTGTAAGATGTAGGCTGAGAAAACATGTTGTAGCTCTGTTAAAAAATGAAAAATAAAAAACGTTGTTATCGGTACTTAGAATTTGATGTAGATGACATGGAACAATTCCAATCATGGGGTCTGCACATCGTGGCTTTAAAATGGCTTCATGATGATGCAAAATCATTTGGCAGGAGACTGAGTTGATATTTGTATTGAAAATTACCTTCCTTGTTGAGCTAGCAATGCATACTCATTACCTGTGGTAATGTGGTTGACAGATTGTGGCTTCACTTTTCTGCCGTGTATGTCATAAGCGGAGTTGCATGCTACCTACTTTATTATGTAAGTAATTTAACATTTTTGCTTCATTTTGGTTACTAGTGCTAGATAAGATGCTTTGCATGTATCTTTTGTTTTTTTAATAAGATGTTTCCCTGTATATCAGTGTCTAAGTTGAATCCATTTTAATTCATTGTCTTCTTTTAATTATTGCATGATCTTTGGATCTAACATACGTTTCGTACATTCTCGTTTGCAAAGTTCTCCTTTGGTGTTATACTGGTTTCACATTTCTGTTTAAGCAATATTTTGTGCTTTATTTTTGCAGGAATACAAATATATTGCTGGCAAGAGGCTCGAGTATTTTATGAAATCAAAGCCACTACCTCAGCATTTCACGGTTCTTGTTCGAGCTATCCCAATAACTGATGGTAGTTCAGTGAGTGATGCTGTTGATAAGTTCTTCAAAGAGTATCATTCATCCACCTACTTGTCACACACTGTTGTTCATCAAACTGGCAAACTTCGCCGCCTTCTTGTAAGATACAATTCCTTTTTGATACTTGCGCATTATTTCATTAACATATTCACATGCTTCATCAATGATTCTAATGAAACACTCATATGGGTTGTCTATTGATTGATTTCTTGCATTACGTATGGGTTTTTGGGCAATATATTGCATGAAAAATACTAGCATGAGGTTTGTAAGACCTGCATTTTGTTCTGGTTATGATCAACCTCTGCCTTCTGACTTTACTTTCTTGTCTTTTTTTTAAAAAAAAATTTACAACTATAGCAGTTCAGCTTATATTAAATTGCTATTGTATTTTGCAACATGATATCCATAATATACTTAATATGCAATATTTGTATTGATCAAATTGCTTAGACATATGATTCGCCACAACCTTACTGTACACTTACTGCTCTTACTTCCTACAACCAATATGTTGGCTGACATATACTTGTACTGATTTTACCTTCAAGAGGTATATTGGATGGCATGTCTAGTCGCTGAAGTGTTGTCTAGATCCATGCTATCACAAATACACAAATTAATTACTAATTTACTATATATACATGCCAAGAGAGTGAAAAAGATAAATAAATTTATGCCATGAAATTGCTGTCAGTTGCACTGATTACATATATTGTTTGCTTTCCTCATTTGGTGTATCATGTTTTCACCTGTTTACCATTATTTATTTTTGTGGGGGGAAAATCATCATGTCATTTGGATGCATCTGAAAGTAATGGTAGACTAGTTTGTTTGCTTTGCTACTTTGAAACTCTAATCACCCCATTTCTATTTTGAGATAAACTTCATAAGGAATACTTCATTCTAACTTGCTGAATGTAATCTTCCTCTGTCCGATTTGTGTCCAGAATGATGCCGAGAATATCTGCAGTAAGCTTACAAACTTAAAATCTGTACGACGTCTTTCTGAAGACCCTCCAAGAAAATTTCTTGGATTATTTGGCAGAAACGATCTTCTTGGGAAATACCAGAAAAGGCTGGAAGACATAGAAGAAAATGTTAGAACTGAACAATCAGATGCTACAAGGAGCAGACAGGTGCAGGTTTTTTTTGTCTCGGTCAAGTTAATTATGACATGTTGATTTGCTTATCTATACTTACTGTTCAACTTTTCCCCAGTTGATCTTTGGCTGACACTTGTAGAATGCAAACACAAACATTTTGATATTATCTTATTTATACTTATTGCTTCATATTTCCAGGAAATTCCGGCTGCTTTTGTTTCATTCAAATCTCGATATGGTGCTGCAAATGCAATTTACGTTAGGCAGTCAGACAATCCAACTGAGTGGCAAACTGAGCATGCTCCCGATCCTCATGATGTTTATTGGCCTTTCTTTTCTACATCATTTATGGAAAGATGGATATCCAAGTTCATAGTGTTTGTAGCTTCAACCCTCCTGATAATCGCCTTTCTCCTAGTTTCGGCATTTGTTCAAGGACTCACCTATATGGAACAACTAGAGACATGGTTGCCTTTCCTGAGGAGCATACTGGAAATGTTAGTTTTTGTTCATGAATTGGTATTTGTATTTTCATTAATCATGTATTTTGTTAATGAAAGGACCTCGTCATTACTTTTGAAGTTTCTCAGCATACAGTAGTCAAGCACTCAGGCATATGTTCAGATGCCGAATTGGTGATACTAGTGCTAGCTAGTCCATCTTGTTGGCTGTACTTTATCTAATGTATTGCACAACAGAATGACCTAGCTAACTAACCTTCATTTTATTTGGCCCTTGCAGAGCTGTTGTCAGTCAAGTGGTTACAGGATATCTTCCCAGCGTCATTCTTCACTTTCTTTCCTCTTATGTGCCCTCAATAATGAAGCTGTTTTCAACCATGCAAGGATTTGTTTCTGTTAGTGGGATTGAGAGAAGTGCTTGCAATAAAATGCTTCGGTTTATAATATGGAGTGTGTTTTTTGCAAATGTTCTTACAGGCTCGGCCTTAGGTCAACTCGAGATATTCCTTGATCCAAAGGAAATACCATCACGACTTGCAATTGTTGTACCAGCACAGGTAGAGCACATGCTTCTTGATTGCCTTCGTGATATAGTTTAGTATGTACATGACAAGTAGTGTTCCTCTAGAAAGTTGCCACGAATTGCTAATGACTTCTAAGCTTCATATGGTATTGACAATTTCTTTCCGGCGTGATATACTTACATTCACACAGACAATGGTTTCCTTTTTTTCTTCAATCGATAGCCTTAGTAGCAGGCATGCAACCTTAACCATTGTAAATACTCTTTTTGTAGACATCCTTCTACTCTGGGTACTTCGGTGTAAAACCTGCTTCCTAAAACAGTTAGTTTAGTCTCAAGTGTAACTGTGCATTGCTAAGCTGTCCTTGGTTTGTTGTTTGTTCTACAGGCATCTTTTTTTATTGCATATGTGGTGACATCATGGACAAGTATAACATCAGAACTCACTCAAACTGCTGCCCTTTCCTTTCATTTGTGGGGTAACTGTGCAAAATGTTGCAAGAGGGATGACTCTGAACCTCCATCAATGCCTTACCATAGTGAAATTCCTCGGATTCTATTGTTTGGACTGCTTGGACTGACATACTTCATTGTAGCCCCACTTATCCTCCCATTTATATTGGTTTATTTCTGCCTTGGCTACTTTATATTTCGTAATCAGGTGAGAACTTTGCAGTTTGTTTACCTGCTTTACACATTGTACTGTCATGTCCTGGGTATGAATTCTTGAATTTGGAAAGTGACCAATTTGTTTTGACATTGGCATAGGAATTGTTGAATTTGGTTGTCAGGAATTTAGGATTGCAATGATTTGTTCAATAATGATACCATTAGGTGCAGATAAAACCATGGGTGTAAGGCATACGGTGCCATTTTCTTTGTATGTTTAGCACATAATCAAAGTGTTATTTCCTGAAAGATGATTTAGATCATTTAGTGAAGGAATTCTGTAACTTTTTTTCTTCTGAAAAACATGCAACCCTGATGAGTCTTGAAGGTTTTATGTGGAAAACTTGAGGATATGTGAGGATTATTTAATCAATGTCAAATTTGAATCTCAATGTATGCTCGGATAAGAAAGGATGAATCGTGAATCTCTTCAGGAATTTGTAGTTCGATTAGATAATACTTGCATAACCTGGGAAGCTGACAATAGTATATCAAATGTCCTGGTTAAACCAGTTCTGAGAAGTGATTACTCTGTTGAAAATGCTAAACAAGAGTGTCAGACTGGAAAACCAGTGCTTCAACTCAAATGCTCTTTTTTTTGTAGTAATTCAAGTAGTGTTATTACCATGTACGCGTCATAGAAATACTTTAGCTCTCACTCAACTTTTTTGACTAGATGGTGCAGTTCTCATGTGAACTTTGTCATTCATCAGTTTAGCGGTGTACACATTGTAACTTTGCATAGCACAAATGCAGCTTTTTAATGTATATTCGCCCAAGTATGATACTGGCGGAAGATTTTGGCCTATCGTGCATAATGCAACAATATTTTCCCTGGTGCTGATGCATATAATTGCGATTGGAGTATTTGGGTTAAAGAAACTTCCTCTCGCATCAAGTTTGCTAGTGCCTCTTCCAGTGCTGACACTTCTGTTCAATGAATATTGCCGGAACCGATTTTTGCCTATCTTCCAAGCATATTCTACCGAGGTACTATTTTCTTTAGTTTCGCATTTTGTCCAGGCATATCATGCCATTCTCTGTATGCATTTGTTTACCAACACCCGTGAGTGTTTGATCATACTGATTCTTTAGCTGTCACTTCTATGACATGATGTGTCTTCATGGTCACCTTTTGTCCTGCAGTCTTTGATAAAGAAGGATAGAGAAGAACTTAGCAAACCAGAGATGGCAGAATTCTTCAGCAATCTTGTAACAGCATACTGTGACCCAGCACTGAAACCTATCCAGCGCTCATCCAACTCGGATGAACGAACTACACCGCTCTTGTCTTCCGTTTAGATCCAGACAAGTCATAGGTGGCATCCTGACTCCAAGGTGTGAATTTTGGTTTGGTTTTGATGATCAGATACAAAACAGTACAGGTGTGATCCTTCTTGTGTTCTTACTCTGTAAAGAAGAATTTTAGACATACATCGCTGTAGTGCATATTTGTACATTGTATTTTGTGCTCACTTCTTCGAGATGAATAATGCATTGCACCTTCAATATTTTCTTTTTGAAGGCTGCTCCTTCCATGTTGGGTTGGCAATGCAAACCTGTTGTTTGTTGCGTTCTACCTTCAAAATTTTCATCCTTAATAAAAAATCTACCTGCTTGTATATGTGGATGCTGTTTTGCTTCATAGTACGCAGTGTGTGAGATTGTTTGCCACTTGGTGAATGCGATAAGGACAAGCCGCTTTATGTTAAGCTCTTCTTGCCATTTCTTTGGCAGCTCTTGAATATATATAGGATAACGGAATGGGACACTATGGTGCCTGGGCACCATGATTTTAAATGCGTTAATTCAAGTCAAATTCGGATATATTTTTCAAAACTTTCAGTTTTAGGGTATATACCTATCTATAAGAATTCAAATGAAACATACCTTTAAAAAAATATACTCGATTTTGAAGATTTGAATAAATTTAGATTACATACTTTGCTGATTTATATGTATGATCAACACATACCTACAATCAAACTATCATAAAAAAGGAAACTTTAATTTGAATTTCAGTTCAAACTTGTTTGAACTAGTTAGTAAACTAGTTGAACTCAACATCCTAAAAATTTCAAAAAATTTCACATACAAATACATATAAAAAATACCCGTTTTAGATCATGGTGCCCAGGCACCTTGGTGTCCCAGGTAATTGTACTATATATATATATATATATAGGAAGCCTCTTTTCTACTCCCGGGAGTAATTACTCCCTATGTCGTATCTCATAACGTAGGGAGTATCTCGTGCAACGGAGGGTATCTACGTGTAGTATACAAGTATATAAGACCATCTAGGTGGTATTTACATTTTTTTGAGGTGGTATGTACGCTTTTTAGAAATACTTCTTTTTATATGCGTATAAAAAGGTATTTGCAAAATAAGCTAAAACCTATGCACTCCCTTGCAATTTTTTCATGTAGATCTCACTAAAATATCTTATAATTAGTATGTAAGTGTATCCAAAGCGATAAAAGAGTATTTCAAGTACGTTTGGGTGGTATTTCAGATATGGGAGTAATTACTCACAGGAGTAAAAACTATTTTTCATCTAATATATATATATATATATATATATATATATATATATATATATATATATATATATATATATATATATAGGAAAATGGTTCCAGTACCACTGGGAGTACGTGATTCATTGTCAAGATATCTGCTTAAATGATGTTATTATACCTCTTTATCATTTTGAGTATACTCTAATATCGATTATAAGATACTTCAAAGTGAGCTCCACAAAAAATTTCATCAAAGTCCACCCTTTGTAGCATAATTTGTTTATATACTCTTTTTATATATGAAAAAGGGTATACAACAAAAAATAAAGGACTCCAATGAATTTTTTTCAACAATATCGCATTGTAGTATCTTAGAATTATTATTAGAGTATACTGAAAATGATAAATGAGTATAACACATTCGTTTAAGTGGTATACTGGAGGTGGGAGTACGTACTCTCAAGAGTCCAGAAAAGGCTTCATATATATATATATATATATATATATATATATATATATATATATATATATATATATATATAGAGAGAGAGAGAGAGAGAGAGAGAGTAGCTAGTGTGCACTTGAGTGCACAGATCACTTCTATGAACTCGACGGGTTTAGCACTTTTTAGATCGATCCAAACCGTTCATCTTGTTCGTCTCATCAAAATCAATCTAGTGGTCAAATTTTAAATTTTTTTTAGTATTTATTTTGTATTTTTGAAAATCAGCTTTTTTAACGCTCCACAACTAATTAGAAGGCTTGTTCATAATTAGCCTGACTCAAAGCTGGTTCAATGACAACTATCCTCGCCTGTTAAGATTGTTTTCTATGATATCTCAGCGAGTGCGTGAAACATTAACTTGAATGAACTTCCTAGCAGTACCAGATGAGATCGTCAACTACTAGCTTTAGCCCTTCGACGTTGCAATTAATCCAAGTTGCGTACTTGCGTGCATCGCCAATAATGAAATGGTGCAAGCTGGATGCACAGCACACTACTAGCTTTAGCTCAGCTCGGCTAGATAGTTGATCAAATCAAGCTCGTAACTCGCCAAATATAATACACGCCATACTTACATCATCCTAAAAAGGTATCCACTTAGCACGTATGACATATTGGCATGAGCTAATCGCCAAAGGTGGTAGCTGGTTGTCGCCGGCCTGGTCATCTCGTCAAAGGCAGGCAGCGTATGTATGAACTGGGCAGGGTCCCTTTCCCTGCCTTGTCTTCCTTTGCTCCTCTCCTTCATCAAGTTTATCTGTGAGAACGATCTGCATCGATAGTAATTTGTTCTGCAAAAATGTCCTGCATTGAAATATAATGCTAGTTAATTGGTAGCCGTAGTGTCGAGTATATATGTGCCCCATGCGGTGACCTAGCTTGATTGCCTGTTCCTTTCTTTCATGTGATGTGTCCGTATGCGTTTCTTTATTTGGGATAGATGGGTCCTCATTGATCTTAGATACCTCAACTCACTGATAATTAGTGAGAGCAGAGAGGTTGAACTACCACATGCAGAACCTACTTACTACTAATTTGCTGCAAGGTGTCAGGATCTCAATTTCAGCGTAGAATCCCAAGATCCTACGGGAACGAGGGAGTCTTTTCTAGATTCTCACGGGGATTGGAATGATTCATATAAAATCTATACAACACTACCCCTCGGTTGTTGCAATCAGATCACATTCTTGTCCCCATCCTACAAAAGTAGGTAAAACATATAAAATAGTGTTCCAAACGGTATAGAATCACGGTCTTGCCACTACTCTAACATTCAATTCTTCCGATCCTCTTAACACAAAATGATCCTGCCAAGGATCCCAGTTCGAATAACCTTTCTTCGATCTATCTAGTCAGTGATAAACACGAAATTTTTGTAGTAATGTTAGTGTATATATATGTATCAATTTTACACTACTACACGCAATCTCATATATGTCATGTCCACCTGTCAATGATTAGGCCAACACAATCACACCCTCCTCCTTAGAGCATCTCCAGCAGAGCCCCTAAATCAGCCCCTAAACCTTAAAATAGGAAGTGTAGTAAAAAAAAATAGATCCAGCAGGGCCCTAGCTCAAGCCCCTAAAAATAGGAGGGCCCTAAATTTGCCTCCTCAGCCCCAATTCCTAGTGAGCCCCAACTCAAGCCCCTAAAATTAGGAGGCTCCTAAATTTGCCTCCTCAGCCCCAATTCCCAGGGACACGACTACATCCCCTATTATTGAAGACAGAGAAATACATGAGAGGCTTCGAGATGATCTTATTGAGCATTTGTGGGCAATTCACAGCGCTTCGTAGTTTGATTCATTGTTCGGAGTTTCTATTTATCTATTTACCATGTTTTGAAAATTTTAAATTTAAATTTGAAATATCATGTTTTTAAATTGTAAATGTTAATATGCTTATGTTTTTTGTATTACAAATATTTTTTATTGAATTTTAGTGGTGTCAAATAAAGATTATACATAGCGGGTATGTCAAAATAGGAGAAAAAGTAAAATAGGAGCTGAGATTTAGGGGTTGTTGCTGAACTTGTGCTCTGAAAACAGGACCCCAAAAAATAGGGGGAGGTCCCTAAATCCAAAATAGGGACCCTGTTTTAGAGGCCCTTGCTGGAGATGCTCTTAGCTAAGCAAACATCTCTTCCCCCAATAAAGAGAGCATCAAAGAAGAACATGGATGGATCAACTAATTAAAGGTCCAATCTCTCTCATTAGATTTCCTTGTCTCCCTCCATAATCCATAGATTATAATTCCTCCGTCTAAGTTTATAAGGTGTAATGATCTTTCCCATAAATATAAGACGTATTTCACATCCCAATATAAAATTATTGTGATGTTCCTTATATACCCCTAATAAATATCCATCTTTACTTCATATTTCTTTACATGCATGCGTTGAATATAATGGTTATTGATAATAATTAGAGGTATTTTAGTTATTTTCAATAACTTCTTATCCTATGTGCTAAAGAAGAAATATGCTTTATAAACTTGGATGGAGAAGTACTTAAATACATACTACTCTATCCGTTCTTGAATACACGTCATTCTAGCTTTCAAATTTTGTTTCTAAATACATGTCATCCTACAATTTTGATGTGATTTTTTACCTGTTTTTCCTCGTATATATCTCCATTTTAGCTATTTACTACCATAGACATAGACTAGAGTAAGATATACCATCAAAGAATAACAAATAATCTAATAAAAGTGATAATACAGTCTGACTTGGTGGAAATACAATATCCTAAAATGGTTTTTATTTGAGAAGGGATAAAGAAATAGACAATTAATACACAAATGATCAGCTAGATATATAGCACTGCAGAACAGCAGAAGCAACGGAAGCCTACCCCTCACTTGTCTCCACTGTGATCTGTGGATACTCCTCTCCACGAATTTTTTTTAAAAAATAATAATATTTTAATCAATATTTACAGAAATAATATGCCGAAAATAAAAATAGCAAAACTACCCTCCTGTCGCCATTTGAATTGGCGACAGGGCTCCTATGTCCATTTCAAATGGCGACAGGGGGTAAAATCGGAATAGGAGTCCTACACAGGTAGCAGTGGGATGTCCCTCTGTCGCCATTTGAAATGGACATAGGAGCCCTGTCGCCAATTCAAATGGCGACATGACCCTGTCGCCAATTCAAATGGACACAGGGGGTAGTTTTGCTATTTTTATTTTCGGCATATTATTTCTGTAAATATTGATTAAAATATTATTATTTAAAAAAAAATCCCCTCTCCACGCTATATATACTCATCAATGTCATCATCTCCCTTCATGTCCAAACTCTACACCAAGCTGAGCTCCATATATACCTCCATCCATGGCGAGGAGGCGGAAGGCCTCGGCCTCCGCCGTGGACATTGACGTCGCAGTGACTTCCCCAACCCGCCGCCGTCGTTAGCGTCGACGGACGCTTGGGCGTCGGATAGCACGGCCACGGTGGTGGCGGCGGCGGCGCAGCAACATCGAGGGAGGAAGAGGTTCGTCGGCGTTCGGCAGCGGCCGTCTCGGCGGTGGGTGGCGGAGATCAAGGACACCAACCATAAGATCCGAGTGTGGCTCGGCGTACCTTCGACACCGCCGAGGAGGCCGCCCGCGCCTACGACGAGGCCGCCTGCCTCCTCCGTGGCGCCAACACGAGCACCAATTTCTGGCCGCGCCCCTCGCCGGCTGCCGCTGCCGCTCAGCCGGCGTCAGTGACGGTGGCGCTGGCGCCAGCGGCCCAGCGCTACCGTCCAAGGTCACCAACCTCTTCCTGCTCCGCACAAGGCCCGCAACCAGCAGCTCTTCAGCGCCACTGCGGCGCCGCAAGAAGCTGACCTGCTGCAGCAGCAGAGGCAGAGGCCGTCGTGCCAAGAAGCGTACGGCCATGGCCATGACGAGGAGTGCAACTTCCAAGTCGACGACTTCTTGAGCTACGACTACGAATGCGCCAACTTGCAAGAAATGGAGGACGAGGAGGAAGAAGAGGAGGAGCTGGACTTCCAGTTCATGGACGCGCACGTCGCTTCGACGCCTGCGAGGAACGACGGCGGTCTATGCTCGCCGTTCGAGGTGGTGGCTGCGGAGCTCGGTCCCACCACTGTGGAGGCTGACGACGGCGAGCCGGCGACGGCGGTGCAGGGGGTGATGAGGAGGATGGACTACGAGAGGAAGATCTCTGCGTCTCTGTACGCGCTCTGCGGTTTGTCCGAGTGCCTCAGGATGAGCCTTGGCGGCGGCGCCGCCGTGCGGGAGCAGCTGTCCGGGCTGAGGGAGGCGTGCCAGAAGAAGCAGCGAGAAGTGATGTTGCAACAACAAGAAGAACCAGTTGCTGCTGCAGCAGAGGATGGTAAGGCTGCAGGTCAAGAGGAGTGCTCAGGCATCAGCAACAGCCTCGCGGAGGAGGTGAGCTGCGGCGACAGCGACGTGCTGCTGTGGTGTGGAGCTCCCCTGGACTTGGCTCCCATCTGTTTCATGGCATAGTTTGATCAGCATGTGGTTGAGTTCATGGTAGCAGCTAGATTGAGTGTACCAGTCATTTGTGACATGGCTCAGATGAAAAGCCCTGGTCATATCTTGCTTACCAATTTGTTTTGCTCAACAGCATAGTAAGTTTAGCTATCATCTCATATACTTATAGAAGCTGAAATGCTTGATGATTTCAAATTTTCAATTGCCCCTGTATTCAATTGTAAGGAACATTACAAGTGAGCTGATCTACTGTTTGCATTCACGAAAAACCGCAGCTGAAGATACACTGACAGGTGGAGCCACTGAACTTGCATGCACTTGAGTTGAACCTATCACTCAAGTCATTGACAAAGTTGCGTGAGATTTACAAACAAACAGCGCAAAGTTCATGTATAATAGAGCAAGTGAACAACTCATTTTCAGAGAGTACATGAAAAAACAGAGATAAAATTCAATAACCAACCCTCGATAAAATTCAATAAATGGCGATTGAGTACAATAGAGCTTTATTGCCAACATAAATAGTATCATGTTCTTGATCTGTTTTCTGCAAACTGTACATAATGCACACATGTATTAGTAATCTCGAACAGCTCAAAGCCAAACTCTACAGATGCAGCAAACAAAACCCCATACTCCAGTCTCAGAATCACTGCATCATGCGAAACTCTATGTAAAGTGTTTTCAGACTGCTAGAGGAGACACCTTGGTTTGTCAATCTTTAGTTGCTGACAAAATTGGGCGAACCGCTTCCGTGAAATCTTCATGAAACCTCTGCTCTGAAAACCTTTGAGCACGCTTTCGGGCTGCTGCTGCCATTTCTTGTCTCTCTGGCTCTGGCATCCTCAAGACCTTGACAATTGCCTCGGCATATTCTTCCTTCAAACAGGCTAGCAATCCTGTCTGATGGCCGTTCTCATCTAGCACAATGTCCATCATAGGTCCTGCAGATTTATGGGCTGCAGAAAGCAGTGAGTGTTATGTTTCCATGATTGATGTACATATCAAGGTTATGGCTTATAAGCCAGTCTTCTTGGTTGGTGACCTCAGAAAATCCAACTTCTGGATGACTAACCCCACGTGCTTTTGTGTTAGGTTCATGGCATTAGAAATCCATCTTGCCCTTTTTACCCCCAAAAAGTTGCAATGTGGAATGCACTTGAATTTTGATTTATTGTTCAGAGCAAACAAAAATTCAACGTCTTTCAAATAATTGCAATTTGCAAACTCTTGAACTAGACACCTATCCTGTCTACACTGTCAAACCATGCTGAGCAGCCTCGGGGAAAATGAAGTGGAGGCCATCAGCCCATCACCAGAAGAGATCAATAGGGGACTCAGGCAGTTACTTACCAATTGGAATAGCACCAGCTGCCATGTACTCAACAACACTAATTCCAAAATGCTCATCAGTCATTGAATGGAGCCCAGCAATGGCACCACCTAGAAGCTGTACCAAGTCCCTGTTACATCCATGAATATATATATATATATATATATATATATATATATATATATATATATATATATATATATATATATATATATATTTATGTTAATCGCTAGAAGAACTTACATGTTGAGAAGTTCTTAGTAGTAGGTTGAACACAATACCTGTAAGAGATATCCTTGTGGAACTCCACAAGCTCATCTATGTGTAGCTCCGTGGATCTGTCCTTAAGCTTTTGTAATCTTTCCAAATCCTCTTTATTCCGGCAACTACCGACAAATTGAAGCTTTGGCTTGGGTAAGTCCGGATCTAGCATTTGAAGAGCAAGTGCAAATGCCTCCAGCTGAAGACCATGGGCCTGGGCAAGAGCAGAGAGCAAAAAGGGTTCATTGTACTCTAGTGAGTGAATGGTAAGCTCTTGTACTAGAATTTGATGCAATAGTAAGCTGACATACCTTTTCCGGACGGAACTGTGCAACCGATATAAGAATAGGATGTGTTATTTGTCTTTCCAGGGGAAGCATCTGTTTTATTCAACAAATGTTTCTGATGAGGACTAACCAAATCATCTTCAATTGATTACATACTAGACTACCATGAAAAAGAATGCAAAGTAATTTTAATAAATTCCTTGTTTCCATAATGCAATCACATGATCACAGCGCAGAATTTATTGGGATTGAAGAGAAAAATATAGGAGCATACATGGTTGGAATCAGGAGATACCTGCAGGGCAGAAGTATCGCATGGAGGGTATACCCTCTTAATACGCTCTGGGATCTTCCAAATATTTACAATATGGGATCTTGTCCATGAGGAATTCACCATCACAAGATGTGCACATGAACCCACCAAACCATATAGCCAACTGAATATGGTATAGTAGAGGATTTTGCATCGGGATAGCCAAATGCTACAGCCAAAAGAGTACCCAGTTAGTCTTCATGGTTGGTACCGTTATACAAGAAAAAGAAAAACTCAATGGATAACATGTAGGGCAAGAAAGACAGGTAAAAAAACTGATGTACAGCTATGGCATCTGCAAAACACTTTTAGGTCACCAAAATCAAATAGAATTAACTGGTAGTAATTAAATGTTAAATAAGACATGCGCAAAAAAATTATTAATTCATTATTGAATAATGCTATTAGTCCAGCTTATACAAGAGGGAAGAGACATGGGTTAAGAAAGAACATAGCATAGATTAACATATGAGAACAAGCATGATTAGCTAACAAATTTTTTTGCCATTCTTTTGTCATGTACGTAAGATTTTGATTTCCCATATACAAAAATACACCATGGTTTATTGAATTACACATACTGGTAGCCCAATAAGAAGAATTAGAGTTAAAGTTAAGCACTCAGTGTAGTGTATACCTTTCAGCGATACGAGAGTTGTTATTATACACAGAACTGCGCTGCTTAACACGTTCAACCATATCAGAACTGATTGTCGGATAATGAGTGTAGCAGATGACCTTGCAACTAAATAACCGAGCCAGTGGATATGTAAAAGCATAGCCACTTGTATCAAAGTAAAACTGCGGGGTAAATTTATTAAGAGCCTCCCATGCAAGATAAACTGAGCCAAGACTTTGCCCAATCATTGTGAAGTGGGGATACGTGCTTGCTTCAATCCACTTTCTCCTATTCAAGTGAATGACCTGAAAATGCAATACAAACAATTTTATAACAGTGCCAGTGTGTCACACCTGTTACAAAATGAATTCTTTTTTTTTCCAAATATGATAGGCAAGTGCAATATTATGCGGCGATGCGCTCGTATGAAGTACAAAAGGTAGCATGCATTTCTCTTATTTCAGGAAGTTAAATATAAGATGCACTTTGTTAAACAAACCATAGTTACCGGATTCGCTATAAAATGTAAACCCCCGTCAATCATGAACCGGATTCATCGAACCGAACCGATTTAGGGTACACGGTTTGTATTCACAATGGAAATTGGAAGAAAAAGTGGCGAACCACAAACACGAATCTTGTGCCGCAACTCGGACGAACCGCATTTTCTGGTAACTATGAAACAAACATTGGAACATTCTTCAAATCCCTCTACAAGGCACTGCACTTAATTTGCATGCCAAATCTGGAAAACGTAAGATACAACAGCCTTTTATAAAGAATTCAGCATCATTATTGTTTCCTTTAACTATGATTCTATCTTATAAACCACCAAAGATTCTGACTAGAAAGACAACTGCACATTTCCCATGAGCAGTCCGCCTAAAGATACCAACTACCAAGGTACAGTTTTTAATATAAAATGGATGGTAACAAAGACTAACAACAATTATCAATAAAAAAAAGTATAGCCCAACCAAATTCAATACAATCAAACAAACCGTGTCACATTCTTTGTTCTAGAAATGGAATAACAGAGCAAGCTCTAGAAAACATGGGTCATACTTACTAAGCAAACCAATAAGACCTTCCCCAAAGATACGACCTAAATCAAAACTAGCTTCTAGTTAGTCATTAGTTATTATCTGTGAAAACAGCTACTATACAAAGACTGGTCTAGGTAAATTGGGGGAAACAATAGCAGCTATAAGCCTATAAAGAAATCAAAATTTATGTTTTACCCAGTAAGGAATCACTAAGCAGTATAATCCTATGTAGTAGAACCCTAATTCAACTCAATGCGCTAAACAGTAGAATCCTAATCCAACTCTATGCGCAGTGAGTAATTAACAACACACTAAAATCTGATTTTTGGTTAACTCTTACTCTGGAACAAGAATTCTATTCGCACCATGTTCGCAACGAAACCACCATGAAGGAAACAGTCCACCGTTCAATTTTTAGATCCAATACATATGTTCTTAATACCATCAAACAAAACCACCATGAAGGAAACCTCCCACAGTTCAATTTTTAAATCCAAGACAGATGCTCTCAATGCCATCAAACCCAAGCAAATTCACAAGAAAATTCACTAAAATAAAACCAATCACTTGAAGCGACTAATCAACCGCCCCAAGATCCATCATTTGAACTAAATAAATCAAAATTTGGAAGAAACAACCAATCAACCGCCGCAAGATCCACCATTTGCATGCCCGCACGACCCGGCCGTACCGTACCTGCGGCGGGCGGAGGAGGCGTACGCCGAACCGGTCGAAAGCGCGGGCGGCGAGCCCACCTGGCGAGGCGTCGGCGTCGCCGGTGAAGATGGCGCAGGGGAGGTCGGGGCAGAGCTCCTGCACGGCGCGCACCGCGCACCAGAGCACGCGCTCCCCGCCGCCGCCGTCGTTGGTGTAGGGGTGGAAGAACCCCACCGCGGAGACGGGCGCGGAGCGGCGCAGGAGGCGCCGGAGGGCTAGGGCGAGGAGGGTGAGGAGGCCGGCCAAGATCGCCATGGATGCGATGCGATCTTCCGGTCGGGCTCGAGAAGGGCGGGTGGCTTTGGGTTTTGGGTATTTGGCGGGGCTGGCCAATGGGCCAGGTTACGGGCGCGAAGCGAATTGAGATCCACATGAGAATTCATACGTCTAAAACAGTCAAAACGTAGCCCTAAAAATTGTGCAATGGGCCAATGGCAGGGCCTCCTCTTTCTTTCGGCTTCACTCGACATCCATGTGTTACGTAGCCCTAACAATGTCAACGAGCCGAGCTCTGTGTGAGCCTAAACCTGTCTCGCCTTGGGTACCAGACTACCAGTCATTGTATTGCCTTCAACAGTTGCAGATAGCTATGGTAATTGGTAAATACATCGGAAACGTGAAACAAATTTGGATCGATCCACTTCACAGCCAGACTACCAGTCATTGTATTGTCTTAAATCGAATCCCATGGCAGCAAAGATGCGGCGGGCTTACAGTATAGACATCTCCCGAATATTTTTGTTTTAAATAACTTGGTTTTGCCAACGGGTAGTTGCTCCATCTGTGAGGCAGGCTGCTGCAAGCAAGATTGCGCATCCATCGTTCCGGGGACGACGATTCCAAACCCTGGCGGCTCCCTCCTTTGATCATTTGTGTGTGCCGAGTTGATTTGGCTGGCATGCTGGATTTCATCTATTCTATCGCCAAAAGGGATGTTAGGTTTGCAAATGGAGTATTCTGAATGATAGCTTCTCTGTAACTACTAAGGTTGGAATGCTATGCTAATGTGCCATGTTTGGTTTCCCTGCATTTCTCAACATTTGTTGTTTTTGAAAAGCAGCCGAAGCCGAATTAAATTAGGGGAAGAAAGTGCTACAAGAGGTTAACAAGGTGCAGAACCTGCACCTAGGAGGGGTAGGGATAGTTACAGAAGGATGAGGGAAAACCCTCTACACCGAAATTCGAGCAAGCAGAGATTTTAGGCCTTGAGCACCAGCTAGAGTCCAGTTGAAAGCCTCGTTCTTGATGGATTGCAGGATTTCGTCATTTGACATGTAGATATTGTTGAAAACTCTGTTATTGCGCTCTTTCCACCAATGCCAGTAGACTAGAATTATAAGTGATTTGACGCCCTTCTTGAATCCAGTCTGGTAGCCAACCTGCTGAAGGCTCCATAGTTATAGTTGTTGGTTGTGAATCCAATATTCCGGATGGAGCGAAGGTACCATTACCCACTGAGCAATGGCTGACCACAAGGAACGAAAGTGGGGGCAATCTGCGAAAAGATGTTGTATCGTTTCAAGACTTCGGCAGCATATCTGACAGAAATATTGGTTTGGCCACCCCCTGATCTGAAGTCGTTGTGCTGTCCAAAGTCGATTCTGCTGTGCCAGCCAGAAAAACATTTGTTGTTGCCCTATAAAAACATTTACTTAGGCCTTATTTGGATCCCGTGCTTGAAAAAACATGATTTTGCTAGGCCGGTTTCAATCTAGTTTCATGAAAATCTCTGGGTACTCAGAATGAACACCGGATCGCAGATATAACCACAACCAGATATCCATGAACCAACTGAAGCAGTTGATTCAAGAAAAAAAAATAAAGAACCGAAGTAATTGAAATTTCATGTTTTATGATCACGGATTCATGGTGATTGGTACAGTGATATCATGCTAATGAATCACACCCACATGGTAGTGTATATTTTTCCTTATTTTTTTTTAGAGGCTTCACACCCAAATATCCTAGTAGATGAGTTCATCGTGCAAAGAAATTAGAGAGTGACTAGGGAACGGTATACCGTTGCAACGGTATAGCCATGAAACTTATGAAACTTGTCGGTTTCAGTGCTAGTTTCATAAGTTTCAGTGTTTAGTTTCATCAGTTTTATGTTTTATCAGTTTTTAGTGCTAAGTTTCATGAGTTTCAGTGCAAAAAATCATAAGTTTCATGAGTTTCAGAGGTATACCGTTGCAACGGTATACCGTTTTTTAGTTTTTCTGAAGAAATTATTGTGGTCAATCAAATCAAATGTTCCATGAATTGAATGGGTTAATGTAGAAGCTGGGTATGCATGGTAGCGTAAACTGTAAACCCCCATCGTTGACCTAGTGCCTACCTATGACAACATAGATTTTTCATTCCTTTAAATAGCCACCAAAATCTTACAAAAGATACTGTTTTGCTCCGTGATTATCTGAAGAGGAAAGTTTTGGCTACATGTGATATGTATTGAGAATCGAAGGGAGTATATTATCTCCTCTAGTATAGGAAGTGTATAGGTATCATCCGGATGTTATGCAACATACATATCATAAATAGAGTTATGCAACAATCTATATTCAAAGAAACAAAATCACATACATACTGCCAAGTTATTTAAACATGCTTTAAGGATGACGCACGTGCAAGCCACCTTGCTAGCTACACTAAATAGACGAGATTACTGTCAGGCAAAACCAAAACGAAGGCAGCAACGAGACCATCACTACTGCTATGAGCCTATGACACCGAGTGCCTTGTGTCCCGCGAAGGCGTCGACTTGGCCTCCTCCAGGTTGACGGAGCCGGGGCTCTCCGACGTGTCGCAGCTGCTGTTCTCCCCGCTGCTCGCCTTGCTGCTGGACCAGAGCTTGCTCAGCATCTTCTTTGGCATCAGCGTCCCCTTCGCATCCTTACCGGCGGCGCTCTTGGTCTCGTCGCCGCCGCCGTTCTTGTTGGTGTCGCTGCTTCCGCCGCCGCTGCTCCTCCCGCTGCCGCAGCCACTCTTGTTGGCCAGGCTCATCGACCGGAAGGAGTTGAAGTTGCTGGACGTTGGCACGCCGCCCCATTGATCGTCCTCGGTTGTCGTCGTCGTCGTCGTCGCGGCTGACCTGGAGCTGCCGTAGGAGTTGCCGTGCTCTCTGGGGAGGAGAGAGCGCACAGAGTACGGGAGTTCAGCTGCCGCGTCGCCACGGGCGGAGGCCGCTGATGCCCGGACTTGCTCGAAGAAGAGGACCTGCACGACGACGCGCAGAGGAAGGCGCTCGTTCTGTACAGCGTGCATGCTCGCATCAGGGGATAGCTTCTTGCAGTCCATCAGTCCGCATAGCCTCTTCTTCTCACTCTTTGATAGGCTCGGATGCTCCTGTATATTTGCAGATTAGCAAAGTTTCGGTTCGCCGACATGCAGACACCATGTAGTATATTTGCAGCTACCTACTGAAAACAGAAAAAGATATAAAGCAGATGTCATGTGTACCCTGAGATACATGTCGATGGCGCGGTAGAGTCCATCGTGCACCGGTCGGCATGCGAGAGGCACCATTTCGGCGAGGTTAATGAACTTTGGTAGGGGAAGGATGGGGTCTTTCGCGATCTCAGCCAGATACCCCTCCATCAGCTTTGCGACCGCCAGCTTCGAAGTGCTGAAAACACAAGTCAGGTTGCCGGCATCCATGGTGTCTTCATCGTCCTGGAATTGTGTGTCGACGGCACCGTCACTGTGCTGCACCATGAACTCCTTCAGTATTGCTGAGATCAGGTCTACATTGTACATAGCGTTTTCGTCAGAATTCGCAGGTATCAGAAGATCTGAAGCTGAAGCTCCATCCAACCGCGAGCCTACTCTCTTGATCAAGTCATCGCGATAGGTCTCATCGGACCCCAACAGGCATGCAGCTCTCAGCAGCTTAAGAAGAAAACCACACGAAACCGAACTTTTGTCGGTTGGCAAAAGAGAAATGATGGTTCCAAGGGCAGTGCAATCCCTTGTGCAATCAAGCCCAGTGCTCACAGCACTGTCTAGGGAACTGAACAACCTTCTGTATGCATAAGCTCTCAGTGCTTCCCCAATTACCTCGCTGGTTGTTCTCCCCTTAGCCTTGATGGTCAAGATGACCTTCTTGTACAAACACATCTCAAGGTCGCACAGGTCCTCCACCCACCAGTCTTTAGGCACCATCTGCTGCTTCCTTACGCCGTTCCAATGTGAATCAAGACCATTCTCAGATGGAAGTTTACTTCTGTTGTAGGTGTATGACCACTCAACCTCCGATGGATCAATGGAAGCTTTGGACGCGATAGAATCAACACAGTGGTTGGTTACCTTCAGGTTCTCTGACCAAGGCAGAAGTGACTTGGTTGTCTGCAGCACGATGATCGAGTCCTTCCAGGTGCGGAATATGCTTGAAGACAAGAACACGTCAATTTTGTAAATGAGGTTTCCTTTGTCAATTGTCTCAAACATTTCAAGGTACTCAGCTGCACAGCGAGCCGCGAGGACGTTGTATGCGTTGAGTGTGACAATCATACCGTAGCAGAACTTGGCACAAATCTCAAATGCTGCAGGTCCGCCAGGGATGTCAGAAATGTCTACTTCGTCGTTGCTTTCCTCATTTGTTGAGGCCACCGATGTTTGCAAGCGGGAACTCTTCGACAAAAGAGGGAACTGCATGTAATTTGAGCAAGAATATGAGTACTCTCGATTATCACTCATAAGCTCACAGCTAACCAGCTAAATTAGATTGATTTAATCAAGGAGAAGATTGCACTGGATACAGATCAGCTGTCACTAATCTATCTATTATAATATTAAAGTAGAGGCAAAAGAAACCACCACGTTCGCTCTCAAGGCTAGAAATTCCCACATTAATCGGAGGAAAAAAGAAAGATCTACACCATTAATCGTGGTGGGTCCAGATTATAACGGTCTAGATTAAAAAAAAGAGTTTGTGTATTGCATAATACAGGATCTAGATTATAACGGTCTAGATTAAAAGAAAGAGTTTGTGTATTGCATAATACAGGATCTAGATTACAACGGTCTAGATTAAAAGAAAGAGTTTGTATCATTTATATTACACAAATAGCTAAAAAGTTAGAAATTGGATTCCATACGATAACGGTTTAATTTAAAAGAAACAATCCAAAGATCTCCACCACTTATTTTGGTGGGACCAGATTATAACGGTGCATATTAAGCTATATAGATATTATAGTTATATAAAAAATGAGTGAAGCTACGCTACGGTATACCGTTCAGGATCCTTCTAACGGAATAGGATCCAGTGTTGATTTCCCATCCAGTTTATGCACCTAATCCCACGCATATATTCCTCCACTTCATTCGCATCGGAACCAATTTCGACAGGATAGCTAGCTTAAAAATGTTGGTTGATTTTTAGTGTTTAGTTTCACGAGTTTTAGTATTTAGTTTCATGAGTTCCAATGATAAGTTTCATGAGTTTCAGTGTTTAGTTTCATGAGTTCCAGCGTTTAGTTTCATGAGTTTCAGTGTAGTTTCGGTGATAAGTTTCATCAGTTTCAGTGATAAGTTTCATGAGTTTCATTATAATGTTTCACGAGTTTCGGTGATAAGTTTCATGAGTTTCGGTGTTAAAGTTTCATGAAACACTAGGAAAATTCATGAAACTTATCTTACGGATAAGTTTCATCAGATTTTACAGAATAAGTTTCATTAGGTTTCACGGATAAGTTTCATTAGGTTTCACATATAAGTTTCATTAGGTTTCATAGATAAGTTTTATGATTTTTTACGGATAAGATATTTCATAAATGAATTTCATGGAAAAGTTTCATAATGTTTATGCCCATTTGCCTCCTGCCCACGCCCATGCGCTGCATACACATAACATGCTAATCCGCCGTCATGTGACTCACGCATATACCGTAGCGTAGCTTCACTCTTCCGTTATTTTGCATTTGAACGGTATACCGTTCTTTAGACTTTCCGATAAAAAATACACAATTATAGAAAATATAGTTATATATCAAAGATAATCGTATCATAATATCTAGCGCGCAATTGCGCGGGTAAATTTGCTAGTTATATATAATAATATGTCAAAGGAGAAACATGTGCAAAAAAAAAACCAATATAATGTCGCGGAATCTACAGGAGTGTATGTATATGCTAAAAAAAAGGACATCAGAAATATTCAAGTTTTCAATCACTTCCAAGATTCAAGTCACACTGTCATAGTTTGTGTTAAGGATATATTGTCTTATATAGATGATTTCCTTATATAGGTTTTCCATATACATGTTTTCCTTATTTAGCCTTTCCTTTTGTACCCTCGTGTACTCCTATATATTCGGGCCATTGGCCTCATATTGACAACAAGTCCTATTCATAACATGGTATCAGAGCCTAGGTTTTCCTCCTAGCCTCTCCCTTCCGCTGTTTTAGACCTAATCCGCTGCCCCGGGAGGAGGAGACTCCCGGGGCGGCACCGCATCCGCTCCTCTGCTCCCGGGGCGTCGCTTGCCTTGTTGCCGATTCAGTCGCTGTTGGGTTCTTGGTTGCCGCGCGGGGGATCTGCGTCGTCCTGCCGATCCGTTGTCTTATCTACCGCGCCGTCGCGTCGCCGTCATCCACCGCGTCGCTCTCCGGCTTGCCTTCACGCGTCGACCTCCCACCTCGCCGCCTTCAGATCTGGTACCCCTCCGGCGGTTGCTCACGATGTTGGAGGAGCTGCTCATCTTCACGCGCGGTGGTCTCATCCTGTGGTCGTCGTGCCGCACGCTCGGCGGCACTGCCCTCAAGGGCTCGCCCATCGACGCCCTCATCCGCTCCTGCCTCCTCGAGGAGCGCTCCGCCGACGCCACCTTCTCCCAGGACACCTACACGCTCAAGTGGACCTTCCACAAGCGTTGCACTTGCGCCTCTGTCTTTTTCGGCGATTTTTCTCATCGCCTCTACCTCTGTGCGGTGCCGCCCACAAGCGTTGCACTTGCTCTTAAAACAAGTTTGTTTGTTTTAAGAGTTAGGACTAGTGACAGGAAGGGTTCAAAGAAATATTAAAATGTTGAATGAAAGGGACATGAAAATGCACCTGTGAAGCAAAAGTAATGGGAATGAGCATTTGAATGGATGAACAAACAAAACAAATAAAAGCTTAGATAAGTCTAGATGCACACAAACCTTGGTTGCAATGAAGTGGAAATCATGTAAGAGTTAATACTGTAAACTTGTACAGATAGAAGAAATAATTTGTACCTTGTGCAGATAAAATTTGACATCTCCTACAGTAATAACAATGTCCGTTGCCAGCTCTGTTGCAACAAACCTGAAAGTAAAATTTATCAAGGACACATTCAACTTTAGCATCACATTAACATAGTACAGTGTCATGGAAAGACACAATACAAAAGTGTAAAGCATAGAAGATGAACAAACAAGTTTGCACTTAAAAAAATGCTCAGTACTTAAAAGTATTGATATACTGTAGATTGCTTTGCATGATTTTTCTAACGACACCTGTAATATCTGCATAGACAAACATCATTGGAAGAGTTTCCAGACATGAGCATCTTGAAGATTTTTACAATTCAGAAATGTCCGGTAATTGTTTTGTGAAATTAAATATCCAGGAAACTCTTAGACAAATAGCTATGTTGCATCATGAGGACTCGTGCAAAGCTAGATCAGAAATGGCAACAGAGTTAATAAAAATGATAATGGGTGATAAACTAAATGTGTGGGTTTAATCATATGATTGGGACCACAGTAATTGTTGGGACAACTGGTCACACATGACGGATGGTGAAAAGCTTATCTTCGGGGGTAAAAAAGGGACATGAAAAGAAAAGATCCCTAGAATTCAAACCATCCAATAATGCATGTACAAGGTAAAGATGAAATGACAGAGAAATAAAATCTCCACCCACTGAATCGGCTAAGAGTAAGAAAAGGAGTGACAGAATGTTAGCCTAAATAAAGTACTAGGGCAAAGCAATAAAGCAAAGAAAGCAAATTCATAGAAAGTAGCCCTGTGTACGACAGATATAACTAATCAAACTGCTGAGTGGTCCAAGGAAAATGATTTGACAACGAATTGATTGTGCAAAAGGATAGGAAAATTACAGATTCATTTTCAATGTGGACCACAGCGCCATAAACCCATTTATCTGATAGATGAACACTAAACAAGCTACAACAAAGATTCGAGGAAATTGGCATATGCTCTGAATTATACAGAAAGCGTAAGTAGAGATGCCATTGGCAAAGAAATAGAGATGATGTATCTTATAAAGAAGAAGATCAATTGTACCGAGAGCCTTTTGAGCGCTATCATGGGACCCACAGCTTAACACCACAAGTACTCATTTTCACAAATAACTTTTTGGTACCAATCATTGTCAAATCAACCAAAAAAAACAATATAAACTTCACTGGGAATGTTTTTAATAAGATCAAACATTCAAATTTCTCTGACATATGTAGTGCAAAACTATTCCCAAACAAAATCCAAAATTGTAATTAGTAGTTCAGTTTCCAACGAAGTATTCATAATATTTTGGAGACAAACATATAGATTTTAGCTTTCAGTAGACCATTTCAAAGTTAACTAACAGTCCCAACCCAGTATAGATTACAGACAAAAAACTTCACTTATTTTACTTCAAACAAAGTTACAGAAGTGGGCGTCACATAGCTAAAGGCCATTCTTACATGTGACCAGCTAACGGTATGATTTGGCCCCCCAACTAACTACATTCATTTGTGTTTTAGTTGATGGTACAATTATAAGTAGATCCGTGGTAGCTTTGGCCAGATAGGACCAATGGATTACATCCTCCCTACACAAGATCACTATTTACTACGACTCATAGACTATGATTCGACACAATCAAAACTCGAGCTCAAGTGGATCGAATCAATCGAAAAATCATTAAATGGGAAGTGAAACAACATACATCTTTATTATCTGAAAAAATCTGTACAAGAACAATTAAGGAATAGTTTACCTCATATTGCTCCCCTCTGTCTGAAAGACATCTGGCTTTGATCCAAGCTTCATATACTTCATCTTGACACTGAGAATCAACCTGGATCACCTCTCTTGTTTTTCTCCTCTTGCTCTCACCCTTTTCCTTTCCTTCTCTCCTCACCAATCACCATCAAATCAGAACCAAGAAGCACCCAGTGACAAGACCACTAAAAACTGTTAATCCCAACACACCAGGCTGAAGCCAGTGGCAACCAGCATGCGAATACTTACTCCAAGGTCCAAGGGGCAAGATCAACTGTTAGCTGTAAAGATCTAGGCCATGGTGTTCCCCTTGCCCCACGGCATAGCCCGGCCAAGAAACCAAGTAGGCTCTCTCTAGATTGGCAAACTATTCAACAAATCTTGTCAAGCTCTGGGTCCAAGGAGGCAAAATGGCAGGAAACCAAGAAGTCCTCCGGGTTGGATCGCACACGCAGCAAGCAGCACCTGCAAAGCACAAGGGCAGCATCTTGGGGTGAGGGGACAGTGGGAATAATTGCTGAGGCAATGGGGGAGGGGTTGTAGGGAGACCATGGGAACAAGCACTAGTGAGACTGGAATCTTATCAGGTTGCAGCGGAGAACACCACATGAATGGCAAATAAAAATCAAAGCAGGGACATTTTTTTAAGGAATTTGCACATGAAGGCAGTCAAATTAAACAGGGAGTAAAGAAACGAGTTATTTCAGAATTTGACGTTCAATTCGCAAGCCTTTCAGCTCATTTGGATGACATATAGGATCATCTGTGTGTACGACAGTGGACCAGAGTGTCAAATTCCGAAATGCGAATTTTAAAGTGTGTCAAATTCTGAAAACTCTCGTAAAGAAACGGCAGCTACACAACGTCCTCTGCATACAGCTAACAATTTGCAATGAATACACAGACCTCTTACGAAGAATTGATTTGGAAACCACGGCCGCCAGCGAAATGCAAGTTGAAATTTTACGGTGCATTATACTGGTAGTATAATATATGTAGTAAAAATCAGATCTATCTATTACTTTGTTTTTATTACTCTACTACCAGAGTAAGTGAATAAATATTAGTTAATCTAATCCATTAGATAAAAAGAATGAACAATCTATATTAAATTTAGAGAAATTTTACGATGCAGTGTGTAGTAGAAATCAGATCTAACCATTGATTTGTTAAGAATATTTCTACTACTGTACTACTAGATAAAGTATAAGTAAACTCTAATTAATCTGATCCATAGATCGAAAAGAATGAACAATTCATATTTAATTTAGTAAGCTCTAAATTTAATATAGCTCTACGTGAGCAACGCACGACAGGCTTCTAGAGGCTGATAAGCTGAGTGCGCGCGGTTCGCCAAATAACTATTTGTGCCTGCTCTGCACTGCCCAACAAGGATCAGCCCGCCATCTGCTCTTCCATTGTAACTTGGTACAGGGCATTGGGACGACGATGGGGAATTGTACCGACGATTTTTTTTCTGAAATAATACATTTTCTAAATAATTTTACAAAAATAATACGTCAAAAATTAATTAAAAAATACACTTTTGTCATTGATTTATTTGGCTGATAGATTGTTTTATCGCTGATTCATTTGGTCAACAGGATGATTTGACTCGTATGCTTCTATTGCTAGTTGAATTGGCGACTGAGCTTCTGTCGCTAATCTATTTAACGACAGAGATGCATTTTTGTAATAGAAATGCTTCTATGCTTTTTATAGATATAATTTTGGTAAAATTATTTTAAAAATGTATTATTTTTTTAAAAAAAATCCTGGACCGACATTGTGGCGCTGAGTGCACCTACTGCTCGAGGAAATGTACAGGCCTCATGGGAAATATTAACTATATTACAGCGGAAGGGAATGCCGGCCGATCGGGGGAGCCACGTCGTCGGTTCGTGCGTGGAAAACCCGGAGCTTTCCGTATTTGCATACGGCTCCCCTAACTGTGCCGGTAGTAATCTTCAAGCTTCGCTCATCCGCCTCACCGCTGGCAGCGACGACCGATAAAGCGTCAGATAACTATATTACTGTGGAAGGAATGCCGCCGACGGGGAGCTACGCTGCTTGCTCGCGTGGAAAACCCGAGCTTCAGATGATTTGCATACGGCTCCCCGTTAACCAGGCCGGCAATCTTCAAGCCGCTTCCCATCCGCCACCGCTGCGTGGCTGACCGATAAAGCGTTGTGAAAATGCGCCTCGCGGAGCCCTGGAGGTTGTGCGCCGTTCTCCCCGTCCCTTCCACCTCACGGAGCCCTCGAGGATGTGCGCCGCCGCCGCTTTCTGCTCGCTTCGCAGCCCCGCTACCATGCCGCTGCCTTCCTTTGCGGAGCGCTCGAGGCCCGTCCCCACGCTGCCCTCACCCCGCATGGCTCCTCCCGTGGCGCGCACTCGCGAAGCATCCAAAGGTTTCAGCCTGCTCAGGCGCCTCGACACGCCAGCTTCTCCGCCCTTCAGAGCCGCTTCCATGCGACGCCATCCTCGCGCTCCGCCCACCCCCTCTCCTTGTGCGCCCCGTGCACTGGGCGCCCCTATCGCCCTACCGCCTCTTCGGCTGCCCTACCACTCCTTCACTAGTTGTTCCTCGCTTGCCTCCCGTAGCACGTCACGAGGCCCTCATTTAACTAACGCAGAAAAGAAAGCGGGTAAAATTTCCCCACTCTTCTCGGTAGCTTGCCCTCTCGTATCCGACGGCCTGGCGTCTTCCATTTTAGCCTACAATTCGAGTCCTACCCGATGTGCGTGCCGGTGTTGGTGGTCGTACACGACCGGGAGCCATCCTTGCCGCGAGGAGGCACCGCAAGATCTAGCGAGGGCGCCCATTGGAGCTTGCTGCTCCAGGCTCTCCATTTATCGCCGCCTCCCCACTTCAAATCGCCGCTTCTTGGTAAGCACGCCGATCACGCATTACGCTCAGATCCGAAGATTGGGTTTCGAGGATCGAATGCTTCGCGGTTTCTAGCAATTGCTGTCGATTCAATGCATTTCTTCCATGTCGAGGAGGGCGATGATTGCTGGCGGTGCGGAGTGGCGGCTAGCCAACCTAATCGGATGTCAGCAAAGCGAGAGCAAAGCCATCGGTGAAGTTCATCTCGCGTGAGAACTTGGCGAGCACTTCTTCCATTGTATGTCCTTTCTTATCCACTTATCTTCGCTTAGCATATTGGGCTTGTGTCTTGTTTAGTCGGTGTTGCTGGTGTGTGGTAATCAAGGTGATTAGATTGGGACCCTTATTAAAGATGTGCTTGTGGTTTGTCTCAGTGCTTTGTTTGGAGGTGCAATGTCTCGAAATTGGCACATTAATTCATCTATAGATGCTTCTGGTCAGTATTTTGTTTGGAGGTGCAGTGTTAGCCATCAAGGTGATTAGTTCTTTATTGCCTTCGTAGAGGAATACATATAGCTAAGATGCATCTAAGCAATTCCTGATTCCTGGAAGAAGGTGCTAATTCCATTTTGTTTGTGGTCTGTCTTATTGCATTAATGTCATCATACCATGCGGCTTTATCTACAGAAATAACATTAATCGACCGTCTTTACCGGTTAGCTTTCTAATGTGTGGATGGTATGATAACTCTTTTGGATTACAAAGGCGAAGCCAATATCAGTCAGTTCTATAGTGCCCTTCTGATTCAAAACAAAAAAACCAATCAGTTAATGAGATTATGCTTTTTTTCCTTCTTCCAATTGCATTTAGATTGTGTGTTGTAGTATGCTTATTTGTGGACAATTCGCTCTCTAGGTAGCATGGCCATGATATATCAAATTAGATATGCATACCTTCTTCCATGTGGCTTCAACCATTGTTACGTGCTTGCTTGTTCGTTATAGTTTGCTGTTTTTATAGCATATATATAGAAGAGTAAATATTGTTTTATGCATGTGAGGCAATCCATGGATAGCATCACCTCTTCCACTCTAAATCATGACACTTATAGTGTGTTTTAGTGCTTCGTAGATTACTTCTAAAGTTGACTAGAGACAATGTAAGCTTTTTCCATGATTGTATTTCCCTCTTTGTTTTGCTTTCCAGTTCTAGATGGGAGTTACACCTTTGGTTCAGTAGACCATATGGCACCATGTGCACCTCTATCATGTGCTCTAAATCCCGACCTTCGCCTGGCTGTAGTATGTCTTGTGTCTCTTGATAATTCTAATTAGATAGCAATGTCGCTTTAGTTCGTTTTCCTCTGGTTAATATTTTTAGCCTCTTTTTTTCTTCGATCCTAATTAGATGGGGTATCGTCATCAATTTTGCACATAAACTAGATTGCAATGTCGCTCTGAGACTTACTGAGTACTATGCAGCCTCTATTTTTCAGTCTGTATTTACAATCCTCGATTTCTTCGTAAATAGATTATTTTCCTAAATGTTAATGGACAATCTATTCTTTTATTATGGCCTAATGTATTAAAGATGAGTGTTTTCCCTCTTATTTCTATTTATGTGCCCCCAAATTCTTCTGAGTTTTAGATTGTCAGCCATGAATACCTTCCTCCAAAGAGAGGTTCCTAACTTCAAAATCGACGTACATATTTTTAGCAAATTTATTTTCCAACCATAATTAGATTTTGTATCCTCATCGGTTCTACGTTCGATTTATCTTACAAGCAAGGCATTACTTCAACTTGTCTTTATAGCATGTATATATAGAAGACTAAGTATTGTTTTCTGCATGCGAGGCAATCGATGGATAGCATGAACTCTTCCACTCTAAATCATCCCATTCATAGTGTGTTTTCATTAGGTTTCAGAGATTACTTCTAAAATTGACAGAGACAAGGTAAGCTTTTTCCATGATTGTATTTCCCTGCCTTTGCTTTCCGGGCCTAGATATGATTTACACAATCGGTGTTTTAATGAAGTGTTTGATTAATTTCACTGTACTAATGGACTTCTCTCGACGTAAATTACTTCAATACCTATGAGATAAAATAGTTGTACTCATTCTGATCCGTCGATAACAAACTTTCTTTGTTGTGCTTAAATATGTGAAAAATATTTTTCTTTGGATGAAGGACACTAGCTTATGCAAGATGCTATATTCTTTATTGAAATTTGAGAACATGCGCTTCCTCGCATAAATTGATGTTGCTCATAACTTCATGGCTATATAGATTGTATCTGTGCCCCTTTATGAGATCTATTCCCAATCAAATATGATAGTGCTTTATTGAAATTTAAGAACATGTGTTTGGCTAAGTACATTGCTTCAGCTTTTTTATTCCAGTTCTTATGTGTACAGATACATATAACAAGATACCATTGTGCTACTCTCTGTGCTGTAGATATTGCCGACTTCTTTGTGCTATGCTTCTTGGTAACTGTAGATTCTATATTAACCAATTTCAAATCTATAAACTATAGCTATCGAAATTACTAATGTTAGCAGTAGTTCGTACTTGGAAACTTGATTTTACAAAAGAGCTACACTGAAAATAAATAAATAAAAATCAGTTAGGATACTAAGGAATCTTCTTACGTTAATAATAATATGAAAGCTTACTATTATTACTACGCAACTTTACTATTATTATTAAAGAAAAAAAACTCTGTCGTTTGTTCTCACTGGATGCCTCAACGCCACCGGGCCACCATCCACGCTCCCACCAACCACCTCTCCCACTGCCTCCGCCATCCCCACGATGGTTATATGTTTTTCTCTTAATTGTTTGGTTAGTAAAATTTTTGTGTTTCCTCGTGATATTTTTATGTTAGTAAAATAAAATATGTTGTTTACCTTTCCATAAATGATAATGCAAGAATTAAGAATAAGAAAATCATCGTGTCATCTCGAATACTAACCTCGCTATTGCCAGGACATTTTCATTTGCTAAATAGCCGATTCGTAATCAATCAATTTTGGATGGACAACGATCCTCGAATTAGGAAGGGATGGAGGCTATATTTGCATTTTGAAAATGTGGCCCTTCTCCCATTGCTCGATTAACCCATAGATTTTGGTTACTATCGAGGACTCGATGATCAAGGACTCTTTATGTAATGCATCAGTTATTTAGCTCCAAGCAAATTCGTAAAATCAGATATTTATGTTTCGTAACTTTCTTGTTTGCCGTCGCATTGATCGCGAGGCATATTTTAAGTTTCTATCATGCTGAGACTTATGCAGTATGTTGGCTCTGGCTAAAACTACAGCCCATTATACAAGAGTGTGACTTATGCAAGTATGTTAATCTTATCAATTCAAGCATCAGAAAATTAATATTTCTAAGTGCTCTGTTGGATTCAAAGGTACAAGGTATTTGTAAGAGTAAAGTACCTTGTTGTGCCACCTCTCAGGTGTTAATATGCATGTCATAATAATGATTGTATAATATCTTAAATAAAAACTTTATGTTGTTTGTCTTTATCTAATGTGACCACAATTGCCATATGATAAGCGCTCTGCATCTTGTCTGTGTGTTGCTCATTGGTTTTTCTTACCCTGTATAGTGGGACTGTTGCTTTGGTCATTTTCTTGAGAAAAGCACTTGGAGTGGATATTACAACCTCTGGTTATGATGACAAGGAAATTGAAGAGAATATAGCTTACAACCCATGAATTAACGATTTGACTGGTGTTACCCATATCCCATGTAAGTTGTTTTATCGCTCGCTATATCTCTTGTTTATAAGTTATATAATCATGTTATATGCCATTTCGTTATATAATCGTTAGTGACCTTTATGAAGGCGCCGATCATTTAGCTTACCATCTTAATCTGGTGAATACTCTTCACGTGCATCGCGCTTAAACCGATAATGATTATGTGGTTTTCTCTTTATCACTTTGCCTAGAGTGATTCTACTGCATCTTCCAGCGCCATCTTTTTTACTTGCTATTTTTCACGTATTGTCAAAATTACAACATTTGCTTTTGTTTTCCAGGTTTGGCTAGCATTTAGCTATTTGGTTCGCTTCTTGTTGCTTCAGCTCTTTGGTGCCTTACTATAAGAGATACATTTTCTCTAAACCATCTTGCTTACCATGGTGTTAGTTGCTTCTGTTTGTCAATTCTACACTGATGTACTTCTTGTTCCTACTGTTGGTCTGGATCTCAAATCATGTTTTTGAGAATATTGCGCTTTTACGTTTATGTACTACCGGATTAGAACCTAAGATATTAAAATCCCAAAACTGCAATTCGGAAATAAAGCAACACATTATAGGTGTCATCTGTGCTAAAAAATTGAACTTCTTCAATCACAACTTGAACAGTAGAGAGCTCCAGAATTTGAGCACACCACATAATGGTCTTTTGCCAACATTTTAGGCTGATGTGTACATATTCTCAATGATATGCCGAGTGTACTGTTATGGCATGTATATTTGTTGTTTTTTTTAATTATTGTTTCTTTCTATTCAAACATGCCAGCATGCTTTCACTAAATGTATTTTAGGAGGTGACCACTCTATTAAAATTTAACCGGCGCAGCGTAGCGCGCAATATATAGTCACAACACAGCCTGCCCACTAAAGCAGTGAAGCGTTTGTATACTCCTTCGTCCTTCCTCATGACGGTAACCTGGGCGATCTGGAACGAACGGAACAGACGCATGTTTGGGGACAAGCACAAAGCGGCCGACGTCATCATCTCAGACCTCAAATCTGAGGCTAGAGCCTGGGCTGAAGCAGCCTACAGATACACAGGTTGGCGCAAAGAGTTGCTTTTCTTGGATCAAAATAGGATTGGAGTGCATTCAAAAAAGGGAAGCGATGGAGAAAGTTCAAGTGCCCTGATCAATTGATCTTTATTTGGAGTTTTTAGTTGACAAACAAGAAAAAAACCGCGTCTGTAATTCAAGAAAATGGAACAGAAGTTGTATAAAGATTTGGGATGGTTTTAAGGAAGATAGCGGGCTCATATCTACATTAGGAAACTGGGAAATGGCTATACAAAACCGTCTATCCAATAAGATTTAGCAGAAAAATCGGATAAATAACCAAACTAAAACGAAGAAACTAACGATTGTCTGATACCATCTCACATACAGCTCCACAGGTTAGACAAAGGTGACCGAAATGAATCACATTCCAAGAGAAGAAGAACTTAACTCCATATGAGGCCTCAACAACTTAAGAATGTAAATTGCACAAACTCAGTACAGAAATGAGAGGAAAAGAGATATAAGAAGCTTACCACTTCCTTTGTCGCCCAATCTCTCTCTCTCTCTCTGGGGAGAGCAGGAGAGAGAACAGCGCAAGATCACACGCACGTGTACACACACAGAGGGACAAGGGCTAATGGAAGAAGAAGCAATCAAGCAGACATCTTTGTGCTTCGGCTCCTGTATGTGTTCCCGGGACAGACTTGCTTTGCTGCTACTCCAATGCAAGGAGTAATGGAGTAAGTTTGGCTCAAAAGCTAGTGGGGTGAGGTTGCCATTGCGCGGGGGCCAGTGAATGGACTGTTCTATCCTCACAGATGATCTCTCTCTCTCTCTCTCTCTCTCTCTCTCTCTCTCTCTCTCTCTCTCTCTCTCTCTCTCTCTATATATATATATATATATATATATATATATATATATATCCGTCTCTTATTACTAGAAGTGGTATTGTTTCTAGCTTACGTTGTTATTTTTTTCTTCTAAATTTAACTTTCTTCGAAATGGAATTGTAAATTTAGTCTCTTTTCTACCGCGGAAGGCACATTCCGCGGTAGAGAGAGGGGACTGGATTTACAATTTCACTTGAGAGTGTGCTAAATTTGAAAAAAAAAAGTAATGATGGGCTAGAAAAATGATCACTTCTCATTTCTATACATGTTATTGTTTTTCGTTTCTTTTCTCTCTCTTTACCTTCTTTTTTTGTTTATTTGGTAATACTTTTCCATCCATTTGGCAACAGAAGAAAGCATATACTCCTTTTTTTTTTAGATAACAGGAAAATATATTAACTCCCGGCCTCTGCATCGTACGATCCACACAGCCAACCAATTATTACAAAGTTACCGTCAAAATGTTTCTTGAAAGAAACATGCTAGAAAACAGAGTGTCACTAATCCATAAAAAAGAAATTCAAAACTCTCAACTTGCAAACAGTCTTAAACTAAATCTCCATCCATGGCCGATGAAAACTTCCCTGATGAGGACCTCCAAAGATCTGCACGCCAATAAAATCCCATCGCGATCATCTTGTCGATGCAATACAGACCATGATCGCAACTAATTTATACACATATAAATAATCTGCAATCGATTAGATAGTTTCTTCTTATTGAAAACAATATTATTTCGACATAGCTAGATAGACCAACATAATGCGGCCGCTCCGATCAAAATTTTAGTCTTTAACTCCTTGCCCAACCCTAATAACCAATTGCCAAACATATTGTTTATATTCCCAGGATTTGGCAAATTAAAAGCCACCATAATAATACACCAAGCAAATCGAGCAAACTGACAGTCAAAAAAAGATGTTGTATGGTTTCCTCATTGTTACAAAAACAACATTGTTTACTACCCATCCAATTCCTTTTACTAAAGTTGTCTTTTGTTAAGATAACCCCTCGACGTAGGTACCAAAGCAATATTTTTATTTTTAAAGGTACCTTAAGTTGCCATATATATATATATATATATATATATATATATATATATATATATATATTTGTAACAGGGATATGTTGATGTATTAAAGCTGCGTACATTGAACGGACAGAGAACTGTCTATTTTGATGTAGTTTTCAACAGAATTTATCTGGTTGTCAACCACCCTAGTTCTAAGTTCTTGCCAAAAAAAAACGTAGATTTGGTCCCGTAAGATTATTCTCTGAAGAAAGAAAAGGAAACATAAATCCCTTTAAGTCTACATGCTGAAAAAAAAATGGCAAAATAGAGGCCCATGCTGCGACCGATGAAATTTCATGTCGGGTATGTGCCTCATATTTCGCCTTCAAGTGACAGTGAAGGTTTGGAGCCATGACACTGCATCCATAATTGCATTGCATGAGATGGGATACATTCCACAGCGTAATTAAGTGTGCCGTACTGCTCATCAATGATCAAGATTGCCAGCATTGCCCTTCTAATTATCAGATTGGGGGCCAAATTAGGCCAATTTGGTGCATGCATTGCTGACCATCAACTCAATGCAATTATGCAGATAAGCAGAGCAAATGGAGAGCTTTCCTTGATGATGATCTTGTTCACTGGTGATTAAGAGGGGGGTTGGGTCGAGATGGGTCGGGTTAATTCGCATACTCGAATGAAATGGAATCCGACCCTAATATAACAAATATTCAAGTTCGGGAAAATAGGAGTGAAGGTGAAGAATAGAATATCTGTCAGAGCACCTGATGTAATGTTAAAGAAATTTACGCCGAAAGATCATGTTGGATCAGTTCTCTTCCCTCTTTTGACCAAACTATATTTGTTTACATCTTCAATGGCTCTAGTCTTTACAGTGGCCTTTCGAGCACCGACCTTTCCTCCTTATTTAACCCTCCTGTCCATTCCCGCCCTAGCTAGGTTTGACTATAACTGTACATAACTGGAACTTCTAACTCGGAATTAATTTTATTTTCAAATACAGTTAACTATGATGGTACATTCATACTAGCCACTAAGCAGAACCTAGTATAAATCAGATCGCATGCAAAGAAATAGGCACAATATGTGTAGCATCTTTGCTGACAGAATTATGCGTAATGGCTGATGTCAATCAGGATCACTTGACGTCAGAAAATACATGAAAATTAAGTCCAACGGTGCTTAAGAGGATCTCATCGTATCCATCGTCTCCTAAACTTTTCTCGATGATGGTGCTTCCATTTCTTAAGTAGTACGGAGTGTATTACACCTGTGGTCTACCACCTTTCTTGGTCCCATCCCCAAAATCTAATCTACTTTTCTCTCTTGCTTTCTTTGCCTGATATTTTAGCCAAATGCATTGTTGCACCTAAAGTTTTGCAATATTATACGGAATCATGACTGGCACCCCCCTTTGCTCCACTGCCATGTGGGTTCGCGGCGAGGAGCATTTCGAGGTGGCCCGCATGGCGGTGGAAGTGCGGGGTGTGTTTGTAATTAATGGTTTGAATTAAATTGTTTGTTGAAAGATCACACTAGGTGTCAGAGAGGGGTGGATGATCTCAAATAAAAATTTCCTTTATCTATTCGATAAGAAGAGCCTACCAAAAACTTCGAAAAACTAACCGAGATAAAACTTGCTCTTAAACCTCGGTACACACCTCCTTAATTATGGATGTCAGGAACATATTCCAACCATCAATCGCGAAAATTGATGTCAAAACTTTGACCTTTTTCAAATTGAAGGAAAAATATACCAAATGGAATCAAAAATCGAAATCTTGGTTTTATACTTGCTCGTAGGGTTTTAATGTTCAAGATGATCTTAGATAACCTCATACTTGTCACAGCAAGTAAGAACACAAGAAGCAAAAACCACAAACACGATCTACAACAATGTTTTCGTTTCAAGCAAAAAGATTGGTTTCTTGCAGAGTTCAAGAAAAGATGTGCCTAGATGATTAGTATATGATCTGAAAAATATTCATCCAATAATTATTCATGCTTGGTATAAAATCCACAAGCATTTGGAAAAAGATGAGGCAAATCCAAATATGTGGAATAGTAAATTGCAAAAAAGTAAATTACGAAATTTAAATACTAAATTTAAATGCTAAATTTAAGACATAATGTAAATGCGAAAAATAAATCAGAATAGAGAATAAAATTAAACTTTCATTGCTTTGAGAGGAATGGTTTACAAAGTCTTACAACAAGGTAGGCAAAGCTCAAAGGAGCACAATTAAAATCCTTCTCTAAAGACTTAAAGGGAAGAGGCATACCCCTACCCCTCTATTTATAATAATCTCGCGGCAATCTCCGCCCTTGATGACCTTCTTGGCCCTCAAAAAACCTCATCAAGAGTTGAGATTCACTCCTCTACTAGAAGCAATCTTCACTTTTGGATGACTTTCTTGACCCTTAAGAAACCTCATCAAGGGTTTAGATTCATTCACTCTTACATGGGTTAACCTGCAACCCAATAATATAACGTGTTTTGCACGCTTCTCAAAGCTAGCTAAGTTGACCGCTACTCTATCATCTAAAACGCGATCTAACGGTTCTCCTTGATCTAAGCAGGTTCAAGCTAGCATCTCAGTTGTTCCTTTGTCTTCTCGGCTCGCAACGACTCCGTCTCCGATCATCCTCCGGTGATCCATGACCGTCTAGACCTTCAGCACACCTCGCCTAGTCCCGGTTATCCTCTGCCTCACCATGACCTTGCACCGTCGTTCTGCAACAATAAAAAACATAGAAACACATCACATAGCAATGTCCAAAATGATATACAACTAGTTACATGCCCGTGCGTTGCTACGAAAAACAAAATTGATAACGAAAAATAAAGATTAAAAATAAAAAAATTTATTTCACAAGATCAAACATCTATCTTTAACGCTTCGTTTCTTGCGAAAGCTGGCTAATTAAAGCAACGCTTCGTTTCTTGCGTAGGGCAATTAAGGAGGGCAATTAAGCAGGGCAATTAAGCGGCAATTAATGACGTGGGAAGAACGGACCACTGCCACCAAGTGCTGCCTTAGAATAGTAGAGATAATCATCCAATTTCTCAAATCTAATCAACAATAACCATCCAATTTCTCAAATCTAATTCAAATCAAACTCAAAACCGAGCATATCTAGTTTAAGTAAAATCAATTACTCATCATAAAATATAGATAGATCTTTAAAAAGTATTTCATTTGTATAGGGAGCATCTCCGATAAAAAAAACATGAAAACACATCGCATAGCAATGTCCAAAATAATATACAATAATCATCCAATTTCTCAAATCTAATAAGCAATAATCATCCAATTTCTTAAATCTAATTCAAATCAAACTCAAAACCAAGCATATATAGTTCAAATAAAATCAATTACTCATCATAAAGTATAGATAGATCGTCAAAAAGTCTTTCATTTGTACCGGGAGCATCTCCGATAAATAATACTTCGCAGCCAATGCGGGCCACCTTAAAATATGTAGCAACTGCATACAGTAAGCCACATTGTGCAGTAGCAAATACAGGATAGTTGAGGTGGCGCCGTGGCGGTGATAAAATTACACAAAAACAAAATGAGTACAAGCCTTTCCTGTTTAATATTATGTCAGGCTGCAACTTTTAATCTGTTACACTATGAACCTTGACACATGGGGCTGTTTGGTTTGTTACCAATGCTTGCCAATACTTGCCATGTCAAATATTGGTAGTGTTGACTAAATTTGGCAAGCATTTGGTTTGCAACCAAACTTTGGCTAGATTCTTTTCTCCGTTGCCATGCCAAATTTTTCTAGTTCATTTTCTTGCAATAGTTGGCCAAACTTTGGCCACCAATTTGAGCACCAAAATTTTGGCTAGCCAATTCTTGGCAAGGTTGAACTTGGCAATTTTGGCTTCAAACCAAACAGCCCCATGGTTCTGAGTCTGACTCCCCCACATTGTGATCAGGAATCTGTTCATTGTTAAGCGTGCCTTGTCCTAGCATTCTTTTTTCTTACACATTTGCCTCTCTCTTTTCATTTCTTTTGTGCTGCAAGACTTGGATATCAGCTGTACACGTACACGTAGAAGTATTATTAAGTCAATTGAAATGTACTCTCTCCGTTCTTCTTAGACGTTGTTTTAGAATACGTGTAGTTAATTTTTTAAAATTTTAACCGCTAATATGCACAAAAAAAGGATTTGTCACGTGGAATTATTATCACTGGATTTACCATAAAATCACTTTTATACCATTATATTTTATAATTTTACTAACAAAGAATTAGAAAAAGTAACGGCCAATGATATGTACCAAAAACCATATTGATATCCGACACGTTAAGTAAAAAAGAACCAAGACTATAGGATATACAGGATTCTTGCATGCATTTCGATTGGCTCACAAGTCCCAATGGCCAATATTTTGCCTGACCCTGCATATCAACTCGTAGATCTGAAGATCTATCAGCATAATTTGCAGGTTAACCAACCGAGCAAACAAGCAATCCGCATCCTCTATCATCGGTTCAAAACTTTTAAGAGATTGTTAGCATTCATCTTGCCATCGATTCGAACAGCATGTAGATTTGTTGTTCAATGCACAAAGCCAGCAAAGGAGGGTGTGCTAAGAGGGAGAAAGAAGTGACCTAGACATTGCATGGACTGTACCGAGCTCATCTTCCTCCTGCGCTTCATAGTACTGCCCAGAGGATGTGTCCATGTTCAGCATGGCAGCCATTGTCCTACCCAGTACCCACTTTCTTGTGTCCAGAAAGCCATGGCTCAATCAGATTTGTCCTCCAAAAGAAGGACTGATCTGGGCAGGATAACCATCCACTGTCATGTCATTGGCTCAATGAGAGAAGAGATGAAATAGACGATGGCAACAAAGAGACTGGAGTACGTACTGATAATTACAGTAGGAGATTTTTCTCCGGTGTTTGGAAGTACAGTGTGTGGTTAAGTGACAGGACTTTGGCATGCATCAGCTAGCAGCTTTAAGTCAAAGTGTGATTTGGATCCCTCTCTGTCATTGTGTTCATTTGGGACCCTAGGTTTAGGCAACTAACTAAAGCTAACACTGTGCGTCTATGCTTGTGCATGCTCTAATTTGGCTTGGGACTTGACTTGGCAACGACCCAAGCATCACTGATTAATGCTTTCCTGACCAACTCTCTCTCTCTAGCTAATTGTTGAAGCCAGATGCAAGCTTGGAGTGTACTTGTGATTCGCGAGTCGTTTTTTTTTCTCCTTAAATCAAATTAATTCTCTATCTTAATTAACTAGTTGTTGCTGGCTCACATGATCGTATCATATGCCTGATGGTTGGAACTCGAAGAGAACAATCAATTGATCACCATGCCCATGACTTGGCAAGTTGGCATGTGTATATATACGCTTTCTTCCTCAAGGTTCATGCATGTACATATCATCAATTGATCAGCATCCACAAGCATGTGTTGAACTCTAGTAAGGTGTAAGGCAAACATTCTGATCTGCTAGACTGCTAGTCTTGTATTTTCTTGTCATCTCATATACAAATATGCATGGCACTTAGTTTACAATAACTTAATTAACCTGGAATCAGAATGAATCTACACTAATCTCTCTACTCTAGTAACAGAGCTTTTGTTACATCCACATTTTTACATGGTGCGATACTTTTGATTATAGACGCCACATGGCCTCTAACTAGAGACATCAAGTCTTCCATCTTGGTCTCCTCCTCTTGCAAGATGTTCAGTGTTTCATTTATTTGCCTTCAGGTTTGGCGCCTACTCTGCTAAGCCTGGACAAGCACAACTGTGCATGCATGTTAATGGATGGATCTTTCGAATAGTCCAGTGAGAACAGTGCCCAGATTGGATTTTGCTGGGGTTTTTCGAAGCAATTAATCTAGCTCTGATCATTATTCCCAAAGAAAAAAGAAGAAAGGTTTGATGCATGTGTGGCTGAATTGTTGTTGGCCCTACATGGAGTAGAGGTGAACAATTTCATTCCTTTTCTAGCCCTCTTCTCTCATTTTTTACAAACCTATCCCTCTTCCCTCGTTTTTTGCATATCTGCCCCCTTCTCACCACGGCAGCCGCTCCCCCGCCCAAGGAGTGCTACAACCGGGCAGCACGGGAGCGACAGCTTCTACGATCAGGCAACGCAGCAACCGCCCTGCCGCGTCCATGAGCTGGGCTCCCACGGCGGAGGATCCTCTGCACAGAGGCGGGCAGGGAGCGCGGGATTCGACTGCCGCGGTGAGAAGGAGACCATATCTAAAAAAGAGAGAGGGGGTGGACTAGATTTTAAAAAAAAAAAAATGAAAAAGGAGAAGAGGGCTAGAAAAGAGGTGGGCATGGATCATGTCGCACATCCAACACTTCTTCCCTAGCTCTTTATCTTTTTGCTAACCAATCCACATGCATGGTAGATTCTACAAAACAATAACCCTATCTCGTCTGCATATCAACTGGATTGGATGATGGCATGATTCCATAACCTTTTCTTGTTTTCTTTTCTTGCCCATTAACCACCCAATATTGTTCTTTCCTTTTCTAGTAGTACACTATTATTCAGAAATGTCAAGAGAAATTTTCAAGAGTTTGAGAGAAGAGAAAGAGTTGTGAATTGTAGAATGGATAAATGAGAAGATCAAAGTGATCGGCCTCTGTCATGCAGCTATTCTTTTCACTAATCTAGTCCAACTACTCCATCTGTTGATAAATATAAAGCGTATTTTGACTTTACCCAAGAATTAAGGTTACGGTAAATTTAAGAAAGACATGAGAGAAAATGACTTATATACCCCTCTTAATTGTCTTGAAAGATAAGAGATATAATACTTTGTGTGGGTGTAATAAATAAATTAATGCATATGATTGATAGAGAATAAATAGGAGTATGTAGAAAAAGCTCATTAAATCTACATGTAAACTTTATGAGCAGTGCTTATATGCTTTTCATCTCAATACAATTTGCACAAATCCTGAAACAAGCGAAGACGTAAGTAATCACCATCTACCATTCATCCATGCTTTAATATTTGTACAACTTTAAAAAAGAAAAACATAGAAGCACCTCTCAAACTTTATATTTATCAACAAGATCATTCAAACTATAACTCTTATATTAATCAGCAGAGGGGGCAGTAGTTATGTACTACATGTGGTCCATCATAAAAAAGATTATACTAATCTGGTTCAAGAAACTGCCGTTTAGCATGTTAACCGAGAGGTGAAGCATCAGGTCAAAAGCTAGTGTTTGGTGCTTTGGAATTTGATATGCTGCATTACTGCCATCCCTTTGTTGACTGTTTGTTTTCAAATCTTAAATTTGTAGGAAGTCTGTCAAATGCAAAATCAAGACTAAGTGTTTAACCAGTCTGTAGGAAGTCTGTCAAATGCAAAATCAAGACTAAGTGTTTAACCAGTCTGTAGGAAGTCTGTCAAATGCAAAATCAAGACTAAGTGTTTAACCAGTCTGACACATTGTATGATTTGTCTTAACTAAATTTCCCAACCAACCACGTGTTACGTGCAAGCTATAAACTCCCTCTGTTGCTGAAAACATGTCATTCTACCTTTCAATTTTTATTACTAAATATATATTATTTTACAATTTTGAGACAACATTAAACTATTTTTTCATTTGCATATCCATATCATTCATTATTCTCAATGTTATTTATTATTGTGGAATAGAGTAATACACCGTCTAAGAGCAATAAATAATCTAATGAAGAAGAATGATTTGATCATTTCCACACATGTATTGTTGAAATGCAAAATCCTAAAACATTATCAGGAACGGGGGAATACATTGTTACTAGGAACCTTTTTGCCCAACATGTCCTCCTAGGCTCCGTCTGGTATCAGAAGTTATTTTATTTTTCGTAAGTTTGGGTAGAGATAATAATTAAATGAAAGCATATTTTTTAATCCATAAAATAGTTAATATTGAAATAGGTACAGACAGATTCCACGTCACAGCGCAGCACTAAAAAATGTTGGCAACTGGGCATTTTTTCCCCTTAGACAGTTACAGTAGTTATCTCACAGTCAACTAACTTTATCTGACACAATTACAGTAATAGTTCTTTTTTTATAGCCGAAAAAAGGAGCACCCAAAGGGCACCCAAGATGGACTTGAATTATACCACATAGGATCGATGCCACTAATATAATTTTAAGCACATGAACTTAGTTAAACAAATTATAACAAAGGACAGTTGAAGCCTACTTGTGATGCCATAATTAGCATGACCATCAGGGAAGGGGTCTAATTAGCTTAGACTAGTGTAGTTGACATCATGTGATAGGTAGCATTGTGGTGTACTACTCCCTCCGGTTTGGTAATATCTGTCGTTTTGGACATAGTGATGGTCAAACTTCTGAAACTTTGACTATCGATATATTTTTAAATATTTAAATTGGATACATGAAAATTATATGTATAGACTTGTCTCGAGAAATACTTTCATAATATTATAATTTTATTGGGTTTTATAAATATATTATAATAAAAATTAGCGATCAAAGTTGTTTTTTGAAGACCGTGTCGATGTCCAAAATAACAGATATTACCAAACCGGAGGGAGTAGTAGTCAGGGTTTGGTCCCCTTAGTGGCCAACCAGGTCGTAAAGGACGCCTCATGGAACGTGCATGCCGGTGTAGTAGTAGTCTACTACTACTACAACGTCCTTCCTGCCTCGATCTCTTGCAAGTCAGTGTGTCGCCTTCTCGTTCTTGAATATATAATATTTTAGGATTCTGTATTTCAACTAAAATATACAGAGAAATGACTAAATTGTCCTCTTTTATTAACTCACTTATTGCTCTTAGAGGATGTGTGTTACTCTATTCTATAGTAATAAATAACATTGTGAATAATAAATGGTAGAGGTATACAAAGTAAAAAAACAGTTAAAAGTTGTCTCGAAATTGTAAAATGACATGTATTTATGAACAAAATTCGAAAGCTAGAATGACATGAAATAATGAACGGAGAGAGTAACATTGCAAAAGAATACCCCCTTCGGTCTTAAAAAGATGACGTTTTGGACATCGACACGGTCTTCAAAACATAACTTTGATCACTATTTTTATTATGATATATTTATAAAACTCAATAAAATTATAATATTGTGAAAGTACTTCTCAAGACAAGTCTACACATATAATTTTCGTGTATACAATTTAAATATTTTAAAAAATATCGATAGTTAAAGTTTTCAGAAGTTTGATCATCATTTTGTCCAAAACGTCAGCTTTTTAAGACTGGAGGGAGTATTCTTTTGCAATGTTAATCCCTCCGTTCCTGAATACATGTCATTCTACAATTTCGAGATAAATTTAGCTGTTTTTTCCTTTGCATACGTCTATCGTTCATGATTCTCAATGGAATCAAGACTAAGTGCAACAGATGCACACTGAGGCCTCAATCCACTTTTTAATTGCAACACATGCAATTATGGCTCACTCTTAGCTCAATAATCAAACAGAGATGATGCAACACATACAAACCTCCTCTACAAACTCACATAAGAGCCAAGAACACTCCCACACGGACTATAGCCGTTAGGAGGCAAAATGAGCAAAAATCAGCAAATCTGGCACTACCGGCCTTGACTTCCAACAGTCATCAACGGCTATATTCCCAGTATTACCGTAGGCAAAGTCGAGGTAGTATCACTCGAGCGACAATATCGGCCTCCACAGGCAGTACTGCCAACCTCAAGCTATCTCCAGATCAACCTTTCTAGAAAATAACTACTGATATGTAAACATCGGTAGTGCCGCTCTTTTCAAACTAAAATGGTCATAACTTTTTACTCCGAAGTCCGATTTAGATGATCTTGGACTCTTTGGAAAGCTTGTCAAGAGGGCTACAGTTTCACGCTTTTTTGAGATTTAAGCGATCATAGATATTTCCAAAAATTACAAAAACTCCAAAGTAGCCAATCACGTCTAAATCTGATTTTCTCGAAAACCCTCACATAGATCTGATCAAAAGCGTGACTACAAGCTAGCAAGAGTCAACAGAGATTAAATCTTGAGCCATGTGATGATCAACTCATGATCAAACCAATTTGCAAATTCTATTCACATGCGCTAAAGAATCGCATTTAAATTCCAACTTTATTTGCAAAACATATTTGCAAATAAACCAAGAGTCTATGAAATTAATCCTCTTAGCCATAAGGTGATCAACACGAGATCACAACACTTTGTAAAACACAATTGCAAATGCCCTCTTCACATGCTTTAGGATTCTTAATCTCATAAACATCCTGTCTATTTACAAAATGCATTTATAAATAGAAATTAAACTGATTTATGGCAACTTACATGAACTCTCTTTATTTGCAACACATGCAAATCTCTTAATTCCATGCAAAAGCCAACTAAACCAAAATTCATAAGCTATCTTCTTTTTGCAGCACATGCAAATCTATAGCTCCATGCAAATACCAATTCAAATGAGATTTAGAAAGAAGCAAGCATGAGATTTCTCCTATTTGCAACACATACAAATCAAAGTATGATACAAAAACTAACGCACGAGCTTCACCCATTCGCAACACGTGCCAAATGGTTAGCTCCATGCAAATACCAATTCAAATGAGATTTAGAAAGAAGCAAGCAAGAGCTTCTCCTATTTGCAACACATGCAAATAAAGCATCATGCAAAAAAAAAAAACCCAATGCATGAGCTTCACCCATTCGCAACACATACCAAATGGTTAGCTCCATGCAAAGACCAATTCAAATGAGATTTAGAAAGAATCAAGCATGAGCTTCTCCTATTTGCAACACATGCAAATCAAAGAATCATACAAAAACCAACGCATGAGCTTCACTTAATCGCAACACATGTCAAATAGTTAACTCCATGCAAAGACCAACAAAGAGTTGAGCTTGAGTGAACCAGATTGAGTTCATCAACATATAATGAAGCTCAAGCAAAGAACCCGACCCCTCTTAATAGTACATCGATAAAACTAGACACAAAGACTAGGAAACATTTTTAGCCTATCTAGTTATACCTTGCCATACGCGATTCCCTTTGGGGCTTTAATGATCTTCAACCATATTCTTCTCTCCTGTAATTGCAATCCATCTTCTCTTCTTGTTCGTCAACTCATGGTGAACTTATTTATTTTTATCTTCAGGATCTCCTATTGATGCCCATCAACGCATGATGGCATCCCACTTTCTGATTCTCCATCGCAACCACTTGGACTTCTTTTATCATTCTCATATCATGAAAATAGTTAGTCGAAGACACATGATTGTCTCAATCATCTATGTACTCCATTAACACATAATGGATACCTCCAAGATCTATTAAGTACAACACTAATTAATTTGAATGAATTAAATGTGCCTTAAGTACACCGATGCAACTAATGCTTTGTTATACTCAAGAGTTATCCATTTGTCCTTAATTAATCAAGGAACACCAGCAACACATGACGAAGTGTTCTTTAATGATTAATAAGATAAACGAACTCAATTTAAATGAATATTTAAATTGATATAAGTATATATTAATTACCTACACAAGTTTTCATATACTCATTTCAATGGTTTCAAGTAATGATCCAAAATATTTGAATGAAATGAAAAGGGATCAATACTTATTTAGACCATCAACCATAGAATAAACTCTACATAAATATGTGCATACATATAATTGAATTGGAAACAATATGCACATATTCAATTTGATTGCATTGGAGTTTATCCTATATTACCATGAGTATACTATAACTATGTAAGTCAAATATATACTCAAAGAATTGTTTCAAAGTATTGATCCTTGATTTATGTGGCAAGACGAAATAGATCAATACTACTGAAACATTAAGTTAAAGCACGAACTCCCCCTAAATGTGTGCATCCATGTAATATATGGAATTTGAGACATAATGTAAGTTTTAAGGTTAATACAATGGAGGAATTCATACTTTAACTTAAATCCAAAATATGCAATAAGATAACAAGCAAGAATACGAGTGCATACCTTAGGTTTTATATTTTTCATCCAAGTTTGGGACTAAAAAGACTTAAGCTCAATAGACATGTTAGTCTCACAATAAATAGATTTGTCATTAAATAAATATTAAGCAATAATCTAAAACTAATAACCAAAACTAATAGAGCTTGAACTTACATCAACCAAAGCACGGAGAGAAACACACCCCAGATCCACACACCCATTGGGCCTGAGCTCCTCGAGGTCATCGTTCATCAAACTCTTGCCTACCCCTGCCCAGACTCACAGGCGACGATGCTATCTAGTGACCCATTATGATACGGAAACAGTCGGTAAATGGTTGTTTTGTTTTCATTTCCACATTTTTTTTACTAGTAACGAAAACAAAATCGGAAACCTCGAAAACAGATACGGATACGGAATGGTACGGAGTGGATACATAAACGGAAGCGGGAAATTCCACCTAGGTATGTTCCTAGCTGCAACACCCTAAAAATTTGCAAATTCTTTAATTGAGCATTTAATTCAGATTTTATGATTTTTTTTTAATTTCATAATTTAATTAATGATTTTATTCTATTTTAAGATTTAAATAAACAATTTATTTGAGAAAAGCCGAAATATTGCTGTAAATAACTTTCCTAAGTTCAAAATGTTTAAAATATTTTGGAGAATTTTTGTTGAATTTTTGAACTCTATCTGATATTTTGTATAACGCAATATATATATATAATATATATATATATATGGTATTATTTATATATATTATATATATTATATATATATTATATATATATGGTATTATTTAAATTAGAAAACGGATTTTTTGGTTTTATTTATACAGAATTTATGTTTCTGTTTTCGTTGAAACTAGCTATTCTGTTTCCGTTTTCGGTAAAGAATTTCCGTATTTTCCGTTTCTATTTCTGAAAAAACCTTTTATTTCGGTTTTCTCCAGTGCGATCGCAAATTTGGTTTCCATTTTCAACCTCAATCGTAAGCGTGCTTTCTTTCTAGTTTTTTCCTTCCCATTGCATTAACCTTGTACGGAGCTACAGGCCACACATTTTTACTATCTCCGCTGTTTCATGTTTTGTTATGCTCATAACCTTTTTGACGATTTTTTTTTTCGTGATTGAATAATACTGTTATGTCGTTCAATTAGTTTTGTAATCAGCGTTAGCCAATGATTTTTTATTTATTTATTTTCATTTTAGTTGCATACATTTTCCTAATGTTGTAGTGTTTTTTTTTGTTATCCTTTATTTTCATTCCCCCCAACTATTTCTATTAATTTGTTAGTTTATTTAGCTAATCACGTTGATTTGTTACACACTTTTAGCAATTTATCTTGCCCTACCATTAGAACATTATCGATTAACTGACGAAACATTGTTGATGAAGCATTGAAACCTCACCATCCAAACCGCGCTAGACATTACCGCCCAGTTTGTTATCGCTTGCCATCCGGCCAGTTCTTCCTGTCCTGGGCCTAAATTTAACCAGCTGTTCAAATTAGGCCCAAAAGGGTCCTTGCTGCTGTACTGCTTCAGGAGTATTATTCTGCTTTCGGACGCAAGACAAGGGCACCAGCCAAAAGCTGTACAAGAAAGCTGATGCTGATCGATCGATCAAGGTTTCGTGCCTGACAGTCATTACTCACAAAAGTGACGATGAATCCATGATCGATGTCTCACTCCCCTTTCAGTCTCCCAGTCCAAATCTTATCCCAGATGGCACCATACAACCTTGTCCAAAGAGTCATCACCCGTCGTATCATAATTTCATGGTCTTTTATTTTATGTTCTTCCTTCTTTGATGGCTCACCAGGTCCAGCATACACGTCTCCGAGAAATTCATGTGTTGTTTGCTCGATCATTGAGTGATTACGGCTTAGTAAGAGTTTTTTTCTCACACTCACAGGAATCACAGATTCCCCCGCGCAATTCACACATAATCCCCCCCCCCCCCGCCCCCCCTCTCTCTCTTTTGATCAAAAGGGCAATAGAAGATGCCCCAATTTCATCATGAAACAGAAATATCTTACATAGTCATAGTTCTGTCATGTTCCAAAATAGCAACAGAAACAAAACAAACCTTCCAACGCCATCAAACAGAACTTAGCAACAAAAATGAAAAGCAGGACATTCAACTCATTATATTCTTAAGGTAGTTAGAGATCAGCTCTTCGGGTATAGCACCATCTTCAAGTTCTTGCACATCAGGCATAGCATTGTTGACTAAATCACCTCCAGGCTCAAAGGTAATGGCGCTCGGCACTTCTGCTCCAAACTTGTGCAAAATAGGCTCATTTGAGCCAACATATCCTTCTTGAACAGAGGTTTCCAATCTCCTAGCAAAGTGAGAATCTTTCTCCAAATAGTTTATATATTCGACCATCTCTGTGACAAGAAAATCATGTTTATTTATCTTTTCAATTTTTTTTATCAAAGGAGACAGCCGCTATAGTTTTTGCTTTCTCGTGCAAATCCTCTTTTTTGTCGGCATGTTTATTTATACAAATAAAAAGGATTGATTTTTAATAGTACAACAAGGCAGTTTGTAAACTCATTCCGTACAAATTTATAGTATATTTTATCTTAGTACGTAGATCAAGGAGATATTAAAAAAATAACTAGACTGGATCTAATTGTTATATCTAGCACTATATTCGATACATACATGTCGAAAATATAATTAAATCTGTATATTAATATATATTTATTAAGGATATAAAGTGAACATCTGTATTAATTTTTTGCATTGAACGTGAATTACACCGTACATTTATAAAAGAAATAATTAAAAAATACACTAGTAAACTTGGATGGAGCGGTAGAAGTTTTACGTGTGTGTCTCTCTCTCTTTTCGTGATGTCACGGTCTGATCGTCAATACAGAAAACCGTGTGTAAATTGCATTGCAAGGCTCCTATCGTACTTTTGGTTTGATGTGGTGTGTACTGTGTGGCGTACGACGTGTCATTAATTAAACCCAATCATTGACTCCAAAAAAACCATTAATCTCGAGAAAAATAATTTTAATTAATTGCTCAGCCAGATAGTATTTCATCTGTCATAATTTTTTAAATTAATTCTTTTGTAACTGAACAGAATAATTTAATTGTCCGGAGTCCAATATACTGTACAGTCTCACTACATATTTGGTGCCCACTTGACTTCCTGCAAAAATTAAAGCGATATTATATTAAATATTAATTTTTTATGCATATTTATACGAATTAAAACTTTAGGTAAGAAGGAACATGCTGTCTGGTCTCTGGTGTGCTAGCAGCTGAACTTCTTGCCGCCTCCTTTCCTCCCAAACTTACACAGGGAATGGCCAGATTTCGCAACTCATGTGATCTTGCCTGGCAAGCACAATGTTAGGTTTTCCCAATTAAAGGGACATAGTTTCGGTGCAATTTTTATGGAGATTATAACTTAAATAATAACGTCCGATCGAGATATCGGATGGTCCAGATGAATAATAGATGAGCTAGGTATTTGGTACAGTCTACTACAGTGGGAAGTGAACAGGATTTGTGCAGTGCTTCGAGTAGATCCAGATCGTCCATTTCAGATCGAACGGGTACCATCGGAACTCTGTCCACGAGAGTAACAAGATTTAAATCGCTTTATAAATAAAAGATCTATGGGCAGTCTAGTGCCAGGCTGCCAGCATCATGGGATCTGATTACTTAATCTAATCTAACTATATCTATATTCTTGAGATGTAAGGCGGCCTGACGCTCCTCCGCGTCCCTGAACCTGAATACCGTAGTTTCTACAAGGTAAGTCATAGTGTTTTGAACTTTTTTATTTTTTCCAATTTTTTTCGAAAAAAATACTTCTTTCCCCATCTTTTTTATTTTTAAACATTTTAGAGGGTATTTTTTTTAAAATTTTTTAAAGAAATATTTTTAAAGAAATTTAAAAGAAAATCAATACTTTTGTTTACTTTTTTAGGTATTTCTGAAAAAGATTTCATCTCTCTGTTAAAATTTATGCATGTCTTTTAAAGGAGTATTTTTTAAAATAAATATTTTTAAAAAAAATTAAAAGAAAACTAACATTTTGTTTCTTTATTTTTTGAGGTATTGCTAAAAAATATTTTCTCTTTCTGTTAAACTCTGTCTATCTCAGCACTTTCTTCGACCCGCAAGCCGCAACAACCCATCTAGTACAAATTGTTTGTCAGGCGAACCCTTTTGAACAGTTAAGGGTCTGTTTGACAACAAAGTATTTTCATAGTTTCTAGATAAAAACCATGGTTTTAGAGAATACCATGATATTTTTGGCAACATGATGTTTGGAAGCAACCCAAAAAACTCTGTTTTGAAAACCATGGTATTGCCAATACCATGGTATTTTTGGAGTATTAAAAACTCCACTCAAAGTGGAGTTTTGGGCTTTTGGTGCTGGTGTAGAGAGTGAGAGGTGTCAATGCTTTGAAAATACCATGCAAAAGACTTTGTAGCCAAACAGTTTGTAGTTCCAAAAAAAAACATGGTTTCAATGGTGGTAGGTGAAACCATAGTATTTATAACAAAACAATTTCTAAGCCATGGCTTTGTAATACCATGGCATTGAAAAACTTTGCTTCTAAACAAGGCCTAAGTATGCAGCAAGTCGTCAACCGTTTTATTTAGGTCAAACAGGCTAAAGAAATGAGCAGTGGGTTAAGAAATACCTGAAGGTTCGCTGTCATAAAATAGTATCGACGCACCCTTGTGATCTTTTACAACAACAATTTCTGCATGACGTTGTAATGTTCTTTGAAGATGTAGCGATGTATACATGGATAGTTTTCAATTCAGTAAAGGCGGCAGTTTTTTGCTTTTCAAGCAATAATTTGTCAAATGATGTGTACCCTTCAATTATGTTGTCCATGTGGAAAGTATAGATGACAATCAATTGCTAAAATCTACTACGCAAGTAGGAGTACAACGGAAGCGGCTTTCTCTTCAAGCCAAATTGACAAACAAGCGACAAAAAGATACGCTTGAGTAGACTAGAGTACACCAAAGAAAGTCATGGCTTACGCCATGGATTTTCAGATCTATATCATGTATACTGATACTAGTCTTGTTACTCCCTTCGATCCAAAATAGTTGTTATTTTAGATATAATATTAATTAAAATTTTAAAACTCAATATTTTTTCAAATACTTAAATTAGATACATAAAAATTATATGCATAGACTTGTCTCGAAAAGTACTTTTATTTTTTAAGATAATGAAAGAATAACATAATCTTCCGATCTTTGCACCGTAAGATGCACACATCCAATCAGTTATTACAAAATTACAATCAAAAAGTTGTCATCAACAGACTTATAAAGAAATACTAAGCAAGCGGCAATCTTACTGAGTTTTATAAATATATTATAATAAAAATTAGTGGTTAAAGTGTCTAAAATAATAGTAGAGATTTTGGATCGTAGGGGGAGTATAATGATCTAAATTTAAGTGTAACCTCAGAGAAATTATAAGCAGAATGTTTAGAAAAGTTATCAAATTTAATGCTAAGATAACGGAGGAAGCAGCGTGGAACTGAAGACGCAGAAGAACCTCGCCAGTGAGTCACCGATCTCACCAGTACCACTCACCAACCTGCCCACAGAGAAATTTTAATGCGAAGCACTCTTCCCATCCTCGGAATCTGTTGCATTGAAGACAAGTTCCAAAAAAAAAAAAAAAAAAAGTACTCCTGTACTCCTGGGTAGCTAAGCCCAGCAACAAACACTGTTTGCCTCCAGGAGTGGTAGTGGAACACCCTTCATTTTCACTATCTAGTAGGAGTACTAGTGTACTACTAATCCTCACAGCTCACAAGTTTTTGGCTCGCTCGTGTTTTCACTATCTAGTGGAGTGCTCTTGAAAGAAACAGGCAAAAGAGAAGTGGTCAAGTGGAGATAAGTGTGGCAATAAAGGTGAAGTCTTCAGGTTTGCAATCTTTTCTTTGTTCCACAAGATTACAAATCTTCTGTTTGTCCTGTTGCCACTGACGCTGCTTATCTACGGAGGGCCATAGAAAGGAGATAAGAAGAAACAAAGAAAAATAGAAGAAAGGTGATGACTTTAACCGATTGCTTGCACATATATATTTTTCCTCTCTCTCTCTCTCTCTCTCTCTCTCTCTCTGCATTTCCTGGAAATTTTTGTGCTCTGTGGGAGGTGGGTAAGAGAACAGGAGCTTGAGCTTCTGAATTTTGTAAGTTTTTTTTGCTCTCTATCTACGGCTATTGATTCGTTTTATGTTATTGGCAGTAGCCAATTTCCCCTTATTTTATCGTGTTGATGTGAAGTTTTTGGTTTTCTAATTCTTGCATCCTTTTCACTGCATTTGGTTAGAGATTGTTCTTTGAACAAGCATTCAGCAGTCTCTGAAGTGGAGCTCTCCACAACCATTTCCTAGTGTTTCTTGCCTGTCCTTTCCTTGCCAATTGTAGGATAAATAATATAGATGAATCAACAAAGGTCTAGTCTTTTATTCCTCGAGATTTGCATCTTCACCATGAATCTTCCCGAGAAATCTGTATGGTCTTCCCTGGAGCCCCTTGCTACATGTCACTCTAGCCGAGTCTAGGTCTATTCTTGCAAACCAGGTGAAGTCTTGTGTTCTTTTCTCTGTGTAATCTTCTGAGAAGTTGCCATTTTTTCCATTCTGAAGAAGAAGAAAGTTGCAACCTTGAGTGTTGCTATCATCGGCGGTTTCTTTGCTCCTTCGCTTCTCATTTATTGCTTTAAATTCCATCTTTTTTCATTGATGTAAAACCCACCCAAATCTGTGTAATCAATGTGAAGCTTCCAGTGGCATAAAAAGGGGGAAAAAGGTGAAAGCCTTTAAGCTTCTAATTGTTTCTTGTGTGCAGCAGTCTGGTCCAAGGAGGAGTGAGCGTTCTTGAGTTGCAGGTCCAATGGGGGAGACGAACCAGCCTCCGCCGCCGCCGGTGGCAGTGCCTCCGCCGATGGTGATGCAGCCCATGATGAACCCGCCCGTCGGCGTCGGCGCCATCCACCCGCCGCACGAGCAGTTCCACCATCTCGCCTACTGCGTCCACTCGAATCCTTCTTGGGGTAAGAAAACCTTTGCCTCCTTTTGCCCCCTCTGCATATTTGTGTGTTTTGCTGTATTGGAGCGAGGAAATTCAATGCTTTCGTGTGCACGTCGGTAACATTCGTTCTGTCCCTGTACATGAATTTTTATTCTCCGCTCAAAAAAATTGATGCTTTTAGGGGACAGATTTTAGTGGCGCCCGTTGGGATTTAGCTAGGCTTTCGGTTGAGTTCATTGATTTACTAGTTTTGTAACTCCCCCGGTTATAGTTGAGTTCATGGATGTATTTGTTTTGTGAAATCCCCCTGTTAAGTTTGCAGATATTATGGCGTTTATCGGAGCATGCTTTATGAACCTGTAATTTATAAAGAGTTGTGGCTATTATTCTCAGTATAAAACTCTGATAGGAATCGTAGGATGTTCGGTTAGAGATGAAACTACCTGACTTGAATCATCCTATCTAGTGCAATAAACGTTGTTATTTGCCACCTTAACCAAGTATTGAAAAAAAACTGCATGGATGCTAAATTCCTAGTTCTCAAAGATATTGAGGAGCTAATTTGTACCTAGCAGTTAAAAGCTGCATCTGCTGTAGTGTTTGCTGAGTTCTCTTTTGGAAATCATAGACACTATCTTGGATATTTAGGTATAAAACATACTGCTGAAAACTGAAATGATCCTAGATATGACTAGGATATGTAAAGCTTGTGCTTACTAAGTTAATATTGTTTCCTTTATCTTCAGTTCAGGTGGCAGCGCTTGCATTCCTTCACTATCTTGTGATGTTGGGTTCTACCGTCATGCTTGCGTCAACTATTGTTCCTGCAATGGGTGGTACTGCTGTAAGTATATCGAATTTTTTGTTATGAATAACATTATATCACACATGAGGTATAGTTTCCCTTTGAAGATTTAGTGTTTATTTTTTTCCACTTTTGTTCTTGTTTATAATAGGGGGATAAGGCTCGTGTTATTCAATCGTTCCTATTTATGAGTGGCATTAATACACTTCTGCAAACACTTATTGGAACACGGCTTCCAACAGTTATGAATGCCTCCTTTGCATTTGTTACCCCAGTGCTGTCAATAGCGAGAGACTTTGATCCAAATGACTTTGCAAGTACTCACCAGGTAGAGTGGCACTCGTTTGCTCAATCCTTACACTTTTTTGGTTGGAAATGGATGCTTATCCATGCTCCTTGTTGTGTTTTGGAAAATTTTGTTTAAAGCATGATCAATTTTGTTAGCATTGATAGATAAAATATTTTTGACATTGTAATACAAATACTTATAACCTATTAGGGCTTTTGCAGAGATTTGTTCACACGATGAGAGCAACTCAAGGGGCTCTGATTGTTGCTTCTATCCTCAACATGATTCTTGGATACAGCACAATATGGGGGGCATATACTAAGTACACATACTATAGTACTTGTTCTTAGACTGCAATGATAGTCTTTCATGCTAGATTTTTCAAGGTATTAACATCCACATGATTTTCTTTGCAGGAAATTCAGTCCAGTAATAATGATCCCTGTTGTTTGCGTCGTTGGTCTTGGACTATTTGGACTTGGCTTTCCCCAGGTACCATTCCTATATTTTTACAGCAAGACTTAGCAGCTCAGAAAAAAAGAAAAGAAAAAAGGAATCCTGTAATGTTTGATTTATCATTATAGGTTGGAAAATGTGTGGAGATTGGGCTGCCAATGCTAATTTTGGCGGTTGTTGTGCAACAGGTAACAACTTAATCTCTGTTAATACATTTTGAGGGAAGTATCTGTCAATTGCCCTCTTATGAATGTTATGTCACGAAGCTAGCTAGGAACCAACTATTCAATATGCTGTATGCAGTATGTGCCACATTACTTAAGTCATTTCCATGGGAGAACCACCTTCTTGTTTGAGAGGTATTCGTTGCTTCTTTGTATCGGCATTGTGTGGGCCTTTGCTGCTATCCTTACTGCTGCTGGTGCATACAACCATGTTTCACTCAAGACGCAGCAGCACTGCCGCACTGATAAGTCTTACCTCATGTCATCCGCACCATGGTATGATTCTAAATGATGTTTCTTATGAGCAGATTTTAAGAGCTGTATACTTTTCAAGAAACCATTTTCATCTACTCATTGCATGCATGCCTTTTAGGATCAAAATACCATACCCCTTCCAATGGGGTACACCAATCTTCACTGCAGGTCATTCATTTGGAATGATGGGTGCTGTACTTGTTTCAGCTTTTGAGGTCAAGACAAAGGCCTGATGCTATTATCAGATGTTTTTTTCTTTGTTATCTCTTAGTTTGTGTTTTTGTTTGTAGCATCTAATTTTTGTTCTCATGTAGTCAACTGGTGCTCATTTTGCAACCTCACGTCTAGCCGGTGCTACACCACCTCCAGGTCATGTCCTTAGTCGAAGTATTGGTTTGCAGGTGAGTGTTATTCCAGAATTTCTCTTATATGGGTTAGTATTCTTACTTCTTAGTTCTTACACCATGTTATTCCAGTGTACATTGCTGACATAAATGAAAATCTGGTTTGTATCTAAAATGGTTTTAGAAACAACTCTTATGCTAATTAATCTTTACAACTAGTAAATGAGACATGAAATATGGTTCATCATAAATATTCTGAATGATTTCCATTTAGTACTTGCCAAAGTGCTTCGACTGGATGGATCTGTTGGAGAACTCCTAGTTTTAGTCCTTCCATTCTAATGTGATTATTTGAAATTTTCTGGGCTGCTATTAAAATGTTTGTATACAGGGCATTGGGATGTTCCTGGAAGGCATATTTGGTGCTCCAGCAGGTTCATCTGTATCAGTGTAAGGAATATCAGCTTTTGTCCCCCATCGACAGGGTGATTATTCTAGAACAGTTTCATGGACTTGCAATGTCCTCTTTCCTTCCTGAAATTTTGTGTTAAATATGTATTCTTCAAAACTCAAGGCACGGCTCATCAGAAGTTATACTAGTGTTGACCAGAGTTTGTATTCCTACATTCTAGCTATGGGGGTCAAACATTCCAGCTAGGTGCATCAACAAGCTTTATTGTTGTATACTTTTCTGCTGCTGATCAGTAACCAACTATTAGTGACCATGGTGTTATAAAATTTGTGAAATTTTCTTTCCATGACAGAGAAACCTGTCACAGACCTAATGGAATGTAATATTCACCCATTCACTCTAGGGCTTGTGCAGCTTCCTTTCTTTCACTTATGAATGAATTTTGATTTCCAGAAAGAAATAATGATGATGTAATGCTAAAATTTTTCCTTCTAATTGTGGAACCTGCAATTGCATGGCCATTACTTTTTTTTTTTAAATAGTGTAGCATAAGCTGCAGTACTAGAAACGGATAGTGTCGACCACCTGATGGCTAACCCAACGGTATAGTACCCATTGTTAGACAGTATGCTGTTATGCCTTGTATAGATATTGCTTAATATAGGCTTTCCCTTTATACCCTCAAGTACATGTATATATACTGGTCCATTGGTCTCATATTGAATACAAGTGATATTCATAACATGGTATCAGAGTCAAGTTTAGGGTTAGGGTTTTCTTAGGGTGTTGCACTTGCGCTCCAGCTTTCCTCTCCTCTGGCCTTTTCCTCCGGTGCCTCTTCTCATCATCGACTCGGCGACATCCAGCCTGGGCCGGTGCGCCTTTCCTCCAGCGCCTCTTCTCTGCTGCTGGCAACCGCCTCGGTGACCTATAAGCGTCGCCCGGGCCGGTCGCTGTGCCACCCGCGTCGTCCGGATCTGCATCGCCGCCACGCTCCTCCGTCGGCGCCACTCTGGTCAAACGCTTCGACTTCGTGCGCTCGGCCAACTTTGCCGCAGCGTTTTCGGCCGACGCCCTTCGCGCGCTAGCCCGCCCATCGGCCTCGCCTGTGCCAGCGCTCGGCTCGACCACGCTTCCAAAGAACGCGACGCCGACATCGGCGCCGCCTCCGTCGCCCTCGGCCGACGACGCGGCCGCTACGTCTCCTTCTCGCGACGGGAGCCCTCCCGATCGGACTAAAGTCTGTGACCAATTTGCTCGCCATCTACGCCGACTACCTTGGCTACCGAGCGATCTGCGCCATTCACGCCGCCTCCGCCGTCCACACTGCCGATCCGCTCGCCATCTGCCTCGGGTGTCATCGCTGCTCTGTTTTGGTGAGGCTTGAGTTGGGTCTGGTCAGGACTCAGGTCGGCTTTAGTTATTCGGTTGGTCTGGCTTAGTTGTTCTTTTTAGGGTTAGGTTCAATCAGAGTAAAAAAAAAAATGTCGTCTCCAGGCTTTTCTTCGGGGACTGTTTCTGTTCCTCGCTGCCCGGTTATCTTCGATGGTCTCAATTATCGAGACTGGGTTCTTCATATGCGCCTTCACATGCGTGGTCAGTGCCTGTGGGAGTTTATTATCGGCGAGCTATTCGTACTGAGGAGACTTGTCTTCGTGGTGCGGGCCTGCTGGTGTCTCCCTCAATTTTGGCAGCGTCTCGTTCTACTCCTCCGTCAGTGACGCCTACTCCAGTTCCGGCTACTGCGGGTGGAGGCTTTTACTGCATCTACTGCAATAAGAGCGGACATGTGGAGCAGTTCTGCTACAGGAAGAAGGATCTTGCTCGTCGAGGTGGATGCCCTTCTAAGGGCACTGGACTCTTGGGCGCCTCTTCTCAGCAAACTTCTATTGGTTCTGATTCTACTCAGGAGATTCTTACGCTACTGCGTCGCATGGCTGCCACTACACTAACAGGTTCAGCTGGTTCTGCTACTCAGTCTTCTAGTGAGAAACCACCCTCCTCATCAGGTATCACACCATGGATTCTTGACTCTGGAGCTTCTTTTCATATGACATCTGATCCCTCGAGTCTACATTCCATTAGTCTTCTTGATGCTCTTATCATTGTGCAGACCGCAGATGATACTTCTCTTTCTGTCGCAGGACGAGGCACTCTTTTGTCGTCCTTTCATGTTCCCGTTGTTTCTTATGTTCCTAAACTGACCATGCAGCTTATATCCGCTGGCCAGCTTACTGATCATGGTTGTCGGGTTATTCTTGATTTTGACTCTTGTTGTGTTCAGGATCGCCACACGGGGGCTCTAGTTGGGACCGGCCCTCACCGCCATGACTCGCAGCGTTTTTGGGAGCTTGACTGGCTTCATCTTCCTTCCACTGCCTCTGCCAGTTTCTCTGTTTCCTCCACCGCTTCAGCATCTTTTGCATCTTCTACCGAGTCTTCTGCTCAGTGGCACCCCCGTTTGGGACATCTTTGCGGTTTGCGTTTGTCTTAGTTCATCGTGGTTTTTTAGGCTCTGTCTGGTGATGTCTTTTTACATTGTACGGGTTGTAAGCTTGGCAAACAGCTATAACTCCCCTATCCTTCTAGTGAGTATATCCTAGCGTCCTTTTGACCTTGTTCATTTTGATGTTTGGGGTCCGGCCCCTTTTGTTTCAAAAGGGGTCATAGATATTATATTCTTTTTATAGATGATTTCTCTCGTCACACTTGGATATATTTTATGTCCTCTCGTAGTGAGGTTCTCTCCATCTATAAGACTTTTGCCACTATGATTTGCACTCAGTTTGATTCTCTCATTCGTGTTCTTCATGCTGACTCGGCAGGGGAGTATCTGTCAGGAGCTCTTCGAGCTTTTTTGCTACATAGGGCACTCTTTCGCAGTTTTCATGCCTTGGTGCTCATGCTCAGAATGGTGTGGCTGAGCGCAAGCATCGTCATTTTCTTGAGATAGCTCGTGCTCTTATGCTTGCTTCCGCTGTTCCACCTCACTTCTGGGCTGAGGCTGTTTCTACTGCCACCCACTTGACTAATATCCAACATTCTTCTGCTCTTAAGGGTGGGATTCCAGTGGAGCGTCTTTGTGGCATGCCTCCTGATTATTCCGGACTTCACCTTTTTGGGTGTGTGCGCGCTATGTTCTTCTTGCACCTCGTGAATGCACCAAGCTGACTGCTCAGTCTGTTGAGTGCGTCTTTCTGGGATACAGTGCTGAGCATAAGGGATATCGTTATTGGGATCCTGTTGGATGACGGATGCGGATCTTACGGGATGTCACTTTTGATGAGTCTCGTCCCTTCTACCCTCGTTCTTCTTCCTCTCTTACATCTCTTGTTGAGCCACTGTCTTTACTGACTTTTCCTGATACTCCAGTTGTCAATTTTTCTCTTTCACAATCGGCGTCTCCTTTATCGTCGGTTTCTTCACCACCGATCTCTCCTCCAAAGGTTTCTTCGGCTATTGTTCCTTCCTATCCTCTATACTACACTCGTCGTCCGCGAGCTACGGATTCTTCTGATGTGCCATCTTCTTCTGATGAGCCATCTCAGTGTCTCCTCCTCGTTATGCTCTTCATGATCGACAGTCTATTTGGCCTCCTGAGTGCCTTGGCTTTGTTGGTGCAGCTCTGGCCGAGCTGATTTCTTACCGTGATGTTGTTATTCATCAGGAATGGCATCATGCGATGACTGAGGAGCTTGCTGCCCTTGAGTGCACTGGCACGTGGGATCTTGTACCACTTCCTCCACGTGTCCGTCCCATTACATGCAAGTGGGTCTATAAGATTTAAGACTCGCTCTGATGGTTCTCTTGAGCGCTACAAGGCTCGTCTTGTGGCGCGTGTTTTTTAGCAACATCATGGTCGTGATTATGATGAGACTTTTGCACCTGTGGCTCACATGACCACTGTTCGCACTCTGCTTGATGTGGCCTCTATCCGTGAGCGGTCCATCTCTCAGCTTGATATCAAGAATGCCTTTCTTAATGATGAGCTGCATGAGGAGGTCTATATGCAGCCACCATCGGGGTATTATGTTCCTGAGGGCATGATTTGTCGGCTTCGTTGCTCTCTTTATGGGCTTACGCAAGCCCCTTGTGCTTTCGTTTAAGCATTTTTCTTCTGTGATCACTGCAGAATTCTGCAAATGCTCATGATCCTGCGCTCTTTGTTCACACTTCTTCCCGAGGTCGGACTCTTCTTCTATATGTCGATGACATGATCATCACTGGAGATGATTCTCAGTATATTGCCTTTGTAAAGGCTCGTCTCAGTGAGCAGTTTCTCACGTCTGATCTACGTCCTCTTCGCTACTTTCTTGAGATTGAGGTTTCTTCTACATCTGAGGGTTTCTTTCTCTCCCAAGAAAAGTATATCCATGATCTTCTTGATCCTGCTTCTCTTACTGATCAGCGTATAGCTGAGACTCCCGTGGAGCTCAATGTTCACCTTCGATATACTGATGGGGAACCTCTTGAGGATCCTACTCACTATCGCCATCTTGTTGGGAGTCTTGTTTATCTTGGTATCACTCGTCCTGACATTTCGTATCCAGTCCATATATTGAGTCAGTTTGTTTCTGCTCCCACTCAGCTCCACTATAGTCATCTTCTTCGTGTTCTACATTATCTTTGTGGAACTATCTCTCGATGTCTTTTCTTTCCACACTCCAGCTCTTTACAGCTCCAGGCATACTCTGATGCCACCTAGGCTAGTGATCACTCTAATCGTCGGTCTCTTTCCGCTTACTGTGTTTTTCTTGGTGGTTCTCTCATTGCTTGGAAGACTAAGAAGCAGACAGCAGTTCCTCGTTTGAGTGCTGAGGCTGAGTTGCGAGCTATGGCTACTTTGACAACAGAGGTTACTTGGCTACGATGGTTACTTGAGGATTTTAGTGTTTCTGTGTCTATACCGAATCCTCTTTTATCTGACAGTACGGGTGCTATCAACATTGTTCGAGATCCAGTTAAGCATGAACTCACCAAGCATATTGGTGTTGATGCTTCTTATATGCGATCACAGGTACAGGATCAAGTTGTGGCTCTTCATTATATGCCTTCAGAGCTTCAGTTGGCAGATTTCTTCACGAAGACACAAACTAGAGCTTATCATAATTTTTCTCTCCAAATTCAGTGTTATAGATCCACCATGAGTTTGAGGGGGGGGGGGGGATTGTCTAATATAGGCTTTCCCTTTATATCCTCATGTACATGTATATATACTAGCCCATTGGCCTCATATTGAATACAAGTGCTATTCATAACACCCGTGTCTTACTGTCTTGTGGCTAACGGCCATGTTTAGAGTCCCACTAGCTACATGTTATATGGGTTTATTTCTAGATTTTTCGGGATTTGATCCCGTCCCGTGACCTCTTGGTTGTTGAGCCTTAACGATGACTACGAAACAAATTGTACCCCTTTGCAAAAACAAAAATAATAAAAAATAAACAAAGAGTGTCCTCATGAGTCAGGTATGGACATACATTAGATATGGATGCTGGTTTATTTTGTTAGAACTTACCAAACAAAACTGAAGGCTTGAAGCTGTGGTTAAGATTTTCCACTATAGGTCTGCCCCAAGATTAGTGAAGATAAGGGGCAATGGTGCTGAGGGAGGTTAGGGGTACAAACTGTGGGGCGGCCCTCGCCATTGCAGTTTCCGGCTCCTTACCCACGTCCTCACTGCATTCCCCATTTCGTGGTGCGTCCTCGCTGCACCAGCCTGCTCCCCTCGAAAACGCTCTGCTGCCCGCTCTCAGCTCCATGGTTGTGCCTTCGACGGGCCATGTGCAGCCTGCTTCGTGGCTGCACCCTTGATGTGGCCTCACCAGACTTGCAATGCACTGCGCCACACTGGACTCCATCGAGGCAGTGTTATGCCTTGTATGTATATTGTTTAATATAGGCTTTCCCTTTATATCCTCATGTACATGTATATATACTAGCCCATTGGCCTCATATTGAATACAAGTGCTATTCATAACACCCTTGTCTTGTGGCTAACGGCCATGGTTAGAGTCCCACTAGCTACATGTTATATGGGTTTATTTCTAGATTTTTCGGGATTTGATCCCGTCCCGTGACCTCTTGGTTGTTGAGCCTTAATGATGACTACGAAACAAATTGTACCCCTTTGCAAAAACAAAAATAATAAAAAATAAACAAAGAGTGTCCTCATGAGTCAGGTATGGACATATATTAGATATGGGGTTTATTTTGTTAGAACTTACCAAACAAAACTGAAGGCTTGAAGCTGTGGTTAAGATTTTCCACTATAGGTCTGCCCCAAGATTAGTGAAGATAAGGGGCAATGGTGCTGAGCAGCTGAGGGAGGTTAGGGGTTAGGGATTTGACACGTAATGTACAAACTGTGGGGCGGCCCTCGCCATTGCAGTTTCCTGCTCCTTACCCATGTGCTTACTGCATTCCCCACTTCCTGGTGCGTCCTCGCTGCACCAGCCTGCTCCCCTCGAAAACGTTCTGCTGCCCGCTCTCAGCTCCTTGGCTGTGCCTTCGACGGGCCATGTGCAGCCTGCTTTGTGGCTGCACCCTTGATGTGGCCTCACCAGACTTGCAATGCACTGCGCCACACTGGACTCCATCGTGGCAGTGTACATGTGTTGGATTCTTGGACAGTCAATTGGGCCAACGGCCCAACAGTGGACCTTAGTTGGATGCTATTCCTAGCCAGTCAGCCCAAGTTCCTTCGCCCCTGCTCATCATCTTCGATTGCTGCTTGCTGCTTGCCATGGCTGCCAGTGCTTGGGGCAAATGCTAAGGAACCTAGGGGAGTAGGGGTAGATCCCTAGTTGCCTCTGGCCTACCTGGGGCAGCTTCCCTGGTGCTGGCTCCTCCCCTGATCCTGAGTACACAAATGGTCTTGGGAGACTCAGCTAACCCAATGTTTTGGTCCAACCACCCAAGTTAGGCTGGGATTAGCATGATATTGGCTTGAATATGGGCTTACCTAAAAAGGTAGAACTGACCGAGTTGGTGTCGACCAAGTGCTTAGGGTGTGGCGAGGGGGGCAAAACCACCCTGGAGAAAGTTCGGTAGCCCAACCTAGACTGGCCTTGGCCTTAGTATTGCTCATGTCTAGGGAGAGAAAGAAAAGATGGGTGTGGAATTAGAGATGAGGGTTTTTTTCGGGTAGTGGGCTCCGTATGAATTAATCAGTTCCAGCTGGACTAGTCAACTTGATAGTTCCTTCTTAAACACTGCATGAAATTTGCGTTAGAAAGCATAGCAGCTAGTCTCTTATTGACAAACTCCTCCATGGTTGGCGATACTATACCGGTGCACTTTTATCATATTGCATCAAAATAAGATTCAGCTATTGTTTCTTAAGACAAAGGTTTCTGCAGAATTGCTTATGCTATGCCCTTGTGAATTGAAAGCACTCCTTGTCATTCTATTTAATGCAGCGGAAACATTGGCCTTCTTGGACTAACAAAAGTTGGAAGTAGGAGAGTGATCCAGATATCAACTGGATTTATGATATTCTTCTCCATATTTGGTAGTCTTCTGTTCTTGTCTTTGGTTGCCAAAGGGGAACAAGGGAAATAATTTTGTTGCTCAAACTGGGAACTTTTATTCTTCCAGGGAAGTTTGGTGCCTTCTTTGCGTCAATTCCGTTGCCAATATTCGCAGCAATTTACTGCATCTTATTTGGCATCGTAGGTGAGTCAGAACTTTCTTTTTGGGCCCTTGTATAGATAGATTCAGAACTTGGTATGGTTTGTTATTTTATAGCCTAATCAGTGTATTTTGTTGATATCAGCTGCTGTGGGAGTCTCGTACATGCAATTTGCAAACAAGAACTCGATGAGGAATATCTACATCATTGGACTAGCATTGTTCCTTGGCATCTCGATCCCTCAATATTTCAACGAGTATACTACTTCTGCTGGCCGTGGACCTGCCCGAACAAATGCAGGATGGGTATATTTCTGCAACCCTTTTACATGGCATGCTACTATATGTGCAATCCTTTGTAGCAAACTTACAATGCCTTTCTACCAGCTGTATGTGTTGTTGTATTTTGTGCCTTGGTGTGCTGTAATTAGATGCCTTCAGTTATCTCAGGTCATGTCTTGAACTCTTGCTACATGCATTCTAACTTCTATTGTTTCTGTTCTTGTTATTGCAGTTCAATGATATCATAAACACAGTGTTCGCTTCTGGCCCAACAGTGGCATTGATTGTCGCATCTGTTCTGGATAACACATTGGAGGTCACGGGCCGCGAGTCCGACCGAGGGCTCTCATGGTTCATGCCATTCCTGCGCCGCCGGAAAGGTTACTCGGATCCTAGAAACGAGGAGTTCTACAGCTACCCGATCAGGGTCCATGACTACATCCCAAGCCGGTTTCTCTGACTCTAGAAGAGTGACGTTACCGGTGCTGCTGTGCATGTAAATCTCTTTGTTCTTGTTAGTCCTCCTTACTCCTGTGACCTGTAGTGATCGGTGCTGTCACAGTTTCTACTTAGTGGGATGTGGTACAAGAATGCCTAGGACTTTTGCTTTCTTTTTTCCCCGTTTTGGTCAAGGATTTAGTTATATGGTGATGTAGTGTTTTATGCCCGGGTGTATGTTTTGGGAATGATTGCTAAAGAGCATTGCCTCATTTGTTAATTACTGAGCCAGGGATGTTGATGAACATTCAGTGCATGCATTGGTTTATTATGACTTTGTAATTACACCAGATGGCATTTTGTCTGCATTTTATTAGAAGATGCTCAAAATGGAGGCAGGGATAACTTTTGGCATGAAAATTTCTTAATGTGTTCAGAACTGTGACCTAGTTTGATGCCTTCTACAGCTCGATCTGGTGGCTCCAAAGGTGCCGAATGGCATGGCCATCTACTTCCTGGTCTGATGATGAACTAAACAGCAGTCGTAGGTGCATATTGAACCGGAATACTGGACTGCAGGTTGAATAACTGCATGAGCTCAGATAGTACACTATTGTGTGATACTGGACTGCAGGGTTTTGTATTGTACTGGGTTATTTGTAACTGAGAATTGCAGACATCAAATATTTCTTGTGTTGTCCACTTCTGTGGGAGAAGCTGCTACCAACCGCAAACTCAGGATGGCTGGAAGAGATGGTAGGCAAGTTCCAGGACAAGCTGCAAGTATTAAAATATACGCATTTCCTTTTAAAGAACTCCAATCCTTAATCCTTATGAACTGAAGTGGAGCTGGCTGCTCAACGAATAACTCAACAGCACGCCTAAATCCTGCGACGTGTAGTGATTGCACCGTCACAGTTTCTACTTTCTAGTGGGATGATTGTTGACGAGCTTTCTGTGCAGAGAAATTCTACTAATCAATAGTCAGACTTAAACAGTTCGACTTGGTGGTTGTGTTATACTAACTAATTGTTGCGTACTTGCCTCCTGCAGAGCCTTTGATGAATGCATGTCATGTCAAGCATGTTGGAGCACACTGTAATTTCGGTTGAGTTGGGTCCGTCCATAGTAATTCTGCAGGAGCTAATGCATGAGGAAAACAAAGATATCGTTTGGAGATGTCCCCTCGTTCGCCTTGAAAGGAAACTGCACAAATTCCCTCCAGGTAATTTTGATTCTTCTCATATCCCCCCCCCCCCCCCCCCAACCCCAATGATCCAAACACACTCTCGAACCATTCCTGTATTCTTGATTGGATGGCCCTAAAAGAACCGAAAAGGCCCGGCCACTGACTTCTGGTTTGAACTGATGAATGGAGGAGCTGACTGAACTCATACGACTCCCCATTGATTGGACAGATACGGTGACAGCACACACACTTTGCAGTGAAATTACATGAGAGATGTACAGATTGTCACCAAATTGGCTAATGGATTCTCTCTTGAGAGATGGCTTCCAATTTTAAACCAAAAGGCACGGCCATCTACTTCCTGGCTGGAACTAATGAACTGAACGGCTTATTTAACACGCAGGGCATGCACTGCAGTGGTAGGTTCACATTGAACTGCACTGCAGATGTTGAATTGCATGGAATCAGACAGTGCATTTCTTTTTATCTTCTTGTGAGGACGTAGTACATTTCATTTCCTTAATGAAAATACAATACAATCTCCTGTGGCCTATAAAATAATAAAAGACATGACAAGATCGAGCTCTAATCTGAGAGACAAAGAACTCATGCTGAGTGCTGTTTCATGTATGGATGCGAAATTCCAGTGGCTTGCTACAGTGCGCCTGGGAGTCATCGGGAGTTTTTTTGTTACAGGGTTGTTTCATGGGACTTATGGAAGGATTTGAGTTGAGAGAGAGATAAGAGAACTAGTTGAATACTGTACTTAGTAGTTTACCTGTGTTTATATTATTTTTTTAAGATACCTCGTAAGATCTCCAAACGGTTGGATTATTATAGATCTACTTTTTTTTTTGGGCAAAGTGATAATCATAAAAAGAAATATAGGCTTGCTAAGTGGAATATATTAAGTCAACCACAGGATCAATGAGGCATGTGTATTCAAGACCTTTATGTAAAAAATGTCTGCTTGCTTAGTAAATGGCTTTTCAAAATTTTAAATAACGATGGTGTCTGGCAACTTCTCCCAAGAAGAAAATATATGGGGAACAAGACCTTTTCTTATGCAGAAAGGAAGCGCTGAAGTTATGAGTTTTGACACACAAAATGTGTCTTTTCATTGAACAATTACGGGATATAATTTATTAGCAATGCATAACCTAGTTACAAAAGTTAGTGGGGTGCAATTAACATTAGAAAGAGATATCTTTCGATGGAATCTCCATCAAAATGACCATTTTTTTGTCTAGTCATTGTATCAGGCTTTAATGCATCATAATGTTCATGTTACAAACCGTAATTTGTGGAAGCTTAAGGTACCTCTAAAAATAATTTTTTTTTTCTTTGGCACTACGTCATGGGGTGATATTAACAAAAGATAACTTTACCAAAAGAAACTGGATTGGAAGTAAAACATGTTGTTTTTGTAACAAGGATTGTTGACTACCATTTTTCTCGTTTTGCTTAGCGTGTTATCCAAGTGGCTCTTAATTTGACCCCTCCTAGTAGCATGACCAATATGTTTGGGAACTAGTTAATGGGCTGGGCAAAAATTTATGGGCTCACATTTTGGTTGGCGTTGCCCATTATGTTGGTTAATTTGATTACATCGAAATGATATGGTGTTTGATAAGAAAAGAAATTCTAATTCATTGCAGATTATCTTTATGTGTATTAATTGGTTATGCTCGTGATCTGTGTTGTGTTGGGCTTTTGCCCATGGGGCCTTTGGCCTTTTTGGCCCATCCGGCCAGCCATCAAGTTGGCGTGAGCCAACCAAAGCCAGAGGAAACCCCAGCATATCGAGAAAGAGAGAGAGAGCGAAGGGAGAGCGGCGGCGGCTGCTGCTGCGCCTTGCGCGGGCGCGTGGGGCGCGAGGAAGGCGGATCCCGTCCGGTCTTCTCGGCGTTTGTTGCCTCCTCTCCCAGTGCGGCTTCTCCCCTTCTTATTGCCGGTTGGTTCACTCTCTATTGGTGAAAAAAAAAATTGGTGAGTTCTCCCTCCGTGGACATCTGCTTCTCCGGTGATCCTTCGGCGACTTGCGCGCTTGCTCTTTCCTTTCCCGTGCCCCCTTGTGTTCTAGCTTGCCTTGTGGAAGCCTCCTTCGAGTGGAACCCGAGGGTGTGGCTAGAGACAAGGGTTCGGCCAGGGTGAAGGTTCTCGGCTGCGTGGGTTGGATCCGGTGGGTTTGCGCCGGTGGTACGCCGGTCTTGTGCCGTGCAGTGGGTTGGCTTGCGATTGGGAGTTGGCTTGTGGTTGCTTCTGTTGCCGACCGTGTCTTTGATCCCCTTTGGCCGAAGGGCTGTGCTTGTGGCTTTGTGCAGATCCGCTGGTGCATCTTGGGATTCTTGATAATACTTTGATTCAAGGATTAGCGGCATTGTATCTCCGAAAACTTGCCGGTAACTGCGATTTTGTAGCGGCAATATTGTTTTCTGAGACAGCGTCTTCGACGTGCCTTGTCTGTTCTTCTTCGCTGGTTTGAATCCAGTGACTCAGTGAGTACTCTATTGTTCCTGTACTGTTCAATTTATCCTTTGCATTTGTCAACCTGTGTGCTTTGGATGAATTGTTGGTACTGTTTGATTTCTTTGTGAGGAGTCGGCTTAGTGAGACAAGATTGTGATAGTAAAAGTAAAATCTGAAATTAATTACTATATGTTACTATTTTGTCAAAATCCTTTACTGGTTGTTATGTTGATTACTTAGTTCAGTTCATCTGTTACTTATCTAGTTCGTTACTTTTGTCAGTTTGTGAATAGGCTTTGATCTTTCTGTTAAAGCTGTGTTTGATATAGTTTGATTGTGTCTGTCCTAAGTAACTCAATAACAGGAGGTCAACTGTGTTGACAAAACTGAGAACTAATTTCAAATTTTGCTAGAAGTTTTACTGTCACAACTAAGTCTATGATCTAGTTGCCTTTGTGGCGAGGAAGGCTAATCTTTTGATTAAGCAACCCGACATCTGAGAGAAATACTAAAACCAAGATACTTGAGATTAATACCAAGTTGTTTAAATATGGCCAAATGGATGATTTCACTGAGTAGTAAATATATGTATGTTTACAGATTGCTCAATTCAATCATTACTTTGAATGTATTATGTGCCATGTCGTGCTGTTTATCAAAGTTGGTAGATGATCAATCCTTTGTAGTTTTGTTCATTCTATTAAACACAACGTATGGCTTTAGCTATGCTCTCTTTATATTGGGAATTAAGTTAATGAACATTTTGCTAATACCGCATTTATTTCAACATGTTGCAGTCTCAAAAGGCCCAGGCTGTGGTATCTCTAGGATGCAAATTGCTAGACATGGTACTCAGGGAACTCTTCATCACGCATGGGTGGAGAATTAGTAACATACTGTGTGTGGATTGAGACATTTTGTTTTATGTTTAATTTGGCTTGTTGCAAATTTCCTACAATTTATTTATATTCTTCTTTATACAGCTGTTTTGCTGCAAGCCAGTAACTATGTAATAATTGTTTGGTTGCGTGCATCTCACGGTACACAAGTCGAGAGTTATAATCTTCCATTATCTAAAGAAATGTCGAGGGCTATGGTAGGCTTTAGAGTTTCCGTGTTACTATGTCTTCGAACTGTAAGCTCTTGCCTCGCCATTTTTGCGTCCCTGAATTTGGATGGGAAAACATCGACGCAAATGGCATGGAAGTCTTGTAGTATACGTCTTGCAGGTTCTCTCTGGTTTTCATTGCAGCTGGGAATGATGATTAGAACGAGTGTCTGCTACGTTTTTGTAGTTCTAACGGTGAGTGCTAGACGTTGTTTCCAGTGAAATCATAATACAGTTAAGATTCTATATTATAAAATAATTCACTATAGTAGATATGTAAATTGAACAGGTCTAATCTTTAATAAATTGGAGTAAAGTTGACATGTTCAAAGTAAAGTGCTAGAACGCACTCTCTTTCTCCAACTATTTCTGAGACTCTCTGTACATAAATATCTCTTCACGAGACTTTCTTCAGTGTAATGCAAACACCCATTTACGAAACTTTCTTATATTTTGGAATATGGATTTAATTGGGCTTGTCATTCAATTCCTATGTTTCTTCCTGATTTCTAAAGAGTAGAGATACCCTAAGGTTTTCGATTATCAACTCAAAAGGTTGATGAACTTATATCGATTCCGAAAGAAACCACCGTATGTCTGATGTACATGCTGTGCATCTTCAGTTTGTCAGATCTGAATCCAGAGATTTAGGCAAAACCAGAGCCCTAACTTGACCAGAAGAGGTGCCATTTGTACAAAACTTGATGACAAATTGGTTGCCTAATTTGTGGAGAGAGATTTAGAATTGTCACCTAAGTTGATCTCAGCTTTCCGTGGCTCGATCGGATGGCTTTAATGGTGCCTAAAGGCGTGGTCATCTACATCCTACTTCCTGTCTGAACTTAAAACTGACTGAACAATTGGTAAGCATTTTCGGCTTCAATTGGAAGGAGATATACAGTCCATGCAGTGGTAGGTGCGCAATGAAATGCACTGAAGATGATGAATAATTGCGTGGAATCAAGTAGTACATCCTTATGTAATATCGTGATCGCTTTTCCTCCACAAAAGAGAGCGATGAACAGTTCATGGAGGCCATTCCAGTGGCGTTGCTATGGTAGGCTTGGAAGGCATAGGGAGCTCTAGTGTTTCTGCTTTGAATCGACTAAGCTCTTGCCACACCATTTTGCCTTTGAAAGCTTTAGCTGAAAGTCGGTTTAAACACTGTGGATGTGCTGTTACCAAATCGTTGCATCTTGCAGCAGCTTCGTTGTATTACCTTGAAGCTGTGTCAATCAGAACTGACAAGGGATTCAGGAGCTAAAAAGCTCCAAAAATATGTTTTCTTCCCCGAAAGAATTTTGAAATTTTATGTATTTGGTTTTCTCTAATAATCCAAATGCCTTCATGAGCCATTCCTATATTTTGAAATTTTGGAATAATGTTATTCATATACTTTCTTTTTTTTCATTGATTTATGAAGAGTGCTCATGTTTTTCTCTATTGAAAATTTGTAAAAACATTTTTTTTAGAGTGCCAACTTAAAAGTTTGGTGAACTTTGACAGGCACAAAAAGAAAAAAATAATAGTAAATGTAAACAGTTTGCACTCAAAGCAAACTGTATTTGGTTTTTTAGAGTGCTGTCATGCATGCACGGCTAACACGCACACAAAGCACATGCACCACTCCATGTACATGTGGTACAGCTCTCCTTTGTCAGATTAAGATCCAGAGATTTCTCCCACTTGAGACTTGAGAACGACTTGAGAACCTAAGTCCTTTGACCTTATAAAGTGCCATTTGTGCATAAGGTGATGACAATTGTGCTGCCTAATTTTGGATGCTTATCTGAAGATGATGGATCCATTGGAGTCTATTGAAATAATACTTCGATGGCTATGCCCAGAGTTAACAATATCGATTTCAAAAAAATCACTTGAAAATAAAAAATATCAAACCAAAAATCATTTGAAAGTCGTCAGAAGCCGAAGGGTTAAGAATTCAATTTTTTGGCAAAAATTCAAAAAAAAAAATCGACCAGATTTCATTGAAAACTAACCGGTTTTGACCGAAAATCAACCGGCTGCTGGCTGTTACAGCACTATCACACAATTTTGATCTAAAACTATTAGATTTTGACCGAAAATCGATTGGTTTAGGGTTTACGTCTCATAAATTTTGTTAAATTAAACCGATTTATCGATCGGTTTTAAATGTCAAACCGGCCTGATAAGTTTGACGGTTTTGTGAGCTGGCCACGCCGTCACTCTCTTCTTCAACTATTTGAAAGGAGATGGTGGCCATCAACATCAACGTCAGGAGTGCAAGAAACAACATACCGGTCTTCCAGATCCCAAATGGATGACAGCAAAAGGACCCTTGCAAATTGCACGCTAATTAAGAGGCCCTTTTGTCCAAAACCATCTTCCGAGCATAAAATTCCGTAACACCTGCTGTCGCTGACAGATGGACCGATGAGCGTGATCCGTTCACGCCGAGTGTGTACGGGCCCACTTGTCAGCGAGCATCGTGGGATTTCAACTGCAGAAGAAAATCACTCTGTGATGTGCAGATGCACGCACACATCTGTCCAGAGATCGATGTCTGAAAGGAACGCTCTCTTGTTCGTGTGAGGAGCAACAGTGCTATATTACTAGCTAGCTAGCTCTCAACTGCGATTGGATATTTTTGCTCGATGCCACAATTGTTGACCTAACGGCAAGAGTTGCTGTTGGTTGATGTCGCTGGCAAGAATATATTGGAGACTTGTGGCCACCTTCTTTCGTGCCTCTTTTTTTTCTTTTCTTCAAGTCAGCACGTGAGCTTCTAGATGTTGCTTGACAGATTAGCCCTCTTCTCATGACCACATCATTGCAGTAGCTTCTTATCTGATTGCGGCATTAATTATTTGCATCCTTACTTTCTCTCTCTCATAAATTCTCTTCCGCAGAAGTAAGATCAGATGCAATGAACCATAATATTTGAGTAATACTGATAGTTGTACATGCTTCATGCATGTGAGAAATGAGCATGTAGTTGTACAAGTACAACCACTGCTAGATCCAGCATGTGGCTTTTTTTTCTTCAGGGTCAAAGTTCATCAACTTTTAAGTAAGGAGGTTAAGACTTGCAAGGATGACTCTGAAAACTAGTGGAGGCGTGTCTTCGGTAACCTCTGAAATTCTTTCCCATGGTGATCCAAGCTTGTGTGTGTGTGTCCACTGTCCACTCTTTAACCACTGACGTGTTATCTACTCCATTTCACAACGCAGAACGCTTGTGGCGTTGTCCAGATCAGATAGATCATGTTGGTCACACCCTACACTATATGTATTCTGCATGAGTACATCATGGTTGGCACTTTGGCATAAAGCCTTTGCCATTCAGAATTTTACGCGGTAAATTCTGAATCTTTTGACCCATTTTCAGCATCAGCGTAAACTTGTTTGGAGAATGCATTGTAGAATTGTACCATATAGGCGTGATGTCTGATTTTTTTTTTTAAGACTGATGTCTGAACTTTGAACTGCACAACAGAAGGGACGAATGCCAACATGAGATGAGACTGGACACATTTCTTTCATTCTTTGCATCCAAAGAGACATCACTTCTACAACTCAAGTCGAAAAGCCCCATAAGGATCTTGACGCTATATTTAATCCAAGTTGCAATACTGTTTTAGTACTACAAATCTCGTACTAGAGTATTAGAGGTCTTGATTAAGATTAAGCACCCATGGTTTTGTTTTTTTGTAAAAAATTTTTTGCTTGCAGCTCCTCCGTGGAGCTGCAAGCCTTTTTTTTGTTTTTTTTTATATTTTGGTTGCCTTTTTAATTTTTTTTAAAAGTAGGGAGAGGGTAGAGCGAAACCAAAAGTGAAAAAAGTACACAGCATAGTGAAGTAACTCTTTCTTACTAGTGAAAGCGCACAACAAATTTTGGTTTGCTACCGAGCATCCGATGCAACTTGCACCAATCTGATGTATACATGGGATAGCCTTTTCTTTCCATGCTTTTCAACAGGTCTGAAGTGTTGACGTTCTGAATTTCAGGTTTTGCTACATGCCACCCTTCAATGGCAAGTGATAGGTGCGAAGAGATCTGATTATGATTAACATGATAGGGTTGCCCAGCAGGAAGAAACAACTAAGGTAAATAAGAAGAAAATGAGGTCTGATAACGATGAGGTTCAAATATTTACTCAGGATGAAGAAGATGTAAAGGTAACGAGAAATCCAAAACTTATATGTATTTCAAGGGTGAAATTGAACAACCTAATCCTATTGTGTGCTCAAAATATCAAGGTCACCCCAATGATTGCCAACAAGTGAAAGAAATCTTCAATTGGCACCCATCGATACACAACAACAGTGAAAGTAGGCATGTTGTATAGACTACATCGGATTGGTGCAAGTTGCATCGGATGCTCGGTGGCAAACCAAAATTTGTTGTGCATTTTTCACTAGGAGGAAAGAGTTACTTCATTGTGCTGTGTGCTTTCTCCATTTTGCATTGTTATGTAAAACTCCTGTTGCACTGTCATTTGCATGCTTATCTCAGGTGAAAGTTTCTCGTTTACATATGGTCTACATGGTTGCAAGCCAGATCTTGATATGCCATGATATGTCCAATCGGCTATATTCGCTTCTGGTTTTGCTTTGTTTTCCCCTACTTCTTTTAAAACATAAAAAAAGCAAAAAAAGCAACCAAAATTTTAAAATAAAAAAATAAAAAGGCTTGCAGCTCCTCGAGCTGCAAGCCAAAAAAATTCAAAAAAAAAACAAAAACAAAAAAGCAACTGAAATAAAAAAAGGCTTGCAGCTCCATGGAGGAGCTGCAAGTAAAAATTTTTTAAAAAAAACAAAAAAGGCTTGCAATGGAGGGGCACCACTGTAGGCGGCTTGCAGCGCTACCGTACCATTGCAGGCGGCCTGCAGCGGTGCCACTCTGCTGTACAGGACCATTCTGCTATTTCTCTCCAACTGAGGCCGTTTTCATAAAAAAAGTTTTGGGGGGTCAGTATAGTAAACATTTCAAGTTTGCCCGCCACATTAAGCCATGCATTCCCCATCACCTTTCACCTTAGTAATTAACTGCAAGGTGCCTGTTGCTTTCATCGTAAGTAGTTTTTAATCATGGATTTACCGATCACACAATGACTTCGAGGTTGAGGTTTAAAGCGCCCATCTAAACACTTCGCAAAGTAGAAATTAAGATAAAATGATCTGGATTACAAGAATCAGCGATCAAAGCCATTCTGTTGGAGATAACTCAATATCTTAACTTACCATATCTTTTGGTATTATCTAAATTAGTTTGTTAGGAGTCCAATCCCTTCCATACTTAGACTCTGGCTATATAAGACAACCCCCTGTACATATAATCCTTGAACCGAAATAGTATATTGTTTCCTGTAAGGATTTTTTCACGTTAAATCTTGTCTCTGTTATTTCATCATGCTTTTGTTCCTAACAAATGGTATCAGACCTCTAACAAGATTGCCTCTCGACTGCTTCGGTCGACTGCCGCGTGGGCTGTCTCCCACGCCTCAGCTCCGTGGCCATCTGCTCGCCAACTCCTAGCGCTGGCTTTCACATCCGCATGCTCTCTCGCGCACGCCTCTCCAGGAGCGCTATCGAGTGCCGCGCATGGCCCGTGTTCAACGATGCCATGCACGAGGACGCTATCTCATGGTTCACCATGGTCTCCACCGAGGAGATCATCCTCAAGTGTCCACATGCCCAAAGAGCAAAGCTGAGGAACAACAGCAATACTAGTTCCTTTGTTGCTGCCATGAGGTGATCGATTCTCAGCCCCATCCAAAGACTTAGCTTTTTGTGTGGGGAGAAAAAAATCAATCAGCACAAAGAGGTGACCAAGGCATTAATTGCCGAGAAGAGAGGCTCGAAGCCCATCAACCCAGTTCCATCGCTCGCCCGAGAGCGCCCACCGATCGCCCTCGCCTCTGGGGCTCTTCGCACTCTTGCTGGCCCCAATTCCCCACCACCGGTCGCTCACCTATGTCGCTCCTGACTGGCCTCCTATCACCTGTGTGAATCACGCCCGAGCTCCCGACTGCTTGAGACTTGAATCCATTAAAGCTTCGGACTCAAAACAAATTATATAACCGGATTTAATTCCATTTTTTAGTCATGTTGGCTCCAGCTCTAGAGCCGACTCCATTTTTTCATCATGGCTTTTGGCTCTAGTTTCGGCTTCTCGGCTCCAGCTTCTTATTTGCAGTTTCAGCTTTTGATTTCCATCATATTTTGCTACGCGCACCCGAAGCTTTCCAGGAAGTTTTTTCAGATCTACCATATATTTTTTTATCTTCAATTTTTCTCCACCATGTCATCTACCAAATTTGACATTGAGAATTTTAATGGTAAGATATCAGTTTTTCTATATGGTAAGTTCAAATTGAGAGCAGTTCTTATACATGTGGATGTGAGGAAAGCATTGCTATTCACTTCGGCGATTGTTCTAGTACCAAACAATATGATCTCTTTGCAATGCAATTATTGGCGGCTTGTTATGCATATTATTTCATGCTTATTATTGGCGGATTTTCTCTACAAATTTAGGCTTTTCTGCATTTTATTGGGGATTTCATTGTTACAAATTAAGGCTTTCATGCCTATTATTGGTGGTATTCATGCACAATTCCTATTATTTTATGCTTATTATTGGTAGATTTCATTGCAATTCAGGCGGGATTGACCTTTGGAGATTTATTTGATGTTTCATCGTCAACTTTAAAGAAAAAAAATAATGTCAGTTGAGGAGACAATTGCATTTGGGCATTTGTATTTCATCACCGTTACTTTGGTGTTTCATCACTGTTAATTTGGTGTTTTATTCACTGTTTGGATACGTTGACCATTATGGAGGTTTTGACAATGTTAATTTAGAATTTAATAACACCATGTTGATAGCATTATACTCTTCGGGGTTTTTCTAGTGAAGGTTTTGCTCCAATTTTAATTTGAGTTGAAAGATTGAAGTGCAAGAAGGAGCTTTGCTTCTGAGTGGATACTACAACATTGTCTTATTGTCTTAGCTCAATATGAGTGATTGGCAAAAAAGTAGTACTCATATTGGTTGGCTCTGGAGCAGTAAACTCATTCATCTACGAGTAATTGGTGCAGCAATTGAAACTTCCTATTTAGCCCATTGATGAGGTACATTATGTGGTGGCAGATGGTGGATATCTCAGTTGTACTCAAGCAGCGAAAACCTTGGAATGGTTCATTCAAGGGGGCACATATATTCACTCATGAAGCTAAGGTAGTACCATTAGGCAGCTATGATATCATTTTGGGAGCATACTGGCTCGAAGACCATAGTTTAATGTGGGTTGATTGGCACTGGAAACTCATGCAGTTCTGGTACAAAGGAAGAAGAATCGGTTTGCAAGGGGTTAGGGATGTGGTAGTACGTTACCAACAGATTGGAGTCCACAAGCTGAAAGGTTTAATCAAATGTGGGGCCATATCTCACTGTGCCACAGTGCGCCACACCCCTTCTGATCAGGAAGCGCACACTATAGATGATCTAAAAATTAATGACATTCCAGAGAAGGTTCAACACTTAGTACATGAATACGCTCCCTTGTTTCAAGAGCTCCATGGTTTAGCACCTCTATATCCAAATGATCATATTATTCCATTGGTGCCGGGAGTGCAGCCAATCAATGTGAGACCATATCATCATTCTCCACAGTAGAAAGATGAGATAAAGCACCAAGTGCATGAGATGCTTCAATCAGGAATTATTCGGCACAGCAATAGTCCATTTGCATCTCCAGTGTTTCTTATGAAGAAAAAAGATGGAATATGGTGAGTATGCATTGTTATCAGCAGCTTAACATAGTTACAGTGAAAAACAAACACCCTATGCCTATAGTTGACAAATTCATGGATGAGTTAGCTGGAGCGGGTTGGTTTACCAAGTTGGACCCTCGTTCAGGGTAATATCAAATCAGGGTAGCTACTGGTGATGAACATAAGACCACATTCAAAACATCATGGTTAGTATGAGTTCTTGGTGATGACTTTTGGACTAATTAACACACCAACAACTTTTTGGAGTATAATGAATCAAATATTTGAGCCATACTTACGAAAAGGAATTCTTGTTTTCATGGGTGACATTCTCTTATACAATGCTACCTTGGAAGAACATATCAGGTTGCCAGGTGTGGTATTTCAGTTGCTTCAACAAAACAAGCTATTTGTGAAGTTATCCAAATGTTATTTTGCACAACAGCAACTAGAATGATTGGGTCATATAATTGGACCTCAGGGAGTTTCAATTGACAAGTCAAAAATTCAAGCTGTGGTGAATTGTCTAGTTCCACAAAATCTGAAGGAATTGTGCGAATTCCTAGGCTTCACTGGCTATTACCGCAAGTTCATTAAACATTATGGGCTCATTAGTCGACCACTCACTGATCTACTAAAGAAAGGTGTGTTTTCTCTTGGCGCACTAGGGCTCATCAGGCTTTACCACATTAAAACAAGCAATGGTTCAAGCTCCAGTTTTAGCTCTTCCATATTTTTCTAAGCCATTTGTAGTTGAGACTGATGCTTGAAAACAAGGAGTAGGAGCTGTCCTAATGCAAGATAATCATCCAGTTGCATTTCTTAGTAAAAGGTTGAATGTAAGGAATCAAGCCTTTTCCACATATGAAAAAGAGTGCTTGGAAATTTTAATGGCTGTGGAGAAGTGGCACTCATATCTGCAACATAATCAATTCATCATCCGCACAAATCAAAAGAGTCTTATGCACCTGACTGATCGGGGATTGAGTACTGGAATACGACATAAGGCAATTGTGAAATTGACGGGTCTTAACTATACAATACACTACAAGAGGGTGTTTCTAATGTAATGACAGATGCATTGTCAAGGCGGCAAGGAGAACAAGAGCTTAATGCCATTATTTCCCCTAGTACACCTTCTTGGATAGAGAATCTGATAGCACGTTATAAGGATGACTGAAAGGACCAACGATGTCGCCTAGAGGGGGGTGAATAGGCGGATTAAAATTTACGCAGCGGAATAAAACGGGCCGAGCTGGTCAACCCGGAGTCTCCGGGATTTGGTCCGGATACTCCGGCTTGTCCGGAGTGTCCGGTATAGAGTCCGGACTCTCCGGGTTAGCTGGCTCGGGAGCGCAATAAAAACTACTCTAGCAAGCACAAAAAGCTACTAGAAAGTGAAAGCAAGAACAACCTAGAACAATTGCTAGATAGGATTTGAATTCAAGTTAAGCAAAGAGCTAGATCTAACTTTACAAATTCAAATCCAAATAAGCAAGACTAGGAAGTAAAAGAGAGAGCGAGAGACGCGATTTTTCACCGAAGTTCGGATTCTTGAAGGGAATCCTACGTCTCCGTTGAGGTGGCTCGGTCACACTTGAGCCGGGGTCTCTTTCAACCCGCTTTCCTCCCGGTGTTGCACAAATGCACTCGCCGGCTTCACTTCTTGTCTCTTCCCTTTCGGAGGCGAGACTCGCCTTCACAAACGACCGGGGCTCACCACACGCGTCGGTAGCTCCCGGTGACTCCTAGCCGTCTAGGAGACCTTCAACCTCCAAGAGTAATAGCACCACGGAAGTCGCTTGGAGGATGAACTAGTGCTCAACAAGATGAAATGAATGCACTTAGCACTTTTGCTTCTTCCTCTCCTCACCAAAAGGATCAACAACCAAATTAATTGGTGGGAGGAAGATGGGGCTCTATTGAAAGCTTAGAGATGGTTAGGAATGGCTTGAATGCTGCTATGAATGAGCTCAATAGAGATCCTAGCCGTTGGAGTGGAGTGGAGGCTTTAAATACCCTTTTTGAAAACTAGCCGTTACTCCCGTTTTTGAACAGGCCGGAGTGTCCGGACAAACAACCCGGAGACTCCGGGTTATCCGGAGACTCCGGACCAAATGTCCGGATACTCCGGACTGGCTGGAACCAAAAGCAACCGAGGGGTCCAACCCGGAGACTCCGGACAAAATGTCCGGATACTCCGGATTGAATCCGGACACTCCGGACTGAAATCCGGAGACTCCGGGTTACCCAGTTCGGTTTCAATTTGAAACTTTTCAAAACCAAAAGTAGGAGTGCTAATTTGAGATGCAATCTTTGATGTTGAGCACATGCACATCCTAAAGTCGATTTCTCGTCATACCCTCTTAATAGTACGGCTATCCTTAAGACACAAATAAATAAAAGATTACAACTTTGGTCTTGATGCCGTCCTTTTGATTTTAAGTAGTCATAGGGGCGTCCAATGTCATTCCAAGCACGATATGTTCTCGATCTCTGCAGTATTCTTGGATAAAACATTAGATCTCTTTAATTGTGTCATCATTAATCACCAAAACAATTTGAGGGGCCTAGATGCACTTTCAATCTCCCCCTTTTTGGTGTATTGATGACAACACAATTAATCAGCAAATAAAATAACGAGAATTAGACTTAGCTATAAGATGAAAAAGAAGAGCTCCCCCTAAATGTGTGCATTAGAAGAATTTAGTGGAAACAAATGCACATATTTATCGAGAGATAACCGAGAGCTCCCCCTTAAACACAGCATCCGAGAATACAACACAAGTAATTGAAAGCAATCCATGCATAAAGTAAGCATTAAAGTCATTACATGGAATAACAGAGTTCACGACACGAAATAAGCCAACGATAAAAAGCAACACAAGTCCACAAGCGAATAAATAAGCACAAGAACAAACGCCTCTCCAACGCGACTAAAGAAGGCTAAAGACAACGCGGCTAAAGGAATCACTCCCCCTTTGGCATCAAGACACCAAAAGAGAGAGGAACACGAAAGATCACTCGTCGTCGCCTTCGTCGTCGGACGCGGAGTACTCGCTGCCGGTGTCAACTCCAGCAGCAGGCGGAGTGGAGGAGGTGATGCCGAAAAGCTGATCTGCTGAGGTGGCATCACTACTCTCCTCGGAAGACCCGGAAGAGTCGCTGGGACTGATCGCCGCCATTGTGGCGGCGGATGCTGCGAATGTCTTGACCATTCTTCTTGATCTGCCGACTCATCACCTTCTGCCTGGTGGAGATGTCGCGGCAAAGAAGAAAGACATGCTTGAGCATCCTCTCAAGAAGTGCTTTGCTCGGGACCTCGGATCGCTCGGAAGGAGTGATCGAGGCACACCGAGCAGAGCAGAGGTAGAGCCTGAAGCACGACCTCGGCGAGGTCTAGTAGCAGGACCAGGAGCAGCTGGAGGGGCTGGAGTAGACTGAGGACGGACCTTGTAAGCAAGATGCTCCTCATCTCTGACAAACTTAAGCCCACTCACTGAAGAGATCAAAGTCATCACGAAGGGTGCATAGCTGCAACTGGCCATGTTGCTCTGAGCATTCTGTCTCATCGACTCCCACATGAAATCGACAACATCAAACGGGTGGGTGCGCTCGACGAGATGAAACAGCAAGTTCCTCCCATAGGAACTGATGGTAGAAGCATCTCCCTCCTTGGGCGAAAGAGTGACTCTCAACATCCTGTTGAGTACAGCGGGAACAGCCTTCAATCCCTTGATGGTACCCACTGTGAAACTCCTAGAGGTGTCATACAAAGCCTCAATCTGCTCAGGAGTCATCACTTTCTTTGCATGAAGCTTTGGACTGTCATTATATCTGAGATTGAGGACTCTGGCAAACCTCTTCTTGCTAGCCACATACCAAATCTTATCAGTCATCCACCATATGGCCTCATCATTCTTGTCAAAGTACAAGGTGGCATAGAACTGCATGATAACCTCATTGTTCCAGTCATACTTGTATGCCATGATGTTCTTGATCTGATGCAGCTCGCAAATCTGAATGATCTCTGTGAAGACTGGATTGCCTGCAGCAGCCATGTATTCCCAGTCAATGGTCTTCATGCGAACCACTGGGTGCTCAAGTGGGTATAGGACCGTCTCATAGAAATCAGACTGAAACCGGTTCCAAAACCGGCGGTCCACATACTCATCCTGATGGAGTTCTAGAGGATCTTTCTTCCTGTGCTCGACAATGGCTTTCCCCTTTCCAGATCCTGTCCGTGTCGATTATTCTCATTGGGTTCCACGGACATTGGATAGTTCCACACAGGCTTGGCCTTGATCGAGGACCAATGAAGTGCCCGAAGCCGAACCGGCTTCTCTCGATCACGGCCTGGCATGAGTATCTGCTGGATGCTCATCTGGATCGAGAGCTTGCCGGAGGAGGAGGAGACAGATGTGCCGACTCGGCCGGGCTGGCCTCGAGGTCTGGAAACGAGTCTTTTGACCACTCCAATTCTCTGCCTTTTCTGCGGAGGCTGCTGAGGCTGTGGAGGAGAATCGGTGGGAGACACGCCCTGAGCGGGAGCACTGCCACTAGCTGCCTGCTGAGGAGGATCGCTGCCACCGGCTGTCTGCTGAGGAGGATCGCTGCCACCAGCTGCCTGCGGAGGAGGATCGCTGCCTCCGGAAGTTCCCTGGGAAGGGTCCATCTGACCAGACAAAGCGAACGAGGAATTAGCCGAGAGGCGACGCGAAAAACAGCGGAGAACTGAAACTGACCGAGGCACCCAACCCGGAGAGTCCGGACAAATTGTCCGGATACTCCGGATTAACCCGGAGACTCCGGACTAAAAATCCGGACACTCCGGACCAACCCGGAGACTCCGGACCACAAGTCCGGATACTCCGGATGCGCCAGAAACTGCGCACGGGCGCAAGAGATTTTGGGAAAACAACTCCCCAAAATTGGCATGAAAGAAACTAGATTGCCTTAAGGAAGTGCAATAGACGACTAGGGCACAATCTAGCAAGGAAATTTTGCGGAATTAGGGCACAAACGAGAGTACTCACCTCAAACGGATTGAAACGAGAAGAACGGGTGAGTTAGGGGCAAGAATCTCCGATCTTGAGGGCCACGACGAAGCAATCGGCACCCTAGAGGAGATGAAGCACGGGGAGAAGCCCTAAGAACCGCGAATAAGGATCCAAACCCGGAGGGAACGAGGTTAGGGCACGAAGAAACTTACCACAATCTTCAATCCAAGGAAGAGGAGGAGTTCAAGATCCTTGGAGATGAGGAAGAGGAAGGGAGCACAACCAAACCACGAGAGGATCACGGGAGAGGGAGAGGCACACGAAGGAAAAAGGAAAAGAAACCGCGCGGGATATGGGGGTTTAACCGACCGCCCCAACCCGGAGACTCCGGGTTTTCAGACCGGAGACTCCGGCCCAACCCGGATAGTCCGGACAAATAGTCCGGAGACTCCGAATTATCCGGAGACTCCGGATTAAATACCGGACAGTCCGGGTTGCCCAGCTCGGTTAGGAATTAGACACGAAGAAGGATAGCTCAAGGAATTCGGCGGAGCGAGAGGGAGAAAGATTCCTAAGATGTCAACTTGATACATGACCAGCGAACAATAAAGCGAACAAACTATGGTCACATATCAAATGACAAGATCAGAGGATCAAGAGCCAACAACATTGGATAATTTCAAAGAAAAAGATGAATAAAGTTTTGAAATTCATTTTTCATTCACCAAACAATATGTGAGCACATGTCAAGCCACGTTACGAGAGTCTAAGATATTTAGTCCACTTCTCAATTCACAGAACCTTTTCTCGTCAAGGGGCTTGGTAAAGATATCGGCTAATTGATCATTTGTACTCACATGTTGGATATCAATTTCGCCTTTGGTTGCGTGGTCTCTTAGGAAATGATGGCGAATATCAATGTGTTTTGTTCGGGAGTGTTGGACAGGATTGTTGGCAATTTTTATGGTACTCTCATTGTCACACAAAAGTGGAACGCTTTTGTAGGAAAGGCCATAATCACTCAAGGTTTGTCTCATCCAAAGTAGTTGGGCACAACAACTCCGGCAGCCTATGTATTCGGCCGATGGATAGGGCTACGAATTTTGTTTCTTGGAAGACCACGAGACTAGGGACCTACCCAAGAATTGGCAAGTTCCTGAGGTACTCTTCCTATCCACTTTGCAACCGGCATAATCCGTGATCGAATAGCCAATGAGTTCAAAGGAGGATCCTTTCGGATACCAAAGTCCGAAATGAGGAGTGTGCACTAAGTATCTCAAGATTCTCTTAACGGCCACCATGTGGCATTCTTTTGGAGCGGCTTGAAAACGTGCACACATACAAACGCTAAGCATGATATCGGGCCTAGATGCACAAAGGTAAAGGAGAGAACCGATCATCGAACGATATACCTTTTGGATGACCGGTTTACCTTCTTTGTCGAGGTCTAGATGCCCGTTGGCCTGCATAGGCGTCCTTATAGGCTTGGCGTCCTCCATTCCGAACTTCTTGAGCATGTCCTTGATGTACTTGGTTTGACAAATAAAAGTTCCTTCCTTGAGTTGTTTGACTTGAAATCCGAGGAAGAACTTCAACTCTCCCATCATGGACATCTCAAATCTTTTGGTCATTATCTTGCTAAACTCTTTACACAAATGTTCATTAGTAGATCCAAATATAATGTCATCGACATATATTTGGCATACAAACAAATCATTATCAATGTGTTTAGTAAAGAGAGTAGGGTCGGCCTTTCCGACTACAAAACCTTGTCCCAGAAGGAAGTCTCGTAAACACTCGAACCAAGCCCTCGGTGCTTGCTTAAGTCCATAAAGGGCTTTGTGTAGATAGTAGACGTGGTCCGGGTGTTTTGGATCTTCAAAACCGGGTGGTTGCTCAACGTAGACCATCTCGGAAAGTGGTCCATTTAAGAAGGCGCTCTTCACGTCCATTTGATACAGCTTGAAATCATGGTGAGTAGCAAAAGCAAGTAATATTCTAATAGATTCAAGCCTAGCTACTGGAGCATATGTTTCATCGAAATCCAAACCTTCGATTTGAGTGTACCCTTGAGCAACCAAACGTGCTTTGTTCCTAGTCACGATTCCGTTCTCGTCTTGCTTGTTCCGGAAGACCCACTTTGTGCCGATCACGTTTTGATTTGGTCTTTGAACAAGCTCCCAAACTTGATTTCTCTTGAAATTGTTGAGCTCCTCTTGCATGGCCATCACCCAATCCGGATCATCAAGCGCTTCTTCTACCTTAAGAGGCTCAAGAGACGACACAAACGAGTAAAATTCACAAAAATTTGCAACTCGAGATCTAGTAGATACTCCCTTGTGAATGTCTCCAAGTATATTGTCGACCGGATGATCTCGTTGAATACTTTGATGAACTCTTGGGTGAGGAACGGTTGAATTTGGAGCTTGGATAGGTTCTTGGTCTTGGGATGCGTTCGAACCATCTTGGGCTTGCTTGGATGAGGAGGGAACGTCACCTGAGCCATTCCCATCCGGAGACTCCGGTAATGGACCCGGAGACTCCGGACCAGTCCGGACACTCCGGGTTTCATCCGGAGACTCGGGTTGGGGAGCTCGGGTGAGTTTCCAAATTTTGAGGTCTTACCTCCCCGATTGCCATTTTCTTGATAGCTTCACAAGGAGGTTCTTCCCTGTCAATCACAACACGATCAACTTGTTCTACTTGAGAACCATTAGTTTCATCAAAAGTCACGTCACGCGAGATTTCAACGACACCGGTGGTATTGTTGAAAACTCGGTACGCGTAAGCATTAGTTCTATAACCAAGTAAGAAACCTTCATCTACTTTAGGAGCGAATTTAGAAGACTTAGCCTTTTTGTTAAGGATATAGCATTTGCTCCCAAAGACTCGAAAGTAGGAGACATTTGGTTTCTTCCCGGTGAGCAACTCGTACGCTGTCTTCTTCAAGATCTTGTGGAGGTAGAGGCGGTTGGTGCTGTGGCATGCGGTATTGATGGCTTCCGCCCAAAAACTATCGGAAACTTTGTACTCGTCAAGCATCGTCCGCGCCATCTCGATGAGGGTTCGATTCTTCCTCTCAGCTACCCCATTTTGTTGAGGAGAATAGGGAGCCGAGAATTCGTGCTTGATTCCCTCCTCATCGAGAAACTCCTCCACACCAATGTTCTTGAACTCGGTGCCGTTGTCGCTTCGAATTCTTTTAATCTTCACTTCAAATTCGTTTTGAGCTCTTCTCATGAATTTCTTCAAAGTCACTTGGACTTCACCTTTGTCATGCAAAAAGAACACCCAAGTGAATCGAGAAAAATCATCAACAATGACTAAACCATACTTACTTCCCCCGATGCTTATGTAAGCTACGGGACCGAATAGATCCATGTGGAGCATCTCCAACGGTCTTGAGGTCGTCATTACATTCTTGACGGGATGGGAGGCACCAACTTGCCTCCTATCTTTCTCAAAGACAATGTTGGTTAGTCCGAGAATGTGGTTGCCTTTAACGAGTTTGTGAAGATTCCTCATACCAACATGGGCTAACCAGCGATGCCAAAGCCAACCCATGCTAGATTTAGCCATTAAGCACGTTTCAAGATTAAGTCTATCCGTATTGAAGTCTACGAGATAGAGCTTACCCTTCAAACGTCCTTTAAAGGCTATTGAACCATCAAGCCTCTTAATGACATCCACACCCTTTTCATTAAACAAACAATTATAGCCCGCTTCACATAATTGTGCAACGGACAATAAATTGTAGCTTAATGACTCAACAAGCAAAAAATTATTTAATTGAAAATTGCTTGAGATAGGAATTTTACCCAATCCAATTACTTCTCCTTTTCCATTGTCTCCAAAGACAATGCTTTCACTATTTGATCCATTTGCGTCCAATTGAGCGAACATTGCCTTTTCTCCGGTCATGTGGTGCGTACAACCGCTATCCAAAATCCAACTTGTTCCACCGGAGATATAGGCCTACAAAAACATATTTAGTTTTTGCTCTTTGGTACCCAAACTTGGTTAGGTCCACGCACGTTAGTAACAAGCGATTTAGGTACCCAAATAGAACGAACACAAGGAGCATTCTTCGGCTTGCGCCCAACATGATAAGCAACTACACGACCGAGGTTAGTCTTTTTAAGCACATAAGAAGCAAAGAACTCGGAGTGAGCTTTGTGCTTGGATGTTCCTTCGCCTTTTACAAAGTGAATGGGCTTGCTTAAAGGAGCAACAACAATGTTGCTCTTTTTGCCCTTTGGCGGAACATACCCAAGCCCTTGCCTCTTAGGATTACCTTGGCGCTTACCGAGATACTCCTCTAAACCCTTGCTTGCCTTGTAGGACTTTTGAAGTCCATCTTCAAGCATCACCTTAAGCTTTTCATTTTCATGAGCTAAGACTTTCAAAGTCTCACGGTTAGTAGCACAAGTAGCAACATCAACATTAAAGCATCTAGCGCAACCGTTGCTTGTTGAAGGTAATGAAATATTGGAGTTGTTGATTGAGGTAGAAGCTTTATTCGAGAGATCAACAAGCTTCATTTCAAGAGCCTTGCAAGCATCCTTTGCTTTTGCAAGTTGCTCTAAGAGTGAAGCATTGGTGATCTCAAGACTAATTGCTTCATTTTTGGTCAAATTTGAACTTTTGACCAAATCCTCATTTCTCTTTCTTTCAAAAGCTAGGCTCTTCTCTAGCTCAATGTTCTTCTCCTTTTCAAAAATAAGGAGATCCTCTTGAGCCTCAAGAATAGCCTCCTTTTGTTCAACTACTTCCTCCAATTTTTCAATATCTTTAAGTAGCAAGTCTAATTTTTCAATATCAAAATCATTCATAGATTTAAATGCTACTTCCTCATCATCACTAGCATCATCACAATCATCTATGCCATAATCAACAATAGAGAGAGTGGAGCTTTTAGATGATACCTTGTGCCCCTTTGCCATAAGGCACATTGGAGCATCTTCAACTCCGTCGCTCAAGTTGTCGAAGAGGCTCTTCGACTTTGTCGGTGGAGTAGTGATGGTGACGGTGGCAAGTCCTCCCTCATTGTCGGAGTTGGACTCGGACTCGGACTCGGAGTCGGAGTCGGAGTCGGAGTTCCACTCCTTGCCAATGTATGCATGACCCTTGCCTTTGTACTTCTTGCTCTTGTCCTTGTCCTTCTTCTTGAACTTGTCTTTCTTGTAGGGCTTTTCTTCCTTCTTCTCTTTGTGTGGGCACTCGGCAATGAAATGACCGGGTTCCCCACACTCATAGCACTTTCTTGAGGAGTGACGCCCTCTTGACTTGTTGCCAAAGCTCTTGGAATGGCTTCCCGGTTTATATCCTTTTCTCTTCAAGAACTTGTTGAATCTTCTAACAAGAAGGGCCATGTCTTCATTTGTGAGTGGCCCACTTGATTCTTCTTCATCGCTTGAGCTATCTTCGGCTTCTTGCACCACCTTGACGGCTTTCAAGGCGATGCCCTTCTTCTTGCCGGACTTGAGCTCCTCCACCACTTCCGCTTCCTTCACCATCATCTCATCCGTCATCAACCGGCCAATCACATCATGAGGAGTGAGAGTGTCGAAGTTTGGCCGATCGCGGATGAGTTGCACAAGGTTGCGGTTGGTGGGGGTGATCACTCGAAGGATGATCTTCACCACGGCCTTGTCGGTGAGTTCGGTGCTTCCAAGTCCCTTTGCTTGATTCACTAGCACCATCAAGCGATCAAACATATTTGTGTACGATTCACCTTCTTCCAAAGTGAATCGGCTTAGCTCCCCAATGATGAGTTCGATCTTGGACTCACGGACACTTGATACACCTTCATGAGACACCATCAATCTTTCCCAAATGTCCTTGGCATTGTCAAGGCCATCGACCCGGTTGAACTCGGAGTCGCTCAAAGCATTGAACAAGGCATTGACGGCCAAGTCGTTGAAGTGTTGAGCTTTGTCTTCTTCGGAGGTGAGATTGTTGGGGTTTGCGGGCTTGAAACCTGTTTCAACAATCTTCCAAATACACGGATGAAGTGATCTCAAATGCATCTTCATCTTATGTTTCCATGCCGCATACCGAGTGCCATCGAAGTGAGGCGCTCGACCGGACGAGACGGAAACATAGGATGAGGAGTTTGAGACTCCAAAGGAGGAATAATCTAATGGAATTGCAACCCCTATACCGGAACCCGAGGCTTTCTCTTGGCCATGGGTTTCGGTAACCTTCTCTATGTCAGACATCTTTGATTCTCCAAGCGGTTAAGCCAAAGTAAAGGAGATTTGGCTCTGATACCAATTGAAAGGACCAACGATGTCGCCTAGAGGGGGGGTGAATAGGCGGATTAAAATTTACGCAGCGGAATAAAACGGGCCGAGCTGGTCAACCCGGAGTCTCCGGGATTTGGTCCGGATACTCCGGCTTGTCCGGAGTGTCCGGTATAGAGTCCGGACTCTCCGGGTTAGCTGGCTCGGGAGCGCAATAAAAACTACTCTAGCAAGCACAAAAAGCTACTAGAAAGTGAAAGCAAGAACAACCTAGAACAATTGCTAGATAGGATTTGAATTCAAGTTAAGCAAAGAGCTAGATCTAACTTTACAAATTCAAATCCAAATAAGCAAGACTAGGAAGTAAAAGAGAGAGCGAGAGACGCGATTTTTCACCGAAGTTCGGATTCTTGAAGGGAATCCTACGTCTCCGTTGAGGTGGCTCGGTCACACTTGAGCCGGGGTCTCTTTCAACCCACTTTCCTCCCGGTGTTGCACAAATGCACTCGCCGGCTTCACTTCTTGTCTCTTCCCTTTCGGAGGCGAGACTCGCCTTCACAAACGACCGGGGCTCACCACACGCGTCGGTAGCTCCCGGTGACTCCTAGCCGTCTAGGAGACCTTCAACCTCCAAGAGTAATAGCACCACAGAAGTCGCTTGGAGGATGAACTAGTGCTCAACAAGATAAAATGAATGCACTTAGCACTTTTGCTTCTTCCTCTCCTCACCAAAAGGATCAACAACCAAATTAATTGGTGGGAGGAAGATGGGGCTCTATTGAAAGCTTAGAGATGGTTAGGAATGGCTTGAATGCTGCTATGAATGAGCTCAATAGAGATCCTAGCCGTTGGAGTGGAGTGGAGGCTTTAAATACCCTTTTTGAAAACTAGCCAGTTACTCTGCTTTTGAACAGGCCGAGTGTCCGGACAAACAACCCGGAGACTCCGGGTTATCCGAGACTCGGACCAAATGTCGGATACTCCGGACTGGCCGGAACCAAAAGCAACCGAGGGGTCCAACCCGGAGACTCCGGACAAAATGTCCGGATACTCCGGATTGAATCCGGACACTCCGGACTGAAATCCGGAGACTCCGGGTTACCCAGTTCGGTTTCAATTTGAAACTTTTCAAAACCAAAAGTAGGAGTGGTAATTTGAGATGCAATCTTTGATGTTGAGCACATGCACATCCTAAAGTTGATTTCTCGTCATACCCTCTTAATAGTACGGCTATCCTTAAGACACAAATAAATAAAAGATTACAACTTTGGTCTTGATGCCGTCCTTTTGATTTTAAGTAGTCATAGGGGCGTCCAATGTCATTCCAAGCACGATATGTTCTCGATCTCTGCAGTATTCTTGGATAAAACATTAGATCTCTTTAATTGTGTTATCATTAATCACCAAAACAATTTGAGGGGCCTAGATGCACTTTCAATGACCATGAAACAAAAAGACTACTTACTGAACTGAGTCTACCAAGAGCAGAGCACAAAAATTTCTAGTTACATGATGGCATCATCGTTATAAGGGCAGAGTTTGGATTGGTAATAACACTCTGGCTCAAAATCATATTATGCATGCATTGCATCATAGTGGAATTGGGGCCACTCTGGCATCCATACCACTTATCATCGCATCAAAGGTCTGTTTGCTTGGCCAAACATGAAAAGATGTGTTAGTAATTTTTGTCCACAGCTTTGATATATGTCAACAAGCTAAAGTGGAACATGTTAAGCTACCAGGACTACTGCAACCATTGCTAGTTTCATCACAAGCATGGACAGTCATTAGTTTAGACTTCATTGAAGGCCTTCCCTCTTCCAACAAATTTAATGACATTCTAGTTGTTATTGATAAGTTCACCAAGTATGGATATTTCATACCATTGGCACACCCATTTACAGCTTTGTAAGTGGCTCAAGAATACCTCAATTTATGTGTATAAGCTGCATGGTATGCCTCAGGTTCTTATTTTCTGATCGCGACAAGATATTCACTAGCAATGTGTGGCAGGAACTATTTAAGCTAACAGATACTCAGCTGCACATGAGTTCGGCCTATCATCCCCAATCAGATAGCCAGAAAGAACGCCTAAATAAATGTTTGGAAGGTTATCTCCGCTGTTCGGTTCATTCCATACCTACTCAATGTGCCAAGTGGTTACCTCTTGCTGAGTTTTGGTACAACACTAATTATCATTAAGCTTTGGGCATAACTCCATTTGAAGTATTGTATGGTCATCCACCTTGCCAATTTGGCATATATGATCTTAATACCTGCACATTGCCTGATATGGAGAATTGGTTGAAGGAGCGAGAGCTACTGGCCAAACTTCTCCAACAACAGTTGTTACGAGCTCAATAAAGGATGAAGTTTCAAGTAGATAAAAATCGTTCTGAATGCTCCTTCGAAGTGGGGGATTTGGTCTACTTAAAATTCCAACCATACATCCAAACTTTAATGTCAACACAACACAATCAAAAACTAGTTTTCAAGTTCTATGGACCATACAAGATCCTTAAACAAATTGGGACAGTGGAATACAAATTAGAGTTCCCTCCAACCAGTAGGATCCATCCAGTGGTGCATGTGTCACAGCTGAAGCGTCACATTACCTCTGATATCCAGGTTAATACTAACTTGGACTCCATTGACACTGATTCTTCAGTTTCTTTACTGCCAGCAACTGTCTTGGATCGTGCTATGGTGCTTTGTGGTGGTGCTACATCTGTTCACGAACTGATCAAATGAGATGGCCTCTCTGAGTGTCTGACGATGTGGGAATCAACAGATTATCTTTGTCGTCGATTTCCCTCGGCATCAGCTTGGGGACCAGCCGCTGCTAAGGAAGAGGGGATGTCGCAGCCAAGCCAACCTATCCAGGGCCGTACCTAAGTTTTTGAGGCCCTGGTGCGAAACACAAAATGGGACCCTATACTAAAGAAATAGAAATAACCAAAATGTGATTCCATTATATAACTATATGTTTTTCCCCCAATATTTAGAACTACAATAGGCATCAATGTTAAAAGAGTAAAAGGTGAATCTTTCTTACCGATATCTTTTTAACTTCTAGTAAAAAGCATCATGCGCCTGGTGTTCTTCGAAATAAAATCTTCAATTATATCTTCATATTTAATCTTCTCCGGAACATCATTTTCAAGTGCAATTGTTGCCAATCCATTGAGTCTTTCTTGTGTCATAGTACTGCGCATGTAGGACTTTACCAATTTCAATTTTGAAAAGCTTTGTTTTGCAGATGCAACTGTCACAGAAATAGTCAACAAAATTCTATATGCAATAAGGGCATTAGGAAAACAACCCATCCGTTTCACAAACTTCAGAATATCAAGAGGACCCATGTCTTCTTTAGGGATAAAATCTTGGAGGAACTTTAACTCTACATGTAATTCTTTGCCACCAATATCAGAATGTTTCGCGGAATCGGCAGAATACGATGCGTCGTTAGAACTTGAAAATCTTAGCAGGCCATTTACACAAGAGATGATAATAGTGCAGCATATGCTGGGGGGCCCAAAAATTTAGGGGCCCTGTGCAGTCGGCCCACTTGCGTTGGGCCATAGACGGGCCTGAACCTATCTGGTGCGAGGCTAAGTTGGGTCAGGACTGGTCATGTGGACAACGAATCTGGGCCGAGCCCATGTAAACTTTTGAAGGTGCGAAAGACAACAGACTTAGCATTTACTCCCTCCATCCTCCTCGGTTTCTGTTCTGGCTTCTCTCATATCTTTCATACGCATGCATGCATGCATTAACCCCATCGAGCTCCGCGCGACACAACTGTTTTCTTGGTCTCTGTGTTGGTAGGAGTTATCCCTTATATAATGGGATGGAGGGAGTATAAGCTAAGTGAAACTTGCGAGTTGGGCAACAAAAAGATCATCTAATATCCTGACCCCCAACTCTTCTTCCTTCTCAAGTTCCTCATTTCCAGTCTCAATCTTCTCCTCCATTTCTCCGAATGCCCAGAAGGCCAGAACTACCAACAGGATCGTTACACTTAATTATGCATACACAGATAGATGCTAATAAGAGAGGGGAGCACTACATGGCTTTGGTCTCCTGGAAACTCTACCCTGTCTAGACAACCCAGATCAACATAAGCTTCATAGGTCTACTGTTAAGCGAGTGTTCTTGTCTACTTTTGTGACCGTCTAACCACTCCCTTCGTCCTGCAATCCATGCAAGTTTTTGTTCTCGAGAAACATGTTTTACTATACAAATTTAGTATGAAAATTAAATGTGAAGTTATTATAATATTTTTACTGTATATCATTTCTTTAATGCTGAAGAATTGGCAAGTAATTGCAGTATGTTGTTTAATAAAAATATGTATGATTCAATACTATTAGTTTTTTTAATTTAATATATCCTTAACATCGACGTATATAGTACGCTTTGACTTATAGGGGGAGAGAACTGAAGACACGGCGGAGTGGGCCACGGGGCCCACTCCGCTACTGCCAGTGTCAGTGACCCACTCAAGTTATCGGCGACCCATCACCGCAAACGGTTGACGTCGCAAGCTGCTGCCCCGTACTCTGCCGCCTCCTATAAGGCTATAATTGTTCTCTTCCTCCGCCTCCACGACCAAGCACGACGCCCGCCTCCTCCGATTCGATGGCGACCTCTCACTTGCCCGGCTAAACAACGCAAGCAAGCGCACCAGTAAGCTCACGCAAGCACGCACCCACCCACCCCGAGAGAGAGAGAGAGAGAGAGAGAGAGAGAGAGAGGAGCAGGCGGCCGCCAAGATCCAAAAAGTGGCGTGGCGTGAGCGACGACCATGGAGCGGCTCCTCTTCGACGAGCTGGCCGGGGAGGCGGTGCGGGAGCTGCTGCGGGCGGTGCGGGGCACGTTCCTGTGCCGCTCCACCGCCGAGCGCCTGCGCCGGAACGTGGAGCCGCTGCTCCCGCTCGTGCAGAACAGCCACCACGCCGCGGGGCACCAGAGCTCGGGGGAGCTCGCGGAGCTCGCCACGCAGCTCAGGGAGGCGCTAGACCTCGCGCGCCGCGCCACCGCAGCCCCGCGCTGGAACGTGTACCGCACCGCGCAGCTCGCGCGCCGGATGGAGACGGCTGATCGCGGCATCGCGCGCTGGCTGGCGCGCCACGCGCCGGCCCACGTGCTCGACGGCGTGTGCCGGCTTCGCGGCGAGGCCGACGAGCGGATCGGGCGGCTCGAGCGCCGCGTCGAGGAGGTCGCCGCGGCGCAGACGGCCCCGTTGCCGCCCGCGATGTCCGTCCCCGTCGCGCTGCCACCGCCGCCCAAGGCCATGGCGATGGCGATGGAGGTGCCGCCCAAGGCCATGGGGATGGCGATGGAGGTGGAGCTCCCAGAGGAGCAGGACGATGGGGTGGTGGGCGGCGGCGTTAAGGTGGGGAAGGAGAGGGTGAAGGAGATGGTGATGAGCGGCGGCGGCCGGTGGGAGGTGGTCGGCATCTGCGGCATGGGCGGCAGCGGTAAGACCACGCTCGCCATGGAGATCTTCAGGGATCACAAGGTCCGAGGTAAGAACATGGATCAAATCTTAACCATCTCGTCTCATAGGATTCTTTTTGGCATCTTTTGTTCGGTTCTTCCAAACTTTTGCACAAAGTTTTCATCTTTGTGGAGAATTACTCGATCCTTTCGTGCAAAGATTGCATCTTTTCTTAAATTATTTTTTTTTTTTTGGGGGGGGGGGGGGTTGCAAAACTGCAATTGGGGCATCTTTGGTGGTTGATTTGCGTGTCGTCATATAATTAGGTAAAGTTGAGGTTGGTACATTCGTTTTGTTCTTCCCCACTTGTTTGGTCAAAATTGGCGCTTTGACCAACTCAGTGCAAAGTGTACAATTGTAATGGGATTAGATTGCAGATGGTGCACACAATTACTCCGAACGGCCTAACTTCAGCAGACACTGGGAATTTTGTCTTATATCAATAATCTTTTTAAGGAAAAAAGGATATGCTTGCCACTTAATAAACTGCTCATGAGACTAGCCAGATCTATTTAGCAAAGGGTAACCCCTAAAAGCTGAATTCTAGTATGTTCTTTTCTAAATTCAGATCCAAGCTACATACTTTTTTATTATTCCAAGAGTAGCAATTTTCAATCAGTAATTGGTGATTGTGTAATGCAAATCTGATGTTATCATCTGTAAGTGCAAAGGGAATTGGAATTAGTATGGTGGCGAAGCTAACATAGCTCGAGCCAGCTGCAGGTTTCAAATTTCGTTTTGGATTAAATCTCGTCACCTACCGAAATCCGAAATTTCGCCGAGATCTCATTATTTCGGAAGAAATCCGAACGAAATACAAAAACCAAAATTTAAATCCGGTCAAGTTTTAATCAAATCTTGGTCAAATTCACCAAGATCTCGGACTTTGAATTTTTTAGAGTTTTTTCAATATGCTGGAATTATGATCTACCGATTGTCCCACATGGGAAACGATGCGAAGAATCCAATCCGGTCAAAAAAAATTTCAAATCTCGGTCAAAAAAACGAGATTTCGGTCCATTTCACCGAGATTTCACCGAAATTATAGGGTACTGTAGCATTTTTAATTTTTTTAGGGTTTTTTAATTTCGCCGGTATTATAGAACTGGGGGGGGGTGTCCGAAATCCGAAATTTCGCGGGATTTCGGTGAGAATTTGAACCCTGGCCAGCTGCATGTGTTCATTGTGCTAATATCTTTGTTTCTCGTCAAGATCTGTTCTCAAGATTATGCATCCTCAAAGTCGATTCCGTATTAGATTCTTTCCTAATTGGTCTCAACATTTAGCAAGCTTTCTTTTCTTTGTAGTGCTGACATGTCTGTTTCTTTGTTTAGCCTACTTCAACGAGAGGATCTTCTTTGAGACAATCTCGCAATCCGCAAATATGGAGACCATCAAGATGAAGCTGTGGGAGCAGATCAGCAGCAACATTGTGCTTGGTGCATACAACCAGATCCCTGAATGGCAGCTCAAGTTAGGGCCAAGGGACCGAGGACCATTCCTTGTTATACTTGATGATGTGTGGTCTCTCTCACAGCTCGAGGAGCTCGTCTTCAAGTTCCCTGGGTGCAAGACTCTTGTTGTATCGAGGTTCAAGTTCCCCATGTTAGTCACCCGGACTTATGAAATGCAGTTACTCGGCAAAGAGGAGGCTTTATCTCTCTTGTGCCATTCTGCCTTCGATCAGGGGTGTGTTCCTCGGACTGCTGACAAGAAATTGGTTAAGCAGGTTGCTGCAGAGTGCAGAGGGCTTCCTCTAGCCTTGAAGGTTATCGGTGCATCCTTGCGGGATCAGCCTCCTAAGATATGGTTAAGCGCAAAGAACCGCTTGTCACGAGGAGAGTCTATATCTGACTCTCATGAGACCAAACTCCTAGAGAGAATGGCGGCAAGCATTGAGTGCTTGTCGGGAAAGGTTAGAGAATGTTTCCTTGATCTGGGTTGCTTCCCAGAGGATAAGAAGATCCCTCTTGATGTGCTGATCAACATTTGGATGGAGATACATGATCTTGATGAGCCAGATGCTTTCGCCATCTTAGTTGAGCTATCGAACAAGAACCTTCTTACGCTAGTTAATGATGCACAGTAAGTACGCCATATACGTTCTTGAAATCTTTTGAGAATTCATATATCACAAGAGCAGCTTTGACTCTTTGATGCTCTTTATGCAGGAAAAAAGCTGGAGATTTGTACAGTAGCTATCATGACTACTCAGTGACGCAGCATGATGTGTTGAGGGATCTGGCACTTCACATGAGCGGCCGTGATTCTCTGAATAAACGGAGGCTGTTAGTGATGCCAAGAAGAGAAGAATCACTTCCGAGGGATTGGCAGAGGAATAAGGACATTCCTTTTGAAGCTCAGATAGTTTCAATTCATACAGGTGATATATTGGTCACTCACTGTTCCTCACTTTGGTTATTTCTAGCATGTAATATGCCATATAAAGTCTTTAGTACACCCATTCTGAAAGTTTCTCTTACTGAAATTTAAGAAGTAATGGAAGAAGGGCCTTTGTAGGAACAAATGCGACAAAATGATACTTCCTTACATGACATTGCAAGGTTTTGACTTAAATATTGCGATCTTCATTCCCTGTAAACCACCTGCTTTTGTACCGAATATGTTCAGTTCTTAAGCAAACTTAGCATTTGTAAAATTCGATTTACATCAATATTACAGGAACATGCATTTGTAGTTTTCTTGTCAAATGTTTCCCTGACTTAAAGTTCTAGAAGTCCTTGTGTGATCTGTTCCTATGGACAAAATGATTTGACCAACTGATTTCAAACTTCAGGTGAGATGAAAGAATCCGACTGGTTCCAGATGACCTTCCCCAAGGCAGAAGTGCTCATCCTCAACTTCGCCTCAAATGTATACTACCTTCCACCATTCATCACAACTATGCAGAACCTGAAAGTCCTGGTGCTGATCAACTATGGCACCACCAGCGCAACCCTTGACAATCTATCTGCCTTCACCACTCTCAACGACCTGAGGAGCCTCTGGCTGGAGAAGATTACACTCGCACCACTGCCGAAAACCACAATCCCGCTGAAGAACCTGCACAAGATCTCCCTCGTCCTTTGTGAGCTGAACAACAGTCTAAGAGGATCAAAGATGGACCTCTCCATGACGTTCCCGCACCTATCCAACCTCACCATTGACCATTGCATAGATCTGAAGGAGCTGCCATCTAGTGTATGTGAGATCAGCTCCCTGGAAAGCATCTCCATCTCAAACTGCCATGACCTCACAGAGCTGCCATTCGAGCTGGGCAAGCTGCACTGTCTGAGCATCCTACGGGTGTACGCCTGCCCGGCGTTGTGGAGGCTCCCGCGGTCGGTGTGCAGCCTGAAGAGGCTGAAATACCTCGACATATCTCAGTGCATTAACCTGACAGTTCTCCCGGAGGAGCTTGGTCACTTGACAAGCTTGGAGAAGATCGACATGCGGGAATGCTCGCGGTTGAGGAGCCTCCCGAGGTCATCCTCGTCGCTCAAGTCCCTTGGGCACGTCGTGTGCGATGAGGAGACGGCATTGCTATGGAGGGAAGCCGAGCAGGTCATCCCAGACCTCCGGGTGCAGGTAGCAGAAGAGTGTTATAACCTGGACTGGCTTGTAGATTGATCTCCTGGATGCTTCGGCTCCAAACTCACCATGTACAAATCATGTGTATATTTTTGCTTGTAGAATGCAGGATGGGTAATCAATCCACTGTGCAATTTTGACATGTTCAGTGTTCGTACAAATTTTTTTTTATAGAAGATAAATACAACTCCAACCCAAAAAGGGTAAAGACACCATCCAAGCACCGAAGTAGCACATTTCATACATAGGATATACAGACAATACAACAAGCATTTCTGTTTCTCCGGTTAAGAGAACAGATACCAAGGTTCTAAACAGTAGTTCTCAACAGGAAGAAGAACCAGTTTTACACGGTAACATCCAGCGCTAAATTGTTGCACACCACACATACTACACAACCAGCAGCAGCAGCAGCAGCAGCAGCAGCAGCACTACAATATGGCTCGTCAGACATTCAGACTCGAACAGTATTGGCAACAGAACCTGTGCCTTAGCCTGAGCGCAAACCTTTTCTGGAGCTCCAGCTGCTCTTCACCGTCTTCACAGGAGTGAGACTATTGGAAGACCGCAAATACAGTTTCTGTGCAAACATTGACATGATTATTACATGGCATATACTATCTCTCCGCTGCTCTCGATGTCGAGATCAAGGTCTTGAGTCCCTGATCCTCCATATCATCGTCAAGGTCAAGACTGTTGGTCAAGAACTGGTTGATTCCGCGAGTACCAGATGCTGGTATGGTTGCCTCTGCCAGTATCTGCATGATATCTTAAGGATCCAGAGGCACCAAAGGGATGAATTGGTGTAAACTAGTACTTAAACCTAATTTTTATATTTTTATTAATAACGATCAAACTTAAGAAATAAATCTAGAATAATTAATCTAAGATAAAAAAAAACTAGATTAAACATGCAGATTAGAAAGCAATCATACATAAATAAGAATTAATGGGTTGGAATTCGTACTAACTGATTTTCCTCAAAAAATATGTGCAAAGATCCTTTACATTAAAGCACAACTATAAAATAATATTCCATTTTTTTTCCAATTTCTTCTTCTCTATCTCCTTTTTTCTTGTTTTTTCTTCTTTCCGCGCTGTAGCTTTATGGGGTTTTCTCCCTCTGCGCACAACCGATCTTGCTATAGAGCACGCACACGAGTCCTGTAGATAGCAGCGTACTGTGGCGCCGGATTCCTTTGTCAAGGATTAAAAAGGCGACTAGAGGGGGTAAATAGGAGCTAAATAAAATTCCCCCTTAAAAACAAATCACCAAGAGAACAGATCAAATAAACTGTAAAATCCGAACAGTTGAGATCGGATGAACAAAACGGCCGATCAGGAAGTCAGATAAATAGTACTCCGACCAAGTTGAGGTTGGATGAACAATGCTCGACGAACAGTGTGACCAGCGCGATCTCAGAAACAAATGTTGATGTAACTTTTAATCGGCTGATCCAAAGCCCGTGAAACTTTGTGTTCACCTTCCTATAGAAGGCAGGAACCTATTCTAACCTTCAATCGTAAGGATTGCTGTCAATGTTTTGACCTTTTTCCAGTTTAGAGAATGTTGCACAAAAAACGAGTCTTAACAAAAACTTTATCCTGAATTTGCTCGTGGTGTTTTATTGATCAAAATAGATTTTAATGACCTCCCACAAGTCAAAGCAAGCGAGAACATTAGAGAACAACCTTTAAACATACAAGAACATGATCTACAAGGATCTTTTTTCTTCCAAACACAAAAGATCAGTTTTTTGTAAGAACTGAAAAGAAAAGGTTATAGATTGCCTAGATGACTTGGGATGAAAAATATAGAAGATTCATCCAGCAGTCTTTTATCCTTGGCACAAAATCTAAAAACACTTAAAAAGAAGGGAGACAAATCCAAAGTGCAAAAAAGTAAATATGCAAGAACTGAAACAAGTTTCAAAACATAAAAATTAAATCTTGCAACACTTCGAGATAGAGGATTTTCAAAGCTACACAATCTGGTGGGCAAAGCTTCTTTCAAGCAATCAAAGAATCCACTCTTACAAACTTGGAATGGGGGCATACCCCCACCCCTCTATTTATAGCACAATAGGAATAATATCCACCCTTAGATGACCTTCTTATCCCTTAAGAAGCCTCCTCAAGGGTTCAAATTTACTCCCAGTCTCCACCCTTAGATGACCTTCTTGACCTTCAAGAAACCTCATCAATGGTTCAGATTTACTCCCTCAACTCACACATGGTCTAACCCGCAATCCAACAACATAACGGGTTTTATCCACACATGCACATACTAACTTAACTACTACTCAACCTGCGAATCCTTTATCCAACGATCCTCCTTCGCTTGCGTATAGTTCAAGTTAGCATCTCAACCATCCATTTGTCGTCCTGGTTCATAGCCACTCCTTGGCCTCAGTCATCTTCTGGCGGCACCTTGACCATCTAGACCTCAGCTCTCCCAGCCTAGTCCCGATCTCCTTCGCCTCACCATGACCTAGCTCCGAAGTCCTGGAACCATCACAGACAAGAGAAACACATCACATAGCATTGCTCAAAATGATAAACAGTAATCAGCTGCGCAATCACAAGACTAAGGATCCCATCTTAGCTTAACACCACTTAAGGGTGCCCCATCCTCTTAAGAGTCGACCTGGCAAGGTCCCGACCTCGTAAGTAAGGCTTGTCATTCTGCTGTTTTTTCTTCTTAAAGATGGTAGTTTAAATAGCTTTTCCCTTTGGCTTGAACTTCCCAGAACCAGGATGCTGCACAAAATTGGCGTTGGATTATCCCTTATCCTTTGGATGCACATCCTTTGCCCGAGCTTTCTCCTCAACATCAAGAGACGTGATCAAACTCTCAACAGAGATTTCTTGCCTCTTGTGTTTTAGAGATGTGGCAAAATTCCTTCACGAGGGAGGCAATTTGGCAATGATACCACCAGCTACAAACTTGTTGGGTAACGTGCACTTGAGGTGATCAAGTTCCCTCACAATGAACTATATCTCGTGAGCCTGTTCAACCACAGAAGGCCCATTGACCATTTTGTAGTCATGATATTGCTCCATAATATACAGTTCACTGCCAGAATCCGAGACATTAAATTTATTTTCGAGTGCCTTCCACAGCTCCTTTGCATATGACATGTGCATATACACATCACAAAGGTGGTCTAAAAGAGCGCTAAGAATGCATCCTACAAAAATTGTGGTGGTATCCTTGAACTCCTTTTCCTGCTCAGCAGTAAGGGTTCCTTCAGGTTTGCCAACCACAACCCAGTATAAGTTCATAGATGTGAGCCACAGAGTGGCTCGCATCTGCCTTCTCTTAAAGTGAACACCGGTAAACTTATCCGGTCACATTGCCTCAACAAATCCAGATGCATTAATCATATTCAGCATTAATAGCCTATCACATTTTTGTAGTGTTAGAATATTAAGCATACTATTGATGAATTTCTTTCGAAAATAAATTATGACTATAATTGAAGATATAACAATGGATATAAAGAGACTATAAATGGTTCAAGTGTGTTATCGAGTTGAAGCAAAGACGTGGCCGAACTGGCAGTAGATGTCGATGAAGATCAACGGACGATATAGATGAAGCCAACCATCGATGACGAAACCAGCGAGCCGTTGCATGAAGACACTTCCCAAAAACGTGATTTGTCCTCTCCCGGAGCAGGATCTCAATGACGAACGTTTCGGAGACCAGCTTTCCCGATAGTCGGTGCACACCGGTGAAGGGATGGGGAAGAAGAAGTGGCGCAGTACTCACGGAAGGCAAAGGGTTCGAGCTTTTGAGATATGATCTCTACTCACGTATATACAACAGAGATAGAGAATATCCGAGCACGATACGAGTTGGTTACAGATTTGTACACGCACGCGTAAAATCATAGCACGATACGGGTCAGTTACAGATTTGTACGTGTATGCGTAAAATCCCCCACTAAGTCACACACTACAAAAACTACAAAAGAGAACCGCGCCTGCGCAAGCCATCAGACTTAATTTTTCTGCACCATTCACGCGCATGTCGCGTACGCGCACTGCCTAGCCTGGCAAGGCAAGCGAGCGCACGCGTGTTTTCTTCTTCTCTCTTGTCATGCTTTAGCAAGGTGGAGAGAACCCTCCCTTATAAGTTGGTCTCCTTCCACCTCCACTAGCAATGTAGTATTTTTAGGAATTATTTATGAATTAATAGGCCTAGCCCAAATAATTTCAATAGTTTCGCTTCAGTCAAATATTTCTCAGCATCTATAAAAGCCTACCATCGAAATGAACACCATTTAAACTAGCTTAATGGGGTTAGCTGTGGCTCGTGCACAGGTATGAAGCAAGTCACCAAGAGGAAGGAATAATAGACGAAGTAGTGGGTGTGTTAAGCGCAGAGGCATACAGGTTGTATCGGTAGAGCATGCATGCGGCCTGGTCGACGGCGAGCTTGGCCATGGTGTCTGCGTACTGGATGAAGAATGTAGTCTACGCCGTCCTCCCTCGCTGATGCAGACGAACTTGCCGACGCCGACCTTCTTGTGCATGACGTACTCCCTGGGCTATAGTTCCCGTGGGCCCACCCAGTGCCCTAGCGAGCTCCCTGCCATCACCCCCTTCCTCCTCCAACCTCCCTCCTTCTCCCTGTCATTGCCTTTGATTTCCCCTTCCCCATTGACACCGTCGCTTCGACTGCTCCCGCATTGGCTGCCACTTTGATGAGGATGAGGCGATGAGCGCATGCCCTTCGTTCGCCCGCTCCCTTGCGGTGGGCCCCACCATATCTAGGCCCTGGAACGCCTGGGGGTTGAGGAGGGAGGTGGCCCAGGCTGCGGCGTCGGTGGGCCCCGCTCCAACCAGTGGCCACTGGCCAGATCTAGTCGGCGATTGAGGCCCTTGTTGAGACGCCGCTGGGATCTTCTCCATCGCTGCTCACCCACCGATCGTTGTGCGGTGTGGGAGAGGGTGAGGTAGAGGAGCAATGCGAGCATGGGGAGGCAAAGCGGAGCTGACGTGGGGGAGGTGCAGGGGAAATAAATTCGGTAGAGGAGGTGTGCAAACTTCTTCCCATGCATACATGACCCGATTGATGCCACGTGGATAATTCCCGAATCCAACGCTACGACATTAAGTGACAACTTTGAACTCACCTCCTCACTTATTTCAATGCAGATTTGGTTGCTTTTACTCACCTCCTCACTTAATACCGCGGCGTTGGATTGGGAAATTGTCCACGTGGCATCAATCGAGGTCAGGTATGCACAGGAAGAAATTTGCACACCTCCTCCACCAAATTTATTTCCAGGTGCAGGGGTGGCATGGGCAAGGGTGAGGCGGGCGGCGCGGTCGCGGGAGAGACGGAGGGGCGTGGGTAGGGGTGCAATCGGCTAGGATTTGATCGGATATCATTATTTTCGTATTCTAAACCATATTTTTTATCGGATTTGGAATCAGATTTGGATAGTGTCAGATACAAATACGGCACGAATAATATCGGTCACGGATTCGAATCGAATACAGATCGGAATCGATACGGTACCGGATAATGCTTGTGGGATATAGCAATGATTAATAAACCATATGAGTTCAAATGCAACAGAACTATCATAATTTAACAAGTTATTTTATCAGGTAGTCCAACAAAGTTGCAAAAGTATATTCAATTTCAACGGTACACATAGGAAAGGTTACAGAACATATAACGATACATAAATAATATCACAATAACATAGCCATGACTCCATATCTCTTGCTGCTCAAAGTCATAAACAACGCGGTTGAGTTAAGTGTGCATTTTGGTTGTTGTTTTGCTATTTTATACTACTATGAAACAAACTACTTCAGTTCCATCCCTATACTCCATTTGTATGAAATATAAATGTATGATCTGGAAGTATAAACTTGATTGGAAACATAATTTATGCATGTATTTTCCCTTTATTTGGCCATACGCAGCATAGAACAAAAGAAGCTAAACATTGAGCACACAACCACAACATCATGTCAGCTCATTCAATGAGAAATTGCAAAGTTAAATTAGCATATATAGTATTTTCAGCTCCCTTAGCGACCTGGGTCCTCTACAGCAAGTATCAGAAATGTTGTTTCATGCTAGACTAATAATTGATACAGAAGCAATGCATTTGTCCATAGACGCAAGGCAAATACCTCCATTCAACAGAAACACAACAAGAACAGAACTCATAATCGAATCATCACCTGATCAAGCACGCGCTCACTGCACTCTTCCACCTCCCGAGCAAGCCCCTCCAGTCTCCTTAGCATCCCAGTAACCATCTGAGGCCTAAGAGATCAGGGGAGTAGGGCTGGAAGCGGCTGAGGGGATCGAAGAGGGAGGAAGGGTGGGCGACCGAGGCATGGTCGGCAATGGAGATGGAGGGGGCGGGGTCATCATCACGAAGGGAGGGGGAAGGAGCCGGATGGCGGGCAGCGCCGCCGAAGAGGAGCCCGTCGCAGTCGCCGATGTCAGCACCGCAGCAGTCGAGGAGCATCGCGAGTGCCGCGCCGGAGACGGAGAGCTTCGCGGCATCGGTGGCGGCCATTGCTGGGTTGGGATTTGGGGAAGCCTTTGTTCAGACTAAGGCTAAACCCAAGGATGACCTATAAAACCAGGCCTCTATGAATCTTGAATAGTACGATCTGCATTTAATTTAGGCCTTTATATTGGGTCGATTTTCAACCATGGCCTGAATCCCCTGCTTGTATATCAACCATCACACAAGTCTCTCCTTTGCACATAGCACACATGAGGACGGTCTCTCTATATAGAGATGAACCCCTTCGGCCTCTTGGATAGAGGCGCACATAGCACGCCCCCTTGGGATGGTTACAGGCCTGAATAGGCCTCCAAATATCCAAACAGGTCGTTTTAGAGGCCATCGTTGGAGAGAGTCTAATGTGTTCGGCAGACTCAGTCCAAAGGTAGTCATAAAATTCGGATATACGATAAGATTCTTTTCGAAAATATCCGAAAATTCTCTCAAAAAATTCCTAGTCGACAGATAGTACTCTTCTGAATGCAATACCGAATCCATCAAAATATCTGAAACTGAATTAGAATCTGACAACTATTCGAATCTGATCCGAATGTATCCGATCGGTCGGTCGGCAAATATCCAATCCGATTGCACCCCTAGGTGTGGGCACGGGGAGGCAGGGCGTGACAGGGATGTGCAGGCTTGGGGTGGAGAGTGGTAGATTCGGGGATGCTGGTGTGGCCTTGAAGATGAAGATGGGTAGAATCATCTTTTTACGTACAAGTAATGGACCATTGATGAAAGTGGTAAAAAGGATAAAAGTTGAGATCCAAGAATGAGTATATTTTATGGCATTTCAAGAAACTTGGCCAACTTTTCAGTGACAAATAAAGAATTTTCTCTAAATTATATAAAGGGTTACTCCACAAGACCATACATCACTCATATTCCTATATACAAACCTGGGGGGATTCCGGCCTCCGCGTGAATTCGGCCGACGCGTTCGCTCCTCACGCGACCACATCGCCCGCTTGACTCACTGGGTCATATGGCTCAAGTATTTTCCCTCCCTCGCTCGGCCGCAACGCTCACATGGCACAGCGGTGGAGCGCCTCGCCCCCAGCCAGTTGGTCCCGTCTTCAATTCTTGTCCACGCGCGAGCCCACGCAACGCATGGCTCGGGTGCGATCGATGTGTGGCATTGGTTTTTTTGTGGAAAAGCCCCTGGGCCACCGCTTTTTTGCAAACCCCCCCTAAAATTTTTCATAATTAAGTCCACACCCTTTTTACGAGAGAACCCCAACAAATCCGAATTTGGCTTCTTTGTTAGTTCCCCAATCCGTGAAAAAGACTAGAACATTTGCATTTCACCTTTTCTTATGAAAAAGCCCTTAAAAATCTCAGGAATCACATGTAGGCCTCAATTTCTATCCAAAGAGGTCCCCGGAATTCGGATTTCTCCTTTTTTGGGTGAACCTACGTCCCCTTTTTTTAGGGGACCCGCAAAAAATGTTCTCAAACTAGTTCCATTCCGTTGCTTTCTTTTAACGAAAAGCCCCAGAAATTTCACAAAATTATATGCGTGCCCTTTTTATGAGAGAACCCCAAAAGATCCGAAATTAGTTTTTTTGAGGTCCCCAAAAATGCCTAAAAATACATCCAAGCCCCTTTTTACGGAGAGAAAACTAAAACATCCATGGAAAAAAGACTAGAACATCCGGATTTCATATTTTTTATGAAAAAGGCCCTAGAAATTTCGGAAATCACATCTAGGCCCTTGTTTTTACCCAAAGAGGTCCCCGGAATTCGAATTTCTCCCCCTTTTTTTTGGGTGAACCTACATCTAGTTTTTCTGATAGGACCCGCAAAAAATGTTGTCAAACTAGACCTATTCTTTTTAGCGGAAAAAAAGAATTTCAGAAAAATACCTTTGCGCGTCGTCACACTCCTGCGCGGTCCGAACCTAGTGTTATCGAAAGATGGATGACACCTTTACAACGCAAACACGGCTTCTATTGTCGAGCAGAAGGCATGAAGTTAGGCAGCAGATGGTAGAAGAAAACAGCTGAAAGCTCAAAGGGTATGGATAATACCTTGCCATCGTATTCTTTCTTCAGCAAAACTTCAGGAGAAATATCTGCCGGACTTCCAGCAGTTGATTTTGGTTGTGAATGAAGAACTGAAGACAGTACATCAAAAAACAACAGAACTGGAAATCAGGTAACAATCCAGCATCCAGCACAAGTTCTTTTTGTTATGAGTTAGCGCACTACTGCAGTAAGGTAGGTCGTATTGTGCTTGTCGAGATTATATCATTATAGACATGATCTACAATTCTACATCCAGATTCCAGACCATCCATCATATCATCAAGTAATCAACTAGGCACAACGTTAATACCTTTGAATAACCAAAGTCACATATCTTCAGGCGAGGAGCGGTACTTCCATGCAGCAGACTGTTCTCGAGCTTTAGGTCGTGATGGCATACTTGCTTGGAGAATGGAGCCGACATAAATCATGAAACAAAATAATTTGAAAAGTGCTTCTGTGCTTTTCTTTTTGAAATCTGCACAAATAATTTTAGTACCCAGGAAACTACTTTAAAAGGGAGAATGAACCGGTAATTTTGGGGGGAAGAAGTATACCGTGGAATGACAGTAGCTAACTCGAGATATCAGCTGCTGGAAAAAGAACTGAGCCTGGACATGCACAAGAACTTCGAGTTAGCCAATACAACACTAGCATACAACTCTTGATACAAAAGATATGAGCAGACTGTCAAGTATGAGAGACCTCATCGTCGCTGAATCGACCGGCATTGCAGATGCGCTCGAAGAGCTCCCCGCCGGAAGCGTTCTCCGTGACGATTGCAAGATGCGTCGACGTCAGAATAAACTGACGAACCGAAAACAAGCAAACAGCAAAGACAGTTTCGTTACATCATTCAACATGACCTTCCAAGAACCTAGAATGGAAGCAACGCAATCGTATCATATCACCTCTTTGAACCAAATGATGTTCGGGTGCCGCAGCTACCTGTGGTTGATGATTTCTCTGTGTACTTTCTCATCAATCTGCATAAACACCATAATTCATAGGCACATAGAACCAATTAATCAACTGCACTAATTTTACAGAGCAACGCAAAAGGTGTTGTGTATGTGCGCGTGGGAGTGGGAGTGGAGTGATGGTGGTTTGTAAGTACCTTCTCGCCGCGGTCGATGTACTTGACGGCGACGAGCTCGCCAGAGGCAGGATTGCGCATGAGGCGGGCGACGCCGAAGTTGCCGAACCCGATGTCGCGAACCAGCTCGTACCAGTCGCCAGGGGTGGTAACAGCGCTACCAAAAATTTTAGAAGTACTGCAATTTACCTCTTTAATGAACTAAATTTGTTAATTAAATTATTCTGATTTTAATAGTTTAAGATTTTTTAAACTTTAGAACTATTTATATTATATTTTTAGTAAATTTTAAATATATATATGTTAGATTTATAATGTTACGAAATCATTCTTAACGAAAAATTTTTAGTTTTGCCACTGTCGGTCGCCGTCGTGCATTATCGAAATCTCCATTCCGAGCGGCCCCATTGCTGCCGCCTCTGGCGACCAAGAAACACAAATCTCCACCTCTGTCGCGCGGAAGAGGCTACCAACCCTGTGATCCTCCCCCTTCTTTTTTCTTGTTTATTTATTTATTTGCGCGCTTTTCTTATTGCCGAGAGTCCAAGGCTACCCAGTGGGGAAGACGAAAAGACGTTATCCACATGCTTATCCTACACTCACTGGATATCTCACCATCGTGCCACAAACCTGCGGGTCCCAGATTTATCTGGGCCCACATGTCATTCTACTGTACTATAGATAAGTTCGTGAGATATGACGTTCGGGGCACCTAGATGCTTATTCCATGCTTAGGTTAAAGATGGAGTGCGAGGGTATCCGCTACTCCACCTTGTCCTCTTGTTAGTCTTCCGGCTCCTCGTAACTCTAACTCCATGGCAATTAGTATCTAAGCAAAGAAGGGTTTATACAAGAGTGAGTATAAAAGTACTCAGCAAGCATTAGTAGCAAAATGCAATATATGAATTTTTCCTTTCCCATTCATCTCACTTACTTTCCAAAACCATTTGGTGAATCTCTCTCTCAAAACCATTTCCAAAAAATAGTTTTATTAGAAACATTGTTGATTTTAATTTATCCAAAAATGCTACTACCACTCGTATATGAGGCAACTTAGCTTCCATAGCCTCCAATCCAGGAGACAAACATAAATTCATGATTTGAGCCTACGCAGGTTTGTACCACTTTACCCACAGTGATCTCAACCGCGGTTAAGAATCCAGAATATTTATCACTACTCTGGTATTAGATCTCTAACCCTGCTAACTCAAGTCGAGGATACCCTTCCTGGGTAATCCCACCGACTCGCAACTAGCAGTTATACTCTGAATATTCACGAAGTACTCATCTCATGGCTACATATAGTGCCCCAGTAAATCAATCTTGGTTGATTTCCTCATGTGTCCCTCACTGGGCTTTCCAGCATACACAGCTTCACATCACCTAGTTATCTACTTTTACCCAATGTGAAGATCAAACACCTTTATAGGGCAATATTTTCTGATCATTTTCACGCATTATGGTTGATACGATTAATACGGCTCATTGCCCGAGTGTTAGTGGTTTATCCTTATATCATAACCTATGTAGAGAGCCCCATCGGCAACTTCACTCATGGCACCCTCTACCCACCTCATACCACACCAACTTCATAAGTCAGGTGAACTACATTAACATATACACAAATTCACCAACTGTATCGGCATTTCACCAGCAATTTTCTTCCAACAATCCGATTTAGGGTTTTCTTTAAATAGCACTTTTCCATGCAGTGATGATTTCTAAAAATATTTTAAAAATAATTTCACAAATATGAACAAGGAAGCTTGCACGTATTTTGTTCAAAATACGTGTCTTCACCCAATTGAAGATCTGCGAACCGATTAATTCCTGAAATTACATAAATGACATATCTTTTTTTCCATATTTAAGGTGTCCAACTCTTTCCTCTTATTATTCTAAGATTTATAAATTTTTTGTTGTGATTTTTAGAGCTTTTAAACAATTTATTTCATCGCGCTTTATTTGAATAATCGACCGACTAATTTGGTTGATTTAATAAATTTTTAACTGATTCAGTTTAAAGGTGAATTATTCACATTAATGAATTGACTCATAAAATTGTAATAATTAGCTAAAATTATATTTTTCTTGTTTTTCTCTTTTCTCTCTTTTTTTTTAATTTTTTGACTAAATCCTTTAATTGCATCGAGTTTTTACTCGATTACGAACGTAACATTATACTGTGATTATTTCTTTGATCCATTACTTATTTTGTGTATTTTTTTAGAAAATTTCTCTTTTTTTTTACATTTCTCTTTCTTCCTTTTTTCCCCTATTTTTCTCTTTTATCTCTCCTCCTTTAAACATTAAATAATAATCTCTAACCAAAATTTTCCATTGGTTCCACTTTAATTAGAGATAATGTTTAGAAACAATCATCATATTAATCATCACATTAATTAATTTGCCCAAAAATTAATCATGGAATTAATAAAAAAATTAATGCCTAGGAAATAATAATTGAACAACAATTATTGCCGAATTTAAATGAGAACATGGTAAAACAATTATTAAAATGGGCTAAACATTCATCTCCAAAACAGAAAAGGGCTCAAAACAGTACAAGGCCTTACGGCCTAGCCGAAAAACGGGCCCACGCGTACAAGCCCAAAAGCGCCATAGCCCAACGGCGCAAGCTCAACCTAGAAGCGCGACCACAGCCCAGTCAGGCGCAGCCCGCGCCAACGCAAGGAACCGGCCGTCAGATGCGAACGGACGGACTGGATCGAGCGGAGGCAGAAAAAAACCATGCGCGAGCTGCAAAACCCTAACCCTAATGCCATTAAGCTTCTTTGCCCGGGGAAAAAGAAATGGTGGTGACGAAGCTAGCGGAGGGCGCGTTGGCGAAGCGGCGGGACGTCGTGCATGCACGGCGAGCTGAGGCTGCATGCGTCTTCGACGAGGCGAGAAGACGGCGCACGCACGGGCGCACGGGAGAAGCCACGGCGAGTCCGGCAGCGATCGAGCGAGAGGGCGCATGGAGCGGCGACGACAGCGACGGTAGGATCCGAATGAGGTAAGCCCCGAAATCCCACCCTTAGACCATTAGGGTGCTTGATGAGTTTGGGGATTTGGGGGGGGGAGGATTAGGGATTTTGGGGTTGGGGTTTCGGATCTGAGAAATTAGGGTTCGGATTGATCTTATCCCCTCCTTCTAAATGCTAACCGAACCGAATAAAAGCTTAAATCAACATCATTTGACGAAAACTAGATCTAAACCGGGCTTAATTAGGATCATGATTATGCTAGGTAGCTCTGATACCAAATGTTAGAACTAGGGGAAACTAAAAACATGAACTAGCCTAAGCATAATCACTAAATAATAATGCGGAAATAAGAGTTGATACTAACCCGGTGAAGATGAAGAAGCCATTCGGTTTTAGTTGGTTGATGAAGGTTGGTGAGGAACGGTAGTGAGGAAAAGGGCACCGTGATCTTCACGGTGATGGTGGCGGTCTTCAGTAGCCTCGCGCTTACCCTAGATCGGATGAGGTATTAGGAGAGGTTGAGCTCAAGATTGATGCGTGCAAAAACGAGCGCGGCTTCTCCCCTTATTTTAGCATGAGTTCCCAACTAAAATTTGGAGTGCTACCGAAGACCGTGGTGGTCAAGCCCTACAAATTATAGTTTGTTATCTTTAAACCGAGATCATTACTAACAAGATGCGGGAGGAGGAGATGGAGCAAGGAGCATTGGAGACTGACTGACGGGCCTTCTCCTTAGGACCTTAATTCAATTTTATTTCTCTGACTTGTACGTGAAATGGGAGAGAAAGACTTGCCACGCGTCAAAACCACCGTCACGTCGGTGCCACGTAGTGTTAAAAACTTAAAACCAGGGTGAAATGGCTTGACAGGGTCTGTTACCTGGTTTTGGCAGCTGACGGCTGTAAAACATCCAGTTTTACAGCTCAATGTTGAAGCTCAGACTTTACAAGTGTTTAGAGGTCGAATGGACTCGTTTCTTTGTCTCGTGTATTTTTGTTTGGTGATGGCAAGAGAGGAGATTCTTCTCCAGAACTGCACTAGCTTGTCCAGAAAGTGAAGGCCCAGAAAGAGAGAGACTTGGAGAGTGTGGCATTTTGAATTATGATCCTGATTCTTCTGCATTCGCGTAAAATCCAACACAGCGATGTCCCTGAAGTCCAGGTCCAAGAAGAAGGTGAACAGAAACAAAGTATGGCCCATGTCCATCACCTCGTTGTGTGCACCACCATGACCCTCCAGTAATCTCTGCAACCACGGAGATCGTAAATCAGCGATCAAAAAGAATTTCCTTTCTCTGACAATTGATTCTGTGTTGGAATGCGGAGATTCCACAAAAAAAAAATTCGTAAGAAACAGTTCTTAAGAATAGGGAAAATTTTCCACGTTCAAGATCGTGGTAGAAGAATAGGCTGAAAGTTCCGTGGCAACGTAAGAACCACAATCAAGTTTCAGTTAAAATTTTGAAGTTTCAGCTCTACATATCCCAACTTTTAGGAAATTTCAGTGTGCAGCTTGCTTGAGGTTGTTGTAAAAGGATACAATGCATACAATCACAAAAAAACAAACACAAAATAGGAAGACAAAACTCTATTCTCTTTATTAGATTGGTTTTCTTTTACAAAGAGTGATATATTTATAGTGAAAACCCTATTAAAAATGTATTCGAATTCGTCCACAAGAGATAGAATCCAATTATATCTCAACAACCATGATTAAGAATTATGATGTATCTCTACACACATACTCCCTCCATCCCACAAAGAGTGCATTTCTAGTTTTTTTTAAGACAGATTAGTATGTAAGGTAAATAACTAATGTGACCCTCGTTACTCCATACATAAGTGTGCTGGTGCTTTGGTTTCCACCGGCACTTAAATGCGTATGCATACATTTACAGCTCTGCATGCAGAAGATTAGTGGGATATTAATCCACGCCAAGTCACTAAGCATGCAAAGGGGTCAAAAATTTTCAAATCTTAGAGTGGAGTTATGGGAATTAATGGGCTTTGGATGGGCCTTACGTACTAAAGATGCACTCTTTGTGGGACAAATTTTAAACAGTAGAAATATATTCTTTGTGGGACAGATGAAGTACACACACATTTCAAAGTGGTGGCCATTTTCTGATGCACTGACGTGTAAATATTCCTTTTTCCAAAGTGGTGGCCCCCTCCTCTATGCGGCGATTCGATACCCCTGTCTCGCTGATAGCAGGCCACGTCAGCATTCCAGAGAGAGACCGACACAAGCAACGTGCGAGTCCACCTCGAGGATTCTCTCCTTTTCCCCACAGGGAGAATCTCTTCGTCCACCATTTTTTAGGGAAACGAAACAAAACTATGATTTTTCAGGGAATCATCTTAAGTAGTAGTACTAATTTGCCGTTTACTTTACAAACGATTTTGGTTAGTGCTGTCTAACTGCCTGGTAATATACTATTTAAAAAAAAAACAGCACAGCTACCTGTGCAGTAAATTATGACAAAACCCATGACAAATTTGTACAACATTAGAAATGTGGCAGACCAATCTGCCAGCGACTACTAAACATCACAAATTCACATATACCCAAAATTTGCTCATATGTACAGAGTAGTGACGCAAATTGTTGGCTAAACTGGGCATCTACTAGATTGAAACCAAAAAAGATTAGAGTCGTTTATATCTTGATTTGCAGACATTTGGTCTGGTGCAACTACTGCAACTATGCTTTTGCGAAGTTTGTTGGCATTGTTTGATCCTATTTCTTTAGGACTCTGCATGCCAATTAACAAAAAGAAGATGATATGGACTTAAGCATCTTCCCCTCACTTAATTAGTACGAGTAGTAATGAATTAGTTGGTGCCCTGTCACATTCTTGTGAGAATCTTGAGTAAGTGCCCCATGGCAATGGCAACACCTTCAGTCCTCCACACAAAAGGAAAACTTTGGATGGCACCTCCAAGCTTTTATTGTCCAACCAAAAGGAAGGGGTACGATTTGATCTCACCTCACTCCCATTAATAAATCATGGTTAAGATAGGATAAGATAAGATAAAAAGAATCTCTTGCACAATGGAGAAGAGAGAGGGACAGAATAAAGAAGACAAGATGTACAAGTCCCTGGAGTAATCTCGGGGATCTCACCAGAGTTTGTAATATGGTTGATAATCGCTCGAATATAACAATTATTGACTATATCGAGTTGGTTCGGCATCTAAGATTGATCAGTAAATCGGTTAAATTAAAAAAAATATATGCGATGTAAATATCACGATAATCGATGAATATCGCTCGATTTTCGATGAATATCGGCGAAAATCACTCAAAAAATCATCCACAAAAAATGATTGGTTGGTCGATAATTGATGGATATTGACAGATAATCGCTGAATATCTAGTGATTTTTTATTTTTTTGTTCAAAAATTTTGATTTTAGATCTATTTGGTTTTTGACGATTTTAGACTGATTTCAAGCTCAATATTGTTATTTTCGAGCGATTTTTTTGATATCGATATTGTTAACCTTGGATCTCAGAGATTCTTCAGCCCTTCAAATTGGTCTTTGTTTTTTCTTCTTCATTACTCTCTCTCTCTCTCTCTCTCTCTCGTTGATATTTTTCATGTGAAGATTGCAACCAAGTCAAATTGTGGCTCTTGAAACCTGGGAGAGGCAATTGGCCAATCAATTGCTGGTCCATAATTTCACCTTACATATGTGCCATTTGGAATTTGAATGTGTCCCGTTGGACCCTGGTCATTGGCATCAACTTCAATAGTACTACTAGTAACAAAAAGGTCATGCATGCTTGTGGAAGTTTGTCGATGTAAGTTTATCTTTTGGAGCTATGGGTGTAGCTCTAGTATTTAGATGGAGGGTAATAAAGCTTGCGGATCAAGTCCCACCAATGGCAAATATCGTGTAATCCTATGTGGTAAAACAAATGATGTACCAATAAAATATAGTGTAGAAATACTATTTTCGCCGTAGCAATATACTACTCCAAACTAATATCGTCGATAATAGTTGGAATATCACGATTATCAACCATATCGAGCCGGTTTGGCATCTAAAACCGGTTGATAATTCGGTTAAATTCAAAAAATTTATGCAACGTAAATATGGTGATAATCGGTGAATATCGAGCGAAAATCGCCGAAAAAATCGGCCACCAAAAAAATTGTTTGGTCAGTCGATAATTAGTAAATATCGATTGATAATTGGTGGATTTCGAGCGATTTTTGATTATTTTTTTGGTTCAAAGATTTTGTTTTTAGAACACTTCAGTTTTTTACGATTTTCAATTTGATATTTCCGATTTTCGAATTTTAATTTTCAAGCGATTTTTTCGATATCGATGTTGTTAACCCTACTCCAAACAAGCATGGAATATCCCACTCAATTCGTTACAACTTAAAAGAATAACCCTTGCAGAGATTTTTCTTACAAATGTACCCCTGAGGAGATTTCATATTCCTAGTTTACAGTAAACCCACAAAACAGCCTTGCAAGCCCAATTCGTCTCTTGTTTTTATTTTCTACTTAGTCCTGTAAGTGCTGGGTAAGATGGACAGGCTTTTAGGGGACATCTAAAGTGGTCACATATGGTTTGAAGTGCACTTCACAGTTAGCATAGCATTGGCAAAGACCATCAAACAAAGCTAACCGATCTAGTGGCCTCTGCATACGGCCCACGATAGATTGACCTGGAGATACGATAAGGATCTCGATAGGTAGGTGCAGGACGTTTGGTGATAACCTAGTACAATATTCTCATTATATATATAGGGATAAACATATATATATTCTTATATATATATATATATATATATATATATATATATATATATATATATATATATATATATATATATTGGAAGCCTTTTTCATACTCTTGGGAGTATGTACTCCCACCTCCAGTATACCACTTAAACGAATACGTTATACTCCTTTATCACTTTCAGTATACTTCAATAATAATTCTAAGATACTACAATGCGAAATTGTTGAAAAAAATTAACCAGAGCCCTTTATTTTTTAGCTATATACTCTTTTTCATATGTAAAAAGAGTATATAAACAAATTATGCTATAAAGGGTGGACTTCGATGAATTTTTTTGTGAAACTCACTTTGAAGTATCTTATAATTAGTATTAGAGTATACTCAAAAGGATAAAGAAGTATAATAACGTCATTTATGCGGTATACTGAGAGTGGGAGTACGTACTCCCAGGGGTACAGAACCATTTTCCTATATATATATATATATATATATATATATATATATATATATATATATAGAGAGAGAGAGAGAGAGAGAGAGAGAGAGAGAGAATGGCTAGTTTGCTATTGATAGCACAAAATTTCACTTTTACTACCTACCGTATCCTCCGTCCGTTGTTGGATCCGACGGCCAGCCAGTGCGCTGCGATGGATCGCTGCTTCCTTCTCCGCTTCGCGCCGCCTCGCCTCCGCTTTCCGCCTCGCTTCTTCGCTTTCTTCGCAGGAGCAAGGCGTTCTCTCGAATCGCTCTCTCTCAATCGTTCTTCGAATCGCTTCTCTCGATCCCAATCGACAAACCCGATCCTAAATCTCCTCTCTCGATCGCTGTTCAACAGTAATACAATCCTTGTCTTTGCCTTCGCTTCTTTCTCTCTCAAGACACGAGCGGCATCTCCTTTGCCCCAGTAATCAACTAACCTTGTCTTTCCCTTCTTTTGCTACCGATTGTGAAGACTCGACAGTGGATCATTCAACAGGATTGCAATGGATGATGGTGTTGGTATCACCTATTGTCAAGACTCGATGCATAACAGTAATACAAAGGGAACCCACGGATCCTTTTCTAACTGTTATTAATCATTATAAACTAATTACATATCACGTATGGATGCATAACCCTGTAGAGAACCAATTGTTGTTGGTGAAGACAACCAAGATGCACCATATCCGATTGATGTTAATGAAATTGACCAACATGTGGATTTGGAGTTCACTCCATTTGTTGGAAAAGAATTTTTCTCCAAAGAGGATGCAAAGAAGTTCTACAATAATTATGCTTTTCGGAGAGGGTTTAGTATTCGTAAAGTAACTCACTACAGGGCAACATCGGGAGACATCACATCTGAATTGTGGGTATGCTCAAAGGAAGGCTATTCAAAAGATACGCAGTCAGCACAAGAAGCAATGGAGAACCCGGTTGAGAAAAACTCCCGAGAAGGAGGTTGCACACACTCGAACCGGCCGCAAGGCACGTATGAGAATAAAGTGGAAGGATGGGGTCCGAAAGTCAAGGTGCTCGATGATAATCATAACCATCCAATGGTCACCTCTCCCGCAAAGAAAAGAAACCTACGCCTCCCATAGGTCAATGGATGATGAGGATAAGGAAATTATAAAGACATGCGTGCTCAAAATATTGAGACCGCAAAAATACATGAGTACTTGGGCGTTAAGCACGGGGTAAGAACAATCTGAGATACAAAAGGAAGGATGTGAGCAATAAGATAGCGTCCACAAATAAAGAACTTGTTGGTATGGATGTGGAAGCAACATTGGTACATTTTCAAAACAAAAGAGAAGAAGATCATGAATTTTTGTATGATGTATTGACAGACGAGAGTGGACGCTTGAAGAACCTTTTTTGGGTTGATGGCAGAGCGAGAAGAGCATTCCAAGAATTTGGAGATGTTGTGACCTTCGACACGACCTATCAAACAAATAGGTATGATGTTATGTTGTTGATTTCTAATTCAGCTATTAGGTACTTTACAAATACTATCCCTAAATCAACTATTATTCTTGGTTGATTTCAGGTACAGCATGCCTATTGCACTATTCATTGGTGTGAACCACCATAGAATGTCCATTATTTTTGGAATGGCAATGCTAAGGCTCTGAGGATAAAGCTGGGTTTGTGTGGTTATTTCAAACTTGGGTAAAAGCCATGTATGGGAAGGAACCAAAGGCCATTATCACCGACCAAGATCCTGCGATGAGAATTGCTATCAAAGAGGTACTTTCTAACACCATTCACAGATGTTGTCAATGGCACGTGATGAGGAAGGCAAGGGACCATTTGGGAGTCCTCTATAACTTGAAGCCGTGTTTTGAACTTGAGTTAAAGCAAGTGATAAATCGTAGCATGACGATATCCGAATTTGAGGAAGGTTGGACAACCATGCTTCAAAATTATGGATTAGTGAATAACCGCCATCTCAAGGTAATGTATGACAAACGGTCTGAATGGATTCCAAAGATACTTTAGAGGTGTATTTTTGCTAATATGTCGACGCCACAAAGAAGTGAAAGTGCCAACTCGCTTTGAAAATATGGACCAACAATCATACGTCCATACATGAACTTGTCTTACATGTTGAGAAAATGGTGGAAGGTATATGGCAAAAAGAAAGTGACGAGGATATTGCTTGTCTAAATGTTGAACCAAATTTTTATTCATTTCATCGAATTGAGAAAGATGCATCTCAGTTTTATACAAGCAAAGTGTTGAAAGAGTTCAAGGAAATCTTGAAAAATTCCCAACTTGGCCAAATTAAAGAGATTGAAAATGATGCCTTATACGAGGTAACCATTAATTACCATCCATTGATAGAAAAGATGGTACCGGAAACCTACATGGTACAAATCAATAAATTAGAGGAACAAGTCTCTTGTAGTTGCAAGGGATATGAGTTCTCAGGTTTGCTTTGCTCTCATGCCATTAAAGTCATGCACCATGTACAATTTTTTCATCTACCTAATAGGTACATAATGAAACGGTGGTGTAAAGATGCTAATGCAAATGTGAAAAGATCAAAGTTAGAGAGGAGTTTGGAATTTGGGGCTACTCAAGAGCAAGAAGCAATAAGATTTGCTACTCTTAAGCCTAGAGTGATGAAATTGTTGAAGATGGCATCAAAGTCACGTGAAAGTTTCAGCCAATTCCAAGGAATATTGGACATGGCAGAGCAACAATTGGAAGGGGTGATTGTTGAACAACAAATTGAAACACATGCAGTTGACACCTCGGCAAGCAAAACTTCTCAAATGATTTTAGCTCCACCAATATCTCAATGCAAGGGGAAGAGGAAGCAGCCACAGAGATTTAAACCTCCTTCGGAACCACGATCTGATGCAAAGAAACCACGAAAATGTGGAGTTTGTGGCAAGAAAGGAGGGCATAATGCTAGAACTTGTCCGGTACTTGTTTATTGACTTGCATGCTAAAATTTCTTTTTTTTTATTTGAACTTTTGCTTACACTTTGTTTTAAATTTTTCAGCTAAAGAGTGTGAAAGGAAATGGTACACAAAGAGATCCAAATAGTCCACAAGAATACGAAGACATATATGATGGATCTGATGATGGATCTAATGATGGATCTGAATAGTCCAATATTATTAGTTTAAGTTAGCATCGTCATTAGTTTGTCTAAGTTAGGATCATTAATTTACTTCTCTTATAAACTACAAATTATCTCTCTTTTGTGAACTGTACTGAGATGATGTCAATGAAGAGTATCTGGGAAGTGCTGATACATTTCAGCTTTTGCTAAAACAAATTGTTCTCACCGGCCATCGATAATGTTCCTCATGGCAAAGAATCGCCTATTGATTTGGATTGTTGACCTAGATGATTTATAGATGCAAAGATTTGCACAATATCTGATGCCAACATATAATGCTACTAGGCACCAACGGCATGGCCAGATAAATCTATAAGCATCTTGACATACTGCATTTCATCTTAATGCAAGGAGAAAAACAGTAGTCACATTAGACCCAAGGAAAACCACAGGTGTGCATGTCAGCCACATCCTGCTAAATTTGCAAGTGTAATATTGCAGATTCGCAGCGTCATAACTCATAAGAGAAATAGGAGATTCAAAGAAAGAACAAAGATACACAAACAAAGAAGCGCTTCTTATGCTCACCTTCACAGAGCAAACCTGAGGGGAAAAATATGATTCATGATTCTTTTTTCTCAATGACACGAAAAATCCATGGAGACAAAATGCTGTGTGTTGAGTATCATACTACTATTACATAGCCATTCCCAATTCCCATGAAATAACATTCCTATCCTGCTAAGACTAAGAATGATACTTGTATGTTCAGTGGTAGCAGCAACTCCATGTGGCTCCACAATGAACATACAACTCAATTACAATGCTAATACAATCCAACTCAACAGATACAATGCTCGATCAATGTTAGTACATCCACAATTTCGACTCATCCGGATCTGGGGGCCTAGGTGGAGGCGGCAGCGCCGGGTAGAGGAGGAGCAGGCAGCGCCGGGTGGAGCGGCGCCAGTGGAGGAGCAGGCGGCGCCGGGTGGAGCGGCGCCGGTGGAGGAGCGCTGGGTCGAGGAGGACGTGGCGGCGCCGGTGGTGGACGAGCAGGCGCTGAAGGGTGGAGGAGCGGGCGCCGCCGGGTGGAGCGGTAGGCGGCGATGGATTAGGGGATTCGAGGACGGAGATGTGTGGAGCAGGCAGTAGCGCCGGGTGGAGCGGCACCGGTGGAGGAGCACCGGGTCAAGGAGGATGTGGCGGCGCCAGTGGTGGAGGAGCAGGAGCTGCAGGGTGAAGGAGCGGGCGATAGATTAGGGGATTACGGCGTTAGGGAGAGGTGACGCCTTGCTCCTGCGAAGGAAACGGAGAGGCGAGACGGAAACGGAGAGGCGAGACGGCCGCGGAAACGGAGAAGGAAACGAGCGATCCATCGCAGGCGCACACGAGCTGGCCGTCGGATCCAACAACGGACGGAGGATACGGTAGGTAGTAAAAGTGGGCTGTGCTATCAATAGCAAACTAGCCATTCTCTCTCTCTATATATATATATATATATATATATATATAGAGAGAGAGAGAGAGAGAGAGAGAGAGAGGGGATTGCTAGTATACTATCGATATTACAGATCTTCCGTGCTATAGCGCTGTGTTTGCAAAATTCGAAGACGAAGTTGTTGATCCAAATCGTGCATTATGTTCATCTCATTGAAATCTCACTACCCACCAAATTTTATATTTTTTCTCCTATTTATTTTGTATTTTTCAAAACCAGCTTCATTGGACGCCCCACAACTAATTAGATCATGGATTTTGAAAAATACAAAATAAATAAGAGAAAAATTCAAAAATATAAAATTTGGTGGGTAGTGAGATTTCAATGAGATGAACATAATGCACGGTTTGGATCAACAATTTCGTCTTCGAATTTTGCAAACACAACGCTATAGCACGGAGGATCTGTACTATCGATAGTACACTAGCAATCCTCTCTCTCTCTCTCTCTCTATATATATATATATATATATATATATATATATATATATATATATATGAAAAGTACTTTCTACTCTCGGGAGTAATTACTCCCACATTTGAAATACCATCTAAACGAACTTTAAATACTCCTTTATCACTTCTGGTATACTTATATATTAATTATAAGATGTTCCAATGTGAACCACATGAAAAAATTGTAAAGGGGTACATAGTTTTTAGTGTATTTTGTAAATAACTTTATATACGAACATAAAAAGGAGTATATCTAAAAAAAGTACATACCACATGTGAAAAAAATATAAATACCACCTAGCTAGTCTTATATACTACATGTACATACCCTCCGCTGCATGAGATACTCCATATGTTGTGAGATACGGTATAGGGAGAAACTACTCCCAGGAGTAGAAAAGAGGCTATATATATATATATATATATATATATATATATATATATATATATATATATATATATATATATATAAGCTATTCTGCGCTTTGACTAGAGAAGTACGTGCAAAGCACATCGTACTGACTGATTACTAGCAATTCAGTATTAAATCACGAATACATTTTACTATAAAAGAACAGATGTAATTACTACCGAATAAGTTACATGATCAGACCAACTAGTTAATGCGTTTCGTAGTTTGTACATGAATCTGTTTCTTCTTTGTTTTAGCTATAACTTTTTATTCACAGCTCCGATTCACGAACGAAATTCATCATTAGATTACTGACGACGATAGAAACAACATGATATGAGCCTCGCTGATAAATTTACTATTGTATGATAGTAATTTTATATTATAGATATAATAATTCCTAGTTATATAAACAATAATTTTCGTTACTGGTCAGTAAAATTACTGTTTATTAGAGATACTTATATCATTCTATTCCTCTCATCGTCAGTAAGCTACTAGTGAAAACTATTTGCAAATCGGAGCTTCCAATAAAAAATTATGGCTAAAACAAAAAATAATAAATTCACATACAAAGAAATATACACGTTTACTAGTTGGTCACGGTACCGAGAACACATTTTCTAGTTTTTACATGAATCGGTTTCTTCTTTGTTTTAGCCATATCTTTTTATTAGCAGGTCCAATTTATAAACGAAATTCATCATTAGATTACTGATGACGAGAGGAACAACATGATATGTGTCGCTACTAAATTTACTAATGTATGGTAGTAATTTCATATTATAGATATAGTAATTCCTAATTAAAGATAGAGTAATTTCTGTTATCAGTTGGCAAAATTAATATTTATTAGCGAGATTTATAGCATTCTTTTTCTCTCATCATCAATAAGCTACTGGTAAAAACTATTTGTAAATTGGAGCTTCCAATAAAAAAAAAGTATGGCTAAAACAACTATAGATTCATGTACAAAGAAGTGAACGTGTTTACTAGTTGGTCACCACACTAAGATCACGTTGTCGTGTCTAGTTTGTACATAAATCTATTTTACTTTATTTTAGACATATCTTTTTATTTGCATATTTGATTTATAAAAGAAATTCACCATTAAATTATTGACGACGAGGGAAACAACATGATATAAGTCTCGCTAATAAATTTACTATTCTATGATAGTAATTTTATGTTATAAATGCAATAATTCATAATAATTTTTGTTACCGGTTGGCAAAATTAATGTTTATTAGCGAGAGTTATAACATTTTGTTCCTCTCGTCATTAGTAAGCTATAGGTGAAAACAAGTTGCAAATCGAAGCTTTCAATAAAAGTTATGGCTAAAACAAAGAAACAACATATTCATGTACAAAGAAGTAAACGCGTTTACTAGTTGGTCACCGCATTGAGAACACGTTTTCTAGTTTGTACATGAATATGTTTTACTTTTTTTAGCCATATCTTATTATTTGTAGGTCCGATTCACGAACGAAATTCACCATTAGATTTCTGACGACTATAAGATCAACATGATATAAGCATCGCTAATAAATTTATTACTTTATAATAGTAATTTCATGTTATAGATGTAGTAATTCTTAGTTATAGTTATAGTAATTTTGTTACCAGTCAAAAAAATTACTGCTTATTACCGAGACTTATATCATTCTATTCCTCTTGTGTTAGTAAGCTACTGGTGAAAACTATTTAAAAATCAAAGCTTCTAATTAAAAAAAGTTATGGTTAAAACAAAGAAATAACAGATTCATGTATAAAGAAGTAAACACGTTTACTAGTTGGTCACCGTACTAAGAACACGTTTTCTAGTTTGTACATCAATTGTTTTTACTTTGTTTTAGCCATATTTTTTTATTTGTAGGTCCAATTCACGAATGAAATTCACCATTAGATTACTGACGACAAGAGAAACAACATGATATGTCTCTATTATAAATTTACTACTATATTATAGTAATTCTATGTTATATATGTACTAATTCCTAGTTATAAATATTGTATTTTTCTGTTATCAGCCAATTTTTTTTTATTAGCGAGATTTATATCATTTTATTCCTCTCGTCGCCAGTAAGATATTGGTGAAAACCATTTACAAACCAGAGCTACCAATTAAAAGATATGGCTAAAACAAAGAGAAAACATATTCATGTGCAAACTACAAAAAACATTAACTAGTCAGTTTGACCACGTAACTGGTGCAGTCTATTTCACTGATTAGTGCATTGCATGGCTCGATCGGATTAGGTTATATGGCCTGAACATAGAATATGCTATTCTACACGCAACTAAAGAATAGCGCATATATATGTATGCGCATAGCGCTTCTTATTCTTCGCACGAGCTGTAACCCCCGTTTCGCATAACTCGCCATCAGCGTATAGCCCAAAAGCATGATGGCCTACCTAGAGAAGTAATAAATGCGTCACATCATATAAACCATTTACAATCAAACGCATACTGTAAACGCATGTCTGCAGTAAAATGTGTACACGATAGCCTAAAGAAGTAACTAATGTGTCACATCATCTAAACCACTAGTAAATGTGTTTCCTAATTTGTACATAAATCTTTATTTTTTTTATTTAGCCGTAACATTCAAATGAAGATAATTTGTCTTCAAAATTTGCACGCTTGTAGAATATTACCTCTCATACGTATGGTATTTTTTTGAGGATTTTTGAAAATATGTACATCTGATTTTCATAGATTTTATAGTTTATATATAATATATTGCCTTTTAATATCCAAAAAATAATATATTACTCATTATTACATAAGTTGTTATTATATCCTGTGTAAACCATCTTTGTAGTGTGGAATACATGAAAATCATGTGTACAAGTTTTCAAAATTCTCAAAAAAAATATCGTAAGTAGGGAGGTGATGTTCTACAACCCTATAAAATTTAAAGACTAAACTTAATAACATTTGAAAGATATGAAATTGACAATGTGCTAAACAATGAAAAAAAATCAATATTCAGCAAAATTTGTATTTTTCATATCTTTCAACTGAAATTGACTTTGGTCTTAAAATTTTATATTGTTGTATAATCTCACCTCCACTATGTATGGTAATTTATGAGACTTTTTGAAAACATGTACATACAGTTTTCACCTCCACTATGTAGTAGGGGGGATAATTCCGAGTGTGTTAGGGTTACGGAATTGTCCGATTTTCCATTCCTATGATTTCCCTCCCAATATAAGTTTTGTAAATCTTGAAGCAAGTGAAGAGGTAAGCAATCACTATGTACCATTTATTCATGCTTTAATATCTTTGCATCTGTAAAAACTAAGAGCATAGAAGCACCTCTAGGCAGTGGCGGAACTAGAAAATTTTCGATGGGTGTGCACAGAGTTTCAATTATTGATGAAAATCGTGATTTTCGATCGTATCGAGCCGGCTCGATAAACTATACCGGTGAATAAACCGATCCAATTCAAAAAAATTCAGGAAAATTTATGTGACGTAAACCGCTCGAAAATCGCTCAAAAATCTGTCAAAAAATGGTTTTAGAATTGTTTCGCTTAGTTTGCCGATTTTTCGAAGAAAACCAGTTGAAAATCGGCAAAATTAGTCAATTTTTTTTACCACCGAGTTCAAAGGGTTTGACTTTGAAACCGTTAGATTTCTTCCAATTTTTGACGAAAATCGATGCCTAGCGGTGGGCGATTTCCGCGTTCGAAACGGTATTGTAATCCCTTGATGTGCACACTTCATATGTATAAATATATAGTCTTGTATAATCATTTTGTAATATCATAAATACAATATATATTTAAAATTTGCTAAAAGTAATACAAATAGTTCTACTATCTTAAAAATCCCAAACCATTAAAATCAAAACCGATTCAATCAATAAATTTAAATTTATTGAAAATATAAATACGCAACGTTTCTAAATTTTTTAAAAAATTTTAGAGGTGCCGGGGCATACGCGGCACCCCCGTACCGCCTCTGCCTCTGGGGATACTTTCATGTGAAAATCTCATCATGATCATGTCTCTAATGTATAATTCTCCATCGGAATATATAGCCGTCCAGTTTTCCGTCGAGTATGTATAGTTCAAGCGTGAAGACTGAAGAATGACGTGCGCTCTTGGTGATGTTTGGAATTACATCATGGTATACGCGCGCACATTATTATTTGACTAACAAGAGATCATCTATATTGAGATTGGCAAATCAGTTTGGACGCGACGGCACATGGTTGTGTAACTTGTGTTAACGAAGCTATTGCTTTGGTAGGCTTTCTAATTGGCCGGAAAAGATGTCTGCATCCGAGCAATATATCATATAGTTGTTGAATAGACTGCTACTGCCCAAGTCAATCCTGCTTGAAAATTCCCATTTTGTCCTTGTAGCATTCTTTTGTAGCAAGGCGTGTTTTGCGTGCCGGTTTTTTTTTCTTTCTTTCCTTTTTTGAAATTAACCCACTCTAAGAGTTGGGTTTTATAAAGACAAGCCCTTAGAATGATCACTGATAGTGCAGACTGGGCTTATAGTATACTAGCAAATTGGCTAATACCAATTAAAATCCCCTTGGTGCGAACGCATGCCGCATCGCCCTTCAGATAAGAAACCAACGCTCTAGATCAAATAACAAGACGGTGAATTAGCATAGCAAATCTTCTCGTGTCTCGGTCCTACGAATTAAGGCTATCTTCTCCTCCCTGTCTCTCTTCGGAGATACCATTACCGAGGGCCCTGTTTGGACGGATGGTAATTCCTCGAGAGGATTTGGGTTTAGTTCAAATTTAAATTAGATTTTAAAATATTCTGATGAAATACCCCTAATCCAACCATTACCTAGCTGAGTTGTACACGGCAAAGAATCCAATGCGAGGGAGGAGAATCCGAAGGATCGATCAATTCAGAAGGTGTAAATGCATAAATGAAGTTACGAACACGATGGCCACTACTATTGACTTCGGAGGGGCCGTCTCGATGCGACAGACAAATATCCCATGATCCTTGCGTCCAAAGGAGTGTGGGGGCTCATCAGAATCTCTCTCAGAGTGCAGAAACGGGTGCGTGTGTTTTACTCTGCTTTTGGGTTAGGTTTGATATTTGATCCGCCCTTTTGTGTGACCAAAAAGCTAGTCCAGCGCAAGGATTTTACTTCGATCAAATTCGTTAGTAGAGATAGGGGGGGAATGGTTGCTCAAACTGCACGACAGCTTATGGTCTAAGAGACAGAAAGCTTCAGGCAGCTTCCATCTTTCTTGTCAAACACGTGAAGAAATCCGAGGCAGTAGACCTCCGGACTTTTAAGGGTTCCCTCAGGAATTACACTGTTCCTCGTAAAACTGATACAAGTTCTTGTGTTTAAGACGGGTGCCGCCGACTGTAGAACGGAGCGAAACATCTTTTGTCAAAATGGAAGATGTTCTTTTCTCAAATGTAAGATGTGTGAAGCATCAAGATAGATCCATCGGCGGACTGTGGATGTGCTGGAACATACGATGCCCTAGGAGAATCAGGGCACAGATTCCACACATGATGCCAACCTAATGTGCTTGGAGCTTTCTGACAGCAGCAGCTGGTTTTTTTTAATTTTTTTTTTTTTTGGGGGGTCACGTCTCTGCTGGCTAGGGGAGCATTGCATTGCTCTCATCCTCTTCCCATTTACACCGAGGACACACGACGCCTTGCACAAATGGAAAGAAGCCGAAGCATCAGAGCCTAGTTACGCTTGCTGGAGCTTGTTAATTGCCCCATACCTGGACCTGATCCTAACCAATCTGAGATTGAACTTTAAACTCTCATCTTCACCGGTCAACGGCTACTCTTGCACCAAATGTGCACATACTCCTATCTGGTAGCGTTAGAATCTTTTTGGTGGTTCACCCTCTTCTTCCAACCCTCTAAGAGCATCTCCAATGGTGCCACTTCAGCTAGCTATAAGGGTGCCAACTCAGCATTTTCATGCAGTGATGAGAGAAAATAAGAGAGAGATATACGCTACTACTAACTTATACCTGCGCTTATACCGATTCCAAGATTATCACCTCTTACATATGGGTCCATATTTAATTTTGTAGATAATGCTATAGCTAGTCCATCGAGAGGCTGGTTTATTACCATCTATGTATTTATTACGTACACTTCTTATAGCTAGTAGTTGACTACACCATTGGAGATACCCTAAGGCTCTAAACAGGAGAATCTTCTTTGTAGCCTGGGAAATACGTAGCTGGCTTGTCTGATTGTCTCGTTGTCCCAGAGAGAGAGAGAGAGAGAGAGAGAGAGAGAGAGAGAGAGTCTTGCCGTGTCCTCTCCTCTCAGGCTCTCAGCAATCGCAACACAAAATCCCCTTGAGATCTCCTCTCTCTCTCTGTGTGGCCCACTCATACATGGAATCCTTATCCTGTCACAGCTCTTGGTGTGTCACACTCCAGACGCCCAAGCCCCTGCCACGTGGAGGAAGACCATCGGTTGGGCGGAGCCGAGGAGGAACAATCTTGTGTTACATCGGTTTGGAGAGAGAAAAATCGAGTAGTAGAGTTCGGCACGGATTTCCTCTAAAAAATTATCAAAAAAATCGTATGGTTTTAAAATCTATTTTTTAAAAAAATAAAAAATTATCGATTTTTTCCGGCCAATTGAATGTTTCTTAGAGCCGATTTTTTGAACAATTTTCTTTTAATTTTCACCGATTATCAAGATATTTATGTCATATAAATATTTTTGATTTTTTTTTTAATTTAATCGATATATCAGCCGATTTTAGATACTATGTCTCTTCGATAATGCGAAACCTAGATGCTACTGCTACTTGCCGTGGATCGGTCTCCTTCGCACTTTCACCATGAGGGCTGTGGCATACTGGCATGTACAGTGAGAAAAATAGCTATGCTTTGATGATTGTACCGGAGATCTTTTATCTAGCGAGGAGTGATAAGATAGCTACTCTTAATGAGCTTTGTGTACTAACTGTACTATGAGATTATAATAACTCTGGTGTCATGGCACAAATCTCTCTCAGATTCGACGGAACCTGGTTTCTTGAGCTGCATTAGCGTACCGAAGGGAAAAGAAAAGGGAACATCTCGCTTTCATGGGATGATGATGCCATGGGGATACCCCTAATCTATCTTGTACTACTTTGATATTTACTTGCCAAACGAGAAATGCATTATGTCAATCCTCGGTTCTAATGAAACGGATGATTCTACGAGCAATTAAGAACACTCAATTTCTATAGCTGATTAAGTTTAGACTTTAGAGAATTTTCGGAAAAAAGAGTTAGCTCCATTTATCTAACTCAAGATTCTTGCCTCAAAGATACTAGCTATAAACATGTACACATCTCGTGCTAAATTAGCTAGGATGTTTGGGTTTCACATCCGTTATCAATTCTCAAGCTCGTGGATAGGTGCAGCCGTGCAGGTGCATGCTGATGCATTTAATTATTCTGTTGTTGACATACTCTCTCCTGGATAAGCATTCGACGTAATTTATTACTCCATCCGATTATAAATAGTTATTATTTTAAATATGGGGAGATATCTAGTGTAAACCCTCTTTACCGTGAAAACTTCGTGAAACCCACGTGTAAAAGTTTTGAAAAATTCTCAAAAAATTATCATATGTAGGGGAGATGAGGTTCTACAACCCTGTAAAATTTGAAGACCAAACTCAATTGCATTTGAAAGATATAAAAAAGACAAATTCAGTATGAATAGTGACTTTTCACTATTTAGCACTATTCATTTTGCAATTTGTCTTTTTTATATCTTTCAAATGCAATTGAGTTTGGTCTTCAAATTTCACAGGGTTGTAGAACCTCACCTCCTCTACGTATGATAATTTTTTGAGAATTTTTCAAAACTTTTATACGTGGGTTTCACGAAGTTTTCACGATAAGGAGGGTTTTCACTGGATATGTTGCCTTTAAATATAGACACTATGATTCACTTTATTGTTTAGAGGAAGAAAATCGAATAGAGTCTGGTACCGATTTTCTCGCCAGAAGATACCAAAAAATAGCATGGTTTTGAAATCCAAATTTTTTGAAAAAAAAAATAGAAAATCTACTGATTTTTTCTCGATTTTCACCGGCCAATTGAATGATTTTCAGAGCCGATTTTGAGCGATTTTCACCAATTATCTCGATATTTACGTCGCATAAATTTTTTTTGATTTTTTTAATTTAATCGGTATGCCGGCCGATTTTAGATGTCGTATCTCTTCGATAAGTTTAAAAATCACGATTTTCCCACAATTTTTCCCAATAATGTGAACCCTGATCAACGTGCTCTCCAAAATACATAATTGACCACTAATTTCTATTATAATATATTTATAAACCTAATAAAATTATAATATTATAAAAGTACTTTTCGAGACAAGTTTACACATATAATTTTTATTTATCTAATTTTAATATTTGAAAGATATTGGTAAACAAAGTTTTAAAAGATTGACTACACCTATGTCTAAAACAATAAATATTTGTGATCGAATGAAGTAACATTCTAGACGTGATGAGTCAGATTGCAACGAAAGTCTAACACACTTAACACTTTGTTGGTCATAGTCTCATGGGAAGTTTGTGAGAATATTTAGACTACATAATTTAACTATATGAAGTGCTAAGACTAAACTAGTATTGCTATTCCTAAAATACTATCCTTTTTTTTTTAAAAAAAAAAAGTTGCATGCATGCAACTAGTAAAAACGGCTATATAAATGAAAAGCAGCATGCTAGCTAAGATTGACTTCTTTAAAAAAAAAATTTGCATGCGTGCAATAAATAAATTTAACAGTAAACAGATCGATTCTCGAAGGAATTAAAAAAAAAAATTAATGTTGTCTGAACCAAACATAGATTCCGAAGAGAAACTAGACCTGGGAAAACTAGTGAAGAGGAGTACGGTGGTGTGGGTGCGTTCAACATTTCAAGCCAAGGGAAACTGGGAAAGGCTACTCTGCAATTCTGCATAGGAGGGAAGGAATAATAATGGCATTGAAGAAGAAAGTGTTGCAAAACCAACCCCTACGGGGAGGGTGCAGCGGCCCAGCGTGGGCCCCACCTGGGTTTTCTCTTCTTCCTCTCCTTCTTCGAGACGGAGGTGGGCGCATACCGAATCCCACCCTGGAAGGGAAATACTAGAGATGCTCATCCATCGTTTACACAGAAAATCGTTAGAACAAAAATGTATCGTCAGATTGTCCTCCTTTATACCTTGTGCCCATTTGCTGTTTTACTTTTCGTTTTGTTTAATCGTGTGCTTCGTCTTGCTCCTAATTATTAATTGATTGGGATACGACACGAGCTATTTAACAATAATAATAATAAATAATAGTATTAAAAAAAAACATGTATCCTTTGATACCTACCCCTCGCCGACTCCCCCCGGATCTCAGCACGGTACACGACAATCCTTTGGGTAGAATAGACCACGGAGGAGAAAGGCACAAACCTCATGGAAAGGGAATCTTCCAGCCATGAACCCACCCACCCTGGACTGGACCCCCTCGATCTTTCTCACAACATTGCATAGCAATCACAGATGTTGTCAAGAATTACCCAGACCTGTAGTAGCTCTTCTTCGGCTTCCTCCGCAAGACGACGATCTCGCTCTCGCTCTGCCCTGCCCTGCCCTGCAGATCGAAGATTAGAACAGCACCCAAAGCACGTGCCAGGCACGAAGAACATCGGTATCGGTTTCGTCGAATCCAAGGTGCCCAGCAAGAGTTTGCGAGCACGCACGAACCTACAGAGAGATCGACGTTAAGGCGGGGGGGAAGAAGATGGCAAATTTGTGTCGGGTCAAATTACGTGAATCGTGAGGGGGTGGGATGTAAAAGTGGGGGGAAACATTGTGGGAGAAAAGATTCCGGAGTCGGGGGGCACCGCAGGCGCGTGGCGATGGCGTGGGAGGCGGTGTCTCGACGCCTCTTGGCTGTTACGCGACGAAACGCCTCTGCCTGCTTCTGCTAATCCGCTCTGCCCCCAACCCAAACCACCACCTCCTCCTCCCTCCCACTGTTCCTCTGCCAATTTACCATCCTGCCCCTGCCATCCAGATCGAGCCTCTCAGTTACTGCTAATTACACCTTTGAGAAAGATTTTATTGGTGTGTTATAGTATACACTATACACTGGTGTTTTAGATAAACTAGTTACATGCCTGTGCGTCGCTACAAAAAACAAAATTGATAACGAAAAATAAAGATTAAAAAATAAAAAAAATTATTTCACGAGATCAAACATCTATCTTTAACGCTCCGTTTCTTGCGAAAGCTGGCTAATTAAAGCACGCTTCGTTTCTTGCGTAGGGCAATTAATGACGTGGGAAGAACGGATCACTGTCACCAAGTGCTGCTTTAGAATAGTAGAGATACCTGGTATAAATACGTAGGGAAAGAAGAATATTCGGATGAAGTTCTTCTTCTTCTTCTTGTTTTACCTCGATGCATAAGGAAGTAAGTGCAGAGGAAAACTAGTAGTACACAAGTATAGTACAAGAGAGGAGCATCATCTTCCATGGCCGGTTCTACCCTGTTCCTTTGCAAATGACTATTCTGCCCTCCGGTCCACCTGAACCAGCCACGCAAAGCAGCTCGTCTCCTCCAGTATAAACAACGGGTAAGAACAACACGCACACAGGCACACCGCCATTTGCCATCGCCAACTCCTCCTTCCGAATTCGGGTGTGGAATCGCGCAGCTCTGGATCTGCGGCGGCGATGGGGTCGTCGGTGCAGGACGAGGCCGTCGGCGTCGGCGTGGACCTGCGGCTGCTGGCGGCGAGGACGGTGACGGACTCGCTGAGGGCGGCCGTGTCCAGATCGAGCGCGGGGGAGAAGGCGGCGCGGTTCGAGGAGTGCGTCAGGAGCCTCGAGGCCGAGAAGGCCAAGATGGAGGTGTTTCACCGCGAGCTCCCCATCAGCGTCCACCTCATCGGCGACGGTGCGTGACCGCGTGCGCTCGCTCGCTCGTCGATCAGCCCGTGATTTCTCGCCAAAATCGTGGCTTTTAGTTTCTTGGATGATTTTATCGAGCCTTCTTTGTTTGGTTGGTTTCAGTGATCGAGTGGCTGAAAGATGAGCTGGAACAGCACCGGCGGCCGGCTCCGGAGATGTTCGCCCTGGCGCCGGCGCTGACGCCGGCGGCGAAGAGGAAGGCGGAGGAGAAGGCGGGGGGCGTCAAGTCGGAGGTGGACGCGAACGACAAGAGGAGTTGGATGAGCTCGGCGCAGCTGTGGAGCTGCGGGAGCCACAACACCACGAGCAACAGTGATGGCGGCAGCGCCAAGAAACAGGCACAGAAGGTAGGGGATGACATGAAATGCAACAGACGAAAAAGATAGATTTGTGGGGGGTGAAATATTGTTGAACAAAGATTTTTTTTTTGGTTTCATAATTTGTGCTTAAATCATGCAACTAGTTCAAGAAAGATCTTTTTGTAAAGGAAAAAAAGGCAGGGAATGTCAAGAACCGAAAAATACAGACATTTGAGCTGATTTGTTCAAGAAAGAAGGCGAATTTATGTGACACTGAAAAACTAGAAGACTTAACAACTAGTGGCCAATTTTATGGTAGCAGCTAGAGAAAGGACAGTAACTACCTTCCTTCAGATCATTTGTAGAATTTTTTTTTTTTGGAAAATTTACATCAGAAGCCCACAAATGGGGTTGCCTTAGGATGTTTTAGCTCGTTCGTTTGTTAGAAGATGTCCAATATTTGTTCAAGCTTATAAATTTTGCGCTCCCATCCCAAGAAAAAGGCTAACCTCTTTTGCTCATGTATGTCAAGCAGATTAGCAAACTTGTCTTGTCAGCTTCATATATGCCAAGTCAGATATATATTTGCCTGTTTTTCTAACTTGTGTCGTCAATTCCAAACCACCAGGTGTCCAATGCATTCATGCAGCTGAACGGCCCGCCAATGTTTGCCAGATCACCCGAGAAACCGGAGAAGGCCGCCATGCCACCTGTCCCAGACCTGTCCCTCTCATCCCCGGCGATCGACGCCCTCTGCCGAGCCGCTGCTCCGAGTGCCAACAGCAGTGCCATCACGGGCGCCGGAGCGCAACGCCAGCAGCCGGTGCAACGGAAGGCCAGGAGGTGCTGGTCACCGGAGCTGCACCGCCGGTTCGTCGCCGCGCTCCAGCGCCTCGGCGGCCCGCAAGGTGGGCAAGATGTTTATCACATTGTGTGTAGGCTGCTATGAACAGTTAATATTCGGTTCTTGATTGGTGTGCTGAATTCGCTTGCTTGCTCCTATTGATGTTGACGCAGCTGCGACTCCTAAGCAGATCAGGGAGCTGATGAAGGTGGATGAGCTCACAAATGATGAGGTCAAGAGCCATCTGCAGGTTTGTTCTCAACTCCTTCTGTTACCGACCATCCTCTGATCTAATTATTGCAATCCACACAACACCCGCTAGCTACTCGATCAATCAAGGGTCAGCATTTGAACGTGACCAAAGATGTTCAATCACACTCGTGCAGAAGTACAGGCTGCACACGCGGCGAGCATCCGACGGCGGTGACCAGCAGGCGTCGGCGGGCCTGCGGGCCTCGCCGGAGCAGTACACCACATCGCAGCACAGCACGTCGCAGTCCGGCTCGCCCCAGGGCCCCCTGCAGCTCACCGGGTCGAGCCGCGGCGCGGTGTCTGTGACCGCCGGAGACAGCTGCGAGGGAGCGGAGGAGGAGGAGGAGGACGGCAAGTCGGAGAGCTACAGCTGGGAGATGCAGAACGGAGCAAAAGCACCGTCATCATCTCGAACGTCATATGCGGGTGCAGCGCAGGGAGACGGTGAGGGTTGAGGCGTTTTTTTTTTACCCTGTACAGCCATTGAGAGGTGCTTTTTTTGAGGAGGAATGTACTGAGGTGACTGAATTGATGCGAGTAATTGGGGGTTGTTCTTGTAGGGACATGAGTTGTGACCTGTGAGAGCTGTTACATTGTACACTGTATAATCTTCGGGCTAGTTCGTGTCGCGGTTAATTTACGCCTGCCTGCGAAGGAGGCTTGCTTGCTAGCTAGTTTGGCACTTTATTCTTGTGGTCCTGTTCCTGCTCCTCCAACGATCCAAGGCTCCTCCTCTATGAATCTGGAACTGGCAGGCTAGGATTTTGCTTGGAGATGCTCTTGTGCTAAGACTATCTCCAGCGGATTCCCTTCGGCCTCCAAATCCTTTCGCGAATGCATTCCAAGTGCTCCAGCGGGTTCCCTTTAGCCTTTCCTTCAGAAGGGATTTGGAGAGAAAATCCTTTTAGAAACAACAGATTCTCTCTCTAATTTCAGAGAGAAAACATTTCGAGGGGATGTTGTTGCAGATAGTAAGAAACAAAGAAAATAAATATAGAAAAGAAATGAAATGAAGGAAAATTACCGGAGATAGTCTAATGCCAATTATTCTGGATTAAATTTCTTGGGAGGCGTCGCGCGCAAGTGAATCTGTGTTTTTCTGCGGATCGATTGCCGATAGATGGTACCAGAAGGCAGCTATCAACTTTGGGTCGTGATTTGCTGTTCAGGCCGTGGTACCCTTCAGATTTTTCTATTCTAGGCGGGAATCTATTTCAGCTCCCGCATGCTCCTTTCATCTCTCCGAGTTTTTGCACACGGATGCAGATTGATCTTATCTTCTTTTTTTTAAGAGAAGGCATGGCCTTTATTCATGAGTTCATTTACGGTACACTAAATTTAATATATTTATTTTAATTTAATGGATCAGATACACTAAATTTAATATGTTTATTTTAATTTAATGGATCAGAATAACTAGTATTTATGAGAGGTGCTTCTATGCTCTTTCTTTTAAAAGTTGCACCACTATTAAAGCATGAATAAAGAGTAGATGATTGTTACTTACCCCTTCGCTTGCTTTAAGATTTGTACAACTTGTACTAGAAGGAAGAGCATAGAAACATCTCAGTATGTATTTATGATTAACCACTATACTACCAACATAATGTGCAGTAAAATTTATCTTATTCATTCATGCTTTGAACAGAACCGTCTGTAAACTCCGGGGGCGAGCTTAACCCGAGATGACGCCCAACATCTAGAGTACAAGCATGTTTCGCCGAGTTACGAGCATCGACATTACTAGCCCTGCCTTCACGACGGAAGGATATAGAATCCAATCTTCTCGCCTTCGATTTATAGTAGGCACATCGAGTCGTCGTATTCAGATGTGTTCACCACTTGTAGACAATCTGAGGCCACAATTACCTGTTCATGATATTTTTCAGTGCGTTGTGCCTCCCATTCGCTTCACGGGGGATCGATCCAGTTGTGCTCCCGAACGTAGGTTTCTTCTCCGAGAGGTAGCAATCCTCCTCACCATTCCCAAGTCCCAACTCGAGAGCATCTCTTCGCTCGCCAAATCTGAGATGGCGCACTCCCAAGCCCGCTGAGAGAGATTGCTCCATCCAACCCTCAACTTCATTCCAAATCCTGTCCTTGAGAAACTTGAGCACACCTTCTTTAGATCGGCCAGCATCAGCTGGGAGTCCCAGATACATCTGACTAAGTGCTTCCTTTGGCACAACAAGCACAATCTCTTTGGTTGGATTTGTAACTTGCTCATGGCAGCCTTTACTGGGGGGAAGAAGAAAAACTAAGAGACGATTCTGTGAGGTTCACCGCCTGTCCAGAAGCATTTACAGCAAGCAGGTAAGAGCCACGTTAAACATCTTGGGCAGCTTCCGGGCTTGGTTGGAAAAAAACAAGAAGCTACCATCCGGAAAAGGCAGATGATTCACCTCGGGGGCTTGATGATACGCTGCAGGTTCTGTGTAGCTTCCTCCTTGGTAAGGATGCAAGATAAACCTTCCGCGCAAACAAGGAATAAAGCAATGAGAAATTGGACCGCCTGGTCTGATTCCTCGCGAGGGCGTGAGATCCTTGTCCCTTGATTTTTTACTGTACAATAAATTTAGAGCAATTTTACCGTACACTAAATTAAATGTGAACCGTTCATTCTTTTCGATTCAATGTATCGGATTAACTAGAGTTTACTTATACTTTATCTAGTTGTATAGCAGTAAAAACACCCTTAACAAATCAACGATTAAATCTGATGTCTACTACACACTATATACTGTATAATGCACCGTAAAATTTCTCTAAATTTAATATAAACCTTTTCATTCCTTTGGATCCAATGAATCAGATTATCTAGTAGTATAGTAGTAAAAATACTCTTGACGAATCAATAGTTAGATTTAATTTCTACTACTTACTATATACTATCGGTATAATGAAGCATAAAATTTCTCTAAAAAGCGGCTGAAACCCAGCTTATGCCTCAAGATATATCCATTCAACTCAATTATATGCTTTGGCCATATCCAGCTTGAGAGCGCCTAGATCAGATCTCCTCCCATTCCTCTGGCGTCTCCGCTTTGCTTCTCTCCGCCCATGCCCACCTCGCCGCGCCCCAACCCTAACCCTGGCCACGGAGACGGAGGAGGGTGTGAAATCGTGAAGCCTTAGCCTCAATGTTTGTGTTTATCATATCTCCTTGTGGATTAAAGTTTACAAGCTGTCAAGCTCTAACTGATGTATTCCTCAGAACAGAGCCAAAAATATCTGCATTTTAAACTCCTGCTTACAATAGACATGAGATTCAGTTCATCACAATTTATAGTAGCTCCAATATAATTAATAGCTAATTTTTCTACATACAGAGCTGAAGAATTACTCCCTAAGGACCTGTTTGTTTTTGTTTTGGATTCTCTAAAACCTAATTCTGGAGTGTGTTTATAGAGAAACTGATTCTCTAAAGTTGAAATCCAAAAACACATATGAAGTGGATTGTAAATTCTAGTGTATATGGATAGACTGCATTGTGAGAATTAAGTTCTAGAATCGGACTGTTTGTTTTTTATTCAGCTTTTGGGTGTCAGAATCTGTGAAATCATGTGCTGGAAAATTAGCTTGGTGATAAATTTAGCAAAGCAAAGTGGTTATGCTAATGGTATGTGTGATGCTTGTGCATGTGTTATTTCAAATAATTAATTGATATGCTTATGATAGCATGATAATGGTTTTTGTCGACGATTGGGGAGCAGGCCCCCGCCGAGCTTACTTGTTGGTGGAGGGACCAACTGCGACCCCTTCTTACGTGATGGGGTACTCAGAGGAGTGACTCACTGGGCTTCAACAGCAGGACATCAGAGTTTACCCTGGTTCGGGCCTCTCAAGAAGGAGATAATAGCCCTACTCCACTGTATATCTTTGTGCGTAAAAGTTATGTCCTCCCTCCCCTTCAGGGTGGGGATGCTTTTATAGCTTACAAAGGGGCGTGCTTGTTCAAACCCACTAACTCCACGTCCGACCAGGTCCAACGTGGTAACTAACGGATCCTACACTCTGCCACGCCCCCGCGAGGATCACAACGAACTAAGCGGAGGTTACGCAATGTGGTTACCGACCTCGAGATCACGCCAGTCGGCTAACGCCTAACTCGAACTCGGCTACTTCGCCCGAGCACGAGCTATCGGTCCACCAGGTCATGCGACCTCCTAAAAGGTCCGGCTAGACCGTCCCTTGGAACAACTCCTCGCGACCAGATCGAACGACCTCGTCGCTCGTGGCGCCTGGCCAGGGTCGCCCAGTGGAACGGCTTCCCGTAGTTCGGCAAAGTGAGCCCGCCGCCTCGTGGTACCCGAGGTAATTCTCGGGTCTACCCGACTCCCGACAGCTAGCTCCCCGAGGTTCGAGTGGAAGAAGGCTTTAGGAAAAGACCTTCCTCTCGGCCTACTGCCTCCGAGCCACCAAAGTTGGTCGCGACGAGCACCGCCCGACCTCCGAGCTATTAGTCCGCCCCGAGAGACGAGCTCGGTCCCCGCTGCCTTGGGCGTGCGAACTAGTTCCCATCCTACCGACGGTTCCTTCCCTTGGAAGCTTCATTCGGTTAGTACGAACCGCTTCCCCTGAACCGCCGCCCAAGAAGACAGCCTTGGTTTGCGTGTCCACGCTGCCGCTTCCTCGTGTGGTGGACGCCTCAATCGCCTCGCGCTTTAGGGCTTCTTCGACCATAACGGCGGGAACCTTTTCGTTCTCTTGTTTGGTTTTTAAACCCCAGAAGAGAAGCCCTAGATCCACTTGTCCTTTCAATCAATTAGTGTGCCCCTTACTTCTTCATTTCGGCGCCTCATCCTCCTTTCCGATCATCTCCTCCATCCTCATGGCAAAGTTCGGCGCCAGCAAGCTTGATAGGCGCAAGCTGGAGATTCTCGAGCGGGCGAAGTACCTTGACGCCGGCTCATGGAGAGCCGCTGGTGCCGAGGAGAGCCCCGAGCCGGAGGAAGGAGAGATCGTCTCCACCGAGCTCTACGCTATAAACGGGCTTCGCACGCCCGAAAGCGAGTTCGTTGAAGCCGTACTCGCCTTCTGCGAGTGCGAGATCGTCCACCTCCACCCAAATTCCATCCTCATCATGGCCATCTTCGCCCATCTCTGTGAGGGTTTGTGGGCGTCGAGCCTACTCCCAGTCTCTTTCTTCACTTCTACACCCTTTCGCGCACCGGCACCCCCTCGCAGTCGGGCCGCTTTACTTCCGCCTCCAACCTACTCCGCCCAGATGAGTACCCGAAGCTTCACGCTCAAGGACTCCGTGTCGGGTGGGCCGACTCTTGGTTCTATCTCGAGGAAGGCCGAGGGCGGCTCGCTTCCTACTCCGAGCCGTGGGTCGTGTTGCCGAGACTCTACCGACGGCAACGGAGGAGGAGAAGGTGTTGTCAGCCGATCAACGAGCTCACTTGCTCGTGGTCGACCGGACGGGATGTCGCCCGACTACATCGAGCCCGGTGTCACCCTCAGGAGGAGGGTGCATCCCTTCTTCAAGGTTGAGGGGTGGCAGGACATCACACGGAGTCACGCCAGGTATACCATCGACCTCGGCCTTCTCTCTCCTATGCAGAGGACATTCGTTCTTACCACTTCCTCTTGCTCTGCAGACGCAGCCTCCACCGGAGGACTGGTGGACGCGAGGGTGTCCAAATGTTCGCACCCCAAGGGCAAGGAAATCCTAGAGGGTCGCCAGATCTCGAATAACGCCCTCAACCTGACCGAGGCGGTAAGCTTTCTATTTGGCCCTCCTTTCTTGATGTCCTACTTGGTCCGAAGTCTCTCCAGGGTGCCCCGACCTCATAAAACTCTCTCTCGGCAGAGAAGGTCGCCTCGAGGTCGCCGTGGATCAACCGGCATCGCACTGGGGACGAGGTCGTAAGACCAAAAATTGGCGGGCCGCAAGCGCCGCGACCGATCTCCTTCGCCACGCCTGCCTCCGCCTCGGCGTTAAGCAGCGCCCTGGTTCGGACGATCGCTCACCCCGCCAAAGATTTGAAGTATGCTGATCGGCAGGAGGTGAGCGAACTAAAACTTTGGATGGATGAACATACCAGAAAAAACCCCGAGCTGATGGCTCGTTTACGTCAGCTTGCCGTGCGGGCGAAGAAGGAGGCCGCAGCTGGTCCAGCGCGAAAGGAGTCACTGGATAGCCAGATCGAGGTTCTTCAGGCAGAGCTCGCGCGGTGAGCTCGAGCTCGGCCCTCCGATGACGAGGAGGAGAAGGACGAGCCGACCCCGCCCCTGGTCCCGAGGTCCCGCAGTCATCCGCCGCGCCCCAACCACGCCCAACGCCGACCATCACCGAGGCCGACTTTGGAGAGGTCGACCTTCCGCCGCTGGGCCGATAAGGCACGTGAGGACATGGCTGCCCTCCTCGATCGCGCCGAGGCCACCGAAAGATGCCGAACGAGGTCACCTCTTAGCCCCATCTCGTTTGTCTCACTCCTCCCAAGACCACACTAACCCCACATCGCCTCAGTGGGTGTGGCAGCCGGTGTGGAGTTATGGGATTTTGGAGCAATGGCTGACGATGTTCTTGACCTCGTGCTAGAGAGGGAGCTTGCCCGGTTGCCGAGGCCGCCGTGGGCGATGAGGTCAAGGTGGGAACTGAGGTCATGGAGGCCTGGGCCTCCCACGAGCCGGCCGACGGTGACGGCGTCGGCGGAGGAGCCACCGCCATGAGATCCGGCTCAGAGGTCGTGTCTCCTGAAGAGGAGACAAGGAGGAAGATTGCGCCGCCGATGCCCGAGCCGCGAGGGAGGCATCCCCATATCATAATTGACGAGGACGACGATATGGGGAGCCCGGGTGATGACGACGCTGGGAGCCCTTGGCGAGCATGTCGCTGAAGTTTCCCGCGAGGACTCGCCGGCCGCCGACATTATTGCCGAGACGCTTCAGAGATCGCGAGGCCTCTCCTCGAAGCTTCGACGCCCGGCGGACATCAACGCCACCGGCGTCGGGGACCTCCACCCGAACGGGGCCCGCCCGACGAGGAAGAGCCGTTGTGCGCCGAGGTCGCTTTGCCGACGCCGTCCTTCCGGTTGCCGACCCGGTGCCCCGAGTCGATGACCTCGCGCTGTGGATGCCGTGCTCACCGGGAGGAAGTTCCTCCCGGCCGCAGACGCCGCGCCGGCGGAGTACCCCGCGACCCGGATGCCGAAGGAGAAGCCTCGAGCGCAACTCCCGCCGGGAGGAAGAAGAGCGGAGGAGCCCCGAGCCGTAGCTCCTGCTCGGGAGGAAGAAGAGCGGAGAGTGCCTCGAGCGCAACTCCCGCCCGGGAGGAAGAAGAGCGGGAGGTGATCCTTGCTCTTGAGGCCGCCTCCGTTCAAGAGATGGAAGTCGATGCCTGTGGCCAAGACCCTCTGCTCCTGTGGACGAGGAGCTCGGACTCAAGCCCTCGTGTCTGACGAAGGAGAAGGGATTGGGGCGAAGGATCCCCTGCCCGCCCAGGGAGAACAAATCGGGGCGGAGGACCCCGCCAAGTCGTTCCAGGAGGGGCTGGAGGCTCGGCTCTTTTGGGTAAGTTTTCCTCGCGCTCGTGCTTTTGTCCTAAAAAACCGATCGTAACCCGAGATACCCTGTCGCGCAGGTGCTGGAGACCACTATGAAGGACTTCCACGCCGCGACCGTGCCACCAGAAGTCGTCGCGAAGCACCAGGCCGAGCAAGACGCTAGGATCGCGGAGCTCGAGCGCCTGGTCGCCGAGCTAAAGTCTTCTGAGGCCGAGATCCGGCAGAAGATGGAGGAGTCCGCGCACTTTCTTAAGGAGCGCCTCGAACAGAGTGAGCAGGCGAGGTCGGGGCTCGAGGCGACGGTGGCGTCCCTGCGTGACTCCGCACGAAGCGCCGAACGGACGATCGACCAGCAACGGGAGGAGTCCAAACGGCTTCGTCAAGCGGCAAGCGAGGGTCGTGAAGCTCGTCGGCGGGTGCTTGACCTCGAGTCCGAGCTTGAGTCCGTGCGGGACGAGCTCGTCGCTCTGCAGGACGAGAAGCGTGCCGGCCTCCTGTAACTCATTCCTGCAAAAAACTTTAGCGAAAAAGCTGCCAAGTTGGGCACAATATGATCGTGTTTAATAGATGTCTTTTATTTTTCTCTGTTTTGTCTCCCTCGGAACGACAACGATATGCCCTATCCCGTTGCTCCCTATTCGACAGAGCTCGACAGTCACGCGATCTAGCGATAGTCACGCGATCTAGCGAACGATCGTACTAGGGAGTGACTACCTCGTGCGAAAGATCCTCTAGGTCGTAGCCACGCGGTATCCCTATAGCCCCCGCCGCCAACGGAGGTCGTGGGGGTAGGCTGCAAACACGACCTTGTTGACGGAATAGAGCCCTGCGGGGACCGTGACTTTATACGGTGCGTCTACGCCGCTCACCGGCCGACCTGAGCTGGGAACCGTCCGAGGGGTGCTCATGCGACCCTTTGTCTGCGGCGGAGGCCTGCCGTGAAAAGATGGTCGTCTTACGGAGAAGGAAACCCTCGGGGTCGAGCTCTGGTGGTCCGATGTCAGGCGGTAGGATGCTTGTCCGTTTGCACCCTGAGGTCCGAGCCCGCTCTTTGATACCGGATCGAGTTTGATCACGGCACTTCGCGGGAGGTTTAAAGAGAGAAAGAGAAAGCGAGAGAGAACGAGGGAGACCGAGAGGCCAAGTGTCGAATTTTAATTTAAAGGAGTAAGGTTGGTTTGGTTAGATATGGAACTTACGCAGTTGGTCGATGTTCCAAGTACTAGCTAGTTCTCGACCATCTTTCATTGCGAGGCGGACAGCCCCCGGGCGTGCTGTTGAGACGACCGTGTAAGGACCTTTCCATCTTGGCGTTAGCTTGTTGGCTTTTGACAGGTCTTGGACCCGTCGCAGAACGAGATCTTCGACGTGCAAGGTCCTTGGTCGTACCGATTTAGCGGCGTGCCTGCGGAGAGCTTGCAGGTAAACCGCGGATCGCAACAGAACCCATTCACCAGTTGCTTCCGCGAGGTCGAGGTCGAGAAGGCGCTCGCCTTCTGCATCGATGCTATCGGCTAGGTTCATTCTTGGGGATCCTAGGACAACCTCGGCGGGTACGACGGCTTCCGCGCCATATACGAGCTGAAAGGGGGTCTCACCCGTAGCTCGGCTCGTCGTGGTGCGGACCGACCAGAGGACGGGAGGTAGCTCGTCCACCCAGGCCTGACCATGCCGATCGAGGCTCTTGAAGACTCTCTTCTTGATTCCTTGGACGATCTGCCCTGCTCGCGCCGGCGCCCCATTGCTCTGCAAGGGCCACGGATGCGAAGCATATCTTGGTCCCGACCTCCTCGCAATAAGCCCGAAACACCTCGCTTGAACTGAAGTGCCGTTGTCCGTGATGAGGCGACTTAACGCCAAAGCGGGTTACTACATTATTGCGGAAGAACCTTTTAGCCGCTGTGCCGAGATGGTTGATATAGGCTCGGCCTCGATCCATTTAGTGAAGGTGTCGATTGCGAGCAATGTATTTACAACCCTCCTTCCTGGGAAATGGACCGAGTATGTCGATGCCCCAAACCGAGAACGGCCAGGTTAGCGGCATGGTTCTGCAAGGCGTATGCCTACCGATGGACTTTCCGGCATGGAACTGCAAGGTCGGCAAGCGGTCACTATTGAGCGCTGCCGGCCAGGGCCGTCGGCCAATAGTAACCCAATCCAAGGCTTTGCTCACCAAGGTCCTAAAGGACGAGTGAGCTCCACACATCCCGTCATGGATATCTTTGAGGAGATATTTGCCTTCCTCTTGGGTGATGCACTTGGAGAGGACGCCAAGCGCGCCTTTGCGGTATAAGAGGCCCTCGACCATTTTGTAGGTCGAGGAGCGTCTCACTAGCCGGGATTTCTCGGCTTCCTCCTGCAAAGGTCCCGTGCACGAGGTATTGGATGAATGGCGTCATCCAACTCGCACCCTGCTCGAGGAAGGAGACGGTACCACCCGTCTCGGTTGCCTCCTCTCCGGGGGGTATGGAGGGCTTATAGAGGTGCTTGATGAGCACCCCCGCCGGAGCGGGAAACTGGGCGGAACCGACCTTCGATAGATGGTCGGCCAGGGCATTGTTCTTCCTGGGGATGTATAGTACTTCGAAGTTTCTGAAGTACTTTTGTGAAATCATGTGCTGAAAAATTGGTTTAGAATTGAATTTGACAAGAAGCAGTAAGTTTCGCTTTTGCGCCGGACCAAGATCTCAAGAAACAGTAAGTCTCCCATGTACGACGGACAAAGTTTTTGGGTCTGTCGTGAACGTGTTTTTGAGCTCATGAGTCGAACTCAATTCTTCCAAGATTTTTGCGTGCTACAGTAACCACGTTGCTACAGTGTTTTCTGTTTTGGTTCTTGTTTGCATGCTTGTTCTAGTTCTAGATTGGTTTTTGTTCTTCAAGTTTTATCTTGATTTGATCCATCAAAAACCTCTCTAGGGTATTGATCTAGTGTTTCTCAAAGTCTAGTTGATCAATCTTTTGTCGTTCTTGTTTAATCTTGAAGTTTTGATTAGAATGATTCTCGTCAAGTTCTGGATCAGCAAGCTTGCGAAGCTCATAACTTTTGATCTATAAGTCCGATCGAGCTGATTCTTTTTGGGTTCGATTCGTATTGGAATCTAATTTCTTGTGTCCAAATTTCAGATCGTTTCGACGGTTGGATCTCTAGGAATTCTCGTTTTACCGAACCTCTATCATTCTGTTTTTGTCGAAAACGAGGCAATTATTTGGTTCTGTTTTGGGGTGAACTTTTAATAGGTCAAGAATTTGGTTTTAGCTTCCGCACAATCATTCACCCCCCTCTGATTGCTATATTCATTTACTTCGATCCTACAAGTGGTATCAGAGCAAGGTTTCTCTAATCTATCTTAACCGGTGATTAGATCAATGGATCGTTATTCGACAAAACCATGTGTGTTCGATGGTGTTGATTTTCAGTTTTGGAAGGCCAAGATGGAGGCGTTCATCCAAGCACAGGGCTTCACAATTTGGGAGAAGGTCTACAAGCCATATGAAGTCCCTGCAAACGACAACGTCAACGACACCAATCGCACACATGTTGAAGCAAATAGCAAGGCGCGCAACTTGATCATCCAAGGCTTGGGACGCAGCGACTTTGATCGTGTGGTTCATCTTCGATCCGCATATGAGGTATGGAAATCTCTTTGTGATTACCATGAGGGTTCTAACACTGTCAAAGAGGTTCGCCAAGATATTTAAAAAAAAAATACATGCGTTTTGAGATGAAACCTAGTGAATCAGAGATGACTTCTTTGCACGCTTCAATAAAATTCTTAGCAATCTACGTGTCGTTGGAGTTAGCTACACCGATGCTGAAAATGCTCGACAATTGCTTAGTGCTTTGGACATGTCACAGTGTGGGAGATGAAAGTAACATCTATACAAGAATCTACTACCATGAGCACACTCACATTAGATGTTCTTTACTCTAAGTTGAAAACTCATGAGTTGGATGTTCTTGCTAGGAAGGGTAACATTAAATCAATTGCTTTGATCTCTAACCCTAACATGTCAGATGCAAATTCTTCTTCTAGCTTTGCCTTGTCTTCCATGTCTTCTTTAACAGATGAGCAACTTGAAGAGTTTCCTCAAGAAGATCTCGCACTACTCTCTTCTCGCTTTAACAAAGCTTTGCGTAATGTGAGAATGAGAAAGAGAGGTGGTCCTCGAAGATGCTATGAGTGTGGTGACCTCAACCATATTCGCACAAATTGTCCTAAGCTTGCAGGAAAAACATCAAAGGAGGAGAAGGACAACGATGTAGGAATGAGAAGAAAAGGTTCTTGTCAAATGATAGGAAGAAGAAGAGCTTCATCAACCGCAAGGTGGTTCACTGAGTTCTTTCCGCTCTTGAACAAGTCAATTTGAGCGATGTGGACTCGGAGAGCAGCGAAGATGATGCAACTCCAAGCAAGCATGATTTGATAGGATTATGTCTCATGGCAAGCAGCAAGGATAGCTTCACCGAGGACGACCACGACAAATGACTTCAATGAGGTAGATCCCTCTTATGATGAATTAGCTATTGCTGTTGCTCGTCTTGGAAAATTGCTTGACAAACGTGATAAGAAAATTAAGAAACATGATTTCATTATTGAATCATTGAATGCTGAAATTGCTAGACTTAAGACTTTGATTCCTAGTGATGATACTTGCAAATCATGTGACTTAATTTACAATGAGCTCACCTTGCTTAGGAAAGAACATGCTCTTTTGTTGCATCTAAATGAGAAAAATGAGAAACATGTTGTACATGCTAGCTGTTCCAATCGATGATTTGCATAGTTCAACTTCTTGTTCTAAATGCTCAACTCTTGAATTAAAATTGAAAGATGCAAATGCTAGGGTTTCTCAATTAATCGATAATTTGCTTTCACATGAAATTCTCTCATGCTCAACTTGTCGCAAGCAAAAAGGAAAAGTAGATGTTCCTTGCAATAATTGTTTAACTCTTGCTAAGAAAGTTGATTACTTGCAAAATTCTTTGGAACGCTTCACTAATGGCAAGAAGAAGTTGAACATGATCTTGGATCAATCTAAGGTTAGCACAAACAAGAGAGGTTTAGGTTTTGATCCTTATGCCACATATGAAACTAAACCTCGTGACCGTTGTTCAGGCTCCTTGCAAAATTGAGTTATCTAATGAGCCTAAGAAAATTGCTTTTCAATCACTGGTTTTTTATCTTCTACTATGATGAATGCAAAATGTGCTTTTATCGTTAAAGCTAAACATCATGTCAAGTACACTTGCACTCATTGTGGTAGAGATGGACACTTAGTAGATTTTTGCTTTAGACTAGCCAAACAAAGAAAAGAAGGAAAGAACTAAGGCTAGGTCAAATTTCAGCAAAGCACATTTTTATGCGCCTAGAGTGATGAAAACACCTTCTGCTCCTAGAAACATGGGAAAAGGCAAATCTGATTTTGTGCATAAAAATTATCGTGTTGTACCTATCACAAAGCGTCGTGTGTCTCGATCTTTGGATTCCCAAAAATCTCATTCCTAACCCCAAGATCGAGACCTCGACATGTTTTGTTGCTATGTAGGCTTCTCGCGCAAGGAAGGAGAACATATGGTTAGTGGATTCCGGATGCTCACGCCACATGTCCCGGTGATAAGAATTGGTTCTCCTCCTCACTCGTGCATCCCGTCTTTGAAAGTGTTACTTTTGGAGATGCTTCTTCCTCTTCTGTTGTGGCAAAAGGTACAAGAAAGGTAAGTGACAAGTTTATGTTCAAAGATGTGGCTCTTGTTGAAAATTTGAAATATAACTTGCTTTCTGCCTCACAAATGCTTGATGAAGATCTTGAGATAAGCTTTAAGAAAAATGAATGCAAAGTGCTAGATGCTTCAGGTGATCTTGTGTTCAAAATTTCTCGTTTTGGAAGAGTCTTTAAAGCTGATTTTGATGCATCACCTTCTTCTAAGCATAGGTGTCTAATTGCCAATGTTTCTAAAGATTTATTCTTTTGGCATCGTAGACTTGGTCATGTTGGTTTTGATCATCTTACTCGTGTAAGTGGTTTAGATCTTATACGTGGCCTGCCTAAGCTTAAGGGTGATAGCAATCTAGTATGTTCTTCTTGTAGACATGGTAAGATGATTGCAGGTTCACATCCACCTCTTACCATAGTGATGACAAACGCCTCCAGACAGTTTCTACATCTTGATACAGTTGGACCATCTCGAGTTCAATCCTTTGGAGGCAAACGGTATGTGTTTGTGATTGTTGATGATTTTTCTAGATACTCTTGGGTGTATTTTATGGCATCTAAGGATGAGGCTTTTAGTCATTTTAGAAGTCTTGTTCTTAGGCTTTCTGTTGACCATCCAGAGCTCTCAAAGCTATTAGAAGTGATAATGGAACTGAATTCAAAAATGCTTCCTTTGATCTCTTTTGTCTTTGAAAAGGAATTGATCATCAATTTTCATCTCCTAGAGTGCCTCAACAAAATGGTGTAGTCGAAAGAAAAACAGAACGTTAGTTGAGATGGCTAGAACCATGTTAGATGAACATCTCTCTCCTAGAAATTTTTGGGTGAAGCTATTTCAACCGCTTGTTATGTTTCAAACCGTGTGTTTTTGAGATCAAAATTGGGTAAGACTCCATATGAGCTTCGGTTTGGACATAGACCTTCTGCTTCTCACTTTCGAAGTTTTTGGATGCAAATGTTTTGTCTTGAAATCTGGAAATCTTGATAAATTTGAAGCTAGATCAATCGATGGCATTTTTCTTGGATATCCCGCTCATACTGCGTGGCTATCGTGTGCTTGTTTTGGAGACTAACAAAATTGTGGAAACTTGTGAAGTTACTTTTGATGAGGCTAGTCCAGGCACTAGTCCAAGTGATGCAGTGCACAAAGATACACTCGGGGAGAAAATCTTTGAAGATGATGATGATGTTGAAGATGAGGTCTTGACTCTTCCTAATGCACAACAAGATGTAGCACCTTTGGCACCTACTACTACATCACCTACAGCTAACCATCCTCAAGCTACAACATCATCTGTACATGCTGAAAATGAAGAAGGAGAAGGAGAAGTCTCAAAAGCCAATGCTCCCTTGTACATTCAAAAAATGCATCCATTTGAACAAATGATTGGAGACCTAAATGAGAGAGTCACTCGATCCAGGTTTATTCATTCTGACACTCATGCTCATTCCGCTTTAATTGCTTCTTTTGAACCCAAAGATATATCTCATGCATTATCTGACGAATCTTGGATCAATGCCATGCATGAAGAAATAGAGAATTTTGAACGAAATAAAGTTTGGAAACTTGTCTCACCTCCTCCAGATTTTAATGTTATTGGAACTAGATGGGTTTTCAAAAATAAACAAAGTGAGAATCTTGGATCATATTCTGCCGCGTTGTTCGTTGCGCCGAAATGTAGTTGGAGGGCGTACTGGATCCGCTCCCCCTGGGGGGATTCGAGGACCACTCCAGCCCCCGAGCAATTGTAAGCTCCGATCCGTCAGGCGAGGACCCAGCGACCATGCTCGGTCTGGTCGGGTTCGGACTCAGATGGGGTAGGATTTGTCCATTCGGCTAGGAAGTCCGCTAGGACCTGGGATTTGATCGCGGTCCTGGCCGAGAATTCGATCTCGAATTCGGCGAGCTCCATGGCCCACTTTGCGACCCGTCCGCTCGCCCCGATTCCCTAGAATCTCTAAGCGGGAAGTTGGTCGACTCGAATTTTGTAGGCCTGAAAGTAGTGTCTTAACTTCTTCGAGGCCACGAGGAGCGCATAAAGGAGCTTCGGACCTCGGGTAACGCTCCTTTGGTCCGTGTAAGACTTCACGATGTAGTAGATCGGGCGCCGCACCCCGCCCCGTTCTCTACGGTTATGACGGCGCTACCGCAGGGTTGTGGCGGCCAAGTAGAGCAAGAGAACCTCTCCCATTCTCGGCGTGGTCAAGACCGGGGTCTTGACAAATATAGCTTTAATTCTTTGAAAGAGCGATGCGCTTCCTCTGTCCAAGCGAAACTGGTGCTTCCGAGCGCCTTGAAGAAAGGCAGCCGCTCCTCGAGCCGCGAGATGAAGCGACTTAGGGCCGCCATCCTTCCGGCCGTGATTGAACCTCCCGCGTACAAGCGGGTGGCCGATGTTCTCGATGGCCTCTATCTTCTCAGTGGTTGGCCCCGATTCCTTGTGGACCGATCATGTAGCCGAGTACTTTGCCACTTTGACTCGAACACACATTTTTCAGGGTTCAACTTTATTCGATGCTTATTGAGGTTATGAAAAGTCTCCTCTAGATCGGGTACATGACCCGAGGCCATCTTGCTCTTGACGACTATGTCGCCTACATATACTTCCGTGTTCACCTATTTGGTCCGAGAAGGTTTTCGCATGAGGCGCTGGAAGGTCGCTTCCATTCCTTAGACCGAAGGACATGGTCGTAGCGTAATGTGCCAAACGGCGTGATGAAGGAAGTTTTCTCCTCGCCGTCGGGCGATATGCCGATCTGGTGATAGCCTGAGTAGGCGCCCGAAGCTCATCGCCTCGAGTCGGCCGCTGCGCCGACTAACCGGTCTATCCGAGGTAGCGGAAATTGTCTTTTGGGCATGCGGCATTCACCCTGTGTGATCGACACACATGCGCCACTTGCCCCCTTTTCTTCACGATAACCGGGTGGGCCAACCAATCGGAACGGTCGACCTCCCGTATGAAACCGGCTTTGAGGAGCTTGTCCAGTTCCTCTCTGATGATGGCGTGCTTCTCCGGGGAGAAGCGCCTGAGCTTCGCCGCAAAGCTTTTGTCGCCGAATCGCTAGCTTTGTGCTCGACGACCTCTTGGGACTCCGGGCATGTCGGACGGTTCCCAGGAGAACGTGTCCGCTCTTCTCCGGAGGAAGGTCACGAGCTCGAATTCCTATTTAGGATCCAGGGAAGCCCCCACGCTGCACGACCTTGCTCTGCTCTCGCCGCACAAATGGATGGCCTTAGTTTCTCCCCCGGCCTGGAGGGTAGCCTTGGGCCGGGAACTCCTCGGCTCTTGGTCGGGCCCGCGCTGGGGCAGCTGCCCGACCATGTCTAAAGCCCTCTCGTCGCAATTTAGGGCTACTTTCGGACTTTCCTTCACCGAGATCACGCCGCCGGGACCGGGAACTTTCAGGCATTGGTACCCGTGATGCATGGCGGCCATGAACTTGGCGAGCGCTGGTCGGCCCAGAATGGCGTTGTAGGCCGACTCGAAGTCGACTACCTCGAAGGTGATCAACTCCGTTCGGAAGTTGCTCGGTCCTCCGAAAGTTACGGGCAGGACGATCTGTCCGAGCGGCTTGACCGAGGTGCCAGGGACTATCCCGTAGAAAGGGACTACGACGCTCTTGACCTTGGACCGAGGAATCTGCATCTCGTCTAGGACCCTGGCTGATATCAGGTCCAGGGAACTCTCGCAATCTACAAGCACCCGTCCTACCGCGGTGTTGCAGATCGTTGGACTCACGACCGTCGGGAGCCTCTGGGGTTTCGTCATCCCCAGGGGACAGTCGTCCTTAGAGAAGGTGATGGGCAGCTCGGACCACTTGAGCTGCTGGACCGGAGGCTTCCCTTGAGTGACACGAAGCACCTCGCGTGCGGCCTCCTTCAGCTCCCGACGTGACCCATAGGCGGCGGAGCCCCCGAATATCACGGCGATGTGGTTTCTCGGCTCCTGGTACTCCATGTCCGTATCTTCCTCCTCGGCGGGCTTCTTGCCCTTGACGTCTCCTTCTTGCTCCGGGAGCGTGGGCATGGGACCCTTGCCATTGTAGAATTGCTCCAGGCGGGAGGCCCACGCTCGCAATTCCGCAGGTCGTGCCCATGCGCCGTGGAGTGGGCAAAAATAGGCGCTTAGCCCGTCCACCGGTCGCCGCGGTCTTGGTCGTCTCCGGCTTTGCTCATTGTTTACGAACCGGTCGGCCTTTTCCTTACGCGGCTCCTCCTTTATACGATTGCGAGGTCGGCCGTTGTCGCTGCTCGATGGCCGCCACCATGCTCGGAGACAGAGGGTTTTTTCTTCTTTTGATTTTTTCTCGATCGAGCTCACGCTCTTTCGGCTTGGCGCCCTTCGAGTCCGGCCGAGGGGGCTTTCCTCGCCCAAAGCCTTCTTCCATTGGACGGCCTCGTCGCGTTGGCATAATCTGGTCACCATGCGAATACCATGGTCGTGATATCCGGTGAATTTCAAGGTCCTGAGTAAAGCGTCGTCTCGGACCCGAACTTGAAAGCCCTGACGACCGCCTCATCCGAGATGCTTGGGATGGAATTGCGCACTTGCATGAAGCGGCCGACGAATCGGGCGCAGGTTCGCCCTCCGTCAGATCGACGCTCAAGGTCGCGCTCCTTCCCGGACGGACGTAGCAGCCTCTGGAAGTTAGCTCGAGAGTGCCGCCACCGGCCCAGACCGGATCGAAGTTTTCCTTCTCGTTGAATAGCCACGCCCGAGCCGGCCCGCCCAAAGATCAGGCGTAGTTAGCCATGACCCTTTCATCACCCCGGTGGCTAGAATGGCCGTGGTGTAGATCGAGAGAAACTCGCTTGGTTCCGAGTCCCATCGAATCTCTCGATGTGACCCGGCTTGAACCTTATTGGCCAGTCACACGTCGTAGCGACGTCGCGAACGCCCTGCACCAAAACGGACTGTCGGGACGGTCATTACGAGCGCGGTCGGGCGATCCCCACCTGGCCGAGCCCGAGGTTAGTGGGCCCAGCGAGAGAATATCTCCCAACGCTCAGGGATGGAGAGTGGCCCGAAGAGGAATGTTCGGCCCGGTTCTCGCCTGTGGCTCGTGATTCCGGCCGTCCCGAGGAGCCCTCGAATTGCTCCGGTGCCTCCCGAGCCCGGCTGCTCATGCCGGCCACTCCGGCACGGCCATGAGTCGTTTGGCGAGGCGCTTTGACGCTCGGGCGGCGTTCCCAGGAATTGCTCAGGGTGTCCCTTTCTCGGGAGGCCTCCGCCGCTTTTATGTCTGCGGGTAATTTCTTCGAGGTCGCCACCACACCGCACTCCATGGCTTCTAGGTCGACCGCCAGAAACTCTCCGAGGTTGCGCACCACCGCGGGCTAAGGCTTGAAGGCGTTCCGCTCGGGGAACGCGGGGTGACGAGCCTGTTCGTCGCGCCGCACGGGCCCCGAGTCCCGTGACGCTGCGGAAATTCTCACGAACTTCGCCCTGGTCTTGTTGGTCGGGCCACCAAGGACTTGCCGCGTAAGGCGGCGGTCCGATTCAGAGATGCTTGCAGGTGCTCCTTGGCCGCCAGAGCGGTGAAGACGCTGTTCGCCGGGATTTGCTCCCGACATTTCCATCCTCCTCCGCAACGAAGACGTTACGGGATTGGACGGATCGCGAGGGGACATCACGGTGTCTCCGCGGACGCGTCCCCTGGTCGAGCTCGAAAAGGTCGGGATGTCCGGACCATCGTAGAGCTCCGCCATACTCGCCGTCCGGAGAGGGCGCCGAGCCGAGCGAAAGAATCGCTTCCGGCGGGGCGGTTTCACGGAGAAGCTCGAACCGCCGTGATTCCCAAGGCCAGCGACGTTGGCGGCCCCATTGTCGAAGAACTGCTTGTCTTCTTCCTCAATTCCGGGGGCGCCGAGGCCCTAGCGATCTTGGGAATTTGTCATCCTCCGGGATTCCTCACGAAAGGGAAAGTCGGTCCCCACGGACGGCGCCAGCTGTCGACGATTGGGGAGCAGGCCCCCGCCGAGCTTACTTGTTGGTGGAGGGACCAACTGCGACCCCTTCTTACGTGATGGGGTACTCAGAGGAGTGACTCACTGGGCTTCAACAGGCAGGGACACTGTAGTTTACCCTGGTTCGGGCCTCTCAAGAAGGAGATAATAGCCCTACTCCAGCTCGTGTATATCTTTGTGCAGAAAAAGTTATGTCCTCCCTCCCCTTCATGGTGGGGATGCTTTTATAGCTTACAAAGGGGCGTGCTTGTTCAAACCCACTAACTCCACGTCCGACCAGGTCCAACGTGGTAACTAACGGATCCTACACTGCCACGCCCCCGCGAGGATCGCAACGAACTAGCGGAGGTTACGCAATGTGGTTACCGACCTCGGGATCACGTCAGGTCGGCTAACGTCTAACTCCGAACTCGGCCACTTCGGCCTGAGCACGAGCTATCGGTCCACCAGGTCATGCGACCTCCTAAAAAGGTCCCGGCTAGACCGTCCCTTGGAACAACTCCTCGCGACCAGGACGGGAACGACCTCGTGCTGCTCGTGGCGCCCGGCTAGGTCGTCCAGGGGAACGGCCTTCCGGTAGTTCGGGCAGCAGTGAGTCCGCGCCCCTCGTGGTACCCGAGGTAATTCTGTGGGGTCTACCCGACTCCCCGACAGTTTTGCTTGATGCAATGCACTCGTATGAGTGGTTGTATGGACTGATGTTGAGTCAAGTTGGAAAGAACTTGTGCTCGAAAAATTGTTTCATGGTTTGTTCATTTGCAGGTGTTACTTGAGGTCGAACATGGTCGATGACAGGGATCGGAACTAGGTTCTAGAATGAATCGAGGTTCAGATGATCAAAAATGTCATGCGGAACGTTCGGACTAGATAACAATGCACGTGAAGTCGAGGATGACGCAGCGTAGCGGCAGGTGGGCTATACGCGTGCATACATAAGTTTTGAGCTGTATATGCATGTATTAGACCATGTGTAACTAGACCAAATGAATATACATAGGAGGGGTATCTCTGAATTTATGGGAGCCACATAATAATTAAAAAAAAAGAGCAGGCGGACTCCTCTCGGCGGCACATACGCACGAAAGAAAGAGAAGAATGCCTGCGCAAGAAAAAAATAAAGAGCGGCCGGCACGGCGTGACGCAAAAAAAAAAGAGAGTGACTAGGGAACGGTATACCGTTGCAACGGTATAGCCAGTTTTTAGTGCTAAGTTTCATGAGTTTCAGTGCAAAAAATCATAAGTTTCATGAGTTTCAGAGGTATACCGTTGAAACGGTATACCGTTTTTTAGTTTTTCTGGAAAAAAAAAAAAGAGCGCGCAACGGAGTTCGTGGAGCTCTGCGTGTGTCTGGTCATGTACTTGCAGTAGGAGCCGACTGCCGAGGAGGTGTTTTTAGGCAATTGCTTGATCGTGCCCATCCTGCAGAGGCTGTCATTGAGAAGTTAATTTAAGTTCCTCGCTCGTTACTTTATGAAAAAAATTTCTGTTAAATACAAATCTTGAACGAGTCCTTTTCTAAATTTTCAGAGTAGCGCTTAGGTTCAAAAAAATTGACAAACAAGTCCATATTCCTTACATCCATATCCTTTTTCCGAAAAAAAAATACAAATTCGTTTTTCGTTCACGCGTGCGCCGCATTTATTGACCTAGCACTGCAGTACGCAAGTGACAAAGCAACAAAGCGATTAATAGGGCTGCACTCTATATTGCAAGGGACATGTAGCGTTTTTTCAATCAGGATGAATACATCACGCATGATCAGAAATTGACGGTGTCTGCTCCTTCTTGAGTGCTTTTGGTTTGTTCGTGTGCATGCTCAATCTACTGTGCTTTTGGTTCGTTCGTGTGCACAAGAAAAAAGCAACGGCCGGGTGAAGTCGGTGGTTGCGACGTGAAACAAGAAAGAGCTGGGGAGAAGCTCTCCTGCGTGCGCATGGTTGCGACGTGAAACAAGAAAGCGTGCAGCACAATAGAGAAAAAGGAAGGTACAGAGAGAAGTAACGCGGTGCTACAGTAATCGAATCTACAGGAGAGCTACAGTGGTTACGATTTACTGCAGCAGCGGAGTAGGTACTGTCCCGCTGTGAGCCTAGGATACAACAGTAATTTGTTTGCATATTGGTTTGATTTTTAAATTGATTTATTATTTCACCATGATGATTTTGATTTGACCTATTCAAAATCTTTTCAGGCATTAAGTTATTGATCTAAAATGTTTGATTGGTTAATTCCTCATAGATCTTGTTTAATTTTGTAATTAGGGTTTGATCAATTCTCGTCATTATTAGGTACAGTCAACTTACGAAGGTCATAACTCTAGATCCATAGATCCGATTGAGTTGATTTTTATTGGTTTAGTTTATAAATTGAATATAGTTTCTACCAGCCAAATTTCACATCAATCCAACGGTCGGATCTTCAAGAATTTTTATTTTAGTGAATGCATGTCAATTTGTTTTCATACAAACCGAAGCGAATTTTCATATTTTGTTTAGGGGTGTTTTGAAAATCACTAATTTTTTTTTAGTTTCCGTGCAATCTTTCACACCCTCTGTTTGCTATATTAAGCCCCGTTTGGTAACTTGGATCCGGGTCATTTCTACTAGATTCTAGAATAAACCCAATGAAACAGGCTAAAGCCGGGAACGATTATCTTTGTATCGTTTCTTCTTTTTTCACTATGTGGCCAAATCGGTCTTAACCTCGTTTCACAGAATCCTACCTGAAACGTTTCTATCAAGAATCTTAAACTGTTTCTATTTCTACTAGAATCTGGAACCGTACCAAACAGAGCCTTAGTATATATCGATACTACAGAATCCAGAATAAAAATAAAAACTAACGTGCCCTAAATCATTAGTGCGCGCGCACATAATATTAGTATATATATGCGCGCGCGTAGGACATTCAGTAAATGAGGCTGTAAGTGTGTAACAAAGAAAGAACAATAGACTATTGTAAACTCAGTTGAGTGTCATGTAACAGTAACAACCTATCCAAACAGGGTAACAGCTAGATAAATTGAGTGTAACAAACAAAATGTTTCAAACTCAACATATCGGTATTGTTTTGCTAGGACAGTGTACCCGTGCTCATCAATTCAATCGTGTGAGCTGATTTGCTAGGACAGCTGTTACAGGAGTTTTCAAATGTAGACATGGGAATAACAGTTGCAGTCTGCAGAGGCGTTAACACGAGGTGGATGCTGGATTGGGATCCTCTGGCTTTGCAATCTAAAGCAAGGATCCAAAAACCAGCGAAATTTCGGTCGAGATTTCGGATTTCGGACTCCTAGATCCTAAATCTCGGTCAAATATTTTTTTTTTACAAAATTCAAATTGCTACAGTGATTTCAGATTTCTCGGCGAGATCTCGGTGATTTCGGCCGAAATCTGGTGGTTTTTTGCTGGATTTTAATTTCTGTGCATTGAATTTGATTGGATTTAGGGTCAAGATCATCCACAAAAAATTTTAAAAATTTTTGACATGTTTTTGACTATTTTTTTGGTCGGTTCAATTTGTCGGTTAGGACTGTCTGATTTTTTAAAAATTTCTCAAGATTGATCATCATTGAAAATTTTATGGATGTGTTAGGACCATTCACAAAAATTTTCTAAAGTGGCGATGAGATGACGGTTTTGTCACATAGAATGATATGTTAAACAAATTTAGGTGAATGATAGGTGGAACTCACAGGGGCTCTTTTCTAAATCGAAATAAGAAGGGAGGGGGATACACAGCGGACATAGAAGCATGATGGAGAGCTCAGTAGGGGAGAAGCTTGTATGGGCCCCACATATTATTGATCTAACTTAGTCAGCGTGTCTTCGTACGTGACAAAATCGTCTACTTATTGCATCACATGGCTAGTACCACTGTGCAAAGCTGATTCGGGATATTATTTAAACCGAATTGCAAATTTTAAGAGTTAAATATCTGGTTTTACGGTTTAGATTCCTGATACACATCGCCATCGGAACAAAGTTTAAGATGTTGATGGGCTTGTCTTTTTTCTAGGTAAATGATGATGCTATGCTGAGAGAGACTCATGGGCCGGCCCACGGTTCGAACTCGCTGGCTCGGCCCGACCTCACATAACCAGGGCGGGGCCCACATGTCACAGGCACGCGCGCGCTGCCCTTCCCCTCTAGTCTCTGGAGTCCCCACTCCTTTTGCTCGCTCTCTCGGGGACGGCCGCTTCTTCTTCCCATTCTTCTCCTGCGGCGGCGGCGACCACTGGTTGCGCCACCGCGCGATCTCCGTAACCCCGCGAACCATACACAGTCCTCCGGGAGGCGGCAGGGGGAGAGATGAGGGAGGTCGTGACAGTGCAGGTCGGCGGCTTCGCCAACTTCGCGGGCGCCCACTTCTGGAACTTCCAGGTCCCGCAAGATCCTAACAAATTGACTCCTACGCTGTCCGTATAACCTTGTGGCTCTAGAACCCGACTCCGCTTCTTTTGCTGCTCCTCAGGATGAGCTGCTCGGGCTCGCCGACGACCCCAGCGCCGACCCTGCCTTCAAGACCGCGGCGCTCGACATGGACGTCCTGTACCGCGCCGGCGAGACGCACCAGGTAGGGGCGCGGACCGCTTGCCTCAAATTATGCATCTTTTCTATTATGGGTTGGTTATCTCGGATCCTTTGAGTTACGCTGCTCAATTTCGTCAGGGTGTTTCCACTTACTGCCCCCGTTTGGTATCGGTTGGTTCTCGAGGTAATTTTCTTCTGTCCTTAATTCGTTTATGTGTTGCAATTCTGAATTTACTCCTAGTAGTATAGCAGTGTACTCAAGCTTACTAGGTTCAATCGTGCTTGGTAGCATTCCTCCATTGTGGAGAAGTGTAACGTATCTACCACTGCAAGAACAAGATTCTGTTCTAAGACGAGTATAAAGAAGTATGGTCGGCGCTGGTGCTTGCGCAAACACGAGAAGCTCAGCCTCCACACTGAACACTGTCGACCTCTCAGGCCGCATTTCCAACCAGCCTAATCTGTAGTCCCATTACATAGTTTCTGTTCTTTCTTCAGCCTGTCTAGGTTGTTTTCTCTGTGTCAGAACTGCTTATTATTATAACTTCTTCTATTCGTGTTTCCTATCTATAATGCAAGGCAGAGCTCCTGCCATTTCCTTTTCAAAAAAGATAGTGTACAATCATCACATCGTGGTATCATTTGCAGGGTCTCTTGGCTCTTTAAGTTCTTCTGGTACTCTGGGTCTGAGTAGCGCTTCTGCGGATCAGCTCAATGTTGCTACATGGCAAGTGCCGTTCTAACTTCTCTAGAATTCGTCTCCATTTTTTATTTTCTTACTATGTCCGTCGCGCATATTGGTTGTTGTATTGGTCATGTATGTATTGTATGAGCTAAAGAGAAGCAGACGGTTGTTTCAGTGTGGTTTTGGGTTACTAGTGCTGTTGTGCAAGTTAGCTAGAAATGCACTAGAATACAGCAGCTTCACTGTATAGATGTTTGCTTGCAAAAATTATAGGAAATTGTTGCAGCCTGTAGGAGCAATGAACTGCTCTTAGCCTCATAGTATGATTATTTTAGATATTGTAATGATGCTTATACTCATCTAACTGCTCTTAAAAATTGCTGCATGGCATCTGCTTACTCCTTTCATTGACTATCGGTCAGGTTTGGACTTGTCAGTGCTTGTTGTTTATTGCCGTGCTTCTGTACAAATCATGCTATGAGTGAGTAATTATATGCTAATTTTACTGACGAGTTAACTCCAGTTAGAGAGCACCTATCTGTGAAATAATGTGTCAGGCTCGTAGAGTACTTTGATGAGAGTCAACTCCAATTAATGTAGGTCTGGAAATGTAACAAGATCAGTAGCAAAACCTCATGGGCGGAACTTGTTTCTGCAAAGCTTAGCTGAAGAAGAACAGAACCCAAGCACTAGCGGCAGTGGGAACAACTCCCAGAAAAGTGTTGAAGATAAGGACCTGGTCGAATGCCTAGAGAATGGTGTCAACTTTTGGACTGATTATTCAAAGGTTCAGTATCACCCTCAGAGCTTGTATGAGTTGCATGGGTCATGGACAGACTTTGACAAGTTCGATAATTATGGGACCGCATGGGAGGTAGTTTCAGAATGGTCTCACATAGAGGAGATGAATGAGAGGCTAAGGTTCTTTGTTGAAGAATGTGATCATATTCAGGTCCTATCTTTTCCCCAATATACTATCAATGAACACTCTATTTACGGTTATACTATGGGCTATGTTCACTTATGCAATAATTGATTTTTGTAGGACTTCTTTCATCATGCATTTTGTTGAGGTCTTAAAATTTGAAATTAATTAATTCATAATTTACGACAGGGCATACAGTTTATTGTGGATGATTCAGGGGGGTTTTCCAGTGTAGCTGTACAGTATTTGGAGAACATTGCCGATGATTACACAAACACACCTGTATTGCTTTATTGTGTGAGGGATCCAGCCACCCATATACCATCCAGGAATCAAAGGGAATCCATTACAAGATCTCTGCATGATGCCGTTTCCTTTTCAAAACTTTCATCCTTTTGCAATCTGATGGTTCCAATAGGACTGCCTTCTCTAAGTAGAAGTACGCTTTCATTTACCAGACTACCACATTCGATTTTTTGCTTTTCTAAAATTTCTCTATTCTAGCATGTTCAGGTGATCTGTGCATCACTGTTGTTTATATTCCTGTGCCTTGATCTTAGCTGAAAACATTGCACTTGATGGCAGTTTCCATTAAATATCAAATCCTTAACTCACCTATACATACTTTTTTTTTTTTTTTTGTGTGTGTGTGTGTGCAGCTCTCATCCTAGTATAAAGCAGCTTTACTAGCATATATCTATTTATCTTTTCTCACATTATCCATACGGAATTATTTCCATGGATATACGAATGTTCATTCTGAATTGTTGTCCTAGTATAAAGCAGCTTTACTAGCATTTGTCTATTTATTTCTTCAAACATTATCCATACAAAATTATTTTCATGTGCATACAAAAGCTTATTCTAAATTGTTCAGGTACAATTTTCATTTAACTTCATTTCATCTCATCAGGTTACCTGTCACGTTTGCTTTCTATACAAGATGTGAGACCATTCCACTCCGGTGCCATTTGTGCTGCAGCAATACATTCAGTTACTGTTCCATTTAGACTACAAAATGTCGGCCCGGCTTCAAACATAGCACACTCTTGTGGTAATATCGGTATCGGTGAACTTGTGCATATAATGTCTGATCAAGGTCGGCAGAACATGGTTACTGCTTTGGATGTATCAATGCCTGCCCCTTCATTGACAGGTACACAATAGCTGCCTGTTAGATCTGACTTAGATGAAAATCTTATCTTGCTTGCTAACTGCGTACTCCTAATTTGTCAGATAGAAACGATTTGTGGAACATACAGAAGAATCTGCACCCTTTGACCCCTGAAATCAGTGATGAAGACGAAGATCCTTATTCTGTTGAATCACTGGTGGTTCATGGAGCTCTGGATGCAGGTTTGCCTTATCTTATGCCTTGGTATCCATTTTATTCTTATTGCCTGTCATGCTACTGGAGTTCTTTTTTTATTTTCTTCTAGTGTTACTTATTAGCTAACATTTCACAATATTCAAGGCATAATTAAAATCTTCTTGTACATTGGCATCTGGAAGTACAAATACTTGATGTAAATTTGTTGATACAGGCGGGCAAAGGGCTTCAATATCACAAGTGAAGGACTCTGTGTGCTCAGCTTATGAAGGCAGAGTCACAAAACCAAAGTTCTCTCATGTCTCAGCATCAGTCTGCCCCCTCCCAATCCCCCTCCCATTTCCATCCATCTTCAGGAGCAACATAGGCCGGCACGGCGAGGTCGTCAGCAATCATGCAGAAGGGACCCGGCCAAAGGGTTCTCTCGACGTCGAGTCGATACCGATGGCGGCACGTCTAAGATCGAGCAACGCCATCCTGCCTTTCATAGAGAGGCGGTCGCTAAGCCTTCAACGGCATGGTGCGGCAAGGAGCGCGGTCGGGTCTCAGGTCCTCCGCGACTGGGGGTTCGGGAAGGAGGAGGTCAAGGATATGGGAGAGCACCTGTCCAAGATGCTCCATGCGTTCTACCCCGAGACCGAGCTGACATCGGATTCCGACTAGACTGACCGTCCTGCGAGCTTTTCGCGAGAATCAGGTCGGCTTTGCTCTATGGAACCTGCTGTAGAGCTGTTGTTGGATGTTTTGATGGAGTATACCGTGCGAGCCTCCAATGGATGCTGGTGCTGTAGCGTGTTAGAGTGCTCCGTGCGCATGTGCGTTCATGTGAGCATGGTCGTATGCATTAGCATGCATTGCGTCTTGCCACAGGCAACTCTCAAGAACGCGTCGGGCATCAGACTTGAGAAACAAGAAATAGCAAGGAAAGACGACCGGCTGCAGTGCTGTAACATCTCTAATTTCGGTATTCTGCTAAAATCTAATTTAAATTAAACTAAATTCAAAATCTGGATCTTCCTTGGTGTTCTAATTAACCCGGCATTCTTATCCTTCCGAAATTGGAATTCAATTCTCCTTCGCCGAAAAAATTGAATTCCCAGATTGCTGTCCGCACCCAAAATTTCACCTGTGTTCCAAAATGCTCTAAAAATCTCGCAACCTATTGCATTAGGTTTCAAATATTTCAAAAATATTTTGGAAATTTCCCAAGATTTTTGGAGACCCTCTGGTATTTTATCGCGCGCGGTCTTTCGTAAAATGACCGTTATTCGTCTCGGAATATTCTAAATTTCAAATTTTATTAAACCAATTTTATTGGGTTTCAAAAATTCCCTAATATTTTTGGGAATATTTTTGGGATTTTTAGACCATTTTTGCTAATTTTTCTCGCGCACGATTGTCTCTCACTTACTCCGGCCAATGGGAGATCGCCACGTGGCTTGTCACTTTTCATCTTCAACCCACGTTCCATCAGTTTTCAAAGAGCAGCGTTTCTCACTCTATTCATGGGGCCTCTCTTCAAACTAATATAACTCACTCAATAATGCTTCAAAACAAGATCCGTCGGTTGCGTTAGAAAGATATCGACGAGGAGAACCCGTTCCCTATGATCATTCGTTCCAACTTCCACCGGAAATGGCACAATCAAGCAAAAACCAAAATCCTTTAAAATATCATTTTTTCGGATTCGAATCGGGTTTTAAACGAATTTGGGCTCGGATCGGTCGGAAATTATCTGCTCCGTTTACACCCCTAGTTCCAAGCTGTTGCTGCTGCGGTTCTAACCCGCCATCGAAAACCCCTTCGTGTTGCCGTCGAAAACCCTGCAAACCGGGGAGAGGGGGGTTCTGGTAGTCGGCAACGGCTTCCTGACGGTGGCTCAGCCCAGGACAGGCGGGTAAGGGGCCTCTCAAGGGTGGAGGCAGGCCTCGGACCACTGGGGCTTGCCACAATAAATCCATACGAAAATATGTTAAAAATTTAGTAAAATTATAGTTTAGCCAAAAATGATATGGTCCGAACCGAGACATAAGTCTGGACTCGCTTCGCCCCTAGGGCCTATCGAAGCAGGGGGGTTGAGTGAGGGGAGAAAGAGAAGGTAAGAGATGAGAGGTGGGGAAGGGGGCACGGATATCAACACCATCTAATGGCACTGTATGTCCATGTACATGCGGTTTGTTCCGATATGAATACCATGACAACGGCTGCTAGCGCCCGAATATACGATAAGAGCATTTTCATCGTGCGCTCTCTCCAATAGTCTCAATCGAAAACATTGATCTTAGCTATTCCATTTGGTGCAACAAAATCCAAGAAACACAACAATTAGTTCCTAAGCTTGTAAGAAAACCTTTGCTTCGTGTGCAATAAACATAAAAAAGAAACAAAAAAAAGGCACCCATCAAGAGCCTCGCTTCTCTGACAAGCTCGGTCATTTGCGACACCACAGTACTTCTTTGGTCTAGGGAGGGAAGAGCGGGAAGAGCATGGCTGCGATGATGTGCTAGCTCCAGTCATCAGAGATAAGCCACCGAAGGGGGGAAAGCTGGGACGTGAAAAATAGAGTTTGAGAGGTATAGTAGGGGTAAATATGGGTCGGATATTACGCATCCCATACCCTATCCCATATTTTTTCTTCGTATTCGGAGTCATATACGGGCAAGTTGGATACAGATACAAATTCGGAGTATTCAGAATGCGGATACGAGACGGATACATGGCGGTATGGTGTGACATTATAGAATGTGACACTACGGTATGGTGTGACATTATAGAATGTGACACTACGGTATGGTGTGACATTATAGAATGTGAAATTAGAGAATAAAACCTTTCGGCTTGAGGTTTACTCGCGTTTTTGGGCCGTTTGAAGTGATGTGTCACCACGGAGTGTCGTAACCTTTTAAATGGTGCATGTTAAGGTCAAAAACTTTATGAAATATGGTATGGCAGGTTAAAACCATAAGGTATGGAGGTTAATAACGTTTTGGCGTTTAGGGCCGTTTTAGGTTTTGGGCCTTCCTGGGAGTTTGGGCCTTAAGTGGGCTTTGGTGGGATGGAGTAGGTCTCCGTAACGGACTAGGATTGGGTGTGGGGCTGGTAAAAGGGCTCCCCACCAGCCCTTGGGCGTTCACCCCTGCCCCTTGTGCGCCCTTCCCCCCACTTGCCCTTGCCCTAGCCGCCTCCCTCCTCCCTTGGCCGTGCGCCACCCCCTCCTTTGCCCCATTGCTCCCCACCTCTCCACCACCTCTCCTCCACCCCCTTGCTGCCCTAGGGTGGTCTCCACACCTCTGCACCTTGTGGATCCATCCGTTGGAGCGAGGAGCGAGGAGCGTGGAGCGAGGAGCGATCCGCGAGGAGATCTATTGGAGATTCGTTCGTTGGGCAAAGGTATGATCATGGGGATCCTTGGGTTTGATCTAGGTACTGTTCTTAGGGTGTTTATGAAGTTTTTAGATCAGTTGGTGGTGCTGGGTTGGAGTTCTTTGGGTTAGATCTAGACGTTGCCACGTTTCTGTTTTCGGGCAGATTGAGCAATCGGGCTAGGGTTCGAGTTTTCGTCGATTTAGAATCCGAATCTGTCCGTACGGACTTAAAAGAGGTTGTAGATAATTTAATTATCTTTCCGTGGACATAAAGCACGTTAAAATCCGATCAGCCGTTTGAAAGTTATGGCCGTTTTACCGAGCGTGTTAAAATCTGTGACGCGATTGGAACAGATCGTAGTAATCTGTAGATTAAACAATTTTAGAGTCCGAATCAGTCTTTCCGTATAACTAGAAAAAGGTAGGAAATTTCCTAAGATTCGCGATGGTGTACTCGTTTAATCGATTTGGAGTCCCAGAACTCAAGTTATGGCCTTTGCAAGGCTGCTGTCCCGCCGGGACAGAACCTCTGTTTTTAGGTTTGCAAGTAGTGGGCAATGTTGGGTTAGATGGGGATTTGTGTACTGTTTTGTGGGCATGATTGTGAGTGTGTGATGCCTATGTGCAGGTGGTGTGACACCGGGAGTGCCCTCGACTTCCCACAAATCCGTCGCCCACGGTTGAGGCAAGTGTGTTGTAATGTATAGCGGATTGTAGGTTGCTTGTTGATATTGGATGAAAGATTGAATACTTGCTATGATCACTTGCCTTGCTTGCTGTTTTCCAATGATATATTGAGTATGATTATCATGATATGATGCTATGTGTCTATACTTATCATGATTCGATGCCATGTGTAATATTTGTCATGATGAGATGCCATATGTTTATGTACATGTGAAATATGATAATTGGCATAGTTGCATGCATGACATGAGATAGGGCGAGGCGGTGAGAAAGTCATAACTAGTCCGGCAAGGTCGGTGAGAAAGTTATGACTAGTCCGGAACGCCATTGAGTAAGACCTACATCGTGATTCCATCCACGTGGTGAATGGAAGCGAGGAGTAGGCACCCTCCATCTTCGGGATGGAAGGGGGGAAAAGGGTGCACACCGATGGGTGTGTACTCAACCATACCGGTATGAGTTTCCAAGGAGATATGAGCATAACATTGCATTGCATTGCATTGCAATACATATTTAATGATGATGATGTTGTTATGTGCTCAAGTATGAGATGTTATATGTGATGTAAGGTATTATTGTCTTGTAAATGATCTTGTTGTCCATTACAATATGCTTGCTGAGTTTTCGAACTCACGCTTGTGTTTTATGTTGTTTTTAGGTACTTTGAGATCGGCATGCGGGAAAAAGGGGTCTAGCTACACTTCTACACGTAGCTCCACCATCATAGTCCATAATTAATCACTTGGAGACATGATATTAAGAGTTGTGCCTTAAACTTAATGTATGGTTTAATTTAGCATGCTAGTGATTCCTTATTTGCTTCGTTTTAGTTTATGAAGTGGTTGAGCGTGGTATTATTGGCGTAATTTGATGATATATCCATTTATGTTGATGTTTTAGATGGCGTGTGCTATGATATATCTTGCCATGATATTGATATGGTGTTAATTCATGGAAAAACAAAGGAGATGCTGCCGAAATATCGGTTTTTAGCATATGTACCTTTGCTGGAATTTGTGTTTAAATGTGGTATTTAGATGTTGTTTAGCTTATGTTTGGTAGCATTCGGGCATATTAAATGCCGGGGTGTTACATATACGATAAGAGCATTTTCATCGTGCGCTCTCTCCAATAGTCTCAATCGAAAACATTGATCTTAGCTATTCCATTTGGTGCAACAAAATCCAAGAAACACAACAATTAGTTCCTAAGCTTGTAAGAAAACCTTTGCTTCGTGTGCAATAAACATAAAAAAGAAACAAAAAAAGGCACCCATCAAGAGCCTCGCTTCTCTGACAACTGGTCGCTGCGACACCCTGTACTTGCTGGTCTAGGGAGGGAAGAGCGGGAAGAGCATGGCTGCGATGATGTGCTAGCTCCAGTCATCAGAGATAAGCCACCGAAGGGGGGAAAGCTGGGACGTGAAAAATAGAGTTTGAGAGGTATAGTAGGGGTAAATATGGGTCGGATATTACGCATCCCATACCCTATCCCATATTTTTTCTTCGTATTCGGAGTCATATACGGGCAAGTTGGATACAGATACAAATTCGGAGTATTCAGAATGCGGATACGAGACGGATACATGGCGGGTTCAGATCTAAAATGGATAAAATATGTTGATAGTGCACGCATATAGGGAAAAAATGTTAAACATATACCATCATCACTTCAACACTAGCACATGATATAAGTCCTATACAAATTAAATTTTCATGGGCTGGGACAAGAACTATGTATATAAAACCTAGAAAGTCTAGGTATGAAGGAATGGCAATAATTTTCCTAATTATTTTGAAATAATAACCATTTCCATAATATTAAAAAGAAAAAGGCGATCGATTCAAATTTGGTCTATATAATCTACATTACATTGAATTCGTAGTTTCGTACAAACTGCGTGCACGCATACATTCCATACTACCTTTAGATAGCAGCCCAGCCCAAAATAGCCTTTATTGGCCCAACCCAAAATGGATATCCGGATAGAATTTGGCACGATATCTAGGTCCCGATCTGGATCTGGTATATATCACATCCTCCAAATCCGACCCCAAATTTGGATTGACCTATCCAGATCCGGTGCCAGATCCGACCGGATACTAAAATGTGTTCCCCAATTCAGTCCTGACCAGATCCAACTTCGGATCGAACGGGAAATATCCGTCCCGTTTTCACACCTAGGTATAGGTTTGATGGGTAAATGAATGAGAATGAGATCACTGCAACAAAATAATCTCAAAAGCGCAACAACTAGTTCCTAAGTTTGCATCAAATCCATATTCAAATGCAACAAACACGTAATCAAGAACAAAAATATGCAACAAATTTAAACTATTGGGTCAACAAATACAAATACCTATTGCAATAAAAATTAGAACTTGTTGCAACAAAAAAAAAGAAACTATTAAGTATCTGCAACATTTATTTTTTCATGCTGCAAGATTTGAAAACAATTGCTAGAACTACTCTGCTTACCAGCATCATCATTTCGAGATAAGCATAGAAGAGGAAGGGGATGATACCAGCCCACGCCACCATCCCCATTCCCAACATGCTCAGATCTATCACCGGCAAGTAGATGGCGTAGATGAGGCCTATAGCACCCTCAACTAGCGCGACTTCCACCCGTCGTCTGCACCCATCTCCATATCAAGAGTTCTCCCGTCAAATCCAATGAGCTCCGACCATTCCTCAGAAAGGGGTTACCCTCCTCCAAATCTAGTAGGCTCTCATCGCAGCATCAACAAATCCAGTGGAAAAGAGAGACCTCTAGTGAGCTCCGGCCATGGCAGAATGCTTCACTCGAGCACAAATGGACCACACATGATGCGCTTCGTCGGAACTCGCCGTAACTATGTGAGAGAGATGGTGAAGGAGGGGGGTTCCCATGGGAGAGGGGTGGGACTCCAGTCGACGAACCATCAAATGGGATGGAGGAGAGGAGCGAGGAGTTAGGATATAGGTGAGGAGGTGTTGGGGAAGAAGACTAGAAAAGAAAGTACTGAACGAAGTGGGAAGATGGAGGCGTGAAGTGTCTCAATGGGCTGAGCGTCCGATGTGACATCATGCAAAGCTGTATACTTGTATATGTGAGTCCCCAAAAAAGCAATGCGAAATAATTAACGAAACTTAGGTAGTGTTTGGTTAGGGGATGGAATGGAATGGAATCATCCCATCCCACCAAGTCTAGTGTTTGGTTGGAGAGCTGAGGATGACTTGATTCCAGAAAAGAGAATATTCTCTCTAGATTCAGGACGGTCAGGTTCTATAAATTTTCTGGAACGCAGCCATCCCACTTGGAATGTGAGAGTGACAGTGTCTGAGAATCTAGGATGGAACCATTCCATCCCTGAAATCTTGGATGGAACCATTCCATTCCATCCCTGAAATCTTGGATGGAACCATTCCATTCCACCTCACTCTCCAACCATTTTAGGTGCAAAGCACTTGGTAGTGCAAAGCCGAACTATGTGTAATTGTATACGGAAATTCCATTTTAGGTCGCCCATAAGGATCTCCGCTTGCGCTTGTGATATAGAGCTGGCACGCATCCTTTATCATCTAATCTCGTGATGACACGTCACACACGAAAGACATGCTGCATGTGTATTTTTTACATTGACACCGGTGCCGGTTCAAAACTAACAGGGAGGGAAGCTATGGCTAGTAAGATGGCATGATTATTGGTTTTTAAGCGATTTGTTCAAAACCAAAGGAGGGAATTAGTATTTTTTTAACCACTTTCGAAAGTTTTTAAGTGAATTTTTTGAACTGAAAGTTGTTAAATAGAAACTTTTCGATCCGAAAGTTTTTGAATTGAATGTTTTCAGAGCTGAAACTTTTCAATTTAAATTTTTTTTAGTTGAATCTTTCTAATTTGAAATTCTTCGATTTTTTTTGAGTTGAAACTTTCCTATTTAAAATTTTTTGGTTGCAAATTTTTCGACATGATTTTTAGATCGGAAATTTTTGAACCAAAGATTCTTTGAATCAAAACTTTTAGACCAAAAACCTTTTAAATCGAAAGTTTTTTGGGTTGAAACTTTTCGATTTGAAACAAATCCGTTTCCCATGAATTCTAACAAATTGCACAATCAACACAAGATGCGCTTCTCTGTAACAGCCTGTACAACATGTAACAATCAACTCAGCCCAGAAACCTTAGCCTATAGAATTATTTTTTATTTAATATATATTTTAAATCTTTTTTTAAGATAATCAACGTTTTTTTTTTTTTTGCGAAATTAGGCTCCTATCGCCCGTATATGGGGCGATCGGTCCATATCCGGGCGACGGCGGCCTATTTTTGCAAAAAAAAATTCCGTTGATTATTTTCGAAAAATAAAATAAAAAAAATTTTAAATAAAAAAAATTTCTCAGCATTAGCGCAAGCGTTAGCTTTTATTCCGCCTCCACTTGTTGGGCGACATCGCTCACACACACGTGATGGGCCGCTCTTGGGCTAACCATTTTTCTCTGCGCGGAGGAAATTAAGCCCAACACATCTCTCTTATCATTTGCGCTTCGCTTCTGTTATGTTAATTGAACATTGGTCAACAGTTACCACTGGTACGTACTTATCGATCCATTCGGCCCGTGCATTTGCAGGAGATTGTACGCTGCAAACGCTGTTGCAGAACGCCATTCGAACCTACGCCTTTCCCAGAATGACCATGTACACTACTACCCACGCGAGCATGCACATTGATTCAGTACCTAGCTACCACTAGTATAGAACACAGGATGCCATGGGACACGACTAGTCACCAGGGGCACTTCGCCAACAGTTGGTAGCCTGTACGTGCTCTTCTCCTATGTACCATCTCTGTAGCCTGTAGCCTGTAGCCTGTACCCTGCCAGAGAGTTCCAAGAAGCCATTTGTACAACTTGTAAAACTTCCGAAGAACGAGTCCTTGGAACAGTCAGTGGACGCTGATCACCTAGAGTTCAAGGTTTTTTCTAGCCTCACTGTATTCTTTTTTTGTTTACAAATCTAGCGTCTATACAAATATAATTACAAAAATAACCATCTCTTCCACTTCGCATGCACTACCGTCCTGTCGTGACAGTATCTACGCGATGGTACGGTAGTATAATTATAAAAATAGTCATCCCTTCCACCTCACCTGCACTACCGCGGCGCCCTGCCGTGATAGTAGCCGGGCCGAACACACAGCAGATGATACGATAGCTCAGTGGAGTTTATCGTAATACAGAACATAGCGGATGACACGACTCATCTAAAAAACAAAAGTGGGGTGTTGGAAAAGCGTCGGCTTCGGTCATGCATTGGGCGGGCGCGAGAACCGAGGCAGGCAATGCAGAGAAGAACGGCGATGCTGGCCGGTGACATGACTCTGATGGAGTAGGACTGGCTGTCCCCGATCTCGAGGCTGAGCAGCCAACCGGCCCGCAGGCCGGCAGGTGCACGGGCTCATAATGCCCGAGTGCGAACAACCACCAAATGGCCAAGAAAAACAAACAAACACACGCATGATGCATGTACGTGCTACTGCGTTGCCGCATGCGTGTTTGCTAAGTGCTCCACTTGATTAGTTCTACGTGTGCTCATCTCGCTCGATTAACCGCCCGCTTGGTGCTGCTTAGCCTCCCCCTGCCGGCGCGTGACTTTCCTCTGTATTTTACTCTCCTGTCTAGCTTCAGTAGTGTTCAGGCTAGCCACAGGCTAATTCGCCTTTCGTAGCCTGGTGATTGCTGTATGATGCTGAAATGCTCAGGCTAACCAATCCTCCACGGTTGGTTCGAATCACATCGAGGATGTGGCTTAATGTGCCTCTGATTTACAATTTGAGCAGAAATTAAACGCGTGAGATTGTAATTCCAAGGCCTTTGGAACTTATAGCGGTGTTTCCATGCTATAATTGCAAATCAAGCCATCGGTGTGCTATAAAATCTGTGCCTTTTTTTACGTTTCAGTGAGAACATTGGAGCACTTCCCTCAACTGGAACTTACAACGAAATTGCCAAGATGTGGATTTCACGAAAAATAGCCTGCCAATTATACACACATATTCTTATCCTTACGCCGGGAAAATTCCAGCCCAGACCGCCATGTCGCGAAAACGCTCTCCGAAAAATTCAAAATTACATCTAGATTCTTCCACCGGTTATTCTGCAAAATAGAACTATAGTTCCGTAGATTCACGAATAGGTCCTCCACCATTTTTTTTTACTTTCTCGCAAAAGAGCCCTCCGGAAAAATGAAATTACATCTAGGTCATTCCACCGGTTATTTGCAAAATGGACCGTAGTTCCGTAGATTTACGAATAGGTCATCCACCGATTTTTTTAGCAAAAAAGACCATGGTCACATAAATTCGCAAACGGCTCTTATCTAACCCATTTTTTAAAAACCACCCCAAGAAAATTGAAATTATTTTAAGATCCTCCTATTGCTTTTTTTTCAGAAAAGCCTAGATCAAATTTTATACGACGCGATATAGAACGTGCCTCTGTCTAATTAACATCAGGCCAGGGTGAAAATGAGACCCCTCCGGGCGCGCACACCACGTTTTCCCCATCCCTGCATAGTACAAGACACTACTCCCAGCTATACACAGGAGACAGTTCATCACATTCACCAGCAGTGCCAGCATAAAAAACCAAAACAAGCAATAGAAAAAAATCTTATGTGTTTCTTTGACCAGATCAGGAGCTGTGTGTATTGCTACCGTGTATATTGTGTGATGCATGGGAAGATATGTTTGTGTTGGCTTCTTTGTCTTGTGCGAGCTAGTTTGTTTGTAGGCCCACCACCACCACAGCAAAACATGAAGCGAATTTTTTTTTCTGGCGTATTTTAGGCTGATTGGGGAGTTTTGCTTCAGCTATGTTTTAGTTTTGGGCTTGAATCCTATCCAAACAGTCCAACTTCACAGTTGCTTTAGCTTTGAGAAATCTTAGCTTTTCTAGCCTTTTCATACTTATTCGTACGTAATTGAAAAAATAGCCTTATCTCTGACTATGAAAGCACCAGCACCTGTCACACTCATATACCGTGGTAAATGATGCCGAGCTAAGGCAGCGCGGTAGGAACTTATTGTGCTTGGGCACCAGGCAGGTCCCATCACCCTGCCTACGTTGCCGCTATGCCGAGCCGCCCTACTGCGGTAGGTATAGGCCGTGGCTCCAGCCTCTGCCACGGTACACAAGTGCGGTAAGTGACACGTGTCACCTATCGATGCTTTCATGATCGATGAGAGAATTATTTTTATGGATGCTAGGATTGAAGAAGGAAAAAGTAGGAAGAAGCTATAAAAGCTAAGATTACGCAAAATACTTGGTCTGCCTCTGCAGTGCTTGCCTGTGAGCTGGCTAGGGCCACTCCCTGCCATTGATGCAAGCAGGCCATATCTGGTTCAGGCTTTCGGTTGAAACTCACAGCTGTACACATTCCGACTGCCATTCCCTCTCCCTTTGTAAGGCTTTCCTTTCCATGTGTACTACCATTTACATTGGGTATGGTTGTCATACTAGTACATATAAACATAATGCGAGTCAGAAACCGTAAGACTCTAGTTGGAACACAGGAAACATTACACTAACGCTAACTCGATGGTGCTTTCATACGAAATTTTATCGCTGTTTATAACACTTGTTCTAAAAGAAATGGTGCATTGCTATTTGCTAGCAGGGCCAACCAGTGGGATCGGGTTCATGTGTATTCGGTAGTACGACCGTAACTTAAGCCGTCCACTACCATCCATATGTTATGAATAGCACTTGATGTATTCAATATGAGACCAATGATCCGAATATATAGAGTACACAAGGGTACAAAAGAAAAGCCTATGTAAGACAACACCTAAACTAGGAAAACTTATATAAGGAAAAACTATATCCTTAACACCATAAAATCCGAATACGAGGACCTACGTTCTTCCCGTACTTATGTATTATTTATCACTGTAGCATACGCACTGTTGGAAAGAATCTGAACTGTTCATCATCCAACCAAGCTTTGTCTCCAAGCCTGTTTTTGACTGCATTGGTGACTGAGAAGCTATGCATGTTTTTTAAACCCTTTCTCGATTCTGATCTCTATTCAACCAACGAGCCCACGAGCAATCCAGATCCAGAAGGAATATATATATATAGGAATATATATATTTATATTTATATATATTCTGTACACTTTAGTTTAGATGTAAGTGATTGGCACTACTACAGGAATGCACATCAGAATCGGTTCTTTTTCGTCATCACCATCGGTTCTAGTAGCGATAGAAAGTCTAACGACAGAGATGAGGAAGCCTTATCACAGTCGGTTCCGGAACGATAGTAATTATTATTCATCACAATCGGTTCTTTGTTGGAAACCGATTGTGATGAGACTACTATCACAATCGGTTCTTGTTAAAAACCGATGGTGATGACTCATTATTACAATCGGTTCTCGTTGGGAACCGATTGTGATGAGGATAGTATTACAATCGGTTCTCGTTAGGAACCGATGGTGATGATGTATTATTACAATCGGTTCTTGTTGGGAACCGATTGTGATGAGGATAGTATTACAATCGGTTCTCGTTGGGGAACCGATGGTGATGAGGTATTATTACAATCGGTTCTTGTTGGGAACCGATGGTGATGAGGATAGTATTACAATCGGTTCTTGTTGGGAATCGATGGTGATGAGGATTATTACAATCGGTTCTTGTTGGGAACCGATGGTGATGAGGAAGTATCACAATCGGTTCTTGTTGGGAACCGATTGTGATGATGACAGTATCACAATCGGTTCTTGTTGGGAACCGATGGTGATGATGATAGTATCACAATCGGTTCCAACAAAGAACCGATTGTGGTGGTGCTGACCATATCACATTCTTCATAATATACTTACAGTGCTCGAAAAAAAGTGATAAATATCATGAAACATTATCTCAAAACCAGACCATTGCCATCTGTGTATATTGAAAATTGTACAGTTGATCCCACCTACAATGTTACATTGCAAGTACAACAGGCTTGCCCATATCACATTCAGTATATATTGAAACATGAGCTACTTGCTTAACCAGAACATCACATAAAATCAGGTAGCTAATTCTAAGGTTCAGCAGCAGCAGAGTTAATAAGTGTGGCTCTCCATCTCACCGAGCTTCAGTTGCTACCTAGCATTGTGTAACATCAAGACTATAAATTTTATCAAAAAGAATTGTAGCAGGGATAAGCTAACATTTTAGCCAAAATATTGTGTGCTGTGTGGCACAACAGTCAAATTCTGCACCAATCAATTATCCCATCTTCAAGGATGGAAAAATAATCCTTCCCTTTCATGATTTTAAACCAATAAAAGCTATAAGTTTTACACCTAACAGGTTAAATAATTCTAGCCAGTCACAACGGTTATTCCTAGGAAGCCTTACCGATGGAATAATAGTTACAACACACGAAATATTAAATCAAATGGTTAACAACTAAGTGAAAACAAGATATGCTGTGCCATTTGCAAAATACCTGTTGGCGTAATAACCTGCTTTTCTGTAAATGGCAAATGCCCCAGGCCATGCTCAATTACCTAACATGACATTTTTCATATGAAATAGCAAAGCAGTTAAATCAATTTATAATTTGATGCAATTAACTCAGCCATGAAGTTAATGATGAGGATCAAGGCTATGGAAACAAGAAAGGTACCAAATGGATCAACCGATCAGAATAAAAGACAAAGTCGGGTGTAGTTATGTCCCTATCACGAATCAGAGTATGCATTCCTCGGATCTGGCAAATTCATCATAAAAGGCATAATAATTTTCAAATACAGCTAATAACAGTATAAAGCTTACAGGTCAATAAAAATGATTAACTTTACTTGGAAAGTTGATTAAACTACATAGACGTTTGGATAGATTTTGCACAAGTCATGCTGACCAAGCTTTGTACGAATATGTTGAACGATCAAATCAATTGCAACATGGTTATCACCTCCTCGCAGTATGATCACATCAAGATATTTCTTTGAAGGTAGAATAAAATCATCAAATGTCGGCTTCACAAACCTCCCATACTACAGATGCCAAGAAAACGTTCATATGAAAACACGGGGTAAATACATATGAAAAAGTTTGGTAACAAGAATAAGGCATAAACTTACCTGATCAAGCACCGAACTAACATCTCTACCTCTTTCAACTGTATCACGCCTTATTTGTCGGGCAAGCCTAGTATCAGCATCTGATTCAATGCATCAGGGACCACAAAAAAGAAGTGAACAAAACTTCAGGAAACAACATGAAGAGGCAAGCCTAATATCAGCATCTGATTCAATGCATCAGGGACCACAAAAATGAAGTGAATAAAATTTCAGGAAACAACATGTCGCAGCAATCCATAATTGTTATAATAAATCCTAAAGTAACAACGAGAATCAAGACAAACCTGTGTCCACAAAGATTTTCATGTCCATCAGATTGCGAACTCTTTGATCATGGAAGACTAAAATGCCCTCCAAAATGATGACATCTGATGCATTGACCTAGCAAAATGATATTTGGTCATTTAGTTAGCAAAAAATTAAAGAGTTCATTAGGTTACACCAGTTTTCCTACTTATCCATCACTTCAACTATAATCATTGTAACCAGAAGCAGAATAACAACATAAAAAACAAATCACAACAATGACAGATGTAATCAGCATCACGGTACAATGTTAACTGAAAAGTGACTTTTAGTAAACCTATGATATTGTCAGATGGACCTTTCGTATGCCCAGCAATAGAGAAAATTTTGTTGCCCCATGATATCTATAAAATAGCAGTTGAGGATTACCATCTGAAATAAAATGACTTTGCAAATAGCTTTAAACTATTCGTGCCAAAGTTACTAAAGAACGGCTAGCACACGGAGATACTTGTCTTTGTTTAAGCTGAATCGAGAAGATACGCTTGCAATTTGGCATCAATCCTAGACCAAGTCAAACTCCTCAGATCCAAAACCTGCGTCCACACAAATTGTGACAGAGACATGCATTAGGTCAGTGTTACTTATTGATATAGTAGCTTCAAATGTACTACAGATTTAAATTGTCACCGCTTGTAGATGGATTGTTTTCTCTCCAAATATTATCTAAATAGCTTGGGCATCTCAAAATCTACCTAATTAACTCAATATTTTCCATGCAAGAAATACCTAAATTATAAATCACCTAAACAACTTGTTATTTTGTTTGCAATCTATTTTAGGAAAAATCATTGGTATCTCCTTGCATAGTGACAACATATTCAACTTCAAAATAATTCTACGAGCCTAATCGTAAGCTTTGCATAAAGAAGCACAAGACCGGAATTGTTACAAGAAACGAATACTTCAACATTGCACCAATATTACGATAACTCAGGCTTAGGAATCATGAATAGAAATTGATCTTTAATCTACTGATTCTAGACAGTGTGTACAATAAAACACAAATATTTAAGGATGCTTTGATGACAAGTAGTGGAACAACTTCGCTCATATGCCTGAAGGACACCGATGCATACATATGGCCTCTTTGGATTATTATATTTAGCTTAACATACCAAGGTCACTAAGACAACGCCCATTATGGTTTCCACCAAATATATACATTTTATCTTGCAAAATAGTTGCTCCATGCTGCAAAGCAACCTGCATTCACATTAGTACTACAAAAGTAAATAGAAGAAACAAGTCCTACAAGTTACTAAATGAAAGAGGCAAGGAAGCATATATGGCGCACCTCATAATGAGGTTTTGGACGCCGCTCTCTGCTTCACCGCTTTCCTTTCTTTGAAGGCAACCTCCAAGGAAGACAAAGTTAAGGGTTCTATTTTGATGGTGCCCTAGAATAATCATTGTAATGAGAAGTCAATGCTTCCTTTTAGGATTCCACCAGTTTGACAAATCAAACACAATCACCATCAGAAACATCCCCAAGAAAGAAAAAGAAGTCGAAGCCTTTCTAGAAATTTCTTGCCCAAAGTTCGCAACTTTCCGGCCAAATTCCCCCAACGTAAGCTAGACTACACAATTAGACCATCAAGCAAGGGTAAACTCCTTCTTTTATTAGTTAAGATATGTTATCATAGAACATAACATTATCACATAACATTCACAATATGACACACAGCATTCACAATATGCTATCACAAAACATGCATCACAATCTCTAATACATTATCACAGAACATTCACATAAACATCCAAGCATATCGCATTCAGTACACATTACATTCTCATTAATATTGTTCACATTATATATTGACTAGTAAGAGCCTGTCGGGTCTTTAAATCTACCATCCTCCACTATAACTTCTGTCCAGTACCACTGGCATATGTGGTCTCGTAATTTCTTGAGATCCTTATTGCTTAGACTCTTCCGGGGGATATCAATGTCCTACAAGAAAGTTTTAAAATTTGATTTTAAAAGACTGATAGTATTATGCATGTAAACAAATATCACATTGGCACTATTATATTGATAGTAGTGCAATAATCAGTTCTATACCTTAGGGAAAAGATTTGAGCCGCCAACCAGAATCAGCATGTGATGCATCACATAAAAGCCGCACAGGTCATCACACCCCTGTTGATGACACTGTGAACAAAGAAACTTAAATTAGGAGACGAATAATAGGTGTGAGAAAGAAATCCTATGATAGACACTTGTACCTTGAAACGCTTCCACTCCAATTTGTTGCCTTGTTTATCATTGTGCCGACCACCTTCCGCAATGTAAGAAAAGAAAGCCCTACATACATTGGAGAGATGACATTGAGGTAAAAAATATCTAACGTAGTTCAATATGTACAGTGTTAGATTAGAGGGATGTACTTACTTCTCCAAAATAGGCTGGATCGCGTAGTCCATCGGTCTATTTTCGAGCGAGTTAAATGTGTAGACTTTGTTTTCACTCGGAACAACCACAAGTAGGACCCAATGGTTGCTTATTAAGCGGTACAGAATGCAAGAAAATAAGGTCACATACGGCTTAAGTGCGTACAAGTAATTGAATTTTATAGTAGTACGTACTCCTGGTGGTAGGGGAAGAGAATGAAGTCCTTTTTCGCCTCAGCATGCAATGCCTGCTTGATGTATCCTACAAGGAACTCCGATTGCAACCTAGCCATAGTCGCAGACACCATCTCGGGATCGACAAACCCAACAAGGTGTCGACCCGTCACGGCTCGCTGCCTCATTATCCTACAAATCATGTCAATTGTTCAAAAACATAATACAAAATCATTAAATAGTCGTAGGGATGAGTATGATGCGATACTCACAACGTCCAGCATCGTACAGTAGAAATATCGATGGCTTTCAAGCTGTACAAAAAAGCAGATCTTCAAAACTCACCGAAGGTCCCATCCTCCTGGCGGTGGAAGTGTCCCCTCGATACTTCACATTGAAATCGATCTGAGGCTCGACCTCATGTGACTTGTCGATGTACCATCCATGTAGCAAGCGAGTGCACAAGCCTAAAGCATTCAATTCATTACTTGGGAGAAAAGGCTTTCCATGTAATGCGTCTTGCTTAGGATCATGAGGGGCTCTGTGGTCTCTGACAACTTTGCCTTCTTCACAGATGGATTCTCCAAGCTCTCTTGTGGATTTTTTTTCACCGTGCTAGTAGACCTTTTGTGCACCGGTGTGCACTCCGCTTAGGAGCCGAGAAGTTGTAGGTGCAGTGGAGGAGCAGTGCGATGCGAGGAGGAGGAGCAGTGCAGCGGCGGGAGCACCAGCAGCAGGAGCAGTGCGATGAAGGAGCAAGCATAGGAGCAAGTGTAGCGGCAAGTGTAGGAGCAGTGCATGAGCGGAACTCAGTAAAGCACATGCATATATGTAACGGGGCGTGTTGCAGTATTGAAATGATGGACAAGATGCGGAGTTTTATACCTTCTGCACTATGATACCCGTTGTAGGCCACTTGATGAACGACATCCGTGCTTGCCCTAGAGTGGTGATATCTTCGTTCGGGGAACTCCGAGGCATAAGATAGGAAATCATCGTGGACATAGTCCACCTGCACCCTCATGTAGCCCTTCCCCAAAGGTGTACCATGCACCGTGTCATCCTCCTTGCTTGGAAATGCAACCCCGCGTCCAACCTCAATGCATAACCCGTCTTCGATCAAGACTAGCTGGCACTTAGCAGGATCCTACAAGAAGTGCACAACTTGATCATAATCTTTGTTAGCTTATTCATGTACATTTTACTCAGAAACACTTATTACCTTGAAGTGGAGACCAGGCTGATCATTTCTGGAAACGCAGCTGGTAGGGCGTATCACAAAGTAGGCTACATGACCACGACTGGGAGATCATCGCCATCATCTCAGCCTTTAGGCGCTCCTCACGTATACTCCATACCTCCTCCATCTCCTGCCTCATCTCCTGCCTCATCTCCTCCTTCACCTGGGCCCTTAGGCGCGCCAACTATGACTCCTAATTTCAATTAGGTTAGGTCCTAATCCCATTCGAGGATATGTGGTTCGAGCAAGTTCCTAAGCTGTTGTACAACTCTAAAGAAAATTTGGAAGATCTCTCATTGTTCTCCAAATACATGTCTCGACAACAGGTCAAGAGGGTGTGTATCTGGAGAACACCAGGGAGATGCATGCTACTGAAACTCTCTAGAATTGTACAATAGCTCAGGAACTTGCCCGAACCACATATCCTCGAATTGTCCAAAAAACGTGGACAATTCGAGACTGCTTATCTATAAATATGCCATTTTAGCATATTTATAAACATGCACCCTCGAACGGGAGACACATAGGTTACGCAACCTAAACTCTACCATTGATCACATTATAGCAACAATAATGACATGTAAGTCATTCACATGCTCTCCTTTTGAAGAAAATTAACCACAAATGAGTGGAAATATACTCAAGCAAGGGTTTCAACTTTAGCCCCTAACCACCATCTCTCCTTCAGGATTTTATAATTTCTCACCAATATTGTTTCAACCATAATAGCATTAATGACATATAACACATTCACCAAATCAAAATCGAATTTCTTAATGCAAAATCGAAGGGATTTGAAGGAATGCTCACCTTTTGAAGAAAACCTCAAATGAGGGCAAATAGAGGGGAAATAAATCTCCTCAAGCTAGCTAGGGCTTTAACTTACCCTCTCAACACACATCCTCAAGGATTTCAGATTTTCTCCCCCAAGCCTAAGTCTCAATGAGAGTATGTTCTATTTTTTGAGATGGCGACGGGTTTTTTTGGCTCTAGAACACCAACAGAGGAGAGTTCATCCCGAGAGGATATAAAACCTAACGAGACTCATCACAATCGGTTCTTACAAAGAAGCGATTGTGATGAGTATATTATCACAATCGGTTCTTAGAAAGAACCGATTGTGATAAGGCTCACTCATTACAATCGGTTCTTACAAAGAACCGATTGTGATAAGGAAATGGCTCATCACAATCGGTTCTTAGAAAGAACCGATTGTGATGATCACAATCGGTTCTTTCTAAGAACCGATTGTGATGAGCCATTTCCTTATCACAATCGGTTCTTTGTAAGAACCGATTGTAATGAGTGAGCCTTATCACAATCGGTTCTTTCTAAGAACCGATTGTGATGACCCTTTTCCTTATCACTATCGGTTCTTTGTAAGAACCGATTGTAATGAGGACCCTTATCACAATCGGTTACTTCTAAGAACCGATTGTGATAACCTGTTTCCAAAATTTACAAATGAGATACACGAATCACAATCGGTTTTTTAGTCAAAAGTTTGGAACCGACACAAATGAAGCGATAGTGATGTATCATTCTGTAGTAGTGTCGGGTTGATAGGATTGATCGGGATCGTAGGACCATATATAATAGGATTGTCAGCTACACAATTATGATTCTAAGCACTATTACGTACAAGCTCTACATTTAGATCTTACTTAGGATCGGCATTGTAATGGTCCTATAGGATCGATCGTAGCCGTAGGATCCTAATGAACAAGCGTAGTAGATACGCGTGTCGGTAAGTGACTGCCGTATGCATGCAAACCATGACATCTCCACTGGGAGAATTCATGGAAGGGTTAAGATGTTTTCTTTCTAAGATTAAGACAGTATTTTTTTTTCATAGATATTTAAGCATTTTATAGCACAGGGGCTTATTTATGGCAAAATATCCGGTGCAACCATCATTTTCGTGCAATCACCGTGCAACCCTACTAAAAAAAGTTCCAAAAAATTCTGAAAAAATTCATGGATGTACATCTCAACTTACCCCATCTACGTATAAAATTTCATGATCAAATACGTCCTATGCTAGAAGTTACAAAAAAGATAAATTTTCACTTGTAATCTTGCTACAGTAGATAGCACAATTTTTTTTTTTTTTTTTGTAACTTCTAGCATAGGACGTATTTGATCATGAAATTTTATACGTAGATGGGGTAAGTTGAGATGTACATCCATGATTTTTTCAGAATTTTTTGTAACTTTTTTTAGCAGGATTGCACGGTGGTTACACGAAAATGATGGTTGCACCGGATATTTTGCCCTTATTTATACCTAGCTGCCTGCACCTAGCAGGCAATGGGAACCGTGTTCATAGATACTCCAATATTTTTTTTAATTAATCGGAACTTACTTTGAACCAGGCCTACAGCATGGACTCGATCTCAAGATGCTCTAAACCCAATTCCCCTCGATGTTGGGGCCGTGCATGGTCTACCACTGAATTATTCAAATGAAACAACAGGTGCTGTGCTTTTATCGAACTGAACCAGCAAAAAATGCCTAAAACCTTTCAATCTGTACTAGCTTGAGTTCCCTCTTCCATGCAGGCACTAGCCTAACTTAATGGAAAAAAAAAAGGAAAACACTGTTTGAGAATAGCAACATTTGTGGCCATGCTTCAATGCAAAGAAAGAAATCCCTTCCTTTCTAATAGCAACATCTAGGTAAGAAAAGTAAGCAATGAGGCCACATGAATGAATTAGAGAGAGAGAGAGAGAGAGAGAGAGAGAGAGGATTCGATCAGCAGGCATGCAGAGATGGTGGTGCCTGCAAGAAAGTCACTCACTCCATTGCCCATGGGGCATTTTCATTGCCTGAGTGCAGGCATTGCAGGGGGAAAGAGAAAAGCTAGCTCTTTTTACCAGCTGTAAGGCAGAGTGTGCATTGTAAGACCTGCATTAGTTAGTGGATGAAGCCAGAAGACCAACTTTAGGGTTTGGGGGTTAAGGAAGCTAGGCAGTGCATGTAAAGATATCACCATTATCGATTCCAAGAAACTGATGATATTTTGCCATGTGTTTGTTCGTCTTTTGTGAACGAGCATCGTGGCACATTTGTAACCCTCTGGTACTTCTTACCTTGACTGGTACTAGTGGTGGAGCCAGTACCAAGAATTAATGGAGTTAGTATTTGTCAGAGTTGCCTTCATTGAAGAAGAACATGGAATTAATGGTTGTTTATCTGGACAGGAAACTTGGTCGTCATGATGCTAGTGACATTTTACCAAGATTCTTGCATTAATCATCTCATCCAAGAATCTTTGACTATCAAGGAATGACAGGAATTCTACTCATCTAAATACACTTCATGATCATTTTTAGGAAGCATTAACTATATCATTTGCTGAAAAAAATGTTCACATGCCACAACTTCTTTTACATAACTCACTCCTTAAGAGCTTGCAACATGACCTTTACTTTCTAACACTGGCCTTTTGTTTGGCTCTTCAATTGAACCTTCCTTTGTGGTGTGCTCCACTAAGTGCTATATAATACGAAGTTCCACTAGTTCTCCACCAGCTAAATACACTGGTTAAAAGCCACATCCCCAGTGCAAATATTTAGGCAATTATTGATACAAAGTACTAATCTCCTGTATCTTGCACATTAATACCATCCATATGCCACATTTGTCGCTCTTGTGACGCATGCTTTCCTCAACATGCACAATTATTACCAAAAGGATACAATGTACTTATCAATCATGGTTGACAAGAGCTTTCTTTACAGATCATCTATTCTTTTACATTCCTGTAGAATGCAATGAAACCCAACCCAAAACAATGCCATGTTCATGTTTGCTCACTAATAATGAAAGCACTGTGCCAGTGGGGATTGCCCTAATTCATCACAGGGTGTGCCTTTGTGGAATCACACAAGTGCTAAGCTGGTTGCGATGTAACAGGAAAAAGTTGCCTTGGATTCTCCTTGCTAAAAGGGAGAGGAAGAGAAGAAGAAGAAAAGGTCCAGAACTGAATGAATGGCACTGAAAGTTTGCACTTCCAGCAGAACTGATCGAGAAACCCACAGGACACATTCAGGCATCCATGCATACACAAAATGCAATCTGATTCCATTTCTCAAGAACAGAAGATGAGGTTACAGAAGTTACAACCACTCCGCAAGGTTTGTTACAAACAAATGTAATTGTAACCCATGCAAGTGCAGTGCAGCTGAGTGAAACACCACTCCCCACTGATCACACATCCACTTGCAGAAGAAAAAAAAATGGCTCTATAAGGAATGGCCAAAACCCCAACCTTTCAGTGTTACTTGTTTTTTCAACTTCTCTGCATGATTCAGCAGCATCTCATTCTCACCGTATGCAGCGCAATGCAATGCAACATGGCATCATATCAAATAGCGCAACTTTTGGAGTAGAGTTCACAGGAAATGTGCTCCATTTGGGCACTGGCATTGGGGCTCAGCTGAAGCTCTCCTCTCCTTAGGAAAGCTTAGACCTTTCGTTTGTTCATTTCTTTGCCCCCCTCACAAACCAAACAAATCCAATCCAACAGCATTGCCAATGCCAACCATGGCAATGGCTCAAAGAACCTTTTTTTCAAAAAAAACATGTAAGTGAAAAAAAAGGAGGAAAGGGAATATCCAAATCAAGCTCCCCTAGACATCTGACTAAAAACTGTGTGTCCCGGTGGTGCTAACTTCTCAACGGATGCCCGGCAGCTCCAGCCTGATCCGCTTATTCCTCGCCGCGGTGAAGGCAGCGGTGTCAGCAACATCATCAATAAGAACAGAATCATATGTACTAGTGGCAACTTCATTGGAGCCTGAACATGGCAATGATCTCTTGTTGCTCCTCCTGTTCAAGCCGCCAACCATCATACTGTAGCAGGCATGTACATGCTCCTGATCAAAAGAAACAAACCTCACCAATTAATACACCAAAGTTGATCACATCTAATGCTTAGTTCATCCAAATATAACATTAATATGATCAAAATGCTGGTAAGGATTCATCTATGCAAGCGACTAACCTTCTCAATAAGACAAGATGGGAATGAATTGGTCATCTTTGACTCCAATGCTTCTTTGGTCAGTAGAGCTCCATAGGATGCAGCCAAGATTGCAGCTGCAGCCACAATGGATGGCCTGTAATCCAGCACACTACCAGCTGCATGAAGACAAAAGAAATCAATCAGGGCAATGCAAGAAAGATCACTAGATGTCAGAGAGAGAGAGATGCGATTTTGATGGGCAGTGTGTAGACAGCTACGAATGAACCTTCAGCCATGGCAAAGATGAACCCGATGGCTTTGAGGGCGACATGACCACCACCGCCGCCGCCGTGCCGGTGAAGCCGGGAGGAGAAGCAGGGGAGGTAGTCGAAGGGTGTGACGTCGCCCATGCGCCAGCCGAGCGTGGACAGCACGAGCAGCTCCATCCGGCGGATGGAGGCGGAGCAGAACTCGTAGCCGCCGCCGGCGTCGAACTCCGACAGCACCGGTGCGCGGTACTCCTCCATCTTGGCCGCGACGGACACGCAGGCGATGGACAGCAGCCGCGCGGCCCACGGCATCGCCGCCCTCTGGACACCAAAGAACGCACACGACCACATCATCGGCACGTTCCCAAGAAACAGAGAGACTAAAAAAGGCGTGATTTTTACGGTGGTGCGATGATTACATCGACGCGTCGCCGGAGGCAGAAGCGGTCGAAGTAGGCGACCGCCAGGTACGCCGTGCGGTGGCTGAACCCGAAACATCCCCGCGTCTGCAATTGCAACCGAATGCCAATCTAATGGCGTGAGTGTCGATCCTTGCAACAAGAAACTATTCGAGAGAGAAGCATATGCTCTAGCTATGTATGGTGTGCTCAGTGCTCACTTCAAGCATCCATTGGACGGCAGCGAGCCGCGCTTGCCGGAACCAGTCCTCGGAGGCGGCGGACGAGTAGTCGTCGTCGCTGCTGGAGTCGGAGGAGGAGCAGAAGCTGGTCTCCTTGGAGACCAGCTGCTCCATGTACTCATTGTCGTCGTCCTCGTCGTCGACGGTGGCACCGGTGTTGAACGAGAAGAGGTCGCCGTCATCGACGGCGCCGTTCCCAAGATCGGCGCCGTCTTCTTGGCAAGTAAGCGAGAAGGCGCACGCCGAGCAGTCCTCTGCTTCCTCCATCGGCATCTTCTTGCTTCGCCTCTCGTTACAACTATTAGTTAGTTACAGTGCTACCGGGGCGTCAAGCAAGAGCCATGAGTGAGAGGCGCGTGCTCTAATGGCACGGTGGTCGGCGGCGGCCGGAGTGGGAGAATGGGTGTGGGAGTGGGAGTGAGAAGACGAGAGCCTCCTCCCCTCTATTTAAGTGGCTCTCGTTTCATTAATCTTTTTTTTACCGCTCTTTTCCCTTTTTACATCTTGCCATTTGCGTTCTTATTGACAGCTCTGGTAAAATCTCGCCTCTGGTGGTTAAATCCTACCGAGACTAGTACGCCGGTACGTCTCGGCGCATCTGAAGTGCATCAATGTATTTATGCATCTGTCAAGAATTTAATGGAGTCATTTACTCAGCAAAGGTAGAGCTTAGAACACATTATATAGTCTTGTCCTACACTTTTTAGTTACCTACTAGTACACCTGATACGATGAAGAAAACACTATGTTGAATCAGTAGCTTTGTAAGTCGCAGTTAAACTATGCCAAGTACCAAAAGGGTTTTGGTTATAATGACAAAGTACATATGAAAACATTCAGTAAATTATAGAGTAAATTACACTTTGAATCAGGTGTTGTGTCTCTTGTTTCACTTTGCACCACTCTAGGTTGCACTTTGCACCAAGTTTAAGCCGGTAGCATGGCCCATCTTAAGCTCATCGTGCGTGCGTGCACCCAACGGCGCAATAGTAGCTGAGCATCGCCGACTGCACACACACATGACAAGCTCAAGATGACAAGCTCAAGATCGCCGAATTGGTTAGCCTTGGATGGTGCAAAATGAAAGTATTACTTACACCTATTGCAAAGTAAAATAAGAGACACAATAGCTAGTGTAAAATACAATTTATTCTAGAACATTGGTTAACAGTATGCATTGTGCATCTGTATACTCCATTTGACAAGGCATATTGCTCCTAATATTTTTCCACACACACACAAAAAAAAAAATCATCACTAGATTGC